>JARGCV010000006.1:22225000-23527500 GCA_034064705.1 Bothrops alternatus
TTTATTGCACAGGTTCAAAGCAAAGGGTCTGAACCCTGAAGGATGGTCTTCATGGCATATTTATAGTTGATAATACGTATACATTTCCTGATCACACATCATTCCTTACATGGTTACATTCTATACTTCCCTATTCTTACATATGGAAAGCTACCAGACAGCAGCCATCGATCTTATGCTCTAGACAAAACAGGACATAGCTGCAATAAATCCTGATACAGCAAGGCTAATTTAAACATTTTCTCATGAGACAGGAAACCTCCTTCGGACCCTGCAATGTCAGCTATACATCAGTATTTTTCCACTTTCCCACATTAACTCTCTTATAGTCTAAAACACTGGCTTGACTTGATTCAATGACCCATGCCTGTATTATGTTGAATTCTAGCATAACATGGTCACTCTCCCCCAGGGTTCCTACAAGTTCTATCCCTTCTATCATTTTATTCCTATGATAAAAATTAAAACCAGTATAGTTAACCCACTAGTTCCTGCTACCTTTCAGGTGACAAAGTTGATGTCAGGAACCTGTTTCATCTCCCACTTAACCAAGTGTCCAAGGAGAAATATATCACTGATAGTCCTATCACACTTTGGATAAAAAATTTCTTTTACTTACAATAATGGTTAACGTGATCATTTAGTAGCCTTTTAGCTACAAAATCTAAATGTCTGCTCATGAACACTCTTAGTAGAGATAACGTTTGTGGTGTTTGAGATAATGCTTTCCAATCAGAGGAAAACACTCATTTTATCCAAATTTCTCCAACTTGACACAGCAATTTCTATCCAGGAAAGAACTGTAAGAGAGCTTGAATGAGAGAAGCCTAATTTAATCTCTCCACAAACTCTGCCAGGGGATGTGCCTGTTTTTCCCCCAATGGTTTCACACTCTGATAGAGGCTCAGGAAAAGAGTTGACACTATACTGATGTGCCACAAGAGAGACACATCCTTCTTAAAAGGTTTTGTTTGCTAAGAAAAGAATGTGCAGCCGCCTGTTTAATTAACTGTCTTAAAGTGACAAGAACAAATTCTTCACTTTATCTGTGTATTTCCTTGTACCACAATTAAGCTTGTGCATTTAATGCAGCATGGAAGCAAAATAAAAGCTGAAAGTTGGAATCATTAAATAAAGAGGGACAAAAAACCAAGGTGTAGCTTAAAAAACAACACCAGAAAGACTTTTTAGAAAGGGTATCACATCAGTTGGATACAATGCTATGTCATGCATTTGAACTGTTAACGTATAATAACAATGTGTGTTGTTTTAATTATGCAGTAGTAGCATTCTTAACTACATTAAATGGCATATGAAACATTACTTTAGTCAACTATTCATACCTACTAAAAATGCAGCTAAGGCCACTTCCTTACTACTTCCTTACTACCAGATTGTAGCATCATCCAATCAACACTGTTTGTAATATCATCCAACAGTTATAGAATCATACATTTTATTGCTTTAATGATGGCTAGGTGATGATATCAATTATAAGTAAGTCATTTAGTCATGACTTTTAAGCCAGAGTTCATTCTAGACCCCGAGGTTTGGGGGTAGTATAGACCCTGATGGAGACTTAAATTATCCAACAGATTAAAGCCTCATCTTCAGTCCTGATCAACAAAGTTACCAGAGATAACAATGTATTGATCTTAATCTTGATCAAACAAACCAATTTTATATTCCTTCCTTTTACTTTTTAATATCCCATTTCAATTATTAAGACATCAATCCAATTCTTCTGTATGTCCAGTGAAGCATTTTTTCCATATTATTCTTTTTAAGTCCACTTTCAAATCAGTCTTTTCCCACTTTCATAGCATTTTCAAACACAGTCTATCTATAGTTAGCTATACTTCCAAAATTTATTTCAAATCCACTTGGACCCTTAATCCATTTTTATCCTTTCAAAATTAAAGTTTTGCTGTATTAGCCCCCACCCCATATTTTAATCCTGACACTTTTATTTAAACTTCTTTCACTAAGGATGAAGGAAACCCACCTGATGCTGTAAAACCTGTGATCCAAAGATAGTTAATAGCTGAAAAGCAGTTAACAAGACATTTCCAAAAGTGATTAGAAAAGAAGTTATGCAAACCCAGTGTCCATTTAAAGGTGCCAATTTCAATTTGAACAATGTGGTCATTCTCTTGTCAGAGCTATAAACTCACCTGAAAATGCTATCTTGTAGTTTCCTTGTGAGAAGCAACTGTCTGGAGCACTTGTGAGCAATCTCATGTCTCCTGAACAAGAATTATCAAGAGCTGGTCTATTAGCCAGTTCTTCATTTCATGGTTGTCAGCTCTGCTTTAAGTTGGGCAATTTTCAATTCACCACTTATTTCCTGGAAGTCTATATATTAGACTTCCAGGACTATATATAGTCCTCCTAGAAGCACGAAGCCGAAAGCACCAGCCTGAAGATGACGAATGAGACTTCATCGAAATGTCGCCAAGACACTTCAAATTCTACGTGGGAGAAAACCCGAAGAACCATGACTTTTTAGATTATTCTTGTCTGTTTTTTACGCCTTGCCTACCACCCAAAATACAAAGAAAGACCAGCTAAAGAGAAAGAAAAAAAACAGCAGGAAACAAAAGCAATTTGTTTATCTTGGAGCTATGGCCTAACATTGTGGTGGTGATGCAGCAGTTAGAATGCAGTATTGCAGGCTAATTCTTCTGACTGCCAGAAATTCAATTCTGACTAGCTCATGGTTGACTCAGCCTTCCAGCCTTCCAACGTCAATAAAATGAGGACCCCAATTGTTGAGGGCAACATGCTGACTCTGTAAACTGCTTAGAGAGGGCTGTAAAGCATTTTGAAGCAGTATACAAGTCTAAGTGCTGTTGCTATTGCTATTGTGTGGACTCAACAATGTATGGTAACTTCATATGATTCCATACCTTATATTCCTTCTTGCAGGATGAGTAATATATTGACATATTTATATTTCTTCAGGACTCAGCCTGGTGTTACCTTTTTTCAGTTATTACAGAGGTTATTGCTATTTTTATACTCGTACTGAAACATTATGGATACAGATTTACTTATACATTGGATATGGCAAGCCATAACTAAGTTATGTAATTCCACAAGATAATGGCAATCAGAATCTAATGCAATATTTTCTTTTCTCTTCCCCAGCAAGGGAAAGGCCAGTTATTATTCAACATGACAATAACTTGGTTAAGTATGAATGATAAGTTAATCTCAAGACATTCATTTTTGTTATTGATCCAGTTTTTCCCCTGCATTTAATGAGTTCTAAGGTCTGATTACTGCTGATAATAAATGGGAACAGGTTTAAACTACAGGCATGAACTTCAATAAAACTAAGATTGAATTCTTGATTTTCCTAGTCAGAATGGTTTTTACCAGGAATGAGCGAGCTACTTTAGACATCCCAAAAGCATAATCATGATTTTTTTTCTTCGTTTTATTCAAACAATACAATAATACAGAGTGCTTTTCACTTTCAGTAGAATGCATCTTGATGAATGTGGAAGAAAACTCCAAAGTAAATGCAACTGGCAATGACCACAAAATATATTGGAAGTAAACCAAAGATCTAAGAACTTATCTATACATTAATTAGTCTGTTATTAAGGATATTTAAACAACCCATAGATTTTAATGGAAATGTATGTATTTTCATTTATAGGTATTGTTTTTCCCATTGTAATTTCCACCATTGCATACTACACCTAAAGAATTTCATCTACCTTTAAAGCCTCAACATACTGTCAGTATAACTGTAGTTAATCACATGTGTAAGATGGCTACCAGTGTATGTCTGTGTGTATGCTGAATGATTGGTTTTTTTTTTTAAATTAAGAGGTTTTATATTTACATGTATTTTTATATGTTGATTTCTACTGTGTTGTGAGTTCTTCGGAATAGGGCGGCATAGAAATCGAATAAATAATAATAATAAATAATAATAAAATAAATAAGAATGATTCTTATATCTGTCCACAGATTGATATGCTAATAGAGAACAATTTTCTTCAATCATCTTTGATGTTCATCAGAAGCTTTGCATTTCAGTCAAGATCACCACATGACACACATTATAGTCCAAATATTATTATATCTCAGGAGAAGGGTGTTTTCTGAAGTGACAATGACCACATTTTAGTCATCCATATATCACAGTTTACAGGAGGAGAAAAGACATGGGAAGAGAAGGGGCCCTCTCTAGTTTTCCAGAGAATGAAAGGAAAGGCAGTGGGGGGGGGGGAGGGAGGAATACTTTGAGACTTGCAAGATTCTGTTAATGTAACTTCATAGAGCTAGGGTATCAGAACATGCACCATCTTATTGCACTGAGATAACCCAGGAGTAAACACAGTAAACAGTGGTTTGTATTAAATGGTGGTTTATTTTACACTATCTACAATATCATACACCAGGAACAATATACATACATGTGTTAATACGGTAGGATCCAACAAACCACAATTACAGCAGGAAACAGAAGAGAGAGAAGCCTAAAAAACCTTCCCTTTTTACACTCAGACTCTTAAAGGGACACAGGCCCTGCTGAGTCATTCCTATCATTGCATCTTCCTCCTTATATTACATTACATCATTACATAAGCTGTTTAGCTATTAAATTAATACCTTGACATAGGGTTCACTTGTTGCACTTCTTGTCTGGACTACCTTGAAGGGCAAACATCAGTCTTGTATTTCTGAAAGTATTTCTCTCCTCCATTCTTCTCTTGACTCTGCTTCAGTGGACTGAAATGTCTGTTTCAGTTGCCTAGTCTGTGGCTCTGCCTCCTGTCCCTCATGGTTATTTCCAAATACCATTACATCCAGTGAAGGAAATAAAAACAATACCAAGAAGAAGATAAAGATAAACCACTTTTATAATTTTGCCAAGAAAACTGCATGGATATAGTCAGTGCTTTTTTTCTAAAAAAAAAAAAAAAAAAAGGTGCCAGAACTCACAGAG
The DNA here is from genome assembly GCA_034064705.1 of Bothrops alternatus. Classification (NCBI taxonomy): domain Eukaryota; kingdom Metazoa; phylum Chordata; class Lepidosauria; order Squamata; family Viperidae; genus Bothrops; species Bothrops alternatus. The sequence goes on from JARGCV010000006.1 coordinate 22,229,967, forward strand.
GTCATACAACCCGCCTTGCCTACCCTACAAGGTTCCATCCAAAAAAGGTGCCAGAACTCTGTTCTGGGCGTTCTATGAGAAAAAAAGCCCTGGACATAGTCACCAGGATTCAAATTTGAGCCTTAAGTTTTCTTTTTTTTTTTTTTAACATGTCCTGAATTTTTCAATACCATCAATGATCCTTGATTCCAGTCTAACAACCAGGAAAACGTCTGCTTTTTGAGCACACTGCTTCTACTGCTTCCATCTGCCTTGGCTGTGTTTCTCAAGGGTCTAGGGGTACATTGGGCCCTCCATTGGCTAGCACTTCACAGGTAGGAATAGAGGTGAGGTTGTCAAACAATGTCAGGTTGCTTTCATCAGCCCATGGTGAAATTTTACATGCTACCAGCTACAGAAGTCTCTTTGTAGTTTACAATAAAAAGGTAATTCTGAAAGCTACATTAAAAATTTGGCCTCTGTGGATGGCAGATGATTTTCCTTTTCTTACAGGGGGAAGTGGCTCTCTGCCTGGATATGGAGGTATGTTGCTAGGACTCTATAAAGAATTCAAGCTGGGCTAATCTACCCTGCCTGGCTCATTGCCCTGCTGGAAGGCATTCCTCAAAAATGAGAGGTTGTCACACTTACAAACGGGCTTCAAAGAGGGGCTTTGAATCTTCATTAAAGCAAAGAGCCCTTCAAAGAGCACCCTAGTGATAGCAAAACTATGATTTTTAAATACGAATCATTAAAACAGTCCAAAGACAATGAGAGCCTTAAAAATAATGTGAAACATGAAAAACAATGTGAGAGGATGGCCTCTGAACTCCACGGGGAGCCAGACAAGCAGAACAGCTTCAGAGAAGGTTCAAACAGTGTCAGAAAGAAGTAGCCTCAAGCTTTTTTTTTCCCTCCTCAGTTCCAATCAAGATTACCTCAGTGCAAGCCAAACTGTTAATTAAAAATGCAGCAAGGCAGATACCAGCCAGGACATTTCAGTCCTTAAAGTGCAGTATTCAGTGCAGTAAAATGGTACAATAAATGTAGCTGCCAAACAGCTACAGCATGAGCGAGCCTACATATAGGAAAGGTGCAACTTCAGGCATCTTCATCTCTCTATTCCATCTGCCTTGGAGCTGGCTGTAGTCAATGAATAGCTTGTGTTACCCCCTGGTTATCTCCCCTTGACAAAAGAGGGAGGGAGTGAATGACTATTCTCTACAACACTGTCTTTTTTCATTTTAGCCAATTCATGTCCCTGGAGTATTCCTGTCAGGTTTCCCCCACCCCAGTTCATTTTCAGCAATGCTGGTACAGAAAGGTTGGAAGTAATTTCAAATTCAGTTCTACCTCTGTCCGACATAGTTGATAAACCCATTTTCTGTAGCCGTATGCCATAGAGGTCCAAACTAAACAGTCAATCCCATTGCTCGATTCCTTGCATTTTAGTAATCCAAAAGAAAAGCCCAGTTCAGAGCACGGGGATTCTAAACATCTCTACACAACATTTAAAACAAACAAACAAAACTAACCACCTAACAAGGAAAATCAATTGTCTTAAGCAAATTGGTAAGAATTTGAAGATTCTGGTTTTAGAACTTGCCACTCTGAGTTTGCACTCTGATCCGTCAGGGTGCCGAAACCCTAAAATAGAGAAGATAATGTAGAAACATCCATTTTAGAATCTAAATTTCTGCTAAATGAAGTTGCCTGTAAGACGACAGCACACACCAATAAGGTGACAAATACATAAAGTCCTGGGTTAGAGTTCCTTTCACTGTAAAAAGTTATGCTTGTTTTAAAGCTTGGCAGACACATTGTCATGCCCCAGCACAAACACACACAAACACACACACAAAAACACACAGATATTGTTGTTGCTCTCTAGCCCCATCTAGTGACCTGGGGAGTAAATACCAATCTATTGTTTTAAAGCTAATCACACCCCTTTACCCATGAACCCTCACTCCCAGGACAAGTGCATGCTGGGAAGCCAGACTCCATTTCCTTTAGCATTTGGAGGGAAGCAGAAGCACCAGAAAGAATCCAGCCTAATCTGTGGCACATGGTCATCTGAGGGCAAAACCCACATCCCATATACACAGCATCGCTGATGAAATTTAGATTTATCTATATTTGTTAATTGTTATGTCCACCAGTAACTCAATACTACTTATTTTGTATTTAGATTTTTATTATATGTATTTTTATTTTTCCCCAGTTTCATCCATCCTGTTCCTTTAATAAAGCATTTAGATCTACGCAAACTGTTTGTTTTATTGGAGGATAGGTGGATGTCAAGCTGCACACACAGTACTATGTGTAGTAAGGATACATGGACAATCTAAGATTCCTTTAGTGTCATGCAGCCAACATTTGGAACTATTCATCTATCCTGTTCTTAGCTCTTTCATAATTTTTTTTATTTCTGATAGAACTTCTCACATTAAGATCTGAAATGATTACTGTTTGATTTAGACTTGCTACAGAAATACCACTGATGCATAATAAGATTTGCACAAGTCCAAATGCACCAGTAAACATTTGGAACTCTAAATTCTTCCCATTGTGTGCCTTTCCATAATGTGGAACCTTTAGTCTTTTCTACCTCAAGTTTCCAATAAAAAGCCATATTTGTGTGTAAAATAAATCTATTAAGGCAAAATCACCATATTTGATATAGAAGGTGCTATGGAAATCTTGATGTAGACCACATGTCTTAAGCTGTTATCTGGGGGCTCTGCAGATGAACATTAGAATTGGGATCTGAAGAACACTGCTACTTTAAGCCAACAAAAAAGGTCTGATACATGTTGCTAATTTTACTAATGAAATAGAATATTGTAGCTCAAGGTTAAACTGTGGAGTCCTTGGTGTTCTCTGAGCTTGGTTGTTTTCTTGCAGACATTTCATTACCGAATTATGTAAGTGCAGTAATCCTGAACATCAAAAAAAAAAAAAAAAGGAAAGAGATCATCCAGACAACATCTTCCAACAAAACGGATATCCATACAACTTCATCAAAAACTGGCTGACCACTCAACCCAATACAGCACAACCAACACAAAGTGTGAAAAGGATAACACTGCCATACATCGAAAACATCTCAGAAACCACCCAGACTTTTACAACCATATGGCATCACAGTAGCACACAAATCAACTGAAGGTCTCCAAAACATGCTAAATAAAGCAAAAGAACCAGCGGTCCCAGAAGAAAAAATGGAGTCATCTATATTCTATAACATACAGTATAAGGATTGTAATAGCCATTATGTTGTACACACAGGCAGAAGACTACTGGAGCGCATCCATGAACAACAATTAGTAGTCAGAAGACCTAATGCAAACTCCTTAATTTCATAACGCATGGACAGACTTAACCATAGTTTCAACTGTGAACATCCTAGACCAGGAGTAGGCAACCTTGGCTCTTTTATGACTCGTAGCCTTCAACTCCCAGAATTCCTGAGCCAGCCATGTTGGCTAAGGAATTCTGGGAGTTGAAGGCCACGAGTCATAAAAAAGCCAAGGTTGCAGTTAAATCCTTCGTTCACATGTGAATGATGAAGACACATGGTGACAACTAACAATGCTTTATTCTCCTACTTCAACTCCAAGCAAAAAGCAAAAGGCACGCAGGCCTTTTTATAGGGCTTGAAACCCGGACAGAGTGAACCAATAAGAGTTCTTCTTTCTTCACGCCTTGCGCATGCGCACAAAGAACATAAGAACATAAGAAGAGCCATGCTGAATCAGGCCAAAGCCCATCGAGTCCAGCATTCTGTGTCACACAGTGGCCCACCAATTGTACATGGGGATCTTGAGCAGAAAGAGAAGGCAAAATCCTCCCTTTCCCTTGACCCCCAACAAATGGTACTCCAGGGAATCCTGCCTGCCTCAACCAACATAGAGGCGGCACATGGACATCCGTTTTAATAACCACCGATACACTTGGCATCCATGAATCTATCTAACCCTGCCTTGAAGCTGTCAAGGCTGACAGCTGTCACGACCCCTTCTGGAAGTGAATTCCATAAATCAACGACCCTCTGGGTGAAGAAATATTTCCCTTTATTTGTCCTCACTTTCTTAGCTATGAGCTTTAGGGAGTGCCCCCTTGTCCTGGTATTGTGTGATAGAGAAAAGAATTTTTCTCTATCCACCTTTTCTATCCCATGCATGATTTTATACACTTCGATCAAGTCACCCCTTAAACGCCGTCTTTCAAGGCTGAAGAGACCAAGGCGTTGCAATCTGGTTTCATAAGGGAGGCGCTCCATTTCCTTGATCATTCTTGTTGCCCTTTTTTGCACCTTTTCCAGTTCCATTATATCCTTCTTGAGGTGCGGTGACCAGAACTGTACACAGTACTCCAAGTGTGGTCTCACCATCGATTTGTACAGAGGCAATACAACACTTGCTGACTTATTTTTGATTCCCTTCCTTATCATGCCAAGCATGGAATTTGCTTTTTTTTTACTGCTGCTGTGCATTGGGTTGACATCTTCATCGAGCTGTCCACCAAAACCCCAAGATCCCTTTCTTGGGTTGCCTCAGAAAGTTTGGTCCCCATCAGTTGGTAAGTATAATTGGGGTTCTTTGCCCCGATGTGCATAACTTTGCACTTGTTTAGGTTAAAATGCATTTGCCACTTTGTTGCCCACTCACACAATTTCGAGAGATCCTTCTGGAGCTCTCGACAATCAGTTTCACTTTTCACAACCCGGAACAATTTAGTGTCATCAGCAAACTTGGCTACCTCACTATTAACTTCTACATCCAGATCATTGATGAATAAATTAAAAAGTAAGGGTCCCAAAACTGAACCTTGGGGTACACCACTTCTCACTTCTTTCCATCCAGAGAATTGTCCATTTATTGCCACCCTTTGCTTCCTACAATTTAGCCAGTTACCAATCCAGGACAAGACCTGTCCTCTAATTCCGTGGCTGGAGAGCTTTTTTAGGAGCCTTTGGTGAGGAACTTTGTCAAAAGCCTTTTGAAAGTCAAGATATACAATATCAACTGGGGCCCCTTTATCTATGTATTTATTTACACCCTCAAAGAATTCTAACAAGTTAGTAAGACATGATTTGCCTTTGCAGAAACCATGTTGATTTTCTTTCAGCAATGCCTGTTTTTCTATGTGCCCTGTAATTTTATCTTTAATAATGGTTTCCATCAGTTTGCCTGGAACTGAGGTTAGACTGACTGGTCTATAGTTTCCTGGATCACCTCTGGATCCTTTCTTGAAGATCGGGGTTATATTTGCTTCCCTCCAATCCTCCGGTACAGTGCCTGATCTTAGAGAAAAATTATATATTTTAGCTAGAAGTTCAGCAATTTCACACTTGAGTTCCTTGAGAATTCTAGGGTGGATGCCATCTGGACCCGGAGATTTGTTGACGTTTAGTTTAGAAAGGCATGCAAGAACATCTTCCTTGTTTATCTCTATCAGGTTTAATTCTTCCATTTCCCTCCCTGGGAAAACTAATTCAGTGGCAGGCAAATGTTCTCTATCCTCCTCAGTGAAAACAGAGGCAAAGAAGTCATTTAGCCTCTCAGCAATCTCCTTGTCTTCTCTGATTATCCCCTTCTGACCATTGTCATCAAGTGGCCCAACTGATTTTCTGGTTGGGTTCCTGCTTCTGATGTACTTAAAAAAGGTTTTGTTATAATTTTTAATATTCTTGGCTATATGCTCCTCAAAGTCTCTCTTGGCTTTCATGACTATCGCCTTGCATTTGGTCTGCCAGAGTTTGTGATCCCTCCTGTTCTCCTCGGTAGGAAGAGCCTTCCATTTCTTAAATGAGAAGGCTGGCGCCGCTCTGTCTGGTCCCGGGCTTCCCAGATCCTCGAACCAATCGAGTCCAATAAGACTTGTACGTTCACCCCCAACAACCACCACATCTAGGAAACCTTCAAAATCCTTATACTGTACCTTAAGGGTGGCCTCCCCCTAACACACACCATAGAATTTTGAAAATCAGTGAGTATCAGATTCAATGGCTTGAGTTTAACTTGAAGGCCACTACTGCTGCAAATCCTTTTGAAGGTATAAATTGAAATAATGGAAAGAGCGGACCCAGTGTCCAACTCCATCAGTAAGGGAACCCCTTAAAACCTTAATGTTAATGGAAAGTTTCTTCTTAAGGAGCTTGTGTGTCCCTGTTCTCAAAATGCTCCTCCGCAATGTGCAGAAACCCACCCTGTGTTGGCTGGGGAACCTGGTACCTTTCTGAGGCAATTCTACCCGAGGTTGAACCTTCTGGTGACCCAAACAGATGGATGCAATGTGGCCTTGCTGCCACATGCCCGGCAATGGCGGAGCGGAACCGGCAATCAGCTCGCTTGTGGCATCCTCCACACCCGAAGCATTGAAGAGATGTTGGGGCCTTGACTGGACGTCCCTTCTGCCTCCTCTCAGCTGGCTGGTGAAGTCTGTCGACCTCCTCTTCAGGATCCACTTCTGATCCTTCTCGAGCATCCTCTTGATGGACAGTAGCTATGTCTGGAGGATTCCTGGCGAGGCGCAAGGCCTTCACAGTCCGCCTGCTGCTTCCTCAGCTGCCATCTCTCGCAATGCATCTTGGAAGGAAACATCTTTTGCAAAAATCTTTTGTTGTAAGTTTCTGCTCCTTAAGCCGCAGACAAAGCGATCTCGCAGCCTCTCTTCCAGATCCTTGAACTCACAAGGTCTGGCTGCTTGCTTTAAGGCCGCAATAAAGTCTGTAGCAGATTCACCCAGCCTCTGGTCTCTCTGCTCGAATGCATGCCTCCAAGCAATGATGGATAACTTCGGCTGGAAGTGTTCCTTCAACATTTTCTTCAAGTCAGCATATGTTACTGACTCTAGAGGTGCAGGGGCCACCAGATTTTCTGCGATGTCAAAAGTTTCTTGTCCATAGGCACACAAAAGAGTTGCTGCCTTCAGGCCGTCTTCTCTAATCTGATTTACTCTGAAGTAGTTCTCCACCCGTGCTAAGTAGGAATTCCATCTCTCTGGGTGGGAGACATCAAAATCAGCCAAGCGGCCAATCTTCAACATTATAAAGTTTACAATCTTCACCACTCGCTTCCTCTGCAAGCTGCTGTTTGGGGAAAGGGTCCTTTAGCGGAGCTCATCCTCCAGCGATGCTATACTGGCAGGCTGGAACGCTGATTCAGGTGCCGTCTTCCCCTCTTCAGGACTTCCAGGGTAAGTCCTTAAATCTTTTGTTTCAGCTTACAAAGGATCCCATCCTCGTCGCCAGTGTTAAATCCTTCGTTCGCATGCGAATGATGAAGACACATGGTGACAACTAACAATGCTTTATTCTCCTACTCCAAGCAAAAAGCAAAAGGCACGCAGGCCTTTTTATAGGGCTTGAAACCTGGACAGAGTGAACCAATAAGAATTCTTCTTTCTTCGTGCCTTGCGCATGTGCACAAGGCTGGCGCCGCTCTGTCTGGTCCCGGGCAGCTTTTAGAATGCCCGGAACCATTTGCAACAATTCTGGGCCTGCTGAGTTTCCTCATCAGGCCCAGGGCACAACAGTTGCCTACCCCTGTCCTAGACTAAGCCAAGTCTATAAATACTAGAGATTTCCTGGAAGTCTGATACTCAGACAAATCAATCATCTGTAGGCACGTAGAAATAAACAACGTTTACATACTATTCAAAAAAGACAAATCAAAAAGCCAAAAAAGAAACAAAAAGGCCAACACACCTCCTCACCAGCAATCAACATCCAGATGAACAGAGATTAACTACAAGATCAACACTAGATCAACAATCAAAAAGTAAATAATATCCCAATCAAGAAACTATGAACTCAAACAAACAAGCTAACAACACCCTAATCAAGGAACCATCAAGACTATCTCCCCAACATGTACGGGGCAGGCTACCAATATATAAAATAAGAGCAAACCTCACTCCTTCTAGCACTGATGTTATCTAGTTTGATAATGAAATGTTTGAAAGAAAACATCCAAACTCAGAGAGCATCAAGAACCCCACTGCTGCTAATTCTGTGATGATTTTTTCACACACTCATGTGGGGCTGGCCATGGCATTACGCAAATAGGTCAAGTAGACAGATACCTGCAGATCTCAGTCTAGATTTATTTTATTTTTATTTATTAATTTGTTGGTTGCCCATCTTATCACAGGGTAACTCTATATAGTTTGCAGAGATCAGTATGTGCTATGCCATATAGTTATACCTGAACCTCAAAGGAGTCAATGACAAATGCACCTGAAGGGTTTCAATCCTCAAAAGTCTGTCTATTGACAAAATGGGCTGTCCATGATCAGAAAGTTTCATCTTCTAAATGTTTTGCAATGACCAGAGATGGATGGAGAGAAGGACTACATGAACAACTGAATTTCTGGAAAGTTTGGAGCCCAAAACACTTAAAAAAAAGGGTGCATATTTCTTTATCTTGCATATACCTCCAATTCATATATTGGGCTGTAAATGATTAGCAGCAATTATTAACATGCATGACAATTACCTTTCCTACTGATTTACAGACTGTATTTGAGCATTGTCAGATAACATCTGAGAAATCTATTTATCTAGTGACTGGAAGCATGGATAACTGGTAACTATAATTGTAGTTGACAGAATACAGAACACAAGACCTTTCTCCATCAGCTTCTCATGCTCATTCTTTTTTCTGAGCAGAGGCTGCTACAGCTTCAGGCATTTGTCTGCTAATTCCTGGTCCCGGAAGAACTTATTAGGAAGCGCACCTGTCAGCAGAGACATGGCAAATATGTGCCAATGCATGTAAAGGATAACAAGCAGCAGAAATGCCACAAAACAAGTCCTTGCCTGTCACTTGAAGACTGCTTCCCAAACTGAGAAATTACCCAGAGAAAGTCCCTGTCACTTTGCCAGGAATGACAAGTCCTAGGGGCTGCAGCTGCCAAGGATAGATCATATTGGAGAAAGTACCAAGATGTATCCCTGTCCAATTGCTTTAAAGCTGACATTTCCCCTTAATCCTTGTTCAGCCCAATAATGTTTTTTAACTTCCCTGGTTCATTACATGGGCTCATGCTTGATTAAGTCACTAAGGCAGACAAGGCGAGTTGACGATTTGGATAAGATACGTCTCTGATAAATCACAACAGGACAGTCTGTCGAAATGAATGATTTGATTTTTCATCTTGTTGGTTGGCATATCTTTATTTTTATTTTCCTACATTTGCCAACTTTCAATTCACAAACACAGTTTGACCAACGAGTTAGCAGCCATGATGAAGGCACAAAGATAATACAGGCCATAGCTACGCTCTTGGTGGAACAGCTGCCCAGAGGTTCAGAGGAGTGCACTACATTTTGAAGATGAAATGTTCCAATTCTAAAATATCCCATTCTGACCTCGAGGTAAGGCATTCCAAGGATAAAATAGAGGCCACAACAGTTGTTTGGGGACTGGGGACCATTTCTGACCAGGGCGGAGTTACTTCCTCCAATTTAAGAATATTAGCAGTGACGTAGACTGCTCCAAGATCAGTATGGCAATCCCAAGGTTGGGACATTTTGTTCTCCATATGTTTTACTCACAATCTTTGGGAATCCATTTTTTACAGAAATCCTTTGGTTTCTCTACAAAAGTAGGAAATTCTTGTAGGGTATCCTTTGGTTTTTCAATCCTTCAGCCAGCTGATAATATACATTTATCTTAAAGAGTTTCACTCTGAAAATTGCTTGCTGAATTTTCAAGAGAAAGAATAAATAAAAACAAAAGTATTTATTTATTTATTTATTCTCACACACACACACACACACACACACACACACATATATATATATACATACATATATAGTTAATAATATCTGTAAAAATATGACTCCTGGGTATATTCATAATATAAAGTAAATAACTTGCGACCACCAGGAGAATCTAAATAGAAAATTACTGTAATAAAACCGAGCTTTCGTTGGGAACTTCCAACATCGTCAGGGTTAAAAGCCAGTTAATGGGAATGCCTTAAGTAAGGTGAGCTAACGCTTGCACCCGGCTCCTAGACCGCGTCATCGGTCCTGGCTGGTTAATTTCTCCCACGTAGAATTTGAAGTGTCTTGGCGACGTTTCGACAAAGTCCCATTCGTCATCTTCAGGCTGGTGCTTTCGGCTTCATGCTTCTAGGAACAATGTGTGATTGTAGCTGTTTCTTCCTTTTAACTGCCAGTGGGGGTTTGAACTGATTGGCTGGGAGCTCGGCTATGTTCTGATTGGGTGGAGGTGTGTTCTGATTGGTTAGGGGCTTGGCTGTGCTCTGATTGGATGGGGGGGTTGGCTGTGCTCTGATTGGATGGGGGAGTGTTCTGTTTGGATGGGGGCTTTGTTGTGCTCAGGTTAGTCTGAGTTGCAGGGGGATTAGAGGTGGTGAGCTGCATAGCTGTTTGGCTTCGCGTTCGTAAGTAATAAGATATATATATATATATATGCTGCCTGACTTACAGCAATTCAGGGTGGTGGTCTTAAATTGAGTTATAGTGGGTTGCTGTATCAAATTGTTATAGGCACATGAATTAGTTAATTTGTTAAGATATATATATATCTTATTACTTACGAACGCAAAGCCAAACAGGTATATAACTAACTTAATCAGATCTTAACAAATTAACTAATTCATGTGCCTATAACAATTTGATACAGCAACCCACTATAACTCAATTTAAGACCACCACCCTGAATTGCTGTAAGTCAGGCAGCATATATACATTTAATAAATAATTGTTAAAAGCAATGTGAATGGCTCATAACATTTAAATAATAATTGGAATCTATATCTGAATGGGAATAAGAATTTTGCATGAATAATTGGTATTTAAACCCATTTCAAACACTCATAAATGGAACCATGTGGTTTAGATATATTCATACACAACTAATTTGATTAAAAATAATCACAGCACCATCCTCTAGAAGCATATTCAGAAAGCCTATGGAGTTCAAAATAGATAATGCCACAAGGCTGTTGCATAAACTATTCCATAGTGATTTCAAAATTATATATTACTTTCTGATTTGCATATTATAAGGTATGCATGGACATCGAGATGTTCAGAATCAAAAATCCATATATTATAAAAATTAAACTTCCCGATTCTCTGATATATCGTTTTTTTGTGTGTGTCTTCATTATTCTGGCCAAAAAACAAAGACTAATCTACAAAATATGAGGGTTTGATTAAAAGTAATGTTTCCACCTCTACAACTTTAGTGTAAATGGAAATAATTAGTTCTATGATCCATTTATTTCTTTTGTTGCTGTCCATTAGGAGTTTTCTCCAACACCAAAATTCAAAAGCATCAATATTCTTTCTAGCCCACATCTTCAAAGTCCAACTTTTGCTTCTATTAGAGGAAAAACCATTCTGATCTCTGTAGGTCACAGCAACTCAATATTTTTTTTGAAGCCCTTCATTGCTACTACATCAAATGCTAATCTGGAGCATATTTCTTGACTACCTGTTCTTTTATTGTTGATTTTTGTATGTATACCTTCAAGTTAATCTTCACTCCTGGCAATTGCCTAGAAAAGCCCAAGCAATTTTCTTGCAAAACATTTTCAGAAATAGTTTGTCATTGTCTTATTCCCATAATCAAGAGAAAGTGACTGTCCAAAATCTGCCAGCTGGCCTCATGCCTAAGATAGAGCCAAAACTCACAGTCTCTTGGTTTCTAGCCTGGTGTCTTTAATGACAGAATCTTAAAAGCCTGCTAGAGTATCCCTCCACCTCATCTTCTACCAAACGGAAATCAAGGTGGGGATATTTGGAGAACAGCTGGCATGCAAATGTTTGTAAATCAATTAATTAGTGTGTAGAGTAGGAAGAAAATGGAAAATATCATAGGTTCAAATAAATGCACATAATAAATCAGTTAGAAGATCTTAGTTCTGTCTGAGAGATGAGATGAAAACAGTCTCTTAAGGAAATATCCTCAAAGAATGGCTAGGATGATACCTTTGTGCCATAGGTAAGGGGATGTGTGGATGAGCCTATTAGTTAGGGCAAGAGACAGTAATTGGACTAAGATCATCTAATGGGTTTCATGGTGATATAAAACCTGATTGGTTTGACTCTTAAAAGAAGGTTCATAAAGTAATGTGAAGCAATTCCCTTGGATAGCAGACATGCAAGCCATCACTTTTTTAACACAGTGTGACATCTGGCTGTCAAGTTTTGACTACAAAAGGATGATGATATGTCAGATAATTTAATCTGTTACCACAGGATGATGAATGTGTCTGTACTTACATGAACGTATAGTATTTGAAGTATAGGGCTATAAGCAAGGTTAGCAGATAAATTTGTTAACTTTTTACTTAATATGCAGAGGCCTGAATTAAGAGGCCAGTTCTACAAAAAGGCTAATCAATTGGGAGGGTTTGTATTCTAATCCTTATTTTTTAATGCAGTTTAGCTTGAAACACATATCCAAGGTACGTCATAAACGCAAGTTATTTATGAAACCCACACAAATTTGCTCAGAAACAATTGAGTCTCTCTAAAAGTGGACATTGGATCACAATGAAAAAATCTCAAGCTCTTTTGGAATCAGTAAAAAACACTCAGGTTGAAATATACAAGCATTACAAAAAAAACACCATACATCCTGTCCCTAGGTGACTATTTAAAATATTGAAATATAGCATTCTTTGAACATGTCCCATTCAAGTAAATAGAGTATTATCTATCTTTTCTCTTTTTAACTTCAGCTATTTGCTTGCCTGCCTAACAAGATGTTCTGCTGACAACTGTGTCACCTAACAAGAGAGTCCCTAATGACATATTTTATTGTCAGCAGTATAAATAATTTATCTTTTATATTTTATATAGTAGAACTAAAATGTTACTGCACAGTTTGACACCATCAAAATAAACAACTGAATTTCTCTAAGCACTAAATGGGATGTTCTAATCATTTCAAAAGTACAAAATATTGCAAGGGTAGGAGAGGCAGTTAAGAAAAGCTGAAATTTCTTTTTCTTTTGGCTTGCTCTTTTTTCCTTTAGCACAGAATCAAGCACAGATATGTATTTATTTACCAGATTCAAATCCCACATGATCCTGGTACAAATCAGCTTTATAGATATTAGCTCTAAAGATCTAATCCCATGCTGTGCCTGATGAATCATGACCTCTGTCAGGTAACTTGTGACCAAGCTAGAATCCCAAACTTTTTCTTCCAGGGTACATGGTCAATTTCCCCAGTCATTCTGGTCACTTTTTAAAACATTTCTTCTATTCAATTATATCCTTTTTTTCAAGTGTGGCAACTAGACTTACCAATAAAGAATATTTGTAGCTCAGCAGTCCTTGGTGCTCTCTGAGCTTGCTTGTTTTCTTGCAGATGTTTCATTATCCAAAGTAGGAAACATCATCAGTGCTCTTGACTAGCTCTGATGATTTTACCTAGTTTGGATAATGAAATGTCTGCAAGAAAACAAGCAGAGAGCACCAAGGACCCCTCAACTAGACTTACATTAAGTATCCCAGGTGCAGTGGTCTCATGGATCTGTAGAAGGCATTACATTATTGACAATTTTATTTTAAATTATTTCTTAAGGATCCCTAGCATGGTTTTTGCCTTTTCTCAGAAACCACATATTCAGTCGACATCTTCACTGAGTTATTCAGCATTTTCCCAAGATCTTTTTTCTGGATAGTTATAGACACCTGAGAGCAGATCACTGTATATGTGAATTACTTATATTTCATTTCCCTTTATTGACCATCCAATTTTACCATCCTTGTTTAGGATCACTTGCTAACATGGCCAACTCACTATTTACCTTAAGTTAATTTATGAATATATTCCAATGCAGAGTGTTGAGATACTCAACTTTTTACATCTCTCTACAGAGAAACTGCACACTTATTTCTATTCTTTGCTTTCTATTTTTTAATCAGCTAGACTCCATAAAAAGGATTAGGTCTTCTTAACCAAGGGCTATTATGCTTATGCAAAAATCTTTGGTGAGGAATTCTCCAATGGCCTTTTGAAAATCCAGATATACAGCGTTGTCAAGGTTACCAAAACCTATGTGCCTACTGAATCTCTCAAAAAACTCTGAAGGTTGGTAAGGCCAGATTCCCATTTGTGTTCTGTTCACTCACTACAATTGAGAGCACCAAACATTTTTCCTCTTTCCAGGTCTGAGCTGTTGGCTGAGGAAGTGACTCCATTTCCTAGCCAATCATGTGCCAATGAGTCAGTTGCAGCTGTAAGCCACTGATCAGACCATGAATTTAGCAAGCAAGCAAACTAGCAAAAAGTCACCCCAGCCAGAAGAAAAACATGCAGTTTCATTGCACTAACCAAAATCAGAAACAATCTTATTGTATCCAAATTTATAATACTAATATCAAAGCAATCCATTATTACTATATTCATTCATTCATTCATTCATTCATTCCATTGTGCCAATGGTAAAGGGTTCTATGTACAGGCTGTACATATATTAACTATACATTACTTCTGCATTCTCAAAGAAAGTCATCATCATCACTGAAAGACAAAAGATATATTTGCATATAAATTCAACTTGCTAGTATACTGCATGTATTTATTAAGATTTTATAGTGCTTTGGATTTGAACTCCAAAGGTGGCGTATTTGGGTCCCCACATGCCTTAAAGCAGCTTGTGCTATAAAGTCCCTCAGGCTTGGAAATAGACCAAATATTGACACATATAGCTTAACATAAAATGAATCTATGCACATACCGAAGAGCCGAAGAGCCATGGTGGCACAGTGGTTAGAATGCAGTCTTGCAGGGTGACTCTGCCAAATGACAGCTGACTGCCCGCAGTTTGATTCTCAACAGCTCAATGTTGGCTCAGCCTTCTATCCTCCATCAGTAAAATGAGGACCCAGATTATGGGGGGCAATTTGCTGACTCCGTAAACTGCTTAGAAAGGGCTGTAAAGCACTGTGAAGTGGTATAGAAGTCTAAGTGCTACCATAATAATAATAATTAATAATAGCTAACATTTCAGCTAAAATATGGAATATCTTCCTATAGTAGAAAGAGTATGACCAGATGATGAGATCCTGCTAGGATTTTTAATAGCTTTATACTAGAAGTGGACAGAAGAAACTTCAGAGTATATCACCTATATAGTTGTTCTTTAATGGAAGTTCAATGACAAACACACACCCCTCCCCCAGGGTGAAGTTTCCTCATCAGATAGATCAGGCAAGGAACTGTTTCAAACAGCAGCGAAATGGAGTCCAACATAGTCTAAAATGGTTCTGGTCATCTAAGACAGAGTTCCCCAACCTTTCCAGCTTTGCGGACCGGCAGGGAGGGGGGGAGAGCGAATGGCAAGCACACGGATGGATGCGCAGTTCCATTTCCCTGAACAGCATACATATGTACCCGCTGCTCACACAAATAAAGCACACTTGCACGCATGCTCACCCACTGCTTGCCCAAGTGGCAATGCATGTGGATGTGCTCACCCACCATTTCTGTGGCCCGGTTGCAAACATCTCATGGCCCACTAGGTTGGGATCCCCTGATCTAGGAGAAGTTGGAGAAATGGGTTTAAGGTTATGTATCTCAGAAAAACAGTGTAAACAATATGCCTAGTTTACCTTGCACTGATTGTTCAGTTCTGGGTGTCAAAGTGAACAGCCTGGGTTTAATCTCTATTTGTGTCAGAATCATTTTGGAGACAATATTGTCAGGTTAGCTTGTTGATTTGTTTATTTGGTGTGGTAGTGAACCAAGAGATTTTCTTCATAGATGAAAAATTAAATTTTTGGCCTTTCTTTTTCTTTCTCCCTGGCTAGCAATCCAGGAAGGGAAGAGAGACATAAACAAAGAGAATATCTAGGGAATGGGGAAATAAAATTATAGAGCTGAGTCTTAATTAAAAGGAAGTAAAATGAGAGAAAATTTTGAGGCTGGACTGCAATATGATAAGGCTAAAATTTAGTGGGCTCAATGGTAATGCCAAATAGAGTCATCTTCCAGAACACCTCTTCCTAGAGTCCTTATTGTTCCATCTATCTACAATGTCAGGGCATTTTGAAAGGGTCATATAATTATAAAGATCTATACTTTGCTTCCTGACAAGGCTGTACTAGCCATAGGTACAGACAATTTTTTTCAATGACTAATGATGCTTTAGATCTTAGACATGGATTTTCAGTGCTATGGCTAATTTGTCAAAGACAACTCTGGTATTGATCACTTGCTGCACATCGCACAAGAACATTTTCATCCTGCAAAAGATATCAATTTGTATTGGAGAACTGAAGCCTGAAAAACTTCCATTTGTGATTTTTTTTTACCTTTTTCAATAAAATTTATCTTCAGCTTTAATTTTGCAACACAAACTAATAATATTTTGTCTATTCTTTTGATGTGCTGCAATTGATTTACTTGTCCCTTAAATGAAAACATTCCTTCCTGCCCTTGAATCTAAGTAGCTGGTAATGGTAGAGCTCAATATTTTTCAAACTTTTTGTTTGTTGGTTCCACTTTAAGAATTAAGATGATGTATCTGTATATCAGGCATTTGCATTCACTCTGGTATTCACATTACCTCTCTTCACATTCTTGCCATTCACAAGTTCCTAGCAACTCCAGAATCTTTTGCTATTAAAAGCTAAGTGTACAGTGATATCTCCTCCTTTCCCCAGAAGCAAACTAAACTGGCTGTAAAATCTTACAGATTCCTAGTCTACCTGAAACTTTGGTCTAGCTTAGCAAGCCAAGGGTAAGTCATGACATTCACACAGCTCAGCCAACCAACTAACAAAAAGTTGGAGAGTTCAGGAGGAACCTGTTGTGATTCCTCGTCAGCCAGTGGTCCCAGCAGCTAAGTCTGGGGAATCAGAGGAGGAGGAGGAGGGGACTGAAGTGACATCAGAGTCAGAGGAAGGCTCTGATGAGCTCCAAGACTTACAGTCTATCGAGGAGCCAGGCCCCTCTACTTGCGCTCAGGCTGAGACATAGCTGTGCTGGGAGGCTAAGTTGGACAGTGATGACTCACAGCTGGAAGACATCCAGGATGCTCATAAATGCCAGCAGGCAAAGAGAGTCAGACAGAGGAATGCAATGGGGCGACTCCAAAAGCAAAGGAGAAGGCATTAGGAAGCCACACCTTGGCTGCATAATAAAAGGGAAGGTATGGGAGGTGCTGGTTGCTAAAGGCAACTGTTTGTGTTAAGGAAACAAGTTTCAGGGAATTGTGTTTTGTTTGCCTTTGCCTTTGGACATTTTACTCACGTCTGTAAATAATAAAAGGGGATTGTTTTTTTCCTGCGGTTCATCCTGCTTGTTGGAAGAGAGGTTTCTCCTTGTGAGCTTAACAAGGACTCACACAGGCTGGGACAGAACAACATCTAGGAGACTGTCTTTCATTCATCTCCCTCTGTATAGTGGTAGGACTGGCTCCATGTATCCTTGACTGCACTGGCAGCACTCTTTGTATGGCTGAAGGGTATAAAGAAAGCATTCCATTCCAGAATAAGTCTTAATCTATAGGAAGGAAGAGAAATTCTGAATGAAGTTAAGAAAAACCTATTAATGGTAGGAGCAGTTGATCGGTAGACTAAATTAATAAGGAATATGGTAGGGTTCCCTTCACTGTGTGTTCAAGTAGAGAATGAGCTTTCATCTCAAGGACACTTTAAATTCAATTGCTGAAATGAGCAATAGGTTGAATCTGATGAGCTAAATTGCACAGTGATTTTGCAGCCCCCCAGCAGCCTGATCTGAGCTCCAGCACTCCGATCTAAGTCTGCAGAGTGATTTTGTGCCCCCTATGGCCAATCTGGGCTCCGATCTGGGCACTGGGGGGCCGATCAGGGCACTGGGAGCCGCACAATCGCTCTGCAACCATGGATCTGGACTCCAGAGGCTTGGAAAAGGCCTCCGGAGCCTGGATCGGGCCACAAGCGGGCCGTAAACTTGCTCCATGGCCATAGATCTGGGCTCCAGAGGTCTTTTCCAGGCCTCTGGAGCCTAGATCTGGCCACTGGGGGCCCGCAAAATTGCTCTATGGCCATGGATCCAGGCTCTGGAGGCTTGGAAAAGACCTCCGGAGCCCAGATTGGGCTACGGGGTGCTGCAAAATCACTCAGCGGCCATAGATCCATGTGGCAGAGGTCTTTTCCAGGCCTCTGGAGCCTGGATCGGGCTGCAGGGAACTGTGGACGCGTCCCCTGGCCTCAGATCGGAGCAGCAGCAGGAACCATGGCAGAAAGGAGACAGACCTTTTCCAGGTGAGTGATCTGCGCCTCGGAAGCTTCCTAAAGCGGTTTCTTCTCCCCCCATCCCGGCTCCGCAAAGGGCTTTCAACTGGAGCCAGAGCTGTGCATGAGTTCCAGCACTTTTTTTTTTTTTTTTTTTTACAAAAAAAGCACTGAATAAAACATATTATTTCTGACACAGCACTTTCAACATACATTGATTCATACAACCAGCTGCTTATTTATTACACCTCTTGGTTATAAAAATGTATATACCACCCAAAACAATTGGTTCCCATGTGAAGAAGTAAAATCCATTAAACAAACTAAAAGTCTTTCATAACAGCAGTACCTTACTTGGTCTTCAGATCTTTGTAACTTTACCTTGTTTTCATCCTTCACAACTGGAATAATTGATTCCCAGGTGAATCCCTACATGAAGTTGGATATCTAAACTGTTCTAAGTTTAAATGTTATTTTTTTAATTGCTGATGTTCTTCTTTCATGCTTGCAATTTGCATTATAGCCACTTCAAATATATAGCCAATGTTTACATTCTATAGGAAGGGCTATTACAGTTGGTTTTCTCTCCTGCTTCTACAATATAAAAAAGTAACATTACTTAGGAAAACATGCACACTTTCCCTGTGTTCAGGCAGCTGAAGCTTCATCATGGACTGATGAAATTATACAAATCCCAGGTGAAAACAGGCAGTTTTCTCTACTCCCTTAATGTTATTTTCTAAAGTATTTGTCCAGTTTATGCTTAAATCATTCAGAAGATGGAACTTCACAACTGCTTTGAGAAGCTATTTCACAGTCTATTAGATTTCCCTCTTAGAAATCTTGTCTGGAAAGTCACCCTTAATCTTCCTTTGCTCAATTTCACCACATTATTTCTAATTATATCTTTTTGAGCTATTCTAAACCTGGCTTTTCTTGATGTCTACATTTTTTATATTCACATGAACTGATAGGACTTCTGGATGACTTTTGAGGAATCACTTTTCCATCCTCCCTTTTCCTCCGTCCCTCTCTTCTCCAGGTTTGATATTTCTTTTTGAATCTTTCCATTTTTTAATTCAATTTTGGAAATGTCTGCCCATTTGTTATTGTCATACCTCTGATTGTTAACCCCTAGGATGGATATGAGACTTTTAATTGGCGCAATACTTTGCATTGCTAATTAACCAGTATTCAAAACCAATTAGCCTGCCTTTTACATCTCTCATAGGTGCTGTCTGTTATAGGATGGAGCACCCAGGGAAACAGGTCTCGGTACATGAGTATAAAAACATGCAAGGTGAGGACAGGAAGAGAATAAGTTGAAGTTCAAATGACAAATGTTGCAGTGAACCAGTCTCCTGTTTGAAATGGCAGCATGTTGTTATCCTCTGTGACTAGGGATCTTCAAACTTGACCCTTTTATGACTTGTGGACTTCAACTCCCAGAATTCCTCAGCCAGGCACACTGAGGAATTCTGGGCCAAGTTTGAAGGCCCCTGCTCTGTGACACTTTCCTGCCCTCTGCTAGAAAGTAAGCACTCTCATGTGCCCTGAGTATCCTCGTTTGTCATTAATCAGTTTGGTGTTTTTTTTCCTCTTATAAATGTTTGAACAAAAATAAAAACCTAGAAACTCTACAACATTAGTGGGCATGAATCTCCAGTTGGCTGTACAAACAATAGCATGAAGAGAACTGAACATGGATAATATATTGGCATATATGTGTGTTGTGAACAGAATAGCCTGCAGTGCAAATTATCTGAATGCGATGAAAGAGTGGTTTGAATTCATTTTCTTTGATATGATTACAAAAGATAAGCACAGCAGTTGAAGCTCTTCCTTGTCTCTCATCTACATAGATGCAGCTTCCTTTCCCGTGCCCTACTTGTTAGCGGGGTCGCTTATCCAGAGGAGAGAAGAGACATAAAATGCTTTCTTATTTTCTCATGCAATAACAAAACACAGCTGTTCAAGGCAACAGAACTCAGGCAAACATCAAAACTGAAGCAAAATGGTTAAACCTCTCCTTAAAATAAACTCCATGCACACATCCCTGGTGCCATTCACAGATTGTGTGTGATAACATGTCAGTCAGATGTCATGTAAAGCATGGCTTTATGCTCCTGGAGATTGTTTTGGAACAGGGTTTCCTGTGTGGCAAGCGGTGGAGTTGATTAGAGGTGCCGTGGAATATATTTTCCATAGGAGTGTCTCAATAGGAAGCAAACAAAATTCTGCAAGCATGTGCAGGTTTGTTAACAAATGCCTAGCTAATTCTAGCTTTTATCCTTCTGCCAAAAGGAAGCCCATAATATTCACCCTAGGTTGTCTGGTGAATTATGGCCTGTTTATGGTGGCTAATAATTGAAACCTTAAAACTTCTTCCTGAATACTGTTGCCCTTCCAAGAAGATAGGATCTGTCTTAATTTAGCTCACCTGGATAGTCCCTTGACCCCACAGAACAATTGCATCCAAGCAAAGAAGATCCAGAGAAGTGCTAGTAGTAGTAAGGAGTGAGACTTTATTCACTTGGCTTGTGAATTAATTGTATGTTGCACATTAGGAACTGACTACAAACTACATGGCAATTTATCACTGGATTAGTCAAGGAGCTTAGGTAAAGCTCTTCCAGTAAAAAGAAATGAATAAGATGGGAATTTCAAGAGACAATCTAATGAAAGCCCCAAATGAGTCTTTCATCTTCATTCTAAGGCCTTCTCTTAGAAGAAGGTCCATGTAACTGCTGGGAAACATATACAAGGGTTGCCCCCAGATTATGACAAATGAAATAACAATTCTACTGCATTCCCCCCTACCTTAGGCAACATATTAATCATATATTGTAAAAATAAATCAGATTTTGCAGAGAACTGATACTCGACTACTGTTCAACATTTTTGTCATTATGAGTTGAAGATATTTATGCAATGCAACATGAGCAATTCTGTCATGAAGCCAACTTATTAACTTATTATCCAATGGATGTGCTGCAATTCTTGTTGGACTCTGTTACTGTATTTTAAAATCAATCAGACTAGAAAAAATAATATCTCAGGCAAACAACTAGGCTATAACTCCTTTCTTCAGCCTGTTCTTTTTCTGGAAACAGGAGACATCTATGAGAATTCTTCTTTCTACAACACATATGTCAATATAACTCTTATTATTAAAGCATTACTGCTCCAGATTGCTGAGCTTGGTAAATAAATACTCCAAAAACTGAAAATACAAAACCCAATAACCCCCCATTCCCCTGCCAACAACAACAACAATAAAAAAGCACTTGATGGGCTCCATATCACTCTGGGGTCCTAAAAAACCGTGTTTTTAGGGCCTTTTGAAAGAGTATCAACATAGGGGTCAATCTTATCGCTGATAATCAGCTTAATTGAACTCAAGATCTCCCAATTTCTAGCTTGGTGCCTTAACCACTACAAAAAAAGCAATATCACTTAGACTTATATATTGCTTCACAGCTCTCTCTAAGCAGTTTACAGAGTCGGCATATTGCCCCCAACAATCTGGGTCCTCATTTTACGGACCTTGGAAGGATGGAAAACTGAGTCAACCTTGAGCCGGCGAGATTCAAACTTCCAAACTGCTGGCAATCGGCAGTCAGCAGATTTAGCCTGCAATACTACATTCTAACCACTGCGCCACCAAGGCTCTTCAACACCAATTCATAGAATTATCTTTTACAACAGTGCAGAGAACATTGCTGCTGAGAGTGCAACCAGTGGTAATATCAGTTGTAAGGCCATGACAACAAGGAATGTCTGAGCTCGTTAACAGTAGGATTTGCAATGGTTTGACTTCAATTATTTCAGAGTTTACATGAATACAAAAAAAAAAAACCCACCTGTTGGTAACTCATTAAAACAACTGGATCATATCCAGGCTCGCATCAAGAATGAAACTTGACTGCTTTAATGAGTTTTAAATAGGTTCTGCATTCATGTCGCTGGTACTATTGCAGCTTTTCAGAATTGCATCTCAAGCCTTACACAACCCAAATACAGCATCCTATTTTGTTTCCCAGAAGTTCATTTTTCAGTTGGTATAATAATATTTATGAGAAACATGCTGAGATTTTCCCTTTCTCTTTATAACATGCTGCCATATTCTTCCACAACTGATACAATTAGGGCCTGCGGTCTCCCATTTTTCATAGCAGCAGCCAATAGTCTGCAGAAAACATGAAGAAAAGTCATGTGGCCAAAATGGTTACATTGTATTTTTTTCCCACCTTGAATACAAATCACTGTATAATACAGGTAGAAGTAGAGGTAGAGAAACACACATACCAAATGCTATCATTCCGAATAAATTAAGTGTATTACCAGATGCAGAAGAGAAGGATATATAGTAAAAATCCTTTCGTAACATCATTACATGCTGGTTTTTGCCTCTGAAATTTACTCAATTGTGGAAGCTTTGTAACCTGGCAGTGGCTTTTTGAATACAGGTCATTTCTCCACTAAATATTTGTGCCAACTTCTAGAACATCCAACCATTGAGCCAAAGTACAGGGATAATACCTGTATATCATTCATCAATAACTGGGTGAGGATATAAAGATGCTATAACTCACTACTGGGGAAATAGCAAAGAGCATCAGATTGACAGTATAGCATTTACCTAAATTTAACTCCTGTTCTTAGATTTTAACCAAAGTTGACATTTTTAAAACTTAATTTTCCTAACCCCCCAGAGAAGAGCTTGATTTTTTTTATTAAATACATATGCAGTTCCAGACACACAAGCAGAAGTCCTAAAATAATCATCTTAAGCAATGCTCACTTCATAGATAGAATAGATATGATGTCAGTCTTCTACTACTTGGGTGGGTGTGAGAGAGAAGAGGGGGTTGACCTAGTCTCCATAGAACAAGAAGCAACAGGTGGAAGATCATTAAAGAGACATCCAACCTAAAAGTAGCAGAAATTTCCTGACAACAAGAATAATTGATCAGTGGAACTAGTTACCTTCAGAAGTTGTGGGTGTAAAAACTTTTTATGTTTTCTCTTTTAACTTTTTTTTGAATAAAATAAAATAGATTTTTTAAAAAAAAGTTGTGGGTGCACCATCACTGGAGTATTTAAGAAGAGACTGGACAGCCATTTCTCCTAGATGTTATAGGGTCTTCTCCCTCTGCAGGGGGTTGAATTAGAACAGGGGTCTTCAAACTTGGCCCTTTTATGACTTGTAGACTTCAACTCCCAGAATTCCTCAGCCAGACACGCTGGCTGAGGAATTCTGGGATTTGAAGTCCACAAGTCATAAAAGGGCCAAGTTTGAAGACCCCTGAACTAGAAGATCCCCAGTGTCCCTTCTGACTCTTGTTATTCTATGTCCTGTGTTCAGGATACATTGAACTGACTTAATAGGGATTGCACTCATGTATTTTGTTCCTATGCTGATCTCACTGTTTCTCTGTTTAACATCTCACAGGGTTATAATCTGAGACTTTACAGTTATATAATTATTGTTCCATCTGCATCATCATTGCAGCCCTCTCTGAGCTAAACAGAAAATTGAATTCTTGTCATAAATAGTTGCTGGAAAGATTCTTATAATCTAAAAGCATAGTTTTTAGGTTTTGGTTTTAAAGTGTGAGAGGATGAATCACCCAAGTGGTAGTACAAAATGTGCAATGAGCTTCTAACAATAAAATGTTTAATAATCCCACCTTATTTTGCACAATTTAAGGCTGTGCCATAATGCTCCCATCTCCTATTATCCTGCATACAACAATCCATGAAGTGGATAGGACTGAGAGAGAGCAATATGCCCAGAGTCTAAGGATTAGAATAATGATCTCCCAGTGTCTAGTCCAGCACCATAACTACTACACTAGACTAGTTGTGACATAGGAACAGTTAGTAAATAACACTGCTGCAATTTATCTACAGTAGATTTCTTATTTTTTACTTTTAAATGGGAAATGGAGACTAGAAAATATGAAATGTCTAAAATAATAAAGATTCAATTTGTGTTTGTAATTCAGTAGGAAGACTGGATCCAATCTGAACAGAATCAATTTGAAAAAGTCCACTAAGTCTTTGAATTGATTTGAAAGCAGCTGATCAAATCCAAAGGATCATAGTTTTGATGAACTGAAAAGGTTATTTAACTGAATCTTTTTTAAAGTTCTGAAGTGTCACCCAACCACATTATACAGATATATACATTTTAAATGGCTAGGCACGTAAAATAGGCTACAGATTACTAATAAATTAATTCTAAGGATGGATCCATGTATTTATATCTAGTCAATTTATTTATTACTGAGTCACTTGAGTTGCTAATGGTTCCCCAAAGTCAATGGTATATATTCATTCGTAAATTCATACATGTTTAACAACTCTTTAATTATTGAATAAGGTATAAGTATGTTTTCAAGGCATAAAATAAACTTGGGCACTCTTAAACAAATGCACTGCTCTCTAGCCAAGAGCATTAAAATGAAAGCTATGTACCTGTTTTAGCAACTTCCTGCTTTGATGTAGAACAAATCAAAACAAAACAGAGAAGGAGCGTTGGCTTACCTGAACGCCTTTTCTCAGCATGATGATGAAGAATCCACCAATGGGTTATTTCAGTCCTCCTGCCCAATCAGACCAATTTGTCAAGTTGTCACACCTCTTCATTATCTGGGACTTCCAGTTTCATGGAGGGTGTAGCCAATGACAATAGGTTGACGTGATGACTCTCAAGCAGGTAATAAAAGAAAATAACATAACAAGTGTCCTACTCGGACCTGACTGACACCTAATAGGGGAGGGCGTGGATTCTTCATCATCATGCTGAGAAAAGGCGTTCAGGTAAGCCAACGCTCCTTCTCCAGCATGATGACTGAAGAATCCACCAATGGGATGTACCAAAGCCTCCATAGTCCCTAAGGGTGGGAGACAGTCAGGGCCGAACCCCCAGATGGCATGACCACTTGTTGCAAAATACGCCTACCAAAAGCGGCCTCAGCCGACGCAAACTTGTCTAAACGATAATGTTTAATGAACGGAGATTGTGAAGACCATGTCGCCGCCCTACAGATGTCCTCTATGGACGCCTGGGTAGCCCACGCCGCAGTCGTAGCCGCACTATGGGTGGAATGAACTGTCATATGAGGAGGAACTGGCAAGGCTAGAGAAACGTAAGCACATGAGATACAAGTCCTGATCCATCTGCCTATGGTGGTAGCTGAAACCTTTTGACCCATTGTGGAAGGCTGAAACGACACAAACAGGGCTTCTGATTTACGGAAGGATGCCATGTGCTTAATATAACAACGTAATGCTCTCCTCACATCCAGAGAGTGCCAACGGCGTTCCAATTCATGTGATGGATGAGGGCAGTAATCTGGAAGGATGACCTCCTGAGCTCTGTGAAAAACCGTGTTAACTTTAGGTATGAATGAAAGGTCTAGTCTGAGGGCCACCTTGTCCTCGTGAAACATGCACAGGTCCTTCCTAACTGACAAGGCAGCCAATTCCGAAATGCGCCTGGCCAAGGTGATGGCAATCAGGAAGGAGACCTTGAGTGACAAGTGTCGCAAAGAACACGTTTTGAGTGGTTTGAAGGGAGACGAGGTCAGTGCCTGAAGGACCCGAGGTAAGTCCCAAGAGGGATACCTATGGATTACAGGTGGTCTACTATTCGTGACTCCCTTAAGGAAGGCCCTGATGGTGGGATGTTGCGATAAGGACTCTGAGGATCCCAGGAGAGTACCGAGGAGATAGCAGCTAATTGCCTGCATAAGGTGCTTGGCGCCAGCCCCTTGTTGACACCCTCCATTAGATATTGCAGTACCCTCAGAATAGTGACTTGAGATAGACTTACGTGGTTTGTGACATACCAGTGACAGAAATTCTTCCATGTATGGTCATAAATGCGGTTCGTAGCCAGCCTCCTGGCCACCTGGATTATATCAATCACCTCCGCCGAATAAGATGCCCTGGTTAGGGTGCAGCGTTCAAGTGCCAGGTGGTCAATTGAAGCCATTGGGGGTCTGGATGTAGAAGATCCCCCTGCCTCAGCCATATCTGGCTGGCTGGAATCTGCCAAGGGGCTGAGGATGAAAGACTCACCAGGTCCGCGAACCATGGCCTCCTGGGCCAGTAAGGAGAGACGAAGATCACTTCTGCCCACTCGTCCAGGATCTTCCTGATTACTGCTGGAAGTAGAGGCAATGGGAGAAAGGCATACAACAGACCTTGTGGCCACCTGCATCACATTGCATCCGTCCCCTCTGCTCCCCGGGAGGGGAACCGAGAGAAGAACCTGGGCAGCTGAGCGTTCTACGGAGAGGCAAACAGATCCACGATCAGATGACCAAACCTGTCCGAGATCTCTGTGAAAATATCTGGATGTAGCATCCACTCCGCATGATCCACTATCGACCTGCTAAGGAAATCTGCTTGCCGATTTGCCTCTCCCGAGATGTGCTCAGCCCTGATGGAGAGCAGGTGCTTCTCCGCTCAGGAATTCAATGCTCGTGCCTCCGTCATGAGGGCCTTGGACCGAGTGCCCCCTTGTCGATTCATGTGAGCCTTTGCAGCCACGTTGTCTGTTCGGACCAGTACATGCTGTCCCTTGACCACTGTGTGGAATTTCTTGAGAGCTAGATGTATTGCCCTGAGCTCCAACCAGTTTATGCTGTGTTTGAGATCTGTTTTTGACCACTGGCCCTGAGCTATCTAGGATTGGAGATGAGCCCCCAACCAAAGAGACTTGCGTCTGTGGTCACTTGGACTCGGCTGGGCTCCTTGAACAGGCTCCCCTTGTGAATGGCTGATGAAGTCCACCAGCCGAGCGCTACATGTACCTGATGAGGAACTCGTACCAACCTGTTTGAAGTACTGGTATGCTGTCTCTGGTATGGAAGTAGGAACCACTGCAGATCCCGGGCATGCAGTCGAGCCCACGGCACTATCACTATGCATGATATTAGCTTGCCTAGGAGTTGAGAGAGTGTGGCCAAAGGGACTGCCCTGTCCTTGCTCACCTTGAAGGCCAGGTCTCTGATACTCCTGCGCCTCTCCTCTGACAGGTACATGTGACACGATTCTGTGTCTATCACCACTCCCAGATGAAGTAGACGGGTAGCAGGAGTCATCTGGCTCTTTTTGAAATTGATCAGGAACCCGTGGTCCTGCAGGGTCCTTATGGTGAGGGCCAAATCCGAGTTGGCAGCTGAGATTGATTGGGACTGGATCAGAATGTCATCCAGATAACACTGAACCCGTACGGGAACCAGTCTCAAGCGAACTGCCAACTCAGCCAGGATTTTGGTAAAAACCCTGGGGGCTGAAGAGAGGCCGAATGGAAGGGCTCTGTATTGAAAATGGCAGTTGAGATAACAGAATCTTAGGAACCTGCGATGGGCCGGTAGAATGGGAATGTGAAGATATGTTTCCTTTAGATCAATTGAGGTCAATAGATCTCCCTGCCTGATACTGGTTAGGATGGAATGCAAGGTTTGCATTTTGAACCTTTTGTATTGAAGGTGGAGATTCAGTCCCTTGAGATCGAGGATTGCCCTCCATCCTCCCAAAGACTTCAGGACTACAAACAGGATGGAGTAATACCCCTGCCCCAACTGGTTTGGGGGAACCTCCTCTATTGCCATGATGGTGAGAAGGTGCTGGATGGTGTCTTCCATGAGCCCCCTTTTTACAGGATTTCTCATGGCTGGGCAAGACACAAAGTGATCTAGAGGCATGGAATTGAACTCCAGGGACAGGCCTTCTCTGATAGTATGAAGAACCCAGGAGTCTGTGGTCATGTTTTCCCATTGAAGAGGGAGAGTCTACCGCCAATGGGAGGAGCTCTCTCCGAGTCATTTTCCATGACAGAAGGGGCGACCCCCTCTGCCACGAAAGGAATGTTTAGTTTGTGGCTGGTACCTGGTTCTGTCTCTATAGCCCGCCCTGTCAAAGGAGCGCTCAGATTTAGGAGCTTGTGGCCGGTACGGTTGTGTAGACTCAGTTGTTGCCCCGGTTCGAAAGGACTGCCAGCGACTGTAAGGGGTGAACCGTCTGGAGGTTCTCTTAGCTACATGGGAGATGACCTTTTGTTTCTGCTTGTTCTCTACAAGATATGGCGTTAGGGCCTCCCCAAATAATTTGCCACCCATAAAGGGGGCTGTGGCCGCGTGGCACTTGTGCTTACTTTCAGCTCTCCAATTTTTTAGCCATAGAAGCCTCCTAGCGACTACACTGGAGGCCATCGCTCTGGCAGAGTGTTTGGCCGAATACAGGGAAACATCCGCCATATATTCTGATGTGGCTAATAACTTAGTCAAATCCTGATGGATCCTGGTCTCCTCAAGTGGAATCCTGTCCTGCAACTGACGAAGCCAGGTGATGGAAACCCTAGCAAAAAAGGAAATGGCCGTAGCTGTCTTAACCGCCCAAGCAGATGCCAAATGTGCCTTGTGCAAGGCCATTTCGGACTTTTTATCCTCAACTTTAAGGGCGTCTGATACATCCACCGGGAGACTGGAGGTTGAAAATAGTGGGGCCAGAGATTCATCTACCTTCGGAACTTCTAATAGGTCCACTAAGGTCTTTGGCATGTCTACTATTTTCCTCTCAGCCACGCCTTGGGTCGGTTGAGCAACTGGTGACTTCCACTGTCCCTGGATATTTTTGAGGAATAACGGGGGACAGGGAATGTGGAGGTGTTTGTCCACAGGCACAGCAAACAGGGGATTAGTTACCTGATCAGAGGAAGGTAGAGGAGTTGGAATCTGTTGTGAGGAAAGCTTGCTTGCCTTGCAAGCCCTGCGTAATAAGTCAGGAAAAAGCGAAGAATTGAACAGCTCTGACATGGGCTGAGCTTCATAAGCGGGTTCCTCACAGTCTGACCAATCATCCTTACCTCCCTCATAATCTGAAACTTCAATGTCAGAATTGGGAGAATGTGATGGGGAGACCATACCTGACCGATTCAGGGAATGACGTGTAGCAGTTGTTGGGACCGAAGAGGAGGAAGGTCCCGGGATGGGAGACACCTGCTGGTGGCTTGTTGATGCCATGGCTTGGATCACCGCCTGCGAAATCCACACTTGGAGCTGGTCGGAAAAGGACTGCTCTAGTGGAGGCCGTACCCCTGCAGCAGGTGGTGCAATTACAGCAACGGGTGCTGAAGATGGCCTGGGTAAATTAAGGTCCTCCCCAAACAGAGGTGGTCCTACCTGACCAAAAGTCTGAGTTGAGACCTGTTGATGCACATTCTTAGACGACCAAGCTCTCGATGTGGACGGTTGAGGCGCTCCCACGTCAGGTGGTGTGGAGGTCGATGGTGTAAGACCCCTTTCAGCAGACAGGTGTTGGGCTTGGGAGAATTGCTTCTCCAGGGCTCTGTGTGTACGGTCGGCCTGCCTGTTGCTTGGCGTGCCAACCCTCCTGCCGTGCTTGGATTTGGATTTGGCCTTACCTGAAGGTGCCTCAGGTGTCGGCTCAGCTTGGATGGGAGTGATGTCTGCTTCCAAAGGAGTTGGCTCAGTGGTTTCTGCCATTTCCATCGAGATGCAACCCAAAGAATCCTTTGGGATTGACTCGGTCTGCAGGGGACATCAGGGGACCCCCGTAAAGAGGGTACTGATTTCACGTGGATTGGCATGAGTAGGCCCACTGGCTAACCTGAACTCACACTGGGTGCAGAAGCGCTCGTCACTCCGCAATGATGGGGTGAAATCACACGTGTCCTACAATGGTGGCGATGGTCAGGATCTTGAAACAGCCACTAGATGCAGAGGGGCAGACAGGCAATAGGCGACTAGGCCTGAAGGACCGTTGCTGCTGCTGATGCCACCTTCTAATACGGTAGGTAACTGATGTCTTCTGAAACACCAAGGCTCAAGACAAATAATAACAAAATATTAATGTATGAAATTTAAAAGTTATATTAACTCCACTAAATGACTGTGCAAAATAGAAATCTAGCCTGGGTGTGAATGGGCGTTTCCCTCAGGAAAAATGTCCCCAAAATGGCGGACGTTCCAAGTATGATGAGGGAAATAAGGGGGGGAAGGGTGGTGGAGGGAGGAAAGGAGAGGAGATAAGGGAAGCCTCCTAATAGTGCAGGTTGCTTTCAAAAACAAATTCCAAGGCAAATAGTCAAAATCCGAGGCTTTGCCTAGTCAAGAACTGTATGATAAAGTGGGGACAAGACTTTGGGCATTCTATCACCATGGACACGTGGGAGAAAATCTGGGTGAGAAATGTAGAATTTACGAAATCGCAACACTTAAGGGAAAACTTCTACAAGATGTTCTATAGGTGGCACCTCGACCCGAAAAAACTATCACTCATCTATCCAGACTCCCAGCCCAAATGCTGGAGGTGCGGTGACGGGGAGGCTACCTACTTTCATGTATGGTGGACATGCAGAAAAATCAAAGCCTTCTGGAGGAAGATATGGTGGACACTCCAAACCATTTTCAAAAAGCATATTGAATTTCTACCTCAGGTGTTTTTGTTAGGGATAACAAAGGACTGCACTACCTCAGAGACGAGCTTATTTCTGAACTTGATCACAGCAGCCAGATTGTTGGTGGGACAATACTGGAAGAATCCAGAAATACCGCCTATAGAAGAATGGACTGTGAAAGTAACAAATCTGGCGGAGATGGCGAAAATATCGGCATACCTGAAAGATCGCTCAAATGAACAATATTTGGCAGACTGGAAACAGTGGATAGACTATATACAAGAGAAACACCAATCAAACAAAATGCACCTGGCGTTTAGTTGAGACTCGACGTAAAGAGGGAAGAATGTTCACCAAATCAAATGTTTACAAAGACTAACACCTAATGTTGTATGCCTATGTTATATGACGAAAGCATCTTAATATGATCTTATGCTTAATGTTGTTTGCTTTAATATTGATAAAGCGGATTGAATTTCTATCTCAGGTTATGAAACTTCTACCTCAGGAACTTTGGTTAGGGACTATGAAAGATTGCACTATTACTGAGACGAAGTTAATTCAGAAGCATGAATGAACAGTATGTGATAGACTAGACATAGTAGATAAACCATATACAAGATTTACCTCAGGTTATTAAACTTTTACCTCAGGATTTTTGGTTAGGGACCATAAAAGATTGTACTAATAATGAAATGAATAATATGTGATAGACTAGAAACTGTGGATAGACTATAGAAAAGAAAAACATCAATCAAATAAATTGTAACAGACGTCTAGTTGAGGCTTGATGTGAGGAGCGAAAAATGTTTACCAAACCAGACGTTTACAAAGATTAATACTTAGTGATGTATATCAGGTGCTATGATGAATGATGCATACTATGATTTTATGTTCAATGCTGATTGTATGAATGTAGATAGACCATATACAAGAGATGTATTTTCGGGTCTTATGAAGACAGCTTATTAATATGAACCCAGACTTAATGTTGATTGCTTTAATATTGGGAAAGCTTACTGAATATATACCTCAGGATACTGAATTTCTACTTTAGGATTATTGGTTAGGGATCATAAAAGATTGTACTAATACTGAGATGAATAAAATGTGATAGACTAGGAACTGTTGATAGACTATAGAAAAGAGAAACACCAAGCAAATAAATTGTAACAGGCGTTTAGTTGAGGCTTGAAGTGCAGAGTGGAAAATGTTTACCAAACCAGACGATTATAAAGATTAATACTTAGTGATGTATATCAGGTGCTATGATGATTGATGCATACTATGATTTTATGTTCAATGCTGAATGTTTTAATAAAAGAATTTTTTCATCTTAAAAAAAAAAATCCGAGGCTTTGCAGCAATGCAAGAAGCTGAGCTGTGAAACTAGCCTAACAGCTGTTAGGCGCGGAAAAAAAACGGCTTGTTGCTGCGCCGCGAGGCTGCCTCCGCTTCAGCGGCAGCCACAAGCCAGGTAAGAAAAACCTGGAAAAGGTTTTCCCTCCCCGTTACTTGCTTCAGTGAGTCCCTTCAAATTACAGTTGAAATAAATTATTTTAATCTAAAAAACAAGGCTGCTCTGCAAATTCAAAATGACGGCCACTAGCAAATTCCCTGACTGAGCCCAGTCAGAGAAGAAGCCACGAGGCTTCCAAAATGGCGGCTTACAGACAACAATCTTAAACGTGAGCAAGCAAGGGAGACAAGCAAGGAAAAACAAGCAAGGAAAACCCCCCTAAAACCTCCCTGAGGGAGAACTCCCTTTACTTCTATTACAGGTCCATGTAATAGTTTGGCAAAATGCTAAGGGAAAGAACTGCCCCTTCACCCAGTCCTGGGGAGGAGTCCTACTCTAACCCAGCAGGGAGGGAGAAATTAAATCAAATCCCCCAGAAAGGAAAAATAATGTTCTGTTAGTTCCCCAATTCTGAGAATCCACCAATGAATCATAAATCTAGCCTGACCTGCTCCAAACGAAAGAGAGAGTCAAGTCCCAGATAATGAAGAGGCGTGACAACTTGACAAATTGGTCTGATTGGGCAGGAGGACTGAAATAACCCATTGGTGGATTCTTCAGTCATCATGCTGGAAAATCTGCTGATACTGAGGAGGAGGAGTTGCCTAAGTGAATCTTCAAGAGTTTGCCTAGGAGTATTGGCAAGAATTTAGGATAAAAGTATTTAATCAGATCTGAAAGATTAAATTATAGAGTAGAAAAGGATTGCTACAATCCAATTCTTGCCAATAGTGTTTGTGTATATGCATTGGAATCATAGAATTTTGACTGAAAAGTTCACCTACCTAGAGGATTATAGATGGCTAAACAGACAGCTCCTCAAACAGCAGGTCAAAGTGGATTATAGATGGCTAAGCAGAGAGCGCTTCAAAGTGGAGGTCAAATAGGCTAGCCAACAAGATAGCTCACTTAATCCTTCTTTCATCAACTAAGGGGTTCTTGCAGTTATTTCCATGCTGGCCATGGTTGCATTTCAAAAGAAGGATTGAAGCTCTTCTGTAAAGTAAGTCAGGGCTAAATATAAAGGAGATTACTAATAATCATAGGGTCTTACAAAGTAGATTTTTCTGGAGGACAAGGAATGGTATATAGCAGTTACACAGTTGCAAAGAAAATCAGAAGCTCGAGGCATTTCCTCAGATATTTGCTTTCAGAGGTAAAAGGTAAGATGATCCCACCCCTACTGCTGCTAGCAATTGTAACATTATTGGAGATCTGAAATCAGAAAGACCCCTCACTTATTAGAGCAGGGGTTCTCAACCTTGGCAACTTTATGGTCCACAAGTCTTAAAGTTGCCAAGGTTGAGAACCCCTGTGTTAGAGGATGTGCCACTGAAGATATGCAGATAATTCAGTAGCAGGAAGTCTCATTACACATAAAAATCCTCAAAACGCAGTTGCATGGGCTTAGCCCAGCTATCAATG
This sequence comes from Bothrops alternatus, assembly GCA_034064705.1. Classification (NCBI taxonomy): domain Eukaryota; kingdom Metazoa; phylum Chordata; class Lepidosauria; order Squamata; family Viperidae; genus Bothrops; species Bothrops alternatus. Next base: position 22,263,555 of record JARGCV010000006.1, read on the forward strand.
AATGCTGACAGAACATTCACAATATAGAGAATAAAAAACAGATTTATTAAGAAATAGATAGAGAGGGAAATCTAAAGGAGAGGAAGGGCTGGGGAAACGTTTCCTTTTTCCTCTTAATGACTCATTTCACTAACAGGTCAGGAAAAGCTTTTGAAGACCCTTCTCTTTACCCCTCCCTCATCATTTGCTCTAATGGCTCATTAGTGCAAATAGATGGTGCCATTTCTCACAATTACACAATTACAAGGCCAACAAATTAGTTGAGGGAAGGAGGCATAGACAGTGTTGCCCACCAATATGCCTTACAGCTGATTGCTTGTTCCTCTACCTGAGGCTTGCACTTCTTGCTCAAAAGCAGCAATTCAGCAGCAGCAGCAGTAGCTGTTATATGCAGCAACAGTTGTGAGAGTTGAAGCGGGCAAGACTTGAAATAAGAAGCTGGAACCAGGCAGGATTGTAGTGTAAACTCAATACATGCAACATCCACGGTCCAGGCTGAGAAATTGTGGCAAGAAATCCATTATAGCAAAAGGAAAAGAGAAAGATAGCCTGCATTGAACAAGTGGGACACTAAAGATAGACAGCTAGATCTTCGTTGTTAGCAGGGATGCCAATATTTGCAATATAGGTTTCTTATCAACACAAGCCAGAGACTTTGCTGTGCAAGTTCTGGAGTGACCTTGAGCTTTCATGGAGGCAAAATTATCGCAGCCTTGCGCCTACAACTCCTATAACTTAGGATATATACAAAGCTTGTTGAAGGGACACTCTGGATTGGTGGCTTCTCTGCCTGCTCACACAGAGACCTTTCCAATGGAATTACTGCCCAGACCCCCAAATAAAAAGAATAATTGCTCTCAGGGCTCCAGGACAGTTAAGGAATAATAGGCAAATGTCCAGCATTTGTTTTCACCAACATTTGCTGCCTAATCCTTTCACTGTCCAGTGTGAGGTCAACTCTAGTCATTCTCAACTAAGGAAGAAGTGAAAAGGCTTAATAAAAGATGTTGTAACACTAATAGTAGTAGTAATAATAATTTCTTTCTCCAAGATTTCAACTCAGTACTGATATCACACATTGTTATTAAAAAGGCTACAGGAGCAATTTATATTTGGACGTTTCAACATCTTTGTTAGGGTATTTTTAAATACTTGTTATTAATACTTACTTCATTAAAATATCATATTTTCCCTCTGCTTCATCATAGACTACATCTTTGAGTTTGCTATTCTTGGAAGATTCTGATGGCAGCAAGAATTAAACTGTGGTGCTTTTAGAAATAATGGCAATTATCGGGCTCATGACTTTCTGTCAGAAAAGAGGAACCTGGGATAACAAAAAGATGACATTATTTCAATTTCACAGCTTCCTTAGAAAATGCAAATATTAATAACATAGAGACAATTGCATATTGAAGTAAATGCAGGCAAAGGTTCTGGATTTAGATAAGCAAGAAATCAGATTGTTCTCTCTTTAATTAGTTTCTTATTCCCAAGGTATTCATGGAAACACAGCCAGACCAGAGGCCATCATTGCCACAAAGGAATTCAGTTTCCTCTTTCTCTCCCTCCTTCTTTCTCCCATTTACACACCTCCTCCATCAAGCCGCCTTTTCAGTTGTCTCCTCTGCCTTAGCCTAGACAATCATGGTGGTGCTGGCCTTCCCAGCCACAAAGCCAGGAACCATCCGAGGAAAAGGTCTGGCCAATTTTGTCATCCTTTCTTGCTCTGGAGTTCAAGATCCAATCTGTGTCACCTGGCTGGGAGTTTATTCTCCTTTCCCTGAATTTGACATGAATTCCCAACCTGGAGAGACCCTCCTTCTATGCAGAGAAGATTCTATTGCTATATGTTATGGAGCCCTGGGCTACTTGGGCCTCCTATCTACCACCAGCTTCAGGATGGCTTTCCTCATTCTCTTTTAAAGAATGAGAATTTGGGGAAACTTAGTTATTTAAGATCAGCAGTGTTTTAAAATCAGAGGAGGAAGCATCAACAACCTGTGCTATGCAGATGACACTACCCGGATAGCAAAAAATGCAAAGGTTGTGATGCTCTAAGGAAGGAAAAGCTGGAAAGGAGGAGTATTAATACCATTGAACTTTAGTATTGGGAAAGAGTCCTAAGAATAGCACTAGCTCTTAGACTTATATACCACTTCATAGTACTTTACAGCCCTCTCTAATCAATTTACAGAGTCAGCATATTGCCCCCACAATATGGTTCCTCATTTTACTGACCTTGGAAGGATGGAAGGATGAGTCAACCTTGAGCCAGTTAGAATTGAACTCCTGCAGGTGAGCAGAGTTGAGTAACTGAGAAAACAAACAAATGGATCCTTGAACTAGTCAACAGAGAGTTCCCACTTAAACCATAAATGACCCAGCTCAATTTGCCCTACTTTGGATATAGTATGTGAAGATTTAGCTCTTAGCTTTGTAAGATAGAAGGAACAGAAGTGGATGACCAGCAGCAAGTGGGTGGACATTGTTACAATGGTGATGGGTGCACCATTAGAAGACCTGAAAGCTCAGGTTAGGGACAGATTGCCATGGAGAATACTGTATCTTTATGATCGCTAAGAATCAATAACCATTTTATGGCACATAATCAGTCAAGCAATTCTGGAAGCATCATCCATCTATCCTATAAACATTTTTCCATTGTCGTTCATTTATTGTACAGACAGTCCTAACCCTGCACAGGCAGCAGTTGTTAATGAGGAACCAAATATTCTCTTAATAGAATCAGATTGGATGTCAGAATTCAGTTGGAGTCAGATGACATGAAAATTTAATAAATAAATGTCTAATTCACCCCACAGGTTATTCAGGCCAACCACCTTTACTGAAAAGCAGCTCCTTTTTGACATACTATTTCACAAGATACTATCTGATTCATACCCAAGTTAAACCTACAAAAATTCTGAAATCAACATGTTCTCCTGCATGTGCTTAAAAAAACAATGCCGCCTTTATTTGTTTGAGGCATCCTGGTCTTCATTAAGGATATCCCATTAGTATTTCTCAGAGCTGATGTTCAGAAATAATTGGTTAGAGTGTTGTACAATTATTTTTATAGTTCTCATCTATTGTCTTCTCTGGGGTTGCTTTTCTCCTCTGTGCCTGTGGTTCTCTGTGCAACATCCTTAAAGAAGAGCAAATGAGAAAAGGATAAGGTAGCAGCTGTTTTTAATATTTAATTTCCCCCATCTTCTGTTTTTCTAAAACCTCTCTGAAAACCTGAAGGGAATGAAGCATTTTAAGGGCGACAGGCAAAGCTGGTAACAAAACACATGCTTCATTCAAAAGTGAAAATGATGTTTACTTATTTGCAAATGAGAAATTATGCAAACATTCCCTGCCTACCTGTATACTCAAATTGCTCAGGGAAATGCCTAAAATCACATCAGTAGTAAACAGGGTCTATCACCACCTCTGCTTCAATAGCAGTGCATAGGGTATTTGCAAAGGAAGCTTAGAAGAATGTCTGTTTCATTAAAATGCTATTCAAGTTCTGATATGACTCTTTTGTGGAGTAACAACTGGTAACAAGGTGGATGAGGAAGAGGGGACAGATTCCGGCTGCTTTGTTAATATTTATTGGTATGTGCAAACTTGTTGGAGTGGTGATACAGAGAGTGATAGAAAGGGAAAACATTTAACAAAAGCCAATGATGAAAATGTGCATGGCTCAAAATATAATATACAGACCTTAATTCCATTTGCAGAATTAAACATGTGGGGGTTGAGTACACTGTACAAAGCTGTAACTAGGCATCATATTTACATGCTTAACAGCCTTCTCCAAAAAGGGAAGATTGGAGACCAGGTGAATATGGTCAAGTATGGGCAGAGAGGCTTTTTGGGAGTGTATGAAACCATTCTGGCTTTCAAAGATGCTGGTATAATACCTTCCCTCAAAAAAAGCATAAGCCGTCTCTGCATGCAATCCCTGCATAAACCAGACATAAATCCAGTCTGCAGGAGAAGAGGCCAGGCTTAGAAACCATTTGATTATATTTGCACAGAAACCTAAGCCAAGAAAACAAACAAATCACTTTGTGGTTTAAACTGATATGTGAACCGAGCCTAAAATAGCCTTCTTTTTAAATAACCACAAGAATGCTGGAATTGTTAATGAGAAACTACATGTCTTGGGTTGTTAATAATATCAATAGTATAGCCTTTCAATCCAGAGGATATTCAAATTAAGTGATATTAAAAACTGAGAGAGGAGAATATTTGCAGCTCATGGTTGAAATGAGGGTACTCTCTGAGCATGGTTGTTTTCTTGCAGACATTTCATTACCCAAACTAGGTAATGTCATCAGTGTTAGTAGAGAGTGAGGTTTGCTCTCAATGTATATTCTAGTGCAGCGGTGGGTCGAACGACCATTTCACAGGGGTCGCCAAACAACGCAGTCCGCCATTTTCCCCCCTTTTCCTTAGCTGTGCTACTCCCTCTTATTCTATTGGCTTTTGAAAGCCAATAGAATAGACTCTCTTGAATAAAGTCTAATTCTATTGGCTTTTAAAAGCCAATAGGAATTGTCCGGGCTGTCTCCGCCCTGCTGAGCCCGCCAAAAGTCCCAGTCTGCAAACGGTGCTGCAAGTTGTCTGCAGCGAAGGTGAGCTCTCTGGAAGTTTTCACCCCTCCCTGCTGAGCAACTACTAAAACTGTAAGTAAAAGAGGGCCAGGGGTGGGAGGTGGGAGGCCGGCAGGCACAGGGAGGGGTTTTGGCGCGTGTGGGGCCCGGCGGGTTTTTTACCTCCCTTGGGCTGGGCCAGCTGGTGGCCCAGCCCGTGGTCGCCCTGCACCGTCACTGCCGCAGCCGCCCAAGAGCACCTGGGCCTGCCTGCCACCACCCCGAACAGGCAGCAGCCTACGCCTCGGCCGGCACAGGGGACAGCACCACGCATGTGCGGCGCAGGGGGCAGCACCACACATGCGCAGCGCAGGGGGTAGCACCACGCATGCGTGGCGCAGGGGGTAGCACCATGCATGCGCGGCGCTTGACAGGTTGGGGCCGCGGCCTGAAAAAGGTTGAGAACTGCTTTTCTAGTGGCTTGTCCTGTCAGTCTGGGTGGGAGTAGTCTTGGTGGTTCTTTACTCGGGCTGTTTATTGTTAGCTTGATTGGCAGTTCCTTGAACACCATGAACACCAAACCAGCAGTCAGAATACATGATGAAAACTCTTTAATTTCACAACACATGGACAGATATAACTATAGTTTTAACTGGGAAACTGTGACCAAGCCAAGTCATTAGAGAATTCCTGGAAGCCTGGCACTCTGACAAATCAGCCATAAATAGGCACAAAGATATAAACAAGTTCTACATACAGTTCAAAAAAGACAATCAACAAACCAAAAAGAGAACACAAAGACCAAAACACCTCCTTACTACCAGTCAAGACCTAGGTGAGTAAAGGTTAACTCCAAGGTTAATATCAGATCAACAATCAAGAAGTAAACAATACCCCAATCGAAGAGCTACCAAACAAGCTAACAGTAAACATCCAATCAAAGAATCACCAGGACACTCCCACCAACATAGACAGGGCAAGTCACTAGAATATAAATTGAGAGCAAACCCTAACTTCTTACCAGTACTGATAATGTTACCTAGTTTTGTTAATGAAATGTCTACAAGAAAACAAACTCAGAAACCACCAAGGACCCCTCAATAAAAACTAAAATATATATTTCAAATTTGATTAAAACAACTATACAACCCTACGATGGTGGCGATTATTGGAAATATAGCTTCAGCACAAAGAAGGCAATTGTGTCTTTGTGCCATTGTAGCTTTATAATTCACACAAACCTAGGACAAAAGTAACTTCAGAAAGTGATATCATACATTAAGTGATGCCAAAGGAAAATCAAAAGAAAGACAAAGATTCTTCTTTATATTAAATTAAAACTGGATTTAATTTGGGTCCTTTCTGAAAACTCAACCAGCCAAAAACTTTGAAACCCTTTAATGTTTTCAACATTAATATTTAGAGATTTCTACAAAGAAAGTCTTAACTCTCTTCCTCCCAGAATGTTTACATTACGCATTCAGAAAGTCTGTCATTTGAAAGTGAGATCTTCAATTCTGCATTTCTTTGGAAACACCTTACCCTCCATGCTTCCTTTTCTCAACTGGGCCTAGCTTAACATGCTCAGGTCTACAAAATTTGCAAAATTGCCTGCCTGTGCAAAGCTATTAACATACCTGTGATTTTGCTGAAAATATATTCTGTAAAGTTGCCAAGTTATGCAGAAATTATTTTTCTAACACCAAAAAGCATCAAAACAAGTTTCACTTCATCATCACCATGAAGAACTGATTGAAAATATCACTTTAGGTGAGAAATCACACCTAATGAATCACGTTCATTATCAGCTTGAGATGCATAACAACTGTGTTGTTTCACTTTAAAGCAACCTAGACGAAAGACAATGCATGTAGCCTTGCTGTAATTAAATCATACTCCAGGGTAGAGATAATAGCAAATTATAAAATGGCTTGGAAAAGTGACAGTAATTATTCTTCAGGGATCCTTTTATACCAGAGTTTATAGAGTTTTAAGACCTGACAGAAAAATCTCTGTTTGAATGAATAACTCTTAAAGATCAGAACAAATAAAGTATCTTGAGTCATTAAACATTTTACCCGCTATATATTTCTTTGTCAAAGTTCTTGGTCCTAATTCTTCCCTACTGAAACACACATTTTTGGTACCCATATATCATGACATTATTTGTCACTCCCCTACATGAAGGAGTCTAAAATATATGCATTTGAATTACATTTTCATTTTTTTATTTTGTTTGTTAGCTGCAATTCTGAACACTCAAAACATAAGCTAAAGAATGGGAAGCTCAGAGACCAATCCAGCTTTTCTAAACTGGATGAAAATCATGTTCCTTTTCACTGCAGATGTCAAGGATAAAAACCTGGATTTTCTGCACATAATGTATGTGCTCTACCAAAGAGCAAGCTGATACACAGTATGTCCAGTAAATAAGCTACAATACACAGAATGGACTGTATCAGAAAAGTAGGCAAAAATGACCCCTCAACCTAAAATCCAAATGAGACAGAATTATTAGAGAAAGATGTAATACGGCTTTGGTGCATGATGAACCCTATTCCCCTATAATCAAATGATGTGTAACCAACAACTTGTAGTAGCATGAAATATCAATATTTAATTCAATTGAAATATCTCTATTGTCTCAATGAATAGTTTCAGCTTCAGTGCAATTAATCTCTCTCTCTCTCTCTCTCTCACACACACACACACACACATACTGTCCCTTTGCTAACAGCTGTCTATTGCTAATGAGCTCTGGTTACTTTAATCTCTGATCATTCTGCATGGACTTTTGAATACACAGAAAGAACTGCAAAAAGATAAACCATCAGTCAAAACAGTCTGGATTGTTTTTCATACTGAAATCAGGAGGGTTGGGAGACACAAATACTGGACATTTGGAGATTTCCAGTGTATTATATATCAGTGCTGCAGGGAATATGTTGATGATCAGAGAATTCTAATATGATCATTGAGTTACGCACTGAGTTTACATGATGGTCAAAATGTGAATGCAAACTTAAATACAAAATAGCTGTAAAGTGAATGATTTTCATTTCTAATTCAAATTGGAAGTCTTGGGGCATTTTGCTTTCACTCGATTTCCTCCTTCTGACCTCTCCCAAAACAGTTTGAAATCAACCTTCAGTTATCTTCTTCTCTGCAGTGCTTGGAAATGGCAGAGGGCCCTGTAAGGCAATCAGCTCTTCAAAAAAGAGAATGTAAAAATAGATGCAAACAATGACATTATCCTGATTTGCCATAGTTCCAGAGTAAGAAACAAGATGAGGAAAACATGTAGGGGCATGACTTCTGGACTTCTCTCCCACTCTTTAATAACAACTCTCCTTTTACTTTCCAGAAAACTAGGGAGGGTCCCTTCTGAAAGGCTTCCCACCCACCCACCGTTCTGTTCCTGTGAGCTGAAGTACCTTTTGCCTGATGATTGTCCAATTTGCAGTTCTTCTTCCAAATAAGAGGAAAAAAGGAGAGAATTACTTTCAGTCTTGCAAGGTTCTCTTGATGTAATCTTACAATAATGACAGAGTTGGTACTCATAGTTGTATTTCTTGTGTGGACTACCCCAAAGGGCTAACATACCATCCCTTTCAGTTGCCTGGTACCTGTGTGGGAAGTCAGCCCCCCCCAGAAGGAAATATTAAAAGGGCAGGAAAATATATTTCCTCAAAGGATCTTAAAGAGGCAGAAAAGCATGCCCAGTTTTTCTTGATAGCCTCAGGTCTCCCTCCCCCAAGCAGAAGCCAGCTCTGTAAAAATGCAGATGTAAACCATCAGGAAGGTTGAAGCTAGGAGATTAAGACAACAAAGACACCTAAAATCTGCATACCTCACTCAAACTCTAAGAGTCATTAGCCCCAGCCCCGGGGAAGCAGGATATGACCTTTGGGACATAATAGGATTAACCCATCACCATCAGAATACCAGAAAAGCACACTCAGACTCAAAGTTCATGCCACAGGAACAGGAGACAATTCCAAACAAAAGGCTCCACAGGGTATAAAAGCCTACTCCCTACATGTGCTCAGGCTCTCCTCTTCAATAAACTACAACCTTCTTCCTAAAGCAGTTGTCATGTTTATTCCCAGCTTGGACTGAACCACAATGAAGACTTTTCTTCCAACACCTGCTTCATTCATTCCCTTCTTGGCTAAGCCAGAAACCGAATGTTGCTCCTACCTTTTCCACAAGCCTTCTAGAGACATGAGGCCAGGCAGGAAAGGGAGGATGGGGAACCAGGCAGGTGTGGTGAATAAAGTCCTCTGCTCTGGCAGCCAGCCACTGCTGAGGGCTTACCTGCCCACCTTCCTGCCATCTCCATCAGACCCACTGCAGCCCAGAGTCTGGGGTAGGTAACCAGAAATCTGGAATTATGCTCAACAGTCAGTATTTTTAAAAGTTCATCCTCCATCTCCACCTTCTAGCAGAATTTTGAATCTGCTCTATTCCTGTCCTTTTTCTCAATATTTCTTAAGCTGCAATCCAAAAGGTTCAAATTCCTACACCCATCTGATGCTTATCCTGAACTGTGCAACCTAAATCTGGTTGTCCTAATAAGAAAAAAAAATAACAAAAATCCTCAGTATATGGGTACATATATGAATGATAGGAGCAGAAGAGGATAAAAAAATCAATACAGAGAAAAGTATGCTTTTAGGATACTTTGGAACTTTAGGATACTGTATGGAACAGAAGAGCAATGGAGAAAATAATATGTATGGGAAGAAAGACATAATATTTATCCATGAGTCAATTTTTGCTTGAAGCAGCATTGATAAGCAGGCTGATTGAAACAAAACACTTCATGTATAAAGGTCATTAGGAGCAAAAATGTAGATCAAGATGTGGAAAGGATGACCATTATGCATTCCTCATCCTATGCAACATGGACATTAGTAGCAAGAGAAGCCACGTTTTTCTAAATGTTGCTAGCCAACAGAAAGCTACCACACAATGCCAGAAAAGAAATCCTAGCACTTAGTCTACATTAGGGTTGTGAGAACATGTTAACATTAGTCCTTTTTACTGTTTCTTTTAACAGGCAGTGTTTTATTGTTGTTGTGTTATCAGTTATTCTGTTTTTTGTTTTTATCTGACTTTAGTTTCTATTGTATTTTCCTCTTATTAAGGATGTTTTCATTTTTACTGTGGACGTTTTTATATCATTTTTTATATCATTATAGTTACTATATTAAAGTGCCAGGGCTCTGAACAGATTTGTCCGTATACAAATCCAATAAAACAAACACATTGGAACTTTAAAAAAAAAAACACTTTATCATTTTCTTGTCTTTTTTATTTTATTTATTTATTTATTTTATTTGGTCTTGTATGCCGCTCCTCTCCGGAGACTCAGAGCGGCTAACAACATGTATATAAAACATCAAATTCCAATACAAGTCCAAATAAAAAAAATATCTAAAAAACAAACTAACACCCACTCATATTCACCATTCAATCCACAATCATCCCCATCCTTTCTAAGGCTATTTCTTTTGTGGGTGTTTTTATTGTTTTAATGTTTTTTGAATTGTTTTAATTGTTTTAAAGTTTTAGAACTGTAGGCTGCCCACAATCACTTGGTCGAGTTGGGCAGCTATAGAATGTTGAATAAATAAAAAGACATAAAAATATTCTGAGTAAAAAATAAAAAATACAAATTCAAAAGCCACCTGAGCACTGTGGGTGTCAGTCCTTTCAGGCAGTCCAGACAAGAACAACTATTTTTTTAGATTTTAACTTTACTATTTTTACATTTTAACTTTGAGTGTAGGTTCTGTGTTTTAGTATTTCACTTGCTGAAATGAATGTAATGTTAATTTAACGCTGTGGAGTGGAATGTTTCAAACTTGGAGTTGCACTGGGCTTCCAAATACCTTTAAAAAGTCTTGACCTATGATATCTCTGGAGGATGCCCTAAAAATAATTCATACATTGTTTTTATACTGGCTTTTTAGCAGTATAACTATAATGGAGAAATCAATTGGCTGAGTCACAAATGAAGAATATGTGTGATCCAGTTCATTCCATGTTGTCTTTCACCTGTGAAACGGATAAAAGCCTGTAACATATAAAATATCTCTTGTCATTCTCATATTACTTGCATTTACTGGACATTGGAACAAGCTATATATCTTTCTGCGTAATTAACAGAAGCCTCCTCCCAATACACTTTTTCTTTCAAAATGCAGATGGCTTAATCACAAAGGCATGCATGAAAAAAAATTGTTTTACAGGAAAAGATGAGAACTACACTATGACATGGGGCAGGAACCTTTTCTGCTTAAGCACTACATCAACAAGGCTAGCTCTTCTCTTCTCTTCTCTTCTCTTCTCTTCTCTTCTCTTCTCTTCTCTTCTCTTCTCTTCTCTTCTCTTCTCTTCTCTTCTCTTCTCTTCTCTTCTCTTCTCTTCTCTTCTCTTCCCTTCCCTTCCATTCCATTCTATTCTATCTGAATATATAAGCCAACCTCCAAAGGACTCCCACTTCAATGAGTTTAGCAGAGCACATAGGTTTCTCTAAAGTAATCTAAAAACCCAAAACTTCCAGATTTAAATTTCTCCTGGGTTGCCTCTAAAGGTAAACAAGGAGTTGAGAGATTAAGACAGATAACTCACTTGCAGACTGATGTATCAATAAAGTTTTATATGGGATTTTGTTGCTATATTTTAAATTAACCTAAGTCCCAAACAGATTTTACATGCAACCTGGGCTCTGCCATTTCATTGTAGGAAATTAAGCCTATATAATAACACTTCCATAAAAAGGGAGCAATGAATAAAGCCTTGCAATGAAAGGAAATGTTAGAGTAACTCCAGAGAAAAGAGAAAACTTCGAAGCAATAAACATTCCATCCACACTTCCTTGAAAAATATGAGAAAACAATTCACTGCTTATTCTTTCAAGGCTCTTCTCTGGAGACAAGCTTTTTGTAAATTACACTGTTTTGATGATATAAAAGTATTTCATGTTGCTATAAACTGGCAATCATGCAAGAGTTGTCTTATTAATATTGCATGATGCAAGGATAAATTAAGAAGCAAGTTCATTGTTCGGGGAGAGTTAACTTTGTGTCATTTGCTGTGCTGGGACAAGTGCTGAAAACAGATGAATAGCAACCTCACTTTGATGCTGTGTAAATGTATTATTTGACTAACATATCAAATATATCACAAGAAACACAGGACTATGAGAAATAGAAATTGGAATTAAAATTGCTGGGAGAAAAGTCAAACTCAGATACCCTGCTGATATTACTTTGATGACTGGAAACAAGGCAGAAGTAAAGAATCCCCAACTGAAGGTTAAAGAAAATAGTGCAAAAGTTGCCTCATTGCTCAATGTATTTTTTAAAAAAAAACTAAGATTACATCAAAAGGCAATGCAAACTCACTACAGATTAATAGATAAGAAGTTGAAATAGTAACAGGATATATCTTCCAAGGTTAAAATTCAGAGATAGTGACTATAGCCAGGAAATAGACATGTCTTCTACCTGGAAGAAAGACCATGTCCAGTGTGGGTAAACTAGAGATATTATATTGACTTCAGAGATACTTTCAAGGCCATGATATTGTCAATGGTTACCTATGAACTGTAGTGTAAGAAAATTGCTAGCAATATTTGGATGGTAAGAAGAATAAATAACTCATGACTAAATAAAGTAAAACTAAACTTCCTGGAAGCCCTGATTGTTCTGTTTCAGGAAAAGAGGCATCGAGACGAAGCAACGAGTTCCAACAGTTCTCCTTTATTGCAACACCAACAGAACAGATTTACCCCATAGGACACACCCCTTGAAGATGGAAATCTCGTGCTTCCTCTTCCAGAAGCTCTGGAATTCTGAGCCTGGACATATGTCAGGCCATCCAGACAACGCCCAGGTCAGCACGCGTGTTAGCGTGTGATCGGTGGCTGTTTCTGCAGCCATGTCTCTAGCACTGAGGGGAGATTCAGACAAGTCCTGAATAGACAGGATGCAGTTGGCAGGTGCTGGATCTGCCTCTATCTGCTGTAATGGCAACCTGCTGAGACCATCTGCATGACCCATTTCTTTGTCTGGCTTGTGAACCAGTGTATGGTCATATGCAGACAGGAAGATAGACCACCTCAGCATTCGTGGGGATATTATGTGTGGGGTTTGTTTGTTCGTTGTGAACAACCCCAGCAGTGGCTTATGGTCTGTGAAGCCAATGAAGTAGCGGCCATATACAAAGTCATGGAACTTCTTTATGCCAGTCATATGGCTAAGGCTTCCTTATCTACCTGTGCATAATTGCGTTCAGCTGATGATAGGGTTCTAGAGTAGTATGCTATTGGGACTTGCATTCCATCAGCCTTCAAGTGACTTAACAGAGCCCCAATCCCATAAGGGGATGCATCACAGGCGATGCACACTGGCAATTCTCACTGAAGTGCGTGAGGACTGCATTTGAAGAGAGCAAGGCCTTGACCTCTCTGAAGCTCTTTTCATATGCTTGTGTCCACTGCCAAGGGGCCTGTTTGTCCAAGGTGTAACGGCTCAGCCACTGCAGCCTTGTGAGGAAGGAATGAGTGGTAAAAATTTAGCAGTCCCAGAACAGCCTGAAGTTCGCCCTTGGATTTGAGACTTGGGGCCTGCTAAATTGCTTGCAGCTTGGATTCAGCAGGGTGGATGCCCTGAGCATCAATGTGGAATCCTAGAAACTCCATGGAGGTAACCCCGATCTTGCACTTGTCTTGCACTTGGCGGAAATGTAACAAAACGGCTCTCAGCCTTTCAGCTAAATTGTCAGCTGAGTCCCCAGCGATGAGGACATCGTCAAAGTACAGGCAAACGCCAGGGATATTTCAGAGCGTCTGTGTAGGTGATTGATTTCAGTGGTGCTGGGGCGATCAGATTCTCCGCAATCTCAAAGGTCTCTTGTCCACACACACAGAGCAGCGTGGCAGCTTTGAGGTCATTTTCAGCAATATTATAGAATATCAATTAGCAGTATCATAATAAATGTTGTGAATCTGCTATAATATTGTTTGCAGTTTCATCAGTGTGTTCATAAATAAAATGAGCAAAAAGAAAGAAAAAATGAATAATCAGAATTCTTATCATGAAGGTTCTCAGAATTGCATATTTTAAACATTTATAAAGTGATAAAATAATGCTCAGGGCAATTCCATAATCTAAGCAGGATTTCAAAATTCTCTAATATTAAGCCCAGATAGCTCACCCCAGGAATTTATACAAGATGGACTTAGTAATGGCCAGTCTTTCTGTGATTGTGTGTAAATACACAATATAATATGTATACAAGTATAAAATAAATATGGACCACCTAATTACAATATGAGAACAAATACTTTTTTCTAAAAACACTACTTAATTTTAGGTAATATTAGTTAACAGAGTCTTTGACACTTGCTTAAAGTAAAAGTAATTAGTTTCCATGCACAATTCTCCTAAAATCTTTTTAGTAAGTTGTTCAGAGGAGAAGAAAGAAGATTTCAAGACCTTCAGGATATCTCAAAACAACCTAAGGGCACAAACATATTTATATTTCCTAACTGAATTACCGTGAAGTGGAGCAGTAATGGGTCTTTTCACTGATAATGCAGCATCATGGAGCTGGTTCTTTATGTTACCAATTCTTCCTCTGCATTCTCGACTCAAAACTCCTGCAACCTTTTTTTTTTTACAAATGAGACAGGCAGAGCAAAATCTATAGTTTTCAAAATTCCCAGTGTTCTTTTTCACGCGTTGGTAGGCATTGAACGAGGCAGAGTAACAAACAGGTATTTCTTTATTTGCATCTAAACAGAACTCCCTACAAAATGGCTCCGCCCCTTTTTATACATTTACCCTGCGGCATTGTCAGCCAATGAATGCAACGTATTTTCCCGCTCAACGCATGCTCAGTAACTCGGAGACAGCCTGTCTGCCTCAGCAGGCCACGCGGTCTGCCCGGGTCTCAGTGCAGCTTCCTGCACCTGCTCTGTCAAAGCCCAGGACATAACACCCAGCATGAATCAAAAGTATGCAGAGGAGGAGAAAAAGTCCCCTCCCCAATACTTTTGGAGGCTGATTCAGTACATTGTTCCTGAGACTCAGGCAGAAGCCTTTCCCATCACTTACTCCCCTGCCCCTGTATTCAAAAATGCCAAAACATTGAAATTCAAACCTCCTTCATAGAATTTAGCAGTGACCAGAGAAAGTCTCTGGAAAACAGATTAATAACAGGGATCAGTTACAGTAATAGAGTTGGAAAGGAACTTGGAGGTCTTCTAGTCCAACCCCCTGGTCTCACAGGAGACCCAGTGCTTTTTTTGTAAAAAAAAAAAAAAGTGCTGGAACTCACACACGTCATACAACCCGCCTTGCCTACCGTACAAGGGTCCATCCAAAAAAGGTGCTGGAGCTCCATTCTGGGCGTTCTATGAGAAGAAAAAAAAAAAGCCCCGAGGAGACCTATAATATTTCTGATAGATGGCTGTCCAGTCTCTTCTTAAAAGCCTCCACGATTTCTGAAGGCAATTTGTTCTACTAGTTAATTGTTCTCAGTGTTAGGAATTTTCTCCTTAGTTCTAGATTGCTTCTCTCCTTGGTTAGTTTACATTCATTGTTTCTTGTCTTGCCCTGATGGAGTTTAGCACTGCAGCATTCACAATCTTTTAAAATTGACTTTAGAGTTTGGAGTTGATTAGACATTAAACCTAAAGCAATGGTTAACAATCAGTGAAGCTCACTAGTTGTCTAGGATAATTCAATGAAACTTGAATTTATCCTTTAAATATGTGCTATTAAATCATCAATGTGGTAATAACATGCCTGTAAGCACATAAAAGTCCATCTTAAAAATAGGGTTGGTTTTTTTTTTGTTTCTATCTTGCTGGGAACCCAGTTTGATGAGGAAGTCACTGTAAGGATTTAAAGCATGTAAAACTGAAGCCCATTCTGTTAAAGCACCTTAATATCAATTACTCTGCTACTATGAGGCTTTACTCCCAGGCTCTGAAGTAAATCACAGCTCCCTCAATACTTCATTCTTAGTTCAACCTCTCAGCCTGACTTGGCAGCAAATACACAGATATTATCAGTAAGATTAAAATCTTTATTGCTGACAAGAATGAAGGCTCCCACATAACAGCCGATTGATCACTCCAGTGCAAAAATATCAGAGTCTTAATGTGTGCTCTCAAGATCTTAAACCCTATGCTTCTTCCTGCCCTTCCAGATTAATAGGCAATTGGATGGTGACTTCAAAGTCTTGGGCAGCTAAGGTATATTCCCTTGCCTCGGAAAGCTAATTCCCACCTTATCAGCCTAAGACTCATATTTACAAAGTAACTCCCATTAGGAAAAAGAGAAGAAGTGGAAGTTCATGGATTCTTGAGATGTCTGCAAAGTACTATGGGTAGTCCTCGCTTACTGACGGTCTTGGTTAGCAAATGTTTAAAGTTACAATACAATTTCCAATACAACTGTAAAAACCAAGTTTGCAACCAATCATATGATCACCATTTGTGAGCTTCACAACTAACTTCCAACAAGCAGAATTAATGGAGAACAAGGAAGTGAAATTGCAAGTTGCATCATGTGCAGTCTTGCTTACTAACCACAATTACTCATTTCACAACCATGGTGAAAGTGAGGTTGTAAGTCTGGCACAGTCACATGGTTTTTTACTTAGTGACCACAGTGTTTTAAGACAGAGTTGCCAGTCCCCAGTGGGGCCAGTAAGTGAGGACTACCTGCATAATATCTTGACTCTGTAATGGAAAAAATTGTTGCCTTATTTTCTGTGGTGAGATTTCTAAACACATAACTATTCTAAGCAGGATGCCAAATCTGGTGGATCCCTAATATGATCTAGCTGAGCTCCCATGATTACTACTGCAATTTAAAATCTACTTCACTAAAAATAATACTTCATTGAACAGCTAGTAAGCCATATCAAAATACAGAATATAAAATACAGAATAACTAAACCACGTTAGAAAGTAGACTAAAAGTAATAAGTAAAAAATGCAAATCATATTTCTGTGTTTTCTTTACAATTTACCCTAATAAGATCCATATATGCGGTTCTCAATTGTACTGTTTTGTTCAGATAAAGGGATCTACTTCAGTAGATTTTCCTTTAAATAGTACTTGAACCCTTTGAATGCTGTGTCTGAAAAGAACACCTAAATTACTGCAACAAACTCTGAAGTCACTTCTCCATGTGTATTTGTTCATGGAGTGAACCAATGTATGTTCTGAATTGTTGATGGTGGGAGTTTTTGTATTTTAATTTGTTTAATTTTTTCATGTTGTGAGCTGCTGAATCTGCATACATTTGTGATGGGATATAATCATGACCGATCAATCAATAAAATGATTTCTTTAGGCCTGTTAAATTGTTCCTGTTCTATGTCAGCCTTTCATTCAGCTGATTTCAGTTGAGCAAGTATTGCTCCAGGCAAGTGCTGAGCATGCAGCATTTTACTTTCCAAAAAAACTCTACAGTTTCTCAAAATTGTGAAAGCAGAATCATTTGGGCCAGCAAATAGAAAACTTCCACAGAATTGCAGAAAGTATCCTAGGTAATTAAATAGAAGGTAAGAAAAGATAATAATAATAATAATAATAATAATAATAATAATAATAATAATAATAATAATAGTAATAGTAATAAAGTTGGAAGGGACCTTGGAGATCATGTAGTCTAACCCCCTGCTCAGGCAGGAAATACTATACCATTTCGCACAAATGGCTGTCCAGTCTCTTCTTAAAAACTTCCAATGTTGGAGCATTCACCGCTTCTGGAGGCAGGTTGTTCCACTAGTTAATTGTTCTAACTGTCAGGAAGTTTCTCCTTAGTTCTTGTGAAGGTTTGTTCTCCAAGCTTCGTTCTCCAACCCACAAGCTCGGAGAATGAACCCTCACCCTCATCCTACACCCAAGCGACAGATATTTGCCACTATTGCAGTAAGAAAAGACCTTAGAGGACTTCTGGTTCCGGATCGCGGCGCCTATAGCCACACAGGGAGACTTGTCTCCTCGTTCGACTAGTTTCCCTCCGTCGGTAGACCCCTGTGGGGGTCGAAAGTCGCACCTGGAGGGCGCGACTACCATCAACGAGGCTGCGCTCGGCTGCAGAGGAGCGGCGGCTCCTCTATCTGTCCGAGCTGACTCTGAGGGCCGACGGAGCACCTAGCCGCACCAACTGCAAGTCACAAGAACAACTAAGCATGAAGAACCACCGTGGTGAATCCGGGTGAGACCTTTCCTTCCCTCGCTATCCTGATTTTTCCTGTAAGAGTTTCTATTTTCCCTTATTAAGAAAGCGGCGGCTGCCTATATGTGGAAAGAAGAGCTAAAAAGAAAAGGATTAATTTTTGTGTGTGTGGTTGGTTGTTTTTTTTTTTACTATTTGACTGCTGTGGGCTGAATTTCAGGGGAAAGAAGGGAAAAAGAGACATTGTTACTTTCCTTTTTTAATTTGATAATGTAGAAGACAGTTTTTGTTGATTCTTTAAAAAAAAGAAAGAGAGAAAACTTTCCTTTTTTGTTCTTTCTTTAACTGGATTAACTTGGGGGGGAAAAGAAGAAGAAAAAGACTTTATAGTCCACTGAGGACATCTGGTGGTGAAAAAGCGAAACTTCAACTGTATTTCTCCCTGTTATTTGAAGAGGATTGGATAATAAAAGAGAAAAAATAACTGGACAGCTGGGTGGTGAAGCTGGCTATTAGACTTTTGGAGGCGGATATTTGTGGATTTTTCTTAAGTAGTCTCTAATAAAGGAATAGGTAAAGCTACCACCAAAATGGCTGAAAGTTATCCACATCTTGACTATGATTTAATACTGGAAAAAATATTAGAAGTTAGAGAAGATTTTAAAACTTATTGGAAATCTTGGAGAAAATCCAAAGATGCCACCTTAGAATCTTATATTGACCCTTTAATAATGACTTAATGAATCAAGTTATGGAACAAGGAATAATAGAATATGAACAGAATAATCCTGAACTTATTAATCCTACTTACAACTTAAAGAGACAGAGACACTATTCTTACAACCTAATTGTGAATCTGCAGTAAGAGAAAATGTGGAAACCACTGAATCAACAAATGCTACGCGTTACCTACAATTGATGGACAATTTTGATGACCAAGAAATAACTGTAATTGACCCAACTCAATTATCAAAAATAACAAAGATTGATACCCAGACATAACTTTTTGGAAATTACAATAAAGAGGAAAGGGAAAGAAAATTTGTTCAGTTTGAATCTGTTAGGAATCCTCGTAATCAAATCTTGAGGTTTGATAACCGAAAAGCCTTACTATGGGAACCAAATTGGCATAGAAAGAAAGCTGGAGTCAGGTTTAAATGTGATAAAAATGATATTTGATGGGTTAAAAAGGCTTAGAAATTGTGTCTGATTTAACGATGAATGAATGATGTAAATTTACTGTTACTATGGTTGATAATAATTTGAGGGAGTTAATCTTTCTAGAGGACAAGAAGACTTTATAGAAATAGATTGACGAAATGATTGAATATATCTAGTAAAAAAGGAAAAAAGAAAGAGAATATGTCTGATTTAATTAGGAATGAAAGATGAGAATTGCCTGATATTATAATTGACAAGTATTTGAAGATATAAACTTTATCAAGGCCTTAAAAAGATTTTTTGTTTTTTTTTTGTTTTATAGATGTAGATTGATGAAATGATAGAATATATTCTTAAAAACAGAACTGTATTTGTTGGACTTATATTATTATTTTAAATATGATAACTATGTTGTAATAGAGAGAGAGGAAGAGCTATTTGTGATAAGGGAAAAAAATCTGTCTCAATGAACGATTGTGCATTAAGGATACTGAAATCACAATTATATACCTACTAAAATGTAGTCGGAGTATGACAACTGTAATGAGTACAGCCTAAAAACAGGATATAGATTATAATTGCATGTGTTTGATGACTTTTGTAATTGTATAAATTTTAATAAGCAATATCATATTCAATTTGAGCTATATTTATATGACTTTGTCTTTGAATGACTGGACATCCTGATCACCACGTTGTGTCCTAAGCTTCGGGGGAAAGATGGGAAAAATCAGTAAAAAAAATTTTTTTATCTTTTATTTTTTTTTTAAAAAAAAGGAAAGAAATATTTACTGAGAAGATTAAAATAGAAGTATTAATGTATAATACAGATAGTGAAATTTGGAGAGAGGAGTTGCTTGGACATTACCCCTGAACTGCATCTGAAGAAAGGAGAGGAGAGAGGAAAGAGTGGAGGGGAGAAGGAAGTAGGAAGGTTGGAGGAGAAGAGGAGGAGTGGAGAGAAAGGGAAGGAGAGGGGCGGGGGAAGAGGGAAGTAGGGAAGAGAAGAAAAGGAGAAAGAAGGTAGAGAAGAAAGAGTGTGGATGCGGTGAAAGGGGAAATGGGCGAGCAACACCAAAAGTTATGTGTAGGTATTTATCTCATTTCTTTAAAAGTACTGTATATATGAATGTAAAAGAACGAATAGTAACATCTTATAAATATCATGGTATATGTATCGGGGAGAGTTTGAAATGAAATTGACAAAGTCTTAAAATAGGTTTAACATAAATTTATGACAGAAATGGAATATATTAAATTTATATGTTTTTGTTTTTTGTTTTGTGTGGGTGAGGGAAATAGAAAGATGAAAGTGAATGTATTAAGTTGAGCTGTTTATGTATGTTTTTATTCTGGAATTTTTGCTTCCCCAATCACCACAGTGTGTTTTAAGCACCTATTGTTAAAATCATAAAACCAATAAAATATTTTTCAAAAAAAAAAAAAAAAGAAAAGACCTTAGAGCAGAGGGTCTCAACCTTGGCAACTTTAAGACTTGTGGACTTCAACTCCCAGAATTCCTCAGCCAGCTTTGCTGGCTGAGGAATTCTGGGAGTTGAAGTCCACAAGTCTTAAAGTTGCCAAGGTTGAGAACCTCTGCAAGAGGTTATCTAGTCCATACTTGCTCAGGGTGGCATCCCCTACAGCAGTGTTTCTCAAACCTGGCAACTTTAAGATGTGTGTGGACTTCAACTCCCAGAATTCCCCAGCCAGCCACCTATCATATATAACCTGATGGTGAGTTTATAACTGTTTGCAGGTACCAAGTGTTCATTCTGTACCATGCCTGAAAATGAAAGCTACTGAGATTTACCTTATTTGATTCATTCTTTTAATTACTTGGCTTTTTCTGAATTCGCTGCTTGGGGGTTTTTTTGTATTTTTATTTTTTTCAAAAATTGCTGATTGTAATGCAATGTACATTTCTTCACCTGAGGGGGAAACAACTGATCTTGTCCAGCCTACCGAATCTTTCTCAGATTAGGAAAGACCAAATGGAGACCTCTCTTTAATGTGCTGCCATTGCAGTGAGGCAATTTATCAAATGCACAAAAATCCAGATTGTGGATTTCATAGTTATCTGTAATGTCAGAGGCTGCTAATGGACCATAAGATTTTGCAACTTCCCCATAAGCAGTTGCTTAATGAAAAATCAGTTAAATCGTTGACAGATCACTTGCAGCTGTGCCCTTTTGATTTGTTCCTGCATTGCCTAGCAAAGGTTACATTAACAGAACAGAGGCTAAATGAGCCAAGGTTGCTTACCCACCCGTGGACTAGAAGCAGGAAGACCCAGGTCACTCTCTTTCAGACCAGTCTATCTCACAGCATTGCTGGGAGGATCAGTTCTGTTTAAGAAAAATACTTCTCAGGTTTCTTTTATGTGCTATAGAGTTAAAAAAATAGCCATTTCTTGGGAATGTCTCAATTTGATCCTAAAAAAGAAAAAGGTTAAATTGAAGACCTGACTGGTTTTTCCAGCTCAGTGAATCTAAGTATCTGTTAAGTAATAGCTAAGGTAATTCTGCTGAACTTAACTTTTGGTCATTACCCAGACGTACCCTTGCGGTTTTCTTGGTAACCCAGAAATATTTCCTTGGCAACCTTTTCTTAGCAACAATGCTTCCTCTGTGATGTCTAATAATAGTAAAACATTTTACTATTCAAATATAAAACATCAATAGTAAAACATTTACCCCGAAAAAGCTGGCCTGTCAGCTAGGCCCAATCTAACTAAATTCGATTTGAGATTTAAAGAAAAAATTAAAACAATTTGAAATAAATGCCTTCCTCAGATCTACATTAGGGCTAAAGTGTATCAGTGTGTTGTTGGTTTGATTCCTACATTCCTGTTTGCAGTGACATTTGTCTTGTGACCTTTGACAGCTAAAAAAGAGAGGTGTCCCTGAATTCATTTAAAATTTGTTGACTAAATCCAAGGAGAACTGGCTGGCTGGCTCAGGAATTCTGGGAGTTGAAGTCCACGAGTCATAAAAGAGCCAAGGTTGCCTACCCCTGTCCTAGTCCAACACCTTAACTACAACCCCACATCAAAACTTATCCAAAAATTGCAGTGCAGTGGGGAGAAAAGCAAGGTTTTACACTTAGGCAAAAAAAACCAAATACACAGATGTAGAATAGGTGGTAGCTGACTCAACGGTAATAACTGTGAGAGGGATCTAGGTGTCCTAGTGGATCTCCACTTAAATAAGAGTCAACTGTATGCTACAGCTGCCAAAAAAGCCAATGCAGTTCTAGACTACATCAACAGAAGAATAGTATCAAGATCACTTGAAGAGTTAGTACCACTTTGTATTGTTTTGATAAGACCACTTTTAGAATACTGTGTCCAGTTCTGGTCACCATGATACAAAAAAAAATAATGTTGAGACTCTAGAAAGAGTGCAGAGAAGAGCAACAAAGATGATTAAGTGGCTGGAAGCTAAAACATATGATGAACAGTTTCAGGAACTGAGACTTGCAGGACCCATAAATAAAGGACCCATAGACTCTGAAAGGAACCACTCTAACGTCTCAGGCTGTAAAAGAGACAGTGAAAAATTTGTGTTCTGTCAGACTTGGAAGATTTGGGTGATTTACAACAAAATAGAACTAGGGCCATGTTTCCTGTCTGGTCTACCTGGGAAAGATGACACATAGTTGTATTGTCTTACACTCAAACATTTTTGCAAGTCCTGCTAGTCAGAGCTTGAGCAAGAGACTCAACTCAACAGTCCTATTAAGAAAACCAGTGATTAAAATTCTTTCCAAAGATGGGAATGATACAATTCTGCCTTCCAAATCCTAATAAATTCCCATCTATTTTTCCTTTGGCTTTATTCCAGTTTTCATTTGTAAAAGCTTTTCTATCAGCCAAAATTACCTATATGGTCGTTATGATATGTCAAAACAAAAACTCTCTGAATGTTTCATGCTAGAGATAAACAACTGAGGAATTCCATTGTCTCATTGTTCTGGCAAATGTCTTAGATAGAGAATCATGTTAATGGGTATTGTTGTGACAGCATGATAAAATCATGGAGACAGGTGATTGTACCAAACTAAGACAAATGAAATATTGAGAAACAGAACACTATACATCAATACATGGTAAATAAACAAATTAGCTATATGTGACTTTCCCCAAAACTACAAACAGATCAGAAAAGCATGCAGGGATGCCTACTGGAATTTGTCCTAAGAAAGGGATTTAAGAAAATCTGAACTACCTTTTTCTTTGCTTTTAGCAGCTATGCATAAACCAAGGATAAATAGAGGATGAAGGATCAGATGAAAAAATATTTAACCCTTGCTTTTGCATCAGATCTTTTGTTATTTAAACTGATTTCAGGCTACTTTTTTTCTTGTAGCATTCCAAAACTATTTTTAGAATTTTGGAGATAGGAAGATGATTTGAATGAAAAAGTGGAAGAAATCTTAAAAGCATTTACCCATTTCATTCTACTATTTGCTAGTACATTAAAGCAAGGAAGCAATAGGAACAGTTCTAGCCCCTAATTGGCAACACCATTGTAAAACAAGGATAGAGAGCCTTCCTTTTTCTGGATCTTTCACTGTTTTACAAAGACTATGAGATCCACCAAATGTATCTAGTGATCCTGTTGGGTGGGAGGACAAGGAGGGGGGGAGGGGAAGGAAGAAGAGGAAGAAGGAATAGGAAGAAGTAGTAGTCACTAATTTCAACACTTTGCTGGAAGCCAAAATTCAAACTAAAGCATCCCTATTGATAATTCATCAGCTCTCCTGAATAGACTGAGTGAACAGTAACCCACAACCTCCGCAGTAATTAGTTCCACTTTGAACCACAGGCGTTTTTTTGGAGAAGAGTTATTGCATACATTTTATGGAATCCCTTTTTTACCTTTGGGGGGTAGGAATCAGAACTTTAAAAGTAGATGCACTGGCTCTCAAACAGTTGTTTTAACCTAAGGATCACAAATCTATGCATATAGCACCACTTACTGGCAAAGTCATGAAAACAAGATTGTTATTTTTTTTTAGTCATACATTTTATAGCAAGCTAGTGACATCAGAAGACCAAATTTGCCTATGATTCAGATAGAAGTTACTTTAAATGTAAATGTCCTTTGATGCCACTAGTATCAATTCTTGCAAGATACAAAAAGCAGATGAGAAACAGAAGCAAGATGAAATTAGGATCCATTCTCAAAGCATTATAAAGAAGTCGCAAAAATTGGTGGGAGCCAAGGGAGAACACAAAGCAGCTATTCCCTCATTTCCATCTTCCCTGATTATGTATCTTATGGAGGCACTTAGAAATAACTGTACGCTGTGAAACTGATGCAGGGCATTTACAGCAAACAGCAAGGTTCCCAAAAGGACAACACATGATGTCACGATGCAAATGCTGCAACTACACACTTGCATCCTATTTCTGGTGCAAATACGAAGTCTCAGCATTTGTATAATGATATCTGTACCGTGCTGATATATCAACAGAAGTATTTTCTTACCGAAATGATCAATGTATTAAGAAAATGCATTACACTGCTCAATATTTACAAATCACTGTAACATTATTTTTAAAAATGTGAATGCTCAGTATTTATCCATCCCAACTTCCATGTCACAGATGCTGAATAGGTACCTAAGATATGAAAAAGTTAGAAGA
The DNA here is from genome assembly GCA_034064705.1 of Bothrops alternatus. Taxonomy (NCBI): domain Eukaryota; kingdom Metazoa; phylum Chordata; class Lepidosauria; order Squamata; family Viperidae; genus Bothrops; species Bothrops alternatus. The sequence goes on from JARGCV010000006.1 coordinate 22,288,173, forward strand.
AAGTAAAGAAGAGCCAAAAATAGCCCCATGTTTTTTTAATACACCTATTTACAAAAGACTTCACAGTGACTGGTGGCAACAAAAGTTCATGTAAACAATGCAATGTATTTTCACAATTGCCACTTTGCAGTAGCTAGTCTGAGAAAAACATAAAGAGCCAAACACTCTTACAAGAGGTTCAGTAGAAGACAATGTTCTATCAAGAACTGGCCTATTCGGATGGCAATTTGTGAACAGAAACAGGGAGAAATAGTAATTCTACTGTCAGGGCCCAAATTCTTAATATGCTCTACATATGTAATAAAACAACAATAATTGAGAGATTTTTTGGAAGATTGGAGAGGATAAAGCCAAGCTTAAAGAGATACTGTCAACTGTCCCATTGAGTTAGATAACTTCTTTTGCTGAAAATTCCAAATAGGTATAGAAGTAGAAAAGCCAGTTCTAACTATTTTGCATGCAAACAGCATAGGAAAATCTTCCCTTTTCCCTCCTTGGACCTCCCATTGGCCATCAATCATTTGCACTCACTTTGTTTTGTCTACCTCAGTTATTTCCAGCCTTGGGATGTTCTAACACCTTGGGGTGTTAGGTCTGTCCCAACTTCCAGTCGACACACTTGCTTTCCAAATTTCTCTCCCAAGCCTTCCTCACATTCCAATGCATTCTGTCCCTGCTCCCATTACTGTTGTCTGGTTGAGAGTGAGGCTGCGTAGCAAGTCAACCATGACAGATACATTCTAGAACAGTGATGGCAAACCTTTTAGAGACCGAGTGCCCAAACTGCAACCCAAAACCCACTTATGCATCGTCAGGTGCCGGGTGGGTGTGGCCCATTGGGTGGGTGTGGCTGCAGTGGTAATGGTAGACTGGGTGGGACTAAAAAGTTCAATCAATCAATTCCAACTTTGCAAGATCTTTTTTCTCCCCATGAGAAGTTGAAATTGACTGATTGATTGAACTTTTTTTTTTTTTTGCACACGGTGGCGGAGGCCTAAAACGAAAACGTTTATAAAACCCAGCTGAAGGCCTAGGACTGGGGTGACGGCACGCATGCCCACAGAGAGGGCTCTGAGTGCCACCTCTGGCACTCGTTCCATAGGTTCACCACCATTGTTCTAGAACATCAGTGCTACTACCAAGAAAGCCGGGTGATCCATAATGCCACCGTTACAAATATAACATGAATTCGAGGAACTGGAGTAGAAGTGATATACACAGAGTTTGGAAATACAGGTTTTATTATATAACTCAGGAGTCCTCAATCTTGGCAACTTTAAGACTTGTGGACCAGCTTTGCTGGCTGTGGAATTCTGGGAGTTGAAGTCCACAAGTCTTAAGGTTGCCAAGGTTGAGGACTCCTGAGTTAACTCACAGTCTTGGAAAAACTTAAACCAGTGTTTTGGCAACTTTAACTGAGTGGATCTCAACTCGCAGAATTCTGCAGTCAGCACACTTTAAAGTTGCCAGGTTTGAAAAGCACTGGCTAAACCAACTGAGACTTCAAATAGAAAACCAGCCACCTATCTAATGCTGCAACTGATGGTTAGAGAAAGAGGCGTTGATGGCAATGCAAAGAGCAGCTTCAGAGAGGCAAATCTAGCAGAACATTTGAAAACTGGAATATTGTAGACTGGGAAAATCTGTTTCAAACACATTTTCTAATTTGATAACATTATGTATTTTATTACAGTGAAATACAATTAAATAATGTAATGCATCTCCATATGCTTTATGCTTTTCGTTACTGCCCTATCCTTCCAGTGTATTTTTCAACACAAATATTGGTTCCAGTCGTGGTATCTGGCAATTACCAGAGACTAAATAAGATTTTTGCATGGAGCAGGATTCTACATGGGAGCAATCTCCAACATACACACTTTCAAAACAGGAGTTTGCAGATTCTCAAAAAAGGTGAAATGAAGCTTTGCCTGTAGGGAAACCTCTGACAGAGATTCTCAAAGACAGATCCTCATGACAGCCATTTTAAAACTCCAGGTGAGTAGATTCTGCACTGTTGGGATTTCTGGAGGATACAAAGACAAATACAGTGCCTTATGAAAAGGAACAACATTGCTGTTTCAAATGTCAATTCTAAGGTTTGATTGTAAGCATGTCATAAAGTGAACAGAAATTAAATTAGAAACACTGGCTTTATTTTTGGTTTTCCCTGGACTCAAGCATAATCATGTAGTTCTCCAGCCTAGACTATGGAAGAGATTTGCCCCTGTATTTTCAGCATCACAGTCTCATTGGAACATCTTTATAATCTCTGGTAACATTCCATTCAAGATTTAAGCAAGCCTAATATTAAACCTATCATATATTCATACTAAACATTGCTGTAAGGGCCCAGTCCCGTCTTTCACTTCATCATCCTCTCCCTTTCTCATGATTTACTAGGGTTATTCTCCATCCTTAGAGTCTATGTTTCTGTGTTTGCTTATACCCTAAATCAGATTTCTTTAAATGAACCTTCCAGTTACATTGTCTGTGCTGGCTGAGAATTCAGGACATTATAGTCAACCCTTCTAAAATTCCAGATTGGATAATGTTGATTTGTTATTTATGATTATTCATCAGATCCTATCCGCAAAAATTCAGGATAACCATCTTAATATGCTTAGATAACCATACAAAAATGTAGCATAAAAAATCTAGAATAATCACAACATCTGAAATCATTCAATACAATCAAGATATAAGTATTTATATTTGGATCTACCTATGGCTATCTACAAAACAATCAACTAAAATACACCCACATTACAGCTTATTTTAGGGTTAATGTTTAGTTCTGTACCTGGATATTTCCATGCTTGACTTCCAATCACAAACTGACACACAGGCTCACACATTGCACTAAACCAGTGGTGGCGAACCTATGGCACGGGTGCCAGAGGCGGCACTCGGAGCCCTTTCTTTGGGCACATGTGCCGTTGCCCCAGCCTTGCCTTCCCCCGCAACCCCCTCCTCTCCAGCAGCCCCCTGAAGGAGAGTTGCCCCCGAGCGTGGCCCACATGGAGCAGTGCAGCCAAGGACATGGCAGCCAGGCAGCGTAGACAAGACTCTGCCCTCACGCCCCATCATGCAGTTGATGCTGCAGGGCACGGGCAGAGGGTGTGGCCGCCATAGCACTGCTGGGCTGCCTGGGCAATCTGCGGCAGACCCTGGAGGCGGTGAGTGGTCCTGTGGGCAGGTGGGGTGGGGGATGGGGCAGAGGAGGGGCAGGGGTGGAGTGGGGGCGGGGCCAGTTTTTGAGCACTTGATCTCTAAAAGGTTCGCCATCACTGCACTAAACTATGACTTGTTTCAATTTGGATTTATTGAATAAACTACATCGTATGCAGTGTGAACATAAGTGAACTCATCAGCTGGGATCTAAAGACCACAGTGCCTGGGTTTAATAGCCTATATGAAAGGAAAAGAAATATTAAGATTTATATGGTTTGTGTGTAACAAGAGATTGAGTGAGACACTCTTTGTTAATTGCAACTAGGGGCTTTCCAAAGACAACAGCTGCAAGCACTGTTTGCTTTCCATGAAAACTACCTATCAGTATTCTTACTTCAAGCCATTCCTTTAGCAGAGCTGGAGCCCTTGAAAAGACATAATGAAAGAAGCTCGGAAAACCATGCTTTTCCTTCCTTAAGAGCCCAGATAAATGCTAATTATTCCAAGGCAAGCTTGTGGATTGGATCACAACCAAGGGAGTTTTCTATAGGCTTGAAGACAAGCAAAACAAAATATTTCCCAGAAGTACATCATTAACATTATGTCCCAGAAAGCCTATTATATAAAACTGTCAGTTTGCAGAAAATCACAACTAATGAATCCTTTGGATATAACAAGTACCAACTTCAGACTAAATGGAGGAGAAAAGTAGACTGCTAACATCTAGCCAGAGAATTGTTAACTAGGGTGTAGATAATTTGGTCGCCCTCCTATTACTTTGAAGGACTACCATTCCCATAGTGCCTTGCAATTGTCTATGGTAGCTCTGGTTAATAGGAATTGAAGTCTCTAACATTTGGAGAGTGAGACACATTTGCAATCTTTCTCTTTTACTGATTTGATTGTAATTTATTTCATGTTGTGAGCTGCCCAGAGTTTGCGGGAGTTGGGTGATATATAAGTTTAAATTATTGCTGGTTGCATGCTCAGCCTGATTTTTAGTCCAGATTTGGGAGTTTCCCAGAGTTTGTGATAAAATGAGTGACTATATAAATATTTTAAATAAATAAATGTGGCATTTTTGTCCACCTATCAAGTCTTTTAAAAGGATCTGGAATAAACAGATGTTGTTTGATGGTATTAAAGGTATGGTTTCAGGCTATAAGCTGTTCCAAGTAAAGCTGCCTTTTTCAATGGTGACTTTGTCAATGCCAGTAATGTTCAAATGGTGCTTCAGTTGTTTTGCACCCAAGGTACCTAATGCTATTGGTACCACCTTTGCTTTCCTTTGCCATTGTTGTTCTATTTTCAGGTCTTTGTATTTTGTGATTTTCTCAAGTTCTTTCTCTTCTGTTTTGCTACCTCCAGTTATTGCCACTTCCACTATCCAGACTTTTGTTTTGTCTTTCTTATCAACAACTTTTGCGTGGCATAGCTGTTTGTTTAACTGAATTCGAAAGTCTGAGAGCACTTTAGTTTTTTCAATTTCTATTACATTGTTTGTCTCAACAATTCTTCCTTGCGGGCAAATGGTATTTCTTGCAGATCTTCCAAAGCATCACGGTTGCTAACTGTCATGTCATTGTTTGTAATCAGTCTGTGCACCACGGCTGCCATGGCAATAAGAGACAAGGAAAGGGATTCCAACCATTTTGGTATCATGTCCCTTTTTAATTGCTTTAGGAACCCTCTACATTCTTACCCAAATGCCCATTCAATGCATCCTCTATTTTGCCCATGTGTCAAAATGCAGATCCGCCTTCCTATTTTTTCAGGAATCTACTGCCAATGTCCTCACCAGTCCACCCAATTCCTGCTCACCAGTTTTTGCAATGCGTTCCCTCTCCCCCTGCGGTTGTCTCCCTCCTTTTCGCCCTAGTCTTCCCAGACTATTTGAAAATTATTGGTGTTTTTTTTACACTGATTCTTCTACAAATTTTACTCCCTCCCACCCACTCATCCTCTCTTGGAATTTCCTTAGTTTAGGAATCTCCCTGTAAAAGGTGATTGGCTTGCATCTCATAAGTTGACATTCTGAGAGCAGAACAGTAAAAAAAAAAAGTCTTTTATTATGCTAAGAAACTATGCATCACAATTGGAAGTGCTGAGGTGAGCCCAAGGAGAGTTCATTTAAGCCTGTTTTTATTGGGAGAGCTTAGTTATACGCTATATCTCAGCCTAATCTTTCAAGCCTATAATGAAGAAAAACAAGAATGCAAACCACCACAAGGAAAAAGGAGGTTAAAATGTCATTTGAAAAAAAAAAGGAACTCTGATGTCTACTGAGACTGCTACTGTGACAGCCCTGTCACCCAGCAGACAAGCTGGAGCAGATGCTTGAGGAACAAAATGCCACATCTTTTCATGTGGGCTTATTTGAAACCAAACACAAGCGCTCCAATGTGGAAGAGGTCTGGGGCCAAGAATCATTTCCCTTAAAGGAGAGTCATAACATGTAAATTTTATTCTCCTTCTCTATAATGTTCATGGACGTGTTTGGAAGCAATTGTCCCAACAACACAGCTTAATCATAATAGATCCCCTTCACAGAATATATATGACAGAGTGAATAAAGTAAAATCATTTTTAGGTTGATTGCTGTCACTTAAGGCAGATGTACTAGCTCATAGAGAAGCTGTGTTCATGATTCAGAATACCTTGTATGGAAGACAAACAGCCATCACCATTTTTCTCCCTTCCTTGGTTATCAGAAGGGTACATACAGTCCACCTACCTTTAAATTCTGAAAACAGGCACATACAAATATTATATTATGTTGTGCAGCACAACTTGATTATGGCTTCCCTTCCTTCTTGTTCTGTACAAAGGTTGGCACTAATATGATACTAAATGCTTCTTTTTAGTAATATACATTTTATCCCCAAAGTAAATACTCACTCTAGACATTTGCACTGACAACTACAACAATAGATTTTAGTTCTTTCTCCATGCTTTGTTGTTCTCATTACTAACTCTCTCCAAGTTAGTGCAATCTGAAACATTAAAAAATAAGTATTTTCACCTTAAAACAATCCTTATGTGTCTAATCACACTTGGCCAATGAAGTATTCTATTCTATTCTATTCTATTCTATTCTATTCTATTCTATTCTATTCTATTCTATTCTATTCTATTCTATTCTATTCTATTCCATTCCATTCCATTCTATTCTCTATTTGATGTCAAGGTGCATTTAACAAAGAGATATGGCCCCCAGATGCTACAGGCAGATATATATTTCATTTTGTAAAGGGAAGATAAGGGAACGAAAGCAGGAAGTACAGGAGAAGGCCATTGGGTTTGACCAACGTTCATTGAACTGTATTTGAACTCCCTTCAAGTAAAATTAGCTGTTGAAAGAGATAAATCATCAGTTCTGATCTTTGATTATTGTATCCTGATTTTTCGTGATTGTATCTGTTAAAAAGAAAGAGAGATTTTGTTTCCCATCAGAATGAGGGGGAACAGGAGAATAAGAAGTAGATTTTTATGCCTCATGGTACCTCAGTAAATCACTGTGGGAGAGAGATGAAATATTAGAGATGAAAACATATGTTGAGGAAGGAAAAAGAGGGGGGAAAGATCTGCAAGTAAACATTATGTTTCTGGGAAATCAAATAGGTTTAACTATTGTGTATTTAAGTTGAGATTCATAAAAGTTATTTATTGCCCCCAAGCTCAATGAACAGAAATTGCTTAAATGGTATGAAGATGGTAGGCCAGCTTTCCTAAATGGGAATCCAAATTCAGCAGCCAATTTTTGCTATAATTTGGGGAGGGAAGTCCCAACATATGTTGAGGTAGCGGTTTGAATATGGCTGCTGTAGATTAGCAATGGAAAGTGTCCAGCAAAAAATTGATCAGTTTGGCCAAACATAGACAAGGGTGTTCCAATTGTCCAAAGAAGATTCAGGAATTGATTCCTAAGGATTTATCTGTAGGTCTTTTTATTCAATCACAGTAAAATCAACCCATAATGTTTGTTAGGTATACAATCCTCCTCTACTCATTCATTGAACACATCTACAAAGAAGATACTGCAGACTGCAAAACAGTTGTTGTTGTTGTTGTTGTTAATCTTCAATTAAATTCACAATCTGGGACTGGTAAAAACTTAACAATTAAGTCCTAACCAAGGACCTAAGAGCTATTAAAGTAGTGTCTGAGTTCCGAGTATCCAGGCAGCCCTCTATGGGCTCCTATTACTATTGATACAATTATTGATTTCTTCCTCCACAGTCACTCAACTTCAATTTGCAAATCACGATATTTTGTTATTTTTTCTAGCTGTTTCTCTTCAATTCATGCATCACCTGGTATTGCAATATCAATGAACCAGATTTTTTTTTCTTTTCCACAATAGTGATGTCAGGCATGTTGTGAGCCAGAGGTCTTTCTGTTTGGATCTTAAAGTCCCACAGGATCTTGACTTGCTCATTTTCAAGAACTTTGTCAATTAATAATAATAATAATAATAATAATAATAGTAGTAGTAGTAGTAGTAGTAGTAGTAGTAGTAGTAGTAAAGTTAGAAGAGACCTTGGAGGTCATCTAGTCCAACCCCCTACTCTGCAGGAAACCCTATAGCATTTCAGACAAATGGCTGTCCAGTCTCTTCTTAAAAACTTCCAGTGTTGGAGCATTTACCACTTCTGGAGGCAGGTTGTTCCATTGGTTAATTGTTCTAACTGTCAGAAAGTTTCACCTTAGTTCTAGGTTGCTTCTCTCCTTGATTAGTTTCCACCCGTTGCTTCTTGTCCTGCCTTCAGGTGCTTTGGAAAATAGCTTGATTCCCTCTTCTTTGTGGCAGCCCCTGAGATATTGGAATACTGCTATCACGTCCCCCTTCAGCCTTCTCTTCATTAAACTAGACATACCCAATTCCAGCAGCCATTCCTTATGTTTTAGCCTCCAGTCCCTTAATCATCTTTGTTGCTCTTCTCTGTACTCTTTCTAGAGTCTCAACATCCCAATAATTTTTTGCTGCATTCAAATCCAAACTACTGGCAAAGCTTCCAATGTACAATTTTGGCAACTCAGTCACGATGTCATAGATAATCAGTCTGTGAGATTTTGCTGCAGCCACTGATAAGGTGATCTACTGTTTCATCTTTCCTGTTGCATAAGCAACATTTGCTGTTGTTGCCAACCTGTTAAATTTTTGCTTTCATGGAATTGGTCTGCAAGGCTTGTTCTTGGGCAACCAAAATGAAGCCTTCAGTTTCTTTCTTCAGAACTCCTGATCTCAACCTATTCCATGTTAGCTTTGTATCTACATTTCCTTCAATGTCCTTCAGGTATTAACTGTGCATAGGCTTCTTGCTCAATTATTTCCTTTCAATATTCTGCTTTTAATCTTGTTATTTTCAAGAGGTTTTCCCTGTTCATTTCCTTCAGCAGAGGCTCTTTTGCTTTTTTTATGTAGTCATTTAAGTTATTTTTCTCCTCTTCCACAGTTTGTTTCACCTGTAAGAGATCTCTGTCACACTAATTTTTACTGCATTCGAACTCAAATTTCTGGCAAAACCTCCCCAGGTATGATTTTGGCAACTCAATCAGGACAGGACAGGTCAGAAGCTTGCAAAACTCCTAAGTTCTTGTACCTTTCTTCTGGTGCTACATGTTTTTATCAATTCTTCATTATCGAATTTGAATCCATCATCTTCAACCATTTTTCCTGCCTTAACAGCAATTGTTTTACATTTGTCAATGCCAAATTGCATTTCAGTGTCTCTGTTAACTCCTCAGTGTTTTTCAGCAGTGAGTTCAATTCAGCTTTTGTTTTTCCAAACAATTTTAAATCATCCATGTAGAGCAAATGGGAAATTTTCAATCCCTTTTTTTTGTCAATTCATAGCCACAGTTTGTCTTGTTCAAAATGCTTGTTAGTTTAAATATTAGTTTGACTTTGTTCAGTCACCTTTGCCTGCATTATGGTGAATTCTAGTATGATATGGTCATTCATTGTTCCTACAACTCTCACTCCCTCAGACCTTTCATCCCTATTAATTAGAATTAAGACCAGTAGAGCTGGCCCTCTAATTCCCTCCCCTGCCCTTCAGAAGAACCTGTTCAATCTCCCACTCTCTGCAAAGTTTGTTTCCCAGTTGATGTCCTGGTAGTTAAAGTCCTCCATTACTACAGTGGTATGTTTCCTGCATACCTCAGTTAACTGATTTGCAAAAAGTCCATCTATTTCCTCTGCTTGGTTATACACACCTACAGCAATGTCATTTCTTTTACCTCTAATATTCACCCTTAATATTGTGTATTTCTGTAGAAGTATAATAATTCTTTACATACATTGCAACTCTTCTTCCTATATTGTTGTTTTGTCTGTTTCTTTTGAACAATTTACATCCTCCTATCAGTATGTTCCAATCATGCATTCCATCTCACCAAGTGTCGATAATAGCAACAGTATTCTACCTGTCTTCATGTACTTTGAGTTCTCCCTCTTTGTTCCACAGACTCTGAGCATTAGGGTGTAGGCATCTTAGCTCATTATGGCTGACTCTGCATTTGCTTTCTGCGTCTCTTGTTGACCAGGAATTCAGACATAGAACTGGTGTCACCAGCTTCTTTTTCTCTTCTACAGTACAAAGAGTTGACCTTGAAGTCCCTTCTCAACCTACAGGTTGGTGAGAATGGCAGTGTCATATGGCAGAGCCATGTACAGCACAATAAAAAGAGCCAATTTGCTGTAGTGATTAAGGCATCAGGCTAGATATTGGGATACTGTGAGTTCTGGTCCCTCCATGGGCACAAAACTAGTTGTATGACTTTGGACCAGTCACTTTCTCTCAGCCCTAGGAAGACCATCTCTCAAATCTTGCCAAGAATACTGCATGGATTAATCCAGGCTATCACCAGGAGTCAAAAATTGAATCGACAGCACAAAAAATATGTTAGCAAAAGAAGAAAAGAATTTCTTGAGAACAAAGGGTTACTCAGCAGTTCTTAATATACCATTTTGCACATGGATTTTAAAAGTAAATCCGTACAGAGCATCTGGCGGGTTATATCATTAAATGTGTCTGCAAAATATTGATGGGATTGACTTTCCCTTAAGATTGAATAAAAGTACTTCAAAATCTTGCCAAGCACATACATGCACAGATGACCTCAAAGAAGCTGTGCCAAAGAATAACACTGCTCGTGGTTACACAAGGCTTCCCTTTAAATGAACAGCTCAGCCATGCAAATAAGCTTTGGTAGGACATATAAATTGGGAACAGAAGGCAGTCAGTTGCTGCAGGTGATGTACATTTACAGTTCTTGTATTTCTGACTCCATTTACTAAAAAAGAGATTCTTAAATGTTGGTTTTCCTCATCCTATTCTGGATTTTTAATATCATCTATATTATTCTGATCTTCAGACTGGCCTTGGACTACCTTGGACTATGGAAACTAATCAAGGAGAGAAGCAACCTAGAACTAAGGAGAAATTTCCTGACTGTTAGAACAATTAACCAGTGGAACAACTTGCCTCCAGAACTTGTGCATGCTCCAACACTGCTTGGTGTAGAAAAATGTATCTTGGTCTGAGACCAAGTTTAGAATAATTCTCTTGCATCTGAGCTTCTTTTCCACTTGATAATTCTGGTAGGTTTTTGGCTAGAGAGTTCAAGCAGACTCCTATTCTCTTGCCTTTTTTCCCTTTGATCTCAAAGGGAAATTGAGTTACCGTGCAAGGTTTCTGATTTGCCAAGTATGGCTTGACCTAGATCAGAACCAGGTTTATCTATAAGGATCTCAAATATGTCAATAACCAACAGCTATTTAAGAAAAAATAATAATGTGTGATTCACTAGAGCAAAAAGTACAACTTACGGCTTTTTAACAAATAATAAACACTTTATTATTTCATTCCCTTACTTTGAGCTGTCCTTTTCTGCAGATCCAAAACAAGTGTTACAGTGTGGTTCTCCTATAATTGAGTTGTTGAAGAATTTGCAGTCACTCCAGAACAGAAAGTTGACATCTGAACATTGAGATTCATGACAACTAAACCTAAATAGGTAATTCAGGCTGCAAAATCTCATACTCTCTCCCATCCCAACCAAATATATCTTCTACATGTCTAAAAAAGAGATAATTAAATGAGTTAAAGCTCTTCCTCAGGCTCTGTTTCAATGCTGCAGTAATCTGATTCTGGGAATGAATTCCATTAGCATTGAAATCTAATATGCTGAGTGTGATATAAAAACAGAACATTAAAAAAAGATCCCTACAGGGTCACAGTGAAGGACTATCTTGTCCTGCATGTTTGTATCTTTGGAGAAATGCAGAAGGAGAATCTCAGGCCTGCACTAGCCTCCCATTTTATTTGCAGCAATTGGTACAGAAATACCTTCCTTGATGTTACATATTCTGTAGGTAAATGTAGTCTTTCTGAGCAGTGCTATACTAGATTTAGTTTTCAGAAATTAGTCTAATTCCCAAACAAGTTATCAATAATCACTTCAATTGGTAGAAAGCAAATGTCTTATCACCCAACATTCATTTGATGTTCTGTTGTAGTCTATCAAAAAGCTGGGCCCTATCATTTTATCTACACGCTTCCTTTCTGATGAAGAATCAGTACTGAACACAGTATCAAAAATAGAAGGAATGCCAGTTTTGTGTTGTGGTTAAGGTATTACACTAGATTCTGAGTGAAAGCATCAGTAAATGTAAAAAAAAAAATTAGCGGAAGAGTTAGCCTTTGTTCAGATAAGCTAACGGTTGTGAAAGATTTTAGGCCTCTACTATGTTTTTATATATAATTAATATTTACATTCATTCATAAGAAACACTTTCATTTTCAATTGTGTTTCTAAATAAATTACTTTCTATATACAAGAAAGGGAAAATCGGTAAGGCTACCAAATCTGGATTATGAAAATTAAATCTTAGCTAAGAGAAAGTTTTGGTATCTCTCTGCTGCCATCCAGCTGTTTCCCAGATCTAGTAGCCCCAAGACAAGAAGTCATATGAACACGGCTTTTTTTTGTCATAGAACGCCCAGAACAGAGTTCCAGCACCGTTTTTGGATGGAACCTTGTAGACGGGTTGTATGACATGTGTGAGTTCTGGCAAGACGGGTTGTATGACATGTGTGAGTTCTGGCACCTTTTTTTTTTTTTACAAAAAAGCACCACATATGAATATTTAAAAAGGACTCTCATTTGAAACAAGAAAAGACTGAAAATTCTGAGATTGATATTAGTCTCCAAAAACCAAGAAAGGTTCTTAGCAACTTCCTTTATTGTTCCTCATCTATAGAGAGAAATCTTGCCAAACTGAAGTGGACTATTTACATCATGAAACATACACTCTGAGAACTCCTGAGGAACTGTTTTACCTTTCTTCCTTACAAACTGTCTAAGCTATAGGATAGATACTGGATGCATTAGGATAGCTAGGAGTAAGAGTATAGAAATAGGGTTTAAGGAATAAAAATGGATAATAAACAAGAAAGCACATTCCTGTTCAATTAAGGAACAAACTTTGTGGTGCACCTTGATAATAAATATCATTTGCCCCAACAGGCCTGGGTCCTAATTGTGTTTGAACTTAAAGCACAGATATGCTCTATCTGCAACTGGGTTCACAAAAAGAACAGCTGTTCCCAACCAAAGCTAATTATGTCAGCCTCAACATAACATAATTTCCTGGAGTATTCAGTCCTTGCTATTGAAGATGCTTGTATTCAGCAAATCCTAATATATACAGCCAGAAAAACAGAACTGTCAGTAAGCTAAAAACCCCAGTATCTATCAGCTTCTACATCACTCTCATCTCTGAGAAATATTAACTCTCAGCTGTTAGGAATTCTTACTTGTAGGTACTGCTATAGAAGTATTTCTGAATCTTAACAAATTTAAGATGCATGGAGCTCAACTCCCAGAATTCCCCAGTCAGCTGGCTGTAGAATTCTGGGAATTGAGGTCTACACTCCTTAAAATTGCCATGATTGAGAAATATTGTAGTAGAGTAGGCAGGCTGAAAAATCAGAAGTTAATTTAGACACTAGCTCTTTGTTTGCATTCTTCTCAATACTTCATACTCAGGAGATTTTGCACTCAGTCCAAAGTTCTGAGTCACCAGTGTACAGTCAAAGGAAAGGAAATGCGTTTGCCTTCAGATAATCTTTACCCACAGCAAACCTCAAAACATCACATGAAACTCATTTAGACAGCGCAGACTTTTACACCATAAGGGATTATATTTTAGGAAAGAGATGAATAACCATCTCCTCAACCAGCCACGGTGCTCAAATGAAGAATTATCCACCCCCAAAAAGTTTACAAAATAAATCCATGTCCTGCTGTTTTCATTAATCTGTGTGTTGACACCTAATTTAGAATTTGTAGGATGGATACCAAAGAACGAAGGACACTAAGGGATATGCCAAGACACTAATAAATCTTGGAAAAGTTTTATTAAGACATCACCTGGAATATATTTATAGTATTAGGAGAAGGAGACTTCAACAACCAGTAAGTCTGAACAGCAGGGAAGGTTATATTCCAGAACTCCACTCATAAGGAAGCTGGAGAAAAGAGGCCAGTGTTAGAGTCCTTTTACCCACTCTCCCATCCTTTGGAATCCTCTCCTCTGTTCTGGGATAATTAGCAAGGGAAATTAATGTTTGCATTTACATCTAATGGAGAGGAACGGATTACAAGAGAGTAAGCAAGCATGCAATAGGAAATACACATTAAAAGGAATGTCTTGGTGACGGCCATTTGCTGAGGGGGCTGGTGGTTGTGAGTTTGGAGCCACTTCAGACTGCAGCACAAACTGGTGGGAGCATATTAATTAACTCCTAGGGGAGAAGAGTTTGAGAAGAGATGGATTATTTAAGCAATCTCTCAACTCTGTGAGGGGGAAATTCTTTAGGGAGAGGGGGGGAAATGGGTCAGAAGGTCAAACATAGTCTACCCACTTAACATCAACCCAGATAAGACAGGAAGTCCTTTTAAAAAAAAAATGCTGAATATATTCAGGAGGAAGTCTCTATCCTTTTAAATTTACTTGTTATATTCCTACCATGGCTTTCAATCCAATTGAATGTTGAAAGTCTTGGTTAACAACTGGCTTGCCAAAACTACTCTACACAGCCTGTGCTACCTTCCCTATTTTCACCTCCTGTGAACTATGCAGGGCAGTGTTTCCCAAGCTTGGCATTTTTGTTGCCAGGGGAATTCTGGGAGTTGAAGTCTACACATCGTAAAGTTGCTGAGGTTGAGAAACACTGATTTAAGGCCTTTGGAGCACAGAAACATGGAGTCTATACTCTAAAGCAGCCTTCCCAACAACGGAGCCTTACAATGCATTGAGATTATAATGTTTTGCAACCAGAAAGTTCTAGAATCTATGCCATCAGAGGAAGAAATAATTATGAAAATATTGGAATGTGCAGAGATGGACAGACTAACTATGAGGCTGAAAGACAAAGAAGATACAGACTACTATCAAATTTGGAATTTATTTTATTCTTGGTTGGAGAAAAGAATGAAGGATTAGGAATTGAACATGTATTAGCTTAGCAAACTCCAGACAACTTGTTGATTGGAAAAATTAACATATGTTGATGAGGAAAAAAAAATAATTTAAAAAAAGAAAGTTCTAGAATCTGCCATCCCAAAACACCAGGTTGTGATAGCCAGTTACTCCACATATTGGAGCCATTTCGAGTTTGAAACAGAAAGTACCTGAATACATTGTGATGCCATTCTAGCCGTCTGGCACAGGAATGACCACAGTGTGGGATTTAAGCTGGATGTTAATGTTGGCCTGCTGAATTCACAGTTTTGATAAGTAAGACATGCTTCATCTGCACGGAGTAGAGTCTCTTAATCATGCTTTATTAAGGACATATCACCATGTCAATAAGTTGGCTAAATGAGTCATGGTATTGTAGATGTATATTTTTATAGCCCCAGGCTACACTACTAGAACATTACAAAGAAAATAGATGAAAGGCATTAAGCCTAATTGTCATGCAATAAATGGACCATACATTTTCATTAAATGCAAAATAGCACACAAAATTATCACGTGAGAGCCATAGATACAGAATTGTGTTGCAAAGATCTAACTCAAGGTCAACTGCTCAACATGCCAGGATGAAAGGGCATTGTAAAATTATTATGCTTGCTGGTACTGTGTACCAAAAACTAAACACTAGCAAAGAAAGCCATCTGGACAAAATACTGCTATTGGCTTCCTCGACCTCATAAGATAAATGTGCTGAGTTTTTTCCTGTAAGAGCATGGATCTTAAGAATGCCACTACTCCATCAGGCTTGAAGACAGAAGATCACTTTGAGCAACATCCTAATTCAGAACTGAGGCATGAATTCCAGCAAGGGTGAAGGACAAGTTATAACTCAATAGCTTCCTGGTAGAAGAGAAGCTGAACAGAGCCTGTCTCTCGCTGCACTTGCAATGGTTAACACCTCTTTCCATAGTGCTTGCTGTATTAGTCAAACATCGTTTCCTGCAGCAAAAGTAAGCAAAAGAAAAAAAGAAAAGAAAAACAAAGCAAAATCTAGGGGAAAAATAAAAAGCTGCTGAAATGCACACCACAATTTTGTCATTAAGATAAACACCCCTGGGACCTTCCTCTTCCTTAGTGGGCTTTCAAAGTCCAGTAAAGGGTGTCATTTTCTACATTTCTTTCACAGTTATGCTGAGAACTTTCACCTGCAAATGGGATTACAAACACAGTCATTAGTCCAGATTCCCCAAGAAGCTTTCACCATCTCACAATTAAATTTCCCATTCTAGCAGCGTCTAAATCAATATGATATGATTAGTTACTCTCATGGATTACATGCTGCCATACAAAACCTTCACATGCTCAAATCTGAGTAATTCAATCAGGCACTAATGGATTCTGGGAAGGCTTCCACTGTCTAGAAACTTAAAGTGATTCTATCTCTGTAATAACTTGCTATTATGCACCTGAAGCTAAATTGCCTGACAGGCCCATCACTGGACAGCAGTGATTAAAAGAGGTCACCGCTCATCACTGGAAGTGGATCTTGTTGAATTCACTTTAGAAAACAGATTCCGATGAGAAGAAAAACAAGTCTGTTGGTTGCCTTTCATGGGAAGAGCCCCTGAAATTGAAGTGTACGAATTAAAAAATTAACTGAATCTTAATATAACTATGGGTATTGCTCGGCAGCACCCCCTTCACCACATCCCCCTCTTTCTTCCTCCCTACCTACTACCATCCCCCGCCCTCTCTCTCCCTCCTTCACTCTCCTCCCTCCTCTCCTACCTACCTACTTCCCTCCACCTTCACTCCTCAATCTACCCCCTCCAGATGTGGTCCAGAGGTACTGCCCGAGCAACCCCTCTTATATCTATTAAATATATCGTTCTTATATATTGCAGTTGAGTACACCAATACACCCCCCCTACCCACCCACCCCCCCGACTTCCCAAAGTGAATACAGGGTAAAACACAAGAAAACCCACTAAACTAAACAAAACTAATATATAAATCCTAATAATAATTTAACTATATTTTTGATCCAACATATAAAAATTTAACTATGTAGTAAATACAAGTATTTTAAAAGAATGTACGCTTTGTTTTTTATGGGAGAAAGTTGTAAAAGATTGTAAAAGATTTATTTTTCTTTCTTGTTTATGATTATAAAATTAATAAAACTTTTTCAAAAAAAATTAACTGAATCATATTTCTTTCTGAAAGGGCTTTGTACTGTTGAAAAGAATATCAAAAGGCTTTAGTACATTATATCTGCTTTTTCTGGGGGGAGCTGGGGGGGTTGGTCCTAATTCAAACTCCTATTCTTTGAAAGGAGCTGTCATGGCAATGAACTGGGATCTCTCTATCTTTCAGAAACAAAAGCTACAGCTCGCTGCTTGGTTGATTTCATTGTATAACTCATTGAGTTGGCATATTTTTCTTTGCATTATTGGTATATGCAGCATGTAAAAGGCCGTGCAGCCAAGAAACAATAGAATGTATACGAGGGAAGAAACAAAGCTTTCCCCCATACAATTATTTTTCCTGAAAGTCCACCAGCTCCCCACAAGGTAATATCTAGCTAACCTTGGATGATCTCCAAAAGTCAAGTAGGGTCAGACTAATAGGTCCCAGAAACTAGGAACTCAAGAGACAAAAACAATTTCTCTACTACTGTCAAGAAACTACATCAATATAGTCAGTCACTAGGAATTCAGTTCAGTGAAGGGAGCCTATACCTTTCCTTGTATAAGGGAGGCACAGACAGACTGATTTTTCTGGGGGGGAGAGGAATCAAGGGAAAGGGGCACTGAAGAACCCACAGATGCCAGCTGAAAAGATTTCTTCCTATACATGAGTATTTCTCCAAAGCAATCAAACTTACTCTAAAATCTGCAATTCACCAATTATTTTTGTATTGGACAAGATTCCCCCTCCCCCCATCTTATCCAATACAAAACAAGCTTTTAAATTCTTCCATATTCTTCCTTGGGCTAAATGGTGTCAAAAGAAAAAGGAAAAGAAAACAAAAAAAAAAGGAACTGGCACTGAAGCTGGCCTTGAGATGGACAAGTGACAGGTTAAAAGAAGGAATTTTTGCTAGGAGTTGCAGCTATAAAGGTTCTGAGACAAAAAAAAAAAAGCCATGGAAACAATGGAATTAAAAAATAGAAGAAAAGCTGTTACACTTCAGTGCCTAAAATCTTGGAACAAAATACACAGGTTCTTAGTAGGCAGAGAAGAGATGAGCAACCTGGCAGCCTTTATGGTAGCAAAACTAGTGGTTACTTTTGGCTAATTGTGATAAAAAAGAAAGAGGGAAAAAAGTAAAATAAATCAAAGTCAAATTGTATGGTTTTATCTAAAGTTTGGAGTGAATAGAAACTGTTGCAGTTTGTTTGCCCCAAGCAGCCAAATCAGTTGTCTCCAAAGTCTCTAATTTAAGATTTTGCAACCACGGGCAATCGTTTCAGACAAATACTGAGAAAATTCTAAAAATGTGTCTGGATTCACAAAAAAAATCATTGCCTAAAGATTTACTGTTAGCCATTGGGCAAACAGATTAGACAGATTGATGGGCATTGGTTGAATATTGCTATGTCCCTGAATAGTGGATGATTAATGGGAAAGCAACAGGTAGAAAAGAGAGAATAGGATGATGTGTAGAGAGACCAGTTCAGGGAGGCGGATCTTAGACCTAAGTAAAATACTCAGGAGAGACTGCGGTGACTGATGGGAGAGGATGGAATAGAAGTAAGTAGAGCATGAGTACTTGGGAAGGGGGTGGAGGAGAGAAAATTGATATATCTGCATCAAGGTGGTGCTACAGAAAGATGGAAGCTCTGTGTTGGAATCTACTGAACTACCTGAATAGAAAACACATGACATTTTAGCCCCTAAGGCCAAATTTTGGAGAACAGCAAACATCAACAGGACAGTCTCTCAAAAAGAAGAGACGGGACAGTTCAGAATATCAAGTTCTACAATTTTACCTACATGTTCCAATAGATGCAATTTTCACATTGTTCCACTTAAGACCATATTTACAGCAAAAATATGACCCCCATCCTATCGTAAGTTCAGGATGATCATCACTTCCATAGCTTTGCACTGCTGGCTTGGAAATGGCACAGTTCCAAGATGTGTTTTGTTTGTGTGCTATCAAGCAGAAACAGAACAATACACTTTTCCCTTAGGGCGAAGACTGCTTAATGCAGCAGATTCAAAAGATAAAAGAAAAAAATAGCTTTCCACAGAAACTTTCCCTAGCAATATTCAGCAATGAACTCTGCCCTCATTATAAAACTCTACATAGCCCATCATAAGGAAAACCGGTACCCTGAAATAATAGCATGTTATTTTTCACCTCAATATTCTCTGTAATATTCTGTTTTTATTATTCCATTCTGGTATGCTAACCATTTGGAATGTTAATCTTCATACTTTTTATTATTTGTCACAAAACATTAAGCTGCAAAAGAGCTCTGGGATATTATGTGTGCTGCAGTGCCATCTAGTGAATAAATGTAGTTAATTGCATCCAACAATAAAGCTCAAAAATGAAGAGAAATTTTGAGGCAAGGCTTCAAGTCCCACTGAAACCACCCGCACAGTGCCTGACTCCATTGGGTGATTTACTGTGGTCAAGATTTTTAACTGTTTTTGCAAATCACCTAAACAGGAAACAGCTACCTAGAAAAGGGACCACTTTAAATGTAGTAAACATTGTTGAGACTAATAAAAATTTCTTCATTAGCACCAAGGACCACATAGAAAAATTCTCAATTAGCATAGAAAATACCATGCCAATGTAATTTCAAAGCTGCAGTTTTATTCATAATTACTTGGGAGTTAAATGTCTAATGCAGTGTTTCTCAACCTTGACAATTTTAAGGCATGTGGACTTCAACTCCCAGAATTCCACAGCCAGCAATGCTGGCTGTGGAATTCTGGGAGTTGAAGTCCACATGCCTTAAAATTGTCAAGGTTGAGAAACACTGGTCTAAGGGGACTCTCAGTCATCCAGGTCATGAATAATATGACCCCACTTATCCCTTGTCTACAACACAGTTCTTTCAGCAGTTCAAAGAAGGTTCCACACCCATTTGCACCTTGATTCAGGTAACCCTGTGGGTATAGATAAACCCCCAAGTGGCCTCAATAACTGTCAGAGAGCTAACAACAGACTTTCAGAGTGTTAACAACCACATGACTGAAAGGAATATAAATTCTTCTATTCCCCACCATTCAGTCAGAACTGAAGAAGCTTCTTGGATAGAAGCAAAACCTCTTCAAGGAAAAAACAGACAGACAGTCCGGTTGCCTTTTGAAAAGCACCTTTAGGACATACTTGGGAGTTAGTGAGCTAGAAGCCACTGAATCAGACCCAAAGCAAATGGGAAATGCTCACCTTCTTGATCTACTCTCAGTAACAAGCCCTTTCGGGAATATTCTAGTGATCCCTGATTCCATCCCATGCATCCAACTTTATGCTGGAATTCTGCTGGACATTATCATACATGTCTCTCACAGCCCCATTCTATATCTTTGCTTGCATCTCTTCCAATTTGCTACATAACTTCTTAAGATCTTCCACATTTACCTCCGTGAAAGGTGCATAGTGTCATTTAGGCTAAAGCTACTGCATTCAAACTTTCCCATGATTATGTACAATAACCCAATACTTAATTATGGAGTTTTCTATTCCAAACGTCCGTTCACATAAACTAATCTGCCCTGGTTCTTGAAGGGCTGGTTCCTTGCAGTTCTGCCTTGAGAAACTGAAGACCATTGACAGAACATCCAGAGTTCTGTTGGCTATTAGCCTTCCTAATCCTTACACTTTCTGAGTCTTTCATAAAGAGAAAAAGCTGACATTTAAAGTTTACGGTTCAAAATCAGACTGGTACATTACTACTATTAAACAATAAAGCTATTAAAGTAAATTTAGGCTGAACAATGAGCCTGTCACCAAGGATGATGTACAAATCCATATAAATAATACAAACAAGCTGTAATTAAATTCCAGTAGTCCCTTAGCATCTTCTAAACATGAGCCCGTGGACATTGAAGGAAGCTTAAAATAAAGGTGTTGCCTCTTAAGCTTTTAAGAAGAGAATATTTTCATGCAAAAAATCCAATTTGTTGCAATTTGCTTAGGGAGTCAAGAAGCTTTTGTGTATAGTAGGGGTCCCCAACTTGTGGGCTACCGCCCACTATGGGTAGTGAGGGGATTGCAACCGGGCTGCAAAAATGGCCAGTGAGCACACATCCTCACTTGCACAAAGCAGATGAGGGTGTGCACTCCATTTGTGTGAGCAGCAAGTGCACATGCACGCTGCTTGCACAAATGGAGTTGCATGCACACACGCTTGCTGGCAGCTTGAGTGGAACTATCCCCTCTCCTCCCCATCTGCAAAGCCGGAAACATTGGGGAACTCTGGTGTAGAGTGTATATGTATGTTACATGCACACACACATGCTAACTTCAGATTCTCACTCAACTCACCCAAAGAAACAGCCAAAGAAGAAATGTATGCCCATCTAAACTGGAGTGGGAAAGGATAAAATAATAAATAAATGATACTGCCAAGACTTGTCTAAATCATATGCTTTAATTTGAAGATTCTGTATTGCACCAAAGGATATAGGCACTTCCTAATTTATCCAAGAACCCAGACCACAAGGTAAACAAATTTAATTCCCATATTATTTCTATTTCTATTGTTATTAGTTATAGTCATAATATAATTTATTAAGAAAAATTATGAAATCAGTATAGATAAATGAGTGCACTCTTTATTTAGAAGCCTTACCCTGGTTTACCTCTTGTTCTGGAATTTCACATTTTGTTTGATCACATCTATTGAACCTGCACAATAGCAATAGCTCAAACATGTTCATGCTGTTAAGGAGATGGGTCAAAGTACGGTAAATAAGAGAGAGAGAGAGAGATCATTAGCAATAGGATATATATATCCTGAACGTTTTGTAGATCATCAAATTGAAGAAAATAAATCCAGTAGACCTTCTTGAAGCCACTCATCCTTAAACTTTCTTTCTCTCTTGACATGCTTACTCTTGTGAATGACAAGCCATTCTTCCATGGCTAACTTTTCAAGCAGAAACTAAATTCCCAGGAGCTTTTGAACTGCATTTATTCATGCCAGATGGGAAGATATCAGCCACTATTGGAATATATATATTCCAAATATATATACACAAATATTTGAAGACAGGTGTATTCTAAATTCAGTGCTCATGTCTCTTGCCACTCTTACTCCCAGGTTTTCTTAAGAATATCTGAATGGACTATTCAATAGGTGAATCCCAGCCCCAGTAATGATATTGGAACACATAAAGCCAACATTGTAGAGAAAGAGATGTGGACTGACTCCTATTTCCCCACTGTGGAAACAAGAAAAGTGTGAGTACAGATCAACAGCTTCAAGACCCTGTCGCACCTCCAAAGAATACAGCACAGAACTCGGTAACAAGTCAGGCCTCCTTGCTAACCCTCTGAAGACTCAACCCAAATTACTTGCACAGAGCAGGGACATAGCCTCTGGCACCCTACTTTCCCCCACCCCCAAACTACTTTCCATAAGGTCTGCCTTTTGTCTGCAGAAACTCTGTCTTTATATTGCAATGGCTAAATGATATGGCAGTCAAGGTGGAGGTCGCTTTCAACAAGCCCACGGCAATTGGGGATTAAAATGGCGGCAGAAGCTGGCCACTTTGGCATTTCAGCAGCCTGCCCCACATTATCAAGAAGGCACCTGGAAACAGTTGTTACAGCCAACCACCCCTGAGTGCTACAGGAAAAAAAAAATATTCCTCTTGGCAATCCATCAGAATAACCATAGATGGAACAGCTTACTATGACTTCCCTATCTTACCTCTTTAACTGCCAAAGTAGAAAAAAATTGATCTGCAAGACTTTCACTATTTATCTAATTCAAGATTTACTAAGTGCGTATGTTTTATTTTTTTAAAAAAAAATCTCTCCACCAGATTCATACAAATGAGCAAATTCCCATGATAGACTCATCACATCCAAACTGTCAGAGTCGTTAAGGACGAGTTAGTGCCAGGGGTTCTCAACCTTGGCAACTTTAAGACTTGTGGACTTCAACTCCCAGAATTCCACAGCCAGCTTTGTGAACCAGCTTTTTGAGAACCCCTGAATGTTAGTCCATGATCTCATTTCTGAAAAGGTGACAAATGGTCCTGATCCTGTAGATAAGAGCCATATAAACTGAAGAAGAGGAGCAGAACCACCCTCTCACACAAGGATGAATTCATCATTACATGGATCCAACCAGCTCATTTCCTGGGAGGCCTTAACCAACCAGGAAAGCCATAGATCTCATGAAAGATGGCCACCTTTTTCCACTTCCCTGAGAGTCGTAGAATGAAACACTTTCTAGAAAACAGGACAAGAGCATGCTTCAGCCCATCTGCCTGAACCTGCCCTATCAGAGTCTAACTCAGACTGGATCAAGCAACTTTACTTATCAGATACCTTGAATATTCCATGCACTGACCTGTAGATATTCTTGTGGCCCTTCCCTTTTCAGTAGATAATGGGCCACTTTAAACAGGGCATTTTGCAACTATAATTAACAAAAAACATCATCACATTTTATTGTTTTTATTACAATAAAGCAATCCCTAAATGTGGGCTTTTACCTGTCTCCATCAGGTTCATTCTCCATCTTTCTCCAACAGCAATCTAGTCATCTTTTCTGTCATTCCATCTCCTAGAGATGTGATAGTTTGAGCTCTTAAGTCAAGGGAGGTGAAGTCAAGTTTCTCACAAAGTAAGCTGGCATGCAACAAAACAGGCAGAACAAGGTTCTTTGAAATGTGGTCTAAGTTGCTTCCAACGTGCACAAGTGACTGAGACAAGCTGCACCCCAAATGGCGGAAGCGTCAGCAATGTCCTCTCTAGATGAGCAGTTATCATGGTGATCATGATACAGCATAAGAATATTTGCATGGGCCACCATTGGTGGTCACCCTGCTTCAATTCCTACCTTTAAGAGTGACAAGCGAAGATATATTCTATCCCACTTCAATCTAATTTCTATATCAATTCCATTATAAAAGCTGCATTTAAAAGAGTGTTTCACCCTCCAATGTTAAAAACTACCATATTTCCACTCTACTTTATGCTGATGAAGTTGCTATTCTCTCAAAAGCTGGCCTTTGGCAATTTAAGAAAAAAAATATGTATTCCTAATGTATTCCATGCAGCTATAATTCATATCATAACAGAGGCTAGCAAATTGCAGCTGAAATGTCCCAAATTGCATTTCCTAGAGTGATTTAAAATAACTATTTCAGCTTGGGCTGGAATATTGGAAGAATGGCACCCTTCTATCTCTACTCAACATTTTAAACTCTGCAAATTATGAAGCAACCAGAGATTTATGACTTTACTACTATTGTATACTTCGTTCGCATGCGAATGATGAAGACACATGATGATGCTGAACAAACACTTTATTCTCCTTCTACAACAACCAATTGAAAGCAAAAGGCTCGCAGGCCTTTTTATATGGCCAGAAACCCGGACAGTGACAACCAATAGGAACAGAGGGTTTTCACGCCTTGCGCATGCACACAAGGCTGGCGCTGTTCTCTCTGGTCCCGGGCAGCTTTTGAAATGCTCGGGACCAATGCAACGTCCCAAGCCTGCTTTTGCAGGCTCTGGACACAACACCCCTCCCCCCTAGCTGGAACATACTTCACGTATAGACATGTACGTCATGCATTGGGAAGAGTGACATATAGTAGCATTATTCAAATGCAAAGAGTGTGGAATACTTGAGTCTGCCCTCAGGCAAACCCCCTTCAATATTTATTAATACAAATAAATGTATCCGAAATAAAAAAAATAATACAAAATAATCTACCCACGAGTTACTCCCGTTATTCAGGGGCCTCATGAACAGATCCCTCATGATTTGACAGCAACCTCACAAAGTCTCTCAGATGTTTGGGTGGGCACTTGGCCCACTGCGACCTTCTAAGGTCCGGAGAGATTGCCTGGCCCATCTGCTTGCCTACCAGGCTAGGCAGGCCAGGGCGTTGCTGCCCTAAATCCCCAGGTGACCCTGGTGAGGGTGCCTGGCCTACCGTGTGATGTAAAAATTCCTCTCAACACCTGAATGGTCCTGGCAGTAGTAGTGGAGGAAACAGGAACAACCTCTAGCCACTTGGAATGGCTATCAACAACAACCAGGAAGAATTGCCCCTGAAAGGGCCCAGCATAATCTATATGCACCCTAGACCATGGGGTTTGAGTTTCCTCCCACCTATGTACTGGGGCCTGAGGCATTTCAGGCCGAGACTGTTGGCACACTTGGCACCCGTGCACCTGGGCCCTGATAGTTTTATTGAGCCCAGGCCACCAAAGATGGCTGTGCACAAGCGCTTTCATCCTGACTATACCAGGATGTCCCTCCTGCAGAGAGAGCAAGATTCTAGACCTCAATGAGGCTGGAATCACTACCCTGCTACCCCATAACAGGCAACCCTTGAAAGTGGAAAACTCATGCTTCTTGTGCCAGAAGCTTTGGAACTCAGTATCTGGGCACTTGTCAGGCCATCCTGACAACACCCATGTCAGCACGCGTGTAAGCGTGTGATCAGTGGCAGTTTCTGCAGCCACATCCCTAGCATTGAGGGGAGACTCAGGAACTCCTGAATGGAAAGAATATTAATGGCTGGAGCAGGATCTGGCTCTAATTGGTTCAAGGGTAATCTGCTCAGGCCATCTGCATGACTCATTTCTTTTCCTGGTTTGTAAACTAATGTATAGTCATATGCTGACAGGAAAATGAACCATCTCAGCATATGAGGAGAAATGATATGTGGGGTCTGTTTGTTAGTGGTAAACAAACCCAGCAGAGGCTTATGGTCAGTATAGACCGTGAAATGGCAGCCATATAAGAAATCATGAAATTTCTTAATGCCAGCCACTATGGCCAAGGCTTCTCTGTCAATTTGAGCATAATTTCGCTCTACAGAAGACAGAGTCCCTGAGTAATAGGCCACAGGGACCTGTGTCCCATCAGCCTTCAGATGGCTAAGTACCACTCCCACCCCATAAGGAGATGCATCGCATGCGATGCAAAAAGGCAGTTGCTCATTGAATTGTGCTAAAACAGCATTGGAAGTGAGCAAGACCTTAACCTCATTGAAGCTCTTGTCATGGACTTTAGTCCACTGCCAAGGAGCCTGCTTGTCTAAGAGCCTGTGTAATGGCTCTGCCACTGCAGCTTTATGTGGGAGAAATGCATGGTAAAAATTTAAGAGCCCCAAGAAGGCTTGCAGCTCACTCTTAAACTTAGGGCTTGGGGCCTGCTGGATACCTTGCAATCTAGTTTCAGCGGGGTGAATGCCTTGAGCATCAATCCTGAATCCTAAGAAGTCAGTAGAAGTGACTCCTATTTTACATTTATCCTTCTTTAGTTTAAGGCCTGCTTTTCTAAAACAAAGCAAGACAGCCCTTAATCTTTCTGCTAAATTTTGAGATGACTCCCCAGCAATGAGGACGTCATCGAAGTAGGGACAGACCCCAGGAATACCTCAAAGTGTGCTCTCCATGACACTTTGGAGTATGCCAGGGGCTACATTTACCACAAATTGCAGTCTTTTGACCTTGAAGCCCCCCCTGTGAATTACAATAGTCTGGCCCTCTGCAGCTGCCTCATCAACAGGTAGCTGTTGATAGGCCTGTGGCAGGTCAAGCTTCGCAAAAATGCCCCCCCCTTGAGGAAGGCCAGAATGTGACTTACCACAGGCACTGGATCAGTGTGCTGTTGCAGTGCCTTATTCAGTGTGCACTTATACTCTGCACATATGCGTATGTCCCCATTAGCCTTTAGAGGTATTACTATGGGGGTTTCCCATGGACTAGAATCCACAGGTTCTAGAATGCTCTGCTGGAGCAATTTGTCCAGCTCAGCATCAATCTTGCCTTTGAAGGCAAAAGGTACCCTCCTAGGCTTAACCCTGATGGGCGTGATGGTTGGGTCTAACTGTAGTGAAATTGGAGGCCCCTTGTAGGATCCTAGCTCTGAACTAAACACATCTGCAAACTCCTTGCAGACTTCTGCAAGGCTCAACGTTTGCAAATGGTGCAGCCCAGTTACCTGGATTCCCAGAGCCTCAAACCAGTCAAGTCCAATAAGACTTGTATGTTCACCCCCAATTACCACCACATCTAGAAGACCTTCAAAATCCTTATGCTTGTACTCTAAGGATGGCTTCCCTCTTAACACACACCATAGAATTCTGAAAATCAGTAAGTATTAGATTCGATGGCCTAAGTTTAAGTCGAAGGCCACTGCTGCTGCATATCCTTTTGAATGTGTTAATTGAAATAATTGAGAGAGCAGACCCAGTGTCCAACTCCATTGATAGGGGAACCCCTTGCAACCTTACATTAATGGAAAGTTTCTTATTAAGGGGCTTGTGTGTCCCTGTTCTCAAAATACTCCTGCACGATATGCAGAAACCCACCCTATGTTGGCTGGGGACCCTGGTACCTTTCAGATGCAATTCTTCATAAGGTTGGACCTTCTGGTGACCCAAATAGACAGATGCGATGTGGCCTTGCCTGCCACATTCTCTGCAAATGGCGGAGCGGAACCTGCAGTCAGTTCACTTGTGGCGTCCTCCGCACCCGAAGCATTGAAGAGATGCTGGGGCCTTGTCCGGACGTTCCTTCTGCTTCCTTTCAGCTGGCTGGTGAAGTCTGTCCATCTCCTCTTCAGGATCTGCTTCTGATCCTTCTCAAGCGTCCTCTTGATGGACGGTAGCTGTGTCTGGAGGGTTCCTGGTGAGCCTTAAGGCCTTCACAGCCCCACCTGCTGCTTCCTCAGCTGCCACCTCTCATAGCGCGTCTTGGAAAGAGACATCTTCTTTTGCAAAAATCTTCTGTTGTAAGTCTCTGCTCCTCAAACCACATACGAAACGATCTCGCACCCTCTCTTCCAGATCCTTGAACTCACAAGGTCTGGCTGCTCGCCTTCAGGCCGCAATAAAATCCATAGCAAATTCACCCAGCCTCTGGTCCCTCTGCTCAAATGCGTGCCTCTAAGCAACAACAGATAACTTTGGCTGGAAGTGTTCCTTTAACATTTTCTTCAAGTCAGCATATGTTACTGACTCCAGAGGTGCAGGGGCCACCAGATTCTCTGCGATGTCAAAAGCTTCCTGTCCACAGGCACACAAAAGAGTTGCTGCCTTCAGGCTGCCTTCTCTAATCTGATTTACTCTGAAGTAGTTCTCTACCCATGCTACGTAGGAATTCCATCTCTCTGGGTGTGAGACATCGAAATCAGACAAGCAGCCGATCTTCGACATCATACAGTTTATGACCTTCACCACTTGCTTCCTCTGCAAACTGCTGTTTGGGGAAAGGGTCCTTTAGCCGAGCTCACCCTCCAGTGACACTATACTGGCAGGCTGGGACACTGATTCAGACGCCGTCTTCCCCTCTTCAGGACTTCCTGGATAAGTCCTTAAATCTTTTGTTTCAGCTTGCAAAGGATTCCACCTTCGTCGCCAATGTTATATACTTCATTCGCATGCGAATGATGAAGACACATGGTGATGCTGAACAAACACTTTATTTCCTTCTATAACACAAGCGAAAACAAATGGCTTGCAGGCCTTTTTATATGGCCAGAAACCCGGACAGTGACAACCAATAGGAACAGAGCATTTTTGCGCCTTGTGCATGCGCACAAGGCTGGCGCCGCTCTGTCTGGTCCTGGGCAGCTTTTGGAATGTCCGGGACCAATGCAACATCCCGAGCCTGCTTTTGCAGGCTCAGGACACAACAACTACTGTATGGCTTCTCTGTTATGATTGACTAAGCAGGTAGCCTTACTTTAGCCAGCCATGCATAAGCCTTGAAAAAAAACCATCTGAAAATAATAACCTGCATTACCCAAAATGGAATAGAAAAGGACAAAAGATAAATACATGCCACTCAGAAAACTAATGTTCAATCATATATTTCTACTAAGTGCACACTGTGCTTCACCTGGGTCTCTACAAAGGAACTACTGGATTTGAAAAGAAACAAATGACATACTAACAACTGGGTGGGCTGGAGAGAAATCTGGCTCCAAAATCTGCACATTATACAATGTATGAAATTCACATGCCAGCTACGCTACAAGGATTCTGTGAGTCTTTAAATACACGGCTTTGCTCTTATGCCTGAGTTAGGCTGTTTGTTGAGCTCCTAGATTTCATCCAGGTATGCAACTTGTCTCTTTTCAGTCATTTTGAAGTTGAGCAGGTTTCTGACTCTAAACAAACAAAGAAGCTGAACATTTTGACAGGGACTAAAAATGCAGTATCTGCGGAGAAGCGCTGACATCCAACAAGTTAAAGTTCAAAACTCTCTTGGAAAAAGCAGGTATAATGAAAGGCATAAAGAACAAGAAATCAATGCAGATTTAACTTAGGCCAGGAGTATCAAACTGTCACCTTGCAGGCCGGACGGGTCATCCGGAAGCCACGCCCACCCCATTGCCGGCAATGCAAAACTGTCCCGATACGTCTCGCGACATCATGTGATGTCACGCGTTTGACATGTCTGACTTAGGCACTTCTTTAAAAGTTGTAGAAAGCTCTTTAAATAAATAGACCATCAAGCCTCCTTTAAGTTGAGCTTGATAGCTTTTTTTTTTTGTAAAAGTTTTATTGTTTTTTACAATAACAACCTTAGTGCCTGGTGGACAGCGTGTTGTCTTGGTTCATAATTTTTTTTAGAAAAGAATATACAATTAATAATAGTTAATAAACAATCCATAATAATTAATTGTTATATTTCCATAATCAATTAATAATATGTTTCCTTGATCTTCTCTTCATCCAGTAGTATTCTCCTTCTACAGCATTAAACAAATATAATTTTTAATATTTGATATTTTCCATATTTAAATGATTAAATAAAAACATTTTCTTCTATATTTATACCAACAATAGTAGCATCCATATATAGCATTTTTTTCTTATCAGCTTATGTTATTTTCGTAAGAGTCATCTTATTGATTCATCTTATATCTTATTTTCATAAATCTTGTTTAAGCTCAATTTCTCCATAATATTCAAACAATTCTTGTCGATCATATTTTTCCCAGTATTTAACATCTAAATATCCAAATTTTCCATTTAAATAGATCATCCCAGTATTTTCATATTTCATATATTATAGATACTATACTACTTATCTATCATAACATCTATCCATAACATCTTACTAGTAAATTTATATTTCACTTCTATTTCTAAAAATTAGTTAAATCACTATATATCCTTTTTCAGAGTGCTTATTAAGCCTAATTTTCCCTCAATATTTCAATCATTCCTTAATCCTAAATCTTTTCAAACTTAATTTGTCTTTAAAATTCAACTTTTCCTTCACTTACAACAGGGGTGTCAAACTCAATTTCATTGAGGGCTGCATCAGCATTGCGGTTGCCTTTGGAGGGCCAGGTGGGTGTCGCCAGGGTGGGTGCAGCCTACTGGGTGGGGCATGGATGGAGTGGGTGTGGCCTACTGGGTGGGTATGGCCAGCTCTACATTGTTCACATCAAGGGTGCCTGTGGGGGCCTGAGCAGGAGTGGGACAGATCTGAGGGTCTCTGGCAGAAGGAGGTGGGACCATAAACCCCTTGGAGAAGGTCCGCAACTTGGGAGTCCTCCTTGATCCACAGCTGACATTGGAACATCATTTATCGGCTGTGGCGAGGGGGGCATTTGCCCAGGTTCACCTGGTGCACCAGTTGCGCCCTTATTTGGATCGGGAGTCTCTCCTCACAGTCACACATGCCCTTGTCACCTCGAGGATCGACTACTGCAACGCTCTCTACATGGGGCTACACTTGAAGAGTATTCGGAGAGTACAATTAGTGCAAAATGCAGCTGCGCGAGCAATTGTGGGCCTTCCACATTGTGCTCACATTTCGCCAACTCTCCGCATGCTGCATTGGTTGCCTATCGGTCTCCAAGTGCAATTCAAGGTGTTGGTCATTACCTATAAAGCCCTTTATGGCACTGGACCAGGATACTTACGGGACCGTCTTCTGCCACATACTTCCCTATGACCGGTGAGAGCGCACAGGGTCAGCCTCCTCCAGGTCCCGTCAGTGAAACAATGTTGTCTGGCGGGCCCTAGGGGGAGGGCCTTCTCTGTTGTGGTGCCCGCCCTCTGGAACCAACTGCCTCCTGAAGTCCGCATTTCTCCCACTCTCCCGGCCTTCCGAAAGAAGCTTAAAACCTATCTTTGCCGGCAGGCCTGGGGATGATTGTGGATTGTTGTGTGAATGATGAATGTTTGTGGGGTTTTTATTTTTAAATATTTTTTTGCTTGGACTTAGATTGTGATTGTTGTTTTATATATATGTTGTAAGCTGCTCCGAGTCTTCGGAGAGGAGTGGCATATAAGTCCAAATAAAATAAATAAATAAAATAAAATGGTGCATTTCTTCATTCCTCACAAAGGGTGACACCTCCCCAGCATGCACCCAGGGGGTGGGGCCAATGCAGCAGGGGCTGGTTCCTTGCTGTTTCTGGACGGCCTTGTGGAGCTAAGACTGAATGCATTTCAGCATAGATGGCCACCACAAAATTGTTACATTGGCTCTCAGCTGGCCTGGGCCAGGGCCAAGGCAGTGGGGGCGGTTCCCTCACTGTTTCCAGGATGGCTTCGGGGGCCACATGAAAGCACTTTGCGGGCCGCATCCGGCCCCCGGGCCTTGTGTTTGACATGTCTGACTTACAACATCCTCATATTTTTACACTTTGTATCTTATCAAAAAATACTATATTACTTATAACTCTTATCCCACTTATTCTAAAGTCCCTTTATGGCCAAAGTTATTTATTTATTTAGCCATATTCAAACAAGTGTTTACTCATATAATATTCCATCTGGTAGGGCGAATCCAGTCTCTTCAGCCCATCTCTAATCTTCTTCCTTTGCTGAATTGTTTTCCAAATTAATATTTTCAACTTGTCCAGTTCTTATATTTTTGTAGTTATTGTCAGGAGTAGAAGATACATAGTAGATATGCTTTTTGTCTCCCAAACAATGATTCTCCTGGCAGTATCTATTTTGTTAAGTCTTCTTTCTTCTCAGGTTTATTTTGACATTCTAATGCATAAGGTATCTTTTTCATATTTATTGTTGTATCCAAGTCTTGTAAGTTTTTTCTTGTTTGTATTAAATTATAATTCTCTTCATTTGTAATTTCACCAGTTAAGTCATTTTTTTCTAGTTCACATTCTGTTCTATGGTTTGTTTGTTCATTTTTTACCATCATTCTTTGGACGTTTTTTGATTGTAGATTTGTTAGAAGTATATTCACTTATAGTATCAAAGTTATGTTTAATCTCCTCATGGTTTAGGTCTATTGTAGTTTGTATTTGTCATAGCATTGCATAAATTTTGTCTTGAAAACTATTTGTCTTGTCTTGAAGTGTTTCTAAAGGTCTTTGATCTTTCAGGCTAAATCTTTCAGGAGTAGATATTAAGTGTGGTTTTCTATCATTTTTGATGAGTATCCATGTTGTCTCCCCTTTCGAGTAGTCCATCATACATGCCATAGGCTTTGTAATTAGCCTTGTCAGGCTAACCAAAACTCAAAATCTATACCAGGGGTGTCAAACTGCCAGCCCACAGGCTGGTTTCATCATACCGAAGCCACGCCCATCCCATTGTCAGCAATGGCGAAAAAGCTCCAATACATTGCGTGACA
Source organism: Bothrops alternatus (assembly GCA_034064705.1). Taxonomy (NCBI): domain Eukaryota; kingdom Metazoa; phylum Chordata; class Lepidosauria; order Squamata; family Viperidae; genus Bothrops; species Bothrops alternatus. Next base: position 22,320,632 of record JARGCV010000006.1, read on the forward strand.
TCACGTGGCGTCACGAGTTTGACATGCCTGATCTATATAGTCCAATTTTGTATAGTTCTTGTTTTTATATTTAATTTTTGTAATCCACTGTAATTTTCAGTTGTCAAGGTTTCAGTAAAATCAATGTTTTATAACAATTCTTTCTTTCAGGAGTCAATTGTCAATTCAATATATTTAGCCAACTTAAATCCTTCCTGTAGCTTCCCTTCTCAATAATTTATTATAGATCAAAAATTTTAAACAGTTCATAAATTTAAACCACAATCAAAGTATTTCTTTTCCTTCAAACACTTTCCAATCTTATAGCCGGCCCAGTATGCAATCTCTTCTCTGTTCCTTAGCAACTATCTTCTTAAAGGTTATTAGAGTTCATGGGAACAGATTTTTTTTCTTTGTTTCTAGGCATTGTCTTTAATGTGCTATAATCTCATTGTCCATTAGATGTCAGCAAATATTTATTTTCCAGCTCTTTCAAACAAAAGGTTCTTATTATTTTTCTTTTTTTATGTAGTTCAATCAAAATTCTTTAGAATATAATCTTAGCAGTTTGTTCTAATTTCTAACTTTGATAAGATTGTAGTATTTTGAATTTAATTTCAATAAGGTTCTTTCCTCCTTAAAGGTTAATTTGCTGCTTCCATCTATGGGGGAATTGGAATGTAATCCCCTCCCTCACTTTTGGAGGTTGTTTGCTTTGGGATCTTTCCCTAGGACTAGTTGTAAAATAAGGGAGAGAAGATCAAATACTCTCACCAGTTCCAAGCATGCTGTTCACCATTGTTCTTGGTAGTGCTCTTGGACTTCGGCTGCATTAGCTTGGCTAGATGCTGGCATGTGGCTAGCTTTTCTCCTGTCAGGTTTGGAGGGCTTTCTCTGGATCAAACAAAGTGATTGCTGTCACTTTATGATCAATGGGGCACCCCTTCTTTGCAGTCACCTCTACGGGGCAACTTCGGACCCATCTAGGGTCCCCCTGGCAGGGCAAAATTAGCCGTGGGGAGCAGAGGTCTGCTATCGCGCAGCTGTGAGCTACGAGCGCAAACTAGAAGTCCTAAGTTGAACTTGATATCTTGCAACATCATCGATAGGTCCATGCAGTTTTCTTGGCCAAAATATGGAAGACACCAACACATACTTTTTCCCCCCTTCAGTATATTGAGCCAATTCAGCACATTGGTTAAATTTGCTGTGGCTGTTCTGTGGGATGTTTATTCAAATTCCTAGGCTCACCTGCAGTTCTAGAAATCCTGAGTGATTTTCCGTCTAAGCACCAACCAGGCCCAAATGCGTTTTGCCTTCAAGCCTAAGGAAGTTCCCTCAGATGCTGCCATCTGGTAAGAACTAACTTCATAATAACCAAGCATCTCAGCATGTCACGTTGTAAAATGATTAAGGGCAATAGCAGTAAGCTAGAGGTTGTGTCCTAAGGGATAGGAGAAATCCAGGAATTCAATTCCAGCTGTCTGGATTTACATGTTTTCTTAACTTATTTTACAAATCATACTTGCTGAGTTCACACATCAAATCCAAATTCAAATAAACCATATTATAGCTTAGTGCAATTGACAGATTTAGCCAACATGTTTGATTGGTTCAGTATACAGAAGAAAATAGTATGTTAAGCCTTATAAAATATTTTAGAAACCTGTACTTAAAACCTATTTGTGTTAGTAAATTCAATGGGAATGTTTAAAAATGTGACTCTGTAGATTAAAAAAATGAAAAATAAAATATGAAAGCTCATTTGATTGTAGAATATTTAGCAAACTGTGGTTAAACAAACCAGTAATAGAGCTTTGAAAATATAAGAGAGGAGTTGATCTCTACAGGACCAATTCTCAAATTGAAGGCCTGGATTCATTGGGAGCCAGTTATAGGGAAAACTGTTTATAAAAAAATTAAAATGATCTTATTTCAACAAGCAAAGTAGAAACATTGTCAAAATTCATTGTAGGCTTCATTAGTGTTTGGACTGCAGAAGCTTATAGTGGGCAGTTTCTATTCAGTATACTTGAGAAAAAATGTAATATATAGATCAAATTTTAATTAAAATGGTATTTTTTTTCTTAGCCAGGGCCAATGCCATTAAAACCATTCATTTTATTCTTGGGGAATCAGACAAATTCATTAATCATTTTGGGGGCTACATAGTCTGGGAAGCAGTATCTGAGGAATAAAAAAATACTTGCAATCTTATCTAGATAAAATGCAACCTGATGTGTTCAGGCATTTCAACACCATTTAGCAGAAAGCAGGAGTTGTGCGCTATTAAAAATCCAGGCTACTTAATCCTTTGAAAGTGAGCATTAGCCAAGATTTCCCCCTCAGTTTTGATTTAATCTCTTTTTAAAATCAAAGCACTGCAGCTCCAGTTCACAGGAGACAGGTGTCCAATTAAATTCTGATTATGGTTCGCCTTTTGGGAACACAATTAATGAAAGAATTAATCAATTAATCACAGCAATTCCTGCTTAGACAGTTACTGGTCCCTATTTTGACTTATTCCATTTAGCCCTTGCTTCCAAAGAAAGAAATTAATTTGTAATTATTGTTAAGTCAGAAAGCAAGCCAGGAGCTGTCACAGACCCTAAGTATTAGCGATTTGATGGCCTCTTTGCATCAGCACTGGAAGCATCTAATTATCAGCATCCATTGACTTGAATCCAAAATCAATGTGCAATGTCCAAAACTCCCAGTCTTTCTTGTAATGCAAAACATCCAAAACAATTGAGGAAGTAAATTAAGAAAAAACACTCAGACTAATTTACTGTGCTAGAGTTCCCTGCACCAGGCACAACTGAAGTTATATTCAGTTTTAATCCTCAAAGGCAAAATACACTGCATTCCTTGGAGGCTATAAATTAAATATAATACCTCATAGTTGACATAGCAATAGCAGTAGCTCTTAGACATATATACCACTTCACAGTGTTTTATAGCCCTCTCTGAGCGGTTTACAGAGTCAGCCTATTGCCCCCAACAATCTGGGTCCTCATTTTACCGACCTCGAAAGGATGGAAGGCTGAGTTAACCTTGAACCAATCAGGATTGAGGGAATCAAACTCCTAGCAATGTGAGCAGAGTTAGCCTGCAATACTGCATTCTAAGTACTGCGCCACCACGACATATGGGATTAAAACATTGATGCCAGTCATTCAAGGTATACCAGACTAGGAAACCAATGCCATGAGGATCAGGGGTATTTTTATTGTAACAGAGTCTTACCCCTCGCTCCCTTTATCTCTGTGCGAATTATGGAGGGGCTTGTTACTTTCTTGACCTGCTGGTCAGGCCCTTTTATCTGCCTCCTGTCCTCTACAGTGCATTAAATCCTGCAATTCATCTAGTGTAGTGCACTACAAAGAGATCCTGCATTTGTAGTGCACAGCAAAGAGTTCAATAGATTTACTCAGAAGTCCTATCCATATGCAATTTTCATTACAAATATAGGGTGCCATTTAAAGTAGAATGACCGTATGGTATCAACTACTATAATGGATTGTGGGAATAATCTTTGTATTGCAGTGCTGGATTCATTTCCGTTGAGCATTTCCTAAGGGAGGCTGCACTGCTTCGCAGCCCTTTCCATGAAGGAGGCTGTAATAAGCTCTGCCGGTGCTCTCGCCCTCTTGGCTCTCTCTCTCTCTCTCTCTCTCTCTCTCTCTCTCTCTCTCTCTCTCTCTCTCTCTCTCTCTCTCTCTCTCTCTCTCTCTCTCTCTCTCTCTCTCTCTCTCTCTCTCTCTCTCTCTCTCTCTCGCTCCCTCTCCCCGCCTGGGCGCTTCTCCAACCAGTCTGGACGGAGCCGGCAGAGCAGCCTTCCTGCCTCCCTTCCCCGCCCAGCTGGAGCCGGGCAGGCCGGCAACCTTTGGAAGTGAGGCAAGGACAGGCGAGATGCGCTAAGCCCCAGGAGCGGTGGGTGAGTGGGCGGCGTCGGTGCGCTCTTGGAGAGCCCTTAGGGTTGGAGGTCACCACAACATGAGGAACTGTATTAAAGGGTCACGGCATTAGGAAGGTTGAGAACCACTGACCTAGAGGCTGTCTATATTTTGCTGCCCACATATGATAGACCAAATTTAAAATCAAATTGAAACACAACTTTATCTTTGCTCTTTTCATTTTCACAAAATCCAAGTCTGAAACCATGGCCAGAATTAGGACAGATTCAACTGCAGCAATCTGTTGTGAAAAGGAGGGGGGTGAGTCTGCAGCTAAATTCTTCTAATCACTACTTTTCAAGTCCTGGAAACACAGTCATCTGGCAAAATGTTATTGGCTCTTTGAATCTCCTTCTTTGGGTTTGCTTCCATAGCAACAACAACTGGGAAAACCGGGCACATATGGCAAACAAGCAACAAAACTTCATTTGCTAAAGGAAAGACTCCCAAATATATGTCATGGTCCCTTTAGTTCCTCACCCCAACACATGCATACACAGGCAGTAACTAATGATCTGACCACCTCTTTTGTTTTGCTGTGCTTGCATATTAGTTTGGATGCTTAATGATCTACCAGCTTTAAGTACTGCAGTTTTTATGTAACACTTGGGTTGCTGTTAATTGATTAGGCCGCTGGGATATTTACATGAGACTAAAGACAGCTCTGAGTATCACTATTAAAAAGAGAAACCCTCCCCCAAAAGAGAGAACTTCATAAAATTTGGAAGTATTACTAAATACCTATGCAGGTTTTCCATGATTGACGTCATATATAATATTGCCACAAAAAGATAGCCTTTGGCACATTAAATATTAGGCCCAAAATATGTGCATTAAATGCCAGAGACAATTCTGAGGATTATAACTTTAACACAGTTGCTGAGAATGTCATTGTAGGCTTTCAGATCCAATTCTGAACAAATTAAAAGTTGTTTGAAAAGCCTGCCCCAACCATAGGATCCTGCAGGGGGCAAGGGAAACAAATGACAACACATGAGTGACCTTATTACACAAATGCCAGACTTCTGTATGTATGAAAGAGGTAAGTGCACAACCCAGGATTTGTGTGATGACCTGGAATCATCGGAGTTTGTTGGTGGAACTGTTAACCCCTACTAGATATTCCCTCAGAGCTGGAAGTTTTACAAGAGTAATGGAAAGAAAATACACTTCTTTCAGCTTCCCTGGAAGGCAGCAGACTCAAGTCTCAGAAATAGATAAATTGGCCATGTTGGGCTTAAGCTAAACCATTACATCTACAAATGTATCTTGTTTCTGTTAGTTCCATTGAAGGAGAGAGAGAGAGAGAGAGAGAGAGAGAGAGAGAGAGAGAGAGAGAGAGAGAGAGAGAGAGAGAGAGAGAGAGAGAGAGAGAGAGAGAGAGAGAGAGAGAGAGAGAGAGAGAGAGAGAGAGAGAGAGAGAGAGAGAGAGAGAGAGGTGGGTATCATAAATAAACATATCAACATGATGCCTATCCATGATGACCACCACATGAATTTTCAATCATAAGAATGCTCCCTGCTGCAAACTTCCCAGCAGGTTAAACACATAAACTAAAGCCAAACTTCAGATTCCTATGAAGAGATAAGCAAATTCACAACTCCAAATTAAATTAGTAGTGAGCATAAAATCTGCAACCTTCAAGTCATGCTGGTTCTCTAAATGTTTAAGAGATTACATCTCTTTTTTCTTAGTCAGTGTTCCTGTTCTTACCATGGAAGCAGTCTTAATTACATTGGCAAACAGAAGGAAGGGACTTTCTGACTTTCTTCCTCCATAGTTGGTGAGTTCGTGTTCTGTCTTTAAAACAATGTAAATGGAATAATGGAAAGCAATTCCCAAGTTGAAGAAAAATATTGGTTAATTTGATTTCATATAAAATGATACTTTTTCATTATTTCCTACTAGTCCAGTGCCCACAGAAATTATGAATTATAGGCTTTTGAGAAGAAGATTTTTTGAAAAATATGCATAATTTATTTTGTGATGCCTCAGACTCTTTTCTCTTTATGCTTTGAATGTCCCTTTTTTCCAGATTATGATTTCTTTCCTGCAACTATATTTTTCACTTACTTGTTGTAAATATGGTCAACTTCCCCACCTAATTTCTATTTCTCCTCTAATTCTACTTTCACTTGCATTGATTTTTCTTCTTAAAATTTTTGCTCTTTTATGACCCACCTTCCCTAGCAAGAGTCAGTGAACATCACTTCCTCTCCGCTAACTTTTTCTAGTATGTCTGAAAAATGCTAGTTTATACAGAACAATGAGGAATGTACCATCATCAGATGGATTTGCAGCTGTCTGACCAACCACACCCAGCATGTGGTCCTCAATGGAACTACAACTACATGGAGGGAAGCATGTAGGTGGGGAACCTCAAGGTTCTGTCTTAAGGCCAAATACTGTTCAACAGCTTCATAAATGATCTAGATGAGGGGATAAAAGGGCAGCTCATCAAATTTGTAGATGACACCAAGCTGGGGGAATAGTCAACACTTCAGAAGAAAGGCTCAAGGTTCAAAAGGATCTTGACAGACTGGAACACTGAGCTCTATTCAACAAAATGCAATTCAGTGATTAAAAGTAAGGTCCTACACTTATACAAGAAAAATCAAATGCACAGGTATAGTATAGGTGGTACCTGACTCAACTGTAATAACTGTGAGAGGGATCTAGATGTCCTAGTGGACCATCACCTAAATATGAGCCAGCAGTGTGCTGCAGCTGCCAAAAAAGCTGATGCACTCCTAAGTTTCATCAACTGAGGGATAGCATGAAAAACAGAAGTGATAACACCACTCCATACTGCACTAATGAGGCCATACGTGGAATGGTATAACCCTAGAAAGAGTGCAGAGATAGTCCAGAGCCTAAACCATACAAGGAATCATGAAGGGAACAAGGTATGTCTAGCTTAACAGAAAGAAGGATTGGGGTGACATGATAACTGTCTACCAATACTTGAGGGCCAGTCACAGAAAGGAGGGGGGTTGACCTACTTTCCAAAGCACAGGAGGGCAGGATAAGAAGTAATGGGTAGAAGTTCATTAAAGAGAAATCCAGCCTGGAACTAAGGAGAAGTTTCCTGACAACGAGAACAATTAATCAATGCAACAGCTTGCTTCCCAGAGCTGTGGGTGCTCCATCGCTGGAGATGTTCAAGAAAAGATTGGACAGTCATTTGTCCGAGATGGAGTAAAAACTCCTGCCTTGGGTAGGTGGTTGGATTAGATAGAAGACCTCTGAGGTCCATCTCAGCCCTATGATTCTATGAACCTCTATGAACCTCTATATACTTGTGGATAGGCCAAGAATTTTAGGTGCCAAAATATACCCACACACCAAAATTGGATTTGGTTTATGCATGGATAGGCTTATCTGTGAGTGTGTACAGTAATACTTTAAAAGTATCTTTATATCCCATATATACTTCTGCATAAATTCATTATAGCTTGGTAGACTCTTGAATTTTTAATCAAAATACCATGAAAAATGTGGATTGGCTTATCCCTAGGTAAGCACATTTTTCATGGTATTTTAGTTAAAAATGTGAAAGTTGGCTTATTTGTAGATTGGCTTATATGTGAATATATACAATATTTAAAGGGATCAACTGATCTGCTCTCAAATTCCAGTAGCCATTACAATTAATCTCCATAAACAAAATCTTTTGGCTAGTTCTACAATCAGGGATATGTGGAGAGAGAATCTAATGTGTTTTGCCAATGCTGCAATCTGCACATTTTTGTCTTTTTTTTTTTTACAAATTTTATTTATAATACAGTTAAAAAAAAACATTGGATTTAACGTGACATTCCAGTATATACATTCTTATCAGATTATTCCACTTTTTACAATCAATTCTTCATCTCTACATATACATCTAAGTTTTATATACAATACTTATTCTAAAATAACATATATTTCTATCTTAACATTCATCTTTAATCCCAACCGTCCTCTTCAAATTCCTCCAGCGGTATAATTTATCCCAGGTTTCATAATAAACTGATCCACATTTGTCTTTTAATATCATTGTGAGCCTGTCCATTTCCGCACATGCTAATATTTTATGTATTAACTCTTCCTCTGTGGGAATTTCCTTCCTCTTCCATTTTTGCACAAAAGGAAGCCTAGCTGCAGTCAGGATGTGTTGCAGCAGGTAGAGTGTTCCCTTGTCATATTTTTCTGTCATTATTCCCAACAAGAAGAGTTCAGGTTTTAACTTTAAGTCCAGTGTTAATATATCCCTCAACCAGTTTCGCTGCACATTTTTGTCTTGTTCTGTACTGTTGTCCATCTGCTTTCATTCTCTTTTGTAAATCAACTGGTGCTGTTGTTTGTTTAATTTCTACTACCTTTCTTCCTCTCCCTTTCCATCCCTCCCCTACATCTGCAAAATATACCAATCGTTTGTTTTAAAGACACTATTTTTTTTTCATTCAGAAGAATTTTGGCTAGTTTTCCTCTCTTGTTAAAAAATAAATAAGTCCCTCCTACAAATCATTTATTCCTTGTGTTTTCAAATTTCTAATTTTGATAACAAAATGTAATATGAACTCATTATGATCTTTGTCAAAATACCAAGAAGATTCTATCCTTCCGATGTGGGTAAAATGAGGACCCAGATTGTTGGGGGCAATATGCTGACTTTGCAAACCACTTAGAGAGAGCTGTAGAGCACTATGAAGCAGTATATAAGTTTTAGTGCTATTGCTAGGGCACTTCATGAGAAATTGAAGTGATTTCTTACTTAATTGAAACCAGACAATGGGTTCTGAATGCATAGATGCAGCCCTTAAACAAGCCCTAGGACTTAGAAGCCTAATCAGACTTGTCTTTCATACCTAAATACAATAGCAATAGCACTTAGACTTATATACCACGTCCTAGTGCTTTAGAGCCCTCTCTAAGCAGTTTACAGAGCAGTTTACAATCTGGGTCCTCATTTTACCAATCTCGGAAGGATGAAAGGCTGAGTCAATCTTGAGCTGGTCAGCATTGAACTGCTGGCAATTGGCCATCAGCAGAATTAGCCTGCAGTACTACATTCTAACCACTGCACCACCATGGCTCTAAAGCAGTGGTTCTCAACCTTCCTAATGCCGCAACCCTTTAATACAGTTCCTCATGTTGTGGTGAACCCCAACCCTAAGGGCTCTCCAAGCGCGCACCGACATCGCCCACTCACCCACTGCGCCAGGGGCTCAGCACGCCTCGCCTGTCCTCGCCTCATTTCCGAAGGTTGCTGGCCTGCCCGGTTCCAGCTGGCTGGGGAGGGGGGCCAGGAAGGCCGCTCCACCGGCTCCGCCCAGCCTGGTTGGAGAAGCGCCCAGGCGGGGAGAGGGAGAGAAAGAGAAAGAGAGAGAGAGCCAAGAGGGCGACAGCGCCAGTAGAGCTTAGTTCAGCCTCCTCCGTGGAAAGGGCCACGAAGCAGTGCAGCCTCCCTTAGGAGATGCTCGACGGAAACGAATCCAGTGCTGCAACGGCCCCCAGCTCGAAGGCATGTGGAGACGGATAGAGGAGCGGTGTCTTGGTTCCTAAGACCATCGGAAATATGTGTTTTCCGATGGTTTTAGACGACCCCTGTGAAAGAGTCGTTCGACCCCCCAAAGGAGTCGTGACCCAAGGTTGAGAACCGCTGCTCTAAAGATCTGTTCCTGGGAACTCTTTCACTGTTCTTCAAGCCAGCTAGGTATATAAGTCAAATAACAATTCCTCAGAAGGAATGTTAAAACCCTAGCAAGATTTAATGTCTCCCAACAACTATTTTTGAGGGGATTTTGTAGAGGCTTTCTATTTGAACAAAGACTTTGCCCATGCAGTGAAGGAATTTCTGAAACACTAATCCACATTCTTTTATAATTTTCACATTACAAAGATGCCTTGTGGTAGCTAATCACAACCTATCTAGTCAAATAATCACACCTTTTCCCAAGACATTTCTACCAAATATGCAATATGCTGGTTGCTTTTAAACAGAGAAGAAATATTTCTCCCAGAAGCCCCTCCTGACTAGGTTACTGCAAATCAGCTTTGATTCAATTTGAACCAAACAGTCAAAATCCAAAGAGAATTTGTTTCAGTAACATTTTGCAGTTTAAAATTCAAAGGCAAGCTCACTTGTTTTAGGCTGTTTGGAGGTTTGAATCAAAAGAAAGGATTCCTCTGCAGGTTATAACAGAGAGGCATCAAAATCAACTGCAGCCACTTTAGCTTTTGGGGAAAACAAGATGAAAGTAGAGGAAAAGTCGATTCTTTAGAGGTCATCAACTATGCCTAGTTTCCTGTGTTTATCTTCAAGGACTTTACTGCAAGATATTTTTGAAATATTCCTCTAAACCGCTTTCAAGACAGAGATAGCAGCAGTGCGGAAAGAAGCTGCCTAAGGACTAAGTTGTGCTAGATCAATGTATCAAATGTCCTATCGAAAGTTAAAAGAAAGCCCTTTAAAAATTGTTTAAAATGGACCATTTTGCTTCTGGAATGACAGTTTGGCCAGGCACTGAAGAATGGCACTGACTGAGCCAGCAACCACCTTCCCATTCAGATGTCTTGACTTTCATGACTTATTTAGGATGTTCCTTGGATTCATTATCCACAATGGTAATAGACATACACAAGACAATTGATATTAAAATGTCTAGAGCTCAGATAGTGAATTAATCTGCACTAGTCAGGGCCACTGCAGAGAACTCCATGTGTCAAATTGGGACCCCTAAAGAAGTCGTCCGATCAAAATTTCTCTGGGCCCATTCCATTTGTCAGTTCTTTGTTAAAACTAGAAACAGGTTGGACTTTATTAGAGATATTGCCTCTCCAATTGCCCCTCCAATTACTTGGCCTTCACTCCCTCGTCACTAACTGAGATAATATCTGATTTAAGAGTCTCTGCATTTTCTATATTATCTCAACTGATCGTGAAGAAGCTCTGTCAAAAAATAAATCACTGGATTTTTGTCCTAGGCTTACAAAAGGACCCAAGCTTTATTCTACAACTTAGTGGTGCAGTAATTAGAATGCAGTGGTGTAGATTATTCTGCTGACTGCCGGCTGCCAGCAGTTTGGCAGTTCGATCCTCACTGGCTCAAGGTTGACTCAGCCTTCCATCCTTCCAAGGTCGGTAAAATGAGAATCTAGATTGTTGGGCACAATATGCCGACTCTGTAAACCGCTTAGAGGGGGGCTGTAAAGCACTGTGAAGCAGTACACAAGTCTAAGTGCTAGTGCTATTGCTAATGTACATTAGTTAGATCAGGGGTCCTCAACCTTGGCAACTTTAAGACTTGTGGACTTCAATTCCCAGAATTCCTCAACCAGCCAAGCTGGTTGAGGAATTCTGGGAGTTGAAGTCCACAAGTCTTAAAAATGCCAAGGTTGAGGACCCCTGAGCTAGATCTCATATCTAACTCTAGCTTAATTGGAAGAGAGATTCCACCGCATACAGTACTTATACAAGACTATTTATTCCTATCTCCTTTGGAAGAAATTGAGTCAATGGCACATGTCCTTCTTCATTGCCCCTTTTACTTATATTGACCCAGACTTAATTACATCTCTTTTAACAACCAGATGGAGAAAAATAGATGCCAACTTTATTCTTCTCCTTTTAGCAGACCCCTACGAGATGACCTCCAGCAACATAATCAAATTCTGCTGAATCGCCATTGCTAGGTAATAATCAAGCCAACGTTTAGCTCCCCTGTTCAGAATCTTGTGTCCCCCTCAGGGCAGAATTGCAAAACAGTCATTTTATGATTCTATAACATTGAGTAACAGCAACAAACTTCTATTCATTATTCATGTTTATCTTCCTAGAGCTATCACTTAAGTAGCATAAAATTGTAGTCATGACTGAATTAAAATTTAAAATTTTACTGCTCTTATTTTTAATACTTTGTAATTTGTTCAACAACCCTAATAAGTCAGTAAATTAGTTCAGTATATATTTTATGTTTATTCTAATTGTCTTAAAATTGTACTCAGTTTTGGTCGCAGACTGTAATAATGAAGTTCGTTAAATTAAAATTAATGATCCTTTAAAAGCAAAGTAAAACTTACTTCCCATAAAATGTCCTGGTGCTATAAATGTGCAGGTTCTCATAATAATCACAATAATTGAAAGAGGAATTTTGAATCAGTACTCTCTCCAAATTGGAGCAAAGCTCAGAAAATGTTAGAAAATTCATCCTGAATGAAAATGCCTGCCAGAAAAAATGTTTATGATTTCTTTGTTTATGGCTCCCATCCTGTTGCTTTTCCAAAAGGCCCTAATTGTATTGTTTTCTCAGTGGTTCTGGAGACCACAAATTGAGATGGAGCCAATCAAGAGGTTGATTTGATTGTGTTGTTGCTGCTGCTATGGAGGGGGGGGGAGCTTGTTTCATGGATGTTTTATATGGTGGATTTTTAAATGTTGCAAACTGCCCAGATTCACCTAAGTATGAGTTGGTAAGCTATATACATTTGTTTAAATAATTGTAATAATAATAATTTATTCTCCCAATATCTGACCTCTACTATCTCAGACAAATGGTTGTTCGATCTCTTCTTGAAAATCTCTGACAATGGAGCACCCAACTTCAGGTGGCAAGCCATTGCACTGATTAATTGTTCTCACTGTCAGGAAATTTCTCCTTAGTTCCAGGTTGAATATTTCAGTAATGATAACTTCTACCCCTTACTCCTTCTCCTGTTCTCAGGTGTTTTGGAGAACAGGTCAACCTCATCTTCTCTGTGAGAGTCCCTCAAGTATTAGAAGATGGGTATCATGTCACCCTTAGTACTTCTCTTTGTTAAACTACACATACCCAGTTCATCATACACTTTAGCCTCCAGACCCCTTATCCTCTTTGCTGTTCTTCTCTGCACTCTTTCTAGGGTCTTAGCATCTTTTTTTTTTTGTATTATGACAATGATACAAAATCATGTATTAACCAGTAATACTAATCATGTATTAATATGTTAATAATGTATTAACCGGTAGAAACCAGATCTTGACTGAGCTTTTCTGAGTTCTGCTCTATGCTATTCCACCCACTGTGACATTCCCTAGTGACACCTGACTTTATAAAGATTATTATGACGTCTTTTTTACTTTAGGCCAGGGGTAGGCAACCTTGGCTCTTTTATGACTCGTGGACTTCAACTCCCAGAATTCCTGAGCCAGCCAGGCAAATTATTGGTCAAAAGCAATGTTTACTTTCTTACCTTTTTAATCCTGCGTTTTGCAATTTAATCCTATCCATTTTAGTTGGGAAAATAACAGCAGAAAAAGATGATATAACAAAGTCAAGAAAAAAATGTTAGGGACCTCAGAAGTCAGCATGAGGAAGGAGCAGTCAAAGTAAAAAGAGAATTAATTTCCAGAGGAGAAGAAGAAGCGATCAAGGGAGTTGGTAGGAAAATCCATTTCTCACCCAACTGGTCCATGAGGATGCATGCATAAGGAATTCATCCACTCTTTTCCCAGCATGGGAAGAGCATCACTGCCTCTTTCAGGCAGTAGCTGATATTTGCTGTAACTGATCTTCATTGCAGAAAAGTGGCCAGATGCTGTGACAGCTTATTTGCACTCTCTGAGTCACTTCAAGTACAGCTTTTCCGATGATTATCCTCCTCTATCCTTGAGGGGTATGATTAATTCATAGTGTGTCACCAAAAACGCCTTTCACCAGCACACCAAGCAAAAGTGCTTTCTCCCCACTGCCTCCTCAGATGATGGTGAAATTTGCACAGACAGTCCCACCAGGTAGTCAATCTTGTAAAAGCACAGTTATTACAAAGTAAATACAAGAGATCTATTTATTTAAGGTTATTACTCTGGCCTACAGGGTATTAAAACAATCTTTTGATTGACAGAAGACATCAAGTTGCTGTTTCCCACTAGATTACATCAAATAAATTCCTCAAACCTCCTTTTCTTTTCATTTTGTTTTTTGGTTTTCTTTTTCTTTAGCTACCTAAGAGTACCAGGGAAGTTCGTCGTTTTTCTCCTGATAGGGTGATTAGGATGCATTGCACAAAGCAAGACTTTGAAATTCAGTTGAAACACAAGTATTTGAACTACTAAATAATGCCTTTATGTGTAGAGACCCTAAACTTTAACTTAAGTCAGCTTTCAATCACCCCTGTGATTTTTATTTTATTTCTGAATACACTCAAAAGCACCAGAATTAAAATACTGGGAACGATGGTTAAAGTAATTAGAGCGGCGGATTTCTAAATTCAACTTTTCTGATCACGGCGGTACAGCAGAGATATTTCATAAGTTGAAAGGCTGCTCACTCTTGGTCTGAAACAGACAACAAGGCTGCTTCTTCCTTTCAAGAGAACCCATCAACCTGCAGCAGAACTCTAGAAAAGTACAAACATAGCTGCAACAGCAGGAACTGAAACACTGATAATGGTAATGGTGATTCATCCACTCTGATCTTAGACGCACAGAATCATAGCACAAGTCTCATTCAGTTGGAAAGAATCTCTTTGGACATCAAGATCAATCCCCAGATTAGTGCAGGAATCCAAATTCACACATTCCAGGGAAAAGGCTAAGTAGCCCATCACTTAAGCCAGGGAAGACTCAACTCAGCTTCTCTCTTTCTCTGCCTCAGTCTGTTAGAATATATTCTCTCATCATTATTTCAGCACATGATAGAAGTGGATAAATAGGAGTGGATGGAAACATTGTCTGCAAAATAATGTCTTACAATGAATAAAATTAAAATGAATAGTATTTTAAATCCAGATATAATGTTTTTCCATCAGCACTACTTCAACGTAAGCATAATAGAATCCCTATAGCAGAATGTATATATCGGTGTGATGATACAGAAGTTGAAACCATCTTACACATATTTTGTAAATTTATAGGGAAATAAGATCTATTTATATTTTGCCCCTAATAGATGAATTCCCATGGAGATCAGACAAATTTTATCTGAATTATCCTGTCCAGGGTTTAAAATCCATTATTATCTGTGGAGTAGCCAAATTGTGTGTTGCCGCAATGAAGATAAGTAAGAATGGTTAAAGAAGTAATTGGTTTAAGAAGTTCTCACTTTTACCCTTAATACTATTTTTAGATAGTTGTTTTTTTATTAATAGGTGGCTGGGAGATATTTACTCTATATTATAGTTTTTTTCTATTTTTAAATTATCATTATTTGGGTAGATGATATACTAATACAGCAATAGAAATATGAATGAAATATCATTATGTGGTTTGTCTTTGTCTGCATATAATGGAATAATTTCCTTCATTTTGTTTTTGTTCTTTTAAATTTGCTGGTGAGTAAATGATTATTGACTAAATAAATATTACTACTACAGATGGAGAAGGTGGTCCTGCAAATATCTCAGTGCCAAGATATATTCAGTTTTTTAGGTTTAAAGCTAAACTTTTAATTTTTATCTGGAAAACTAAAGACAGTCAATTGAGGGTTGTCATCTGTTCCTGGCATGTTGTGCTAATTAATAGACAGGCTGCTGCATTTTGTATCCACTATTATTTCTGAGTGGTCCTTAAAGACCAAGTAGTGATAATTAATAGTACAGGGGTGTCAAACTGCCGGCCTGCAGGCCGGATATGCGCCCACCCCATTGCCGGCAATGGCAAAACCATCCCGATACGTTGCGCGATGTCATGTGACATTGCGAGTTTGAGATGTCTGAGGTAGGACATACCAGGTAAAGTTGGGCAAAGGTCTTTCTGTGTAATGGGCTTTGGAAAATAAAATGACCCCCTCCTCTTTGTGGCAGCCTCTCAAATACTAGAATAATCTTGGAGAATAATCTTGGGAGACAGGGGGAAGAACACAACCTATACAATGGTCAGACAAGAGATATCTCAACACAGAAGGAACGGGGAATGGAAAAAGCATTTTAGGAGAGATTCCATTTCTAGTTCTTTGGAAAGTAAAGGCAAAAGAGGGGAGAAGAACTTTCAGACTTGGAAAATAGCAATAAGACTTATATACCGCTTTACAGCCCTCTCTAAGCAGTTTACAGAATCAGCATATAGCCCCCAACAATCTGGGTCCTCATTTTACTGACCTCAGAAGGGTGGAAGGCTAAGTCAACCTTGAGCCAGTGAAAATCAAAGTGCCAAACTGGTGGCAGTCGACAGTCGGCAGAATTTGCCTGCAATACTGCATTCTAACCACTGTGCCACCACGGCTCTTGAAATCTGTTACTAAAACCCCACAATAAAGGAAATGTTAGTATTCGGGGGTTTTGGTTTCTTGTCTGGACTACCTCATAGGGCTGACATTCTGCCACAGCTTCCATCTGTCTATCCATGCATCCAGGAGGACTATGAAATTACAGTGTGCCATTCTCTTCAGAGTTAATACAGGAACAGACAACTTCAATGAACATACAGCAACTCAATTTTGCTTGAGTTTAATTTCAGCCTGCATGAAAAATGTTTTAAAAAATAATTACTCTAGGATTGGCAGCAATATCTTATTTCCGAATATGTAGATATCACAGATATAATCCAATTAGTGTAGATGAAGAACAGTAATCTGGATAATGTGCATGAAACCAAAATGGGTTTTCTTTATTTTGGGCGAAACTAATCTTGGGGATCAGATAGTACAGACACGTTATCCAGGCATTTGCCAAATTTCAGTAAATGTGTGAATACACAGAACCAAGCACAAAATCATCTCTACATTCTGTTGGAAAAAGAGCCAGTTTTTTTTAATTATTATTCTAATGTTTTTCTCCCCTTAACAACAGTAATAGAAGCTGCTTTCCAGCTGGCCAAGAGGTGGGCCTTTCGTGGAGTGAGTGGAATACATGAGAATTCTTGCCGATTATCAGAGGTTTAACACAGAAAAGCACAGCTGTGAAAACATATTAGACCAGGGGTTCTCAACCTTGGCAACTTTAAGACTTGTGGACTTCAACTCCCAGAATTCCTCAGCCAGCTTTGCTGGCTGAGGAATTCTAGGAGTTGAAGTCCACAAGTCTTAAAGTTGCCAAGGTTGAGAACCCCTGTATTAGACCTTTACTTTCTATGACTTGTACTTAAGTTATGGGTCCTATTTTTGACTCTGTTGCCCATTTTTACAGTTAATGGAAAATAAAGATCATTTTGACCGAGAGATCGAGTTGCTGGAGAAAGGGATACCAAAGGAAGATAATAAGTCTCTCCTCTGCCTCGTTCTGTGAACTGAACGCTCATTTTCCCAGTATTTCTGATCTTTGAAATCGCCAAGAGTATGGTTGTTGGTTTCCATTTGAAAGAAGAGACTGGTTTACAGATGCAGTTAGGAGACCACTACAAGACTTAAGTTATATCAGGTCTATGCAGAACTGCTTCTTCTCACATCTAGTGCTACTATATGTATCCAAAAGCAGTGGTTCAGGGGCAGAATGATCTGCTGGAGACAATGAATTTTTCTAAAGCAGGGGTCCCCAACTCCCAATCCGTGGACCAGTACCGGGCCGCGGCATGCCAGCAATCGGGCCGCACAAACAAGGAAAGCCCCATCCGCAGGATGCAGGCAGCACACAAAACAATGCCCCCTCTGGTCTGCAGAAAAACCTCTCTCCTTGTAACTGGTCCCTGGTGCCCAAAAGGTTGGGGGCCTCTGCTCTAAAGATAACTTTGAGATTATGGGAGGGGGCAATGTAATTCTGGAGTACAACTGACACCATACTCTCAAAACCATAAAAATAAACCTCAAGAAATACGTTGCTTCACCCTGCAACATAAGATGCTCATTGCCAATATGAAAATCAGCACGCATACATAGAGTGGCAGAAGCGTGACAGGTCCAGAGAAAATCAAGTGGTGGAATCTAGGAGACGACAGGGTGGCATCAGTAACTGCATCACATTTCTCACAGGCTCAATTGATGCCACATGGATTGCTCTCCATTATCCCTTATCACTGCTGTGAGAATAACCCTAGGCACTACGAGACCAGATTGTCATCAAGTCAACGAGCAGATGGCTCTGGACAGAGCAATGCAGCAGAAAGTATGGGAAAAGAAAATGGTTTATAGGAACTGGTATGTGTGACAAGACCAACAAAAACTGCCCAAAGTATGTCATTGCCAGAGAACGGCAAAGCAAGCTGACACAGGTGCCAACATCAATCACTACTGGGATTTATGTAAACAACCAGACACAAAGAAAGGCAAGAAATTTTTTTTATCAACTAGCAAAAATATAGGCCAAGATGGCAAAAGAAATTGTACACTATATTTATGTGAAGGACAAAAAAAACTGCAGGATAAGATCAAAATCATGAAACACTAGCAGCAGCACTATTATCAATTAGGGAAAGTTTCTAGAGTCAAATTTCCACTCCTGCCTGTTTCTGATGGCTCAGCTAATGCTGGTCCAGACCTGTGCATTATGCCAGAAGAAGTTACCATGAAGAATGTGAAAGCATCTGGCTCACATACGAGGAGATAACTGAAGGTTGAAACAACTCTGGGGTAAAGCGGCTGACTGGCTGATAAACTGATTCAATGCCATTGTGAATTCTGGCCATGTGCTACTGATTGGGCCATGAGTATCACAGTTCCCTCTTCAAGAACAAAGACAACCCAGTAGACTGCTCCAACTACTGACCAATTGCCTCTCATCACACACAATGCAAATCCTCAATGAGGGAACTCCATGATGTCACCGAAATCACTATCAACCAGGGAGGTTTTGTCAAAGGTTTGAGTACTTGTGTCCAAAATGACCATCTTAGCCAATTCAGTTTGTGCCTCAATATCAAGAAAATTAAGTACTTTCACCATCCAGGTCAGTGGTGAAGATGTGGTGAAGAAAAACTCCTTATGTTACTTAGGATCTCATATGCAAAGTGACCGTGGCATTAATGAAATAGTGTATGCAAGAATCAATGCAACATGGCTGCAGTGGAAGGGAATCACTGGAGGGTTCTGTGATACATGTATGCTAATTCACCGAAAATCAAAAGTGTATAAAATGGTAGTTCACCCAGCAACACGGTATGGCACTAACGGCTGACCAGCCACTGAAGTGCAGAGAGCTTTGTACATGCCATGGAGATGCACGTCATTAGGCATTTCCATCTTGACTAGTCTAGCAGGAGAAGAGTGTTGCACCAATAACAGAGAACATGGAAGAAAAACACCTGTAGTGCTATGACCATGTTCCAGTGGTGGGATTCAACCAGTTTGCACCACTTCGGCAGAACTGGTAACTAATTTTTTGTTGCCCAGGCCCAGAATGGACTTCCAGAAGTGGCGTCCACACAGAGAACCGGTTGTTCACATATTTGAATCCCACCACTGCCATGTTCTACTATCAGCACCCCACACCATCACCTGTACTGCCT
This sequence comes from Bothrops alternatus, assembly GCA_034064705.1. NCBI lineage: Eukaryota > Metazoa > Chordata > Lepidosauria > Squamata > Viperidae > Bothrops > Bothrops alternatus. Next base: position 22,339,902 of record JARGCV010000006.1, read on the forward strand.
ACCATTTTAACATTGATGGCAAATGCTCACATGGAAGACCAAATCAAGGTGGCAAGCACAATTCACACAGATGTGAAAATCATCCAGTTGAACCAGGTTGCTACATTTGATCATATGAAATAGCATTCATTCACTGGAAAAGCAGATCCTGCACCTGTGGGAAAGATGAAGAATTTCAGGCGTCTAAATTTGGGGGTTTGACTGACCACATTAGACTCCTCTGATATGACAAAGAGCCTTAGGCACATGCTAAATTTGGGAAGGGGTGTCTCAAGATTAACCATTTCATTTCTTTTTTAAATAATTCTTGGCTATAAGCTGTTGGATCTGGTGATCTGTTTTCAGTCTCTGAGGAATGACTAGAATTTCATGTCTTCTCACCAGTATTTGCCTCCATTTATCAGACTCCTTTCTCAAAACTTTCAGTTAGAAAATGAACCTTATATTGGTTACAAGAAAGACAGAGGGCAACATTTTTTACAACTATCTTTTCTGAAAGCCTCACTCATTCAGAACTTCAGCTCTCCCCCAACCCCAATTTATTCTAAGAGTAAATTATTTGGCCTATTTTACAATCTAAACCAGGAAAAACATTTCTGAGTATGTAAAAATGTAACTTGTGTATGAAAATCCTAAGATTACAGTCAGATTTTAACTATGGCTATAAAAACAAGGTTTTTAATAACAAATAACAAACTAATGACCTAGTCAATCAAAGTCTATTATGTAATATTAATATTATTATTATTATTATTAATAATAATAATAATAATAATAATAAAGTTGGAAGGGACCTTGGAGGTCAACTAGTCCAACCCCCTGCTCAGGCAGGAAACCCTATACCATTTCGGACAAATGGCTCTCCAGTGTCTTCTTAAAAACTTCCAGCGTTGGTGCATTCACCGCTTCTGGAGGCAGGTTGTTCCACTGGTTAATTGTTCTAACTGTCAGGAAGTTTCTCCTTAGTTCTAGGTTGCTTTTCTCTTTGATTAGTTTCCACCCGTCACTTCTTGTCCTGCCTTCAGGCACTTTGGAAAATAGCTTGACTCCCTCTTCTTTGGGGCAGCCCCTAAGATATTGGAACTCTGCTATCATGTCCCCCCTCGTCCTTCTCTTCGTTAGACTAGACATACCCAATTCCAGCAACCGTTCCTTGTATGTTTTAGCCTCCAGTCCCCTAATCATCTTTGTTGCTCTTCTCATTAACTATTTTATTTGTTGACCTGTTTTATCCAATACCAAGTTCAGATTATACTTGTAACTTGCTTTTGAGCCTTTTGTCTGTAAATGAAATTGATTGATTGATTTTTCTACGGTTTCCAGGCAGACCTTTAAAAGGGAAAGGTGCACAATTCATTAAACTTACTTCAGCAGCAGTGAGAGGTCCTCATTGTGCTTTTGTCATCAGTCATGTTTTCTTTCCCTTTTATTTTATTTTTTAAATCTCTTAGCAGGGATAATCAATTTAACCAAAAAGAACCAAAACAGAAGCATACTGTGAGGTTCCTAACATATAACTGTTCTGACAGTTTGAATTTAGTGGATTTTGGGAGAAATATCTTTAATGTCAGCAGTGATGCTCACCCCTCCTTTTCCTTTACTCTGAGTAGGGATCTTCTCCAATGAACCCAACTCTCGGACTTCTCTTGGTTGGAATTAGAACTGGAAGTTGCACAGAGAGGTATCCCGGGGCACAAGTGTGTAATAAACAGCAGGCTTATTGCAACAACTAGGAAGACCGTTGTGAAAGAATTCTACCGGTAGTAACTGCCAAATTAAAAAAAAAGCTTGATTTGCAGTGATTTCTTCTGCTTCCTCCCACCAGTGCAGTGCAATAGCCTAGAGCAGTGTTTCTCAACCTTGACCATTTTAAGGCATGTGGACTTCAACTCCCAGAATTCCACAGCCAGCAATGCTGGCTGTGGAATTCTGGCAGTTGAAGTCCACATGCCTTAAAATGGTCATGGTTGAGAAACACTGGCCTAGAGGCCTTCTACTTTAGATAGGAGGAAAGATCTCTATCTATCCCTTATTCATTATTAGTGTAATGAATTAATCCAGTTTCAGGCTTCTTTCTTCTAGTCTTGCCCCAAATAAACCTCAACTCTACCTTTTTGGGAGATGAGCATCATCTGTCATATATCACTTGCTTATTTGCGAAGGCTGCCACAATGGATGCTGTAAATTACAACATCCATTGTGGCAATTACCAATATACTAAAAGGGAATCTGATGATCCATGTCTATAAATGGTTCTTGGCAACAATACAGAAGTGTTTGCCCCAATCTTCTCTCCTGTTTGAGTTTGGGGTTCCCTCTCTCAGTGGACTGGCTTTTTTTTTTTCCATACAGGCAGATTTCTAGTTGCTCTCACTCCCTTTTTGATCTTCCTGGCAAGGGTACCCATACTAGGAGCAAAATTACTCCAGAGTTTCTCATGGGAACTAAAGACACTGAAGCTTCCCATTATATCACATCACTAATCCCTTGGGTGAATTACTCTGGAGGGAACAATAAGCTTAGAGACAGTTACTATCACAGAGTTAAAGAAGAACAGATGAATCAATCCATGACTACTCATCTAGGCTAAAAGAAACTGACATATTTGACAGGCAAAGTAGATAGTATTCCAGAAACAATCATTGTGCCTGGCAATCCTGAAGAAATAAGACAAATGACTATTGTGGATGGATGGAATCAAAGAGATTACTGGAATGTCTTTGGAAAAACATAGTTACTGCAAAAGATAAGCAGTATTTATACATACAGCCATCAGCAGTCAAATCTAAGTCACTAGCTTCTAAAACTACTCTGCCATTATCTCTATTCCCACATCATTCCTAGTGCCCCTCCCCCGAATATTCCCAATTCACTTTTCACTTTTCTTCTGGCTATTTATAAAGGATCTAACTGACTGGCATTCACTCAATACTTTTATTTTGTAAAAATGCCTATGGGACAAATTTTAGAATCCAAGTATGTGCTTGGCTGATACTGGTTTGCAATGTATTAGCTTCCTTTTTAACATTGTTTTATTACTAAATATTTTTTTTAAAAAACACAGTTACCGTAAGCTGCAGGCTTGGTAGATACCATGTAAGAAATCTGCAAGTAGACAAGGAGGAATGTACTGCATCATATACACCTTTCACTACAAATGGAGTCGAAAGTCTTTCGTTCCTGAATGTCCAAACTGGGACAGCCTGACATACTTGAGCATGTTTGTCTATCTATCTATCTATCTATCTATCTATCTATCTATCTATCTATCTATCTATCTATCTATCTATCTGTCTGTCTGTCTGTCTGTCTGTCTGTCTGTCTGTCTGTCTGTCTGTCTGTCTGTCTGTCTCTCTCTCTCTCTCTCTCTCTCTCTCTCTCTCTCTCTCTCTCTCTCTCTCTCTCTCTCTCTCTCTCTCTCTCTCTGTGTGTGTGTGTGTGTACCTTGTCTTTCACAGCCTCTGTTCTAAGCAGAACCTGCATTTTCAGATACCTTCCCTTTCTAGAATTGGAGGTAGAGGTTCATTAGATTTGGCAATGTTTCTTTGCAGAATGCCTTGCCCAGCTCCCCATTCAACTGGAATAACTGGAAGATGTAAATCTTCATATGTCTCCTATCCTGAGCCTTTGCTTCTCCTTTAGATGAAAAATCATCCAGGAGAGGCCTACAGTAGATGGCTTCTTTTAAGAGATGATACCCATCCTGGTTGGAGAATTCTGGGATCTGAAGTCCTGGAGATCATTCTAGACCCAGGAGAGGCTCAGCCACATTAATTGAATCAGAAAGTTAACAATTTCCTGTGTTCTAAGAGCAAATCAAGGAACCAGCTTAAAAAAACATAGAAATAGGCAGATAATTAAAAATCCAATCTACATACTATTAATGTTAGATATTACAAGCTGTTAATGTTTTAGGTTGTGGTGTTTTGGGATTTATTTATTTTTTCATTTTTAAGGCTAGGGATATAGAAAATTTCCAACTGTTTATGTTCATGTTTTCCCTAACATTCAGTCTCTTTAAACAACTGATTTCCATAACTTTAAACATACTTTTCCCAAGAAACTCTTCTTTAAAAGAACATTAATTGGTTTGCTTTTTTCCCCTCTTGTAATCTCTTTGGGCAACTCTTAAAACCCACATTCTTTTGAGATGCATATTTCATATCCCAAAAAGGTTTATTTTTTGACAGATACAAATGGATTCATTCTGTACTGGTGTCTATAATACAACGAGCCCTCTTTAGCAAGCAATATTTAGCACCAAAAAAAAATCCTTCAGAGATTTCTTTTACATTTCTAGCTGTATAGTTAATCCTGCAAAAATAGATGTCATCCCAGTGTCCTATCAAGAAAAAAGAAAGGGCAGTTTCTTTGAACAATCTTATAGACTTAATAGCCACCAGCATATTTGATTCCATGTTTCTTCTAAAAACATCTATAAATAAAATTTTACTTTTGGGCCAGAAACCTATCAATACTAAGCAGCTCACAATAATTCTCTTCACTTGTCAGATCCAACTTACGAAGCCACAGGTTCTATCGTGTAATTCTTGGTTTTCACCCAGTTTTCCCAACTATGGATTGTTGTTGAAGTATTATGGGAGTTTAAATCCAACCCATTTGGTAGATACCTAATAAACAAGCTGCCTTAATGCAACTTGGCTACTTCACATTATGTAGCATAATCATACCTAGGTTCAATAATACACAAGGCCACTTTTATTTTTTCATTTTAGAAGATTTAGTTGAAACAAATAGTTCTGTGGATTAATGCTAAAAAAAAAAGTTCTTAAGCAGCTTTAGAACTTGTGACACAACTACAAAAATTCACCTGAAACATAAATATATGAGGATAGTGTCACAAAATGAAATTACTTCTATTGTTCTTTATTGACTACGCATTGACCATGAAACTGAACTGCTCTCTGCAGTATGTTCAATTTTCTCCTGGAAAGTTCTTTAAATCAAATTTAAAATGTTGAGGATTTCTCAGGAGAACAAATAAAAAAAAATATTGTCTGGGAAATGTCCAGTCAACAATAATCAAATCTGGCAGATCGAACAAAAGATGTTTAGAAAATACTAAATGTGTAATGCCTTCAGGTATTTTTGGAGTGGATGTAGTTTTTCTTAGGTTCCCTCAAATAAGCAAGCAATGTTTCTTCTTTCTAGCTCAAAGGACTTTATCCTGGTTCTGAATCAAATTCATCCACCACACACACAGCTTTTGTTTCTGCACCTTGCACATTTTCTTTCAGAGAATGGGTGGCTGTGAATGAACCAAAATTACGTATGAGCTACAGTACACCCCAATTTCTCCACATATCAAAAGGAAAACCAACTCAGAGTACACAGTTCTCAAAATAGATGGCATGAAGGTTAGATAGCATGAACTTTGGGTTGCCATCATGAAAACTTCTACACAAGAAGGTGCATGGTGAATCTGGAATTCACATATTTGAGTGACAGCAACTCCAAAATATACTTTTAAGAGTCTGAAAGCATCGGTAGTGACCTAAGGAATGCCTAACACATCAAATGTCACAAAGAAGCTGTTCTCAGCATTTTTAATACTTTCTTCAGAATATGAACTTATTCAGCAGCAGCTGACATTGTGAAGTTTCAACCAACTGAAGTTTCAACCAACATACTCTTCCAGCACAGAATCATGTTTTAATAGATTTATAAATAATCAACACTTATTTTTAGTGCCTTTAGGTCAGTATTGATTCCTGGTGGACTGCCTGGACAAGTCCCTACAGTTTTCTTAACAACTTTTTCAGAAGTGGTTTGTCATTGCCTCTTTCCTAGGGCTGAGACAGAATGACTGGCCCAAGATCACTGTTGGCTTAATGTTTAAGACAGGACTAGAACTCACAGTCTCCCAGTTTCTAGCCTGGTGAAAAATTGCTGTCAGAGAACTATATAGAATTTATTTTTAATCCAAAATCTGCCAGTGCTTTTTGTGCAAATTACAAAAATGTATCCTTCACTTCCACTGTCTATTTATTTGTTTAGAGCGCATTCAGAAAGTATTCAGACCCTCTTCACTTTTGTCCATTTTGTTATGCTACAGCCAGATTCTACAGTTGTTGAAATTCATTTTTTTCTCATTAATCTACACTCAGCACTCCATAATGACAAAGTGAAAACAGAATTTTAGAAATGTCTGTAAAGTTATAAAAAAAAATGTTCAGACCCTTCGCCCAGTACTTTGTTGAAACACCTTTGGCAACAATTACAGCCTCGAGTCTTTTTAGCTATGACATGATAAGCTTTGCACACCTGGATTGGGGGATTTTCTGCCATTCTTTCTTGCAAATCCTCTCAAGCTCAGTCAGGTTGGTTGGCAACCGTCTGTGGACAGCCATTTTCAGGTCCCTACAAAGATGTTCAATAGGATTCAAGTCAGGGCTCTGGCTGGGACACTCTACAGGGCTTTTCAACCTGTGGTACGTGTACCACCTGTGGTACATTAACAAGTGGCAGGTGGTACGCAGCCCTGTCCAGCCAATGTAGTGGGGGAGGGAAAGAGTCAGCCCAGGCAAGGACTTACTGTGAGAGAATCCTCTGTAGCTGCAGAGTGGCTGGGGAGAGGAAAGGCCCCAGGCTCACTTCTGGCTCACCCTCCTCCATGAGAAAGGAGGAGGAGGGGGCGGAGACAGGAGAGGCTATAAAAGGAGGCAGTTTGGGCAGGAGAGAGAGAGAGAGAAAAAAGCAGCAGCCTTGGGAGGAGGCGGAGTTGAAGGAGGAGGGTGGGGGGAGAGGAGAGGAGATCAAGCAGGCCGGCCATGAGCCGATCTACAACTGCTGTGGCAGCCACCTATGTTGGCAGCAGCAAACAGGCAAGAAATGCAGTGGAATGAAAAAAGGCAGCATCCGCTGGAGGTGAGGTACAGAGGAGGGAGGGAGATGGAGAGTGGAAGGATTCTTATGTGCTTTTGTAATTCTGGGATTTGTGCAATGTGGGCTTTGTTTTCTTAAGGAGTGTTTGGCAATTTCTATTTGGCTGATGGCTGATGTCTCCTGTTAGCTTCTATTGCTCAGCTATTCTTAGCTGTAAGTTTTAATGCAAGAGATTTTGAGGTATTTTTCTCCTGAATGGATTTTGCCTGTAGCATTCTTTTACTTATGAATGGAGCTATTTGGGGAGGCTGCCTTAGCCGGCTGCACTCCTTAACTTTCCTTTCTAGGCAGTACCTAATTCTTAAAGGGGAATGTGCCTTTTTAAGCTAGTTCACTCAGCAGTTTGTCTTTTCTGTCTCTGGAGGCTTTTCCTTGTTTGATGAATGTATGGAAGAGAGAAAATATGGGGGAGGGATTCAAATTCTTCCTTCAGAAGGAGGTGGGCATGAGAAAGAGGGAGGGAGGGAAGTCCCACCTTAGCACTTGGCCACCAGCAGCCCTGCCATTCCCCAGCCTGAAACACAGAGCCTTTGAGAACAGCCGCCTACAGCCTGGCTGGAAAACTTGTGCAATGGACAGCAAATTCTGTTGTGTTTGGGGAGATTGTAGGAAGAGAGCTGTGTGGGTTGGCCCAAAGTCAGAAGTTTGTGTAGCATCTACCTATGTCTGTCTGTCTGTCTGTCTGTCTGTCTGTCTATCATCTATCTATCATCTATCTCTAGCTAACTAGCTAGCTATCATCTATCATCATCTATCATCTACCTCTATCATCGTCTATTTATTATCTATTCATCTATCATCTATCTATCATCTATCTGTCTTTGTCTATCATTTATATCATCTATTTATCTATCTGCGTATCTATCATCTATATCTATCTGTCTAGCTATCTATCATCATCTACCATCTATTTATCTAGCTATCTAGTTATTTAGCTATCATCTATATTATCTATCTATCCTCTATCATCTATCTATCATCTATCTATTTATCTATCATCTGTCTGTCTATCGTTTCTATCTATCATCTATCTGTCTATCATTTCTATCTATCATCTATCTGTCTATCTATCATTATTAAACAAGTTTATATAGCTGCCCAACTTACATATAGGTGTTTCCGGGGAGCTTACATCATTTTTAAAAAATCCATCATATTACAACATTCACTTAAGGACTGTGGCAAGAAAGATCGTAAAATGGAGCAAAATTCAATTAATAAATGTCTCATTTAGCAACAGAAATTTTAGGATCAATGGTGGTCATAAGTTAAGGACTACCTGTACTAAGGTAGCCAGAGAGATACAGAATAACACACTGCAGTGTCTGGGGTATGCTTAACACTGATGGGGCAGATGGGTGTGGAGACTTCTTGGAACTGCTGAAAGGGCTGTATTGTAGACTGGAGATAGACCATCTATCTCCTGTCTATAACAAGGTCTTTTCAACAGTTCCAAGAAATCTCCACACCCATTTGCACCACTCAGGCGATCCTGAAGACACAGGTAAACCTCCAACTCAGAGGAAACTCTGCTGCTTTTACTTTCTAAAATGGTTTTAGGTGCAAACAATGAAATTAAACATGTCCATGGTTGCACACACACACACACACACACACACACACACACACCAATTCTCTGCTCTGAAGGAACATTTTGTAGGTTTTCTACAGCCCAGGTTTGAGACTTATGGCTGAATTTTATAACCAGTTGGATTCAGGCCAAAGGAAGGACACCTAGAGTCAAAACCTGGCTCTGGCCAATAACACACAGCGCCTAACCTTGACTCGGATTTAATAACAATCAATATTTAAGATTTCCCTTTTCTGTTTTCGCCTCGGGTTCTTCATTGTGCTACGGTGGGGATTGGGAGCCATCTTCTGGACATTATTGAAACTACAGGCATCTTAAACCCTTCTTAACCCAGGCTAGTGTCTCATGCACAAGTTTCCTTTTGCAAATCTGCTATGCGTTAATTTGGCACATTTTGGACAGCTTTAAAAGACATATATAAAATTCAAGTCTAGATTTAAGCCAAGCAAACTCTTATTAACTTCCTGTGTAATAAACAGCAGGCTTATTGCAACAACAAGATTTTTAAAAAATGATCTCCATGTTTGCCAGAAAACAAGCCAGAGTAAATATGGTCAGTTGCAAACAGAACATTAATCAAGTGAGTAACAGTAAAAGTAAAAGTAACAGTAACAGGTTTAGAAAGGACCTTGGTGGTCACATCTAAATGTAATCAGAATAGAGCTGGAAAGGACCTTGGAGGTCTTCTAGTCCAGCCCCCTGCTCAAGCAGGAGATCCTATACCATTCCAGAAAGGTGGCTGTCCACTTAAAAGCCTCCAGTGATGAAGCACCCACAACTTCTGGTGGCAAACTGTTCCACTGGTTAATTGTTAGGAAATTTCTCCTTAATTCCAAGTTGCTTCTCTCTTTGAGTGGTTTCCATCCATTGCTTCTTGTCCTACCCTCTGGTGCCTTGGAGAACAGCTCGACCCCCTCTTCTTTCCCATCTTAGTACTAGCTGTACTAGGTCATCTATTACAATCCCCTGCTGTCATAGAAGACCTTTACTATTTCTGATAAATGGCTGCCCAGTCTCTTCTTAAAAGCCTCCAGTGATGGAGCAGCCACAACTTCTGTTCCATTGGCTAATTGTCCTCACTGTTAAGAAATTTCTCCTTAGTTCTAGGTTGCTTCTCTCTTTGGTTAGTATCCGTCCATTGTTTCTTATCCTGCCTACAAGTGCTTTGCTAAATAGGTTGGCCCCCTCTTCCTTGTGGCAACCCCTTCAACTATTGGAACACTGCTGTCATGTCACCCCTGATCCTTCTTTTCATTCGATTAGCCATCCCCAGGTCCTGCAATCGTCCTTCGTATGTTTTAGCTTCTAGGTCCTGAATCATCTTTGTTGCTCTTCTCGGCACTCTTTCCACAGTCCCAACATCTTGTTTTGTATCACGGTGACCAAAACTGGATGCAGGATTCCACGTTTCGCTTTACAAAGGCTTTGTAGAGCAGTAGTAGCACTTCACATGATCCTGATTCTATCCCTCTGTTAATGCAGCCAAGGATTGCATTGGCTTTTTGGGGGGGCTGCTGCCGCATACATACAGTAATTCATCTATGAGAATCCCACACATGAAACCCAGTCAAAGGGGGAGGCGGCTTGATTGCACGGTCACGTGACCATCTTGCCTTTTAAAAAAAAAAACCTTTTCCCCCCATGGATGTTCCTGTAGTCTTTTAGGACCCAGTTCAAAATGTCAATTAGCTGCTTCTAGGCCGGTCTGCTTTTAGAGCATTTCCTTTGGTGAAAGCCATATGCCGCTCTTACGCAATCTCTGTGATTCTTAACCATCAGGTAAGGTAGATAGAACATAAAAAGAGAGACTTGTAAGTATTGTGTGAACTGTTTAAACTGGAGCTGTTTAAACTGCATCAGTCACGTCACAGTCATGTCCTTCGGCCTCTTTGAGACACGCAAAATATTAAAGCTGCTTTTTGCCTTTGGATTTTATTTTGTTTTTTGTTTTTTTTGAGAGGGAAGATGACTTTTAACAACCTGCCTCCAGAAGTGGTGAATGCTTCAACACTGGAAGTTTTTAAGAAGAGACTGGACAGACAGGGTTTCCTGCCTGAGCAGGGGGATGGACTGGATGACCTCCAAGGTCCCTTCCAACATTATTATTATTATTATTATTATTATTATTATTATTATTATTATTATTATTATTATTATTATTATTATTATTATTATTATTGATCATCGCACAGTCAGCCAGATGTTCAGACTGGATTTGGCATTTTTGTCTACCTATTGAGTCCTTACCAAGGACCTGGGATAGGCAGATGTGGATGTTTGATGGTATTACAGATATCGTCGCAGGATGGAAACAGTTTCTAGTAAGGCCGCCTTTTGCAATTGACTAATGGCGAATTTGTCAATGCCAATGGTGTTCAAGTGGTGCTCCAGTTGTTTTGGGATTGCACCCAAGGAGCTTATTACTGTTGGTACTATCCTTGCTTGCTTTTGCCACAGTCTTTCTATTTCTATTTGTAGGTCTTTGTATTTTATTTTCTTCTCCAGTTCTTTCATGTCTATTCTGCTGTCTCCAGGCACTGCCACGTCCACTATCCAGACTTTTTTGTCTTTCTTATTGACAATTGTTAAGTCCAGGATGTTATGTTGCAGGTGCTTGTCTGTTTGAATTCTGAAGTCCCAGAGCAGTTTAATTTTATCATTTTCTATGACTTTCTCTACTTTATGATCCCACCAGTTCTTGTTTACAAGCAAATGATATTTCTTGCAGATCTTCCAATGTACCATTGTTGCTACTTTGTCATGCCGTTGCTTGTAGTCAGTCTGTGCGATCTTCTTGCAGCAGCTTCCCAGGAGAGAGAGGGGGAGGGAGGGAGGGAGGGAGGGAGGGAGAGAGAGAGAGAGAGAGAGAGAGAGAGAGAGAGAGAGAGAGAGAGAGAGAGAGAGAGAGAGAGAGAGAAGGCAAGCAGGGAAGCGCAAGTGCCTCTCTCTGTCTCTCTCTCTCTGCAAATGGCAGAGGAGGCTGGGAGCTGCAGGAGAAGGCTCAAAGAGCCACATGCAGCTCCGGAGCCGCGGGTTGCCGACCCGTGGTATAGGGTTTCCTGCCTGAGCGGGGGGTTGGACTAAATGACCTCCAAGGTTCCTTCCAACTCTATACTCTAATCTATTCTATGCTGTTATGTTATATTCTGTAATTATATTCTGTAATTAGTTCTATTCTATTCTGCAATTCTATTCTGTAATTCTACTCTATTCTACTCTATTCTCTTCTATTCTGTAATTCTATTCTTTTCTATTCTGTGTTTCTTCTATTATATTCTGAAATTCTATTCTGTAATTCTACTCTATTCTATTCTATTCTATTCCATTCCATTCTGTAATTCTATTCTATTCTATTCTATTCTATTCTATTCTATTCTATTCTATTCTATTCTATTCTATTCTATTCTATTCTATTAAGTCCCAGCAGAAACGTGACTTCAGCATTGAAATGAATTTTATGGGCTCTTGTTCCCGATGGGGAATCCAGATGTTGCTCTGCCTTCCTAGGTTGAGAATCAAAAGGCAATATAGGAATAGATCTGAAATCGGTTTGTAAATTTAGCATTGTGTCTTTGCATCAATGACTAAAACAGTAGTTGCAATACCTTAAAAACACCCAGTCTCAAATGCAGATAAAAGCAATACAATCCTGCTTCAGAAATAACATGTTTTGGGGAGAACTAAATGTATTTATATGACTTAACACTGGTCTGGAGAATCAAATTTTTACCGTCCTTGCCCACTTCTTCTGTAAGGCAGCTGCAAGGATGTGATTCAAGTACAGTTTGCATTTTTACTAATAGCAACTCTGAAGATTAGTGACAACCCACCACAATGTGCCGATATGGTAACTCAAGTAAAAGCAAGACCTTGAATGCTGAGATTTAAAGACTTTTGTCCTTCAAACGAATGTTTACAAGTATAAAATGAATGTATTAAGTTGAGTTGCACTCAACCTGATTTTTTCCTTTGTTTCCTCTGTTTACATTTACAAATATATAATTAATTAAAAAAAAAAAGCTTAATTGCTCCTAAGATGGATCTTGGGACTTTCCAATAATAAACACGTCAGCAAAGCTCTGAACGACTTAATTACTTTATTCTCCTAATAAAAGCAAAGACACTGGAAAAGAAGAACAGTCCCTGAAATTACTTTGATGACTGATATCAGTTGTGCAATGTGACAATCTGAGCAGAGGAAATGGACTTTTATGAAGCCATTCTTTCTTCCAAACCTGTAGATCAGGGGTCTTCAAATCTGGTCCTTTTATGACTTGTGGACTTCAACTCCCAGAATTCCCCAGCCATTGTGCCTGGCTGAGGAATTCTGGGAGTTGAAGTCCACAAGTCATAAAAGGGCTAAGTTTGAAGACCCGTGCTGTAAATGTCACAACTAGCAAATCACCTTTCCTAAATGTCTTTCTTAAGCAGATAAACCCCAAATCAACCTTGAATTCTTCCAAGCTTCACTCCAGCGCTTGGCCATAAATGCAACTCCCCGGATGTTTCTGCCCATCTGCGGGTATAAAATTATCCAGCAAAAGAGTTTGAGACATCCGTTAGCTAGATTAATCTCCTCATGGCTGGCAAGAAGGAAACTTTCCATGCCATCCCAGAGAACTGGACTTCGGCAATGGCGGGGGGGGGGGAGATCCACTTTAAACCTGCAGATTTTCCTTCCATCTTTCCAAGAGGATGAATAATTGGTGGTTTGCTCAGTGGCCTTGGACACACAGATTTATATATGTAATTGTCTCTCTAGTCTGAGATCTGCTAGTAGCCACCTTTCTGGACTCCACAGTTACAGGGAGCTTCTCCGAAAGTGGAAATTGGATTTCACTTGGTTATCTCCAGAGGCAAGTATTCATGCTCCAGTTTTCCCCCAATTAACCCTCTTACCTAATAGTTATGAGACAGTCCAAAGTGAAGATGGAGACTCAAAGAACTCAGGAACCCAGACTTCTGAGTACTGCTAAACCTCAACCAAAAACACTTTTCTTTAAAAAAAAAAATACAGAGAGAGGGGCTTTTATGACAATTCCCCCACCCAATAATTTTATTTTTGCAACAACCCTCCTCTAGCAGTGACTCGTAACGGATGCTCTGAAAGATTAAGAAGATGCATCAGCATCAGGACTCTTTTAAAAAAAAACCTCAAATACCATAGCTGTTGCCAATAATTGCTAATAGGCAAAAAGTTTCTCTCCAGAGGGATTTTTTTCCTTTTTTTTTTGTCATCCATATTTGTACCGTAAAGAGATCTTTTTGGGCTTTGAGATCAATAATAGGTGAAACATTGTGATCCACTTAGTCTCATTATCATGGCAACTAAAATCCTTGGAAAAGGAAGGTTACCAATAGTAGCAAAAATCCATTTCAGTGGTTAAATGAGGTAAAGTTGACATTTTCCAGTCTTGGGGATGGGGGGAGGGGGGCAAGCTGGGTGGATAATGGGATAGTGATTATAGACCAGACATGTATAATGGAGAAAAATTAAACCACCTGTGCATTTTCAAACGGGATTCTTGTTTTCATCCACTAGATTTATAGTGAAAATAAAACATGGTTATTTTTTTGATTAGAATTTGGAAGACAACGTCTCAAACCACTGGAGACCTTTTTGTAAATTAAACTGAAAGTCACTAAACTGATTACACCAAATTTGTGGTTTTTAGAAGCTGTGGCATGCTGGGGCCATGGCAGAAATGGCTGCAATTATGTTTCTAAACATTTATATTAGTCCAAAGAAGACTTGAGGGATTTTTAGAAGATACTCAGGAAGAGTTTGTTTGCTTACAAAAGGAGAAAAAAACCATGACTTATATGCTACATAGCATTGTTAGGCACCAAACCTGCTTTCTTTCTAGTTTTATATCATTGACTGTTTTTTCTTTTACGATTGAATGGCATTCTTTAACAAGAGACTTAAGGAAAGGGAGGAATCAACTTGTGTCTATTGGAAAATATTATTTTTGTTTTGATAAGTTTTATCTAATGTTTTATCATTCCTTCACATTCTTTTTCAATAGTGTGTACCAATCGGATGGATTCTGTTTTTGTCAAACAAGAATCGATACAAACAATTGCAACTAATTTTTATTTACATAGTCCTCCTCACAACATCAGTAGGCTTACTGAAAATAAAATAAAATAAAATAAACAGTAAAGAGATCATCTTTCATTTACAATCATAGCAAACCTGCAATTTTAGCTGTAAGTTGTGACAGTCATAAAGTGGGTCACTTAAGGGAAGTTGTTAAGCGAACACTGTGATCCTTAAGCAAACACCACGGTAGTTAGGCCAACCCATTGTTTGCTATGGAGCTTTTTTTTTTTTTTTTTTTGCTACAAAGGGGAAGCAAATACCAGCTTGTGCAAAAACGTTGTAAATTGTGGTCACCTGACTGTGAGGTACTACAAATGGCTGAAAATATAGTCCGGGTGCCAAGGGCCCAAAATGTGGTCACATGATCACAGAGGGAGGGGGGACACTGCAACTTTGAAATTGGGTGCTAGGAAAGGTTTTTTTGGGGTGTGGGGGATGTTCCATTGTAACTTCAAACCGCCTTCAGGGCTACTTGTACAGTATATTGGATTTCTTTTCACAGAAATTGTTGGAGAGTTCATTAAGTTTCTCCCTATCTTTTATTTCGGGCAGTCCTGATCTGAGAAGAAAATTTTGTGTGTTTTGTCCTTTGCAAAGTGTCCCATAACCTTTCTGCTTTGAAATTGACCCCAGATAACCAGACACTGCTAACTCCAAGGTTTCAACCCTGCTATCCCACCTTCAGCTGAAGGATCCATTTTCACTGTAAAATTTCATTACATTGTGTTGTAAAAGCTTTTGTGGACAGGTTTTTTTTATTTTTTTTAAAGAAACTGGATTTTAAAGACGTTAAGCTCAAATTCCAATGAAGCTATTTCTATGCACTGTGCTATGCTTCCTCTGCTAATGGTTCTCTAAATCTCCTAGTCTGATCTTAAACATTCCAAAACAGATTAAATGTTTTGTTTTATTTTTTTCATGCTAAATAGTGAGGAGGCAGTCCTGCTGGTTTCCCAAATAATATGACTCCAAAAATTGAATAACAGGAAAAAGTTGCCTCCACAAAACACATTATATTCCCAGCTGAGGATCCAGTTCACAAAACCCTACATTATATGGTTTCTCTAGAATAAATATGTCTTTCATAAAACAGAATCATAGGGCTGGAAGGGACCTCAGAGGTGTTCTAGTCCAACCCCCTGCTCATGCAGGAGACCCTATATTCTGGACAAATAGCTGTCTAATCTCTTCTTTAAAAAAAAACTTCCAATGGTGAAGCACTCACAACAGTCAGGAAAACAACTGGCAGAAAGCTGTCATAATGAGTCTCACTCAAGTGAGTGACTCAATAGAGCTTCCATATTAAGGGGCAGTTTACCTGGGAGATCTAGGCCTCTTGGGTAAAAAGAAAAGACTGATTCTTTGGTTTTCTGAAAAGAGCAGGATCCCTCAAAAACTGGAACTTGTCTAAAAAGAGTCTCCTGTGATTTGGGGCACAGCTTCATTAAGGTGTACAATATTTTGTTTTGGTGGAATCTGTTCCATGGTTTGTTGTTTTTTTCTTGTCTGGATTGTTTATGAGAAATTAGGCCTAAATTTAAAAACCTGGGGAGAGAATTTCTCTCCTCTCTCTTTTCCTTAAAAACAGCATCATCTAACAATACTTTGGCATTCAGAAAAAGGTGTCTGCACCTAAACACAAATAATATGGGGAGCTGACAATAGACCAGGGGTTCCCAAACAGGGATATGAGGCAATATTCCAGGGGGTGCAAAAACTTGGGTTTTAAAAATTATAGTGTATATGCATAATTTGTTGCCATTATTTTAAACTTTTGTAAGGGGTGTGAGAATATATCAGAAGTGTTCTAGGGGTGCGGGCTATAGAAAAGGTTGGGAGCCATTGCCCTAGACAGAGGGATGTTGCGACCAAAAAAAAAAAGACCCAAAACCAGAATGGCAACACAAAAGGAAATCAAACTGGAAGCTGACCAAGAGCTGCATTAGGGAGTCTTGTTCAATCAGCTAGCTTAGTGGAGCTTCCATATAAAGAGGCAGTCTACAACCAAAGAGCCATGCCTTCTGTGCCAAAAGATGAGAAATGGGCAGATTTGGTGATTTGTTGGTACGTTCCTAGAGACTTTGGGCTGGCATTGGTGTGTGTAGAAAAGGTGGAGAGGGTGCTTTTTGAGGGGATCCCAAAGGAGACTTGTCATCTCTTTGGGGATTCTACAGGCTTGATGATGTCATCCATTCAGTTCAACTGTCAGTTTCCGTCAGTTGATGGTCATCAGAGCGAAAATGGCTTCTAGGATGTAAGTAGATTTTCAGAAGGGCTGCTGGGCTCTGGGGAACTTTCCCCTTTTTGTTGCAAATTTCTCAGAGGATTGGGCTATTCCGCGGAGGAGGAGGGAACAGGCAAATGTGTTCCAATTTTATCTTTAATTCCTTATTGGGGCTAAAAGACTTGGTTGAGTACTTTATAGCAGCCTGTGAATTAGGAAAACCTTTTTAAAATTTGATAAACTCAACGTGGCTGCGGAACACATCCAGTCATGAAAAACCAAACCAAGGTTAAAAGTGATGAGCTCAAGCCAGGCATATCACTTTTTCCATTCTGGTTTCTGGAATCAAAGGGATTATGGAAACTAGGCTTTAGTTGGTCCCTTTCCTTACGTTCCCTTTTTTTCTCTTCTAGGGCTTTTTTCGCTTGTTTCTCCTGTTTTGGCAGGAAAGGGAAGAAGGCGAAGCACCCAGAAGCTGTTGCTCCACTTTCTCCAGCCTGCCAACAGGAGGATATCACCACAACTCCTTGGAAAGGCCAAGTGAGGTTTGTGGTGGATCTGGAGCTCAGGAAAGTGGAGCCATGTGGTGAGTGGACACTTTGGATCATGCTGTTCCTGACCCACTAAGCACCCCTCCTTCTGCAGCTCCTGCATGTGTATTGACTCCCCACAAGTTTTTCTGCTTCCATTTCACTCTTCAAGGAAGCTTTAAGATGGTTCACTGGCACTTATTTACATATATGGGCAAGTAGAGGGGGCAGAATATACGAGGGCAGTTCGGAAATAAACCTCCATTTGGGTATCCATGACAGACAGACACAGATACAGAACTTTTATTATACACCTTAGAAAACTACAACATGACATTACTTTTGGGCACAATCGCCATTCAAATTGAGGCACTTGTCATAATGTCTTACAAGGTTTGAAATTCCTTAGTCATCGCTCAGCACCAAATCTGGGCTCTGGGGGGGGGGAATCAAAAACATCCCAAGGGAACTGCTTCAAAAGTTCCTGGGTGCATCTAGCGGCGTGTGGGCGAGCATTGTCATGAACCAACACCACACCGGAAGGGGTGCCATAGAAAATCCCACCAAATGTGAAGAGGCCAAAAGAGTAACTGCTAGTGAAGTTCATGGAGTGTATTCAACCCTCAATTCGGATGTCTGCTGTGAAATGTTACGAAAACTCAAACAAGCCATCCATAACAAGCATTGGGGCCTGCTTACTTCCGGTGTGGTGTCGGTTCATGATAATGCTTGCCCGCACACCGCTAGATGCACCCAGGAACTTTTGAAGCAGTTCCCTTGGGATGTTTTTGATCACACACACCCCATAGTCCAGATTTGGTAGCTACCAAGGAATTTCCAGCTTTGGAAGACGTTATGACCAGTGCCTCAATCTGAATGGTGGTTGTGTCCAAAAGTCATGTCATGTTGTAGTTTTTTAATGTGTATAATAAAAGTTCTGTATCTGCGAGTGTCTGTCATGGATACCCAAGCAGGGCTTGATTTCTGAATTGCCCTCGTAGAGAGAGTAGGATTTGCCTAAGGCCTCAGTGAGAAGAATCCTCCAGCTTGTGAAACAGAAAAAGCTTTTGAATAGATGGGACTGGGTCTCAAGGGGAAGAGGGCTGCAAAGCAGGCTCTGATTTTGGAGGGTTTTCTTCATCTGGGGGAGACCTAAAGTTTTGCTGAGCACCTGCCTCTCCTTTTTCCAGAGGTCACTAGAAAGAAGAGGACTGTGAGGAAGAAGGAGCATCTGTTTGTAAGAAGTAATAAGGTAGGTAGCAAACTGAAAAGACCAAACTGTAAACCCCATCCTCATATAACCTCTCTCTTGGGAGAAAAGGGCAAGGAAGCAGGGGTTCTTTTTTCCTTTCGATCCACTTGATGATGGATTAGGGAATCCCTGGACGGGATGTCTTGGCGCTAATACTTGTCTCGATGGGCCAAAGGGAAGAAGGGGGCATAACTCTGCAAGACCCTTTGGCAACAGTAAGATGGATGCCTTTCTTTCTGTCTCTCTCTTCCAGCTCCCTGAAGTCCAGCTGCTAGACCTTGAACTGGATGAAAATGACTATGATTTTATTAACAGAAGTAAACTTATTACTGATGAAGTAATAAATGAAGGTACTTATGGCTGGTCACCAAAGTTAAGTTAAAACTGCCGCATCCCCCTGAATAATCACAAAACACTTCCTGTAGATAATCTGGATTTGGACTCATGAGCACATAATTTGCTTTAGGACCAGGTGACTCACTTAGCAACCATTATAAAAATGATCTTACAGTTGACTAAAATTCTGGGCTCAATTATTGTCATAATTTGAGGACGACCCTATTGTGGTTTCCAGCAATGTAGCCAAGAGATTAAATTGCAGCATCTCTGCATCCTTCAGGTGTTCTCATTGTGTTGATATGCATAGGCTTCCCTTCCTTCTTTTCTTCATTTGTCTCACTTTTTTTCCCCAATGCAGGTGATTTAATAGTAGAAGACTTATAACTTCCTCCCATCACCATTCTCCACCATTCTCCAAAGCGCCTGAAGGCAGGACAAGAAGCAACGGATGGAAACTGATCAAGGAGAAAAGCAACCTGGAACTAAGGAGGAGAGAACAATTAATTGAGGGAACAACCTGCCTCCAGAACTTGTGGCTGCTCCAACAATGGTGGTTTTTAAGAGGAGACCAGACAGCCATTTGTCTGAAATGGTATAGGGTTTCCTGCCTGAGCAGGAGGTTGGACTAGATGACCTCCAAGGTCCCTTCCAACTTTATTTATCATCATCATCATCATCATCTGAAGGTTTCAAAAATTTGTAAGATAATTTTTCAGAAACTATTTCTCAAAATATATCCAGGTTCATTAGGGGGATTTTAAGGAAAGTGGTGACGGTCATAAAGTGGGTTACTCACATGACCCAATTTTTTGACCTTTGACCTTTTTTCAATGCTGTTGTAACTTTGAACAGTCACTAAACGGATGGTTGTAAGTGGAAAACTACATATATCAGGTTGCTACTTAGGATCTCTGAAAACACAGCAATACAGCATTTTAAATGGTAAACAAATAAATAAAAGTAAATGAATGGCAGATTTACTTATCATATGCCTTCCTAGATCTTCCTTCTATGATTCAAATTTACCTCTTTTAAGATTTGCAAGCAATCCCACCTTGTCCAACAATAAAGCGATAACTCATTCGGTTTCTCTCTAGATTAGTAATTCTCAACCTGCCAAAAACAGAAACAAACGGAAATCGGTCATTGTTATCAAAACTTGGAGATATGACATTCAGAACAAGAATAAATCGCTGATGTTTTCACAAAATTACAATTTGGTGCAATTCTACTACAAAATGGGTTGACAAAGTCAAGGAAATTTTAACACACAGAAAAAGGGTATAGGTATTGCAAAACTCAATGGAAGCAAGCTCTGCATTTGTTTCTTACCTGCTTTGGGGGGGGTAATGTTTCTTGTTCTCCAATGAGGAAAAGGATTATAAATCATTTTGTTGGGGGGAAAATCCAAATTCCACTGTCGCTTTTGAAACACCCAAGAACGATTTGCCAATGTATGCGTATTATTTCACAGTCCATTTGGACGCTTGAGTTAGCTTTGATTAAGGATTGATAAAAGTGCTTACTTTAGGGTGTCAACAGATTGCTGCCTGTTAGCGGGATGAATGGAGAAGCAAAATTTCTTTCTTTGCATGGAGAGAAAATGGCAGGTTTGACATTGGACACCTGGTAATTAACCCCTTTTCTGCCAAGGACCTGAGCTGAAATGGCAGAAAAATTCTTTGCAAAACAAGTAAAAATACAGGTGTAATTTATTGTTTATCATTTATTACAGAATTAATAAAAGGAGAAAATGAAGAGAGAGCCAGATTACATCTCTTTCAGACTATACCGTACTACATACTAAATTTTATGGGGAGGGTTTTTTTTTTAAAATCCTTAACCTTTTAATGGTTCCCAGCAAAATATTATTTTTGCTATTTTTATAATACAACTTTTTTATAATCCTTGACTTACAGCCACTGGTTTAGTGCCCATTCTAAGTTACAATGGCACTGAAAAAGTGACTTAAGACTGATTTTCATGCTGGCAGCCTCCCCTTGTCACATGATCAAATTTTGGATGCTTGGCAACTGGCATGTATTTATGACAGTTGCGGTGTTCTGGGGTTATGGGATCCCCTTTTGCTACCTTCCCTCAGGTAAAGTCAATGGAGATTCACTTAACAACCGTGTTACTAGGTTAACACCTGCAGTGATTTACTGACAACTGTGGCAATGAAGGTCATAAAATTGGGCAGAACACACTTAACATCTTGTTTAGCAACAGAAATTTGGGCTCAGTTGAGGTTGTAAGTTGAGGACTATCTGTATACCTTTTCCCACCTCGTTTTTAAGCGGTTGTCCACCAGGACTCCTAGTTCTGCCTCACAGTTAGATCCTTGAACATGGTAGATGCTGGGTTCAATGGAAGAGATGTAAGATCACAGCAATCTTCATTCCCTATAAATGAGGTTCTCGAAGACTCTAGGTAGACTCTATAGCAGAGGTCTCCAAAGTTACACTTTAAGACCTGTGGACTCCAACTCCCAGAATTCCCCAGCCAGCCAACTAGATCAGGGTGTTTCCAAACTTGGCACCTTTAAGACCCGTGGACTCCAACTGAGGGAAACAGTTCAAGGGAAAAGGATGTTTTAAAAATAAACAGGATGAGTGCACTAAAACCAAAGAATAAACTGTGAATTTCTGCTGGAATTACAACATGCCCCTATATGGTAGTATATCAGATATATCATGCGCAACACAACTCCCAGAATTCCCCAGCCAGCCAAGGGTCTCCAAACTGGGCAACTTTAAGGCTTGTGGACTCCAACTCCCAGAATTCCCCAGCCAGCCATCTAGATCAGGGATCTCCAAAATTGGCATCTTTAAGGCTTGTGGACTCTATATGCTATTCACGTATCATCCTGGAGGAAACCTATCTGAGAGATTGCTAAGAAGTTGACACGAACTTAGTCAATCAATCAAGCCCTACTTTATAAAGAATCCCTGTCTCTAATGTACTTTGATCCAGTGTGTTCTGTAGAAATGGGAGTTTTGCGAGAAACTGATGATATCCCATGAAGCCTCTCCACCCTCCCCCCAAAGAAGCATCCTAATTGGGGGGGGCTGGGATTTTTTTTAATTAATAAGTTCCACAATCTGATAAAGCTCATCCAGCAGCAGGACCCTTTGCTATAGCCCAACTAAAAACTTTCCTGTCTCTACTTTTTAGTTTTCTATAACTTGGTTGTTTTCTACTACAAAACCAATATCCACAATATAAACTGCATTCACATGTATTGCCCAGCGCTGGAAAGTGCATAGTGAAACCTACAAGAAATGTGATTCTCTAATATTACACCAGGTAAGGCATTTTAATGTATGTATGTATGTATGTATGTATGTATGTATGTATTCATTCATTCATTCATTCATTCATTCATTCATTCATTCATTCATTCATTCATTTATGCATTTATGCATGTATTTATTTATGCATTTATTTATTGCATTTCTAAACTGCCCATTTCTCTCAGAGTATGTATGCATTAATGCACACTCAGGGGGAAACGTGATTTGCATATGTGCATAACTAAAATCCAGATATTTTTATGGTAAAACTTTATAGCAAAGAAGCTGGAAGGAAGTACCAAATATCTAGTAATCTTCTATTGGTATGGATTATAATAACAATTATAATACCATTTTAGGATGCTTTGATTGCTGAGCTATAATGTGATGTCTTAAGAAGGTTTTTTTTTTACTGTAGAACATCACTTGCTTTTTTAGAAAGTGTCCAAATATGAAGTTTATTTGCTTGTTTTTGTTTGTTTGTTCTTTAGAACATCCACAGAGTTGTCCCTAAGCCACTCCTGTGTTGTCTTGACTGTGTGTCTTGACTTGATCATTGTCATGTTGGGAAATGAACCATTGGCCCAGTCTGAGGTCCTGAGTGCTGTTGAACAGGTTTTCATTGAGGGTACCCCTGTACTTTGCTGCATGCAGCTTTTCCTCAACCCAGACCAGTCTCCCAGTCCTTGCTGCAGAAAAACATCTCTACAGCATGATGATGATGCCACCATGCTTCACTGTTGGGATGATATTGGGCAGGTGAAGAGCGGTGCCTGGTTTCCTCCAATCATAATGTTTAGAATTGAAGCCAAACAGTTTCATCAGACCAGAGAATCTTGTTCCTCACAGTCTGAGAGTCCTTCAGGTACTTTTTTGCAAACTCCAAATGGGCTTTCATGTGTTTTGCACTGAGGAGAGGCTTCTGTCTAGCCAATCTGCCATAAAGCCCAGATCGGTGGAGGGCTGCAGTGATGGTTGTCCTTTTGGAACTCTGTCCCATCTCCACATAGATCTCTGAGCTCAGTCAGAGTGACAATCCTGTTCCTAAGGCCCTTCTCCCCTGATTGCTCAGTTTCACTTGGAAGAGTCCTGGCTGTGCCAAACTTCTTTTATTTGAGAATTATGGAGTCCACTCTGCTTTTATGAACTTTCAGTGCAGCAGAAATTTTATTGTAGCTTTCCTCAGATCTGTGCCTCGCAATAATCCTGTCTCTGAGCTCTGCAGGCAGTTCCTTGGACCTCATGGCTTTTGCTCTGCTCCAGTATGCATTGTCAGCTGTGAGGCCTTCTATAGAGAGGTGTGTGCCTTTCCAAATCATGTCCAATCAAATTAATTTACCACAGGTGGATTCCAATCAAGGTGTAGAAAATGTCAACAATGATCAAGAGAAATGGGAGGCACCTGAGCTAAATTTCACGTGTTGTTGCAAAGGGGTCTGAATACTTATGCCAATGTGATATTTCAGTTTTTTCTTTTTAATAAATTTACAGACATTTCTAAAATTCTGTTTTCACTTTGTCATTATGGGGGGTTGACTGCAGATTAATGAGGAAAAAAATAAATTTCAACAACTGTAGAATCAAGCTGTAGCATAACAAAACTGACAAAAGTGAAGGGGGTCTGAATACTTTCTGAATGCACTGTACCTATTTTATTCCTATTTTTATAAATAATTCAAGATGGCAAACATACCTGATGCTCCCTCTTCCTCCTGTTTCCTCACAACAGCCCTGTGAGGTGAGGGGAGCTAAGACACAGTGACTGAACCAGAGTCACCCAACCAGCTTTCATGCTAAGATAGGACTAGAATTCTTAATCTCTACAAAGTGCTTAGGTTTTTTTCCTCACGATGTGAGAAATTCAAGCAATTCAAGTTCATCATTGTTCTTTTTTTTTTTAAATGCAGTGCTGTTATTGGATATTTAAGTTATCATTTTGCAATATTTGGGCTTATTCATAAATATACAGACTGAGCACAGTAAAGATATTGATTCAAACCTCCAAAAACCAGACAATTTCACTACTTCAGCATCGATATGTTCATCAAGCCTATTCTGCATATGAAGCCAGAAAGAAAGATAGACCAACATCTGCCTCACGGCACTAGGAAGAGTAAAAAATAAAGAGCACTGCATGTTTTTTAAAACAATGATGAAGTGTTATCTTGCTTGAATTTCTCACATCGTGAGGAAAAACTTAGACACATTATAGAGATTAAGAGTTCTGGTCCCATCTTAAGCATGAAAGCCAGCCAGGTGACTTTGGGCCAGTCACTGTGTCTCAGCTCAACCCACCTTACAGGGTTCCTGTTGTGGGGAAAGAGGAAGAGGAGGGAGCATCAGGCATGTTCGCCATCCTGAGTTATTTATAAAAATAGGAATAAAATAATTGAATAATTATTGGTGAAATGTTTCTTTTGCCATAGAAAATATGACTTTCTCTCGATTATTTTAGGTTGCTTTTTCAACTGACTTCTCAAAAGTGTTTTCCTTTAAAAGCAACTGGACTGTTTTTTTACTTGAGGAAAATATTTCATTCTCATACATTGGATGAGAAACAAAACATTTTCCTCAAAGAAAAGCCAGTCCAGTTGCCTTTTGAAAAAAGCACTTTTGAAACAACTATGACCTGGATGACTGAGAATCTCCATGGACATTTCAATTGACTTGTTCCATATATTCTCTGTCACTAATTGCAGTAGGACTTTAGTTTCAGTTTTCTCCAAATTTATTTATGCTCCCTGATTGCTTAATTCTTGGGAATATTCCGTTTCCCATCTCTCAATTATCTAGAGGTTTTTAAGAAAATAAAACTAGCAAAACCTAGAGGTTTTTAAGATGAGGTTGGACAGCCATTTGTCTGAAATAGTATAGGGTCTCCTGCTTGAGCAGGGAGTTGCACTAGAAGACCTGGAAAAGAGCTGTTGTAGTTCCCATCTTCAAAAAAGGAAAAAAAATGGACCCAGGAAATTACAGACCTATCAGCCTGACCTCAATACCTGGGAAGATTCTGGAAAAGATAATCAAACAACGAATCAGTGAACACTTAGAGGCAAACAAAGTCATTACTAAAAACCAACATGGGTTTGTCAAAAACAGATCATGCCAGACAAATCTTATTGCATTCTTTGACCAAGTGACAAAATTAGTGGATCAGAGGAATGCTGTGGATATAATTTACTTGGACTTCAGTAAGGCATTTGATAAAGTAGATCACAACCTACTACTTGATAAGATAAAAAAATGCAGGTTAGACAGCATCACCATCAGATGGATCCATAGCTGGCTGACCAGCCGTACTCAGCATGTGGTCCTCAATGGAACTGCATCTACATGGAGGGAAGTGTGTAGTGGGGTGCTCCAGAGCTCTGTTCTGGGCCCAGTGCTCTTCAACATCTTCATCAACGATTTGGACGAGGGGATAGATGGGAAAATCATCAAATTTGCAGGAATAGCCAACACAGAAGACAGGCTTAGGATACAGGAGGATCTGGACAGACTTGAACACTGGGCGCTATCTAACAAAATGAAATTCAATGGTGAAAAAAGTAAGGTTCTACATTTAGGCAAGAAAAACCAAATGTACAGGTACAGTATAGGGGGTACCTTGCTCAATAGTAGTAACTGTGAGAGAGACCTCGGAGTCCTAGTGGACAATCACTTAAATATGAGCCAGCAGTGTGCTGCAGCTGTCAAAAAGGCCAACACAGTGCTCGGCTGCATTAACAGAGGGATAGAATCAAGATCACGTGAAGTATTAATACCATTTTACAATGCCTTGGTAAGGCCACACTTGGAATACTGCATCCAGTTTTGGTCACCACAATGTAAAAAAGATGTTGAGACTCTAGAAAGAGTACAGAGAAGAGCAACAAAGATGATTAGAGGTCTGGAGGCTAAAGCATATAATGAAAGGCTGCTGGAATTGGGTATGTCTAATTTAATGAAGAGAAGGACGAGGGGGAACATGATAGCAGTGTTCCAATATCTCAGGGGTTGCCACAAAGAAGAGGTAGTCAAGTTATTCTCCAAAGTGCCTGAAGACAGGACAAGAAGCAAAGGATGGAAACTAATCAGGGAGAGAAGCAACCTAAAACTAAAGAGAAACTTCCTGACAGTCAGAACAATTAACCAGTGGAACAACCTGCCTCCAGAAGCGGTGAATGCTCCAACACTGGAAGTTTTTAAGAAGAGACTAGACAGCCATTTGTCCAAAATGGTATAGAGTTTCCTGCCTGAGTAGGGAGTTGGATTAGATGACCTCCAAGGTCCCTTCCAACTTTATTATTATTATTATTACTATTACTATTATTATTATTGTTGTTGTTGTTGTTGTTGTTGTTGTTGTTGTTGTTGTTACCTCCAAGGTCCCTTGAAACTCTGTTATTCTGTTATTATCTGTCCTGTATAGGCTTGAAGTCAATGGCTTTGAATAGCCAAATTCAAAGCTTGCAGTGTGGAGTAGCAGCCTTGAAATAGCTTGGTATTCCTGGATACCAAGGAATATGCAGTAATTACACGCTTTATATTTCATATTAAAAACTATTAGTTTTTTTCCTAGCCACATATCTACCAAGGCACCATTTAATCGAAAAATAGGGTTCCTTATTTCAACAATCCAAGTCTCTATTATACAAAAACTTAAAATCTAAGAGTTGGCATACTGTTATTGCAATATATTGCTGGAACCATCTACTCCTATCAGTTTCCATGCAGTATACGCTAACACATTCTGTTACATTATTTTATTATTTTTATGGCTGCGGTACAAGCTAAGAAACTCAGAAAGACCAACTGTGAAAAAGGGGCAAAGGCAATTTTCAGCTAACAAGACTGTCATCAGCATAGGTCAAGAAGACAATTCAGTTCCTGCCAAAGTCAAACCCCCTGTCTGGCATTGATTTCTGAATATTATCACCTATAACTAGGATGAGCTAACCCCTAGTGTTAAGAAATTCTCATTCTGAATGAGAACACTCTTAAAGGTTGAACTATATGATCTGTTATCAGGGATGCTAGTATTGTTATCCCTTGTTTTTCTATATCTATCCCATTCGTTCAAAAAGCTCACTTTTCTAAAGTTGTTTTGAAATTTAATTTTTGACATCAAGCATCAAAATGCCCTTCACATCTATTAATAAGTCTGCTAAGCTCAATTATCTCATTGTTTCCATCAAGGCAGAAGTGAAAACAGAACAGAAAAATCTATTGGCACAATCAATCAATGGGTGGGAGTTGAATGTCTCTTGTGTTGTTCAGCCAGCCATGAGCAGCTATTGAATCCACTTGGGATTTTCTGCCCCTATGCTTGAAAGGAATTCAATTGATAGGTGGCCTATTATCAAGAAATACATGAGGTTTATATATGAGTACAAACAAATTATGCAGAGGCATCTGCTAGACTTCTGAAACTTTAAATCACATCCTGCAAGCCTATGAGATAACACATGATGCTCAACATAATCAAACTGCCCAGCAATTATAGTAACAATTATGTAAGGATAGTAAACAGACTTGGGTTGACCCTATTGCACCATCTGGGACTCCATTTATAAAAGCCAACTTTATACTCGAGAAAGCTAACCAGTTTTGGAGCCTCAACATCTCTGTAGTGTCTGGGTACGGGTTGGAAGAAACCTTGAACTTAAAAATTGCTAATTATTATGCGCTGCCAGAGCATAATAATGACAATTTTAAGCAGTCTCCAACATTAATCTCTATTAAATACCTACCTGTCACTGTCTCTAACTGAGGCCTTTTTTTTTTTAATTCATCAGGTTGGTGGTTTCATGGGAAGGACCTTAGCCACCAGAAACTTTATGGACCCTTGTCTACTTGCCATCAACAGGTAGCTATGACTTAAAACACTAAAATTGACTGCCAATCCACAAACTAGAAAAATGTTATCTATGAACAAGGACCTGTCCTTAGCTGAGGATTACTCCTGAAGGACATCAAGTAGTGAATACTCGCAGTAGAACTGAGGTCCCCAACCTTTTGGGCACCAGGGACCGGTTCTGCGGAGAGAGGTTTTTCTGTGGACTGGAGGGTGCATGGTTATGTATGCTGCCTGCATCTCGTGGATAGGGCTTTGCTTGTTTGTGTGGACCGGTTGCTGGCATGCCGCGGACCGGTACTGATCCATGTACTGGGGGTTGGGGACCCCTGCCTTAGAAGATTGAACCACAAGCAGTTAAATGTATACCATCTCTTATTTCTTTTTTCAGTTTTTCTTGTGTTTGTTTATGCTGTAAATTTTCTAATAATGAATGTTTACTTATAGTAAAACTGAGCTTGAAAAGCCAAACAGATGCAAGCAATCTCATGTAATGAAGGCCTTCACATTTTAAAGGAAAAGTTTTCTCCAATTAAATAGAAAGAGAAAACTCTTTTCCTGACTTTAGCTTTTCAAATAACAAACAACAAACTACAATGGAGACTCTTGTTTTAATCAGACTTCGGCCTTTAATTCTACTCTCAGAACAGCTAAAAAATATTTCAACAGCTTGCCAAATTGAATTTAATGTCTCAACATGACCTTAGAGAAACCTCTTTTAGCATTACAGAATGGCTTTACTTTTTAAGCTATTCATTTGTAAAACTTAAAATTTCCTATTTCTGCATCAAAAAGTTCTGGAGGAAATGAAGTCCCCACCCGCAAAACCATTATTGGCCTGCATATAAATTAGAAGCAATCAATTGCACAAAACAACATCAAGTTTATTTCAAAGGAAATGGATTAAATGGTTGAAATTTCTCAAAGAAACAGATTTATAGTTCATCCCTTTTCAATTTTCTTTCAAACAAAGGGGCATTTACTTCTGTTTGATAGTGTTGTTCTTCCTGGAACACAAGCACCCGTTAAGTTCTTTGTTACATCTCTTGAGGAGATGCAATGTGTCTTCTAAAGGTCTAATAATAACAATAATGAATACAGAAAATGACTTTCTTGTAATTTCTCCTGTTATAAATTGTGCTTGGTGAAAATTCTTTTTTTTTTCCAGCTACATTGTCCATCCAGTTAACTTTATTTGGAGAGCTACTGCCATCAACTGATTCTGTGTGATATTGCACTCACATTGCACAAGTTCTATATTTAAGTGTTCTTGGAATACAGGAATATGTGTCTTACTGCCAATAAATGGTACATTATTATTGAGATATACAAAAGATGGAGGGTTGCCAGTCTGGAAAATTCCCCAAAAGTTCTTGCTTCTCAAAAGGAAAACTTGTTTGCAAAAAGACTCTGAGACCCTAGAAGGCAAAGAGTAATAACGATGATTAGGGGACTGGTGGCTAAACTGTATACCGGTATTGAACAGGTAAGAGAACTAGTTATGTCTAGTCTAAGGAAGAGGGGGTCTATTTATTCTCCAAAGCACCTGAGGTTAGGATAGGAAGCAATGGATTGAAGCCTATTAAAGAGAAGTACAACCTAGCACTAAGGAGAAATTTCCTGACAGTGAGGATAATTAACCAATGGAAAGTTTGCCTTCCAGAGTTGTGGATGCTCCATGGTTGGAGGATTTCAAGAATAGATTGGACAACCATTTGCCTGGGATGATATAAGGTCTCCTGTCTTCAGCAGGTGACTGGACTAGAAGACCTTTGAGATCGTTCCAGCCCTATGATTCGATTTGATTCGATTCTGTTCTGTTCTGTTCTTGCTGAAGTAATTACTATTATATTCTTTTTCAAATACAAAAACAGAGAGCCAACTTTGATTCAGGATGGAAAACTATGCTTGGAAATGGTTCTGGATTCTTTTTTTTTTTTTAAATGGCTGGTTTTGGGTTTCTGAGATAAAAATTCCTGATGCTGTCAGTAATGTGGGCAGAAAAAAATGAAAATATTTCAACTCAAATGAAAAAAAGGAGAGTAGGATTAGATTTTGGGTGGAAAAGTATACTTAGGAGTTGTTCTACATTCTCTTTTTTGAAAACTGCCAATTTTGGTATCTGAGATTAAAATTCCTGAAGTTGGTTGTATGTACAGGGGGAGAGAATGGCACCAAAAGCAAAAATAAAGGGCTGGATAAGATTCAGGCTGGAATTTTATACTTGATTAGGCCCTTGGAAAGAATATAGATAGTCCTCAACTTATGACCACAATTGAGCCCAAAATTTGTTGCAAAGCGAAACATTTGTTAAGTGAATTTGCCCCCTTTACGACCTTTCTTGCCACAGTTGTTAAGTGAATCACTGCAATTGCTAAGTTAGTAACGGGGTTGTTAAGTGAATCTGGCTTCCCCACTGACCTTGCTTGTCAGCAGGACATAAAAGGCGATCACATGACTCTGGGACACTGCAACCATCATAAATGTGAGTCAGTTTCTAAGCATCTGAATTTTATTCACGTGACCCTGGGGATGCTGCAAAGATCATAAGTGTGAAAAATGGTCATAAGTCATCTTTTTCAATGCCGTTGTAACGATGAATAGCCACTAAATTGAACTGTTGTAAGTCAAGGACTACCTGTATTCCTGATGCTGACAATAGGTATGCAGGACAGAGAGGTGGGGGGAAAAATCAATGCAGAAATTAGGAGCGGTATTAGGTTTCTTCCGAAAAATTATGCTTAGGAACAGTTCTGCATATTCTTTTTTTTTTAAATAGCTGATTTGGGGTCTCCAAGGCGAACCTTTCTGATGCTAATAGTAGGAGTCCAGAGCTGGGAAAGTGGATAAAAATGAAACTGAAAACAAAAACAAGGTTGGGTTGAGTCTCAGAGTGGAAGTTTATGCTTAGAATCAGTTCTGGAGCCTCTTTTCCAAAACTGGCACTTTGAAAGGAAAATTCCTGATGCCAGTGGTAGGTGCACAGGGCAGGTAAACCATTTCGACTCAGATTCAGAAACTGAGAATGGGAAGAGATTTGGGTTTGAAAATTATTTTTAGAAATGGTTCTGGATTCTCACTGATTTTGGTGTTCTCGAATGAAAATTTCTGATAGCCACCAGTAGGTGAATGGGCCAGGGCTGAAAAATCAGTCAAGTTGAATGGGAAAATGGAATATGCTTTGAACCAATTCTGGATTCTCTTTTTTGAGAACTGCTGATTTTGTGTCCGTAGGACAAAATTCCTGATAATGGCATCATGAGCAATGGCCTTCAAAAAAGGTTCAGGCTTGAATCTAAAAATGAGGATGGGATTAGACTTAGGGTGGAGGAATTTAATGCTTAGAATAGGATCCTGATTCTTTTCAACAACAGCTAGTTTTAGGTCCCAAATTGCAAATTTCCTGATGCCGTCAATAACTGATCGGTTGGGGGGAGGGAGGGCGAAAATAGTTCCACCCAAATACAAAAATGAAGCATAGGATGAGATTTGTGGTAGAGGTTTATGCTTAGATGCTGTTCTGGATTCTGTTTTCGAGAACAGCAAATTTTGAGCCCCTGTAACAAAATTCCAGTAGGTGCTTGGAGTATTTGGGATGGGGATGGGGTTAAAAAATATTTCAATCTGAATGGGAAAATGGTGAGAGGGATGAGATTTGGAGTGGAATTTTAAAAGCAGTTCTGCACTTTCTTTTGGGGGAATATCCAGTTTGTGTTGACCAGGAGGAAAATTCCTGGTGCCAGCAGCAGGGCCATGGTGTACGTAAAATATTTAAATCCAAGTGCAAAAATGGAGGGTGGGATAAAATTTGGGGTGGTATTTTATGCTTCAAACCAGTTGTTTTCTTTTTCCAGAAATGGCTAATCTTGAGTCCCCTGGAGGAAAATTTCTGATGTTGCTGGTGGTCCCTGGCAAAATAAATGATGCACTTGGCCACTTCTCCTGGTGCATGGAGGATATAGAGTTTCAGGTAAGGAACAAAGAGGCTTCAGCTGAACCTGGCAAGACTGAGTGGATCTGGGTTTGGGGGGTCTTCTGGTTGTCGTATTTTACCATCTTTGGTATTGGATAGTGTGGCATTGCCCCAGACTTGTTGTGCAATTTGGGGGCTCCTTCTAGTCTGCTTGAGAAACAAGTGGCAGCCATAGCTAGGAGAGCCTTTTCAAGCTTTATGTTGTGTGCCTTCCTGAACCATGAGGCTGTACTCACTGTCATTCATGCTCTACTCACATCCTAAATGAATTAGTGTAGCATCCTCTACATGGGAATGCCCTTGTAGACTATCTTCAGCTGACGCAGAATGCATCTGAGCTGATAGTTATTACACCTTTTTTCTGCGAGTTGCATTGGTTCCCAGTTTGCTTCTGTGTGTAATTCAAGATGCTCATTTTGACCTTTAAAATATGGGACCATTTTATTTGGAGGACCACCTCTTCCCAGTTAACACCTGCCCATCCATTCACCTGGTCAGGTAGGGAGCAGTGTGCTGTAGATCCCATCCCCAAAAGAGCTTCGTCTAGTGAAAACCCTATGGCTTATCATTTCCCGAGGTGAAGTTAGCCCCATCCCATTAGCCTACCAGTTGGCCCTTAAAACTTGTTTTTTTTCACCAGGAATTGGGATGCCAAGAACAGCATACAAGGTAGTTATATGAGATTTAAGTGATATTATTATTATTATTTATTCGATTTCTATGCCGCCCTATTCCGGAGAACTCAGGGCGGCTCACAACACAGTAGAAATCAACATATAAAAATACATGTAAATATAAAACCTCTTAATTTTTTAAAAAAACCAATCATTCAGCATACACACAGACATACACTGGCTTGGGGCAAGATGTTAACTACCCCAGGCCTGCTGGCAGAGGTGTGTTTTGAGTAATTTACGAAAGGCGGAGAGGGTGGGGGCGACACGGATCTCCGGGGGAAGTTGGTTCCAGAGGGCTGGGGCCGCAACAGAGAAGGCTCTTCCCCTAGGCCCCGCCAGGCGACACTGTCTGGCTCGCTACTCAGAGTCACCTGTTTATGAGATGGGCAGCTATATAAATATATTAAACAAATAAATTCCCATGAAAAAAAACAACCAGAGAGCAGAAAGTATTTTTAGGGTTTATTTAAATAAAAATTATAATTTATACCAAGATACCCTATCCCCCCTTTTTTAAACAAAGAAAGTTCTCTTAAAAAATGTACAGAGCAAATTGTTTCAGTTCAGTTTTTCATACAGTACAACTCTCCTGTTTGAACAAAAGTTACACTGCTAATGTATTATTTACAACTTCAAAATATAGACTGACTTTTCAGACATAAAAAGTATTTCACATCCATTCTTTTAATGATTAGTAGCAGAAAAAAATATCTGCCAAAATGTACATAATTAGTTATAAACTACCAGATTTGCTTTTGCAGGTCAAACACTCCCATATCTCTACAATATCCCCCCTCAATTTACACAGCACATTCATTGGCTTTGAAAGAACTTTTGCATTGTTGTGCTACATGATTTGCCTAGAGTCAAATCCTGCAAAATTAACATGTTAATGTAATAAAATTTCTGACTCCGGCAGTTTAGGAAGGGAACATATGTTGTGATCAGTTTTCATTTCCTTTTACGCTGAGAAAAGGTCTCCAACATGACCACTATGATTATAATAAAAGAGCTCATTCAACTAAATATTTAAAAAATCATCATGAGTCACAGGAGATACTACTCTATGTATCAGCACAACAAATTTATAAAATGGTTTTTAAAAATGCTACTTTAAGGTAACACTTTGTATTAGTAGCACTAGTGGAGCTACATTCAGTAAGTAGATAATGAAAATTTCATGGAAAGAGATGGATTTAAATCAAACCTAAGAGTGGTTGCCTGAGTACAGAATAGATTAACAAATATTCAGCATTTTAGGATCTAGGAAAAAGAAAAGCACTGAGATGGTCCAGCATACCAAAATTATTTTAGGGCATGATATCAAATATCCAATATCACAAAGAATAGAAGTCAATTATGCACTAGTCCTTTGAACAGGAAAATGTACATGGCTGCAGCAAGGAAGGGGAAAAATAGACAGTTCACATTTTAATGTATATTCACCTAATTCCCCAAATGCTTGACTAAATTAGATTGCACTTCAATGGTGAAATGTGCATTTCACATTTCCTACACATTTTAATGTATGGGTGGATATGTGTATGTTTTTTTTTACAAATGAATGTCATCAAAAGTCTACAAAATTATACATTTCAGCATTGAAGTGTTGAACTGTATGTAGGAGATGTCAGGAAAAATGTGCACACAAATTGAGACATTTTTCTAATTTTGGTGGGAGAATGTATATCCTCCTGCAGAAGTAGGCTGGGATAAATTAAAGGTTGCATGATAGATTCACCTAATTCCTAAATACCTGGTTGTTTTTTTCATGTACATGATACAGACATTAATGATCTTTGCATTCTAATTTGAATACATGTACTATTCTAGTCTTTGTTCTTTAAGGGGTGCACTTTTAAGATCACAGAAGAACAGGGAAAAATTAAAAGCCATTTACACACATTGTTTCATTCTGAAAATATAAAAATCAAAAGGTTACTATTGTGGCATAACCATACCACACAAATAGATTTGAAGCAACCACCTTCTAGAACAGTAGTTTTCAACTTTATCAGCTTTTAAGATGTGTGGACCTCAACTTCCAGAATAGGGGAATTCTGGGAGCTAAAACCCAGACATCTTGAGGCTGCCAGGTTGAAGTGCATTGCTCTAGAAGTCTTTGGGTGACTAGAACAGAGATAAAATAAAAAACAATAACTCTGTTATCTAATTTTCACCAGAACTAGTAATTTTGGAATGAAGGTTAAAAAATACACTTGAAAATGATACAAAGGGGGAAAAAAGAAAACTAGCTTGCTTATCTATCCTTCTCCACCCCAAAGAAAATCTCACAGAACATAGAATAACAGGGCTGGAAGGGATCTCAGAGGTCCTCTAGTCTAACCTCCTGCTTGAGCAAGAGATCTTGTATGATTCCAGACAAATGGCTGTCCAGTCTCTTATTGAAAACCTTCAGTGACACTCATCCTTAGAGGCCAGCCGTTCCACTTGTTAATTGTTCCCACTGTCAGGAAACTTCTCCTTAATTTTAAGTTGGCTCTCTAATGATTTTTCACCCATTACTTCTTGTCCTGACCTCAGTAATAAGACAGGTAGTCCTCGAATTTCAACAGTTCACTTAGTGACTATTTGAAGTTACAACAGCAAAAAAGGGTGATGTGACAGTTTTTTTCACACATACAACTGTTGCAGCATCTTCGTGGTTATGGAATTAAAATTCGGATGCTTGGCAACTAGTTCATATTTTTGACCGCTGCTGTGTCCCAGGGTTATGTGGTCCCCTTTGGCGACCTGACAAGCAAAATAAATGGGGAAGCCAGATTCTCTTAACAACCATGTTGCTAACTGAACAACTGCAGCGAATCACTTAACAACTTTAGCAAGAAAGGTTGTAAAATGAGGCAAAATTCACTTAACAACTGTCTCACTTAGCAACAGAAATTTTGGGCTCAATTGTGGTGGTAAGTCGAGGACTACCTGCAGTACTAACTTTTCACTTGATCTTGATACTATCTCTCTGTTGATACTAGGACTGCATTGGCTTTTTTGCCAGCTACAGCACACTGCTGGCTCATACTTAAGTGGTTGTCCACTATGACAGGGGTCCCCAACCCCCAGTCCATGGACCAGAACCGGGCTGCAGCATGCCAGCAACTGATCCACACAAAAAAAGCAAAGCCCCATCTGCAAGATGCAGGCAGCACAGAAAACCATGCACCCTCCGGTCCGCAAAAAAACCTCTTTCCACAGAACCGGTCCCTGGTGCCCAAAGGGTTGCGGACCTCTGCACTAGGACACCTAGAGCTCCCTCACGGTCACTGCTGTAGAATTAGATGTCACCTATTCTATACCTTTGTTTTTGGTTTTTCTTCCCTATGTGTAAGACCTTACTTTTCTCACTACTGAACTGCATTTTATTTAACAGGACCCATTTTATTCTGGATCTTGAGCCTATCTTCCAAAGTGTTGACTATTCCCCCCTCCCAGCTTGAGTATCCCTTCTTTCCTCTCATCTAGTTTGTTTATGAAGGTGTTTAAGAGCACTGGGCCCAATACAGAACCTTGAGGTATCCCACTGCATGCTTCTCTCCATGTAGATGTAGTTCCATTAAGACTACATGTAGCTGGTCAGCCAGTTACAAAACCATCTGGTGGTGATGCTGTCTATCCCACATTTTTCTGTCTTACCAAGAAATAGGCTAAGTCTACTTTATGAAATGCCTTACTGAAGTCCAAGTAAACTATGTCCACGGCATTTCTCTGATCCACTAATTTAGTAACTTTGTCAAAGAAGCCAATATGGTTAGTCTAGTATGATCTATTTTAACAAACCCATGTTGGGTTTAATAAATATTAATTAATTAATGTGATTAAATATATTGATTATCCAAGAGACTTTTAAAAAGAATGGGGGGAAACACCAATTCTGTGTATTACAATTCTGATTTAGGTTATTAAAATGTTAATCTGACATAATACTTATTTTCCCATCCTTACACTTACTTGCTGGGATTATGCCTGGCAAAATCCTTATTTGTTTAAAGTTTTATGTAGCCTACAGCGTAACATTTTATATAAATCACAAAATGTTAATATAGAAATGCATTATTAAAAAAGCTGATATTTTACCATCACTAACTTTTTCCCTCTGTTACAGCGATAGATCTCAAATTGTGGGTCACAAGCCCCAAGGGGTCATCAGCAACTTTGAGGATTCCGCAAATGTTTTGAGAATGCAAATCAAGATCACATTAAGATGTTGTCTGATCAAGCTAACAGCAAAGTTAGGAATTATTTATTTTGAACAGTTGCTGCTATAAAAGGCAAATGTTAATCCAAAATAAATATGGAACAAGATATGAAAGCAACTATCTCAAAGATGAAATCCAGATTTCAAGGGTCATAAAGAAGAAAACAAATTTATTCTTCCCATTAAAATTATGGTTTGATAGCTTTATGATTTATTTCCAGTGAAAAGGTTTTATGTTATAAAGTTGCAATATTTTCTCATGGTTTAATTCTATATGGATTCCATTGGTATATGAATTGCATTTTAATCATTAAAGATTAGTGATATATTTTTGCCCTATCCTCAGTCCAGTGAAATCATGGGTTTAATTCATCATGGAGAATCATATATAGTAAATTCATTTAATATTTTAGGGGATCACATTACCAATAAGTTGAAAATCTCTGTATTACCTTATAGAAAATATATGAGCATTCTATTAAGCCTTTCAGATACTGATTCTAGATCAATAATTAATATGTGTTTTAATCCTTTTAAGAAGAAACAAGGTTTTCGCCACACATAAATCAGTTTGCTAAACTTTTCTAGCATTTATTGCCCACAATTTTAGTCATGCTTCTGACTTTAAAAATTTTTTTTTGCAAAAGTCCATCTTCTTATAACATCTGAACATATAAGTAAGATTAATTCAGCCGCAGTAACATGTTACATGCAAATGCATGCAACAAAGCCAACAACAGAATTTAAAGCAAGGGATTGGTTTGGGAGAGCCTAGTTCAGGGGTAGGCAACCTTGGCTCTTTTATGACTCATGGACTTCAACTCCCAGAATTCCTGAGCCAGCATGGCTCAGCTTGGAAACTTCTCCCTTTTCCCTCAGCGTGGCTGGCTCAGGAATTGTGGGAGTTGAAGTCCAGGAGTCATAAAAGAGCCAAGGTTGCCTACCTCTGGCCTAGTTCATAGCACAGAAGCAGCCTCTCTGTTTTCCTACCTGACAGTTCCAATCATATTTGTAAACAATTGACTCTACGTACATAATAAAAATCAATTGAGGGGATCTTTTGGAGTAGAGAATAGATTCCAGGATCTACTGCTGCTCTGTTAAGGGCCATCTAATCCTCAAACACTGACTTTGAAATAAAAGAAACCAAAATTAATGTATTGTAGCCATCATTATAAAAAATTAAATTGGTATGTGGCGTTTTAGCCATCTACTCAATTTCTTTTCATGATTAAAGGCTACGAGATGCAAAGTTAATTACCACAAAAAGTGTAGCTAAAGCTCTCGAGAAACTAAAATACCAATAACTGCTAATTAATGTTTGTGCAATACCAAATGTACCAAATAGAAATACCAAAGAAAAGATATTATGGACATGAACAGAAGTAACAGCAAGATCCAGCGGTTTCATCAAAATTATGTTGATCCAATGTTGCAGCACTGCTTTTTTACATATGTATGATATTTCAAAGTATTACAAAGGGTACAGAGCTTGTAGTACATTGATGCAACACTATTTCCATTATTCCTCCCTCACTCCAATGAATGCATTTTTGATAACTTTAAGCTTTATGTTTATCCAATATTTTAAGGAAAATACAGGATAATGCAGCATGCCAAATAATTCTAAAAAGTTGCTTTTCTATTGAAAACACTGGGAACATTTGTTATGTCAAGACAGTGACATCAAATAAATGACAAAGCAAAATATGTAAGGTAAGCCAAGAAGAAGTGAGCACACCAACTCTCAAGGGACTGAAGATTAATTGCATCTCCTAACTGTCTCTAAACTATAAATGTCTTTTGAAAAGATACAGAAGTCAGTATGAAAGTTTCCTGGAAGCACAGCTTCAAATACTCATACTTTCAAATATTATTTACACCTCATTTAGGAAACCCAAGACCCCTCAAAATCATGTTCTTGATAGGTTTTGCCGAGTTCAGTCACAAACTTGCACCCATTCGTGTATATATAGTAATGCCACTGAAATCAATGGAACTTGTGCAGTGGGAGTGTGCAGAACCGTAGCTAAAGGAATATCGTATGAACCAGAGTTCAGGGATGTCTAATTAAGACAAGACAGTGTCCTTCAAGCTAATTTTGCTAAGAATCTTCCTAAGCTTTTTAATGTCAGTGAGCAAACATTAAAAGTGCTTAATGTGCAAGGCTAATAGTGCCGATAGCATTTTCACTGTTCTTTTCTTTTATTGCAAAAACAGTAAATAAAAACCAACAGAAACCAAGGAAGGCATGTATAAAA
Source organism: Bothrops alternatus (assembly GCA_034064705.1). Lineage (NCBI taxonomy): Eukaryota > Metazoa > Chordata > Lepidosauria > Squamata > Viperidae > Bothrops > Bothrops alternatus. The sequence goes on from JARGCV010000006.1 coordinate 22,379,103, forward strand.
TACACTTCTGTAACATTGGACATATGCAACAAAGAAAATTATTGCAAGACTGATGATGAAGGATGTTCCACCTTTTTATTCACTACTGGGTGAGTAAAATTCACGATGTTTCCTATAAAAAACCAGCAAGGATGATATACTAGCTTTCACTGGCAGATGCTGCAGAAGTTATCTTCATATACTGGCTGAAAATAGTCTCAAAAGCTTCATCTCTGTGTACCATGGCACCAAACACGAGCGGCTTTCAGGTGGAAAGAAAAAAACCAAAGAAGTTCAATAAAAGAATAACTAAAATGTGAACATTCCAATACATTAGTAAAGATTTAATAGCAGAACCTTATACAGTACCCAAAAGGATGTTCATCTCAATTTTAGACTTAGTTAAAACAGGCCTACTGGGTATTTAGATAGAGGATGTTCTGGAGAACTTTAAATCCTTCCCTGTTTGGGGCTGATTTCTGAAAGCAAATGTTCTTGAAATTGAAGCGTTGTGATCTAGGGTCAAAGCAGCCTTCCATTTTGGAGCATTTCCTTCAAGAAACTACTGAACTGACTTTGGAAGAGCATTGTCTGGAAAGCTTTGGTATGGTTTGGAAAAGGAATGGGGCATTCCAGAGTTCTCCTCAATATTATGTTCCTGAATTGGAAAATTTTTCCATGTACATGTCTTGTCTACTCTACTCTTCAGCTAAGAAATCCCCTCGAAGGGCTGATGGATCAGTAATAAGCCAGCCTTCCCATCATTCAAACTTAAAACTACAAGGATAAAGATGAAAGGATAAAAATGGAAGAAGAGAGAAGAGGAAAGGCATTGGTTTTATTTTTTCATTAAATAAAAAAAATAGTTCATTAATAAAATGATTCATATTTGTCAAACCAAGAAAGTGCTCCAAAAGGGATAGAATCAACATTCCATACAGACAAAATTGTCAGTGATGGTAACCAGTATGCAAATGAAATATGCATGCTTCAGATTTTTCTACTTACTTTTTGCGTAGAGGGTGTGGATACTGCAATACCCATCCCAGATCCTGGGAGAACGGAAAGTACTTTGTACTAAAATAAACATTAAAAAAAAACGTGATTTACATATTGAATACTTTCACATGCAACAGAAAAGGTAGATTTAACCAGTGCAGAAATTTAAACCACAATATCTTATCTAGCTATCCAAAACTCTTAATAGATGCATTAAAAATAGTGTGTTACTGTATAATGTAGAATATCCCACATTTGAGATAAGCGTTTCTGAATATTGCTTTCGCAGCGGAGGAAAAGGAGCAAGGAGAAGATGCTAGCCTTGCTCCTTGAGAATCATTATTTTCTCGTGCTCTACAGCAGGAGTCCACAACCCCTGCTCCATGGACCAGCCCATCTGCAGAATGCCAGAAACCGGGCCGTGCAAACAAGCAAAGCCCCATCAGTGGGATATAGGCCACACATAAAACCATGCCCCTTCTGGTCCACAGAAAAATCTCTCTCCACGGAACCAGTCCGTGGTACTCAAAAGGTTGGGGGGGAGCATTGCTCTACCATCGTGTTCCACACACAGGTAAAATCCAACCACTGGACTGTATAAAAGATTTTAAAAAAAACAATAACTGAGTACTGATCAAAACAGCCTAATCCTACTATTTTTTAAAACCTCTCTGCTTGGTTATACTTTCATGGCTAATGTTAATCTGAAATTATTATTTAAACAGAATAGTTGCCTCAGATGTACTTATGCATAGAACAAATCCATCAAAATAATTGGACATAGGCTAATTGTGACTAACTCGTCCCACTGATTCAGTGAGTCAGGATTTATCATAGATCAAACCCCGCATATGATGGAAAACACTAATCATAGATATTCAACATGCTTCGTTACAGAAACAGAAATAAAATCATTTTTCTGTGGTATTTAAAAAATTAGAAACCAATTTATAAAAATGTATTAATGTCAGTCATTCATGGTACATACAACATGGTACATGCAACAAAGTAACTACAATGTAACCAGCGAATTTAGCATTTCTAGAAACCAAATCATTCATTCATAAAATGAAAGATGTTTGGAGGCATGACCAACATTCTATATCCATAGAGATCCTTCAATGAAAAGGTGTTTAAAGAAATGATTTGTAGTTAGAGAGTAGGACTATCTCATCCTTGTGCTCCCTTCCAACTCCATAATTCTGTGATTTTGTCATTTCCTTAGGTAGAAAATGTACATGGTTGCCTATCTTAAATAAGTAACTCTGGGCATCTACCAAATAGTACATTAAAAATGACAATAAAAAACAACACAATACAAAATATAATTTAGAGTAATAATAATTCATAGCAATAGTTGTTGTTGTTAGTTGCAAAGTCGTGTCTGACCCATCGCAACCCCATGGACAACGTTCCTCCAGGCCTTCCTGTCCTCTACGATCTTCTGGAGTCCATTTAAGCTCACGATAGCAATAGTACTTAGACTTATATACCACTTCACAGTGCTTTACAGCTTTTTCCAAGGTCTTTAAAGAGTCAGCCTATTGCCCCCAACAATCCTCATTTTACCGACCTCGGAAGGATGAAGGCTGAATCAACCTTGAGCCAGAAAGCCTGTAATACTACATTCTAACCATTGCACCACCGCAGCTCATTCATAATATCATCCTCAGAACAACTCAAAACATAGCAAACATATTGGGCTCCATTAATGTCCCACCCTAATATCTGAAGAAGCAGTCAGCTTTCTCAATCTTCCAGATCTCAGGGGAAACACTGTTTCAAAGGTCAGTAGCTGCGTCAGAAAAAAACGCATCTCCTGGGTCTTGCTATGTGATCTTGTTTCAGAGAACTGACTCAGAATATGCCTGCCCTACCAGATCTGGTAGAATGAGCTGAAGCCACTGGAAATACACAGTCCTTTACTTAACCTGGCCCTGTGCCATACAAGATCTTCAAAATGGTAATCAGCACTTTGATTTGCACCTAAGAGACTACTGGGAAATAGTACGCCTTGTGCAGCAGTGATATCACATGTATGATGAATCTGAGGACTCTCAGATAGTGCAACCAATTAGTCTGGGGAATTGCTCTCCCATCAAGAGCTAGAGAATGGAGGATTCCAGAACCAGGGAGCCAAAACCCAGAGTCATTCAGTCTTTGCTTTGGTTGGGCCACAACCTGTTCTTTTCCTTCCAGACCCTGACCATCTCCAAGTGTTAGATAAGAATAAGAATTACACTACACTACACTAAATTGTGATAAAATTTAAATGCAGAAATAAAATAACATGTTAATAATATGTATGTATGTAAAAGGAGACATGGTGGCACAGTGGTAAGAATGCAGTATTACAGGCTAATTCTGCCGACTGCCAGCAGTTCGATTCACGTTGGCTCAAGGCTGACTCAGCCTTTCATCCTTTTTGAGGTTGGTAAAATGAGAACCCAGATTGTTGGGGGCAATATGCTGACTCTGTAAACCACTTAGAGAGGGCGGTAAAGCACTGTGAAGCGGTATATAAATCTAAGTGTTATTGCTATTATTATACATTATATGTATATATTCCAATATAGACAATCTTGAATTAAATTTAATCCCAGAAAGGAAAAGAGACTTTTGATCAGCAGAAAAATTAATTAATGAGTAGAGGTACAATTTATTATGGCTGTACATACTTTAGCAATCAACTGGAAGATCTACTTCAGGCCTCATATGAGCACATACTGTAAGCATAGCAAATCACCAATAGTCATTAAAACAGTTCCTCTTTGTTTTCAAGGTTCTTTGGAATCTTGAAAAATCTTTGGCAAAAAAGATGTAACTTAGCTCTTTAGGGCAACTAACATCTTTTTTTCAGGCTTGCATAGAAATATGGGGGAAATAACAGTTTGTTTAAAGAATAGCACAGAGGAGAAAATCTGAAATATTTTCCCCAACTTATTTTTGAGGCATGAACAGTCCTGCAGCTAATGCTAAATGGGGGTCATAGATTTTTGAATTTTAGTGTCCAGTGGCAGCTGTGAGTGAATGTGCCTTTTAGTCCTAATCAGTGTTAGTAAATCTGAGATTATATTTTACAGAATTTCACTGCATCCATTTGCTATTTAATACAGTGTTTTAAAAAATAGATTTTTTTTACCATGACATGATAAATAAGCTTCTTCAACATAAAAGTAATTAAAAGCAAAACACTGAAGAAATATCAAGTACTTACCTTTTGAATATCTGTTATATCTGCAAGTTTTATAACTTTATTTCTTTTAGATGAACCAGATTTGGAACTTTCAAAGCATAAGTAGCTAAAGGCAAGGAAAGAACGTAAACAAAAAAATGATGTAAAATACTGCTATTGAGATAGATAGATAGATAGATAGATAGATAGATAGATAGATAGATAGATAGATAGATAGATAGATAGATAGATAGATAGATAGATAGATAGATAGATAGATAGAGTTATATTTTGCATTTCTAGAACACCCATCTCCTTCAAAGAGAGACTCTGGGTGGTGCACAGTATAATATCAACATATAAAACAAGAATAAGTTCACACTTTAAAAACCTAATGATTATATATATATATTTGTTTTCTGAGGTTTTCGCGGGTGTTTATATGTAGGTCTTTGGTTATTCGGGTTTTCTCCCACTTAAAATTGGAAGTGTCTTGGCGACATTTCAACGAAGTCCCATTCGTCATCTTCAGGTTAGTGTTTTCGACTTCGTGCTTCTAGGAGCAATGTGTGATCGTAGCTGTTTCTTCCTTTTAACTGCCAGTGGGGGTGTGAACTGATTGGGTGGGAGCTTGGCTGTGTTCTGATTGGGTGGAGGTGTGTTCTGATTGGTTAGGGGCTTGGCTGTGCTCTGATTGGATGGGGGGTTGACTGTGCTCTGATTGGATGGGGGAGTGTTCTGTTTGGATGGGGGCTTTGTTGTGCTCGGGTTAGTCTGAGTTGCAGGGGGATTTGAGATGGTGAGCTGCGTTACTGTTGTTTGGCTTCATGTTCATGGTCGTGCCTCATCTTCATGGTGGGTGTCAGTTTGCTTCATGTATGGATTGGAGGAGTTTAAAGTGGCTAATGATGCAGCTGTGGTCTGGCTTCTGGTTTGTGGTCGTGCCTCATCATTGGTGTGGGTTTGGGTTTGCTTTTTGCGTGGATGTGTGGTGGTGACCTCCTGTGTGGTTTTCGTGAGTGTGGGTCAGGTGTCATTCTTTGTGTTAGCGACTCACGATCATGCGGAGGGCTTTGTATCTAAAGCAGGACTAGAACTCACAATTTTCCAGTTTCTAGCCTGATGCCTTAATCACTATACCAAAATGGCTTTCTCCCTTAATTACATATTAACTGTGAATTTGTCCTGGTGCAAAACAATAACGATTTCATCTAAGGAAAACCCACTGAAAGCAACCCATATTTTTTTTTTACTGAGCCTTGTTCTTTTCCATTAACCTTTATATTATATCTCAGTCTTGCTTGCAGAGGCTTGTGGCAAACATCTTCAACCTCTTCAATAACATTTTTAAAGATTCACCAAAAACCTCTGAAAGTTATTTCCTTCAAAATTCTTTTTTGTAGTTCATAAAAAACACTTAACTCCCCCCCCCCACTTAAACAGAGATATCAGATCAGGGGGGCAAAAATATGGACAAGAATAGAAGGTGCAGGGAAAATAACTCCCTATCGCCAGCTAGTAATCCTCCAATTTTTTGCAACCCAGATCTACTGTAAATCATGCAAACACTTACTTTTCAGTAACATAGAGAACTCCATTCCTAATGTAATCAGTGGTTATCTTCCTATCTCTGTTTATCAAGCAGCAGCGCCAGCCATTTTCACACACTATAAAATAGTACAATTATTCCATTTTACTTTTACACAGTAAGCAGCTGTAATAAAAATTCTATATCCAGAGATGGCAAACAAGCTCCTACAAAGAAAACATTTTCATAAAGGAGTGAAATCTTCAATAAACTTTGATTTATGTGGTAAGTTTTCTTTTTAATAGTCACCAAAAGCAACAGAACCTAAATCTTGAAAATGCATACAAATTCTTCTAACTCTGAAGTAAATGTTTCAAGCTTGGGTAAAGTTAATTCTCTGACAAGCGTACGCTCCATTTCCTCAAATTTATACTTCAACAAAGGTCAAAATCAGCCATCCCACTTGCACAGTAAATCTGTTAACTGCAAGATAAAATATTAATATTGACCTGTTGTCCATGGAATCTAACAGTAGATATTATGATGTCAATCATTTCTTAATAATGTTACTTTATGGGCCTTAAAAAAAATCTCATTACTTAATGTCCACCTCCAAAGTTTAGAGTTGTATGAATACCTGCCAATGGACGCTCATGTTCTGACAAGTTAAATACTTCATGGAAGTTTCCTCTCTTTGTGTTGTGAAAGCGACTGGTTTCCTCATCTCGATTCATTCCTGTTGAGGCATTCGAACCTACATAGCTTCGGGATGCTGCTGTTTGAGGCTGAAACAACATAAACGTGGTTTAACTAAACACTTGTAGAAATCATACAAGCTTCAGTTATGTTATCTTCCCTTTTCCTCAGGAAATGTCCTGCTTCAGTGCTAGAAACCTATGTCTGATGCAGCTGCAATCCCTCTCCACAATATCCAGGGTTGATCCAGCTGTGGATGATACCATCACATCAGGCTGTGAGTTATAATTAATATAGTTTGCTCAGACTCATCATGTGATACAACTGCTCAGGAAGATGAATTCCGACAAACCTCTTTCATACATAAGCAGTTTTACTCAATGCAGGATCTTTTCTAAAGGCTGTCATGCAGAGCTGTACTCCTTCAGCTGCATCCTCCACAGGACCATATATTATGTAACTAATCTGTGTTGTGACCCAAAACATTGTGTGTCCCTGAGGTTTTGACATCCTTTTGAGGGGTAAGAAAATGCATTTTTCATTAACCCCCCCCCCAATCTCAACTATCAGAACTTCAGAGAGGAGCTTCCTATGAGGTTGCAGGACCTGCCACCAATAAAGAAGCAATCTGCTATGGTGCAATTTAAAACAGTGTAGCTATATATGCTTCCAAAGATCCCAAAAGCCGTTAAGTAGGATCTCATCAAACTCATAAAAACAAAGAGTCACTTGGCATGATTTTTCTTTGCAGCAAAAATTGGTTAGAGGGGAAAGTAGGTGGCAAAATATTACCACAAGCCATCCTCATAAGATTTTTTAAAAAAAGAATGATAATACAGCAGATGTTTTTTAGATGGGAAGTACCATTCACATTCCCCTTACACAGGAAGTCTATTTCTATTCTATCCAGCTTTTAATAAGCATAAACTCAACACTGATGTTGAATATACACAAGTAGTCCTTGACTTATAACCATTCATTTAGCAACTTTTCAAAGTTACAATGACACTGAAAAAAGTGATTTACAATCGGTCCATTGGTCATGTAACCAAAATTTATGATTGGCAACCAACATGTATTTATGTCAGTTGCAGTGTCCTGGGGCCCTGTGGTTTCATTTGCAACATTCCCAACTGGGATGCAGGTTTCATTTAACAACCATGTGATTCACTTAACAACTGTAGCAGAAAAGGTCATGCAATTGGGCATGAGTCACATAACAGTTCTGGCCCCAACTGCGATTGTAAGTCGAGGACTACATATACCAATTCTTTCCTATTCCTTGGCATTGTAAGGAAGGAAATGGTGGGGCAGAAAAGCATAAATTGTTTTTTTTTTTTCAACTTGCATTTTGACCCATGGTCTCCAAAGCTTCATTTGCTGTTTTGCATCAAGTGGCCATTTACTTTTGGACACAGCAAATATATTCAGAGAGATTCCAATATACACAGTTTTAAATGTGGGGTAAGAAACATGTAGGCTTATGAGTGCCAACACTCCCAGCTACCCAGATAACTAGATTGTTCTATCACAACATTCTTTCATTTCTGCATCAAACATTTTTCAAAGTAATGTAATATGCAAATCATTACAAGCGAGAGAATTTTCATGATTATTCATTTTGAAGTTCTATCATATTGTTAATACTGTTGTATGCTTCTAGAGTTTTTTCTATTAATTAAGCGAAGTAAAAATAAATAAAACAATAGTTATATAAAAGCTCTGCCACATCAAGTTTATCAAACCATGTCTTCAACTAAATAGGGAAATACTGAACATTTTGCAAAATTGATCCACTAATAGTAAAAACAGTTTCTACACGTCTGGATCCTTGGATTCAAATCAAGACCAATTACTATAATTACTACAATGCAAACATTACAGTCAAACACATTTGCATACACACCAGAGGTGGGGAGAGATAGCGGGAGAGAGAAAGAAACAAATTGCTGTTCATTCTGAATATAAATGATCAACTGAAAGACAGAACATATTCCACTCTAAGATCCATACCTTTTCATGACCTGACAGCTAGCAGGAGGAGAAAACAAACAAACAAACACAATGTGATGATGACAAAATAAAAAAAAGCAAAACCTATTTAATTGTATCATATGCAGAATAAAATCACGACCTGAGCGAGTTGGCAAGACTTTTTTGCATACCAAAGGACTATAACTAATAATTGTTTTTTTCTCCCTAAAAGATATCAATGGATAGAGCACAGTTTTTGAATTTTATTAAAAGTATGCATGCCCGGCTAGATGTTCCCATATCTGGTTGCTGATTTGCTTTGCACAGGTTAGTGATGTTTAATGATTTCTCTAATGATCATTTAGCTAAAACTGATTCACGAAAATATTTGAGAGTGTTCTGTAGTATTTTTTTTTTTAAAAAGGAGAAATGATTTTAAAAGGAGTGACAATCGGAATGAATTTAAATTTGCTTTTCACTTCTTTAATAATTTGGCACTAGCTGAATGAGGTAAATTGCAGAAGTTGCTGACGGGGGCTTTAGTGGATCTCTTATACTAATAACAAGGATTGAAAGATATCCATCAGGAGGTCATTGTTAAGTACGTAGGAGCCACTTAAACATTCAGGGAAAAGAGTCTGATAAAACATCTTCCTGCTAGTACCAAATGTGGATGGAAAAGAACAGGGTTTCTTTGGATCCCCAAATCCCAAGAATTATATCTGTTGTGCATCAAGGAATTCATCCAGCTATATCCTTCCCTCTGAAGCTGCAGGACATGATTTCTATTTAATAATCACATCGAACTGCTCGGCTTTCTACATCTTTCGTGAGCACAGTTCACGGAACTGCTCTTACTTCCCATTAGAAAAACTTCCCATTAGAAAAACCATGAATGGAAGACAGGGTGGGAAAGCTTCTTATTGTCTATTACAGGGGTCTTCAAACTTGGCAACTTTAAGACTTGTGGACTTCAACTCCCAGAATTCCTCAGCCAGTTCACAAGTCTTAAAGTTGCCAAGTTTGAAGACCCCTGCTCTATTATCATCACATGAAATACTGACAGGGGGTTGAGACCTATACTATATCTTCCTTTCTGTTCCTTTCTATTCCCTCCAGTTTTAAAGGCTGAGAAGTTTTCTTTAACTTTTTCTTTCTGCTATACCTAATTTAGGATTTAGTTGCATATTTTATATACATGTTCTCACTTCAAGATAGCAAATATATATATTTTATTGTAATGTGTATTTTAAATACTACATTTGGAAGGTGAAAGAAACTATAACAGAGACACTAATTATTTACCCCTGATTTAAGGCTAGAAGTATTTCATTACTTTAAAAAGAGAGAGAGATTTCCGGGTTTACTATGTGTTATCTGACTGCAGACAAACCTAACATTTGTTCAGGACATACAGGAAGAACTCTTATCTTTCAGCTCTTAACAATGTATTCAATGTCTTAACAACTAGATTATAGCTTTAAGAGTGAAGCACAAAGAAGCAGTTATTGGTTTTTTAACAAGTCCATGTTTTAAGTCCTTTTTCCATTGAACAATCTCCTACTTTAAAAACATAGCATTCCTATGCCTGAAGATTTAAGAAAGAAGTTGGCAGACAGGAGCAGTAAGCTATTAGTACATGGGAATGTAAATATTGGATCTGAATTTTGAATAACTAGCTCTCTGTGTGCTCTGCTCGATGAAGCTACACAGATGGTGTAGAGTTGTGTTACGGAGAAAGAAACAGGAAAGAAAAAGCAGTTACCCGTCTTGATACTGTAGCATTAGCCCTCTCTTTGAGTTGAGGATCCGTAGGCAAGTTCAACCATATGATATAAGGAGTATCATACTTTGCTCGTAGTCTTGGACAACGTTTGAAGACAAAATCAATCAGAAAAAACTTAATTCCTGCATAAAGTCCTGCATAATTAGAAAATCAAAGATTGGAATGAGAAAAGTTTCAGGACTGAAATATGGAAACAAAATTGTACTATAAATACTAATTTGCAAATACAGGTAGTCCTCCACTTACGACCACAATTGGCCCTAGAATTTATGTTGCTAAATGAGAAATTTATTAAGCAAGTTTTGCCTCTTTGATGACTCTTCTTGCCACATCTGTTAAGTGAATCACTGCAGTTGTTAAATTAGTAATACGGCTATTAAGTGAATTTGGCTTCCCCATTGACTTTGTTTGTCAGAAGATTGCAAAAGAGGATCACATGACCCTGGGACATTGCAAATGTCATAAATATGAGTCAATTGCCAAGTGTCTGAATTTTGATCATGTGACCATGAGGATGCTGCAATGAATGTAAGTATGAAACATGGTCATAAATCAATTTTTTCAGTGCTGTTTTAAGTCCGAACGGTCACCAAAGGAACTGTTGTAAGTTGAGAGCTACCTTTTCTATGAAAGAGATCTTTAACAATAGGCAGGGGCATATCTCAAGATGCTTTATTTGGATCATTAAAGCAGTTGCCTCTTTTTCCAGGCTTACATAGCTTGTTATAGAAGTATCTCCACACAGTTGCTGCGTCCCCTTCATCCAAATTCATCTTGAAAGCAAGCTTGCAAGGTATCTAGGGAGATTTTCAGTCATTCAGGTCGTGGCTGTCCCAAAGGTGCTTTTTCAAGAGGCAACTGGACTTTCTTGTTTTTCTTTGAAGACGTTTCCCTTCTCATCCAAGAAGCTTCTTCAGCTCTTGACTGGAGGGTAGGGAATTTCCCCATCCTCCAGTCCGAGCTGAAGAAGCTGCATGGATGAGAAGTGAAACGTCTTCAAAGAAAAACAAGAAAGTCCAGTTGCCTCTTGAAAAAGCACCTCTGGGACAAGCATCCATGAAGCTTTTTCAGCTCAGACTGGATGATGGGAAAATTCCCCATCTCTTGAAAAAGCACCTTTGGGACAAGCTTGCAAAGTGAAAGAGGTTCAGAGATAGTGACTCACCCGAAGTTGATAGTAGCCTTTTTTTTTTTTTAAAGGAGTTTCAAACTTTATTGCAACAAATGGTCAAGTAAGAACTTTTGTTAACCTGCTGTACAGGAGGATTCTATCAAGAGAGGAGCCCCACAAGAATAATGGGTTGGAAAACCACCTAAGAACATTACAAGTAGAACTATTTAGCTTATAGGTACTGCTGAATACACAATTTCAGGCTTTGACAATAACGCCTAATTTATCATTGTCCTTGACACTTTTATTGAACACAAACATTGTAAGATCCCTTTCCTGGAACATTTATTTCCTGGTAACTCCCAGGCAATTTAGGATGCAAACACCTCTTATTATACTGCCAATTTTCCAGGGACTTAAATGTCACTTTGTTCTCCTACAAGATGTACCAGTTGAAGAAGAGCTATTCATCTCACTTCCTTTGTTAGACATCTAGACCAACATTGCCCAGTCAATAGCTAAATTGGTTACATTATACATTATATCTATACAATTTCCTTATGCTAGGAATGGGGGTGGGAATTATGCTCCTTATGTTTTATTTTATTTTATGAATGCTAACAATAATTTGTTTGATTTTAGGTCTTGAGCAGATGATATACTGTACTTTAAATAGCTCATATAAGCCTCATATCCTTTAGGAACTATATATTTCATTTATAGTATTGCTTCTTGAATGTCTGTATTTCTGCTGATCTGATTGATCATTGACTCAAGCAAATAATAATTATTGTTGTTATATTAATTAGTGTTGTACCTGATTCAGCAACCTGTATTTGAATAAGTCAAAAATAAAGAGAAAAAGGACATTGCTGACAGCTGAGAACAGATAAATTTAATAACCATCTCCAGACAGTGTGATGTTAAAACATAAACTGTATTTGTGGATGGAAGCTAAACCAACTGCTCATTTTTTAGTAGGATGTGGAATTCTAACATTTAAGAAAGCATACAATGTGAAAATATAATAGTTTTACCTATTGCAAGCCCAACGATCCTGTAAGGAATACAGCAGGATGCAATAAAAGCTGCCCATAAAGCAATATATAGTTTCTGCGTTACTTCAGGCTGGACCCACATGAACAAACTAGAGAGAGAGGGGGGGGGGAGAGGAGAGAGAGAGGGAGAGGGAGAGAGAGGGAGAGGGAGAGAGAGAGAGAAAGAGAAAGAGAAAGAAAGAGAGAGAGAGAGAGAGAGAGAGAGAGAGAGAGAGAGAGAGAGAAAGAGAGAGAGAAAGAGAAAGAGAAAGAGAAAGAGAAAGAGAAAGAGAAAGAGAAAGGGGGGGGGGAAACAAAAAATAAAGGTAAATAGGCAGCATTTAAAGATATTACCATTCAGACCTAATGAAAAATATGTTGTTAGAAAGAGAAATATATAGAAACTTACTTTTTAATTTTTTCCAGTATATCTGACATTTTCCCAAATAAATTCTGTAATCAAGAAAGAAAGGGAGTATTAGACTGGAATACATGTCTGTGTATATGAAAAACAAGAAGCTGTTTAAAAAGTTTACTTTTTAAACCAAACCGTATACATTTACTATGTTCTGCTATTTCTCAAATGATGTGATTAATGCAAGTTGCCTTCCATAAACATTCTAGTCCAGTACACTATACTTTCCAGGGATCATTTCTCACATGGAGATCTCTGGCTCCTACCTACAACTTCTAAATGGAGATGCCAAAGATTTCGTACCTGTGCTTTTTGTGCCACATCCAGAACAAGCTGAAATTTTTCTGATACAGTTAAGTCTTCTTTGGGAGGTTCCTAAAATAGTAAATATAATTTGTCATCGAAACATGAATATGTGGCTTTAAACTTAAAGAAAGAAAAAAATACTCTCCAATAATGTTATGATTTAACTATAATTTACTGAAACAAAGCAGCTGCATAAACTGCACTTTAAAATTAGCCAGTCTGTCTCTGTTAAACTATGATTATTTTAAAAAGAAACAAAACCATCCAATGTATTCCTCAAAGCTATCCCCTAAGGCAGGGAGATGGGAGAATAAGAGCCCTAAGCTTACCAAGTATTATTCATTCACATAATAATACATGTTTTATGGTGACAACCAGATCCGGCTTTTGTAAATATATGTTGGTTTGTAGCCAATGTTATTTTTTTCATCACTAGACTGAACACTGCTGGTGGACAACATTCACTTGTCTGCTTCATATACCAAGTCTGCACTAGAAAGTTTGGAGAATTTGGGCCACAATCTATAGCCCAGATTCATAGAGATAAAACAGCATCAAAAGAATTGGATATGGATTGTTTCACATATTTTGCAGACTTTAATCCAATCCAAATTGCTTCTGCTAGATCAGACATGTCAAACTTGTAACGTCACGTACGTCACGTGACATATCGGAACTTTTTCCCCATTGCCGGCAATGGGGTGGGCATGGTTTCCTCGTGACGCATCCGGCTCCCGGGCCAGCAGTTTGACACCCCTATGCTAGATGTTCTGACCAGAATGATCACATGGATCACTCTTTTCCATAATGTTAAAATAGATTCATTGTCTGGAACTGCAACTACAGTATTTGAAGGACATCTTGGTGCCTGATAGAACTAAACTCATCCTACTATAAACACATAATAAACTATTAAAATAAATAGTGTAGATTTAACATTTCTTTTAAGCTTCTAGGGCAGACTATGCATTTATTTTGTATTTAACCTCTTAAATTTTATGCAGACAAATAGGCTTGGTTCTGGCCAACATAATATGCTTCTTTATAAATGACCTCAACGATGTAGCTGCCCTCAAAATAACTAGACATACCCTGACATGGGCAAATTATTTTAAGTCATACTTCAGAATTTCATATTTATTAGACTCCTACACTTCAAAATATAAGTTATATATTCTATGTTTCTTCTTTAACTAAACATTATAACATGGTCTTTTATACAATATTTTAAAAAATAACAAAAATGTTGGACAGCATATGAAGTCACAATATAATTAAAGTTGAGTTCATTAAAATTATCAAGAGTATAAAATGCCTAATAGATAGAAGAGGTAGTCTTCAACTTACAGTCAAATATTTAGTGATCACTTGAAGTTATAACAGCACTGGAAAAAATGACTTAGAACCAGTCCTCACACTTATGAACTGTGGTGGCACAATGATTAAAAGGCAGTATTGCAGGCTAACTCTGCCCACTGCCAAGAGTTTGATCCTGACCATCCTTCCAAGGTCAGTAAAATGAGGACTCAGATTGTTGGGGGCAATATGCTAATTCTGTAAACTGCTTAAAGAAGGCTGTAAAGCTATAGAAAAGAGAAGCACCAATCAAATAAATTGTAACAGGTGTATAGTTGAGGTTTGATGTGAGGAATGAAAAATGCTTACCAAACCAGACGTTTATAAAGATTAACACTTAGTGATGTATACCAGGTGCTATGAAGATTGATACATATTATGAATTCATGTTCAATGCTGATTGTATGAATGTAGATAGACCATATATAAGAGCTGTATTTTCAGGTCTTATGAGGACAGCTTATTAATATGAACCCAGATTTAATGTTGATTGCTTTAATATGGGAAAAGCGTACTGAATTTCTACCTCAGGATAATGAATTTTTACCTCAGGACCTTTTGCTAGGGATCATAAAAGATTGCACTACTACTGAGACAAATTTACGAGTTGTATTGCAGGATATATGATGGTTGCTTTTTGGTATGAACTCATGTATAATGTTGATGATTTTAATAAAATAAATTTTATTAAAAAAAAGGGCTGTAAAGCACTGTAGAGCGGTATATAACTCTAAGTGCTGTTGCTATTACAACCATAGCAGCATTCCCCGTGGTCATGTGATCAAAATCTGGTTGCTTGGCAACTGGCGTATGTTTACAACATGTCCTGGGGTCATGTGATCATCCTTTGTGACCTTTTCAGCTGGCTTCCAACAAGGAAAGTCTAGGGGGGAAGTTGGATGTGTTTAATGACACGATTCATTTAACAACTGCAATGACTTAACAACCATGGAAAAAAAGTCATAAAACTGGGCACAACTCACGGAACAGCTGCTTTGCTTAGCAATGGAAATTCTGGTCCCAAATGTGATTGTAATTTGAGGACTACCTGTGTAAATTTGAAACGTATCAAAACATTCATATAAATATTTCAATAGTGATCTCAACATCATTTGGACTTACAATAGGCTCAGAAACTTCGGGCACAATGCTCCACTGTATCCTCCACCCTCTAAAAAAAAAAAAGGCATTTGCATTAAACAGGAACACTGGTTTTCTATGTGGCTTTATAACAATGAAACAGAAGAGATCCTTTGAAAAAGCAAGCCGTGAAGGCAACAGAATATATCTTTTCAAAATTTACAAACTTTCTTTAATATAGTGCTGACATCCATCTTGAAGAGATCTTGTAGCTCTGAATGTTCAATAGATTACAATAGATCAAGTAATCAATAACATTCTTTTTTTAAAAGAAATAAAGAAATAATTAAGCTATTACAACAATGTTCTTGCACATAAAGTAATGATTCTATGTAGATTACTTTATTAGACAATGCAATGAGGATTTATCATCCTGCTAATTATGATCAATAAACAATTCCATCACACTATAAAAATATAGTAATAAGTATTTGTATTTCAACTTTCCTAAAAACATGAAATTAGAACTCCCTCTATACATTTATTGTGTAAAAGGATCTCTATAAATACAAGTGAAAATGGGGCCATATTTCAAAGTTTATCTTTTTCTGGAAAGCCACATGAATCTGGCAATCAGTTACTGATTGCAGTGATCACTTCTCTCCTTAGCTATTGTCAATGTGTGGCTCTTTGCTATAAAGACCATGGCAGGCAATGTTGCAGACAATGAATCTGAACAGACTCTGTACAACTCAATGGAACACACTTGCTGACTGAGTTTAAGCCATTCCACTACAAGAAATGCAGGAACAGTGAATAGAAGTAATAATAATATTAGAAATATATTTGGCACATGAAAATGAGATGAGGAAGGGTTGGGGAAGGATTTGCTAAGACACCCACAATTCAAATTCTGTGGT
Organism: Bothrops alternatus; assembly: GCA_034064705.1. Lineage (NCBI taxonomy): Eukaryota > Metazoa > Chordata > Lepidosauria > Squamata > Viperidae > Bothrops > Bothrops alternatus. Next base: position 22,395,465 of record JARGCV010000006.1, read on the forward strand.
TTGTTGTTTTCTTTCTCCTCTTATTGTAATTTGTAAAGAAGCTACAATTGTGCTGGATTTCATATTCCCCAAACATCTGAAAGGCAATTGAACCAATTTGTCTCTTTTCCATTTAAACATAACACAGAGGGTGAAGCAGAATTCAAGTTTTGTTTGCAAGGATAATTGAAATGTGAAGATAAATATGCACAGTGCATTACAGTTGTCGTACTAGAGTAGAAGTAAAGTAAAATCCTGGATGAAAGCCAAGATGAAAACCAATTTATTTAATCTCTGTAACAGAGAACCTTTTGAGATTCTTACTCTTTAGGAAGGGTTGGGAGTTCCTGAGTTTCTGAAACGGCCCCTGGAAGAAGATCTTTTCCTTCATGCACTAGCACTAGCAGCTACTAGTTCTTAAGTAACATCTGTGCAGTTTGGCTGGCAACAGATTGGAAGACTAGCTCTCACCAATGTGGAACAATTGGAAACCAGGTTGGCTAAATATAATTCAGCATTCAGGACACCCAGTTATACAACAAATACAGAAGCCCAGCCAATCCTGCTCAATTGCCTGAGGTTTGTATAGCAGAACACCTTGCTTCCGATTATGCCAACCACGGTTTCTGGAGAAACATCAGGAATTTTGTTCCCTAGATCACAGTCACTAAATCCTGAAGCTCAATAGGATGGTAACAGCTAACCCCCACCTTCTTCCAAGGAGTTTCTCATCTCCCCAATTTAGCCAACAAACCTGGAATTTCCTTGGTGGTCTCTCAGCCACATAAGAATTAAGGCCAACTCGGTTTAGCTTCCCAGCACAGACGTGGTTGGCCAGGCGGAACTGGACAGCTGGCCGTGGGCAACTCGCTTCAGACAACTCGCTGATGGACAATTTCACATGGGATAATTCAACTTAATAAATGTTATCTGCCACTGTTCTTTTGACATAATTTTCATTGACAAAAATGAAAATAACGGTGAAGAAATAGTAGCAGATAACATTTATCGCGTTGAGTTATCCCATGTAGAATTGTCCTGTGGTGAATTGGCTGCGGTAAAATGGCCACGCCGGGTTGGCAGCAGAAGATGGTCCAGGTGAGTTGGACATGGTGAGATGGCTGGGATGAGATGCCCGAAGCAAATTATCCTAGACTGTTTGCCAGGTGCTGCCATCCGCTGAGACAACTACAAAAAGCTAGAAATCAAATATTTCCATGGGCAGTACAAAATTTTTACACAGCCCTAATTTTTAAAGCATAAGAGCATCAAAAATTGGAATTTCCTATTTTGTAACTAATTTTAAAATTAAGTGCATTAAATAGGAAGACAAAATAAATATATATTATTTATTTAAATTTAGATAAGCTCATATACCATTTTAAATTGTATAAGTTCTAACAGTATATACTGTTGGAGGTATACATATTATTGACAACATATTGAAAAGTGATTACCTGGCTATGAGGTAATTTAGGGACAACCTCAAAATTGCTAAAAATAAGAACATAGGAATGGCCCAGCCATGCCATACAGCATTCATGTAGATCTGCAAATAAAAGAACACATAAACTACATATGTTAACATGCAATTATTATATTAAAACATTTTAACTGCAATGAATAGGATGTAGCAATCCTACATACCTTGAATTAGATATTAATCACATTATTTTCACTATGTAAATTTAAAAGCAAAATATCCCTAATGTCATGTATTTCTTAAATTTCTATCCAGTCTTTGTTCAGAAGCTCATGGAAGCATGGATGCAGTTTTCTTTAAATTAAAAAGAAATATACAATGTTTATTTGTTTGATTGTTTGTTAGTTAAACAAATTTATACAGTGATCCGTCTCACTGAACATGACTCAGATGGTGTAAAACCTCTCATAACAGAGGCAATACTTAGTCAATTTAAAGATTTTCTTTAAGCGTCACTTCTTAAAGATATATTAAGTCCTCTTTTGTTTGGAATGATGGAGGCAACTAAAAAATAATATCCTAACCCTAACCCTATCTTACAACAGTTTGTTTTGTTCAAAGTTTCAATGGCACTGAAAAAATTAACTTATGACCATTTTTCACACTTTCGACCATTGTAGCATCCCCATGGTCACATGATCAAAATTTGGATGCTGTGTCCCAGGGTCATGTGATCACCTTTTGCAATCTTCTGACAGGCAATGTTAATGGGGAAGCCAGATTCATTTAACAACTGGGTTACTAGCTTAACAACTGCAATGATTCACTTAACAACTGTGGGGGGAAAGTCATAAAATGGGGCAAAACTCACTTAACAAATGTCTCACTTAGCAACATAAATTTTGGGGCCAATTGTGGTCATAAATCAAGGACTACTTGTATTCTATAAAAGAAATATTACCTACTGGTGAAAATACCAAACATCCCTCAGCTTGGTTTTTTTTTTGCAGATGTCTCAGCTTTCCAAAGAAAATTCTCAACTTAGCAACCATTCAAGTTTATGATGAACCCTCCCCCAAAGCTACTTACGACTGATTTTGAAGATATGATGGATTAACCCCCTTCCTGTAGTCACATGATTGTATTTTGGGCACTTGGCAATTGGTACACTCTTATGGCTGTTTGCAGTGTCCCTTGGTCATGTGACAATTCTCAACATTTTTGCAAGTTTCTGGCCATTTACTTCCAGTTTCTAGTAAAAAAAATGCCCATTGGGTAAAATGGATTTGCTTAACAATACCATGTTTGCTTAATGGCCATGGCATTTGCTTAACAACCAGAAAAAATAACAACAAATCCGATCCAGTCACGTAATACCTCGATTTACAATCACAATGACTTGTACCTGTAATTTTGGGCTCAATTATAGTCATAAATTAAGGACTACCTCAGTGCACTGAATGTAGCAGATCAGATTGATACTAAGCCACATTTTCAAAGAAATCATGAACAATAGCAAATATTGATAGAATTGTTAATGATTTTCATCATTCTCTTTTCTACAACAGAATGTAAATAGCAGAATATTATTCTGTTAGTCAAATTGTGTGTTGCTCAATTAAGAAAGAACAACTTACAATAAAGGCAATAGCAGAAGTGTAGACAGAAAACCAGTCCGATAAGGCAGAAAGATTCTTCACAAAATTTGTAACAGGTTTGGCACCTCTCTCTAGGCAGAACAGAAAATATAGATATACCGGTAACTTTAACTACTTAGGTATGTGGTTTACAAATACAATTCAAAATGGCACATGAAAACATACAAAGACTAAAAGTAGAAACAGTTATTTTTTAAAAAAAACCAAATCAAATGTTATTCAGAATATTTTTTACAGATAATTCATAGGCACCCATTTGTATGATCTTCTTATCCACAATCTTCTCTTACTTCATATTTAAGCAAAGCTATCTGTTATTTTTGGAAAGTCCAGATGCTAGGAGCTGAATAACCAACTGATTTATATCATTTGATTTACTAAACTACAAACTAGTACAAAACAGTCTCCAATGAAACAGAGAAATAATAAAGGGGCTTTGCTCTTGGTATGATCCATTTCACACATGTAAATTGCCTCTTGAAGTTCATAACAATGAGCATGTTCATCTGAACCTATCCCCAAATCATTCATATTAGAAGCATCCTAAATCTAATTTGTTTGCTTGTTCTGTGGCATACATAACTCTTCTTATTTTCACCCTGTAAAATCTCTGTCAGGTAAACTTATTCAGAGACAGAATACTAGCCCAAACTCTAAAACTTGGTAACCTAAAACCTGGCTTTCCCTGCTAGTAATCCTAAGCCACTATACTACATTGCCTCTCTTAGTATAGGAGACAGCAACAGAATGTACAAATCTATCACTTGCTTGTATTGCATATTCTAGGTCTAGCCAATTTCCGTTCTCTCACTCAAAATGAAAAAAATATTACTGAAATGTTACTCATCTGCATTTGATATGTCAGCCCATTACAGATATATAAACAATATAAACATGGTTAAATACTTACTTAATCTTCTCATATTTTCTGTTAGCCTGAAAGTAAAGAAAAAATATTTAGAGAAGTCCTTTTGAAAATTAATGCATTTCTGTTTCCTATTAGTACATCTAATGCAGACTTGATTCTAAAATGATATGCATTAATACATTCATTTTAGAGCTGTTTTTAGCACTAGCAATAGCACTTAGAGCAGCGGTTCTCAACCTATGGGTCGCGACCACATTTGGGGTCGAACGACCGTTTTGCGGGGGTTGCCGGACACCGCGGTCTGCCATTTTGTTGTTTTTTTTTGTCGTGCGCGCACTGCGCATGCACGGTTCGGGCTGTCACGCGCGCACCGCGCATGCGTGGATTGGCCCGTCGCGGTCCGCCATTTTGTGTTTTTTTTGTCGTGCACGCACCACGCATGCGCAGATCGGGCCGTCGCATGCACGCGCGCAGGTCAGGGTCGCACCACGCATGGGCAGCGCAAGTGGGGTCTCAACCTGAAAAAGGTTGAGAACCACTGACTTAGAATTATATAATGCTTCACGGTGCTTTACAGCCCTTTCTAAGCAGTTTACAGAGTTAGCCTATTGCCCCAAACAAGCTGGGTCCTCATTTTACCAACTTCAGAAGGATGGAAGGCTGAGTCAACCTTGAGCTGGTTAGAATCAAACTGCCCAATTGGTGGCAGTCAGCAGTCAGCAGAATTAGCCTGCGGTACTACATTCTAACCACTGTGCCCCCACTAAGATAGACAATCTTTGGAAGCTCGAAGTTAGAATAAAAGTATGGAACAGTAATACATACTGTTGCTGATTGCAGAAATACAAAGACACATACTCGCACATACACAAATGAGTGAGCAAGAAACAAAGAGAAATACATTTGACAAAAAATAGTAGTTTTAAAATTCCATTTCAGTATAAATCAAATACAAAAGTAACAATTAAGAACTATAAGATATAAAATATAGAATATTATCCAATGTCAAATGATGATAGTATTAAGATTTTTGAGATCATGAATCCCAGCGACCGGTCAGGGCGCATAGGGTTGGCCTCCTACGAGTCCCGTCTGTTAAACAATGCCATCTGGCGGGACCTAGGGCAAGGGCCTTCTCCGTTGCTGCCCCAGCCCTCTGGAACCAGCTTCCCTCAGAGGTTCGTACTGCTTCCTCCCTCCTAGCTTTCCGGAAAGTGCTGAAGACACATCTATGCCGACAGGCTTGGGGCATATGAGCTGTGCTCTGCCCCTCGGCCCTAAGAGTGTCCCACCATCAACGGCTGCGAATTGATTGTGTTTGTATGTGGTATGAGTATGGTAAATTTTAAAATTGTTGTTGTATCTTGTTGTGAGCCGCCCTGTGTCTTCGGAGAAGGGCGGCATATAAATGTGAATATTAAATTAAATTAAATTAAGAATACTTTAATTAACGCTTATAGGGCTTGTTACCTATATACATTGAGCCCAGTGACTTTTGTATTTATTGTTTTTACATAATGAAATAGCCTTCCAATATAATTTACCGTCTAGCACTAAGCGGCTCTTCTGTTTCCACTGTGTTTTCTTCTGGCTGAAATCTAAAATCTTCAATATATTCTCCAAATTTATCATAAATCCACTTCTGAACTCTTGAACACACCAGATGGCTGCGTTTATCTAATAATCAAAAACATATTGCATTTCTAAGTGACTTCCAAAACAATCAGTTCAAAACTACTGACAGAAGCAATTACTCTGAAGCATAACCAGAAATACTTAGATGGCAGGATAATTAATACTAACAGAATCTATTGCCCTACAACAATCAGGGAACTAAACTTGTCCACTGATAAACGGGCTCACCAGGAATTCTCATATTGGAATTGATTTTCACCCAAGTCTGAATGCATTACTACTGCTAACCATCTGGAATTTTTGAGTTTTCTGTGGAGATGAACTATGCTCAGTTTGGCATATTCTAAAATGAGAAAGCTGCAGTTTATCTTGCATCCTGCAATTGCCATCCCATAGGTTCCTCATGGTCATCTCTGTATTCTGCCTATAACATCTGGTATGTTGTGTATAGATCAGTGATGGCGAACCTTTTAGAGACCGAGTGCCCAAACTGCAACCCAAAATCCACTTATTTATCACCGGATACCAGGTGGGCGTGGCTGTGGTGGTCATGGCAGACTGGGTGGGTATGGCCAAGGTGGGCATGGTCGCCTTGGTGTTGCTTGTGGGGAGGGACGCCTGTGGGGGCCAGGCAGGGTTGGGGGAGATCCAGGGGGTCTCTGGCAGGTAGGGCAGTGGGCAGGAGGCTCGTCCTGTGGGGTGAGGCGAGACAAGGCGAGGCAGGGCGGGGGGGAGGGAAACCAGTCGTGCTGGGATGCATCCAACCACGTGGGACCTCGGTGAGTTAGTGGGCAGCTGGTTGAAGAGGGACAGTTGCCATCTCTGGGGCATGGCGCTCGTGCCCACAGAGAGGGCTCTGAGTGCCGCCTCTGGCATGCGTGCCATAGGTTCGCCACCACTGGCATAGATCTACTCACGATATCTGACAAAAATGTAACCAAGCTGGCAAAAATACAAAAGACGAAAAAAAAATGATTAGGGAAAGTCAGATAACTTCCCCAGGAGATAATTGTAGAATATCTGAGATCCCAGAGGTGATTTTGGGGGGGGAGGGGCATGATTGAGGAGTAAGAAATTATGCATGAGATGGAGAAAATGATCGGGGATGATCTTAAAACATTGGGACCGGATTTTTCTGCTGCTGTTGTTATTATAATGATGCTGATTAAAATAAGATTTAGGCAAATCAAAGCATAATGTAAGATCCCCAAAGAAATATTTTGCTTTTCTTCCTATAGCATATATGGTTTTATAACGATTCTTCGGGGCTGCCATTCTGTTGGGAGTGGGGATTCTTTGGGGATGCTTTGCACTATGCCCTTCCCCCAGGAGAAGGAATGCATCACCTTTATCTAGGAGGCAGTTTGCGCTTGGAGCCAAAGAGAAACTAAAGCAAGAGAGACCCTGAAGAGCTCACCAAAGGAGCCAGTTACCAAAAAAATATGCCACCTGTGGATTGGCTGGGATTCAAATGGACACTGCGACCTTGGGGGGGAGGAGTAACGAATATCGCTCTTAATATACTGCTTGCACAGGTTTTTCCTCAGACCTCGCCTTGTTTTTCCTGCTGTCACTAGCCCTTAATAAAAGTTCCTTTTGAGACAATGCCTGTTTCAAGAGTTCTGCTTTCTTGGGAGGCCTAGATGAGGCAGGTCCTTACACATAAAACATAATTAATCTGTGGAATTCTTTATCACCACTAGCTTCAAGGGCTTTAAAGGGCAATTGGAGAAATTCATAGATGCAGGTCCATCAAGAGCTATTAGTCTTGAGACCCAAGATTACCTCCAAGCTCAGGACAGCATGCCTCCAAATACCAGCTGCAAGGGAGCAGCAGTGGCAGGAGAGGGTTATGTCTCTACCTCCTGCCTGAGACTCCTTCAGAGACATCTGGTTGGCCACTATGAGAAACAAAATGCTGAACTAAGACAGGTCTTGGCCTGATCCAGCAGGGCTATTCTCCTATTCTTATGTCTTTATCCTGCTTTGTAGACGGACTATACTATAGAATTCAATTCTGACATTATGCCACCAAGCTATATTCTGCACTAGTCTCTCATACTTTCATACTCAAATGGACATTGATTTAGGACTTTAGCATTTAGATTTAGAAGAACACTCTTTTTTTCTTTCTTGAGGCAGCCAGCCTATGAAAGCAAAGATGATGGTATAACTACCAGTTGTTGATTCAACATCATGTAAAAACATAGTATGAAGCCAGGAGGAAGCTGGCATTGGCAAAGCAAAGCACTGGGCTTATGTCACATGTTTATTTCCAAGAAGACTGCCGGAGTCCATATAGATTCCACAAGCATTCTCTAATATACACAAAAAACAAAAACAAAATTAAAAAGGAAACTGGTAGGATACAAAACAAAACATCTGCCTTAAAATTTTACAAGCATGTCCTTGGAGTACACAGCCTCCACAAACACCCTTAGAAAATAAGAATGCTGGGTAGTTACCAGTGCTCTATTTGCAAATATGCCATCAAGCCACAAAAAGGGCAAGATAAGAGTGGGTAGAACAATTCTGAGATACCCCTGGAAACTATGAACTATTTCAAACTTAAATTTTGTGTGGTTTCGGGCTTGATTTTAGATTAGTAACAGAGGGGACAGAAATCTGCCTAAGAAGCCATGAGAATTCTTCCACTGTCAATGTTTTCTGAGAAAGTAAGTTCTGGAGAGAACAAAGTTTTGAAAATGTGAATAAAACAAAAAAAACGGTAGCTCTAAAGAGAAAGAAGTTTACATAAGAGGTCATAAGACAGAAGCAACAGTTTCAGTTGTGGCTCATATAAGTAACCAAGTGTTACAAGTGAGAATTTAACAAAACTTTAAACAGCTTTGCAGAATAGCTCATATGCATGAATGAGAACTTCCATAAATATTATTTCAAGTCCTCTGTTTCAAGAAATATTGCATTCATTCATCCACAAAGCAGCCAATTATGAACTTAACTGCTTCTGAAAATGTATATTTATTCATGTATTTTACAAAGAGAATCTGTTATGTTAAAACCACTGTAAAAGTATTTATTTTGGTTTTATCTTTGTAATATATTTATTTTGAGGCAACAAAGAACACCATCTTCTCCATGATGTAATCCCCATATTCAGATAATGTAACAACCTCTTCCCATAACAGACAAGATACATTTCAGCAAAGAAAGTTCTGCCTCATTTGTAGGATTCTTGGGGTACAGGCCCCATCCACAAAGTAGATTTTGGTAAAGCTTGACTTAGATCAATCAGCGTATACATTTTTTCTGCTTTTCTTTTGCAGAGGAAAGGCCTTTACGATTGTCAACCTGATCATTTCCAGATGTGACAGAACTCACATCATCCTCAAACATTTCATCAGGATCTGTTGTGAATCCATAATTTTCTGTAGTACATTTTTCATCAGTATTGCCAAGGAGATTAAATATGTTATACCTGGGAACGCAGAGACTTTTACCCTAGAAAAAATTATGTTTTTCCTCTTTCCCATGTTCTCCATGGAATAATTCTTCCTTACTCCAATAAAAAGTATCCTTTCATCCCACTCCAAATGCTCATGATGAATGGTCAGACATAAAGCTTGACAATTACTCAGATGTCCACAGAACAGAGAGCACAATGCCTGATTTAAGTAGCTTTCAGCCCTTTCTAAGTGGTTTACAGAGTCAGCTTATTGCCCACAACAATCAGGGTCCTCGTTTTGACCTCGGAAGGATGGAAGGCTGAGTCAACCTTGAGCCAGTCAGAATCAAACTCCTAGAGAGAACAGTGAGTTAGCTTGCAGTACTGCATTCTAACCACTGCGCCACCAATGCTCTTAAATCAAATTTAAATTTAAAAAGTCAAATTTAGATTTATTTATTTTTTAAAGCCAGCTTTTATTTTTATTCACTTTCAATGTAGAAAGAGACTGCAATTTATACATAACAGAATGGGTTAAGGCAGAAAGATGCATATTCCGCTAAATACGGTATTTCATTTATAAAACTCTACTGGTAAACAGGGGCATTCTTGAGTTTGTTGCTCTTCCACACTCCTACAATTAAAGTAAAGCCCTTCTGTAATCATGAACAGTTTTAGTAAGGAGCCAGATATACCTGTTCCATTCTGTGCTTTGGGCGGCTGCTGAGTAGATGGAGGCGATTCGTCTGCTGCTCTAAAAGAAATTACGAAACAAGTGCAATTTAAAATACATTCATTGAACAACACAAAAGTTGATATTTCAAAAGAACAGAGAGAGGATTTCTTATCTTAGAATTTCCGCAAGAAAGATAAATCGAAGGAGCTGCTTTGAACAGCGAAGTTGGGACAACTTTTAAAGCAGTTCTGTAAAGTTTTTAAGGCAATGGCTGCTTTCTAATTTGAGGGGGCTGCTTCATTTATGCCAGGGGTCTTCAAACTTGGCAACTTTAAGACTTGTGGACTTCAACTCCCAGAATTCCTCAGCCAGCCAGAGCCCTGGTTTATGCTCTTCTGTTGCGAACGCCTCTTTTCAACAATCTCTAGATTTACCACCTATCACAAGTACCATAATGAAATTTATTTTATTTTGAAAATGTATTTATATATCTAATTTATGTACCTAAGTGACAGCGTACAACAAAACTAAAACAATACCTATCTAAAATCATTATCGTTAATAATTATTTTTAAAAATGTAAAAACTGTAAGAACAGACTTAAAACAAAGAATAGTAGATGAAAGGATGTCAATACTAATGGAACCACCTCACTAGTTTGCTTCTCTAAATTTAATTTTTTATTCTGAAATTGTGAAAGACTAAAATGCTCAGGTGCATCTAAGGCACCAGGCTCCTCATGATCATTCATGCCTTCTTCACCTTCTGAATGGATTATTGCAATGTCCTCTATATGGGGCTGCTCTTGAAGAACATCTGGAAGCTCCAATTGATCCAGAATACAACATTGCATGCAGGCAGTTATGGGCAGTGCATCTCAATGTATTTATGTTATACCACTGTTCTGCAAGCGGTGCCATCTCCAAATATACTTCTGGGCGCAATTCAAAGTGCCGGTTGTCAAACATAAAACCCCTCTTAGCATGATGCTGGCATATTTTCAGCACCACCTCTCCCCAGCTGATTCTTCCCTTCACATTAGGTCTGGCAAGGAGATGCATGCTGCATATCCCATTAATTCAGGGGTCTTCAGTCTTGGCTCTTTTATGACTTGTTGACTTCAACTCCCAGAATTCCTCAACCAGCATGCCTGGCTGAGGAATTCTGGGAGTTGAAGTCCACAAGTCATAAAAGGGCCAAGTTTGAAAACCCCTGTATTAATTAAAGGATGTCATCTTACTGAACCTTCAAAGGGGAGGGGGGACTTTTCTTTTCTTTTACTTGCTGAGATAAGACTGGCCCTGAACTGGCTGGATTTACAAAATCAACCCAACTCCTTAAAGAGTCAGACAGGTGGGTAAGGAGGTAGTTGGAAGTTTTCTAGATTGGGTTTTTACTTTGGTGGTCAGTATATATTTTGTACATTGGTTGGTTTTGTTGCTACTTTGTATATTTTATATACTTTATTGTCACCCAGAGTCATTATATCAAAATGGGCATCTCTATACATTGAACAAATGAATGAATGAATGAATGGAGAGAGGGGGGGAGGAAGGAAGGAAGGAAGGAAGGAAGGAAGGAAGGAAGGAAGGAAGGAAGGAAGGAAGGAAGGAAGGAAGGAAGGAAAGAAAGAAAGAAAGAAAGAAAGAAAGAAAGAAAGAAAGAAAGAAAGAAAGAAAGAAAGAGAAAGAAAGAAAGAAGGAAGGAAGGAAGGAAGGAAGGAAGGAAGGAAGGAAGGAAAGAAAGAAAGAAAGAAAGAAAGAAAGAAAGAAAGAAAGAAAGAAAGAAAGAAAGAAAGAAAGAAAGAAAGAAAGAGACACCTCCAGTGTTTCTTTCTTCCAACTGATGATACAGTTGTGTACTACTCTTTGCAGGTTTGTCCTGGAAAGATTCAATATGCAAAAAGTAATTATCCTACCCTCTTCAAATAAACATTTGAGTGATTGCAGCATGCCTGTAATGAGATACCATCTTCTTTGAAATCATGCATAGAAGTGGAGGTTTTAATCAGGGAGGCACTTAAGAAAGATACTTGATTGCATTAATGATTAATGATATTAAAATATATGAACAGAAATACCTTAGGAATAGCCCTGCCTAGCCAAGAACATATACAGTAGAATGATATTGTATCTGCTTTAACATCTTATTTTCTTGTAACCGATTTCTATAAAGTTATTGATGGCAATATCAAGTTAATTTGTGTTTTGGCACAACTGCAATTAGAATAGCATGCAACTGACCATGAATGGCTCATGCCATACAATTTTACACAGCAGCAAAGTATAGGTTTACATTCCCAAATCCATCTTCACCTCAGAAATATCCAGGACTGAGTGCCGAAGAATTAACAAACTTTTTTTATTTCTACAGCTAGCATGTGTAGTGCAAAAATTAAACATGACATATAGCCAATGTTCCTGAGCACCTTGGAAGTGCCCCACGGGGTTTGAAATAACATCTATTCAGACTTTAGACTTCTTAAGAGACTTACTCTCTAATATTGCTCTCCTTCACAATAAGCAATGCTAAGTTTATACTATGAGGATGCCCAGTCTATCCTAAAGGTTTTTGAATGTACTCACAACAGAAGCAGATATCTAAAACATTTCAGGATACCAGATTGTCTCTTCAGAGTTTAATAGAATAACAAAGTTGGAAGAAACCTTGAAGGTCTTCTAGTCCAAAGCCTTGCTCAGGCAGGAAATATACGTATGGGTTTATCCATATTTATTACAGTTCCAAAAGTACTTCGGTATTTAAACCCTTCTAAAGGCAAATTTTGAGTTACAAGAGTTGAAATATATTTTGAAAACAAGTAAAATTATCTCCTGTTCTCCAATAGCTGGCTAGGAAAGTGCTAGGAATTGATCCTCGTTCTCTTTCCTCCTGTACTGAGCCAATAACATTGCCTAGGAAGAGAGAGGGAATCCATGCGTACTCCATATCCATACAACAATGGCGAAAGGAAAACCTGTTCAAATCACGTGTCTCATTATTCTTTTGGAATAAATCATTAAAACACTATTACAGCATTAGCAAGTGTGTGTCTTTGTAATCAAGAGTACAAATTAGGGTTGCACATAATCTTGCAGTATTCACTTCCACTAACCAAGTCAGTTGAATACATCTAAGCTTTCTTTCTTATAGTCATCAGTCTAATTTAAAAATATTTTATTAAGTTTCTGTGGTTCACATTTATGATAAGAGACAGAGATTAGTAATCAAGAAGCAGTGGACTACACCTTCCATCAAATCCAGCCAGAACACATCTGATTAGGGAAGACTAATGGAGGTTGATATTCTTTGATACCAATAAAGGAGAATATTTGTAGCTCATGGTTGAAATGAGGGTTTCTTGGTGCATTCTGAGCTTGCTTGTTTTCTTGCAGATGTTTCATTACCCAAACTAGGTAACATCATCACTGTCACAATCTGCTAGTCACTGTCATTATCTTCTAAAGTGTTGGAAATTCCCCCCAGCTTGGTATTGTCTGCAAATCTGAGGAGTTCCTTCTCTATTCCCCCATCTAAATCATTTATGAAGATGTTGAAGAGCACTGGGCCCAAGGAAGAACCTTCAGATACCCCACTGCATGCTTCCCTCTATGTAGATTTAGTTCCATTGAGGACTACATAATAAGTGTGGTCATATAGGAAATAACGAACAGAATTACAGCCCCCAATTTGCCAGAAAAAAAGGCACTGCTAGCATTAATTATAGTTGTGTTATGTGATAAAAAAACTTGCTCACAGCTTGTAACCTACAAGTAGTGACAGAATGTAATTTATACCAGACAAATGGATGATCAGACCCTTTCAAATCATTTAGACACTTGTTCCCTTGGCAAAATGCCTCCCAGAAGCAGATGCTAAAATTTATGCTATTGTACTATTTTGTATTTCTTTTCCATATTTCCATGGTAGAAAAAAGACAAGGTGAGAAGGGGAAAAAAGGGGGGTTAGAGAAGACAATTTTCCTGCATTCATATCCCACTTTTTGGAATGAAACATCTTACAAAGCAACATACAAAAATAAGGGGGTAGATATAAACATGTATTCATTGCCTTCGGGAATAGATTTTTCTCTTTTAAAACTCAAATTACGTTCTACCTTGCAGACAGATCTCTTTTTACCTTGCTTTCAGAATTTCATTGACTTTTTGTTCCAGTTCTATCCTCCTCAAGCGTTCTTTTTCTAACTCTTGTTTAAGTGTTTCAGCATTGGTTTCTTCTCTGAGCTTTCTTAGCTCCTCCTCTGTTAAAAAGGGGAGAAAAATAATTCAGGTATTATGTTTTCATTATAGACTTACTTATGAAGGTTTTGTGCCACTCCAAACTATCAGATACTAGGCAGCTTACAATTCTTCCATGAACAGTTAAAGTTTGTTTTTTTTTAAAAAAGTCACAATATATCTTAACAAAATAGATCACACATCAGGAATCCTTACCTATGGATCTTCAACATTCTGGCATAAGTTCCTTTGGGACTATTGAAGATACTCTATCATAGAAAGTCCTATGTAAGAGCCAAGCCCCTGCTCGTTCAACTAATAGAGATAGAATCATCCTTTACATGAATCATTGAATTAAAAAATGAATACTCTCATACAATGCATTCAGGAAAAGCGTGAAACTCTTGACTTCACAACTCTATTATTAGGCATCTATAGCAGAAGTCCCCAATCTTTTGGGCACCAGGAACCGGTTACGTGGAGAGAGATTTTTCCACGGACCAGAGGGGGCATGGTTTTGTGTGCTGCCTGCATCCCGCAGATAGGGCTTTGCTTGTTTGTGCGGACTGGTTGCTGGCATGCCACGGCCTGGTACTGGTCCATGGACCAGGGGTTGGGGACCCCTGATCTATAGCACTTCAGGAGAACAAAATTATTGTTTGTCACATAGACAACATTGCTTTGCATGCATTGCTACGTAATCTATATCGCCTACCCATATTCTGCATCAATTCCAGTACACCAGGCTGCCTCCTTGGTTTACAACATGAGTAAAACTGCAGCCAAGTTGTCATTTTAATAACAGAACCAATTCTTGGGTGATTCTTGTCATCTTAAGGAAACCCACAGCTCAGGGTTAAATTACTTGCTTTGCTTCCAGAAGGATTATAGTCTCTGCCCTCTTAAAGAAATGAATGAATCAATGAATGAAGAAGTAACAGGAAGTGGATCTACGTAATATTCTGGATTATTGTTGCCAATTACAATAGTCAATATTGCGTGAGAGGTATTAACAACTTGTCATTCATATGGAGACTGAAGCAAATGCTGAAACTATGTATCAGGTCAGAAACACTAGTATTGTTAAACTATAGAGCCAATTATTAATGGTGGCTCCCTATTTTACAACAGAAGGTAAAAAATACTGTGATCTGAATGAAACAGATAACTTGAAGTTCCATGAAGTTAGCTCTTATACTCCTAAAGCTTGGTTAACACTGAAGGCACTACACATAACATCAATAAGCTGATTCACTGTATTCAGGTTTTAACTGCTGGCTGGCTGTATGCAGAAGTCAAAGTAGCAATTATTTTTGTGCCAAATGGCATCAACTATTGTTGTTTTAACCTGGGAAAATGTCATTACCATCATGCAACATTTAGGCATTTACCAAATTTGAAAGGCCACCTCACCTACGGCAATATGAATATTGTTCCACAGGACTGGTGTTATAACAGAGGAGGAATGGGATCAGGAGTGTTCTGTTGGATCATTCTGTTGGATCATACAGGATGGGTGGATATTATGGGAGACAGATAGTCCCCCAGACAGTCAGACCCTTGTAATATTAATATTAAAGAAAAGACTCCAGGCAGAATTGTTTATCCCAGTATCACAGATTAGGAATATGATACATTTTATGTATAATTGATAACTTCTGATTTCATAAGAAAGGTTCAACAGATTTTAAGCAATAGTATTACATCAAGAAAGCCTGACCTAGAGCTAACAATAAAGGGAACATCTATAGGATGTATTCCAGAATTATTGGGTATACACTAGCACAGACATGTCAAACACAAGGCCCGGAGGCCAGATGCGGCTCGCAACATGGTTTCATGTGGCCCGCATAGTCATCCTGAAAACAGTGAGAGAATGGCCCCTGCTGCCTTGGCCACGGCCCTGGCCACCCGGGAACCAATGTACAATTTTGTGGTGGCCATCTATGCTGAAACACATTCAGTTTTAGCTCCACAAGGCCATCTGGAAACAAGGGACCGGCCCTGGGTGCATGGTGGGGAGGTGTCACCCTTTGTGAGAAATGAAGAAATGCACAATCGCCTGGAAGTGGCCAGCAAATGGCCCTCACTTACTTCACATATCCGGCTTGATGGGCTCCGGGGGAGGGGTTTTGGTAGGCTCTTCCAGTGGACCATGCCTTGGCGCTTGCCCTGGTCCCACCTCTTCTGCCAGAGACCCTCAGAACTGTCCCACTCCTGCCCAGGCCCCCACAGGCACCCTTGACACGAATGATGTAGAGCTGGCCATGCCCACCCAGTAGGCCACACCCACTCCAGCCATGCCCACCCAGTAGGCCGTGCCCACCCTGGCCACACCTATCCACCCCCCCTGAGGACAACCGCAATGCTGATGCAGCCCTCAATGAAATTGAGTTTCACACCCTTGCACTAGCAAGTGGAACAGATAAATAAAAGCTATTTAAAAAACACAATTGCAGTGCATAAGCAACTCTGACGTCATTTATTTCCTTCTATATTAAAAAAAATGTTGCTTGCCCAGAGTTTCAAATGACAATAGGGCATCAGAATAAAGATCTTAGAACTAGTACACGCCTGGGATGATTCAGAAATAGCCTGGACTGGTTTCTGCCATTTACCACCTGCGTTTATAAGCTTAGTAGTTGAGTAAACAATTCTTAAAAGGTCATTAAAAAAACATGAAGGCATAGGGCAAAATACAAAATGTTCTAACATTGGATATAGTAAAGCATATTTTTGAAAAATGGACCCAGAAATTAATAGTGTCAACAGACACATCTGTATCTATGGAGGAATTGGGTCTAAAAGATGTTATGGAACGGGAACAAATTTTACCTGCTAGGGTTCAAAGTGGATTTACAAATGGCTACAAGAATGACATGGAAAATGATGTTACACTGGCCATACAAAAGAAACCGACTGATGTCTTAGTAATTAAAACAGATATGGAAACCACAAAGTAAGAGCATCACATGGATAATTTTCCTACATTTGATTTAAAAAAGAGACTTATTAAAATTTTGAATAATCTCATGAGAACAGTCAGAGAAAAAAATGGAAAGAAATCAAGTACTATGACATTTGAATGGATTAAGATTATTAGAAGTGAAAGTAAGGAATATAAAGTTGGTTTGTTGTTCTTCTCTGCACTCTTTCCAGAGTCTCAACATCGTTTTTATATTGTGGTGCCCAGAACTGGATGCAGTATTCCAAATGCGGTTTTACTAAGGCTAAAGGTTAAATAGATATGTTGTTACCACTGGTAATACTTAATGGACTTTTCCTGATCAGGACTGAAATGGTGAGGATTTGAGGGTTTGGTGTTGTTGTTTTTTTGTAGATATAGATGGAGTATGAGAGAAAAAGATCATTTGTTATATTTTAAATTGCTAAAAAAAAGTTAGACTTTTAAAAGTCTAAAGGATGAAAGTGGGAAGTCATTTCTTTATATATTACTTTTGTTTTTCTTCATTATATTCCTATTTTTATTTCCTTTTTATTTCTCCCAAAGAAACACTTGGCATAGTGTGATGGGTGACAAATTTAATAAATTAATACATAAAATTTCTCTTATTATTTCCCTTTCTATTTTGGCACCTTTCACTCTTTCTATTGTTTTACCTTTCTTCCAATTCACATTTTTACTACTGGTATGGCAATTATATTATTCAAGGGAGGGAGGGAGGGAGGGAGGGAGGGAGGGAGGGAGGGAGGGAGGGAGGGAGGGAGGAAGGAAGGAAGGAAGGAAGGAAGGAAGGAAGGAAGGAAGGAAGGAAGGAAGGAAGGAAGGAAGGAAGGAAGGAAGGAAGGAAGGAAGGAAGGAATCTAGCAGGCCTTCCAAAGAAGAGACGAGTTTTATTTAGCACTTGCTGTATACCGGTATATTTTGGTTAGGCCATGCTGGATAAAAGCACAATACTTCATGTTTAGTTTCTAGAAAATGATCAAAAAAATTTAATTATTTTGTTAATAAACTGTTTATTAGCCTCAAGCAGAAGGGCACAGTAGAGTACTGTAATTGTAACAGCATCCTAGCTCTGTAGCAGAATTCTAGTTGGTGAGGTGCCAGGCATTAAGAGAGCCAAAGAGGTAATGTAGGTCAGCAAAGCCAGATCACTCTATTTGATATGATTAGCTGTCAACTGATCCATTGAAAGTGGCCTCAGCAGAAATTAAAAAAAACCCATCCAGGGTTCAATTTGAACATAGCTTATAGGACAGGGAACATTAAGAACTGCATGAGCTGGCTTAGAGAGGAAATATAGATGAGATGTGTCAATGACTAGGAGACAGACAATTCCCAAAGAACATGTGATTTGTTCACTCTTATTGCACATAATTGGGGAACTGAAAGGGGAATTGGCAAGATTATTTTATTTGAGTCTATGTTCCCATGCTGAATTTTCTTTACTACAGAGTTCAACATTCCACACAGGCGTCCTACCTTTGCTTAATTATTTTTCATTCCACAAACATTCTTGTAACAGCTCATTAATTACAAAGAACACCCATAAGAACATATCCAAGGCAGGAGACGTATTCCATTCTGGATAAATGGTTGTCCAATGTTTTCTTGAAAACCTCAAGCAAGGGAGCACCCATAATTCCAGGAAGCAAGCTGTTCTATTGTAATTGTTCTCTCTCTCTTTAGTTCCAGGTTGGATATCATTTTATTAATCTTCCACCCATTACTTTTTGTCCCACTCTTCATTTAATTTAATCACAATCTTCATTTAATTTAATTTTTCAGTCTTGAGGCTGCCCAGTTCCACAACTCTAGTAGCTTACAATTAAAGGAAATTAAAAAGAAACATATATCAAAAAAATGTAGAAGAAGCAAATAAAAGCTATAGACATATTAAGTTCAGTGTGGAAAGAACTTCAACAACTTTGGGGGATAAATAACTCTGCCTACAACATGGAGTTCAATCCTGATGGGGCTCAAGGTTGACTCAGCCTTCCATCCTTCCAAGATCAGTAAACTGAGGACCCAGAAATATGGGGAAATATGCTGACATTGTAAACCACTCAGAGAGTGCTGTAAAGCTCTATGGGGTGATATGAGACTAAGTGCTATTCTTATTAGTATTGTTATTGCTTTTGGGTTTTTGTTTTTATACTTCTGCTTCCCTAGGAATACAGAGCAATGTATCAACAGGACAATAAAAGTCTTTTCAGTAAACTGTTTCTGCAGCCAAGAAAAACAAGAAAACAGCAATTAAAATTAAATTTATTTTTAAAAGGCAGTTGAAAAGACTAATCTTAGAGAAGCTGTCATCCTGCAAATGGCTGGTTGAACAAATATGTCTTCACTTGTCATTTAAAATAAGGCAGCGTGGGAGCTAGTCACACATCCTTCACAATCTAACCATCTAAAAACCAACTAAGGTTTCTGAAGAGTGTTCGGAGAAACTTTTCAGTATGAGACTATTCATTCAATCTATATCAAGGTAGATATTACCAAGCATCTTGAATGCATCTGGTTTTCCCCAGATGGCACAATATTTTCCTCTTATATACAGAATGCTAATGTATACGTGTAATGAAATGTACAAGTGACCATGGGCATCCTAGACAAGAGAGAGAGGAGACTCCAGAGGCTTAACTGTCAGAGAAAGAAACTTTGGTAGAACTCGCCATAAAAGTGATAGAGGGAAATCTGTACCTTCAGACTTACAAGTTTAATAAACATAGAATGTAGGGTTAGGAGGAGTCCTCCAGGTCTTGTAGTCCAACAATCGGAATAACAGAATAACAAAATTGGAGGGGACCTTGGAGGTCTTCTAGTCCAACCCCCTGCTCAGGCAGGAAGCTATATACCATTTCAGACAAATGGTTGTCCAATCTCTTCTTAAAAACCTCCAGTGTTGGAGCATTCACAACCTCTGGAGGCAAGTTGTTCCACTGATTTATTGTTTTAACTGTCAGGAAATTTCTCCTTAGTTGTAGGTTGGCTCTTTCCTTGATCAGTTTCCATCCATTGCCTCTTGTCCTGCCTTCAGATGCTTTGGAGAATAAGTTGACTCCCTATTCGATATTGGAACCCAGTTATCATATCACCCATAGTCCTTCTTTTCATCAAACTAGACATACCCAATTCCAGCAACCATTCTTTATATGTTTTAGTCTCTGGGCCCCTAATCATCTTTGTTGCTCTTCCCTGCACTCTTTCTAGAGTGCCAACATCCTTTTTACATCGTGGTGACCAAAACTGGATGCAGTATTCTAAGTGTGGTCTTACCAAGGCATTAAAAAGTGGTATTAATACTTCATGTGATCTTGATTCTATCCCTCTGTTAATGAAGCCTAGGACTGCATTGGCTTTTCTGACAGCTGCAGCACACTGCTGGCTCCCTCTCTCAGTTACTACTGTTAAACCAAGTAACACCTATTCTATAGTTAGTGTTTGGTCTTCCTGCCTAAGCACAAGATCTTCTCTTTCTCATCACTGAACTGTATCTTGTTGGATAGGGACCAATCCTCAAGTCTATCAAGATCCTTCTGAACCTTGAGTCTATCTTCCAAAGTGTTAGCAATGTAACATTAGTATTCATGGTTTTGGTTTCCTGTCTGAACTACCTTGAAGGGCTGATGTATTATCCCTTCTTCACAACAAATAGGCAGATAAAGGATTACTGCTGGATTTTTATAAGATAAATTTTGGAGATCTGAGTATACTGTAGATATTGCCTTCAGTGATACAATGAAATCAAATATATCAGTCCTGCTATTCCTTTTATTTAGCAGACTTGCATACTTTTCATTTTTTTCACAGGGTTTTTCCTTACCAGATCAACTGTATCTTGAACAAAATATTTAAACAAACTAATGCTGTATCCCATAAATTTCCAGTTTCCACAATAATTACTTAAGATGTCATTCCTTGTTTACTTGTACATTTGAACCAGAGATTTATGATGTTTGGGAGAATATTTTGGCTTCAAAATGTTTTTACTTAATTCAGCTACAATTTGCCTAATTATCCAAAATGCTATAACAATATAGCATCTCCTTGTACTATTTTGTCTTGCAACCATATTTGTAATGACTATAGTTCTTTTCTGCTTTTTAATGCTTATATCTTAATTTTATACTGTACATAATTAAAAGAGTATACTTGAAAATATATCAAATGAATGAATTCATTGTTTGCATCAATTCCAATAAATCTGATAAACAGAAATGAAATGCACATACAATTTAAACAAAGCCAGACTAGTCTTAAGCCCCAACACTTAAACCAGTAAACAAAAACTGTTACTAATCCTAAAAGAACTATGTTAATAAAAGAATCTAAAAATGGGCTTGTTTTATTATCATAATCCAATTCATGCTTCTATTCAATCATTAAAATATTCTGAATTTATACTGAATGGAAAGCAAACTAGTTTGGAGGTTATTGTGTGCCATATACTTCTAAGTAAACAAAGAAATCTTTCCTGAGTCATTGTTGAAAACTTCTTTCTAATTAGGACTTCAAATTATAAATAAGGAAACTTAAAATATACTTTTGCCAGAATGACAGGATCGTCGTGTCAATTAAAAACATAATATCAGCTAATAATGAGGAAATATATATACAATACCGAGTACCCAAACTAAATGTCTTTGTACTTACGGAGAAAGTGCTTTTCCAGCAAGGCAATTTCCAAGTGGCCTTTGATCTCATTTAATCTGTCAGACTCTGTTCTGTTATAATCGGGAACTCCTGTAGCCATGATGACAGTCCCAGGACCAGCCTATGGAGGGAAGGAGGGGGTGTATAAGAAAAAAGAAAAGATGCCGGCAGCTCAGAATCCAATCTCTGAAGGATGACAAGAAGCAAGAACAGCCACACAACCCTCTCACACACACTCCAAAATGAAAATATAAAACAGTAGATAAGCTATGGTTACTTTTATTTACTAGTTTATTTGGGGTAAACCAAGAGCTGGGCAGAGCCACCAATCTTTTGTACAGCATTAGGCTGCCGAAATGAATCAATGGAAGCTTATGAAAGAAACCATATCTCTCACGGCATGTCTCGCATCACTGCGCTTGCTCAGACATCCAAAGCAGATGCTTTGATTTCTGCAGCACAAACCGTCATTATCTAAACTCCCTCTGATTGGCTAGAAGCCTGCTCCAAATAAGGATCCTTCCAAGTCAATTATGGGCCACGGTTTCAAAAGAACCATTTAAACAATTATGAAGTCTGTAAATATGCTGCACTCAGGATAAATCCTTTCTCATGCATATTCAAGTACAGTCTGCAGCACAGAGTAAGAAAGAAGAAAGGGGAGCAGAAAGGGTGAGGAGAGAAAAAAACCTGTAACGTTTAAAATTTCTACAACTGTAATATCCTTGAGATATTATTTTCTTTATTTATTGATTAGCCCTTGCCTTGGGCCATATCAAAGTGCAAAGTTCCAGAGAGAAATTATTACTAAAATTTGATAAAAGCAATTTAAAATGGAATTAGATAAAATACAATTTAAAATGATGTTGGAATAAAATAAAACGAAATTGGGATAAAATACAGTGTAAAATGAAATTGGAATAGAATACAAAAATTTAAGATACAGATAAAATATGATAAAATTATATTTCGGTGTCACCCTTGCAATCAGTCCCACATATGCAGATCTCAACTGGATCATTTTGCTTAAGTACTGTGCTGTGTTAAATGTTATTTTCAGATTCTGACCGCACATAAGGTTAGTTGTTTTGATATGGGGACCCCAACGGGTCATTCGTTTGGTATATAGACCAAGGTACCTGTCTCTCTTCCTCTTATACAGGCAACAATCGAATAGGATGTGAGCCAGGTCTTCTACCTCTGGCGCTCCGCAAATGCAGAGACGTTCACTGTAGGATATGGAATGGAATCTCCCATATCTAACCACTGTGTCGAGCTGTTCAAATTTTGCTCGCATAAATACGTCCCTTAGATGTTTTGGCAGTTGTAACTTCAAATAGCTGTCTATTTCAAAAGTACATTTGTATTTGCTCAGCCATTTCAAGTTATCCACCTTGCTAAGGATAGCTATCCTTGAGATATTAAATTTTTAAAAACTGGAGAGAGAGAATAGGACAGATAATGCAGATAATTGCAAAGATCAGGACAGATTTATATTCTCATATAAACTTGGGTATAAATAAAAATAAATTATCGGTGTGTGTGTGTGTGTGTGTGCATTAATTGCCAAGCAAGACAGAAGCTATGCAGGTGATCCTCGAATTGCTACTGTAATTGAGCCTGGCAATTATGGTTATAAGTTGTGATTATCATAAAGCAGATCACCATATGACTGGGCCTGATTTTGTTACCTTTTTGTGACCACCACATTAAGCGAATGTGGTGGTCATTAAGTGACCCACTGTTTTTTTTTTTTTTGCAGGAAATCAGAAATAAAGACTGCTTTCTGGCAGAACTGTCATAAAACATGGCCACATGACCTTGGAGTGCTGCAAACATCTATAAACATGACCTCTTTGCCAAGTACCCAAAATGTGGTCATATGACTGCAAGATGGGTGATGTTGTAGCTTTGAAGCCAGGTTCAATGTAGCTTTTGGGGGGGGGTCCATCAAAACTTTGAATGGCCATTAAGAGATTGGTCATAAACTGGGGACTACAGTATAAACTTAAAGAAAGGATGCATATGAATAAGAAGATGAGTGAGTGCTAAAACATCTTGTAAAGAATAGATGCCTATGCATGAAAAAGATCAAGAAGAAGCTAATAGTCAAGATCACAATTGTCATTCTATTATTATAGATTATTGCTTCTAAAGCTGCATCTGGGATTAGAACACGTCGTGTAGGGATTATGGGAGCTGACAGTAGTTATGCCTGGTGGGAAAAATAAATATACACAATAAAGTTTGCTTTAAAACATATCCGTATGTTATATACAGCACGGAAACAGCATTGGTCGCGTTGGTGGATGATCTCTGGCGGGCCCAAGACAGGGGTTGCTCCTCTGTTCTGGTGCTATTGGACCTCTCGGCGGCTTTTGATACCATCGATCATGGTATCATGCTGCAACGGTTGGAGGGGCTGGGCATAGGAGGCACTGTCTTGCAGTGGTTCTCCTCCTTCCTCTCTGGCCGGATGCAGTCTGTGTTGACAGGGGGCCAGAGGTCGACACCGAGACCCCTCGTATGTGGGGTACCTCAGGGGTCGGTCCTCTCGCCTCTACTGTTCAACATTTATGTAAAGCCGCTGGGTGAGATCATCCGTGGTTTTGGCGTGGAGTACCACCAGTACGCTGATGATACCCAGCTGTACATTTCCACGCCAAACCACCCCAACGATGCCCTTGCCGTGCTGACCCAGTGCCTGGAGGCCGTGCGGGTATGGATGGGGAGAAACGGACTCAAGCTCAACCCCTCCAAGACCGAGTGGCTGTGGTTACCGTCGTCCCGGTACAGCCAGCTGATTCCATCGCTGTGTATTGGGGGCGAAACAGTGGCTCCCACAGGAAGGGTTCGCAACTTGGGAATCCTCCTGGACTCACGGCTGTCCTTAGAGGACCATCTGACGGCCGTGGCCGGGAGGATGTTCCACCAGGTTCGCCTGGTGCGCCAGTTGCGTCCCTTCCTAGACCGGGACTCGCTACGCACAGTCACTCATGCCCTCGTGACCTCCAGGCTGGACTACTGTAATGCTCTCTACATGGGGCTCCCCTTGAGGTGCATCCGGAAGCTCCAACTTGCCCAGAATGCGGCCGCGCGGGTAGTGATGGGAGCGTCGTGGCGCTCCCACGTAACACCGCTCCTGCGTGAGTTGCACTGGTTGCCGGTGGTCTTTCGGGTGCGGTTCAAGGTGTTAGTGACCACTTTTAAAGCGCTCCATGGCATCGGACCCGGATACTTACAGGACCGTCTACTGCCAGCAAATACCTCCCGCCGTCCGGTACGCTCCCACAGAGAGGGCCTCCTCAGGGAGCCGTCGGCCAGACAGTGCCGGCTGGCGACCCCCAGGGGGAGAGCCTTCTCTGTGGGAGCTCCCACGTTATGGAACGAGCTCCCCCCCGAACTCCGTATAATAACAGATTTATGCACCTTCCGTCGGGAACTAAAAACATTCCTTTTCCGACAGGCCGGCCTGGCATAGAAGCTTCGATTCCAATAGGGTCAAAATGTTTTAAGGGGACTGAGTATTTTTTAAATTTTGTATGTTTTGGGTTTTAGGATTTTGGCCAAATGATTTAATTTATTTTTAATTATTTTAAATTTTGTATATTTATATGTTTTTTAAATTTTAGGCTGTACACCGCCCCGAGTCCTTCGGGAGAGGGGCGGTATAGAAATTTAATAAAATAAATAAAATAAAAATAAATAATAAAGTTAAAAATTGTATCACTTGAAGGTAAATATATTGCCATTGATAATTATAGTTTTTCTCTTCTGAGAAAATGGTAGCAAGAGATTACAAAAATAAAGAATAAGTCAGTATTTGCTCAGCACTGGAAAAATAAAAAAATGCTATCTGAAGAAGAGATAATCAAGAAAATACTGGACTGGGCAGAAATGGATAGACTTACGGTGAAGATTAAAGAAAAAGAAGATACAGAAGATTTTCAAATATGGGATGTATTTTATCAATGGCTGGAGAAACGAGGTAGAGATTAGGAATTTAATGTTTATTATTAAGTAAAACAAATGAACCTAGAGAACACGTTGTTTACCACGCACTATGAATTGTAAATATAGAAAACTAATAAAAAATTAGTTGTCTTTGGTTCTTCGGGTTTTCTCTCACGTAGAATTTGAAGTGTCTTGGCGACGTTTCGACGAAGTCTCATTCGTCATCTTCAGGCTGGTGCTTTCGGCTTCTGCTTCTAGGAGCAATATGAGATTTTAGCTGTTTCTTCCTTTTAACTGCCAGTGGGGGTTTGAACTGATTGGCTGGGAATGACACCAGACCTACACTCACAAAAAACACACAAGATGTCACCACCACACATCCAGGCAAAAAGCAAACCCAAACCCACACTGATGAGGAGGCACGACCACAAACCAGAAGCCAGACCACAGCTGC
This sequence comes from Bothrops alternatus, assembly GCA_034064705.1. Taxonomy (NCBI): domain Eukaryota; kingdom Metazoa; phylum Chordata; class Lepidosauria; order Squamata; family Viperidae; genus Bothrops; species Bothrops alternatus. Next base: position 22,421,371 of record JARGCV010000006.1, read on the forward strand.
ATCATTAGCCACCTTAAACCCCTCCAATCCATACACGAAACAGACACCCACCATGAAGATGAGGCACGACCACGAACGCGAAGCCAAACAGCTATGCAGTTCACCATCTCTAATCCCCTTGTAAATCAGACTAACCTGAGCACAACAAAGCCCCCACCCAAACAGAACACTCCCCCAGCCAATCAGAGCACAGCCAAGCCCCTAACCAATCAGAACACACCTCCACCCAATCAGAACACAGCCAAACTTCCAGCCAATCAGTTCAAACCCCCACTGGCAGTTAAAAGGAAGAAACAGCTAAAATCTCACATTGCTCCTAGAAGCAGAAGCCGAAAGCACCAGCCTGAAGATGACGAATGAGACTTCGTCGAAACGTCGCCAAGACACTTCAAATTCTACGTGGAAGAAAACCCGAAGAACCAAAGACCTACATATATATATGTCAAGTGTTTATTTTTTAGATTTATTTTTTAGACTGCCCAGGTTCGAATCCCGGAAGGGTGAGTTCTGACTGAAGAGAGTTAAGAAACTCGAAATGGCTATATCAGAAATCCCTTATTTCTTTGTCAACAATTTTAAACAACATATATATATATTTGTGCTTGCAGGATGGCTCTGGGTTGAGCTGAAACAAGCAAAAGGAAAGAATGATTCCTTCCTCCCATATTTGGGTTTACAGGGTGCAATCTAAAAAATAACAACATATATATATTTGTGCTTGCAGGATGGCTCTGGGTTGAGCTGAAACAAGCAAAAGGAAAGAATGATTCCTTCCTCCCATATTTGGGTTTACAGGGTGCAATCTAAAAAATAAACACTTGACATATATATATATATATATATATATATATATATATATATATATATATATATATATATGTATGTATGTATGTATGTATGTATGTATGTATGTATGTATGTATGTATGTATGTATGTATGTATGTATGTATGTATGTATGTATGTTTTCTGAGGTTTTCGCGGGTGTTTGTATGTATGTATGCCTTTGCAATGAAGCAGAAGCCGAAAGCACCAGCCTGAAGATGACGAATGAGACTTCGTCGAAACGTCGCCAAGACACTTCAAATTCTACGTGGGAGAAAACCCGAAAACTGAAAAATGTGTTAAATAATAAAATCCTTATTTGCAACATGTTTCATTTTCATAGGGAATAGCACATTTAAATATAGTGAAGCTCATTATCTCAGATGTAATGCAGACATACAATGCAGTCATACAGAGCTTTCTATTTTATAGTAGATATTTTCTGTCAATGAACTCAATATACATATATCTAGAAATTAATTTTCTACATGCACCCATTCCTCCAACATTTTAGGAATGTGAATTCCTATGCAGTCTTTTTATTTGTCTCTGCATGTTAAAAAGGAAATCAGAATCACTCCTGTTTTTGTCTTTTTCTTGTTTTCTGAAAGATTAGCTATGCAGTCATCTGTGGAAAATAACATCAGTGACCGACCTAACAGTAAATAGGCAGGTTGGCTAGTGTCACTTTGAAAGGCTAAAATTGCACTCCATTATCTGCTTCAATGCTTTACTGCGCTCTGAGAAATGGTGATACTTCAAAAACAGCCACTGGAATCACAAGTATTTCTGCTACTGAAATCAGGGTTAAAAGTATGCAGATTGAGGCACTATCAAGTATTCCAGAAATAATGTAACAGAATTTAGTTCCATGTAACTGGATATAATACCACAATCAGTTCTAATCCCGATCCCCTATTAATTATAAGCGGCAATGTTTCAACAATAAAAATGATGTAACAAGTTATATTTTGGGCTTTTATTTTTACCCCAAATTTCTATGTTTCCCATCAATCTCATTTTCTTATTAGCACACCCGGCCATGCAAATGGAAAGTTACACTTGCTTAGCACTCATTTTTGTCCCATAAAAAATTAATCTAACTGCACAGTATTTTAGACACATCAACACAGAGATTCAGTGTTCCAATATCTCAGGAGTTGTCACAAAGAAGAGGGAGTCAAGTTATTCTCCAAAGCACCTGCAGGCAGGACAAGAAGCGATGGATGGAAACTAATCAAGGAAAAAGGCAGCCTAGAACTAAGAAGAAATTTCCTGACAGTTAAAACAATTAACCAGCGGAACAACCTGCCTCCAGAAGCGGTGAATGCTCCAACGCTGGAAGTTTTTAAGAACAGACTGGATGGCCAATTTGTCCGAAATGGTACAAAATTTCCTGTCTGAGCAGGGGGTTGGACAAGAAGACCTCCAAAGTCCCTTCCAATTCTGTTGTTCTATTCTATTCTATTCTATTCTATTCTATTCTATTCTATTCTATTCTATTCTATTCTATTCTATTCTATTCTATTCTATTCTATTCTATTCTATTCTATTCTATTCTATTCTATTCTATGAAGCAGAAATGACTTTAAATTATAAATGAAGGCAAGGATTTCACATCATTATTGAGGAAAGGGACATTTAGCATTGCAATCTTATACATGCCTGTTCAGAAGTACCCTGAGTTCAATGCCTTCCCAAGCTATAATTTTATATTGATTTACCTAGGAGTAGGATTTAATGAACTCAGTCAAACTTAATTTTGAGCCAGACTATTCAGTAGGAACAATCCGTTCTTCTAGAGTCACCTTTTCTCTTCTAATTTTGAAAACTGCACAACTTATTAATAACTTGACAAAGGAATCAGATAAGAACTACAATACAAGCCCTACATAAAGCTTTATGTAATTAAGCCTATGGTTTCTCCCAAGCCTGTAAGTACTGGCAGAGTTGATATATTATGAGTTCCTTTTAGGTAAACAATGTTATTTCTCAGGACCCAAAAGATATTGGAAGTGCATTTTCCATTTAGCTCTCCCAGCCTTTTGAAATAGCCTTCCATTTGAAATTTAAGGGGATCCTACTCTTCTAGCTTTCAAAAGCCATGATAACCTGATTCATCACATAAGCATTAGGCTAAAATGGGGGTGGAGTCAGAAGGTTAATAGTTTGGTTGGTCTGAAGCCTGGTGAAAAGTATTGTTCCATTTTTATTCCATTGCTTTTATTGATTGTTGTGAGATGATGTAATGGGCATTGGGAATGGCTTTGAGAGATAGAAGGAAAGGGCCACTACCAAAGCAACACTCAGATTTTTTATTTTTTGAGGTTGACCCAAAAAATAATGGTTTACATTCCAGGATTCTAACGGACCTGGAAGATATAATATCGGAGCCACTGAATATAATCTTTCAAAGCTCCTGTAGCATAGAGGAACTACCAGAAGATTTAAAAAAAGAGCTGATATTGTTCCAATCTACTAAAAGAAGGAAAATGGATCCTGGAACCTATAGACCACTCAGCTTGACATCAAAACCTGGGAAAATCCTGGAAAAGATAATCAAGTGAATACCTAGAAACAAACAAGGCATTTGCTAGAAGAAAACATGGCTTACTTAAAAACAGATCATGCCAGAAAAACATTATTGCCTTCTTTGACAAAGTGACTAAATTACTGGATCAGGGAAATGCTGTGCACATAGTATACTTGCACTTCAATTAGGCATTTGACAAAGTAGACCACAGCCTACTTCTTGATTAGATAACAATGTGGAATAGATGGTACCACCAAGAAATGGATTTGCAGTTGGCTGACCAATCACGCCCAACATGTAAGCCTCAATGGAACTATATCTATAGGGGGAAAGCATGCAGTGGGGTAACCTCAAGATTCTCTCTTGGGCCTGGTGCTCTTCAACATCATCATAAATGATCTAGATGAGGAGATAGAGGGGCGAATTCATCAAATTTGCAGAAAACACCAAGCTGGGGGAATTGCTAACAGTTTGGAAGATAAAGTCAAGACTCAAAAAGAACCTGACAAACTTAAAACACTGGGCAGTTCAGTGGTGAGAAAAGTAAGGACCTGCACTTAGGCATGAAAAACCAAATCCATAGGTATACAATAGGCAGTAACTAGCTCAACAGTTACTGGCTCAACTCCCCCGGAGAGAGGGATTTATGGGATTTATGAGCAATCAATGTGCTGCAGCTGCCAAAAAAGCCAATGCAGTCCTAGGCAGTATCAACAAAAGGATAATGTCCTTTTAAGTATTATCATAAGAAGTGATAATACTGTTTTATACTGCACTAGTGAGATCACAGAGAAGAGCAACAAAAATGAAAAGGTGTCTGGAGGCTAAACTATACAAAGAATGGTTAAGGGAACTAGGTAGGTCTACCCTAACAAAGAGAAGAGAGGGTCAACTTATTCTCCAAAGCACCTGAGGGTAGAACAAGAAGTAATGGGCGAAAGCTTGTTAAAAAGAGATTGGACCTAGAACTAAGGAGAAATTTGCTGGTAGTGAGGAAAATCAATGGAACAACTTGCCTCCAGGAGTTGTGGGTGCTCCGTTGCTGGAGGTTTTCAAGAACAGTCTGCATAACTATTTGTCCAAGACCATATAAGGTCCACTGCCTTGAGCAGGGGTTCAACTAGAAGATTTCCACGGTCTCTTCCAGCCCTATAAGTCTATGAAAATCTATTCCATCCACTCCATCCTTGCTTTACCCATTATATCTCTTGGACACCCAATACATCATAAATATGACTTCACTTTGACCTTTAAATGTCTTTCAAGATAATTTCTAAATGAAACATTAAAGGTTCTAGAACTGTTTTAGTGGTGGCATCTCTTGTCACTGCACACCAGGAACTCTTCCTCTGTTGCATTTCCTATGGCCATTAAAAACACAAATATTTCACATAGTTGGGGGGGGTTGGTTTGGGCCTGCCCTGACAGAGGGCACTATTACTATATTATTTATGTTGTGTTTTGTTTGTTTTTAATGCATTGCATGTGGTTTCTTGTACGCTGCTCAAAGCCAGCGTGAACTGGAATGGAACAGAAATTTTAATAGAGTAATGAATAAATAATTGAAAAAAAATGTTGGCCTCAAGATGTAGATCAGTTCGATAAATCCACATTAAGACTAAAATGTTTTTTTTTATTAAGATTGGATATAGTAACAGAATCATCCAAGTCTGACTGTGTTTTACTTCTTCCCTTTGTTGTACTCATGTGAATTAGGCGGACATATGCCTAAGATGCTTACAAATACCTTCATTGTTTCATCTTCATTGTTTAAGCTTAAGCAATATGTTTGCTTGTTGCCTTGGTGATGGATTTCCCCTCTCTTTAAGGGTCTACACTTTATTCTCTACTTTTCTCTTTATTCTTTATTTACATAGCTGTAAGGCCCAAGCAATCACACTCATGTGTAGAGTTCAAGCTTACTACTTTATCATATTCTGCCTACAATACAGGACTCTCCTCAGACTGGCAGCCTTAGCCTGAGAACAGATAGATATGGCTCTATGAAGCTTAAGGGGGGGGGAGTGTCCATTTTGAATCTCTTGTGGCTCTGCAAGGACTCAAAACTAATTCCCCTTCCTGGCTGAATGTTTCCCAACAACAGCTCAAATCAGAAGTTGATAGGGCTGAATAGCACGTGGGATTAAAGACAGAAAATATTCTTCCGAGCACGCCAGGATGCATATGGAGCCCCTGTCCAAAACACCGTGAACATGTCTTGGCTTAAACTTCAGAGGATGACTGCACAATCCCAGGAAAAGCTGCTTTAAGGAACTGCCTGCAAATGCTAAGTTAATACTCTGACGTGTTCCCAAATGCCCTTTTATGCCTGAAGTCCAAGTGACTGTACTGCTGCAGAAGTTAACACTGCAACTGTCACTGTTTTATGAATTTCAATCTTTTTCTGATTGGGATGCTTTTTTTTAGCACTTCATGTGCTATAAGTCAGAAAAGAATTATTTCAGCAATTAATATTCTACCCTTCAGTTAAAAATTGTCAGAGAGGGAATTGTGCAACACATAGTTTTAAGAGACAGAGGAACAACTTAAACCCAGCAGCACCAACATTAATAAAAATTAAACTTCAGCAAAATGTTGGAAAGCTTCTATTCCCAACAAGCCTCTATTCTATATTTGATGCAACAAACCCTTTTCCCCAGTCACATCCCACCCACCATATTATGCAATGATTCTCAGCAGTCAGGTTGAAAAATGGGGGAGTTTGAAAAATTGCAAGAGAAGCTGTAGCCAGCTTACTACCGTAGCGTGCAGATATGGCAACAAAAGCAATGTTCCTTGAAATACTTATATATATTTGTTTTTAGGGCACATACAAACTTTGTATACCACTTACCTCAGAGACTCAGGGCCATTAAAATAACAATACCCACACAAACAAAACTCCCTAAAACAACAAATTGCCAAAATATAATAGTTAACCTGAATCCCCCATCAACGCTAGATTTTTAATGGAATATGCAGTTTTAACAATCTTAAGAAAGGCTAGCTTGATTGAGGTCACTACAGGACACTGCTCCAGTGCAGGCCATTATTAAGAAGGAGTGCTTCTTAATTCACATAGGGTGGGACCTCAATTCACATAGGTTTCTTGAGATAAGTGCAGAGAATAAGAGAGCTGGTTCTGGAGATACACAGAGGCTGAATCACATAGTGTTAAAAGTTGAGAACAGATCTATTTATACCAGAAATGTAAAAAAGCTTCTGAGACTCAATGGTTAAGATGCTGGAGTGATACAAAGAAGACTCACATTCAATTAGATGTCTGGAAGCTCACTTGCTGACCTTGAGCCAGTCACTAATTCAGCTGAACCTTTTTCAAGGGATTGTTATTGTAGGAGAAAATCAGAAAAAAGTAATACAGCACCTAAACCCCTCCTGGATGAATGGTGGGATACAAATATAATAAATAAATAAACTATTGACTGTGTGTATTCAGTGCTTTGAGTCTATTGTGTGAGTTGTCTGGTTTTGGCTTAATCATTAAATAAACTCAGCCACTGTGTTTGGTAAACCAACCCAGGTTTATGAGATATGGTGAAATGAGAACCTCGTCAGCTATGGCTTATTCAATGAAATTTAGGGAGCTCTGTGAACATAGTCATTTAAAGAAAAAAAATCACTCAGGATTTTCCACTAATCTCAGAGCTAACAAATAAAATAAAATATGAACTTAAGAACTGAAACACGTACAAAATGATCAGAAAGAAGTAAAATGTTTTTAGGTTTGTGAGAGAACCAGCAACAGGGAAAACAAACTTAACAATACTAGCCTTGGGAATGCTTTGCTTTGATGAACCTTCCAATTCACATTTCAAGGTCACACCATGGAGTCAATGTAAGAGCTCATCTATCCACTTTCTTTTCATGACATGGCACAGAGCAAGTTATTTTTAACTGAGGAGAGAGATCTCATTACTTTCACTGTGCTTTGAATGTAAACCTTTATCGTATTAGTACAATTTAGCTGCCTTTGGCTGTTCCAGGGTTAAAGTCCATGTTAGTTCAAATAAAATAAAAGATATTAAGTTTTTACTAACTTGTTATTTATATATATTCTTTTTCAAACTTGAATTTAGAAAAAAAAATCAAGTTTGGCTCTAATCTCTCTGACAAAGAAGCTCTTTTCTCAAGGTCCAATACAGACTCTCAATATAGATTCATATTTCAGAAAGATGAGAAGAACCATAGTCACTTCTCTTTACATTTGCATTTTTGCCTTTCAGGGGATCTCCACATCCAATCAGTGTACAGGCAGCAAGAAAGCTAAAATATGCCATCCTCCACCTAACAACTTTTTGCATCAAATTCCAAGTTCTTTATAATTATATTTAGATATAAATGAATATATTACTGCATGCGTATGCATACCTAATTTTTTAATTTGGTTTGTTTACTCATTTATTTGTAAAATGTATAAAACCACCTCACAATTTATGAGTACATCAATAATAATTTTTTAAAAACCCAAATTAAATCAAAAGATAAATACATACCCATTCTGAGTGTATTATACCCCTCTGTAAGAAAATCTCCAGATATACTGAAATATAATTCCCAATAATATCAACTAATATTGGATGGGCAATGGATTAATGAATTCTTAAAGAAAACAAAATATAGCTAAGCTTAATATATAGATAGGAGGGACCAACAAGAAAAACTAAACTAGGAAATATAATTTTAGTTTAATTGATGTAAGAATTTAATTTTATGGCCTCAGGGTGGGTGCACAAGGAGCCATAAGATTTTGGTGGTTTCCATTTTTATAGGCCAAAAGGGAAAATATTCAACCCTTGAAATATATCTCATAGTTCCAGTGAAAAGATTCATCACTGTTGTTCTTCATGGCATTAAAAGGAAGCCATCTGAAATAGACCAGGAAAACTTGTATCCATCAATTCCAAAGAACTCGAATTACACCCAGCTATCCTGAGAACTAAAGGAATAATGGAAAGAATATTTAATAAGCCCCTTCTTCCCAAAAAAAAGAATGCTGATGAAAGGTGACAAGGCAAAAATCCTCCCTCCATTTTTGCTTTCCACACTATAGGCCTAGTAAGGTTTTTAATGTGTGTATTTCTTCTGCCACAGGTTCTCCTTCCATTCAGATTGTTCAGGCTCGTTTCTTCAAAATAAGCAACAGCAATAAAATGTGCAAGCATCTTAAAGACTTACAATGTCCCTCAGTTCGTCGTAGCCTGATGTACGAGGTATTTTCATAGGGATTTCATCTCCACATTCAGTATCTGAAGCATTGGGAGACTCTGCTAAGTCCGGGAATTCATCTCTCTTATGTCCTCTGAACCTTATTTTGTCCAGCCTCTTTAGCATGTTCAGCACTGCACCTTTCTGCTTTATCTTAACATGACGGTTGGAGTCCCTGAAGAACACAAAGGGAAGGAGAAGAAAGCATAAGATTATTTTCAGGACATGTATTTAACATAGGTTCTGTACTACATCAATACCACAACTCTCGGCAGTGCTCAAGAATACCCAAAGTAATCTTACGGTCTAGACTAGAGTGACCTTAGTAAAACAACGAGAAAAATAACAATAAAAAATTACCATTTTCTCTTCCCATTTGGACTCAAAGAAGAAAGGTTTTCAAAATTATTCTAAAAGCAAGAAAGGAAGGAGTCAAAAATATTTCAAGGGATATTATGTCACAATTGGGGTCACAACTGATGAGGCTTGTTTTCTGCTCCATACAGTCTTCGCTTCATATGAGGAGAGCACCCTGTGAAGAGATTCTACTGAACACTTAAAACGATAGGTAGATTTATTTTGGATTTGTGTGAGTAATCCAGAGTCATATATCTCAGATTAGAAACCATATAAATTGAAATAACAAATAAAGTGGCCCTTACCTGTGATATAAGAAATACTGTAATTATACAATATGTCTTATTACTAAATCCTTGATAATAGAAAAACATCATACTTCAGAAACCATGTTTTTTAAAAAATAATTTGAATTCACATTTTATTTTACCAAATAACTTTCTATAAAAAGATAATACTTTTTGCCCATGAAAGTATCAGACTTTTAGATTCAGTCATATTTGCCCAGATACACTAAATCAAAGGGATATATTAAATTAGCTACTTACATTGATTTCAGTAAGTCAGTACTAAATAAATCTGTATCAAATCCATGTTCCTTTCCACTAGACACATAATGAAAAAGATTGTTGGGTCAAAGTGTGTGTATTTTATTTAATTAAATATACACTCCACCAATACAAAATTTTAGTTGACTTAATACAGCAGTTCCCAACCTTCTCTATATATCCTGCACCCCTAGAACACTTCTGTGTATTCTTGCACCCCTTAAAAAGGTTCAAAATAACGGCAACAAATTATGGATATACACCCAAGTTTTCACACCCCCTGGAATGTTGTCTCACACCCCCAGGGGGTGTGAGCACCCTCGGTTGGGAACCCCTGACTTAATAGAATATGAATATTGTTCTGTCTGGCCCCTCTCAGCTCATTAAAATCCACATAAATATGTCTTTAAGAGATTTATTTAACACATTTCAAAAGAATTCACTTCAAAGCACGCTGCTGGCATTTTGCTGGCAGAAACAGCCAAGTCTCATTTATTTACATTTAGATTAAAACATGCTCCTTCCACACCTTCCAATTAACTCACTCTTTCTTTATCACATTGTCCAATACCTCATTATTCTCCCGTAGATTTCCAAAACATCAGAAGACTGAATTCAAACGCACGGCTCCAGATATCAGGCTACTCCTTGATTAACGTTGCTCGTGACAAAGGCGTAGTCTCTCTGTCCCCTTCTAATATAGTGTCCGATACGTCACTTCCCCCCATTACTTCCTTTTTCCACTTAACTGACACCTTCGTTTATCAAACCTTCGGAATCTCGGATCAAGCCATCTATCTTCTTGATCCAAATCTGACCCCTCACTTTGTGAATCTGACCCAGACTGCCTGTAAATCTCCTCCCTGTCTGGCTCAGCTGCCGGGAGGGGAAAATACCCAGAGGGGCCTGGCTGCTGATCCTCATCCTCTGATACTTCCCAAGCTGGTCTAGGGACACTCACAACAAATATATATAATTCATTATAAAGATCTGGAAATGTATTGTTTCTAAGTGTATGAGCTAAGAAATTCTAGGTTTCGTTCTTAACCAAACCTAGGCTTAAGCAAACTTATCCTGAGCCCCAGCACGGTACAGAGATTGAAGTATTAGTATTGCTAATATTATTAGTAGAAGCAGTATTAATAAGCTAGCATCACTGCAAAATTAAAGAATATACCAAAGAAAAATGTAACTATTACTGTCTTATTAAGTTACACAAAAGTGCCAAAAAGGGTCAATAGAGAAAAAAATATCCGAGATATGTACATTTACTTTTTTTTTCAGATTTATGCGCAACAACTTTGATTGGCTTATTGACATTCCAATAAGATTAAAATAAATTCACAATTATATACCTTACAAATGAAAAGAAATGAGCATAAACCTATCCAGGATCAAAGATGAAATCCTACTGGAATCCATAGGCTTCCATATTGACAGCTACACATCTTGCTGGGATTGAAGTTAAACCTGTTTCTCCCCATTCCAAGACTTACAGTCATGGGAACAAAAGCTTAAATACATCTCTTATTTGGGGATACAGTATATATCCAAGCACCATAAGCATATTGATGAAACCTCACATGCCCCATCAGATTACTTTTTCATTGGCTTTGTGTGGATATTGGAATGAGCTCCCCCCAGAACTCCGGACATGTCATGATCTCCGCACCTTCAGAAGAGAACTGAAGACTCATCTCTTCAATCAAGCCGGCCTGGCCTAGATCTCCTCGGGTTTTAAAATTTTTAAACAAGGCTGTTTGGGTTTTAGAATTGGGTTTTTAACAGGTTTTTAGCAACAGCCTTGTATTAATATTAATTTAATTTATTTTTAAATATTTATTGTTTTTATGTTTTTACTCTGTTGTGAACCGCCCCGAGTCCTACGGGAGAGGGGCTGTATAAAAATTTAATAAATAAATAAATAAATAAATAAATAAATAAATAAATAAATAAATAAATAAAATAGAGGAGAAGAGTTGAGCCCTACAGCAGTCCACAAAAGAGAAACCCACAGACTCAACCATTCGTACCCCCACTGCCATCATCTGTAACAATCTGCTCAGGAAGGAGAGCCACGGTAAAAGTGTCCTCCATTGACAATCCTTGCAAATGATCCAGAAGGAACTCATAGGCTATAACATCAAAGACAGTAGCAGACCATCAATACCACCATACTAGAACATCATCATCATCATCATCAAGTTGGAAGGGACCTTGGAGGTCATCAAATCCAACCCCCTGCTCAGGCAGGCAGGAAACCCTACACCATTTCAGACAGATGGCTGTCCAGTCTCTTCTTTAAAACTTCCAGTGTTGGAGCATTCACCGCTTCTGGAGGCAGGTTGTTCCATTGGTTAATTGTTCTAACTATCAGGAAGTTTCTCCTTAGTTCTAGGTTGCTTCTCTCCTTGATTAGTTTCCATCCGTTGCTTCTTGTCCTGCCTTCAGGTGCTTTGGAGAAGAGCTTGACTCCCTCTTCTTTGTGGCAGCCCCTGAGATATTGGAACACTGCTATCATGTCCCCCCTTGTCCTTCTCTTTGTTAAACTAGACATACGCAATTCCAGCAACCGTTCCTTATATGTTTTAGCCTCCAGTCCCCTAATCATCTTTGTTGCTCTTCTCTGTACTCTTTCTAGAGTCTCAGCATCTTTTTTACATCGTGGTGACCAAAACTGGATGCAGATGTCCCATGCTTATGACCTCAAACCAAAGTATGATTTGAACTGAAAAAATCCACAGCTGGGTACATGCTGTACCAATCAGAAGAGGAAAATCCTCAAATCTGCAATCTTAGAAATTGCTTAGAGCAAAGCAGCTCAAGCATTTAAAACACGCCATGAAATATGCAGATCTGCATTCCTGTGAATAACACATTCTGTGTCCCTGACTCTTCTTTTATGGCCCTCTCTTATTCACATAAGCACAACCAGAGATACTTAATATATCATTCATATACATGAATACGTTTTCCCATAATCTTTTTCTTTCACAATTGACTAACATTTAGTAACGCTAGCTATCCCTTTTCTTAATTGGTGTCCTGCCAAACCAGCGACACACAGTCCCATCTGTCTTAAGTTCTATCCTTGTAAGCAGTCTGAAAATTCACCATAAACTATTCTCTAACACTACAATAGGTATTCCAACACTATGAGAAGACATAGGGTACATCTTTGATTTTTATTTTACATCTGGGTCTTCTTACATGAAGGTCAAATTCTGCCCAATACTCAGGTGTATTTTCCCCAAAGGACATACTACATGACACTATCACTAAACGCATCCAAGAATTTTATAAGAGGATCCCTCATTATCAGTGAAAATATCAAAACACTACCACTCCATCATGTCTCTCACTACAGTCAATTTGCTTAGCCCACAAAGAAGCAAAGCAACACCTATTTTTTAACCCAACCCATGCCATAGCAGATGAACCTTAAAAAAGCAAAGCCATGAAAAAGCTTTTAGAAAGGTTGTGTGTGTGTGTGTGTGTGTATATATATATATATATACACATACATACACATACATACACACATACATATATATATATACATATATATATATATATATATACATACATACACACATACATACATATATATATATATATATGAAGAAAAAAACACAAATCAACTTCCAGCTATAATAATGTTGTCCATTTAAGAGTTCTTTTCTCATTCTTATGATTTCCATATATATACTTTTAACTTCATGCATCTTAGAAAGCAGCCACTTTTTCACAGAAACTCATACCCCAATATTTTGTAAACTATCACAGGATGTTTTGCTGCGACCAACTTAGTATATCAAACTCTGGAATAAACCCACTCCTCTTAAGAGGAACCTTTTCTTTAGCTGCCAATGTTTAAGAGGCCAGTATATCCTTACGTAACATAAAAGTTTAAAGTAGAATTCTTTGAGGCAGGTGGGCACTTCAGAAATGTAAAATATATACATTGATATTATAGTCCAGTGGTGGCGAACCTATGGCACGGGTGCCAGAGGCAGCACTCAAAGCCCTCTCTGTGGGCACGTGCCATTGCCCCAGTCCTAGGCCTTCAGCTGGGTTTTATAAAACCTTTTCGCTTTAGGCCTCCGCCACCGTGTATTTAAAAAAAAAAAGGTTCAATCAATCAATTTCAGCTTCTCACGGGAAAAAAAGAATCTTGCAAAGTTGGAATTGATTGATCGAACATTTTAGTCCCACCCAGTCTGCCGTTACCACCGCAGCCACGTCCACCCAATGGGCTACACCCACCCAGCACCCGACGATGCATAGGTGGGTTTTGGGTTGCAGTTTGGGCACTCAGTCTCTAAAAGGTTCGCCATCACTGTTATAGTCCAACACACAAGCTGTCTAAACCAGCTACTTTAAAGAAATTGTAATCACATATCCATATATGCTAAAAAGAAGATCTATGAATATTTAGAAGTAGCTCTTCCTGAATATAGTGGGGCTTGCTCTCTAACAAACACGCTTAGAATTATATTACCATGCTTTACTCCTTTCTCTTCAATATAAGCTGTCCTTCTGAATTAAAGTTTGAGAAACATTTTGAAACGACTTCTATAAGAAAAAAGTTTGTGAACTGCATGACTTATTATATTTCATATATATTGCATACTTCATCAAGATCACTATAAAAAGTTTTTTCTTGTACCATTAATAATGTACCATCAAAGTTAAGCTGCACATATTAGTGAAATGAAATATAAATATTTATTATGTTCTTTTTCAAACAGTTTTTTTTAAGTTGCAGAAAATCTAAATACAAGCTATAAACCCTGATTCCATTCTTTTTGTTCCGTTATGTACTATTGGTTACTAAGCTAATAATTATAGATCTTTTAAATCACTATGATCATTATAAGTGCTGTTATTGCATGTACTTCATCATGGGCTTTCTTTCTAGTGATACGTATTTTCTGAAATTGTCCCGCCACCCCAAAAAGTAATTTAGGCACCCACTATTAGATTTTGTATGCCTCTTGCATAAAAATGTCAAAATACTGCATTAACAGTATTGGCAATTTCCTGGGAAATCTGGAAGCATCTGTTCTTCCTATAGCTCATATTGATTCAGTCATTTTCAAGGATGGTCAGGCACTTATATAGAAGTAAAACTTCCAATATTTAGTGATGTTTAGAAACACTCTGAAAGATTTACTTTCAAAAGAATGAATCAACAAAGTCCAGAAAACATTCTAGAATAGTTCACCATGGAATATTCTTTGCATACTAGTGATGACTAATTCAGGTCTTTCCTTTATGAATGTTTAATGAATGGAACTATATCTATGTGGAGGGAAGCATGCAGTAGGGTACCTCAAGTGTTCTTCAACATTTTCACAGATGACCTAGTGGGGAGGAATCGAAGAAGTGTTCATCAAATTTGTAGATGACATCGACCTGAAGAGATTTCTAATACTTTGGAAGGTACATTCAAAATTCAGATTCTTCACAGACTTCAGCATTGCATCCTGTCTAACAAGCTGCAGTTTAGTGGTAAGTAGTATCTTACACTTAGGCAAGAAAAACGAAATGCAAAGATACAGGATAGGCAGTAACTGGCTCAATGTAGTAATAATTGTGAAAGGAATCTAAATATCATTTAAGTTATGAGTCAGCAGTGTGCTGCAGCTGCCAAAAAAGCCAATGCAGTCCTAGGCTGCATCAACAGAGAGATAGCATTTAGAACAAGGGAACATCAAGGGAAGTGAGAGCCAATTTGATCTCGTGATTAAGACACCAGGCTAGAAAGCAAGAGACCGTGAGTTCAAGTCCTACCTTACTCATGAAAACCAGCTGGGTGACGTTTGGCCAGTCACTCTCTCTCTCTCTCTCAATCCACCTCACCTCAAGGATTGTTGTTATGATTAAAATAGGAGGAGGAAGGTGTGTTGCGTATGTTCGCTGCTGTGAGTTATTTGTAAAAATAAAGGCGGGTTATAAATAAGTAAATAAAAATAAAATGATAGTAGCACTCTATACTTCACAAGTGAGGCTACACTTGGAATACTGTGCCCACTTCTTGTCACCATGACACAAAAAAGATGCTGAAACCCTAGAAAGTGTGCAAACAGCAACAAAGAGGATAAGGGGTTGGGACATTAAATTGTATGATGAACAGCTGAGGGAATTTAGCCTAATGAAGATAAGGTTCAAGGGAGATCTGAGGTTTATCACAAGGAAAAGGGGGGAGGGGTCAAGAGGGGATCAACCTGAGCGGGACAAGAAGCAAAGGATGGAAGCTCATTAGAGGGATATCCAACCTAGAAATAAGGAGCAATTCCCTGACAGTGAGAACAATTAATCAATGGAACAGGAAGGTGTTGAAAAAGAGATTGGACAATCATTTGTCTAGGATGGTATAAGGTTTTCTGCCTTGGGCAAGGGGTTGAACCAAGGTTCCTTCTAGCCCTATGATTCTAAGATTTATTTATTTGTTTTTCCCTCCTTTTGTTTTGAATAAATGTAGGGTTTTTTATCCATTGTAATTTATTGCTATTATTATATTTGTATTAGGTGTGAGATATCTTCTTGTACTTTATTGAGTCTTCTGGTGCTTTATTACTTTATTATTTTAAGGTAGCAGAGGGCTCTAAGTTTGCTATCTCTCCAGCAAACACCCTATGGAAGAGCTCTTTCATCATATTTTTGTATATTTTTATAATTCATATTATCTTTTATTATGATTTAAATAGAAACAATTGTTGCCAATTTCCCTTGAAACTGAACTGAAAACAATGAGAAGTCAGACTGGCTGCTGAAAGCCAAGACAGATTTACCTAATGAAAAATGGACGTTCCTCCCTACATCTCTCCCACCCATGAGAATCTCATCAAATTTTTATTTTCTTTTGGGAAAAATAATCAGAAGCCCGTTTTGTTTCCAGCAACTTTAATGATTATGAATGATAAAAATGCAAAGAATTTTTTCAGCACAGCACCAGTTCAAAGGATCAGCAATAAATTCTAAAGACTTTACATAATATTTTACAAAATCACAGACTATAATAAGATCCTGCTTCACAACTGCAAGTAACAGGTTTGGGTAGACTGGCTTGTAAAACTTACATGAAAGCCAAAAAAAATGGGCATTTCATATTGAAAAATATAGAAGCCAACAGATGGGAAAAATTCTCCTATATATTCATAGTTAAGTATTGTTTACTTCCATGCAAGTTTCATTAGCCTCTGGGTTTTATTTCTGTTTTCAAAATTGGAAACCATGTCCAGATTGCAAGACTGCTAGTGCGCAAGAATTCTAGGCTTCCGATTACATACTTCAGTTAGTTCATGGCGAAGGTCTAAAGGTCATACTGCCGATTTATAAACACATTTCAGTAGGAGCTATAAGGAAAACACTGCCACTAACAAGGGACAGAACAGCTCCAGCTGGCACTATTAAACAAGGAGAGAGCTGAATAAGAAAATATGTGTTACAAGCAATAAGCCTGTCTATTCGACTGGCTCAGTCTGAACTACTCACATAATTTCCAGATAGACGAATCAATATTGCTGGGAATACCAGCCGTCTCAATTAGGAAAGAGTGTGGGAAGCACCAGTTGCTTCAGTCATTTATAAAGCATCTTCAGGTTTCAGAACAAACAAGGTTTATTGGTGACCAAAACTAATCTTTTCTGTGCCTGTTTATTTTTCACAGGCAAATATTATTTATTTTCAAGCATTTTTCTCCCAGCTAAGTGTTAAAAGTAAAACAGCAATAGGATCATATTATCATATGTGGTGGGAATGCTCAAAGGCTTGTGAATAGGATACAAAGATGGCTGAAAGATATATTAATGTTAGACTTGGAGTTAAAACCTGAACTTTTCCTGTTGGGAATAACTACAGAGAAATACAATAAGAGAACAATCTTATTGTTACTTGGGAGTCCTCCTCGATCCACGGCTGACATTGGAACATCATTTGTGGGCTGTGGCGAGGGGGGCATTTGCCCAGGTTCACCTGGTTCACCAGTTGCATCCTTATTTGGATCGGGAGTCTCTACTCACAGTCACACATGCCCTTGTCACCTCGAGGATCGACTACTGCAATGCTCTCTACATGGGGCTACCCTTGAAGAGTGTTCGGAGACTACAATTAGTGCAAAATGCAGCTGCGCGAGCAATTGTGGGCCTTCCACGTTGTGCCCACATTTCGTCAACCCTCCGCATGCTGCATTGGTTGCCTATCAGTCTCCGAGCGCAATTCAAAGTGTTGGTTATTACCTATAAAGCCCTTTATGGCATTGGACCAGGATACTTACGGGACCGTCTTCTGCCACATACTTCCCTTCGACCGGTGAGAGCGCACAGGGTCGGCCTCCTCCGGGTCCGGTCAGCGAAACAATGCCGTCTGGCGGGTCCTAGGGGGAGGGCCTTCTCTGTTGTGGCGCCCACCCTCTGGAACCAACTGCCCCCTGAAGTCCACGTTTCCCCCACTCTCCCGGCCTTCCGGAAGAATCTAAAAACTTATCTATGCCGGCAGGCCTGGGGATGACTGTGATTGTGTGTGAATGATGAATGTGTTTGGGGGGTCTTTTTAAATGCTTTGTAGATTTGGTTTTAGAGTTTTTAAATGCTGAGATGTTGTTTTTGTTTATGCTGTTAGCCGCTCCGAGTCCTTGGAGAGGAGCGGCATAAAAATCTAATTTAAATAAATAAATAAATAAATAAATAAATAAATAAATAAATAAATAAATAAATAAATAAATAAAATAAAATAAATCTATTTGCTGTTACATATCTTGACTGCAGCTAGGCTAGCATTCGCACAAAAATGAAAGAGCAAAGAAATTCCCACAGAGGAAGAGACACTATATAAAATATTATCATGTGCAGAAATGGACAGGCTCACAATGGTATTGAAAGGCAAATGTAGATCAGTTTATGTCGAAACCTGGGATAAATTTTACTGCTGGAGGGATTCGAGGAGGATGATTGGGATTATAGGCTAGCGTTAAGATAGAAATATATGTAATTTTAGGTTAGCAAATAGACAAATAGATTAAGTATTGTATATAAAATTTAGATGTATATTAAGAGATGAAGAATCGATTGTAAAATGTGGAATAATTTGATAAGAATGTATATAGCGGAATGTCACATTATATCCAATGTTTCTTTTAATTGTATTATAAATAAAATTTTGAAAAAAAAAGGTGGGCTAACGTTTATCTTAATAATTCCTTTTAATAGCTGTGGACTACACCTATTTTTTTTACTATCATAATTTTATTAAAAACTACCATAAAAACTAATACAAACTAAAAAGAATAAAAATAACAAGAAAAGGAAAAAATGGGGAAAAATTAAAATACAGTAAAGAAAAATAAAATATGTGAAAAAGTGACTTTTCCCTTCATCAAAGGGAACTTAGTAACTTATCACCTTTTCTTAAAATACAATAAATGTTCTCTTCTCACTATATCCCATTTCTTATAAACAAATCCTTAAAACTTCATCATTTCAGTTCTGATCAGCAAAAGTCCATGAATGACTGCCTCCCAATGTTTTTTTTTCCAAGTCCTTAAACTTGTATTTTAAGATTTCTTTCACTAAGGATTGAAGAAAACTCACTTGGTGCTTTAACTTGTCAATCCAAAGGTTCCTAATACAGGTAGACCTTGATTTACAACCAAAATTGAGCCCAAAATTTCTGTTGCTAAGCGAGATAGTTGTTAAGCGAACTTTGTCCCATTGGACAATCTTTCTTGCCACCGTTGTTAAATGAATCACTGCAGTTGTTAAGTTAGTAACACGGTTGTAAAGTGAATCTGGCGTCCCCGTTGACTTTGCTTGTCAAAAGGTCACAAAAGGGCATCACATGACACCCCGAGACACTGCAGCTGTCATAAATATGAGTCAATTGTCAAGCATCTGAATTTTGATCATGCAACCATGAAGATGCCGTAACAGATGTCGTAAATGTGAAAAACGGTCATAGGTCACTTCTTTCAGAACTGTTGTAACTTTGAATGGTCGCTAAATGAACTGGTGTAAGTCGAGGACTACCTGTAGATGAAAAGCAGTTAACAAGCCATTTCCAACGTCTATGGAAGGAAGGAAGGAAGGAAGGAAAAGCCAAGATTGCTTTTCTCCCCATTTCAGAGGATCATTAAGCATGGTCTCTTATCATTAAGGGTGATATAATAATTAAGAATAAAATAGTGGACTTTTGGGAACATGGATAGCAATTTAAAAAATATCACCGGAAAATATGCACCTGCCTATAGGATCAAGGAAACAACCAAGATAGTTCTTGGTTAACAATAGTAAATAGAACTTGGAACGCCGTCATTAAGAAACACAGTCTTTGTAAACGTCTGGTTTGGTAAATATTCTTTACTCCTCACTTCCAGCCTCAACTATATGTCTGTTATATTTTATCTTTTATGATCCCTAGCAAAAGATCCTGAGGTAGAGATTCAATAACCTGGGGTAAAAATTCAGTCTGCTTTTTCATTATTAAAGTAATCAACATTAAGCATAATATCATATTAAGAAGCAATCATCATAGAACATAACATACAACAATAGGTAAACATTCTTCACTCCTCACTTCAAGCCTCTACTATACACCTGTTACATTTTTTAACCTGTATGATCCCTAACAATAGGTCCTGAAGTAGTAATTCAATAACCTGAGGTAGAAATTCAGTCCGCTTTTTCAATATTAAAGTATTCAACATTAAACATAAGATCATATTAATAAGCAATCATCATAGAACACAACATATAACACTAGTGCTATATGTTGTGTTCTATGATGATTGATTATTAATATGATCTTATGTTTAATGTTAAACTACTACCTCAGGACCTATTGTTAGGATCACAGAGGATAAAAAATGTAACAGGTGTATAATAGAGGATTGAAGTGAGGAGTGAAGAATGTTTACCAAATCAGACGTTTACAAAGAATAACCCTTAGTGTTGTACTGCAGGTTATATGATGATTGCTTCTCAATACGATCTTATGTTTGATGTTGAGTGTTTCAATAAAAGAATTTTATATATAAAAAAAAAGAAACACAGTCTTAAAGCACAATGTCATATGACCATTTGCAACCTCCTGCTAGCTTGCTCATCGACTGTACTTGTCACAAGCCGGCAGTGAATGTTGCAAATGGTGATCATGTAACATGGGATATTGCAACTGTCATGATTGCACGCCAGTTGCAATCAAGTGTCTGGAGGGATGCTGCAATAAACTGGTTGTAAATCTTGCTTATCGGTGTTATTGTCACTTGGAACACTTGCTGATTGAATGGTTGTTAATCAAGGACTACCTGTAGTAATAGCCCCACTGCTTCAGAAAAAAGTCAGCCAGAGAATAAAAATAAATAAATCACCATGCTAACCACACTTACTAATGAGATGTTATCCATTTTCCAATATTGTGTGACCTAAATCTTTTTCCTTTTAATAACTCTGGATGCTGAGGGCTATCCAAAGTAAAGTGTTAATGTATCTCCCACTTAAAATGGCAGAAAATCTTTTCAAAAATCATGCCATCAAATTCAGTGGTACCATCAGAACAGATTTAGAGGTGCCACTAAAAAAGGAAATGGGAGCCCCAAATGTTCCTCCTGCTTTAAAAGAGCAGCTTGAAATTAAAAACAGGCCAGCCACCATTTTCCATACTTCAAACTGCAGGAGGTTCCCATGACTTGACAACCAAGATGACAGGCATTATAAATAAAGCAGAGAACAATTTCCATTTCACACCACCTCAAGCTATGTTTTTTCATATGCACAAAGAAGCTAAGTGATACAGCAAAAGGAACAGCAAAAAAAACAACATTTCTTAGCAAACAGAGAAGGTGGGACACTCTATTGCAGACATGTCAAACTTGTGACGGTGTGTGACGTATTGGAGCTTTTTCTCCATTGCCGGCAATGGGGTGGGCGCGGTTTCCTTATGACACCCCTGCTCTACTCTTTTTAAAAGAGAGATTTGTGACATTTACATACACTCAATGAAACAACTTACTAAAATTAATACAGGTCGTAGCATGCCTTTATCCTTCAGCACAAGAGACACTGACTAACATCTCTGTAATTTAATTTTTAATCACCAGCAATGTTAATATACTCAAGACTCCGCTAAAAGTTAATTTATTAAAATAAGAGAGCTTTTAACGCTTCTTTTGCTCCCAATGAGTATGCTATGAATTTTAAAATATGTGTTGCTGCATTAATAACAAAGGCCCAGTTTCTTAAATTACAACACTGATTTTCATTAAACTTATTTATATTTCAATCCCTCTTTGAGCTTAAAGAAAGGCAAAAGCTGCATTGAATCTGTGGGAAAGCAAGGAGGGTGATGACCCTTTGTAAAATTGTTTGACTATCATATATTATACTGCTTCTTTCTGGATGTGTATGATCTTTGCTTTTATTTTATTGTATGATTTTATTCATCTTGTGCTTTTAAAGTTTCAAAGTCTTAAGGGCCCAGTGTCATGTGGAGACAAATAGCCTTAATTGTAAGTAACCTAACTAACTAATGAAGTAAATTAATGGGTGAGGAGAAGAATATCCATGCTGCTAACCCCAATAAGGGTCAAATATGTTGAAAAAGAAGAGTTGGTTAGAAAAATAAGATCGTGGAAAGGCTTTACAAAAAAACTGTTCCACCAAGAGAAGATGCAAAAGATAATGATTCAATGGTCATAGAAAGTTTCTTAAAAATGAATGGATTACTGACATGACATGATTAGCTCACAGATCAGAAAATCCACCAATCCAAAGGGCTGGAGCCTGCATATATTTCCTAAGCATCACATGCAATAAGAGGGAAAGTTCCTTCTGTAAAACCCCCTAAGAAAAAGGATTACAGAAACTGAAATCTCCTACTGGATAAAGAAATTATCATCTTCCTCCTTATCAACCACAGATTTCTCTATTTCATTTATCATCTCATCATTCCTCTACACAGATGGACATCCTGTATAGGCAATCGTTTCAAATCTGTTTCACATCTGCAGCTGGATTATATGCGACTGAGTAATATTGAGTAAAAACATAACCAAAAATGGGGAAGAGCAGCTATTTTGCAAAGGGCGCCATAAGTAGCTATGGGAAGTCAGCCCCCCCAGATAAAGAAATATTTTTGGGAATATTAAAAGGCAGATTATATTTTCCCAAAGGATCTTAAAGGCAGAAACCCCCCCCATGTCTCTCTGCCCCAAACAGAAACCAGGTCTGCAGAAATGCAGATGTGATAATTTTGTCAGAAAGATTGGAGTCAGCAAGCTTGGATTAGAAGGACAAAGATCTCTAGAATCAACAATCCCTCACACCAAAAAAAATCCAACATAGGACATAGCCATCAGCCACACCCCCGGGGAAGCAGGATATGACTTTTGGGACATAATAGGATTAACCCACCACCATCAGAATACCAGAAAGGCATACTCAGACTCTAGTCAAAGTTCATGCCACAGGAACAACTCCAAACAAAAGCTCAAGAAAGTATAAAAACCCACCACCCCCTACTACATGTGGTCAGTTTTTCCCAGAGCCATCTTTCTGTCTGGCTCTCCTCTTCAATAAACTGCAACCTTCTTTCTAATGCAGTCTCCATTTTGTTTATTCCCAGCTTGGACTGGACCCTGATGAAGATTTTTCTTTCAACATAGCACTGGAGGATAGGAAAACTATGCAAGAAATACAACACTTCCCTTGTGCCACATGTGCACCCTAGAAGAAGGCATGAGATGGGGCATTGTCTTACCTGAACGCCTTTTCTCAGCATGATGATGGAGAATCCATGAGTGGATTGTCTTAATCTTCCTGCTCAAATAAGATTAAGTCTGGAAAGTTGCCACGCCTCTGCTGTGCTAGAGCACCCCAGTTTGCGACGAAGGCGAGGCACAGATGCTAGTCCGACACGTATGCTCAACCTACACTGGACACAGGACCAAACAGACACTAAAAGGGAGGGTGTGGATTCTCCATCATCATGCTGAGAAAAGGCGTTCAGGTAAGAAAATGCCCCTTCTCCAGCATGATTGGATGGAGAATACACGAGTGGGACATACCAAAGCCCTGTTATCCCTAAGGGGGAGAAGCAGTTTGGGCCCGAATCCCACTTGCAGATACCACTTGCTGTAAAACCTTCTGTCCAAACGAGGCATCCGAGGAGGCAAATTTGTCAATCCTGTAATGTTTGACAAATGAGGAAGGCGAGGACTGCATATCTCCCCAATAGAAGCTTGGGTCGCCCAAGCCGCCGATGTAGTAGCATTGCAGGTCCTCTCTGACGGAGAGGGCAGCCAGCTCTGAAATTCGCCTGGCTGACATGACCGCTACAAGGAAAGCCACCTTCATAGACAGCAGTCGTAGAGTACATGTGTCAATGGGTTCGAAGGGTGGCAAGGTGAGGGCCCGTAAGACCCGGGGTAGGTCCCAAGAGGGATAACGCCGCCCCTTTTAGGAAGGAACACACCATAGGGTGGTCTGCCAAGGGGGCAGAATTGTCACACAGGAGCACCGTGGATAGGGCCGAAACCTGTCTGCGGATGGTGCTTGGGGATAACCCCCTGTCCAACCTATCCATCAGGTATTCTAGAACTATCGTGATAGTGATGTCTGAGAGTTCCACCTTGTGTCTGAACATCAGAGACAAAAGCTCCTCCATATGGCATCGTAAATTATTTTCGTGGAGGGGTGCCTGGATTGCTGGATCATGGCGATCACCCTTGACAAATATGAAACTCAAGTCAAGGCCCGCCGCTCAAGTGCCAAGCGGTTAGTTGGAGCCACTGAGGATCTGGATGCTGAAGGACTCCCTGGCTGAGGGCAATACAACCCGAAGGAATCCTCCAAGGGGAAGAGATGGAAAGCTCCACCAGATCGGTGAACCACGGACGTCTCGGCCAATGTGGGGCAATTACAATGACCTCCGCCCGTTTGTGCAGGATCTTGCAGATTGTCGCTGAAAGCAGAGGAAGGGGAGGAAAGGCGTACAACAGTTCCCTAGGCCAGGGGCTGCGGAGGGCATCCGTCCCTTCTGCTTTCGGAGACGGGAACCTGGAAAAAAATCTTGGAAGTTGGGAATTGGCTGGAGAGGCAAAAAGGTCTAATGCTGGGTGGCCAAACCTATCGGCGATCTCCCTGAACAAGCTGGGATCCAGGCGCCACTCGGAGTGGTCCACAGTCACTCTGCTCAAGGAGTCCGCCTGCTGATTCGCCTCTCCGGAAATGTGTTCCGCTTTGATGGAACAAAGGTTGGTCTCCACCCAAGATCCCAACAACTGAGCCTCCTCCATGAGAGGCCTGGACCGGGTCCCCCCTTGTCTGTTGACATGGGCTTTTGCTGCAATATTGTCTGTGAGCACTAGGACATGTTGCCCCGCCACCCTCCTGCTGAAGTGGTGTAAGGCTAGATGTATGGCCCTAAACCAGTGGTTCTCAACCTTTCTGAGGTTGAGACCCCACTTGCCCCGCCCATGCGCGCCGCGACCCCGACCCGCAAAAAAAAATTTAAAAATAAAAAAACAAAATGGCGGCCGGCGGTGCCCGGCGACCCCCGCGAAATGGTGTCGCGACCCCATTTGGGGTCGCGACCCCAAGGTTGAGAACCACTGCCGTAAACTCTAACCAGTTTATATTGTTTCTCAAGTCTGCCTGGGACCACCGACCCTGAGCCAACTTCGACTGAAGGTGTGGTCCCCAGCTGAACAGGCTGGCATCCATGGTCAGGGTAAGCCTGAATGGTTCCTTGAACTGGGTGCCCCTTGTCATTGCTGGGGAGACCCACCATCGAAGGGAGTTGAACGCCTGATGAGGAACTCGTACCTTCTGGGTGGAAGCGCTGGTGCCCATCCTTTGAAATGGGAGCAAGAACCACTGTAGATCCCTGGCATGAAGTCGGTACAATTGTTATACAGGAAGTGGTACAATTGCCATACAGGACACCATCTTCCCCAAGAGTTGTGACAATGTTGCCAGGGTGACCATCCTCTCCCTGCGGACCCAATGAACTAGGGCCCGTATGCTGTCTCGTCGGTCCTGTGATAGATAGACCATACAAGTGTCTGTGTCTATGACCGCCCCCAAATGAAGCAGACAAGTTGATGGGACTGTCTGGCTTTTCTGGAAATTGACAGAAAATCTGTGAGCCTGAAGGGTTCTGATGGTAAGGGCCAGGTCCGACTGAGCCAACTGGAAGGATGGAGACTGGATCGGAATATCGTCCAGGTAATACTGGACCCATATCAGAATCTGTCTCAGGTGGGTGGCCAGCACTGCCAATACCTTCATGAATATTTGGGGGGTCAAGGAGAGACCAAATGGAAGTGCCCTGTATTGGTAGTGTAGGTGGGCATGGCAAAACCTGAGGAACTTGCGATGTCCAGGGAGGATGGGGATATGCAAGTACGCCTCTGTTAAGTCTATCAATCCCCCTTCCTGATGCTGGCTAGGATTGATTGGAGTGATTGCATTTTGAATTTCCTGTAAGTTAGGTAGTAATTCAACCACTTTAAGTCCAAAATTGCTCTCCAGCCTCCTGAAGACTTTGGGACGACAAAAAGATTGTAATAAAACCCCCGCCCCCTCTGATCCTCCGGAATTGGCTCTATGGCCCTTATTTGCAATAAATGGGAAATAGCCTCTGACATGAGGCTTGCTTTGATAACGTTTTTGGGGGTAGGACAAGACTGAAAGTGATCTGGAGGACTGGACCAAAATTCCAGGGCTAGACCGTGAGTGATGGTGTTTAACACCCAGGAGTCTGTGGTGGTGACTTCCCATACATTGGCGTAGAGGGATAGTCGACCCCCCTATGGAAGAAGCGTCCCTGGAGTCACTTGGTCCTTCTAAAGGGACGTCCTCCCGAGCCTCGAAAGGGCCACTTGGTCTGGAACTGCGTTTTGGCCCTGGGTGCAGGACGATCCTGGGGGCGATCTGCTCTCGGGGGAAAGGGGTGAGGGTTTTGAGGCCAGTCCCAAGTGGAAGCTGAACGAAAGGACTGCCTGCGAAAGCAATGCTGTGTTGCCCCACCACCAGATCTCTTATCCCCTCTCCTGCTCATATGTATCATGACCTTGCGTTTGTCCTTACACTCAACCAGATAAGGGTTGAGGGCCTCACCAAAAAGATGTCCCCCATTGTAAGGTGTAGTAGCCAGTCGCCACTTAGCTTTCAAGTCCGCACGCCACTGCTTAAGCCACAGTAGCCTACGTGCTGAGACGTCTGCCACTATGGCACGTGAGGAATACCTCGCTGCGTGGAGGGAAGCATCCGCCATATATTGCTACGTGGCCACTAACTTAGCCAGGTTCTGATGGGCGTGAACCTGGTCTGGAGGAATCAAATCTTGGAGCTTGCGCAGCCATATGATGGAGGCTCAGGTGAAAAAGGCCAGGGATGTAGACGCCTTCAATGACCATGCCGAAGCCTGATAGGATTTGCATTAAGGCCGATTCAAATCTCTTGTCCTCAGCCTTGAGAGCTTCGGCCATGTCCCCTGGAATAGTGGGGTTAGAAAAAAGAGAATTTAACGGTTCGTCCACTAGAGGGACCTCTAGTAAGGATGAGAAGGAAGGAGCCACATTAAAGAGTTTTTTCTCTGAGACCCCCGGAGTAGGAAGGGTTCCCAGGTTCGCCCACTGCTTCTGAACCATGTTGCGGAAGAAAGGGGGGCAGGGAATGTGCTTCTGTGGCACCACTGGCTCAGAGTACAATGGATTCGGATCCTGAGATGTAGAAGGAGCCGGTTTAGCCTCCTGTTCCGGGGCAACGTTAGCTGAAGTGCACGCTTTTAGAAGCAGTGAGCCAAACAAGGATTGATCAAACAAGCCGGTAAAAGGTGACGGATCTGATGGAGAGGCCTCCTCATCGTCCGACAGGAGCAATCCCGACGGTTCGAAGTCCTCGAATTCTGATTCCTCATCATGGAAGTAGGATCCGCTTGAGGAAACCGAATGAGGAAGTGTAGGAGCCTCTGTCTGAGGGCGTGACCTTGATGGAGCTGCAGGTTCCTATTGGGCCCGTTGATAAACGGAAGAGGCCATAACCTGAGCGAAGGCCTGAGCCATCACTGTCTGAAAATGATCTGACCATGCTGCCTGCAGTTCGGTGGGGCGAAGCCCTGCTGCTATGAGTGTGAAAGTAGCTTGCACCCCGGATTGATTCCTGGAGTGGCAACCCTCTGGGAATCTATACTCTGGCTGGGAATAATGGGTTCTACCTGTACGGTCTCCCTTTGAGGGGTCCATGCCCGTGTGGCTATAGTAGGAGAAACCAACTGGGGCTCAAATAGCGACATCACAGGTGGAGCAGGCGTGTTAAATTCCATCTCACATGGAGCCAGCCTTTGTGCCTTGGAGAATTCCCTTTCTAAGCCCTGATGGCGTCTGGTGGCCTCCTTCTTAGCTGCTTTGGAAGGCTTTTTAGAGGACTGGGCATTGGCCTTTGCCTTAATCCTCCCCGCTGCCTCCATTGTAGAGGGCTTGTGTTTCTTTTTGGCGGGGGAGTCAGTAATGCTCTGTGCAAGCTGAGGAATGGAGATATCTGCCATCCTAACTGGGCAATTCATTTGGGAATACCCCTGTTCCAATTGTAATGATGAAGCCAATCTTTGTGGCACTCTTGGGTAAGGAACATCTCCAACTAATGCTCTCCTTAATGGCAGTGGCTGATAGCGATAGGTGCTTCAGTGGTACTAATTCCTGTGTCTTAGCGCCCCCCCCAGCGCTGTACATGACCGCTGATCGGGTCACCTCCCTCCAAGTAATACCTAATCCTAAGTATCTGGCTACTGAGGGGTAGTAGGGGCGATGGGGGAAATTGTATAGGCAATGCGTCCCTATTGGGAAAAGACTGCCCTCTCCAAAGGTTCTTATTGAAATCCAAAAAGCAGCAAAATGCGAGGGGATTGAGACCATGCAAAATGGCATCCGCGTTGATTTTGCGCCAAAATCAACTGTCTCTATAAGCTCTGAGGCTGGAATGCAAACCCAGCCGTTGAGCCTCGCCAAAATGGCAGCCATGCGATTTTCGTGCTCAGGGAAAGCTGCAGAAAGTACAGCCAGGTCCTGGCCGAACGCTGACTTCAGCGACACACCGATCAGTTGAGGGGCGAAATTAGCGGCGTTTGGCGCTGTTTCTGGGACCTCGCAAGCGATCCTGCCCAAATATTCCCCAACGGAATCAGTGCTGCTTTGAAAAGCCGAACAAACAGTCAGCTGAGGAAACTAATAAAGACAGCCGCCGGAGGGTTCCTGCAGGCCGAGAGCCGTTTAAGTAAGTTCGAGGCCGATCAAACTGCGTTCACCTCAGCGCCGGTCCGCTGGAGCAATTTAGAATACGAGAGCTAAGCTCCGGTCAGCTGAAGTGTTTTGAGCTAGCGGCGTCAGCGCCAGCCAGCTGGTCAGCGCCTGTCAGCTGAATCAATTTCAGGCGGCGGAATGACTCACGTGTAAGGCGAGCCATCCCCAACCCTCAGCAGGTAACAGCCTGCAGAGAAGCCCTGCAATCAAGGAAAACTTCCCTAGCCAGATGTAATGTCCAATTAGAGTTCTATAGTTTTGATCAAATTGAGACTAATGTTCAGAATAGCAAAGAAGGAAGGAAAATCGATGAGGGAATTGTACAACCTGCTGCTAAATCTGGAAAGGAGCAATTTACATGTCTGCTGAGCTAGAGACTAAGTTAAAAACTGGGGTGCTCTAGCACAGCAGAGGCGTGGCAACTTTCCAGACTTAGTCTTATTTTAGAAGGAAGATTAAGACAACCCATTCATGGATTCTCTATCCAATCATGCTGGAGAATTTTTGGTACTTACACATATGGTGATATTAACATCACCCATTATATTAACACAAAGTTATAGGGAAAGATTAGGAAAGAAAAAGCAAGAAAGTCAAACCTACACAACTAAGCAGTCTGATCTGCATGCAATATCTTATCTAAAACCTACTAGGAGAATGAAAACCTTGACGTACAACCACAATTGTGCCCAAATTTCTGTTGCTTAGTGAGACACTTGCTAAGTAAATTTTTCCCTCTTTACGACCTTTCTTGCCACAGTTGTTAAGTGAATCACTGCACTTGTTAATAACACAGTTGTTAACTTTAATTCTCAGAAGGTTGCAAAAAGTAATCACATGACCCCGGGACACCGCAACTGTCATAAATATGAGTCAGTTGTCAAGCAACTGCATTTTTTTCATGTGACCATGGGGATGTTGCAATGGGCGTAAGTGTGAAAAACAGTCATAAATCATTTTTTTCAGTAACTTCAAATGGTCACTAAATGAACTGTTGTAAGTTGAAGTCTATTTGTAGTTATAGGGCAGGGATCTTCAAACTTGGCCCTTTTATGACTTGTGAACTTGTGGCTGAGAAATTCTGGGAGTTGAAGTCCACAAGTCATAAAAGGGCTAAGTTTGAAGACCCATGTTCTAGAGCAAAGAACTATAAACAGAATGGATGGTATCTAGCTGCCAGCAGCCAGAAGACACATAAAAACAAACACAGCATCTTAACAAAAATGGCAGGCCTGAAGGGAGGCAGCTAGCATAAAGATATTGAGAGGATGGAAAAAGAACCAACTAATATTTAATTTCTTATGTCACTGAAGAGAATATCTACTTAACCCATATCTACTTAACCCATACTTAACCCTACTGGTGCTCATTAAACTCTAGAACAGAAGCAGCATTTTATCTAGTGGTATTCATCACATGGAACAAACTCTCCATGGAGGTTAGGAAACGATTCTTGCCATAAACTACATATTTATTTGTTTTCTAAGGATTTTACTCCAGTCTAGATTTTCTCCTTCAGTCCTAACAATAGCTTTGTGAACATGTGTCCATTATATATACTATGCATATTTATTTATTGTATCAACTAATTGGAAGCAAAATTACATACATAAGCTAAATTAACCAGACAGTATAACAATAAAATTTATTTTTAAGAAAAGAAAAAGGGGAAAAGCAAAAAGAGGAAGGAGACTGAAAATTTATCTCTGGTACAAAATAATTCCAAAAGACATTGAGGTCCATCAATGACCTCATCACTAACTGTACTGCCTCTTGTTCTGTTCTATTTTAATGTTTTAATTTTTTAATTCTAGTCTGTGACCATAATAAATTATTGATTGAAGCACTGACTAAAATGCTAAAAAATCTTTCTTGTTGTCCATATTTTAACTTAAATTGCTTTGCTATTTCTTTAATAATGATAAAGAAATTGCTACATATTGATTGTTTCTTTGATTGAAAAGTTTCTTGAAGAACTTGGGAAAATTTTCTACTAACCTTTTATAATAAAAATGCAGTATCAGTTCATAGTCCATATCCCCTAATCGCGCATATGAA
Source organism: Bothrops alternatus (assembly GCA_034064705.1). NCBI lineage: Eukaryota > Metazoa > Chordata > Lepidosauria > Squamata > Viperidae > Bothrops > Bothrops alternatus. The sequence goes on from JARGCV010000006.1 coordinate 22,452,214, forward strand.
CTGATGCAACAATTTAGAAACTGATTCTTTGTTAGTGTGGGCTGTTAGATTCACTGAAAAACTGGAGCATACATCGTATTACTTTGACGGTATTATACATGTGACAAATTGCATCAAAAAATTTAACACAACCAAAATAGAAACAAACTTACAATGAAGAATAAATTTAATCAAATTTGGTCAACTCTTATTAGCTGTATTGATATTTTCCATAACAGATTACTCTTGTTTGTAAAACTATCATCTTGGATCAATATAGTAAATATGGAGGACTGCAACAATTCTATTCCTCAAGCTCATATAGACATTTACAATTGTTAAATATTTTTCTAACATAGGCCCATGTAAAGAAATGAACATTCCTCTTTCAAATATTAAGAAAACCTGGTAAAATGCCTTGTAAAAACAACAGAATAAAGATTAACAGTGGCATTCCAGCAGACTTGCAAAAAAGCCTATTTAAGCGTCTATGAACATGCTTTTATTTCTGTTTTTTTAATGCAAAGGAATAACAATAATTAAAAGAAAACTCTTTCTGGAGCAGCTTCTACAGTATTTGTCAGCACAAGGAGAAAAACAGAAAGCATGGCATTTCAATTAAAAAAAAAATTCTTATGTCTTCCCACCAGCTACCTACACAGAGTCTATTTTGGTTTTCACATGCACATTATTAGTAAACATCCCAATTATATAAACGATCCATAGGAAGCTATGCAAGTATTTAGGCTCAGCATCATTAATCTACATTGTAGAGTTGTTCATGCAATAAATTCAAGGTCTTTGCTGGGACAAGATGATTTGCTCTTCCTTAAGATGATAGTTCCCTTTCTTGTTATTGCAAACATACTGTTATGCAATAGTAGTATGATCCCTTTCTGAAGTCTTCCTAAAAAAGAATTGACAACATGGACCTCTTGATATCAATATTTTATTGAATTAAACTGACTCAATTACTATCAATGTCAAAAATAGAGATTTACACGAGCTTACACAAAACTCCTCATTTCAGAGTCACAACTATCTTCCCAATGAAAATTCAGAATCTTCATACTTTAGGCATCAATTTCTTTTTTTCCTAGCATTTCCCCCCCCCAAGTGCATAGTCCACTTTTTTTAATCAGTTGAATGTTGATTCATTGATTGTGAAAAGAATTGATCAACCAAGCTTGATGTGATGGGTTGGGAGAGAGTGACCAGCCCAGCCAGTTTTCATGCCTAAAGCAGGACTAGAACTCATAAATCTCTTGGTTTCTAGACTAACATCTTAACCATTAGACCAAACTGGCCCTCTGCTTTAGGCACTGAGTAGTCAGTATCTGCTGTTGTTATCCTTAAATTGCTCCCTTCCCAAATTTCAAAACATGAGACAAATCCTTACATATGCAACAATTTAATTCAGCTATGTTGAAGTCTTGGCACTAAAATAAATGTTTTAGCTTTTAAAGATTTTTTTTCTGAGCTCTCACGCATGTGCTGAACTCTTTAAGAATTCATAGAATTCATAATCCATGAATGCTGAAGACTAACAAATTCTATTTGTCCTTCCCCCCAAGATAGCAGCTGGGCCTCCAGAAGTCTATGCTTTATCAGAGTTAGAAGGGCACTATCACTAGTTGGCTCTTGGATTTCAGCAGTCATTCCCACAGCTGTTATGTTCGCTGAGTCAAGCCAAGGAAAATCACTTACCTTTTACAGATAACAGCATGCTCAGCTATATTAAGGCATAGGAAGCACAGCCTTATATTGGAGTTACTGAATCACATGCCAGTCTCTCACTTTGCCACTGCTGTGCAACCCAAAAGAATGCCAACACCTAGAAATACCCAGATAAGTTGATTGGGCATATGATTTAGACAAGGCACAAGGCATGCCAGACTCATTTAAAAAACAAACAGCAGTGGCATATTAAAATACTCTTAAGTCCACAAAGAAATGCATCTGAAAACTTAGCACAGGCCTGGCGGCCTTAGAATATGCTGTCTTATCATTCTCAGCATCCCCAGTGGAGCCATATGTCTAATACATCTAGATCAGGGGTAGTCAAGCTGGCTCAGGAATTCTGGGAGTTGAAGTCCACGAGTCATAAAAGAGCCAAGGTTGACTACCCCTGATCTAGAGGGTATCATACGGACGGACAGTGATTCTTTCAAAAGAAAAGAACAGTGAGTTTGTGTAAATCACACATACCAAAGCCTACTGTCCCTGAGGGTGGGTAGTAGACTGGTCCAGTGTGGCACTTTGGTGAATAACCTGTTGGAGAACTCTCCTGCCAAAGGACGCCTCAGTCGAGGCAAACCTGTCAATTTTGTAGTGCCGAATGAAAGGGGATGGTGAAGCCCATGTGGCTGCCCTGCATACCTCCTCAATAGGCGCCTGTGTGGACCAGGCCGCGGAAGTAGCTGCACTTCGTGTGGAATGGGCCGTGACTCACCGTGGGACTGGCAATGTTTCATCCTGATATGCCCCGGCGATGCATGCCCTGATCCACCTGCCAATTGTGGAAGAGGAGACCTTCCTACCTTTGGAGGGAGGGTGAAAGGATATGAACAGGGCCTCAGATTTGCGGAATTCCGCTGTCCGTGAAATGTAGTACCTAAGCGCTCTACGAATGTCCAAGCTATGCCATTGCCGCTCCCCAGCGTGCAATGGGTTAGGGCAAAAATCTGGTAATACTATATATGTGACCTATGGAATAGGGAATTTACCTTCGGTACGAAGGTGGAGTTGAGTCGCAGGATCACTCTGTCCTGATGGAACACACACAAGTCATCCCTGACTGAGAGCGCTGCCAATTCGGAGATGCGTCGTGCGGACGTGATTGCCACCAGGAATGCCACTTTGCGCAGTGTGTTTGGGGCCAGGCCCCAGCGCTGCAACCTGTCTGCGCAGTGTGTTTGGGGCCAGGCCCCTGTCCAGCCCAGCTAACAAGTAGTCCAGGATATGGGATATTGTGAGCTGCGAGAACGAGCACCATAATCGGAAGTTTTTCCACGTGGCCTCGTACATGTGGTTGGTGGAAGGGCGACGCGAGGCCTGAATTATCGTGATGACCCCTGGGGAGCAAAGCTCCTTTGCTAAGTAGTAGTCGGCGGTTCAGGTCCCAGATAAGCGGTGGATGTGGCCTTGCGTAGTAGGGTGATGAAGAAGGAGGGATTGAATAGGCCACCGAAGGAAGGGGCCTCTGGCAGATCCTCCTCCTCCTCAGACATTAGTATCCCCTGTTCCGTGGCCGGCTGATCGAGGAAGGAGTCTTCCGATGCTAGAGACTCAGAAGGGGAGGACGGGCTATCGTAGGCCTCCGTCTCAGGCTGTTGGATGTGCCTGTGAGACGTGGCCACTGTTCTGGAAGTCTGAGCCCTGGCATCCAGGGCTCGATCTACCGCCTGAGCGATCAGTAGGGCTAGGCGGTCTTCCATCGGGAAGACAGTCTGCTCGCTTGGGGTGAATGTGGCCTCGGGGGTCTCTTGAGGAACCTGTGCAACCGGAGCTTGGGCCGCGGAATGGGGCTCGCCTATGTCGTACTGCGCAGGAGAGTATGAGGATTCTCCCGTTGACTAAATCCCCCGGGGAGAGTTTGCTGGTCCCAGTGGTAGCTCTAAGGCTAGGTCCTCGGGCTGGTGTGACGCAAACCTGGCTCTTTTCTGTGCCTTGGTGAACTCCCTTTCCAAGGCCTGGTGTCTCCTCTTGTCCTGCTTGTCTGACCTTTTGGAGGTCTTGATGGCAGATCTGACCTTAGATTTGGCTGCCGTCCTGTCAATGCCCTCCAGACCAGGCTGTCCTGATGAGGGTGGCAAGGCTCCTGTTGAGGCAAGCGAGGCCTCCTCCATTCTCTGATAGTTCTGGAACACGATAGGGGGCTCCAGGTATCTAGAGAGTATTACACACTGGGTAAGGACAGGCGTACTGCAGGGGACATCTGGAACCCAGGTACAGTCTCTGTGTGGATAAGGACAGGCGCACTACTGGGGACGCCTGGAATCCAACTGTGGCTGTGCCCGGATAAGGACAGACACACTGCTGGGGGTGCCTGGAATCCACATATCGTTACTTGGATAAGGACAGACACACTACTGGGGATGCCTGGAATCCGAGTGGAGCCAACTGATACTAATGGTGACTAGCAGGCAATAGGAGGCACCAGAACTTACAAAAGGAGTTGTTCAAAGGGAGCACCGGGCCGGCTGATCTAGCTGAGAGAAGGTGTAGGGAGGCCTGCTGCAGTAGGCCTCGGTTAGAAGGCTCGGTTGGGTCAAACAAGATGGCAGCCACTAAAAGGGAGGCCTCCCTGAGAGTAGACCCGAGGGTGGCCATCAGATGAGGGCCTGGACAGGCACGCCCGCTGCTTTAAATGAACCCCCCTGGCAAGGCCTCGCTGGGTGGGGGCGTGGGGGGAATGATGCCAATGCCTGGGGCAGGGAACCCTCCCCTGTGTTCCCCTGGGAGGCTGCTGCATTAATAAGGAGGCCTCCCTGCCGCGAGGCCAAGATGGCGACCGCCGTGAGAGGAGCAGGCCTTCGGCCTCCAGAACCTCTGAATTGCGAAGAAAAGGGGAAATTTGCACTACCACACGCTCTGCGGTCCTCCGCTGGCCAGCTGATCGGCGCTGGCTTGGAGGGCTTGTAAAAAAAACTCCTGCCGATTTCTCGAATGGCGATGCGATGCGCGCACCCCCCCTTGCTCCGATTGCCGGCCTGCCTCGTCTGGTCTGGCCGGCTACGAAGCTCTATTTACCTTTCCCTGCGATCCTGGGGGGAAGGCTGTGCTCGGAGTCTCTTGAACTGAGCTTCTGCAGAGGGAACCTCAGCTGACTGGGCTAACGGCCGTTAGTCCCAATCGCTCCTGGATCTAGTATGTTTAAATGGTGGGGGGGATAGAAGGAAGGAGCCCCTTCCTTGCCTAGCTTCCCTCAGTTCAGGAGAGCTGGGAGCAGGGCTCCAAACCTCTTCCTAAATGGGGGGGAAATAAGGCTTTGCTAACCACTACTCTACACTACCCCTGAAACGGAGAAATCCACCAATGGAGACTGTACCTGCCTAGGAGCCACGCTGCATGTCCGTCCTGGGCAAGATCAAGTCAAAAACAGGGATCCCTATGGTCCAGGACGGGCGTGGCAGCTTTGGCTGACTTGATCTGATTGGGCAGGAATACAGTTTAAACCCATTGGTGGATTCTCCATCTCCAAGTGCTGGAGAATCTCCTCTTTCTACAAATATGTATAAGACACTTGAATATCTAGGCATATACTGCAATTGTGTATGTATGCCTGTCGAAACAATGCTCTCAAAATGCCCAGATTAAAATAAATACATAAATAATATTGGTATGAATTGGATTTATAGCTAACTAAAATTAATTGATTTAACTGCCTTAAAACAGGGGCACCCTCAGCATATATCAACCATCCTCGCTCTCAAACAGAAATTCATAAATACCACCATCCAATTATAAAAGGATAACTTTAGTAAAGTCACATAAAAGCAGGTTCATGATAACTTTTCAGCAATCAAAAACCAAACATGATATACATGGCACTTCTAAGTATATCTACTCAGATGTAAATAACACTGAATTCAATGCTGTGTTACCTGATGTTTAAATCCTGATTAAACTAATTTTAGTGGTTAATGATCCCAAAATCTGTTTCCTGGTTAATAGCTGTCTAGGGAAGCGGATGGATTGTGCCTACTATGCTATAGATCAGCATCCATAAATTTGCTTACTTACTTCAAGGGGAGGAGCTCTATTATGTGTCCATATACTTCTTTTATGAGCTTAATAAGATAACAGTGAGGGGAAAGTTGAGATGAAAAAAAAAGTGAAAATTAAAAACCCAATGCTAGCACAACTCCAAGACAAGGTTAACTGAAGCAGGCAGGCAGGCAGGCAGGCAGGCAGGCAGGCAGGCAGGCAGGCAGGCAGGCAGGCAGGAAGGAAGGAAGGAAGGAAGGAAGGAAGGAAGGAAGGAAGGAAGGATATTTGTATTTGGAAAATAAGTCTCAAGGACATGATGCAAAGAGCAAAACTGAGCTGGGTTGATCATCGTGACTGACACAGTCCTGCCTATAGAAAGCAATACGAAATTGGTTTGTTATTGCCTTCTTCCAAGAAATTTTGTTTTATTTTCCAATCTACTGTATCAGGTCTCCCATTCAATCTACTCTATCAGGTCTCCCATTCAATCTACTCTACCAGGTCTCCCATTCAAGTACTAACCCATCCTGATGCTGTTTCGCCTTTCAAGTTCACCCAAGTTAAGCAGGGGGCTGATAAGAAGATTAATTCTTAACTCAGTTTGAACCTCTGCAACGTGTTATTTTTTAATTTCTTTAGCCACCCATCTCAACAACTGACTCTAGGCAGCATTAATCATAAAATATAAAAACAATTTAAGCCATTTAAACAGTACAAAATAAATGTATTGGCACAAAGTAAAAATGATACTATGGATATTAATACAGCCAGGAAGTGGGGCCCTTAATATAATCGGGTCCCAGGCATTGGCATACAACCAAGTCTTCAGGCCTTGTGAAAGACCAACAGGGTTGGGGTTATCCTGGTATCTGAAGGGAGAATATTTCAGAGGGCAAGGACTACGACTCAGAAGGCACATTTCCTGATTTCCGTCAGCTAACATTCCTTGGCCGATGGGCCTGTAACATGCCCAACCTACCTGAACAAATTGGATTAGTAGAAACAACTGGGAGAAGACAATCCCTTACCTAACCCAGCCTCAAGCATAAAAGGCTTCAAAGGTAATAAACACTTTGAATTTCATCTGGAAACATACTGGCTCAGGAAGGAATGGTGTTACATGTGTTAAATACCCAATACCCTTTACTACCTGTATAGCCACATTCTGCACCAACTGAAGCTTCTGAATTCTCTTCAAGGGCAGGCCCATGCTGAGTGAATTGCAATAGTCCAGAGGTATTGGAGCACGAGCAACTGAGCAAATCTCCCAATCCAGGAATGTTGCAATATTACCTTCTTAATTTAAATTAAACATATATTGGAGTTAACTTTTAGCATAGTCTTAGAAGTCTACACAAAATGGTGGATTTGAGGTTATTAAAAAGTGAATTACCAAAGACTTTCGAGATAGTAAAAGTGCCACTGCTATAAAAAAATTGCTTTAGCGCATAATATTGTTTTCCATAACTGAAAACATAAGGCCTTTCTTGCTGATTTCTTTTTTTTGTAACTGAAAGTATTAAGCAAATTCTGATAGAGCACCCTGTGTGTGTATGTACACATGGACACACCCCTGTGTATTACATTTGTACAACTTATTGCAACTTATTTGTTATAATTTATTACTCCCCTTCAGCAAGAAACTGGGAAAAACTGTGAGCCAAACCCCTACTAATTTATCAAAATGGCATTGCACTACAGACAGGTGTGATGTTGTAATGGAATGACCTTGGGATTTGGGGGAAGAGATGCCCACTAGGCAAGAATCAGGTAAGAGAGGGCATAGCCCACAGAGCTGCATAATAGGCAGAGAAAGAGATTCAGAAAAGAATTTCCTAACCTCTCAGACTGTAAAAGAGATACTTACAGACCTGCAAGATTCTGTAAATGTAGCCTTACAATAAAGGAGAATTAGCTCATCAGGCAGTGTTTCCTGTCTGGTTGATCTGGGAAGGTTGACATCAATCTTGCAAGCCATGTCTTCACCCCCATCTCCCAATTACATTAGAGATGGACTTCTAAACAGGAAACTTGACAGAGCTAAGCTTAGGAAAGGTTGACATGGAATATAGTGTGGGTGAAAGAAGGGTGACTCAGAACACGGAGATGAAACATCTGCTATAGAACAAGCCTAGGAAAGAAAACGGCAAAAGGAAGAAATCAGAAAGTTCAGTATGTAGATGAAAAAAGGGTAAACAGCAGTCTTCAGTCCAGAGTTGAAACATGAAACTCAGCAACAGACTGAAAGAGTATCAAGGCAGCAATTCTATTGACCGAAATGACATTATTTTTTCATAAATGATAATTTATGACAGTTAATCAATGTGGCGACATGCATTTGGTTCACACTGCTACAATGAATGTTTACACAAGGTTGTCACTGAAAAGATAGAAATGGACACATAATATATTATGTTGTGAGCCGCCCTGAGTTCTTGAAATAGGGCGGCATAGAAATCTAAGTAATAAATAAATAATAAATAATAAATAAATATACGTGAAAGAGACTATATCCATGAATATGATTGTGTAACAGTTACAAGAATTGGGTCTGTCTATCTAATGAAAAGAGATAGATGGGGCAAAGAAGCGGGGGTAAATTTATTCTCCAAGGCACCTGAGGGCAGGGACAAGAAGCAATGGAGGGACAACTAATCAAGGAGAACCAACTTAGAACTGAGGAGAAATTTCCTGACAATGAGAACAATTAATTACTTGGCTTTGGGTGAATGGAACTCTAGGATCTGGGACTTTAACATCTTAGTTCTGGATGGGGTGGCACTACCCAGTCAAACCCAATCAGCAATTTGGAGGTTCTCCTGGCCTCGCGACTCCTGCTCAAAGAATAGGTGGCAGTTGCAGCTAGGAGGGCTTTTGCACAACTTCGTCTTGTGCTCCAGTTGCAGCCTTTTCTGGATCAGGAGTCCATGCGCTCAGTCACTCAAGCCCTGGTCATCACATATTTGGGCTACTGCAATGTGTTTCACATGGGGCTACCCTTGAAGACCATTTGGAAGCTACAGCTGGCACAGACAGGCAGTTCTATGGTACAGGAAATTCTTAGGGCTCTTAAAATAGCCCGTGTTACACCACTGCTCTGCGAGCTGCACTGGTGGCCAACTTGCTTTCAGAGGTATTGGTTAACTCCTTTAAAGCCCTGTATGGTGTGGGTCCAGGTTCTTTGAGGAACTGTCTCACCCTGATGGGACTGACCTACCCCTCCCACACTGGCAGAAGGTGGTGAAAAGGGTAAAACGTTCATCTCTAATCTGGTATCAGTCAGTCATTCTGTTTTGTTCACTAACCAGCAGAACCAGCAAATCCTTCAAGTCACATTTAACTTGCCGAGTTTCATTGCTAACTAGTCAACCTATACAGCAAAGAAAGTGACCAGAATAAAACAAGCTATAAAATCACATAGCACTATTTGTTATCGGTCTCAAGAGTGTAAACAAAAAGTTTTCCCATAACAAAGGAGCCTTTTAATCACCTTCAAAACTATTGCAACAAATTTGATGCAAAAAATTATTAAAAAGTTGTTGTTTTTGTATTTACAATATAATGTCACATAAAAAGTACATAAGGAGCAACGTTTGTGTCATACTGGTCATGATAACTTGGCACAAGTATTATCACTTTGATAAAATCAGGGCTTGTTGCATGCAACCACGATTTTCGATGATTTTTCATCAAAGAATCTGGATCCCACCAAAAATCAACAAAATGACCACTTACCCCAAAGAACAAAATCAGGATAACAAAGTTGGAAGAGCCCTTGAAGTTCTTTTAGTCCAACCCCCTGCTCGCTCCACTAATTAATTGTTCTAACTGTCAGAAATTTCTCCTTAGTTCTAGGTTGATTCTCTCTTTGATTAGTTTCCATCCATTGCTTCTTGCCCTGCCTTCTGGTGCTTTGGAAAATAGGCTGACCCCCTCTCTCTTTTGTGACAGCCCTTTAGATATTGGAGCACTGCTATCATGTCAACACCTACATGTTTCCATAAACTATATAGTTATGTTTATTGGCTATGATATATTTAAAATAAAAAGCAATAATACTATCAAGAATCACTTTTATTGTTATAAAGCAGAAAATGTAGCAATAATTTCATACCAGAAAACTGCAATATACTAATACAAATTAGTTTGTGAGAAGCCTGTGATTGCATTTATCTCTCTAGCATCTCAATCAAAAGGAACTGAATGCTATCCTGTAGTAAATTGCAATGAAGTAATACAATGAGGTAGTTGTCTTATTTAAAAGAAATCCTAATTCTCCGTAATTTGGTGCAATTAAGTTTTTGCTTCACTCAGTCCACATTGCTCCTTGCACAAGAGCAATATAAAACAATGCAAGTGTTGCCTAATAAAGATAATTTGGTAATGCACTATCCCAACAACTGCTCAACCCCTGGATTGTATGTCCTAAGCCGCTCTCTTGCCTCTCTCCCCAAAAACAACGGCATAGCCTGGTTCCTGCCCACTGCAATTACAGGGCCATAATCAACAAGCTAATTTCTCAATGCAGAAGATAGTTGCTTTGGCCTTATTCTCTGTAGCTATGGACTACAGCAGGTGGGCTGTGTCCCACACAAGTTTCTTCCATGCGCCACCAGAGCACTGAGAACACACATGATAATCAGGCTAGAAAGAGAGCCACTGCAACACTTTTGCCACATCAATTGCAGACAAGCCATTTTCTACTTAATTTGCCTTTATGCAAATCCATCAGAAGGTTGATTTTAATACACAAAAAAGTCTGCATTTGGTTTGCAAAAAACCCCAGAAAAACCCCAAAGGATATAGAAGTCTATTTGTTTTAACTTTAGAACATAAGCATTGTTTCAAAATATTCAAAACAGTATTAGTGAAATTAAGAACATTTTGGTATCTATGCATGCTTGTGAATTAGTGGCTTCATCTGATTCTTGGACTCCAATTCCTGGAATCAGAATTTTCTACTGTACATATAGGTCTTTTACCCGGGGCTTCTAGACATTGGATTCTAATAAAAAACAAAATAGATTCTACGTGCCTGAAATCTGCCCAAGCACAATGGAAGGGGATTTAATCATTGATGCAATGCAAACAATTTCAGAAGAATTTATCAAACTGTTCTTATTTGCAGGCTGTGTATTAAAGCAAGCTTCTACCTAATTATCAAATGGAAAAATTAAAACCAGCCTAATCAAAAAGTGAGAAGGAAGGGCTTACAAGATTAGACTCTATGTGTCACTTTATCTTTTCTTTTGCCCAATATATGTAGGCCTTGTGGCTATTAAGACAAAATGCTAAACAGGAAGGAGATATTGCAGCAGAAAGTAACCGATTACACACCTCTGCTCTTTTGGTCACAATGGGACCACTTAAGCTTAAAAGTACTTTTTTGGAAAGATTTTAGCACTTCTGGTGTCTTGCCACTGGTTTCCTATACCTCAAAAGATGGGAAAATATAACTGGATGCTAAGACCAACAATTGGGATATTAAAACCACCATTTGGTAAAAGAAAAAAAAACATGCCATATAGAACAGCTGTAGCAGATAAAACAACAGTTCCCAGCTCCTACATTAAAGCACCGAACAAAAGAACAACAACACAGCAGGGTATCTTAACACCATTTTGTTTTAGAAAGATAAATTATAAAATAAGAACAACTGACTCCCTTTTGGAAAAGAAGCCTGCAATTTTTTGACGGCCAAAGGTCAAATTTAATATTGGGAGAGGCAAGAATTACAGTGTGGGCAGGATCTGTGACAACTCTGTCAAATGCACAGTGGGAATTGGGGGGTGTCTTTGCTTTTAAGACTCAAAATGATGAAAAACCGGACTGTCCATTTTCAGCAAAAATAGTCAGAGGCAGCACTGGAAGTCTTTTATGGAAACCATTGGAATTATAAACTGAACACCCTAATCTAGAATATATTTTTCTCTATTGGTTCAGACACTTATCTTTACTGTCACAAAAAAAACACCCCTTAACTCTAAATCGACTTTCCATAATCACCCACAGGTATTTGTGTCTCAGTAGAAAAGACCAGTCCTTTCTCCTGTTTCACACTATATTTAATTATTTATTTACAGATGTATTAGTTATATTAATATGCATAAAAACTCAAGGCAACGAACAAAATGAAGCCATTTTAATGACATTCCTGCAGCCCAGAGTTTCCTAAAATGGTCAATATCCACCTCCAAGAGTCGATGGAAGTATCCAAAGGGTTGGAAAATATCTGAGGGTTTGAAGGTCAGTAAATGGCTGGGAGGGGGGGGGGTTCAATAGATGGTTGATAAATGATAAAAAGTTGATTGGGGTCAATTAATGTTTGGGGTCTCTGCAGAGCTCTAGGCTAGTCCCCAGATTCAAAAGCTGAGGTAACTAATAGTATCCAAATTTGGATGGTCATCTAGCAGCAAGAGCAGCCTTGAATTGTCTCTCTATCCTCCTTTCTCTTCCACCTCATTAGTTAAAGTATTTATTAGATTATTTTCATGTAATAAATTGAGGGTCGATGAAGAATCTGAAACTTTATAGGGTCAATGAGCTGAAGAGTTTGGGGACCCCTGCTCTAGCCAGAATCCTTCCAGAGCAACCCTGCAACCCATAGGAGATGTAGGAGGAGGGGGGAAGTATTTTGGTTGAAGGCCTCAATAATTTTTCCCCCAATGGACTAAAGTTGAATCCCACAGTCTTCATCCCCAAATGAAACATGGCCAAAAGATTATCCTCTTTCCTTCCATTGTGTTCCTTACTACTTAGCTTTATACTGAAAGCTGTTTCTACAAATTTGAGATTCATGGTTCAAATTTTATTTGTTAATAAAACTAAAAATAAGTACTAACATACAGACAAAAAAAATAAGTAAATTACTAACAAATCTAGCAGTGCAACTTTTCTCCCTTTTAACAAGGTATAACAATAGTTGACATCTGACCTATCAAATTAAAATTAAAATAGCACTCTTGTTTGTTGACCAGCTTGTTATACCTTAATATAGGATTTCCTGCCTAAGCAGGGGGTTGGACTAGAACAGTGGTTCTCAACCTGTGGGTCGCAACCCCATTTGGGGTCGAACGGCCATTTCACGGGGGTCGCCAAACAACGCAGTCTGCCATTTTCCCCCCTTTTCCTTAGCTATGCTACTCCCTCTTATTCTATTGGCTTTTGAAAGCCAATAGAATAGACTCTCTTGAATAGAGTCTAATTCTATTGGCTTTCAAAAGCCATTAGGAATTGTCCATGCTGTCTCTGCCCTGCAGAGCCCGCCAAAAATCCCAGTCTGCAAACGGTGCTGCAAGTTGTCTGCAGCGAAGGCGAGCTGTCCGGAAGTTTCTACCCCTCCCTGCTGAGCAAGTACTAAAAATGTAAGTAAAAGAGGGCCAGGGGTGGGAGGTGGGAGGCCGGCGGGCGCAGGGAGGGTTTTTGGCGTGTGTGGGGCCCGGCGCAGCGGCGGGCACAGGGAGGGTTTTTGGCGTGTGTGGGGCCCGGCGGGTGTCTTACCTCCCTTGGGCTGGGCCAGCTGGTGGCCCAGCTCATGGTCGCCCTGTGCCGTCGCTGCCGCGGCTGCCCAGGAGTGCCTGGGCCTGCCTGCCACCGCCCCAAACGGGCCGCAGCCTATGCCTCGGCCGGCGCAGGGGGCAGCACCACGCATGCGAGGCGCAGGGGGTAGCGCCACGCATGCACGGCACTTGACAGGTCGCGGTCGCAGCCTGAAAAAGGTTGAGAACCACTGGACTAGAAGATCTCCAAGGTCTCTTTCAACTCTGTTATTCTATTCTGTTCTGTTCTGTTCTGTTCTGTTCTGTTCTGTTCTGTTCTGTTCTGTTCTGTTCTGTTCTGTTCTGTTCTGTGGGAAGTCAGCCCCCCCAGAGAAGGAAATATTAAAAGGGCAGAAAAATATATTTCCTCAAAGGATCTTAAAGAGTCAGAAAAGCATGCCCAGTTTTTCTTAATAGCCCCACCCAATCTCCTTCCCCAAACAGAAACTAGCTCTGTAGAAATGCAGATGTAAACCATTCAGGATTAAGAAGACAAAGACACCTAAAATCTACATACCCCACCCAAACTATAAGACAGGACATAACAGGCTTATCGCACAGATGCCAAAGGGGAACACTCAGACTCAGGTCAAAATACAAAGCCTCAAACAGGAACAGGAAACAACCTCAAGAGCCCCAGAGGGTGTAAAAAACCCTCTCCCTGTGTGTGCTCTCTCTCTTTTATTCCAGAGCCATCTTTCTGTCTGGCTCTCTTCTTCAATAAACTGCAACCTTCTTTCTAAAGCAGCCACCATGATGTTTATTCCAGGCTTGGACTGAACCCATGATGAAGACTTTTCCTTCAACTATTTTATTCTATTCTATTCTATTCTATTCTATTCTATTCTATTCTATTCTATTCTATTCTATCCTATCCTATCCTATCCTATCCTATCCCATCCCATCCCATCCCATCCTATCCTATTCTTGTAGTCAATCCCCTATCTACCTACTTAAAATATTAGCTGCCTTGCAAACATCATGTGAATTGTTCTGGCTAGGCCTTTAGCTATTTTACACAAGAAAGATCATAACAAACCAATTTCTGAGCCTTCTTTGTTAAAGGAAAAGGATCATGGAGCAATATATTTACCAAAATGTAGCCACTGACATCACATACTATTCTTTAGGAGACATCTACCACTGTGAAGATTAAATCTGATCCAGATAGGTCCATTGTTAAGCAACAATCAAGAACAGAGGGTAAACAACCAGTTCCAAATGGGAGGGAAAGCTAAACTTAAAGAGTTCCTTTGGGGAGCAAAATATCATTTCTTCAGTTCACTGAAGATAATCTTCAAGTATAATTTTAGAGTACAACCATTTATGGATGTTGTCATCATTCAGTCGCTAAGTTGTGTCTAACTCTTTATGACCCCATGGACCATAGCATGCCAAACGCCACCCAACATCCTCCACTGTCTCTGGAGTTTGCTCAGATTCATATCCATTGCGTCATTTATAGACGAGCATATCACAAAAACGAATAGCATAATTCCCCCCTCTTTTTAAAAAGTGTGCACTTGAATGTTTCTCCAAACTAAGGGACTTAACTTTTTTTAAAATGCCCCTTTTAATAGTATCTCCAACTCTTCTGTCACATTATGTCCTAGAGCAGTGTTTCACAAGCTTGACATGTGGCTAGGGAATGCTGGGAGTTAAAATCTACACATCTTAAACTCACCAAAGTTGAGAAACATTATTCTAGAGTAATGATGACTGTTTCTCAGTCTCAGCCTCTTTAAAAAATGTATGCACTTCAACTCCCAGAATTCCCCAGCCAACACACACCTACATGTATATCCATCCTAGAATCAGACAAGAAATATTCAGTTTCTAGCTCTCATGAGGCTGGAAGCCCATAATGGCATTTTGAACTAAACTGGAAAAAAGAGTTGCCATATCTTAAACCAGTGTTAAGCTTTTTTTCCCTCAGGAAACCTTCCCACTTTTAAAGATTACGGAGGAGGACCCCAAATGAGCTTTTGTTTGTATGAGTTATATGTATTGTATATTTATTCAAAATTAAAATTGATGCATTCACTGCTGCTGTGGGTTCTCACAATTGTTCAGTGGGATTTTAATATTCCATTTATTACTACATTATTGTAGTATTGTACTGTATTTTTCAACATAGACTGGCAAATAATTTTGATTTGTGGACCCAAGAGTGTCTAGGACAGGGGTTCTCAACCTTGGCAACTTTAAGACTAGTGGACTTCAACTCCCAGAATTCCTCAGCCAGCTTTGCTGGCTGAGGAATTCTGGGAGTTGAAGTCCACGTCTTTTTTTTTCAATCTTTTTTATTAATTATTTTTCATCAATATATGTTAATTTTTCCAATCAACAAGTTGTCTGGAGTTTGCTAAGCTAATACATGTTCAATTCCTAATCCTTCCTTCTTTTCTCTAACCAAGAATAAAATAAATTCCAAATTTGATAGTAATCTGTATTTTCTTTGTCATTCAGCCTCATAGTTAATCTGTCCATCTCTGCACATTCCAATATCTTCCTGATTATTTCTTCCTCTGATGGCAATCCTTCGTTCTTCCAATATTGTGCAAAAATTATTCTTGCTGCTATGATAATATGTAGGGTTAAATATAATTTCTGCTTATTAGTCTTTTCAGACATAATGCCTAGTAAAAAAAGTTCAGGTTTAAAATCCACTTGTTCATCCAATATTTTTTCTAACCACATATGTGTATTTTTCCAATAAGCCTTTGCCTTCTCGCATGTCCACCAAATATGATAATACGTGCCTATATTATGTTTACATTTCCAACATCTGACATATTTTTAAACATTTTTGCTAATCTTGCTGGTGAAGTCCACAAGTCTTAAAGCTGCCAAGGTTGAGAACCCCTGGTCTTCCTGAAACCCTCTGTCCCACTCTAAGAAACACTGTCTTAAACAGTCCATATGTTCTTTTTTTTTAATTTTATTAAATGTACCTTTTAAAAACAAAAATGGACATGATTCAACTTCCCTGGCTTCAACAGTGCTATTAGTATTACCTTATGTTACAGAAAGAAAAACAAAAACTTAAAATATATTCTTTAACAGAACAGAGTATAACAAAGTGTGCGTATAACATCTGTAAATTTTTTGATAAGCCATCTTTCAATCGTCAATGTTGTATTTACATATCTTTCAGTTGTGCCCTAATATAGGTACTAATAAGAAGTCCTTATGATACCAACTAGTCAATCGATAATCATCTCAGCGATTTTCCTTATCTCTAACCAAGCGTACAAATTTTTCCAAATTTCATAATACTCTGTTTCAGTTTTATTTTTCATCTCTAGAGTTAACCTGTCCATTTCGGCGCAGGATAAAATTTTATTTATTATTTCTTCCTCAGTGGGGGTTTCCTTTCCTTTCCATTTTTGGGCGTATGCCAATCTTGCTGCAGTTAAATATGCAATAGCAAGTAAAAAGATGCTTTGCTGAGTTTATCATTAATAATCCCTAATAAGAACATTTTTGGTTTTAAATCATTTTTTTGTAATAGTATTTCTTGCAGCCAATTTTTTATCCGATTCCAAAAATTTTGCACCTTTGAACATTCCCACCACATGTGATAGTAAGTCCTTGGAAGCCTTCTACATTTCCAGCATGTTGGTGAGGTTTTTTTTATCTATTTTTGCTAGCCTTGTAGGGGGAAGGTGCCATCTATAAAACATCTTGTATAAATTTTCTTTGTAGGAGGTGGCTAGTGTTAACCTCCTGTTTCTGTCTCATAATGATTGCCAATTATCTAGGTCAATACTGTAACCAAAATTTTTACTCCAGATTAACATAAACAATCCATATGTTCATGGGTGTCAGGAAGGGAACTTCAGCAGTACCATCTGAATAACAACTTCTGCCACTGCTTTTTCCTCTTCTTTCTCATCTTCTTATCTAAGAGCTGCACACTATCTGCATGGCCTAATACATTTGTGCGTCCTTGCTGGCAGAAATGAAACTATACCTCTGAAAAAGGCTGCCTGCCACTTGCTGAGAATGATAAAATGAGCTAACGATGCCAAGAGTCCTAAAAATCCTCATCACAATTTTCAACAGCAGCAGTAACACTGTCTGAAGCTTGGAGTGTGTGTGTGTGTGTGTGTGTGTGTGTGTGTGTGTGTGTGTGTACATTTATTTCCATTACTTAATCCCTACAATTTTAGATGATTATCTTTAAACCATCAGTCTAAACACATGGATGGAGCTTTTGTTTCATCCAATTTGACCTCAAATGCTTTGCTTCTCAATGAAATGGATTCAGGCCTTTCAATGGACAGAGGTCAAGCATTTGGTTCTAGAAATGCAATCTATTTACATACTTAGAAGTCCACCCATAATTACAAATAGCTCATAGGAAAACAAACTGCTTATTATTACTTAATACAAGGAGGCAAAATGTCCTGAAGGAATTGGTATGAGATTTAATCCTTTCAGTTGAAAGCCCCCCCCCCAAAAAAAGAACAAGAAAATCTGCACCACCTCTAATACATGTCACACAAAAAGAAAGTCTATCAAACTGAATGCAACTCATCAAAATTAAAATTGTGTTTTCCTGGAAGGGCTACTGAAGATACAAAGAAATCGAGAGCCTGGGTGCTGGGCTTTATTTTTTATTTATTTATTTATTCTATCTTTATTACTTTATAAATAAAAGAAGGTGAATTAACATATCTTCCTCCTCCTATTTACCCCACAAAAACAACCCTGTGAGATGGGCTGGCCTGAGAGATGACCAGCCCAAATTCACTTGGATTGACCATTCGCAGTCACAGCAAAAAAAAAGACTGCATGCTGGCCTCAATTTTCTGTGAGGCCGCCATTCATAATCAAATGGAAAGAATTTTGGTGATGTACGAAAACAATGCTTCTACAACTTATGTGATTGCCCAGGATGTAAAGTGGTTCTGGGACTTGCTTCTTTATCAGCTGCCAATGCATTCATTTCACTGTAATAGCATGTACAGATGCAAAAGCCGTTTAAATTTACCATGGGGGGAAAAGATAGTGTTTTATGTAACAGACAGAAAAGCAGTCTGACTTCCATTACCTTTTCGTAAAAAATGGACGCATCTCTTTTTTCACTTTGAAAAGCAAGTGTGGGTCATCTTTTAATTACCTCTTCTCTGGAATGGAAGAATTTACCATATCTTAGGTCACCTAAGCCAGTTTTACGTAGAGTTTGATCCCATTATTTGATCCTTTTCAACTGATGATGCCAGGACTCAGACATGGAATTTACTGCATGCAGTATCTCAAAAGGCATGAATAAAGACAAAATTCAACAATCCTTTTCCCCCCTCCCCATCCCTTAATTCCTGCAACAGTCAATACCTCTTTGATTGGATCAGGTTGCAGTTTCTCTCCTTTGTCTGCAGGTATCTCTTATATAAGTGTCCATTTCTCCTTGACTTCTAAACAAGAAAAGCTCAAAAGAAAGGAATGCTAACAAGCAGCATGAAACCACACATGAGGAGGCCTGTGAAAGTCAAGATCAGGATAAACAAAAAGTGGGAAGCAGCATAGACTTCCAAGCCAGCTTCACCAAGGTTTCGCTACACTTTTTATACACAACCAGAGTTTTAGACCATCATTTGATCAACCTCCCGGATTCTCTCCCAGCTTATAGCACAAGTAGCTATGCAGGATGGTAATCGTAGATACTTCACATTGGGTAGGGTACATGCACAATATTATTACGGTATATTACTACACAATAATGAAGGTTGAGGTTACACAATCTGCAGAATATATGTCTAAGGGTAATACAGAATCACCTGACAATTCAAGAAAATATTTGCCAGGATGGTCCTTAACAATTTGAGAGCAAATCCACCAGGATTTCTGTACTTGAGAGCTACGTAATGTTTTCATGGCAATAATCCTTTTTGATCTTTGAGCGGCGTGCAAGAAGGGACATTCCGAATAGCAGTGGGTAGAAGGAGAATAAAAGTTCATTTATAGTTACACTATTTATAGTTACACTGAATTACAGTGAAATACATAAATTTACAAAGCTGTTCCTCTCACCTGGGCTTCCCAGAATCAACTGGTGGCCATTATGGGAACAGAACATTGGACATGATGGAGCTTTGGCCCAATTTCTTTGTTACATTTATATCCCACCCCTCCTCCCACTCTATCTCCACCAAAGGGTTTTTTCCTCTGTTCTTCTTCATCTTTCCCTGCTAAAGAGATGCATAAGACACATGATGTGAAACAAGCAAACAGGTTCTTCTCAATGGACCTGCAAACCCAACTTGAGTTCAAAAGAATTTATTTGCTTCTTTTAACAAGCTGGAAGTTCACTTCTTCTTACTATCTGAGCAAAGGATATAACAATATTTCATTTTATCTGTACAGCTGAATGATGAAAGAATCTAATTTCGGTTTCATAGGCCTGTCACAAACACTGTAAACAACCTGCTCAGCTCTCTAAATGCTTTTTAAAAAGCAAAGTGTAGATAAGGGGGGGTGACGATGCTGTGTCGACAAGAACTTGCAACAGACAGTGGTTATTATGGAAATTATTACCACCAAAGCTTAATGAAATTCTGTTAAGAATATTATGCTAATCTCTAAAGTGCATTAAGCACACCATTACACTAGTCCAGGGGTAGGCAACTTTGGCTCTTTTATGATTCGTGGACTTCAACTCCCAGAATTCCTGAGCCAGCATGGCTCAGCTTAGAAACCTTTCCCTTTCCCCTCAGCATGGCTGGCTCAGGAATTCTGGGAGTTGAAGTCTACAAGTCATAAAAGAGCCAAGGTTGCCTACCCCTGCACTAGTCTAAGAAACACATTACAAATGATGTCATCCATTGCTACTACAAAGTTAAAATAAAATTCTCTCCAGCAACATAAAAGAAATGAATTGTTTTGTCTATAATCATACAAATACATTCAACAAGAGTAATAAGTCAGATAGAGATTAATAAGCATTTATTGCATTATTATTCCACCTATTATTCCAAAGAGACTAAAACATTATAGCAACAATAAAATAAGTTTGGCGGACCAATACCACATCTATCTAAGGTCACTCATTGCTCTTCAGATCTGAGCTGAGTTTTCAGCAGAGGTTTTCCAAATAAACCAGAAAAACTCTGTTCTCAAGGGACAATGGGAGAAAAAGAAACAGATCTAAATACTACACCAACTCCCATAGTCTGGTGCCTTCCAGAGAAATAACATTGTAATTTATTTATCTACAGTTTATGGACTATCCTACACCTGACCAGGTTAATCCAACATATTAAGAAACCACATGATGATTTGGGATGCTGTTTGAATCAAGCCACTGAATCAGACCACAGGTCCATCAACCCAGTATTGGAGACATCAGCTAACCTGGGCAATAAACTTTCAGGGTTTCCCACCGTAATTTGTCCTTATCTTGAGATGCTGAGGGTTGAACTTCAAATTTGGTCCATGCAACGTTTGTTCTTTTGCCCTGTTCTGCTGAAAATAAAGTCCATCACATCTGCAAATCATAGTTTGGAGACTGCTGTTCTACTTACATTGCAGAAGTTTCCAACTCTGTTGTTAACAGACAGTTCTCAGGAAGTGTCTCTCATGACTAAAAGAAAACAATTGTAATCTTCCATTTCATGTCACTGGTTTTCAAAGTAAAAGTAAGACGTCTACTAGTTCAAAGGTACAGCCTAGCAATCTACAGTGTTCAAATCTGAAGCAAGCAAAATGCTTCAGTTGCAGCATGGGTACCTTTGCTGTATCTTTAAACAGGTCCTTCTAGGGCTAGGCTTAGGAAAATACATGTTGGAGTTCAGGAGACAACAGCGAATGACATGTGATTGCATTCCATAAGATATCTAAAAAAACACACACACACACACACACACATATCTGTGCCAGCCCAGAAAAAGGAATGTGGCTTCTTTGAGGAGTTGCCAACATTTTGCCTGTTTTAGATCCAAACACTGCATACCTCTGTTTATAGGTCAGGCCAATCCTTTAGATTGAATCTCTAAAAAGTTCTTCATAGCATTTGGACATTATCCTAGGACAAGGGTCTACAAACCTGGCCCTTTTAGGACTTGTGAACTCAGCCTGGCTGAGGAATTCTGGGAGTTGAAGTCCACAAGTCATAAAAGGGCCAAGTTTGAAGACCCCTATCCTAGGACTTGTATGCAATAGCTTAAAGCCCAGGTGCCTCTTTTCAAGGTGCAGCCACTTTGTTAGAGAAAGGCACTTCATATACACTCCAAGAGAGAATGTGAAGCACAGCACAACTCTACCAGCATAAACAAAAGTTTGTTTGTTTGTTTGTTTGTTTGTTTGTTTGTTTGTTTGTTTGGGTTTGTATGCCGCTCCTCTCCGGGGACGGGGACTCGGAGCGGCTAACAACATATATATAATAAAATTACAATAAAAAACCCCAAACGTTATCTAAAAAAAAACACACACACACACACACACATTCAATTCAGCAATCAACCACAATCATCCCCAGGCCTGCCGGCAAAGATGAGTTTTTAGATTTTTCCAGAAGGCCGGGAGAGTGGGAGAAACGCAGACTTCAGGAGGCAGTTGGTTCCAGAGGGCGGGCGCCACAACAGAGAAAGCTCTCCCCCTAGGGCCCGCCAGACGACATTGTTTCGCTGACGGGACCCGGAGGAGGCCAACCCTGTGCGCTCTCACCGGTCGTAGAGAAGTATGTGGCAGAAGGCGGTCCCGTAAGTATCCTGGTCCCATGCCATGAAGGGCTTTATAGGTGATAACCAACACCTTGAATTGGGCTCGGAGACCAATAGGCAACCAATGCAGCATGCGGAGAGTTGGTGAAATGTGGGCACAACGCGGAAGGCCCACAACTGCTCGCACAGCTGCATTTTGCACTAATTGTAGTCTCCGAACACTCTTCAAGGGTAGCCCCATGTAGAGAGCATTGCAGTAGTCGATCCTCGAGGTGACAAGGGCATGTGTGACTGTGAGGAGAGACTCCCGATCCAAGTAAGGATGCCACTGGTGCACCAGGCGAACCTGGGCAAATGCCCCCCTCGCCACAGCCGACAAATGATGATCCAATGTCAGCTGTGGATTGAGGACTCCCAAGTTGCGGACCTTCTCTGAGGGGTTTATAGATTCACCCCCCAGGGTAATCGAAGGACAGATAGAAGTGTCTTTGGGAGGCATCACCCACAGCCACTCTGTCTTATCGGGGTTGAGCCTTAATCTGTTAACACCCATCCAAACCCTCACAGCCTCCAGACACCGGCACCTCACCTCAACCACTTCACTGATATGGCCAGGAGTGGAAATGTACAGCTGAGTATCATCAGCGTACTGATGGTATCTCACTCCGTGCCGATGGATGATCTCACCCAGTTTACTACCACATCTGCCAGCCATGGCAATTGTCTTCCCCAACCAGGCTTGAAAAGCTTGAAAGCAACATATACAGGTAATCCCTGACTTATGACCACAATTGAGTCCAAAATTTCCACCGCTAAGCAAGACAGTTGTTAAATGAGTTCTTGGCCCATTTCATGACCTTCCTTGCCAGAGTGGTTAAATAAATCACTGCAGTTTAGTAACATCGTTGGTAAGTGAATCTGGCTTCCCCATTGACTTTGATTGTTAGAAAGTCACAAAAGGTGATTCCATGACTCCGGACACTGCAACCATCAAAAAATACATGCCAGTTGCCAGGTGTCTGAATTTTGATCACATGACTATGGAGATGCTGCAACAGTTGTAAATATGAAAAACAGTCACAAGTCACTTTTTTTCAGTACTGTTGTTAACTTCAAATGGCTGCTAAATACCGGTACATGGTTGTAGTTGAGGATTGCCTGTACTACAAATTATAACTGAAGACATGTTTCAAGTGAGAAAACCAATAAGATATAGTTCAGTGATGGCAAACTTTTTAGAGACCGAGTGCCCAAACTGCAACCCAAAACCCACTTATGCATCGTCGGGTGCCAGGTGAGAGTGGCCCATTGGCTGGGTGTGGCCCATTGGGTGGGCGTGGCTGCGGTGGTAACGGCAGACTGGGCGGGACTAAAAAGTTCAATCAATCAATTCCAACTTTGCAAGATCTTTTTTTTTCCCGTGAGAAGTTGAAATTGACTGATTGAACCTTTTTTTTTTTTTTGCACACGGCGGCAGAGGCCTAAAGCAAAAAGCTTTTATAAAACCCAGCTGAAGGCCTAGGACTGGGGTGATGGCGCGCGTGCCCACAGAGAGGACTCTTGAGTGCCGCCTCTGGCACCCGTGCCATAGGTTCGTCACCACTGATATAGTTTGCTTCTCCCAGCAGCCAGTTTAAATAACAAACTGTCGGAGCCCCACCAATCCTACAACATATGAAACATATGTTTACTTTCCAAGAAGTAAAATAACTCCCTCAAGAGCTCTATTTATTCACCAGTCCCAAGGACAATATTTAAAAGAAACTCACTTTTTCACACATCTAGCCCCATCTTCCAAAAAGAACCTTATATTGAAACCTTATGGGAAAACAAGTCACAGCAATCAGTAGCATCTGGCTGACTTTGGCCGATTTGATATGTTTAGTCCTTGGATAGGACACCACCAGGAAATCCTTCGGCTGTTAACGAGACTGGAAAATCAAGCACACACCGAAGGTAAACGACAAACTATTTCCATACTGTTGCCAAGAAAACTACACAAAGGCCTACCTATAATTATCACAGGTTCGGGTCAAATCAGGGCACGAAAGCAAGGAAACAATTTCTTTTACTTATGAAAGGATGCTAGAGAAAGCAGAAGAAATGCAAGGAGGAGCAATAGTTTCAGGAACAGAAAATTGTTTGACAAAAGCACAGAGGGGCAAGATTTTGTCTCTCGTTTGGGGGGGGGAGGAACAACAGCAAAGTGAAGGAAGGTTAAGGGAGGGGAGTAGAATGAGGTGAGAAGAGGTATAAAACACCATTTTCTCCCAAGGAATCTTTGAGACTTGCTGCTGCTCAGCCTCAATTCCTTCCAGTTGGCAAAAGCATTCAGGATTTTGGGGGGGAAGGGTGTCTTCCTGTCCATGGTGGGGGGCAGAGGGGAAAACCACCGCAGGGTGTGCTCAACAGGAACGGTGCTCCCGCCAGGGAACCTGAGAAACTTCAAAGGATCCAAAGTGGCAGCTGAACAAGCCCAGGGTGGAAAGTGTCAAAAACATCCAGGGAACTGGGGGGGGGGAGGTTACAGCAATTCCTTGGGGGGGGGCTTTCCAAAGTCTCGGAGGAGGAAAACTCTCTCTCTCTGCAACCAGGGAACAAAAAGAAAAAAGGAAAAGGAAAGACGGGGGCGTTTGAGGCTTGAGCCAAAAAAGGGGGAGGCCGAGGGCATCGGCGACGGGACGGATAGGGCTAGGCTAGCCCAGGGGTTCTCAACCTTGGCAACTTTAAGACTTGTGGACTTCAATTCCCAGAATTCCTCAGCCAGCAAAGCTGGCTGAGGAATTCTGGGAATTGAAGTCCACAAGTCTTAAAGTTGCCAAGGTTGAGAACCCCTGGGCTAGAGGGAAGCAAAGGCTCCTTTCTCCATCGGGGATGGCAGAGGCCCAAGCGACGGCGAAGGGAGCAAAGCTGGAAGAGAGGCTCCCGCGCTTCTCCGTGGCCACCAGGAGGAGAGGAGGCGGGCGACAAGCAAGGGCGGGGATGGCGGGACGCTTTGTTCCTTACCCTGCACGGAATTCGGACCAAACTTTCATTCACGCTGCCCAGCCGGCGATGCCCTCGCTCAGCTCCCTCCCACCGACGCGCGCCCAGCGGAGCCTTGCCGAGCTTTCCCTTGCCGCAGCTTCGGGGACGTAGCTTGGCCGGCTTGCGCGGGAAGCCCGACACCAGTTTCCGCCCGGCTTCGCAGCGCTTTCAGCTCAGGCCAGCCCACAAGCCCTTGAACGGGGCTGGCAGCAGCAGGTGCTCCGGCCGCCAGGCCCCCTCGGCGCTCTAAGCCAAGGCCGTGACGAGAGCCCTGCGCAGCCGCCGCCGTCACCGCTCTCCCCTTCCTTCAATCGCCGGCGTCGGCTGCATCCTCGGCGTGCCAAGGGGGGCGGGCTCGGCGCGCGCAGCTCCGCCTCTTTCCGTCTGATTGGCAAAGGCTTCGGGCCGGGAGCCGTGCGGGAGTCCCGGCCCCGGGGGTACTTGTGGGGGGGGGCGTCGGCGGGGTGCCTTTGGCCCGGTGGCTGTCAGGGTTCGCTGCGGGCGGCTTCATTTTGCTGCGCTCCTCTAAGCAGGTGGGCGCAGTGGAAGGCAGGATTAATGGTCGCCATTCGGCCGAATTCAGCCTAGCTTTAGCCTAGCATAGGAACTTTAGTGTCACTTTAAGTGTACGCTAATCAGCATACGTTAAAATGAGATTTCGTTGCCTACAGCTCTCAGAGGGTAACCACGTCCAATATGCATTGCATAAACATGACCAAAAAAAATAAAAAAATAAAATATATTATGCATATACCCACATGTGTGGCCCAGAGAAACTATTTATTTATTTATTTAAACTTATATGCCGCCCTTCTCCTAGGACCCAGGGCGGCTTACAATAACAAATACAATAACAATACAATAACAATACAAGTCTACTTTGGATGTATACATACATATACATGGCGAGAAAAACAAGTCTTGCCAGTTTACCAGGCAGATGGCATAGGGAACAAAGCTGTTACAGAATCTGATAGTCTTCACAATTTAATCAAACAAGCATTGGCATAGCGATAAAACTATATTTAAAGCATTTCATGCAGGCTGATTAAATAGCACAGAATTGCGCTTGTTGGTCTTGGAAAAACTCTATGGAAGACCTTACCGTCTTCCGGACATAATTGCTTTTTACTGTTGTTTTATTTTGTTTTTAACCTTAATCTGAGGCTTCCTCGCAGCCTCCCATCCAAGTACAGGTAATCCTTGATTTACAACAGTTCGTTTCTTGAATGTTCAAAGTTACAACGGCGCTGAAAAAAGTGACTTACGACTATTTTTTACACTTATGGCCATTGCAGCATCCCCATGATCACGTGATTTACATTTGAATGCTTGACAACTAATTCACATTTATGACGGTTGCAGTGTCCCAGAGTCATGTGATCCCCTTTTGTGATCTCCGGACAAGCAAAGTCAATGGGGAAACCAGATTCACTTAACAACCGTGTTACTAATTTAACGACTGCAGTGATTCACTTAACAAATGTGGCAAGAAAAGTCGTAAAGTGAGGCAAAACTCGCTTCACAAATTTCTCATTTAACAACCTAAATTTTGGGCTCAATGGCGGTCGTAAGTTGAAGACTGCCTGGATTTCTTAGGTCCTGTCTTATTCAGGGTTGTTGTTTTTCCACCGGAGATAAAACAAATTTTGGAAGGCACCAATGGCACAGTGTGTCATTTTAAGATTTAATATGAAGTGTGAAAATGGCATGTAGTGTGTAGGCTGGAGAAAAACAGCTATTTTATTTCTTAGGCCCATCCTGGAGGAGTATCTAGAATTGAACATTGAATATGATTTGTATGTGCAAAAATATTTCTTTTGTTTAAAAAAGGAGTAGCTACAAGTATAGTTGACTAATACAAGCCATTAAAATGTCATTGCACAAATGATGTACAGGTAGTCCTTATTCTCAAGCCAGTCTTCATTGTTTTAATAGGTGAGTAATAAGCCTCTTATTGATATTCCAGGTAAGTGAGGTCTTACCTGCACATAAAAGCCTTGTGATATTTTCTGTCAACCAAGATTTTCAAAGATGTCACACAGAAAGTTAATGTTTATTCTCAAATGCAGAGTATTCTATTGTGCAGAGTTCACTCTAGAAAACATCTAACTCCTTAGTAAATTTCTTATACAGTAGTTACATTGAGTAATTGCATCACTTTTGTTACAAATTGTTCACCTTAGCCCTCAGCTCTTTTAGATGAAGTCCCCAAAACAACTTATTTATCAACAATTTCAGAACCCCCAAGCCTTTATATTCATGTATACTTGTATGAGAAACCATTATTGCTCATATCACTTCCTGCTTTTCTCTTGCTGTTCTGTTTTTCTTTGCTCTTTTTATTAAACATATAATGCATTTTTTAAAAACCACCTGCACTGTATTGTATGAATGAAGAAAACTAGTTTAACTAGTTTAATAATAGACTCTGCTGTCATTTAGTGAATGAATTAGAATTTCTGCAGTGCAGAGAAGGTGGCCCTAATATTTTTATTTTGCCTTCAAGTCAGATATGGCTCCATGCAAATTTTCCAGGTGGATTTTCAGAAATGGTTTTTCTTGCTGCCTTCTTCCTAGGGTTGACAGAGAGGGGCCTGGCCCAACTCACTCAGCTGTCTCTCATCTCTCAGGCAGGATTAGAACTCAAGTCTCCCTACTTCCACTTCAATATCTTAACAACTAGTCCAAATTGGTTCTCCAGTTAAGCTAGCTTAATTTATAAGATATTCTACCCTAGTAATCTATTATGATTCAGAGAGCAAAAGAAAGCCTTTCATAGAATTTTTAAAAGAAAAAAGAGAATAAACTAAAGAGAATGAAAAAGGATTTTTGGCATTCGCTTTTGACAGCCAAGACACAGCAGAAAACATGTACCCTAGGGCTGAATTCTGGAATCCTTGGTGTTCCCTGCACCTGCTGGGTTTTTTTTTTCAGATGCTTTGTTACCAAACTAGGTAACATCTTCAGTGCACAGCCAAGCACAGAGAACACCAAGGACTGTACAAGATTATTCTGGAAATTAATGTTAATTTAGGTAATAAATTATGATGATCGGTTGCACAGTCAGCCAGATGTTTAGACTGCATTTGGCATTTTTCTCACCTATAAAATCTTTCCGAAAGACCTGGAATAAGGACATACTGTTATAGTAAAGGTATCGTCACAGGAGTATAAGCTGTTCCAAGGAAAGTTGCCTTTTCCAATTGATTGATATTATAAATGCTGCTGGTGTTCAAGTGGTGTTTTAGATGTTTTGGAATTATTATTAATGGTATATCATACAGTTCAATTAAATGTATCTATTGTGCTCTTGATGGATTCTCTCTGTCTGTTTCTCTCTCTTTCTGTCTGTCTCTCTCTGTCTCTCTCTCTCTCTCTCTCTCTCTATATATATATATATATATATATATATATATAGAGAGAGAGAGAGAGAGAGAGAGAGAGAGAGAGAGAGAGAGAGACAGACAGACAGACAGACAGACAGACAGACAGACAGAGACAGACAGAGACAGACAGACAGAGATGTATGTATACATATACACATACATATACACCATACACACATATATATTGAGAGCCAGTTTTGTGTAGCAGTTAAAGCATGAGACTAGAAACAGAAACCATGAGTTCTAGTCCTACTTTAGGCACAAGGACAGCTGGGTGTCAGCCCTAGGAAGAAGGCAGTGACAATCACTTCTGAAAACCTTGCCAGAAAAAATTGTCCAGGCATTGTGCAAGAGTCAGACATGATTGAATAAAATAAAATATATTTTCACAGCTAAGAGTGTGCAGAAACCTCAAATTCCCAGGCCTCTGGTAGAGGACTGAGAATGAGGAAGACAATATCACACATAGGGGTAAGAAGAGATACACACACCATACACACCAATATATATACATGTATATGTGCATGTATACATGTATGAGAAACCATTGCTCATACCACATGTGTATGTATATATGCACACAAATGTACATACAGATATATATATATATATATATATATATATATATATATATATATATATATATATATATATATATATATATATATATATATATATATATATATATATATATATATATATATATATATATATGTGTGTGTGTCAAGTGGTTATTTTTTAGATTGCACCCTGTAAACCCAAATATGGGAGGAAGAAATCATTCTTTCCTTTGCTTGTTTCAGCTCAACCCAGAGCCATCTGCAAGCACAAATATATATATGTTTTTAAAATTGTTAACAAAGAAATAAGGGATTTCTGAGATAGCTATTCCGGTTCGAATCCCGGAAAGGGTGAGTTCTGACTGAAGAGAGTTAAATAACTCGAAATAGCTATCTCAGAAATCCCTTATTTCTTTGTTAACAATTTTAAAAACATATATATATATATATATATATATATATATATATATATATATATATATATATATATATATATATATATATATATATATATATATATATATATATATATATATATATATATATATATATATATATATATATATATATATATATATATATATATTGCAAACAACCTTTATCATCAGCATGATCCTATACTAAGCTCCATAGAGTTCAATAGGCATAGTTCCCATTAATTTAGGATTTTACTAGATAGCTTAGATTTATCACTTACGCAGTACAAATAGTCTAGATAAATCATACCTCATCATTTCAAACTAGCTTTAGCAATCATTCCCTGGTTCTGCTTCTCAGCTGAAGTGATGTATGTTTCAGTGTCTTCCTGAATGATCATGGGTAGTTATTTTATATTTTTGGAACTTGGTAAAGAGGTTTGCATGTGCATTCACATGATGGTGAGTCAGATGTTCCTGGCTCTGGGAAACTGTTTGGTACCCTTGCTATCAGAACCTTGTATCCTTTCCCCACATAAAGTGTGTCTGTTATGACTCAAAGACTGGGGAAAGATTCTTGTTAAGGTGTCAACTAATCTTCTGGGGAAGAAAAGACACAATATTGTCTGCTGGAGGAGCTTTTATCTCATTTAGAAGTATTTTACCAGTCGTTAAGGGAAGGGGGGCTCTAAACAGCTGTAGAAAGTGCAAAAAGAAAATAATTCAAAATCATTTGTGATAGATATTTTTGTGTTTCATTTAATTACCCATCAAAAAGAACTCTGCAATGTAAAAAGCCAGCCAACAATATTTTTTATTATGAAGCTGCTGTTTATTCTATATAGGCTAATAAAGCTCTCTTTTATTAAAGCGGTCCAACTTTAAGACACTTGATTAAGCTTTCTGAGTCCTTAATCCAGGCTCCTAGCTGTTTGACTGCCAGGTTCTTAGCCCTTCTTCACCTGACTTCCTTCTCATATTTCACTAAAGTGGCCCTTAGTGTAAGAATCTAACACAGAGGAAAAACTACCCACATCCTTTTCTTTTATTCTAATGACATACAGGAAAATGGCAGTTTTCTGATGCATGTATACACACACACACACACACACACACACACACACACACCCCGCTACAAATATACAGAGGGAAAGAGAACTATTTCCTGTGCTAACTGATTAGAATCATACAAGCATAAGAATGGAAGGGAGGTCTTCTAATCCAACTCTCTGCTCTAGGCAGGAGACCTTATACCATCCCTGACAAATGGAAGGAGCACACACAATTCCAGGAGCCAAAGTGTTCCATTGATTAATTGTTCTGTCAGGAAATTTCTCCTTACATCCAGGTTTGATCTCTCTTC
The DNA here is from genome assembly GCA_034064705.1 of Bothrops alternatus. Classification (NCBI taxonomy): domain Eukaryota; kingdom Metazoa; phylum Chordata; class Lepidosauria; order Squamata; family Viperidae; genus Bothrops; species Bothrops alternatus. Next base: position 22,482,864 of record JARGCV010000006.1, read on the forward strand.
TAACAAGCTTCTACTTGTTGCTTCTGTATGGTTGACATTTGGGCTTTGTTACTAAGGTGACCAACTTTTTTACAATGAAAAGGAGGACACAAATAAATTGAAGAAAAAAATATCGTAAAAGCTGGCTCGGCCCATGGAAGGTCAACCGCCCGCTGCGCCCATGCCAGCACCGCTGCCCTGCCATATAGAGCAGGCCCCGCAGCTCCCAAAACACCAGCAGTGCAGGCTCTGGCCCTGGAGGGCAGCCCGCCATCGACACACCCCGCCTGCAGCCGCCCCGCCAGCACCACCGCCCACCCTGTGCAGCCCCATGTAGAGAGGGCCCTGCAGCTCCCACAGCATGGGGGGCAGACGGCCGTGCCACCCCTCACACCCCTGCCCGCAGTACCCCTGCCGCCCCTGCCTCTTGCGCCCGCAGCCATTATTGCCCTAGCAGAGCCCAAGATCAAGAGAAACGTACCGCTCCAGTCTCCTCCAGGTATCTTCGGAACTAACTAGGAGATGGTGTAGTTGGGTAGCAGGGAGGGGTGCTAAGTTCCTGCCAATTCACCTTCGCTGCAGACAACTTGCATGTGCAAAGTTTGCCGGCTGGGTGTTTTGGCGCGCTCAGCAGCAATTCCTATTGGCTTTCAAAAGCCAATAGGGGGAGTAGCACAGCTCATGCAAAAGTTGAAAAAAAAACCATCAAAAAAAGGTGCCGGAAAGCCATTCTGAGCGTTCTATGAGGGGCAAAAAAGGCCTGCAAATTAGTCTTCAAATATCAAAAAGGAGGACATGTAGGAGGACACTTTTCGAGGGAGGACAGAACTTACAAAAGGAGGACTGTCCTCCCTAAAGGAGGACGGTTGGTCACCTTATAAAAGTTACACAATTTCAGTGCCAGCTTTACTTTTTGACACCCTCCTTGTCACGTCACATGACATTTTGCAACATATCACGACTTTTTTTGCATTACCGGAGCTGGGGTGGGCGTGGCCTCTGTATAATGCAACCAGCCCATGGGCTGGCAGTTTGAGACCCCTGCTCCTGGTGAACTGGGTGCTTATTACATTATAGGAAGCAATGTCCACAAAACAGGTCAAAACCAGAAAAGTAGTAGACATAGTATTGTGATAACAAGCCCTGTCTGTTTTGTATGAGTATACACCATGCATATGGAGGAAAGAGAGCTTCTGTTGCAATGCTATGCCCTCCATTTTGACTCCATCTGTCATAGATGTCACTGCTCTAAAGGCTAGGGATGAACAATCAACAGGTCTAATTGATATGAAAACAATTCCATAGCACAAGATGATGTGACCTTCAAACATCAGCTACTGGCTCTTACCAAGTTCATAAATTACCACAAACCATGCTTTCTTTAATCATGCATTATTGAGTAAACACCACAATGACTGGATTGCTGGACTGCTAACAAGATTATTATGTAGCACTATGCATGAACATACTGAATTTGCTACCGTACGGTCAGCAACTAGCCTGTCTCCAGCTTAGTTATGAGACTGGAGTCCATTTTATTGAGGGACAGAGCTAGAACTGAGCTGGAAGCAAAAAGCCAACAGTGCAATCTTCTCTCTTTGACTTTGTCAGGTTGTTACCGTAAATTGTGTGGCCACAGTGCACCAGTGTAGCAGAAGTTACTACATGTTTGTTTTTTTCTTTTTTAGCTTAGCAGACTATGGGATCAGGCATAGCAGATAAAAGAATGGGGAAAGGGGGAGGTGGGCTGGGAATCTTAGAATTATAAACATGAATAGGGGCAGTTTCTTCTTAAACTGCCTGGAGTTTACTGAATATGTTGCCTGAAGGCTTGGAAGAATCAGTCAACCTTGTTTTAGAACATGCCAGTGGCTATAAAAGAATAGGATATATTGCTATTGCTGGATTGAAGTTTGGCAGTCTTAGTATACTCATAAAAAAATAAAACCAACTAAGGTTGTATTTCATAGTTGTAACTAATCAAAACGGGGAAAAAACAAGTGAGAAAAATACAATAATGACATGAGATGAGATATATATTACACATAAACACACATACAGAGAGGAGGGAGGAGAGGTTTTTCAAGCATATATAGATTATGTATGACATAATGGTTTGAGTGAAAGTTTACCATATTCAGTGTAAACTTCCATACATCACCTATATCATAACAGGCAATATGTTCATAAATTGCAAATAGCTTCAACTAATCCAGTGGGAATTAGGCCATAAATTTGTCCAATATTGAAGAACTATAATCACTTGGCTGTAATAAGGGCAGAGAGAGACTTCATTTCCATTGTTCAGCTATCACTTTTCATACAATAGGTATGTAATACAAAATAATGTTTACATCCAAAAATGTTAAAACTTTGTCTTAAAGACAAACTAATATATGCAGCTACCTCTTTGCAGAACATTGTAGGAGAGCTTTGTTAGTCTGTGTCAAGGGTGTCAAACTTGCAACGTCACGTGACATGTCACAACGTATCGCGACTTTTTTTCCATTGCCCACAATGGGGTGGGTGCAGTTTCAGCATGATGCATCAGGCCCATGGGCCAGCAGTTTGACACTCCTGGTCTATGTCACTGTTTTCAACTTTGGCAACTTTAAGATGTGTGAACTTTAATTCCCAGAATTTCCCAGCTAGCTAAGGATCCAGACCACTGGGATGTCATCCTTGATAGTTTGCATTAACATGCCTTTTCTATGAAGTTTAATTATGAAACCAACCAAAAATTATTAAAATAAGATAAATCAACTTGTTAAACTCAAGGACAGATATGATCTTCCTTTGGTCTTTTCAAACATCTGAAAATAACCTCTGAAAATATTATTTCCTTCTTAAACCAATTTGTTATCTATTCTTCATACTAAAATCTGTTTTTCATGTGTAAAATAAGTGTTGCTCTAAGTACAAGCAGAAACCATGTGGGTTAAGGTTCAAATTTCTGATTATGGTAATCAACTCCAATTAAATATTACCTGCAGCTGGGCGTCCAATAAACACAAAGCAACAGTTCTGTAACAATCCCATTTTCAGATCAAATGAAAACTAAATTTAAGTCAATAAATTTAAAGTAAAGTATTTAAAGTATTTAAAGTAAATTTATTTTAAAAAGCCAATTATGTCCTTAAAGTAAAAAAGGAATAATTATAAACATCAGCCTTTTCTAATATGCTTCTTAGATTTTAGGTAATTTACATGATGGGATGGCCGATAGATAAATATATGCTGCATAATTGCATAACATGAAGACAAAGGTTAAGCTTTTGCTCCATATGTAATACATACATGTACAGAGCAATCTACACAACAAAGAAAAAAATAGAGTATCTTTAATACCAAATTCCACATGCCCATCTTAGCTGTTTTGAAAAAGCTAAGCAATATTGGAAAGCTTAGTACTTGGTTGGGAGATCACCTGAGATGAAGATTAGAATAGGAAGTTGGGGGAGGCAATCCTAGACGAAAGTAGGGGCAAAATCCTTCCTATCATTACCAAAAATTCATTATCACAGCTATGAAGTCACCAGACGTTGAGCTCCATTTAAATTAAAACTCTAAACTCTAAACAAATAATTGCAGTGGGAATAAATTTCTTTAGATGACTCAAGACATTCAAGATGCAAGTACGTGCAAATTCATCTACTTTTCTTTGCTTCTCTAAGTATCTAAAATACAAAATTGAACCTATTTCTTTTTTTGCCAACAAACATAACCATTTTCTTTTACTGGGCAATTATTATTTTTTTAAAGTGTGGAAACAGTGATGCAAATACGAAACATGGGGATGAGCAGGATCACAAAAGGAGCAAACAACAGGGAATCCATCTCCAACTGGTATAGTTAACATAAGAGAGTTGAAAGCTCTTCCAATGAATGCATCATCAGCTAATGCTACCGTATATAGAAGCTGGATGGCCAATCTTTGTTAAAATAATACTTTCTCTAGTTGGGTTGGATGGATGAAATTTAAACTCTATGAATTATATGGATTTTTTTTTATTTTGTCCATCTGCTTTTGAAAGATGATATCCTCACCTACCAAGAAAAACCTAAAAGTTGTTTGAATTTGATTGTGGGAAAAAGATGATGATTGAAACATTTTACAGAGTTCAGTAAATTAGAACTCAAAGTTGGAGAATGACAAGTAATCACAAGCTGGGCTCACACATCCCACTAAGTCATGATTTGTTTAATTATGTTGAATAAACTGGAATTTGCTGTGTTCACATTTCAAATTGAGCCATGAGTCATAGATTATGAATCATATATTACTTCAATCTCAGACAACAACATTATGGCTTAATGCAGTGGGTGATGTGGGTCATTGTGGTTCAGCCCAAAGGACTATCCAATTCAGCATTTAGTTCCTGATGTGAATTAGATATTAGAAGGTCATAAGCAGGACTTCAACACATAATCTCTAATACTTATAATATGATCGGCAACATTTGGTTACAGATTTTGTAAATTTTCAAATTAAAGCCATTTAAGAACACAGAAAGGTGCTGGACACATTTAATCATGATTGCATTTGAAATATAATTACAGAATGGATCTGAGGTGAATTTAGAATGCACAGCAGAACTAACTTCTAAGGAAAGCACAATAGAATTGTGCTATATTGTTAAACAATTGTTTTCAGAGGTTTACTGGTAGATGTCAATTGACTGCTTAGTGGCATTAAGCATTCATATAAATTGGTTTGCTTCTTATTGTGTACGATAATTTAAAATACAAGCTGGTGAACATAAGTAATATCTTTTTCATATGGATTATTGCATACAGTATATGAAATAGCCTTTATTTAGCTGTTACAGAAATAAATATAGCACTAATGATAGATAGATCAACCAGGGAAACTACCAGGAAAGATATGTGAAAAATTACTGTAAATGAAGGCAACGACTCACATGTTTTTGACTTCTTAACTAACATTAAATACGGACTAGTATGAATCATCAGTTCCTATGACCTATACAGGGACCTCTAGTACATACACCTCTATAAATAGAATATCAGATGTCTTGTGCTAGGCAGATTAGCTGAGTTCCAGGTAATCTTCCCAGATCTATCTTATACTACAAGAATATCTGGAGGTGTCTGGCCTCCTTTAGAGTTACTGTTTCAGGAATGCAAAAGCAGGACAAGCCCTAGATGGGAGCAGATACAGAAAACTTGCTGCCATCTAACCACCATTTGGAGTTTTGCAGCCCAGATTCAGCAGCCCTCATCTCTTTTTAAAAAGCAATAAGTACTTCAATATTTTCCTTCTGTTTCATAAATTGCAATACACTTAGCCAGATATAAGCTTCATCAATAAATAAATAAATTCATGATGCTGTTTGAGGTTAACATTTAAGAAAATGAATGACAGTATCATTGGATATTTTTCTTCTTCCTTTGATGTTTTTTTTTTTAACCTCCTGGAACCTCACCAGAGGGGACTAAACATGATATGAGCCCCCAAGGGACCACAAACATGTCTGGAGTACTCCCATGAGGATTTCTATAGGTTAGCCCCATTCCCAAACAAGCAGAGAAGGGTGCCCATGGAAAACAAGTGGAGCTGGTTAGTTTGTGATTCATTGTGTTGTACAATCGCATATTTTCGCATGTGGTTCAATATTCCAGGAAATCCACAATTTTTTATAAAATGTGGTCCTCTGTTTATAAAACTCAGTTTGGTATAAGTCAGGGGTCTTCAAACTTGGCCCTTTCATGATTCGTGGACTTCAACTCCTAGAGTTCCTCAGCCAGCGTGTCATAAAAGGGCCAAGTTTGAAGACCCCTGGTGTAAGTGGTTAAAGCACCAAACTAGAAACTGGAAGACTATGAGGCCAGTCCCACTTTAGACACAAAGCCATCTGGGTGACCCTTGGGCCAATCACTTTCTCTCAGCTGTAGGAAGGAGGCAGTGGCAAACCAGTGCTGAAAAACCTTGCCAGCAAAACTGCAGAGATGTATCCACATCTGGGATACAATTAAACAGAAGGAAAAAAATGATCACCTACAATAGAAGGTGATCTTGAAGGAGATATGCATTCAGGTGTCCAACCAGTTTTCAGAAGCGACTCAAACAGACATCTCCCCAATTGGCTGAACCAGAAGACGGTAGAAGGAGTACGACATGAGACTTGCAAGATCGACATCAGCTTCCCTAAGTAGACCAGGCCAGGAAAGCAATTCCACAGGAAGGCTAAACCTACTTTTATTGAGACTGGCTTTAATAATAACAAAATCTTGCAAATTTGATTCCATGCCCCTATGTCATGGGGTCTGGAAGCTAGGTGAGACCATCTGTGTGTGTTTCCTTTTTTATGATTGGAATTGGGCTTGTTTGCTCATATATTTTATTATGCATACTTGCCGAATTTTAAACACAAGTAGTTCTCAAGCTACAACCACAATTGGAACCGGAATCTCAATCAAGTGAAGCAGTTGTTAAGTGTGATGTCATGTGATTGCCCACATGACTGCTTTGCTACTGGCCACAATTCTGATACACTCAGTTCAGGTTGTTAAGCAATCTTGTGGGTTGTTAATAAGTATGGGGGTGGGCGAGTGGAGGAGAATCTAGGGGGAAAGGCTGTATAGAAGGGAACTCCTAGTAGGGGGTTGCAGGAATAGAGTTCAATTTTTCAGAATTTGAGCTCCTTTTCTGCACCCTGCCAAAGGAGTTCAACTCCCTTTGGCAGGCAGCTCTTTCAGCCAGTCTCCAGAGACAAGAGGGAGTCCTTTTGGCAGGGAGCAACAGCTTGCAAACTTCCCTGTAGCTTCTTTCCCTATTTCCTAGGGAAACCAAAAGAAAAGATTACAAATGGCGAATATAGCTTTGTGGGACACTTGGCAACCAGTCATAAGTGTAAACAGGTTGCCAAGCACCTCAATCTTGATCATATGACCATAGGTGCAGTGGTGGGATTCAACAACCAGTGAACAACCAGTTCTCTGCGTGGACGCCTTCTGGAAGTCTCTTCCAGGCCTGGCCCTCTGAAGCCCAGAACAGACTTCTGGAAGTTGTGTCCACGCACTTCCGGCAGTCCGTTCTTGGCTGGGAGGCCTCCTCTGAGTCTCTGAGGCCCAGAATGGTAAGGTGACCAACAGTCCTCCTTTTGTAAGTTCTGTCCTCCCTCGAAAAGTGTCCTCCTACATGTCCTCCTTTTTGATATTTGAAGACTAATCTGCAGGGCTTTTTTTTCCCTCACAGAACGCTCAGAACAGCATTCCGGCACCTTTTTTTGATGATTTTTTTTTCAACTTTTACATGAGCTGTGCTATTCCCCCTATTGGCTTTCGAAAGCCAATAGGAATTGCTGCTGAGTGCGCCAAAACACCCGGCTGGCAAACTTTGCACATGCAAGTTGTCTGCAGCGAAGCCGAATTGGCAGGAACTTAGCACCCCTCCTGCTACCCAACTACACCATCTCCTAGTTAGTTCCGAAGATACCTGGAGGAGACTGGAGTGGTAAGTTTCTCTTGATCTTGGGCTCTGCTAGGGCAATAATGGCTGCGGGTGCAAGAGGCAGGGGCAGCGGGGGTGCTGCGGGTGGGGGTGTGAGGGGCGGCAGTGGCCGGCTGCCCCCGTGCTATGAGAGCCGCGGGGTCCTCTCTACACATGGCTGTGCAGGGTGGGCAGTGGTGCTGGCAGGATGGCTGCAAGTGGGGTGTGTCAATGGCAAGCTGCCCCTCTGGGGCCGGGGCCGGAGCCGGCGTGGCTGGTGCTTTTGGAGCTCCGGGGCCCGCTCTACACGGCAGGGCAGCGGTGCTGGCAGGGTGGCTGCGGGTGGGGGCACGGCGGGCGGTTGACCTTCCATGGGCCAAGCCAGCTTTTACAATATTTTTTTCTTCTATTTATTTGTGTCCTCCTTTTCATTGTAAAAAAGTTGGTCACCTTGAGAATGGACTTCCGGAAGTGGTGTCCACGCACTTCTGGCAGTCCGTTCTGGGCCTTGGAAGCCTCCTCCTGGCCTCCAAGGCCCAGAACAAACTTCCAGAAGTGGTATCCATGCATTTCCAGCGGTCTTTTCTGGGCCTGGGCCTTGTGAAAAAGGGCTAGGGCTTCAGCTGGTTTGCTGAAGTCAACAAAAAATTAGCTACCGGTTCTACTGAACTGGTGAGAACAGGCTGAATCCCACCACAGCATAGGTGTAGTTGTGCAATGTTCGGCAATGGATGGAACTACTTTCCTGGCTGTAAAGAACCCTTTCCAAGCCTATTGTAATGCCACACCATCATTAAATGAACAATCATAACTCAACTAGTTGTCTTTTTATGTTGCCCAAAGTCACATTTGTGAGATTGATATAATCATTATATGGGCTACAGAACACACAGCTGCAAAACACAGAATTAAACACTATTTAGAGGCCTCTGCCATCAACTCTTCTCAAGGAGTGTCACTCAGTGATGGAATTCAGCCAGTTTGCACCACTTCAGCAGAACCGCTTGCTAATTTTTTGTTGCCCAGGCCCAGAATGGACTTCCAGAAGCGGCATCAACCCAGAGAATCAGTTGTTCACATATTTGAATCCCACCACTGGTGTCACTGCTGAAGCCTATTGTGCCTGTAGCATCTTTGGCTAGCGTTAAATAATGAGCTGGAAATAATAAGTGCCATTTTGGTCAAAGTGGGAAACCTGTGGATATCTACAACATCTGTAGATAATAATTCTTGTTATTTCTGGCTAGGCAAATAATAATTTGAGTTCAATAGTACCTAAATGGTCACATATCATTTTAATACTGGATAAAAGTTTGTTTGGTTTGAGGGAAGGAGAACATGCTCTATTTTCCTTGCAAGTTTAAACGTATTATTTAATGGCTCCACCTTTTCTGAAAAAGATGTGAGAAGAAAGACCAGCATTGTGGCAGGAAGAATAGGATGGATGTCTCTGTGGGAAAAAAAAGGTGAATAAAAACATTTAAAAATATAGCTGAAGATATTGAGAAAATCCAATCATTCAAGAATCTGTACATCTTTTGTATGTAAAACAAAACTTGTTTTTGATGTCTCTTTCCTATTGCTTAGTAATGTCTGTCTTGATTTTTGCAGCTTTAATCTGCCAGCATGCAATAGATACCCTTACTACCATCTTACTTGTACATATATTTTGCAATATGCTTAGATATACTTGTCTCTTTTAAGTTTTACTGAACTGCTTAAGTATTGTAATACCCAAACACAACATCTTCAATCAGAATAGAGCTGGAAGGGACATTGGGGGTCTTCTAGTCCAAGCCTTGCTCAAACCCCTAGTGCAGGGACGTAAACGACAGCCCGTGGGCCAGATGCATCACACACAGGCCATGCCCACCCTAGTTCCACAAAGGCAAAAAACATAGCAATATGTCACGCTACATCACGTGACACAATCAAGTTTGACACCTGTGCCGTAGTGTGATCTGGTCTAGTGTAATATTAGGAATAGAGATCTAGATTTAGATTAAGCCAAGAAAACTCCCTGGATGACTTTAGGCCACTTAATTCACAGAGCTGTTTTTGTGGGGAATAAATGGTGCATGCTGCCTGGAGCTCTTGAACAAAACATATGATGCAATTCTACAGCTCAATACTGTAGTATTTGTACATTATAGGCCTTTACTAAGGGAACCACATACTGTATATCATTCTTAACGGACCTATCCTCTTCTATGTGAGATGAGATTACAATACAGTGTTCCCTAGTGGCATGAGTCCTAATCCATTAAACTATAAACCATGGTTTACAGATCACAATGTTTGAGACACAATATTTGTCATGAGTGCTTAGCATTTGTGAATTAGGAAGTGAGTTCATTCAGTCTGATTGCCAGATCAATTTGCATAGGACTGCAGTCTCCAATTAAAAGTGCATCTTCTACAGCTGGTGATCCTACTGCAGGTGCTTAGAAATTCAGTTTCAAATAGAATTATTTGCAGCTCCTATTTGGATGTTAAATAAAGGTTAATGTCCAGCATCTGTTGATAGAAAACATTCACAGTGTAAGAAAAGGCTTAAGGGAATTCCAAGGTGTTGACTCATATCACCTATAATCCAGCTTGCAATCTGCTCCAATTCCTCACTGACCTAGAGTTAGTGGTGACAACTGCTGACTCATTAGTAGCTGTCATTCACATTTTCTGGAGATGCTCCCTCCCTAACATGTCTTCCCTCTAATTTATAGCAGCCAAACACTTCTGCAAAGAAAGTGGAACATCTGATCTGCATTGCAGCTTGAGATCAAATAAGTTTCTTCAGGAAGAACCAGTTCTCAGAAGGATTTGGTTGTAGTACAGCTGAGCCAATAAAAACCATTTCTACATATTAGAGAAAGAGAACTTTGCAATTATATGTATAATATCCTTCCCTACTATCAGAGTAAGGCAACGCTTGCACAAGTATTTATCTTACTTTTTTAATGTATGCATGAGATTCTGGCTGAGGTCCTGCTTGCTAAACTATAAGCAGGTTTGTTCTGTAGCCTCAACAGCAGATAATCCTGTGGATTTTAAATGTGGATTTTTTTTTCTTCCTTTGTGGTACAAAATAATGTAGTCTGGCTAAGAAATCAGAGATCATTTAGGGGCAGAGCCTATTTCCTCATAAACCTTGATGGAATTAGAAAGATAGAGTTTATGATAAGGAATATTGTGCAAATCCACATTTAGCTAGTGTTATGTAAATATATATTACAATCAGGCTACTGATTGTATAAAAATAAGGGGGCTGATGACAGAAGTACTAAAATATTTAAAAGGCAGAGAGGCAAAAAAAAAAAGAATGAATTATCCACTTCATTAGCTGAATAGTTTAAAAAGTAAAATCTGCAAATCTAGTTTGACTCCTGATGGCTTCATGGACATGTCCATATGGTAGTATCTTTGCAGACGTGGTCTGGCTATTAGCTTTGATGACGGTGGAACGGCTCTGAAGCACTGTGCTAGGAAACTGGACTTTTTTGTGCAACTGGTTGGCCAATGTGAAAACAAACAGCTGGATTAGATGAGCTAGGGGTCCAATCCATCAAGGCACTGCTCGTTTTCCTGCTATTGACTTCTTCCAGAAGAAGACAAATTTTTTTCATGTTGTGCTTGGCCAAATATGTATTTCCAATATGTACAGTGGGTTTTCAAAAAAAAAATCATTACTTATCTTTAGCGCGTGTGACCCTTGAAAAGAGCATCAACAATGGCCTTCTTCATCAACATTCTTAAGAGTTTTCCCTAATTTTGATCCTTCAGAATGTATTAACTTGCAAATCCAAAAAATTGCCAGCCAGCATGGTAAAGAGCATTAATGTCTGAGGAATTGTGAAACAACACAAATTGTAGTTTTTCTAATACTAATCTTTCTATAAGCAATGACTTCAGAGCAAACTGTTGTGTAAGTGAAAAGCAGACTAGAACTTCAAAAAGAAATGTCTTTGGAATTTCCCAAAACTCTGCTTGAAGACAGCTAATACATACAATAAATTCCCCAGTTAGTACAAACTGTCTCCTGATTTTACAAATAGATTTCATCAACTCTCTGGATTAATCTGATCTGCTTTCCCAATGATTTTCTATTTAATCTTTGGTATCAGCATTGAATATTTTGTTTGCTTGTAAAATACTTTATGCTATAGTCCTACTGAAAACATAAGGTCCGATTCCTCTATACTCTTGACTTATGTAAATTAAACAATCTGTTTTTCCCAAGGAATTATATGTTTGTGATTGTTAGGGCTGAAATCTAATTTCAACACCATCACCAGTCAAGCTCCAATATTCAGAATTGCTTCAGGAAGTAAGAAACCCCATTTAGAATAAAGACAATACAGTATATGTGTGGAAGGTCTATACACTAAACCATAATGTACTGTATTTGTTTGGTTTGGGTTTAGAGAATTGAGTAAACCCAAACATTTCTTCAGACCAACCAGATTTAGTTAAAAAAAACCTAAGAGTTGAAACTGGTCAGTAATTGGTTGGAACATTACTGGGAAATTCCAGAATTATATAGTAATGTGGAAAGTAAAAAAATCTCCAAAACTATAACACAACATTGAGACATTGCCTCATTATTGTTACCAAAACATCAATGTGTCATGAAGTCAAGCAATTCAGTGACATCTCTAGAGTTTAACATGTTTGTCTAATGCAGGGGTGTCAAACTCGCAATGTCACGTGATGTGTCGCGACATATCGTGACTTTTTTGCCATTGCTGGCAATGGGGTGTGCGTGGTTTCGCTATGATGCATCTGGCCCACAGGCCGGCAGTTTGACACCCCTGGTCTAATGCAACCAATTGTGTTTTGTTTTTAGTAAACCATAGTTAAACAAACTCTGTCTTAACAGAGTGTGCCACCATCTGTTATTGTCCCCAATAAGTGTTGAGGTTAAGCCTTTCAGAATTGCCAGCCGGAGTTGCATTTCCCACACATTTTGCATGACCAAAGGCTGAAAAAGCCTGCCATTGGGAATTTCTCATACTGTAGTTGATTCTTCCAAATATAGATGTTTAGCTACCGCTAGAGCAGTGATGGCGAACCTTTTAGAGACCAAGTGCCCAAATTGCAACCCAAAACCCATTTATTTATCGCTGGGTGCCAGGTGGGCATGGCCCACTGGTGGGCGTGGCTGTGGTGGTCATAGCAGATTGGGTGGGTGTGGCCAAGGTGGGCATGGTCACCTCAATGTTGCTCGTGGGGAGGGATGCCTGTGGGGGCCGGGCAGGGTTGGGGGTGATTCAGGGGGCCTCTGGCAGATGGGATGGTGGGCAGGAGGCTCATCCTGCAGGGTGAAGTGAGGCAAGGTAAAGCAAGGCAGAGTGGGGGTGCCAGTGTCACAAGGCAAGGTGAGGCAGGGGCTGAGGCGGCTGCTGCCTGACACCATCGGGCCTCATACGCAGAGGCCAGTGAGCACATGGGGACCGACAGTGTCCATCAGCAGCCACAGCCTACTGGCCCCTCGACCGGTGCACTCTGGGGGTCCGCAGCCCACTGCCAGCAGTTCAGAGAAGCTGCCTCTGAGTTGGATGGCCGGCCGACAGCTGAGGAGCGATGCAGTGGGTCGTGCCCGTGAAAAGGAGAGCATGTAAGGCCAGGATGGGACAGGGGGGAGGAAAACCAGCTGTGCTGGGATGCATCTGGCCACATGGGACCTCGGGGAGTTAGCAAGCGGCTGGTTGAAGAGGTTGCCATCTCCAGGGCATGGTGTGCATACCCACAGAGAGGGCTCTGAGTGCCGCCTCTGGCACGTGTGCCATAGGTTCGCCACCACTGCGCTAGAGTCTGCTTTCCTAGGAAGGAGAAATTGAAAGTGAAATGTAGTTGCAATAAAACTAACTCTGTGCCTACAACAATATGAGTCTTAAATTTAATACTAATCTAATACCAAATATCAAATTCATAATGAAAGAAAGCTATTGCAGCCTTGATTCAAATCCGTATCAAAAATAAAAAAATCCTTTGGCAAGTCACCAACATCAATTCAGCAACCTGTTTCATATGGTTGCTATGACAGCCAATGCATTACAGATTCTAAAAGGTAGGAATTACCATGCTGGTTCATATGGTGGTTGCTCAGGACATACCTCACCAAGATAATAACAGCCTTATGGTAGTCATCCCCTGCCAATTCATCATGATTATTAATTACTGATTACATAAAAGAACCCACATGGGAGAGAAATATTTTAAGCACTAGGAGCATCAAAATAACTTCAGTTGAAAAAAATAATCCTTTCTCATCAACGGAAGCATGGAGGTTTCCTCCTGATTTAAGACATTTACAAAGAATTTATTGCAAACAAAAGCTTGTTTCATTCTGGCTCCAAGTCTGCAGAGATTTCCTGACTGTAATTATAGTGATTCACAAGAAATTTAGAAATGGCTTGTGTCTGTTTTCTTCCATGGGTCACACTGCTACTTTCCTTTTGCTCACAATGTATGATGGATTCTTGCCTTGGGTAGGAGTCAGGATTTGATGATCTCCAAAGACCCCTTCCAATACTTGCATTCTATGATCCAGTAAGTAAATGCAGCTGCGCGAGCAATTGTGGGCCTTCTGCGTCGTGCCCACATTTCGCCAACTCTCCGCATGCTGCATTGGTTGCCTATCGGTCTCCGAGCGCAATTCAAAGTGTTGGTCATTACCTATAAAGCCCTTTATGGCATTGGACCAGGATACTTACGGGACCGTCTTCTGCCACATACTTCCCTACGACCGGTGAGAGCGCACAGGGTCGGCCTCCTCTGGGTTCCGTCAGCGAAACAATGTCGTCTGGCGGGCCCTAGGGGGAGGGCTTTCTCTGTTGTGGCGCCCGCCCTCTGGAACCAACTGCCTCCTGAAGTCCGCGTTTCTCCCACTCTCCCGGCTTTCTGAAAGAATCTTAAAACCTATCTTTGCCGGCAGGCCTGGGGATGATTGTGGATTGTTGTGTGACTGATAAATATGTGTGGGGTTTTATTTTTAAATATTTTTTGCTTGGACTTAGATTGTAATTGTTGTTTTATATATATGTTGTAAGCCGCTCCGAGTCTTCGGAGAGGAGCGGCATATAAGTCCAAACAAAATAAAATAAATAAATAAAGTAACCATACTTCTACGAGCTCGTGTTTGATGTCCCCTACCCATTACTTCACCTCTCATGGCTAATAATCCCATTTCTGTAACCGATGCATGACCAATACAGAAATAAATATCCAGGACAGCTGCAGAACTAGTATCATGCTAAAGTCAGACACTCAATAGAAGGACTTGGAAGAAAAGAAATTCATAACAAATAATTGGTACTTTAATCCTTCTCTCTCTCTTTTTTTTTAACTTTGTTGCTAGAGGTGAAGTAACTGGGTATGGAAACCCACTGGAGCTACAATCTATTGTTACGTTTCTGCTTCTATCAGGGCCTTTCACAACAGGAACTCTGAGTCAATATTAATGTTGGCACCAAACCTACAGTGCTGTGTGGTTCCTTCCCCTCCCCCCACCTTCCCTCCCCTCCCCCATTGTTCTAGTGCCTTTCAGTTTGTACCCCTGGGAAACGGAGAAATTTTAATGAGAAAGAAACTTTTCTTTTTCATAGCCAGTAAACTGGAGTGGGAAGGGAAGTGCAAGGACCTTAATAGGGAGGAAATCCTTAAAGATCTAGTGTTGAACATTATCCTGGGCAGAAGGCCAGGCAAGGAGATTGTAACTGGATCACTTCACATCTGGGCAGATAAGTTTTCCACGGAAAAGAGGAAGATCAGCAATAGCGCTCAAGGGATGAAATTTGCATTAAAATGCCATCTATTGTGCAGCGGATTTAACCACATTAGCAATTCATTAGGGAGATTTTGCACTTCTTTTTTCTCCATTCTGGGCATTTTGTACTCTCACATAATAGCCATCTGAGGACAGGGTTGTTCTTGAATCATAATTCACAACCTTCTGCCTTAAGGCGCCCTATCTTCCCAGATGATCTATGGCAGGCATGTCAAACTGCGCCCACCCCATTGCTGGCAATGCGGAAAAAGTTGTGTGATGTCACAAGTTTGATATGCCTGATCTATAGCCTCTGTTTTTAGTCAATAGGAGACCACATCTGAAGGGAAGAATTCCAGCTCTTGACACTTTTTTGCAAAATTAGGAATTGCAAGATATCTCAAATGTTCCATTTTCAGTATATCCTATAAGTAGTTAGTTATCTTGCAATAACGTATCCTAGTCATACCACAAAGTGACCTACCAATCACAAATAATCCAACACCTTCTGAGCCAAGCATGTTAAGTGAATTAACAGCTTTTACAACAGGAAAATCAAAATCTTCTATCCTCTTATCCCTGTTAGTTCAGGTCTTATCCCCTGGAGCAAAAAAAAAAATGTGTTGTACACATTCCTAAAACAGGCAGTCTAAGTGATCTTTAAGGCCAGACTAGGCTAAAATGCCATTCAATATTGTTTTACCTTTAGAGATGGAGAGACAATAGGAGAGAGAGGCAGAAAGGTGAGGCCTTCAGCAGATTTCCATGCAGTTTCTCTGATTTTATAGACCAAAAGAAATATTTAAAATTTTCTCCAAATCTATTTCTGCCATAAGATTCCTCTGCATTTCTCCATTATCTCTATGGGTATGAAGCTGAAGATATTAATATTAACTCTAATCAATATAGCAATGTTGAATTATGATAGATAGCAAGGCTGTGCATTTCTTGACCATATTAGTAGATACACTATTTTTTCATTGATTTCTTTATTTTTTTTTTAAATGGAATCTATTGGAACACAATTTGTCTAAAAGTAATGAGTCTGGTTTTGGCTTCCACTTTTTGCTCTATGTGGCTCTGATATTTCCACTGTCAAAATTCTTCGAGGAAGCAGCCGTTGGCGGCAGAGGAAGGGCGGGAGCGAAGCCACAGAAGAGAGGGAAGCCGGCAAGAGTAGCGAGGGCCGCTGGGGGGGACTGCTAACCCAAAGAAGACCCCCAGACGAGCCGAAGAAAGCGAAAAACACCGGGAGAGCGGCGGAGAGGTCTGGAGCGGCAGACAGAGGTGGAGACAAACAAACGGAGCTGAAAGAGGAGAGAGGACTCAAGAAGGAAGAGGCAAGGAAACAGACGGCGGGGGAAGACACAGGAAAAGAGCACCCTGGTCGGCAGAGGGACTGCTTCCTTAAAATATATTCACTGGCCGAGAGGCTCCGAAATTGGAGGAAGCCGGCGGGAGCGCAGAAGGAGAGCCGACGGGAGCAGGGAGAAGACGGCCAACGACCGTGGTAAGATCAACGGGGGCCGATTAGAGCGCAGAGGGACAGCAGACGCAGGGGGAGCCCAGCAGCAGGGGGAGGACCCTCACAAGACCCTCAGAAGACCCCCCCAGACCCCGATAAGGCTAGTTGTACTGCACCTGGGGGGGAAAGGGCCATCTGCGCAGGTCCCAGCTCCTCTCATCCTGCTTCATCCCTGCCAGCACGGCGAAGCTTACTTGAAAGCGGATAGCACCCCCTAGTGGACTAAAAAGGAAGGGGGGGAAAAATTTTTTTTCCTTTCTTCTGCTGTCAAAATATAAACTGGGGGGGGGGGAAAGAAGAATTTGATCCAACCTATCCTAGCAGCTTGATAATCTTGCACAGGAACAATTCCCCCACAACGCTTGGCATTAAGGGGAGGTTTTAAGGGAAGGCAGGCCATCAGGAGGAGAAGCTCAAAATGACTGCCAGAAAGACAAAACAGTCCAAACTGACAGACCCGAAGGGAGCTGCACCCTCCCCGGCCCACCCCTCCAATCTGCCAGGGAACACCCCACCCAACCACACACAACCCCATCCAACTGCAGGCCCCCAGACCCACACGCCAACCCAGGACTCCACAACAGCACGCATGATCCAAGAACTAAAAGAGACGATTGAGACACTAAATGAGACGATTGCGACGATGGTGGTACGGTTGGATGGCATGGATAGAAAATTGGCGGAAATGGACGCGAAGACGGAGAAAGGACGCCTAGAAACAGAACGGAAGACGGAGGAAAGATACAAAGACATGACGAGGATGCTGGCAGACCAAGGTGGAGACCTGGAGAAAAAGTGGGAAGAACAGCGCAAAGCGACGGCCACTGATTTGGAACAGATGAAGGAGGCATTGCAAACACATTACAAAAACCTCCAAGAAACAAGGGAGAATACGGAAAAGATGATGAAAGAAGTGGAAAACCGCGTAGAAGGTCAGCTTGCAGAGGTGAAAAGAGAGGTTCAAGACCAGTCCACCATGATACAATTCTGGCAAATGGCATTTGCAATCAGGATCAGAGGGTGGAACGAGACAACATACGAACCCCAGGGAAGACTGCGCAAGACCTTTGTAGAGGCCCTGGCAACATTCCTGGGCACGAGCGCCAATGCGATTGAGTGGCATGTCGAAAAAATCCAGAGAGTGGGCGCCTGGAGGGAAGTGAACAAACACCAACCAAGGGATGTGGTCATCCACTTCACAACACAGAGGTTCCGGAACCACGTCTCTGCCACTTCTTATAACAAGGCATTCTACATAGAGGAGCAGGAGGTGAAGGTTCTGAAAGAGATCCCCCAGGCGATGCTGAGAGACAGAAAGAACTACAAATTCCTGACCACAGAGCTGAGATCGCGTGCACTGCGATACCGGTGGGAAACCCCAACAGGAGTGTCACTTTCTTATAAAAACAAGAGACATTACTTGACCTCGGTCCAGGAAGCTAAGGACTTCCTCGAAAAGGAACTGAAGTCGGGAGGCCCTCAACCCACCGCGAGAAAAGAAGCAGATAGACCACTGGAAAGCGGGAGGGATAGAGGCCAACGAGCAAGCCGCACAGAAGTACAGATCGGGGCAGAGGCAGAGGAAATGAATGGACTACCTCTAGGGGCGAGGGCGCAGAGAGCAGAGAGCAACAAAAACAAGGAGGCAGGACAGTCTACAGAGGGCAGGCTACCAGGCATCACTACCAAACGTACAGACCAGCAAGGCAAGACCTCACAAACCAAAATGAGCACCAATCCGGATATCGTGGGAACGAGACCAAAGGAGACAACAGGAGAAACAACAGAAATGGTCTCGCAAAAATATCCTGCAACATATGATGGCTACTAATTATTTGACTTGGAATGTGAACGGACTGAACTCCCCCCAGAAAAGAAGAAAAATTCTCCACTACCTAAACCAAAGTAAAAGCGATATAATCTGCCTACAAGAAACACACATCAGAGCAGCAGACCAGAAATATCTGATCAACTACAAACTAGGCGCGCACTTTGTGGCAGCAGCGCCAAGAAAAAAGAATGGGATTGTTATATACGTAAAGAAACATGTAATGGCTAAGCTAATAGAGTCCGACCCCCAAGGTAGATACCTGGCAATTGAAATAACACAAGAAGACAAGAAGATTCTAGTACTGGGCATATATGCACCACATCAGCAACAAGGCAAATTCTACAAAAAGCTACACAAGAAAATAACACAACTTAACTACAGATCTCACATCATCATGGGCGACTGGAACGGGGTCATAGAGACTGCTCTAGACAAAAAAAGAACTGCACCGAACCCGCAAAAACACTCCAAGTTGCCTAAATCCTTCTTCGACATGAAGGAAGACCTCGAACTGACAGACGTATGGCGGAAAAGGCACGGCAAAGAACTAGAATTCACCTTCTTGTCCGGCAGACACCAATCATTCTCCAGAATCGACTTTATACTAACCTCTAGTGACTTGCTAACGTGTCTAAACGCGGTGAAAATCCTACCCAAGACACTGACAGACCACAACCCTGTGAGGATGGAATTAAGACATGGCCCGAAACAAAGGAGGTCCTGGAGAATCAATGAAAACTTGTTTAGACATGAAAACAATGTGGCGGAATGCAAAAAAGCTATGAAGGAATACCTCGACACACATATGAACAACGGAACACCGATAGAACAGATCTGGGAAGGCAGCAAGGTGTACATGCGAGGGATCCTCATATCCATGAATAGCTGGCACCGTCGCCAACAAGAACAAAAAAGAAAAGAGTTAGAAAATGAGATAAGCAAAATGGAGCGGCTACTAATAAAAAGACCAGAGGACAAAGCCACCAAAGAAGGACTCAAGATCTTAAGAAAGCAATTCGACATGTTGATGGCTGACCAAGTTGCAAGGAATATACAATATGCAAAACATAAGACATTCTGCAAGGCCAACAAACCGGGCCGCTGGCTAGCCTACACTATAAGAAAGAAACAGAAGTCCCGCATAATTGAAAAGATAGAATACAAAGGCAAGGAAGAATTCCGACAAAAAACCATCAAGAAAGCCTTCACGGAGTTCTACTCGAAACTATATACCGAGGATAAGATACAAGACAAAGAGATAAATGAGTTCCTACAAAACGAAAAGATACAGGCGATTACCGACACACAAAGAGAAGCCCTGAATGCCTTAATCACAAAGGAGGAAATACACTCAGCGATCACACAGCTGAAAGCAGGAAAATCGCCCGGGACGGATGGGATAACAGCGACCTACTACAAACACCTCCAAGAGGAGATGCTAGAACCCCTCAGAAAACTATTTGCCAACATTCAAGAAGGAGGTCAGGTCCCACCATCCTGGAGAACAGCCTACATCTCATTAATCCCAAAGGAGGGGAAAGACAACACACAGCCCGCAAACTACAGGCCCATCTCACTACTAAACACAGACTACAAAATCTTCACAAAAATTTTGGCCAATAGACTAATGACTGTACTACAAAAAACAATACACCCGGACCAAAGGGGATTTATACAAGGACGCCAGATGAAAACCAACGTGAGACAGCTGCTGAACATAATAGAATACCTGCAAAAGCACAACCAGATACCCGCCGCTCTTATGTTCGTGGATGCAGAAAAAGCTTTTGACAGACTGCACTGGCCGTTCCTGACGAACTTGGTCCGGAAGATGAAAATGGGAGTACAGTTTCTCAACTCCATAACGGCAATTTACCAGAAACAAACAGGTCAGATCATTGTCAATGGAGACTTAACGGACTCATTCAATATAGAGAGAGGCACGAGACAGGGCTGCCCGCTGTCCCCCCTGCTATTTGTACTAACGCTGGAAATTTTACTGAACAGAATAAGAGCGGCAGAGGAAGTACAGGGCATACAGATTAAACAGCAAGAATACAAACTATGTGCCTTTGCGGATGACCTGCTGGTGACAATGTCGCAACCAGCACAATCAGCAAGGAAATTGATAGAGATAATGGAGGACTATGGTAGGGTGTCAGGCTTCAAAGTAAATATATCAAAAACAAAGATGCTAGCCAAAAACCTCGACAACAAAGCAAAACGGAACCTGGAAAGAATAACGGGGTGTGAAATAGTCAAGAAAGTCAAATACTTAGGAGTGGAGATAGAATCAACAAATGCGAAATTATACAAGAATAACTACGAGGTCCTGTGGAATAAGATACAAGCAGACCTGGAAAGGTGGAAATCGCTACGTCTGTCCCTGCTCGGCAGGATAGCGACAGTAAAGATGAATGTATTACCCAGATTTTTATTTCTCTTCCAAATGCTACCCATACTCAAAAAGGAAGCGGACTTAGACAATTGGCAGAAAGGCATCAACAGATTTATTTGGGACGACAAGAGACCGAGGGTGAAACTAAAAATCATCCAAGACGCAAGGGAGAGAGGGGGTCTCAAAATGCCTAATCTAAAGCTATATTACTATGCAGCAACGTTGGTGGCGGTTAGCGACTGGATCAATATGACAAATGATAGAATTCTGAATGTTGAGGGGCATGGTCTACGATTTGGCTGGCATGCCTACCTAGTATACGACAAAAAGGCAGATAGGAACTTCAAGGAGAACCCATTACGAATCCCATTGCTATGGGTCTGGAACAAATATAAGCACCTCCTACACGACAAGATTCCCATCTGGACGATCCCTGGACACGCAACAGGGGATATGAACACATCCCAAGGGCAAGGAGTGGTGCCCTACAGTGAACTTGTACTGGGAGAAGAAAACAGGTTCCTCTTGAAACCTCAAGCAATGCTAGCAAACAGAGGAATAGGAAGTAACTGGCTATCATATATACAACTACAGTCAAGGTGGCGTGAAGACAGGAAGAAGGGCTTCTCCCAGAACGACGAGAACCTAATTAAACAGATCAGAGAACAGGGGATTATGCACATCAAACGAGTGTACAGCTCTCTGATAGAAATGGACTCTGAAACCGAGCTAGTCAAGAACTGTATGATAAAGTGGGCGCAAGACTTCGGACACCCTATCGCCATAGACACGTGGGAGAAAATTTGGGTGAGGAATGTAGAATTCACGAAATCGCAACACTTAAGGGAAAACTTCTACAAGATGTTCTATAGATGGCATCTAGACCCGAAAAAAATATCACTCATCTACCCGGGCACCCAGCCCAAATGCTGGAGGTGCGGAGACGGGGAGGCTACTTACTTTCATATATGGTGGGCATGCAGAAAAATCAAAGCATTCTGGAGGAAGATATGGTGGACACTCCAAACTATTTTCAAAAAGCGTATAGAATTTCTACCTCAGGCTTTTCTGTTAGGGATCACAAAGGATATCACTACCTCAGAGACAAATTTATTTTTGAACTTAATTACAGCAGCAAGATTGTTGGTGGGACAGTACTGGAAGAATCCGGAAATCCCGCCTATTGAAGAATGGACTGTGAAAGTAACAAATTTGGCGGAAATGGCAAAAATATCAGCATACTTGAAAAACCGCTCCAATGAACAATTTGTGAATGACTGGAAACAGTGGATAGACTATATCCAAGAGAGACACCAATCAAACAGAATGCAGCTGGCGTCCAGCTAAGGATCGATGGGAGGAGGGATGAAGGGCTAACAAATCAGATGTTTACAAAAACTAACACCCAACGTTGAATGTATATGTTCTTTAACTAATGCCTCTTAACATAACCTTATGATTAACGTTGTTTGCTTTAATATTGTTAAAGTAGACTGAATCTCTACCTCAGGATATGAAACTTTTACCTCAGGATCTCGGGTTGGGGACCATAAATGATTGCACTAGTAATGGGAGGAAGTCAACTTAGAAACGCAAACGCACAATATGCGATAGACTAGATACCGTAGATAGACCATATATAGGAGAAACACCAATCAAACAAAATGTATTCGGAGTATACTTGAAGAGGTAAGGGAGGAGGGAAGAACGTTTACCAAAACAGATGTTTACAAAGATTAATACCTAATGTTGTATGCTATGTTCCAGGATGATTGCTTAGCAATAGGATCTTATGTTTAATGTTGATCACTTTAATATTGAAACGGATAGGGGAAACACCAATCAAAATAAAATGTAACAGGAGTATAGTTGAGGCTAGACACGGGGAGTGGGGGGGAAAAGGCTTACTAACTCAGACGTTTTCAATGACTAATACTTAGTATTGTATATCAGGAGCCATGATGATTGCTGCATAATATGTTTTTATGTTCAATGTTGATTGTTTTAATAAAAGAATTTATAAAAAAAAAAAATTCTTCTGGACGTTATACAACCATCGGAACAATATTCAGGGTGAAGTCTGATGGAAAGAGAACTGATCTTTAGGTTTTCTGGAAAAGACTTGTAAGGATTTGCATAATGATGTATTTATAATTGCCTTTGTTTGGGGAACACTATAGGAACAACCAGGTTAGTTTATGGCAGAGTTTCTTGGCAACTTTAAGATGTGTGGACTTCAATTCCCAGAATGCCCTAGCAGGCATGCAGTCAGACTAAGAATACTGTTGAAAGACAAAAGCTTTTCTCAGCTGCACTTACTTCATCAGCTGCAAAGGTGTGGCTAAAATAAGGTAGGATTTAATCTGTAATGAGACGTACAGAGGACATATAGGAAAGCAAGGTAGTTAAGTTACATGTGAGACCCACTACAAATATCTTATTAACACTTTGTTGAAAGAAAAATCTTCATCAGGGTCCAGTCCAAGCTGGGAATAAACAAAATGGAGACTGCTTTACAAAGAAGGTTGTAGTTTATTGAAGAGCAGAGCCAGACAGAAACATGGTCTAGTTTTAATGCTCTACATGTTGCTGGGAGTGGTGGGTTTTTATACCTTCTGGGGCTTTTGAGGTTGTTTCCTGTTCCTGTTTGAGTCTTTGTATTTTCTGTGTCATGTACTTTGACCTGAGTCTGAATGTGTCCTTTTGATATAATAATCCTATTATGTTTCCTGTCCTTAGATTTTGAGTGGGGTATGTAGATTTTAAGAGTCTTTGTCTTCCTAATCTCATCAGCTTCTAGCTTCCTGGCTCCAACCTTCTTGAATGGATTATTACATCTGCATTTCTAAAAGCTGGTTTCTGCTGAGATTTCTAGCTGGGGGGGGGGGAGGGAGAACTTTCTGCCTTTTAAAAAGATCTTCTCCATTATTCCTTTGGAGAAATATATTCTGCCTTTTTAATATTCCCCAAAATATTTCTTTCTGTGGACTCTTCCCACAACTTGTTAATGTGTTAACTTGTTTCACAAATCCATTGTATTTGTGGAAAGTGGCAGATAGCTCAAAACGGCTTGATGTATTTGTGTCAACAATCTCTTACTCAGTTATGCTGGCAAAATTGTTTTTTTTTTCAAGATGGCTACTTTTAATAAAATGTGTTATTCTGGGAAGGTGCTGCCAGACTCCTGACTGTTGCCTGGGAAGGCATATCTTAGATCACTGTCAATTCCTGTTGCTAACTCACACAATGCCAACTAATTCTTGAATATTTTTGCACCTGAAATAAAAAGCTAATATTGTTCCGCCATGCATGCAGATGAGGTGCATTGCTTGGATACAGAAATATTTCTATTTAGCTAATAGAAAAATGTTACGCCTACATCTTGGCTGAGTCAGTTAATAACTGAAAAGCAGAAAAATAAAAAAACCCACAAAGCAATCTTATAAATTTCATCTATGAGTTGCAGTGGATCTATCTATACAACTGAAGAAAAGCAACCAAATAATATCTCTAGTTTTAATGCCCTACTGTTTAGGAATAAAAAGTTATCTTAACTTTTCCTGGAGGCTTGGAGACAAAAACATATGAAGAACAGTTGCAGGGTATGGATAGTCTAGAGAAAAGAAGGACTTGGGGTGACATGATAGCAGTATTTCAGGGGCTGCCATAAAGAGGAGGAGGTCAACTTATTTTCCAAAGCACCAGAGGGCAGGATGAAAAACAATGGATGGAAACTAATCAAGGAGAGAAGCAACCTGGAATTAAGGAGAAACTTAAGTGAGGACAATTAACCTGTGGAACAGCTTGCCTTCAGAAGTTGTGGGTGCTTCACCACTGGAGGTTTTTAAGAAGAGACTGACAACCACCTGCCTGAAAAGGTACAGAGTCTTCTGCTTGAGCAGGGGTTGGGCTAGAAGACCTCTAAGGTCTCTTCCAGCTCTATTTTGATTGATTTCCCTATCTGATAATCTCTAGAACAGGGGCCCCCAACCCCCCCAGTCCGTGGATTGGCCCCAGTCTGCGTCATACCAGAAACTGGGCCGCGTAAAAAAAAGTGAAGCCCCATCCTCGGGATGCAGGCAGCATGCAAAACCACGCCCTCTCCAGTCCGTGGAAAAACCTCTCTCCAGGGAACTGGTCCCTGGGTGACCAACATGAAAAACCTGCAAATGAGCATGCGCAAGATGGACGCTTATGCCTGAGCGTCTGATGCTTGGGTCCGGGAGATGAGGTTTGGGGGAGCCCACCCAGGGGGTAGAATTCCATCAAATACCCCTGGGTGGGTACCGGGAAACGCTGCCGACCATCTGGCGGCATGTCAGGGCTTCCAGGACTCCGGACTGAGCTGGGGCAGCAGAGGCGTCGGCAGTTATGCGCGACGTCTCTGAAAATGCCGAGGCCTCAGAGAATGATGGGGATTGGAGCCTGGAGTTGGCGTGGCTGGAAAGACCAGAGTAGCGGAGTTGCGGTGGGTTGAGAGCTCCGGTGACCTCCCCCTCCTTGAGAGGAGAGCTCGGAGCAGCGGAGCGACGGGGTGACGAGGGTGAGAGACTCACGGGGGAGAGCCAGCTGCTCCCCCCTCAATGACAGCTGAGGAGCCCTGCAGGAGGAGAGCCGGCTGGCCCCCTCCCCTTGAGAGGAGCCCGGAGCAGCGGAGCGACATGGTGACGAGGGTGAGAGCCTCGCGGGGGAGAGCCGGCTGGCCTCCCCCTCCCCCTCCTTCTCCCCCCTCCCCTCCCCTCCACCACCTTCCCCCTCCCCCCTCAATGACTGCTGAGGAAACGGCGAGGCTCCACCCCAAGACCACATGGAGAGGAGGCAGCTCTTTGAGTAGGACACCGGCAGGTGAGAGCTGTCTGCATGGAACATCTGGGGGGATATAAGTGGATTTTCACCCCCCACCAAATAGATGACTGTGGTTGTGGAAGGATCCGACGCCCAAGGAAAATCTGAACCATCCGGCCAAATGGGACATTATATCTGCCCAAAGACTATTACGGACAAACTCTCATCACTGTATGTACCCAAGCTGTGACTATGATGTGTAAATGCAGGATAAGGTGTGCCTTCTTGCACTGCGAGATGCCTCCCTCTCACAGAGATGGCCTGCATGTCTTTCAAAGGCCTACCTTGATGACGGATTTTGGAATGGCATGCTCAAAAAAGGGGCTATGGAGGTTTTTAAGTAGGGGTTTTAAATGTCTTTTAAGGGGTTCTGGGGAGGGGGGTGGGAAGATTAGTAGCAATGGAGTAGGCCTGGGGGGAGGTCTACGGGATAGGGGAGGGTTAGGGGGAGGGAATAAGGAGGAAGAGAAACATGAGCCAGGCAACGGGTGGGACCGGAACCACGAGGGTGCGGATCAGGGAGGGGGCAGAGGTGATTCAGTTCCCATTGGCTTTGTAAGTGGGAGGGGTAGATATGGCGGGAGCAGGGGGGCATATTTATGGGAGCATGCCCCCGCTATCTTCGAGCGGTGCCGCGCTCCGACCCCCATGGCTCCACTTGTGATCTGGGTTGTTTAGAACCAAAGGGCCCAGGCTGTAGGCTGGTGCTGTGCAACGCCAGGTCTGTGGTAAATAAGGCCCCCTTGATACAAGACCTAATTATGGAGGGGGCCGCAGACCTGGCGGGTATTACGGAGACCTGGTTGGGACCAGAGGGAGGTGTCCCTCTGGTGTCCCTCTGGTGGAAATGTGCCCTCCAGGCTTCCTTGCATTTCACCAGCCGAGAGCTCAGGGCAGGGGTGGGGGAGTGGCGGTTGTGATTAGGGAAGGTCTCAGGCCAAGAGAGGTCACTGTTCCTCAGAAGGCAGGCTGTGAATCCCTCCTTGTGAGGTGGGACCTTGGGGGTCCGAGGGCTGTGTTGCTCACCTACCTGGCTCCCTGCCACGTGTCAACCACCCTGCCCAAGCTCCTGGGCGTCATCGCGGTGGTGGCGGTTGAGGTCCCCAGGCTGGTAGTCATGGGTGACTTCAATCTGCCGTCTGCGGGCGAGGCGTCTGGGGAGGTTCGGGAGTTCATGGCTTCCATGACGGCCATGGACCTGACCCAGGTAATTCAAGGTCCCACACACATGGGGGGAAACACGCTTGACCTGGTTTTTGTCTCTGGTCAGTGTTTGAGTGATCTGGATATGGGAAATATAGTTATTACTCCTCTGTCATGGTCCGATCACTCTCTCCTACGCTTGGACTTTCAGATCGCTACACCCCACCGCAGGGAGGCGGAATCAATTGTTTGGTGCCGCCCCAGGTGACTGATGGAACCCGAGAGGTTCCAGACGGAGCTGGGGCCAATACCGGAGGCTTTAACACACAACTCGGTCGGGGTGCTGGTAGTGGCCTGGGATAGGGCAGCTGCTGGTGCCTTGGATCGGGTTGTGCCTTTGCGGCCTCTGAACCGGCGTGGTTCTCGATCGGCTCCCTGGTTCAACGGGGAGCTGAGGGAGATGAAGCACTGGAAAAGATGCCTAGAGAGCAGCTGGAGGACGAGCCGCTCTGAGTCTGACCGAACATGGGTAAGAGACCATATTAGGACTTGCCTAGTGGCAATAAGGGCAGAGAAGTGTTCTTATGTCACTGCCCTTATTGCGTCATCAGATAATCGCCCAGCCTCCCTGTTTAGGGTAACCCACTCCCTCCTTCAACGGGAGGTGAGGGGGGATCCCTTGGAGGGAAGAGCTGAGGATTTTGTGCAATATCTGTATGACAAAATCGCTCAGATTCGGGAAGGCTTTAACTTTGACGAAGGGGGTCCAGCGGGAGTGGTTGAGGCTGGTCTTGAGACTGTTATCTGGGCTGAGTTTGACTCCGTGACACCGGATGACTTGGACAGGTTGCTGGGAGGTCTTAGATCAACCACATGTTTATTGGACCCGTGTCCCTCCTGGTTGGTACTGGCCTCCAGTGAGATGACACGAGGCTGGCTTCAGGCAATTACCAACGCTTCATTGAGTGAGGGTATCTTCCCCGCCACCCTGAAAGAGGCGGTGGTGCGACCCCTCCTGAAGAAGCCTGCCCTGGACCCTGCTGTTTTATCCAACTACCGTCCTGTCTCCAACCTTCGCTTTGTTGCGAAGGTTGTTGAGAGTGTGGTTGCTCGACAGTTCCCTCAGCACCTGGAGGAATCGTCGTATCTGGATCCGCTCCAGTCGGGCTTCAGGCTGGGCTACAGCACGGAAACAGCTTTGGTCGTATTGGTGGATGATCTCTGGCGGGCCCGGGACAGGGGTTGCTCCTTTGTCCTGGTGCTATTGGACCTCTCAGCAGTTTTTGATACCATTGACCATGGTATTATGCTGCGCCGGTTGGAGGGGCTGGGCTTAGGGGGCACCGTGCTTCGGTGGTTCTCCTTCCTCTCTGGCCGGACGCAGTTTGTGTTGACAGGGGGTCAGAGGTCGACCCCAAGGCCCCTTGATTGTGGGATGCCTCAGGGGTCGGTCCTCTCGCCCTTGTTGTTCAACATTTATGTGAAGCCGCTGGGTGAGATCATCTGAGGTTTTGGGGTGGAATTCCATCAGTACGCTGATGACACTCAGGTGTACATTTCCACCCCGAACCACCCAAATGAAGCCCTTGACGTGCTGACCCAGTGCCTGGAGGCCGTGCAGATCTGGATGGGGAAGAACGGTCTCAAGCTCAACCCCTCCAAGACCAAGTGGCTGTGGTTACCGTCGTCCCGGTATAGTCAGCTGACTCCATCGCTGTCTATTGGGGGCGAGTCAGTAGCCCCCATGGGAAGGGCTCATAACTTGGGAGTCCTCCTGGATTCACGGCTGTTCCTTGAGGACCATCTGACGGCTGTGGCCGGGAGGATGTTTTACCAGATTCGTCTGGTACGCCAGTTACGCCCCTTCCTGGATCGGGACACGCTACGCACGGTCACTCATGCCTTCGTCACAATAGACTGGACTATTGCAATGCTCTCTACATGGGGCTCCCCTTGAGGTGCACGCGGAGGCTCCAACTGGCACAGAATGCAGCCGCACGGGTGGTAGTGGGGGCGCCCTGACGGGCACAAACGGCCCCCATCCTGCGCGAGCTGCACTGGTTGTCGGTGGTCTTCCGGGTGCGCTTCAAGGTGTTGGTCACCACCTTTAAAGCACTCCATGGCATAGGACCCAGTTATTTACAAGACCGCCTACTGCCAGTAAATACCTCCCACCGACCAGTTCGCTCCCACAGGGAGGGCCTCCTCAGGGTGCCATCGGCTAAGCAATGTCGGCTGGTGGCGCCCAGGGGGAGAGCCTTTTCTGTGAGGGCACTGACGATGTGGAACGAGCTCCCCCCGGAACTCCGGACGTGTCATGATCTCCACACCTTCAGAAGAGAACTGAAGACTCATCTCTTCAATCAAGATGGCCTGGCCTAGAGCTCCTCGGGTTTTTATGTAAATTTTAAATTAAGTAGTTAGGGTTTTAGTATGGGATTTTAATTTGGTTTTTAGTAACAGCCTAGGTAATTTAATTCAGTTTTAAATATTTATTATTGTTATGTTTTAATTTGGCTGTAAACCGCCCCGAGTCCTACAGGAGAGGGGCGGTATAAAAGTTTACAAAATAAAATAAATAAATAAATAAATAAAAGGTTGGGGGTCTCTGCTCTAGAAAATACTGGGCAGTAGTTCAAGTTATCCCCAGCCAGTACAGCTATTCATTTTTATTCAATTTATTTGGTTTGAACCTTTTTGTTCAATGAAATATTCCAGGTAGTTGTGTGGGCGGTCTGGATTGCAGTAGTGAGAGTTGTAATTCAACCCACCTGGGACACAAGCCAGAGAATGATGCACATTGCAGATCACGCCAGACAAATTCTGACTTCTAGTTAATTGCTTTTCCCATAGTATATGTCTGTCTGAAAACTAAATCAATGCACCCTTTTCTTTAACTGTTCTAGATGCAGAAGAGACAACTAGCATGATATATAGCCTTTGTTAATGTTCTCTTGTTAACAAATTGATTAACTAATGAGATAAGCAGTGAGACAGTAGATAAGTAAGTTTCACTGATTTATGGAGGACATACTCCCACGTAAGTGGACTTGCAGACATCTAGTATTTCTATCCTTGCAGCTATCAATGTGCACAAACATTCTATCTAATCTAATTTCATCAGCTTTTCAGCCACTGAAGCCGTTTTCTAAGAAGTTCTGCTTCTACCTAGTGGCAGAACGATGAACTGCGGGACATAAACGACCGCACATTTACTGTTCTTTAAAAGTTGTTGGTGCCAATGTGCTGTAAACTCTGCCAATTTGGAGTCACAAGAAGTGTGAATACAGGCATAGTCCTCTGAGAATATCTACCCTAGCAAGTAAAAAGCTATTTATCATAGCAAGTAAAAAGCCACTCTTCTGATTACCAATGGTATAAAAGAAAAAGAAAAGTGTATTAAATTAGCCCTAAAAGGTAGAAAAAGATCAAGAAACAAAAGCTGCATTGGCCTAAAGCTACTTTTATTAGAATGGCTATAGCAACAGAAACTTGCACATTTGAATATGTTTCCCATCTCCCCTCATTAGGAAGGGAAACCCCTTGGGGATTTTCATAAATTTCTATCTTCACATGGACTTAAACCACATACATCTGTTTGCTGCTTTGGGGACAGAGCTTTCTTCTTTCTGTCAAGCTATCCTCTCTACCCTAGTCTTTCTCAACTATAGCAGCTTTAAAATGGACGGACTTCAACTCCCAGAATTCCCCAGTCAGGCTTTAGGAGTTGAAATCCACCCATCTTTAAGCTGCCACGGTTGAGAAAAACTGCTTTACTCTTAAAGCTTTCAACCTGTTTTGTGAAAACAGCAGTTCCTTCTGTCTAAAAATCGCCTAGCACAGGGGTGTCAAACTCAATTTCATTGAGGGCTGCATCAGCATTGCGGTTGCCTTTGGGGGGCTGGGTGGGTGTGGCCAGGGTGGGTGCAGCCTACTGGGTGGGTGTGGAGTGGGTGTGGCCTATTGGGTGGGCATGGCCAGCTCTACATCGTTCATGTCAAGGGGGCCTGTGGGGACCTGGGCAGGAGTGGGACAAATCTGAGGGTCTCTGGCAGCAGGGGGTGGGACCAGGACAAGTGCCAAGGCATGATCCACTGGAGGAGCCTCACGGTTCCTCTCAGGCCATGGGGTGGTAGTGGTGAGGGCTGCCCAGAGCCCTGGGCAGCAGAGGTCAAATCCCCAGCCTGGCCCTCGAGCACCCACAGCACCAAGCCCAGCCCCACTTCCCCAAGGGGGTGCCCAGCTGCACTTACCTCCTCCTCAAGGCTGCTGCTGCTGTGCTTGCTCTCCTTAGCCAGGTTGCTCATGATAGGTACAAGGGCAAAGTCAGAGGGAGGCCCATTCCTTCTCCATGGGAGGAGACCCGGCTTTGTATCCAAAGCTTCCTTAGCAATAGGATGGAAGACACCCAGGATAGGCCAGGAGGAGAGGGCAAGGGGATGGCAAAAAGGGCAGCAGGACTGGACTAAGGCAGGACTTCCCTCAGACCCTCCCTCTCCTTTCCTTCTTTCCTTTCTTCCTTCCTAAGTACAGAGTGATGGGAAAATATTTGAGGTGAGGGAAGGAGAAAAACAGGCAAGAAATGCAGCCAGGGCCAAGGCAGCGTGGGCCATTCCCTCACTGTTTCCAGGATGGCTTCACGGGCCACATGAAACTACTTTGCGGGCCGCATCTGCCCCCCGGGCCTTGGGTTTGACATGTCTGGCCTAGCAAATACACATTAAATATTGGGGTGGGGGCAATTGTTTGCTGAGCCTCTCTAAACTGTACATAGATCATTGAGGCCTTTTCACAAAACTGATTTGGGGCTTCCTTTTTTTACTTAAAAAACAAAACAAAACAAAAATGGGAACATTTCCAAGAATATAATTGCCTATAATGACATAATTGCAGATATACTGCTGAGTGCATATTTGAGAAACATCTCAGCAATACTTATTCAAATAATTTATAATGGGGGGATTATTTCCCCTCTCTTTGTAAAACTATACCGAGTGATCCCTTTTAATGAAATTATACAGGTGTCTAAATGATCTGGCATTCAGCAAGCACAGACATTTAACCACAGAGTGATAATGCATATAATCCACTTATTGAATCTGTTACAGATGCTTGAAGTGGAATTAATGCCTAGAGGCAATTTTTGATGCGCATGTGAATACAGGCTGCAGGAACATTGCACTTTCTGAGAAAGCTGCACTTTCCCAATACTTTATTTTCCAAGATAAGGAATGAAAATAAATATTAGCAGTAATTTTTTGCAGGGTAATAAGTTGTTTAATGTACTACCTGCTGATTAAGTTGTCTGTTCTAGTGATGGAGGGAATTCCTATTGCTGGATGGGGCATGGAATGCTCACTGAATTCTTACAAGGAAGATCTGCAACCAAATGTTGCTTTAACTCTTTGCTCTCTAATACTCATTTTTAATACCTATCATGGATCTGCCCCTGGACCGTTCTTCAAATGCAAGGTCAGAGGAGGAGGGTGAGGAAAGCACGGAGCCAGGATTGAGGCTCTGAGAATGCTAGCCTGATGGAGCAGCCTTAGCTGGGTCGATCAGACAAGGGAAAGGCTGAGGCTGAGGGAGGCGAGCCGCAGCCGCAGAAGCAGCAAGTTGGCCAGGAGACTCCAGACAAGGACTGGGAGCAGCTGCCACCCATTAGCAATGAGGAGGAGGTGGAGTCCACACCGCCTCCTGATCCAAGGACCCTTAGAGCAGAGAGGAGATAGTAAGGTGACCAACCGTCCTCCTTTAGGGAAGACAGTCCTCCTTTTGTGAGTTCTGTCGTCCCTCAAAAAGTGTCCTTCTACATGTCCTCCTTTTCAATATTTGAAGACTAATCTGCAGGGCTTTTTTTTCTCATAGAACTCTCAGAACGGCGTTCCAGCACCTTTTATGATGGTTTTTTTTTCAACTTTTGCATGAGCTGTGCTACTCCCCCTACTGGCTTTCAAAAGCCAGTAGGAATTGCTGCTGAGCGCGCCAAAACACCTGGCTGGCAAATTTTGCACATGTAAGTTGTCTGCAGTGAAGGCGAATTGGCAGGAACTTTGCACCCCTCCCTGCTATCCAACTACACCATCTCCTAGTTAGTCCCAAAGATACCTGGAGGAGACTGGAGTGGCGACGCCACGATAACTTTCTCTTGATCTTCGGCCCTGCTAGGACAATAATGGCTGTGGGTGCAAGAGGCAGGGGCGGCGGGACTGCTGCGGGTGGGGGTGTGAGGGGCGGTGGTGGCTGGCTGCCCCCGTGCTGTGGGAGCAATGGGGCCTGCTCTACACGTGGCTGCGCAGGGTGGCCAATGGTGCTGGCGGGGCGGCTGCAGGCGGGGTGTGTTGATGGCAGGCTGCCCCCCGGGGCTGGAACCGGCGCAGCTGGTGCTTTGGGAGCCACGGGGCCCGCTCTACATGGCGGGGTGGCTGCGGGCGGGGGCACGGCATATAAGCATAATTACAATATAAAATGTTATTGTTCCAAATGTTTTTATTATGCATTTATCATATTATAGTGTATTCTGTATTATTGCTGCAATA
This sequence comes from Bothrops alternatus, assembly GCA_034064705.1. Classification (NCBI taxonomy): domain Eukaryota; kingdom Metazoa; phylum Chordata; class Lepidosauria; order Squamata; family Viperidae; genus Bothrops; species Bothrops alternatus. The sequence goes on from JARGCV010000006.1 coordinate 22,516,342, forward strand.
AATAAAATGTTTCTTTTATTTACGATATTTTTTTCTTCAATTTATTTGTGTCCTCCTTTTCATTGTAAAAAAGTTGGTCACCTTAGAGATAGGCACAACACTGGTCAGCTAAACTACTGATGAGGAGGCAACATCGGGTCTCATGAAGGGCTGCACTGGCATTGCCTACTTAACTCTGCCCTGAGGACTTGAGTGTTGCTAGAGCAACATGCCCAGTTACGTGCCTTGTGTGCTCGTGCCTTGTATCCTGGCCTGTTTGACTCCTAGCTGATTTCCTGGACTTCATGTGTGCCCATTGGACTCGGTTATCCAGTGACTCTTGCTGTACTGAGTTTGGAATCCAGACCTGTGCAACAGGAATGCTTTCCAAAGACCTGTTGGGGGTTGAATAAACACCTGTAGAACTCTTGCCGAGTGTGTGTGTAGTGGAGCACCAAAATACCATCCCTTAGTCATGCCTTCCTCCAAGACAAAATAGTCTGTCTGGGATTCAAAGAACGAGTTCATCCTTTTCCTTTTCCATGTATCCTCAACAAAACATGATGATATCAAAATAGCAATAGCAATAGCACTTAGACTTTTTTTTTTGGTAAAAGTTTTATTGTTTTTTTTACAATAACAACCTTAGTGCCTGGTGTACAGCATGTTGTCTTGGTTCATATTTTTTTTTAGAAAAGAATATACAATTAATAATAGTTAATAAACAATCAATAATAATTAATTTTTATATTTCCATAATGAGTATATCAATTAATAATATATTTCCTTGATCTTCTCTTCACCCAGCAGTATTCTCCTTCTACAACGTTAAACAAACATAATTTCTAATATTTGATATTTTCCATATTTAAATGATTAAATAAAAACATTTTCTTCTATATTTATACCAACAATAGTAGCGTCCATATATAGCATTTTTTTCTTATCAGCTTATGTTATTTTCGTAAAAGTCATCTTATTGATTCACTGTATATCTTATTTTCATAAGTCTTGTTTAAGCTCAATTTCTCCATCATATTCAAACAATTCTTGTCAACCATATTTTTCCCAGTATTTAACATCTAAATATCCAAATTTTCCATTTAAATATATCATCCCAGTATTTTCATATTTCATATATTATAGAGATGCTATACTATTTATCTATCATGACATCTATCCATCACATCTTACTAGTCAATTTATATTTCACTTCTATTGTAAAAATTATATCCTTTTTTTTCAGAGTTCTTATTAAGCCTAATTTCTCCTGAATATTTCAATCATTTCTTAATCCTAAATCTTTTCAAACTTAATTTGTCTTTAAAGTTCAAACTTTTCTTTCACTTACAACATCCTAATATTTTTACATTTTTTATCTTATCAAAAAATACTATATTACTTATATCTCTTATCCCACTTATTCTAAAGTCCCTTTATGGCCAAAGTTTTGGATCATGCTGGTCTCTCTCCACTTCAGTGTGAGTCTTGCTGCTGCTCATTCTTCCAATTGGCTTTTAATAGGAATGATTCTCATCTTGTGACAATTTTTCACAGTTTATGGCTGCTAATATTATTTGCCATCTAAACTGCTAAAATTTCTGGCTTCTCAATAACATCCATGGCAATTCGTGCATACATTCTTGCAATAAAGAAAATTAGGAGACAGAGGTGAAAGAAGCTGTACATACAGTAGCTACTTCTGCAATAGAAGGGAGTTTTACTCTGTTGGCGCTATTAGGAACATCTACTCCTAAAATCCAAAACAGTAGAGAAGGCAGGCAAATTCAGCCGAATAACCTCGTCTGCTCCTTAATGCATGGATTTTGTTGGCTACCATAAAAAAAGTGTTTTAAAGTATTTTAAGCAAACTTGAGATGAGCTTTTTTACAGTACATATATATTTTTCTAGCTATTTTAAGGATGTATAACATAATTCTACTACACGTATCTGTGTATTAAGAAGCCAAGTCACAATGACTAACTTTCTAGCTGCAATTCAAGGCAGAGACAGGCTAAAAGTGCTTGTTGGAATCGAAAGGCTATATATAGGAGACAGAGATGAACATCAAGTCTGGAACTTCCTGATTTGTTGCCTGGATGCACTGCAATTGTATTGTTGTTAACCTAGAACAGGGGGGTCAAACTGCTGGCCCACGGGCCGGTTGCATCATACGGAGGCCGCACCCACCCCAGCTCCAGCAATGCAAAAAAAGTTGTGATACATCGCAACATGTCACGTGACACAGCGAGTTTGACACCCGTGACCTAGAAGACACAAGTATGTAAAAAATAGGAATCCGATTTCAAATTTAACTATAATACACCACCACACATCCTGTACTATTTTTCCGACATGGTATCTCTATAGCTTCTGAGCATACAATGTGTTCTTTATGCAGAACAGAAGATTAGAGTCAATCAATTGATCAGTCATCATAGCCTAATAAACATGTACCCAAGTTAATTGTATCTGACCAGGCTACGCCCAAAGCTACACATATACTTTGGTTCAGGAAATGTTACTTTCCTTCTTTGCTTTCTGGTGACATATTCTTAAAGCAAAAAAACCCTGACATTCTAGATTCAATTTCCTGAGAGTAAGCTTCATTGGACTTGACGGTGATTTTTCTAAATATACATGATTGCATTGTAGTTTGTATGCTTGGATAAAGCAATTTGTGAATAATATACTTGCTGAATCCTTTGTTTGCATGCGAATGATGAAGACACATGGTAACAGTTAACTACTCTTTATTCTCCTTCTCCAACAACCAAACAAAAAACAAAAGGCATGCAGGCTAGGCAGGCCAGGGCCTTGGTGCACCAGATACCCGGTTGACCCTCCCAGCTGCTGACTGGCTGGACCCTCTGAGTCCAGACCAGAATACCTTGGAGGGATGGAAGTCCCCAAGTCCACAATGGACTCCTCTTGGGAACACTGTCCCTCGAACCCAAGGCCAGCAGATGGAGAGGCCTGAGTAGCGGGAGTGCCCCAGTACTCCGTGGCCCCCAAGCACGTGCCAGAGGTGCCAGAGTCAGGAGCTGCCTCCATGGCAACCCCCTTTGCTGGTGACTTCTTCTTGGGAGCAATTGCTGAATTATGCAAGTGCCCCTGATTGAATTCCCTTTCTATGGCTGTGTGTGATTTATGTGGATACCCCCAGTCAGTCTCCCTGTCTGGAGCATGATCTAACATATGTGGATACTGTGGATACCCCTGGTGTGACTCCCTGTCTGGAGTAATTATGGATGTGTGGGATGACCCCCTATCCAGTGAATTCCTGTTTGGAGCACTTGCGGAACCTTGGGATGAATCCCAATTTGCCTCAGCAGCAGCTAGTGAAGGCCTGTTAGGCCTGGGAACCTGTGACCCAGAATGCATATTATGGTCCTCCTCCCCCCCTCAGAGCAGAGTCAGGAGCGGAAAGGTGGCAGTCCAGTCTCCAATGCAGTTGGTCTATGTGTCTGCGAAGAACGCGGCCGTCACCCAAGGCAACTTCATATGACAATGGCCCAGAGACCTTGCAGACCACAGCTGTGACCCAGAGATGTCCAGGCCCATAGTTTCTTGCCCAAACCGGATTGCCCACCTGGAGTCTCCTAGGTGCCCGCGGTTGTGACACCTGTGAAGCCACCCGGTCAGGGTGCAGCCTGTCCATTTTGGTGATGAGGCGGTGACTCCAGCGGAGTTCAGCAGGGCTCTTCCCTGTGACTGTGCATGGAGTGGTGCATTGTGCAAGAAGGAAATCTGCTAACCTGTGATGCCAATTACCGTAAGTCAGTTTCTTGAGAGCATCTTTGGTGGTGTGCACCATTCTCTCTGCCAAGCCGTTGGAGGATGGATGGAAGGGAGCCGATGTTGCATGCCGGATCAGGTTGGCCTGAAGGAAAGCCTGGAACTCAAAAGATGTAAATTGAGGGCCATTATCAGAAACCAGGACATCTGGAAGTCCGTGTGATGCAAAAATTCCTCTCAACACATAGATGGTCCTGGCAGTAGTAGTGGAGGAATCAGGAACAACCTCTAGCCACTTGGAATGGCTATCAACAACAACCAGGAAGAATTGCCCCTGAAAGGGCCCAGCATAATCTATATGCACCCTAGACCATGGGGTTTGAGTTTCCTCCCACCTATGTACTGGGGCCTGAGGCATTTCAGGCCGTGACTGTTGGCACAGCTGGCACCTGTGCACCTGAGCCTCAATAGCTTTATCGAGCCCAGGCCACCAAAGATGGCTGTGTGCAATTCCAGGATGTCCCTCATGCACAGAGATCAAGATTCTAGACCTCAATGAGGCTGGGATAACTACCCTGCTACCCCATAACAGGTAACCCTTGAAAGTGAAAAACTCATGCTTCTTGTGCCAGAAGCTTTGGAACTCAGTATCTGGGCACTTGTCAGGCCATCCTGACAACACCCATATCAGCACGTGTGTAAGCGTGTGCAGCCACGTCCCTAGCATTGAGGGGAGATTCAGGCAACTCCTGAATGGAGAGAATATTGATGGCAGGAGCAGGGTCTGCTTCTACCTGTTTTAGAGGTAATCTGCTTAGGCCAGTGGTTCTCAACCTTTTTAATGCCGCGACCCCCAACCGGTCGTAAGTCGAGGACTTCCCAACCGGTCGTAAGTCGAGGACTTCCCAACCGGTCGTAAGTCGAGGACTTTCCCTGCTCGGTAGCGCCGTGTATGCATGGTGCCGCCCCCTGTGCTAGCCGAGGCGTAGCTGGCAAGGGGCAGTGACAGTGCAGGGCGACCACTGGCTGGGCCACTAGCTGGCCCAGCCCAAGGGAGGTAAGGCACCCGCTGAGCCCCACGCGTACCAGCAACCCTCCCGGCGCCCGCCGGCCTCCCACCTCCCACCCCTGGCCCTCTTTTACTTACATTTTTAGTACTTGCTCAGCAGGGAGGGGTGGAAACTTCTAGACAGCTCGCCTTTGTTGCAGACAACTTGCAGCACCGTTTGCAGACTGGGACTTTTGGTGGGCTCAGCAGGGCAGAGACAGCATGGACAATTCCTATTGGCTTTTGAAAGCCAATAGAATTAGACTCTATTCAAGAGAGTCTATTCTATTGGCTTTCAAAAGCCAATAGAATAAGAGGGAGTAGCACAGCTAAGGAAAAGGGAGAAAAAATGGCAGACTGCGTTGTTTGGTGACCCCTGTGAAATGGTCGTTTGACCCCAAATGGGGTCGCAACTCACAGGTTGAGAACCGCTGGCTTAGGCCATCTGCATGGCCCATTTCTTTTCCAGGTTTGTGAACTAAAGTGTAGTCATATGCTGAGAGGAAAATGTGCCATCTCAGCATACGAGGAGAAATGATATGCGGTGTCTGTTTGTAGGTGGTAAACAAACCCAGCAGAGGCTTATAGTCTGTATAGACCGTGAAGTGGTGGCCATATAAGAAATCATGGAGTTTCTTAATGCCAGCCACTATGGCCAAGGCTTCCCTGTCAATCTGAGCATAATTTCACTCTGCAGATGACAGAGTCCTTGAGTAATAGGCCACAGGGACTTGTGTCCCATCAGCCTTCAGATGACTAAGTACAGCTCCCACCCCATTAGGAGATGCATCACATGCAATGCATACAGGCAATGGCTCATTGAAATGTGCTAAAACAGCATTTGAAGTGAGCAAAGCCTTAGGTGGTTCCGCCCCAGACGTCTGATGGACCCAGAGAGCTTTCAGAGGACGCTTGGGGAAATACCGGATTCTCTCATTCTCGGTCCGGCAGAGTCCCTGGTTACGGCCTGGAATATGGCTGCGAAGGGGGCTCTTGACCGGATCGCGCCGCTGCGACCTCTCTGTGGTAGCAGACCCAGGAGATCTCCTTGGTTCACTGAGGAACTCAGGGGGATGAAGCGCCAGAAGAGACGTCTAGAGAAGCGATGGAGGAAAAGTAAATCCATATCTGACCGAACACTTTTAAGATCTTATATCAAGACTTATCAGGTGGCGCTCAAGGCGGCAAGATGCGCGTATCATTCCGCCTTGATTGCATCTGCGGAATCCCGCCCAGCCGCCCTGTTTAGGGTAACTCACTCCCTCCTTAATCAGGGGGGGGTTGATGCACCCTTGCAGGGTAGTGCTGAGGACTTTAATAAGTTTTTCGCGGATAAAATCGCCCAGATTCAGATGGACCTTGACTCCAATTGGAATGCAGTGTCGGCTGATAATGATTCAGTCGAGATGACAGGGACTCGTCTTGATCCTGTTGTGTGGGAGGACTTTGACCCTGTGGCACCCGATGAAGTGGACAAGGCCATTGGAGCTGTGAGTTCCGCCACCTGTTTATTGGACCCGTGCCCCTCCTGGCTGGTTTCAGCCAGCAGGGAGGTGACGCAGGGCTGGGTTCAGGAGATTGTCAACGCTTCTTTGAGGGAGGGGTCCTTTCCGGCTCCCTGCAAGGAGGCAATTGTGCGCCCCCTCCTCAAGAAGCCTTCCCTGGACCCAGCTGTATTAAACAACTACCGTCCTGTCTCCAATCTTCCCTTTATAGGGAAGGTTGTTGAGAAGGTGGTGTCACTCCAGCTCCAACGGTCCTTGGATGAGGCTGATTATCTGGGCCCTCAACAGTCAGGATTCAGGCTCGGCTACTCCACGGAAACTGCTTTGGTCGCGCTGACGGATGATCTCTGGCAGGCCCGGGATAAGGGATTTTCCACTATCCTGGTGCTACTTGACGTCTCAGCGGCTTTCGATACCATTGACCATGGTATCCTTCTGCATCGACTGGAGGGGTTGGGGGTTGGAGGCACTGTTTTGCAGTGGTTCACCTCCTACCTCACTGGTCGGTCGCAGTCGGTGTTGGCGGGGGGTCAGAGGTCGACCCCTAGGTTCCTCCCTTGTGGGGTCCCTCAGGGATCGGTCCTCTCCCCTCTGCTGTTTAATATCTACATGAAACCGCTGGGTGAGATCATCCGACAACACGGGGTGAGATATCATCAGTATGCTGATGATACCCAGCTTTACATCTCCACCCCATGTCATTTCAGTGAAGCAGCGGAAGTGATGTGCCGATGTCTGGAGGCTGTTAGGGTTTGGATGGGTGCCAACAGGCTCAAGCTCAACCCCAACAAGACGGAGTGGCTATGGGTTCTGCCTCCCAAGGATAATTCAATCTATCCGTCCATCAGCCTGGGGGGGAGCTTTTGACCCCCTCGGAGAAGGTCCGCAACTTGGGCGTCCTCCTCGATCCACAGCTAAATTTGGAACATCATTTTTCGGCTGTGGCGAGGAGGACATTTGCCCAGGTTCGCCTGGTGCACCAGTTGCGGCCCTATTTGGACCGGGAGTCTCTTCTCACAGTCACTCATGCCCTTATCACCTCGAGGCTCGACTACTGCAATGCTCTCTACATGGGGCTACCTTTGAAAAATGTTCGGAGACTTCAGGTAATGCAGAATGCAGCCGCGCGAGCAGTGTTGGGCTTGCCCAGAAATGCCCACATTTCGGCATCACTCCGCGAGCTGCATTGGCTGCCAATTGGTCTCCGAACCCAATTCAAAGTGTTGGTTATCACCTATAAAGCCCTACATGGCATCGGACCAGGTTACTTACGGGACCGTCTGCTGCCCCATGAATCCCAGCGGCCAGTTAGGGCCCACAGAGTCGGCCTTCTCCAGGTCCCGTCAGCCAGACAGTGTCGCCTGGCAGGGCCTAGGGGAAGAGCCTTCTCTGTTGCGGCCCCAGCCCTCTGGAACCAACTTCCCACGGAGATCCGTGTCGCCCCCACCCTCTCCGCCTTTCGTAAATTACTCAAAACACACCTCTGCCGGCAGGCCTGGGGTAGTTAACATCTTGCCCCAAGCCAGTGTATGTCTGTGTGTATGCTGAATGATTGGGTTTTTTTAAAAAAAAAAAATTAAGAGGTTTTATATTTATATGTATTTTTATGTTGATTTCTACTGTGTTGTGAGCCGCCCTGAGTTCTCCGGAATAGGGCGGCATAGAAATCAAATAAATAAAATAAATAAATAAATAAAATAATAACCTCATTGAAACTCCTGTCATGGACTTTAGTCCACTGCCATGGAGCCTGCTTGTCTAAGAGCCTATGTAATGGCTCTGCCACTGCAGCCTTATGTGGGAGAAATGCATGGTAAAAATTTAAGAGCCCCAAGAAGACTTGCAGCTCACTCTTAAACTTAGGGCTTGGGGCCTGCTGGATAGCTTACAATTTAGTTTCAGCAGGGTGAATGCCTTGAGAATCAATCCTATATCCTAAGAAGTCAGTAGAAGTGACTCCTATCTTGCATTTATCCTGCTTCAGCTTAAGGCCTGCTTTTTGAAAACAAAGCAAGGCAGCCCTTAACCTTTCTGGTAAATTTTGAGATGACTCCCCAGCGATGAGGACGTCATCGAAGTAGGGACAGACCCCAGGAATACCTCAAAGTGTGCTCTCCATGACACTTTGGAGTATGCCAGGAGCTACATTTACCCCAAATTGCAGTCTTTCGACCTTGAAGGCTCCCCTGTGAGTTACAATTGTCTGGGCCTCTGCAGCTGCCTCATCAACAGGTAGCTGTTGATAAGCCTGTGCCAGGTCAAGCTTCGCAAAGATGTGCCCTCCCTTGAGGGAGGCCAGGATGTGGCTTACAACAGGGATTGGATAAGCGTGCTGTTGCAACGCCTTATTCAGTGTACACTTGTAGTCTGCACATATACGTATTTCTCCATTAGCCTTTAGAGGCATTACTATGGGGGTTTCCCATGTACTACCGGTAGAATCCACAGGTTCTAAAATGCCTTGCTGGAGCAATTTGTCCAGCTCAGCATCTGTTTTACCTTTGAGAGCAAAAGGTACCCTCCTAGGCTTAACCCTGATGGGTGTGATAGTTGGGTCTAACCGTAGCGCAATGGTGGGCCCCTTGTAGGATCCTAGCTCTGAACTAAACACATCTGCAAACTCCTTGCAGACTTCTGCAAGGCTCAACGTTTGCAAATGGTGCAGCCCAGTTACCTGGCTTCCCAGAGCCTCTAACCAATCGAGTCCAATAAGACTCATCCGTTCACCCCCAACTACCACCACATCTAGGGGACCTTCAAAATCCTTATACTGTACTCTAAGGGTAGCCTCCCCCTTAACACACACCACAGAATTCTGAAAATCAGTGAGTATTAGATTCGATGGCCTGAGTTTAACTCGAAGGCCACTGCTGCTACATATCCTTTTGAATGTGTTAATTGAAATAATTGAGAGAGCGGACCCAGTGTCCAACTCCATTGATAAGGGAACCCCTTGCAACCTTACGTTAATGGAAAGTTTCTTCTTAAGGGGCTTGTGTGTCCTGCACGATGCGCAGAAACCCACCCTATGTTGGCTGGGGACCCTGGTACCTTTCAGAAGCAATTCTTCACGAGGGTGGACCTTTTGGCGACCCAAACAGACAGATGCGATGTGGCCTTGCCTGCCACACGCCCTGCAAATGGTGGAGCGGAACCTGCAATCAGCTAGCTTGTGGCGTCCTCCGCACCCGAAGCATTGAAGAGATGCTGGGGCCTTGTCTGGATGTCCGTTCTGCCTCCTTTCAGGTGGCTGGTGAAGTCTGTCCACCTCCTCTTCAGGATCCGCTTCTAATCCTTCTTGAGTGTCCTCTTGATGGACGGTAGCTGTGACTGGAGGGTTTCTGGCGAGCCATAAGGCCTTCACAGCCCTGCCTGCTGCTTCCTCAGCTGCCACCTCTCGTAGCGCATCTTGGAAGGAAACATCTTCTTTTGCAAAAATCTTCTGTTGTAAGTCTCTGCTCCTCAGACCGCATACCAAGCGATCTCGCAGCCTCTCTTCCAGATCCTTGAACTCACAAGGCCTGGCCGCTTGCCTTAAGACAGCAATAAAGTCCACAGCAGACTCACCCGGCCTCTGGTCTCTGTGCTCAAATGCGTGCCTCCAAGCAATGACGGATAACTTCAGCTGGAAGTGCTCCTTCAACATTTTTTTCAAGTCAGTATATGTTACGGGCAGCTTTTGGAATGTCCGGGACCAATTCAACGTCCCGAGCCTGCTTTTGCAGGCTCAGGACACAACAATACTCAAGTAAAATCCAATGATAGAATACTGAATATTGAAGGGTATGATTTACTATATGGTTGGCATGCATATCTAGTGTATGACAAAAAGGTGGATAAGAGATTCAAGGAGCACATATTGAGAAACTCTCTGTTGCGTGTCTGGAAAAAGTATCAGTACTTACTAAATGAAAAGATTCCCGTTTGGACGGTCCCCAGACATGCAATAGAGAACATAAACATAGTACAAGCTCAAGATGTGGTGCCCTATAGTAAACTCCTAATGAAAGAAGGGAATGTGTTATCATTAAAGTCCTCAAATATGCTAGAAGATGAAGGAATAGTTTATAATTGGTTTTCATATTTACAATTGCAGTCCAGATGGCAAAAAGACTTGAAGATGGGTTTATCCCAAACTGATGAGAATTTAATTAAACAAGTTAGAGACCAAAGGTCTAAGCATATCAAAAGATTGTATAATGTATTGATAGAAATGGACTCCGAAACCGAACTAGTCAAGGATTGTATGATAAAGTGGGGACAAAATTTTGGACAACCTATCATGATGGAAACGTGGGAGAGAATTTGGGTGAAAAATGTAAAATTTACGCAAGCGCAACATTTAAGAGAGAACTTTTACAAAATGTTTTATAGATGGCATCTAGATCCGAAAAAACTATCATATATCTACCCTGACCTCCAACCTAAATGTTAGAGATGCGAAAGTATGGATGCTACTTATTTTCATGTATGGTGGACCTGTAGAAAAATTAAAGCTTTTTGGAGAAAAATATGGTGGACACTTCAAACCATTTTGAAAAAGCGTATTGAATTTCTACCTCAGTTGTTTTTGTTAGGGATTACAAAAGACTGTACCACCCTGGAGACGAACTTAATTTTGAATTTGATCACAGCAGCAAGACTGTTGGTGGGACAATACTGGAAGAAACCAGAATTACCATCTATTGAAGAATGGACCTTGAAAGTCATAAATCTGGCGGAAATGGCCAAAATATCTGCATACTTGAAGGATCAATCAAATGAAAAATATATGTTGGACTGGAAAAAATGGATAGAGAAACATCAATCAAAGAAAATGTATCTAGCTTATAGTTAAATCTTGATATGCTGAGTGAAGAATGTTTACAAGTATAAAATGAATGTATTAAGTTGAGTTGCACTCAACCTGATTTTTTCCTTTGTTTCCTCTGTTTACATTTACAAATATATAATTAATAAAAAAATACTCAAGTAAAATTAAAATTGTTTTCTTTCATCAGATATTTCATTCTGAGTTATAATGTGAAAATACATTATTCTGATAATTATGTTTTTCATAAAAACAGTACATGTACATACACATATACATACAGAGGGAGAGAGAGAGAGAGAGAGAGAGAGAGAGAGAGAGAGAGAGAGAGAGAGAGAGAGAGAGAGAGAGAGAGACTGCCTCTGTGATTAAAATAATCCCATTATTCCTAAAATCTAGGAATGCTACTGCAATTGAACTATAAGTAAATTAAAGAAGCAGAACTGATAAAAGACAAACTATGTGTGATAAATTGATAAATAATGTTAAATGAATCTTTAATGCTTGCTAATCCCACTGGAAACACAAAACCTGCTTCTACATAAAGTTGCATATAATTAGGCTGTAAATTATACATATGCCATCTTCACAAGCCTTTGAGTATTGTATGCATACATTTTCCATTTACTTATGTTTCTGTAAATAAAATATATTGCAGTAAAATTTTAAACAAATAGGAAATTCCAGAAGAAACTTTGAAATACAGATAGGATTATTTTTAATAAATTTGCTATATGCTGCTCATTCAGTGGCAGAGCCATTGAGATGAGTCCATATGTTTTTATTCCATTGCCTATAATGGAGATTTTAGTACAGCAATATACTCAGTATCCTGGACCATTGGGGAATTACCAGAGGACCAGAGGACAGTACACACACACACACAAACACATACACACACACACAAACACACATTTGCTTTGCCTACATCCTACATTTTTATGTGCAATGTTATAATCACCTGCTCAGTTCCATCTTCAGATCTTCCTTTCCTTTTATGTTTTTAAATGTTTTATAAGATTTATTGACAAATGGGCTGAATATGCATTAGTGAAATGACTATGTTCTTAACCAATTAACCAACTGAATAATTGATCCCTTAATCTCCATGCAAGAAAAATGCCTGATGACTCATTCAAATTATAAATGTATTTTGATCAACTCATAGGGAACAGAATGGTTCAGGTTTTATATTCAGAAAATGTCATGCTTGCTGCGCTTTCCACTTCGTATTAAAAAATAATGAAAAATGTGTTCTGAATATTTTAATCAGAATTGTTAAGAATGGCACTGGTGGACAGCCTGGCTTTGTATGAAGTAACTTTGCAGAATTCTAGATATTGGAATCAATTAAATCTCAACCTTTCTTGGGAATTAACCAATCTGTTTGCTGAGGAACAAGAAAAATGTTAACAATATCCTAGGTCACAGGGAGAAACAAATACTGTCTCTTCATAGATCATCAGTAGATTCTATAACTGGAATAAAATATCCAACAGGTAACACAAGGAAAATCTAATTGGTACCAGTCAGTTCCCAAGAATCCATTGGTGGAAGTAGAATGTTCTAGAGTAGACTCATCTAGACAAATCTTTGGAACTCCAATAGTTAAGTGCTGGGCCTCCCAAGTTTTGGCAATTGAGGGCAGATGAGAAAGAGGGAAAAGCAGAGTCGTATGACTTTGGGTAGTCCTTGACTTACAACAGTTCATTTAGTGACTGTTTGAAATTACAATGGCACTGAAAAAAGTGATTTATGACTTTTTCACAGTTATGATCACTGCAGCATTCCTTGGTCATGTGATTTACATTTGGAGGCTTGTCAACTGGTTCATATTTATGACAGTTGCAGTATCTAAGGGGGTCATGTGATTCCCTTTGCAACCTTCTGACAACCATGTTACTAATTTAACAACTGCAGTGATTCACTTAACAAATGTGGCAAGAAAAATCGTAAAATGGGGCAAAACGCACTTAGCAAATTTCTCACTTAGCAACCTAAATTCTGGACTCTGTTGTGGTCGTAAGTTGAGGACTACCTGTTTTTTGTTTTTCCACATCAGCTGCAAAAGCAAGCCTTTGAGGGCAGAAATGAGCACCAGGATAGCTGCAAGGACGTCTGGAGTTCTGCCTCCTTTGCAAGGCCCAGTTCTTCCTCACCTTACCACACCTCACCTCCAAGCAATCTGTTGCCTGGGTGACAACTCTTGTCTTATTTGCCAGTAGTTTGCTCAGTGGCCATTTCTGAGCGAAGCTGTGGTGACACAGTATCTGCCTGTGGTTCCTTATCCATCTATCCTGCTAGATAAGTTAGGATCCTCCTTAGAGATGTCTGGTCAAACTCTCCAGCTGACCATACTGAGGTCTGACTTGTTGTTGCTTTGTAAAATGGGGGACCTATTTCCTGTTGGATTCATCATCCCCACCCACCAAACTGCTTCTTTAATAGTGCAGACCAGCAGAAGGGTTACCTTCTTCCTACTTCTATCTCTTTTCTGCTGCCAGTAAGTCCTCAAAAAGGTTAAGGCTGGAATAACCAAAGACAGTGCCCTTTGGGCTCTCTCCATGCCAAATAACTCTGCTAAATATCTCTAGTATTGTTTCCAGCAGCTCTAGAAAGTTCTTTCCCTTTTGATATACCAACACAGATAACACAAATTTTTGTCTGTTGTTTCTGCTTCTCCGTTTCGCCAATTAATGTTTGCTGATGTTTAATAAATAAATGTCAGATTACATTTTTGCTAGCTGTACTGAGTGATGAACGCGCTTCCTCTGATTTGGAAAGAGACATTGGCTGCTAGTGTGTGTGTGTGTGTGGGGGGGGGAAATACACTTGAAACTATTTGGAATAATTTTCTTCTGCTATCATGGATAAATATGCTAGACCAGCGGTAGGCAACCTTGGCTCTTTTATTACTCGTGGACTTTAACTCCCGGAATTCCTGAGCCAGCATGGCTCACCTTGGAAACCTCTCCCTTTCCCCTCAGCATGGTTGGCTCAGAATTCTGGGAGTTGAAGTCCACGAGTCATAAAAGAGCCAAGGTTGCCTACCCCTGTACTAGATGGTGCTTGGAGAAACTCCCTCTCTCTGGCTGATTCCAGATCAAATACTGTCCCAGACAGCACCAAAGGCCCCTCAGTTCAACCCCGAGCTACAAAAATTCTCCTTTATTGATACTGTCCTTAGCACACCCTATGATATTGATTTGGATAATTAAATGGAAAAATCTATATAAGCTGTCAAGTTGGGCGCATGAAAGCCCTTGATGGTCCAGATCGAAAGGCAAATACAAAGCCAACCACAGGCCAAAAATAACAATAAACGTACTTTTCCTGTCAGTGGGATTCTTATATAGAAATCACATAACTGTATGCAGGTAGTCCTTGACTTACCATTATTTGTTTAGTGACTGTTCAAAGTTACACCAGCATTGAAAAAAGTGACAAAACCGTTTTTCACACTTATGACCGTTGCAGCATGGTCAAAATTCAGATGCTTGGCAACTGGCTCATATTTATGACGGTGGCAGTGTCCCAGGCTCATGTAACTCCCTTTTGTGACCTTCTGATAAGCAAAGTCAATGGGGAAGCCCGATTCACTTAACAACCACGTGACTAACTTAACAACTGCAGTAATTCACTTAGCAACTGTGGCAAGGAAGGTCGTAAAATCAGACAAAACTCACTTAACAAATGTCTCATTTAGCAACATAAATTTTGAGCTCAGTTGTCAAGGACCACCTGTACAGGAAGCTAAATTAAATTGTTAAATCTTGCATTATTTCTCCAGGCATCAAGATCTGAGACAGTCATGCCAAAACTAATTTGAGGGGTTTGGTGGGGGGGCCTCAAACCTATCCTAGAGACACAATTTAGTGTCTTGCTGACAAGTATAAGTCGGTAAGAAAGAGAATAGATGCTTATTCACTTGAGTCAGCTTTTCAGAAGATCCAGACCATTAAACAAGTAGGAATTATGAGTCTCCACTGAGTAAGGAAATGATCAGATAGTCAAAGAACTAATACAGTGTTGTCCTTGCAGACAAAGCCTTCGTCATTTTTAAACATTATTCCCCTGGTGTTTATTTCCAAAACAATAAGAGATCATATCAATGTCTCATGTAGTAGCAAAGAATTAAGCCTATACAATACTTCAAAACTGCACATTCTCTGTATTTAAAGCTGTTTTTCTTTCAGTAGATTTGTGTGTGTGTGTGTGTGTGTGTGTGTGTGTGTGTGTGTGTGTGTGTTTTCTGACATGGAGGGAAATGACATTCAGTTTACTTTTTGAAAAACTCATAGGGAATGCGGATTCAAGAGGAGACAAGCTCCAGAAGATAAATTCTCAATATATGTCAGCAGATGTAAAGGCATAAACAAGTTAATTACAACCAATGGTTGCATTTACCTGTTATTTTTAAAAACAGCAGCAAAGCTATTGGATAAATCAAATCGACAGCTCAGGAGTCATAACTTGTTTCTTTTTAGGTACAATGAAAGTGATTGATGTCCTGCCAAATCTTCTCATTCAAAAAGCACAGGCTCAGGGCTGTTGAGAACATCCCTCTGACTTTCAAACAACAAGGATTTCTTATGAGCCGTTTCCCAGTGGCAGACAAGATTAGAATGATTTCTCAAACTTGGGTAATGATTACTTTATTCTTTCTCAGACACAAACAGCAAAGTGAATATTCCTATATCTATCCCACGGTCTTTCAAGAAATAACATGGATCGTGTCTTATAGTATAGTGTTACTGTGAGAATAAAATGGCACCAGTCCTCAAGAACAATGAAATAGGCCCAGGGCACAAATATTTTTTTGTGCAGGAGCCCCAGATTTCATCCTTGCTACCTTATATATTTATGTATTTATTATTTGAAATTTAAAATATAATAAATTGTGTGAAAAATAAATATGCAGAATTAAGACTTCCACACTTCTTTCCATCAACTAGTTATCATCGTAATCTTTCCCCTCATCCCTTTCTTCCTTAACTTTATAATTCCTTTCCCTTTCTCTTTCTTGTCGCTTTTAACTTGTTTAATCCCCAAATCCTAAATAATCGATTCAGTCTTTTCTTCTTTCAACAAAAAGTCTGTATAAAATTTCCAGACTTTCAAAAAAAGTCTTTGTCATTTGGTCAGCTATGTCATTTCCACAAGTTCAGTCAATTTTATAATCTAATCTTGCACTATCTGTATTTTATTATTCTTACATCTTTATGCGTACAGCAACCTTGCCACAGTTACTGTATATAGAATTAATGTTTCATCTCTCTTTTCTAATTCCATGTCCATAAGACCCAATAGAAACAATTTTGGTTTCATTGCAATATCATTTGCATCAGTGTATGGGCTTGCACCCAGAATTTCTTTGCTTTTTCACATGTATAATAAAAATTCCCCTCTTCCTTTCCATTCTTTCAACACTATTTGGATAATACTTTATAAATTTTTACAGCTTAACTGTCATATACCAACATCACATCATTTTATTAAAAAAATTCTCTTAGATTAAAACACAATATTATATTTGCTTCTCACATTTCCCCCCAGAAATCCATATTTATATAATTGAAATCTGCAGTCCCAAATTTCATCCTTGCTGTCTCTAGCTTCAGTACTGAGCTGGATGGCTTGAGGCTCTAATTTGACAGTGTACCTTTCTATATTCATTTGAGGGGGGGGAGAGATTTCCACTAACTAATAATTCTCAGTGTTAGGAAATTTCTCCTTACTTTTAAGTTGCATCTTTCTTTAACAAGCTTCCACCCATTACTTCTTGTCCTGTGCTCTGGTGCTTTGGAGAATAAGTTGATCCCCTCTGTGACAACCCCTGAAGTATTCATGTGACCCTAAGCCTTCTCTTCAATAGGACAGACATATCTATCCTCTTTAACCATTAATCATATGATTTAGTCTCCAAACCCCCATCTTTGTTGCTCTTTTTTGCACATTTTCTAGGGCCAGGGTAGGCAACCTTTTCTCTTTTATGACTTGTGGACTTCAACTCCCAGAATTCCTGAGCTAGCCATGCTGAGGAGAAAGCGAGAGGTTTCCAGGCTGAGCCATGCTGGCTCAGGAATTCTGGGAGTTGAAGTCCACGAGTCATAAAAGAGCCAAGGTTGCCTACCCCTGGTCTAGGGCATCAGTATCATTTCTGTATCATGACAACCAGAGCTGCATACAGTATTCCAACTGTGGCCTCACTAGAGAGATATAAAGTGATATGATCACTTTTATTGATCTAGATGCCATCCTTCTGTTCATGCAGCCTAGGATTGTATTGGCTTTTTTTGGTAGCTGCCATGTGCTGCTGGGTCATGCTTGAATGGTGGTCCACTAGGAAACCTAGATCCCTTTCACAGTTACTATTGTTGAGCCAGGTACTGCATATTCTGTACCTGTGCATTTGGTTTTTTCTGCTTAAGTACTCAAATTTTTCTGCTTAAGTACTCCTGAATCTTGAGTCTATCCTCCAAGCATTGGCCCCAAAACAGAACCTTCAGGTACTCCACTGTATGCTTCCTTCCATTAAGGATTACATGCTGAGTGCGTTTGGTCAACCAACTGCAAATCCATCTGGTGGTGCTATTGTCTATTCCACATTGTTCTGTCTTATCAAGTAGGCCGTGGTCTATTTTGTCAAAGACAAAGTACAAGTATATTATGCCCACAGCATTTCCCTGATCCAGTAATTTAATCACTTTATCAAAGAAGGCAATAAGATTTGTATGGCATGATCTGTTTTGGACAAATCCATGCTGGCTTCTAGTCCTCACCTTGTTTGTTTCTAGGTCTCACAAATGTGCCACTTGATTACCTTTTCCAAGATTTTCCCAGGTATTGATGTCAAGCTGATTGGCCTATAATTTCTTTGATCCATATTTCCCCCTTTTGAAGATTACAACCACATCAGTTCTTTTTCCAGATTTCTGGTAGTTCCTCTGTGCTACAGGACCCTACATTTAGTAACTCCAAGACTATCTCTGCCAGCTCCTTCAGAGCCTTGGGATGTAAACCATCTGGTCCAGGTGATTTGTACTCGTCCGGGATGGATAGGTATTCTGTTACTAATTCCTTACCTATTTTGAGTTACATTCTTATTCTATCTCTCTTGGTGCAACAGTTATAACAATTTGTTTCCACTCCAAATCTCGAGAGAGATCCTTGCACCTAATTCCAATCTTCCAAACCTTCTTTCCAAACAAATACTCTCTATAGTATCAGTTGTAGCTGTTAAGAGTTGATTTTAGATAGAATTTAATGAATTGAAATATATTCATTTCATCAAACCCAAAATAGTTTTCATACAATATGTAGCATTAGCAGAGTCCAAATAACTGTACATAATTATTTGTAGTGATTTATTTTATTTATAAATTATATTTCGCATCTTTTAGGCAACCAGGGTTGTCAAACTGCTGGCCCATGGGCCAGACACATCACAAAGAAACCGCGCCCACCCCATTGCCAGCAATGGGGAAAAAGCTCTGATACATCGCGCGACATCACATGATGTTGCGAGTTTGACATGTCTGCTGTATGCAGTAAAAATATTAGCACGTAAATAAAAATCAATGGATATAAAGTCAAAATAATGACAATAGTTACAACAAAAGATCATGCAATTTAACCACACACTGTTGAAATCAGTAGCCTTCCTTCACTCCTTGCTAAATTTACATAGAAGGGAATCCTATGCAATCAATGTGACTGACTTCCAAATAAACATTCATTTAATTCATACTTTACGTTCAAGTGTGAGATTATATTTGACTGGTTTTAACAAGAACTAAAGATTTATTGATGTAAATGAATCCAAACTCCACCTAAATATGTTTATCTTGCATCTTAAGTGGTCCAAGACACACTCAAACAGTTTTCATAAGGATTATGTCTGCCAAACATCTGTGATTGAAGCATTATCTATTACTGCAGCTATAAAACAATCCAAAATGCAACGCTAAAATTAAATCAGGATACCTTGTGCAAAAGCAATTATTTTATTTGCCCCTGGAGGTCACTATGGCAGTTTAAAACTCCTGCAGCATAAAATGCAATTCTAGAAGTCTTCTCTCTTCTCCTGACTCCCCAGAATTTGTACAAGAGGGTTCTCCTCTCACAGGGTCTCTGGAACCTCAGAAAGTTGCACGAAAATGCTTGCACAATTTTCTCAGAGGCTGCGTGAGACCAAGGTTTTCATGTGAGGATCCAGAGGCCTGGCTAATCACCAAAAATGGCAGGTCATCTCATCTGTGGCACACTTGTCATAGGTTTGCTATCACTGGAACAGAAAGGTAGCCTTGAAGAAAATATGAACAGATGATACCAGAATATCAGCTTAGCCCTGAAAAGGAGGATGAAACACAAATTTGGATCCTCTTGAGAAGTATTTCTTAAAGTTTTTCCCCCCTCGGGAACCTCTTTCCACTTTTTAAAATTATGAAGGGCCCCAAAAGAACTTTTGTTCGTATGGGTTATATTTATCAATATTTATTGCATTTAAAATTTAAAAAATGACACATTTGCTGCAACTACTGCTTTTCACAATGGCTTGATGGGATTTTAATACTGTATTATTTTTCAGCATAGGCTGACAAATATTTCTGATTCTTGGAGACTTCTGAGAGGGTCTTGGGGGTTACACTTTGAGAAATGCTGTTCTTGGGTATTAGAGGGAGAAAAAGAAAGCTCCCATCAGATTCAAGATTGAGTGTTACACCACAGACCAAGAGAGTTCCAGTATTTCTAATGTAATTTGTTTTCTAATCCAGTCCAAGTTGAAGGGCTAACAGACAGGATTTCTCAAAGTAAATACCACTAAGTGGCATAGAATTCTGGTTCTGAAACATTTCAAGTCTCATTTAGCATCTGTGGCAGTAACCAAAAGAATCATATCTGATTAAACCAGCTTTTTGCAGAGCACCTGTGAAGCATTCTCAGCTTTGACTGTTGACACGCCTGTTTCTGGTCCCTTGACTTTCCTAGTTCTCCTTCTCTAAACGTCTTCCATTGCCGTGAACAGTTCTTCAAGGGCGGTGCCCCCAAACAGTCCTAAAAGGAAGGCTTTAGTTCTTATCTGCATAAATGCACGTGGGTGAGTATATGCCTAATTTATTTTATTTTTTGTCATGTTTATGCAGTGTGTATTGGTGGTTACCCTTTGAGAGCTGCAGGCAATGAAATCTCATTTTAATGTATGTTGATTAGTCTACATTTAAAGTGACAATAAAGTTATCATTCCATTCCATTCTATTCCAGGGGTCCTCCAATTTGGCCACTTTAAGACTTGTGGACTTCAACTCCCAGAATTCCCAAGCCACCCTTCAATTCTGGGAGTTGAAGTCCACAAGTCTTAAAGTGGCCAAATTGGAGGACTTCTATTCTATTCTATTCTATTCTATTCTATTCTATTCTATTCTATTCTATTCTATTCTATTCTATTCTATTCTATTCTATTCTATTCTATTCTATTCTATTCTATTCTATTCTATTCTATTCTATTCTATTTAAATCTACTTTAGTCTATAGCAGGGGTTCTCAACCTTGGCAACTTTAAGACTTGTGGACTTCAACTCCCAGAATTCCCCAGCCACCCTTCAATTCTGGGAGTTGATGTCCACAAGTCTTAAAGTGGCCAAATTGGAGGACTTCTTTCTATTCTATTCTATTCTATTCTATTCTATTCTATTCTATTCTATTCTATTCTATTCTATTCTATTCTATTCTATTCTATTCTATTCTATTCTATTCTATTTAAATCTACTTTAGTCTATAGCAGGGGTTCTCAACCTTGGCAACTTTAAGACTTGTGGACTTCAACTCCCAGAATTCCCCAGCCACCCTTCAATTCTGGGAGTTGAAGTCCACAAGTCTTAAAGTGGCCAAATTGGAGGACTTCTTTCTATTCTATTCTATTCTATTCTATTCTATTCTATTCTATTCTATTCTATTCTATTCTATTCTATTCTATTCTATTCTATTCTATTCTACTCTATTCTATTCTATTTAAATCTACTTTAGTCTATAGCAGGGGTTCTCAACCTTGGCAACTTTAAGACTTGTGGACTTCAACTCCCAGAATTCCTCAGCCAGCTTTGCTGGCTGAGGAATTCTGGGAGTTGAAGTCCACAAGTCTTAAAGTTGCCAAGGTTGGAGAACCCCTGGTCTATAGTCTGCCGTTTGATTGATCACCACCATCCTGCCAAGAAGCTCGACTTCTGCCCGTCCTGCAGATCCTGGGCCAAAAGAGGGCGCTCTGTGACCAGCATCCCCAGAAACGTTAAAGCTCCAACTGGGAACCTGCCTCTTTTCGCCGACAGGGAGCTCTTCGGCGGTTTAGGCTCTCCTGAACGCTCCCCTGCGGACACTCCCCGTCCCGTTCCACCTCTTCAGACACACCTCTCTGCCTCCGCGCTCCCCCTCCCCACCAGCGCCGCCGCCGCCGCCGCCGCCGCCCTCGTTTCCCATGCAGGTTGGGCTGCCCAGGCAGGCAACTTGGCTGCGCCGAGCTTTGGTCTCTTTCGGGCACGGCTGTCGCGGCCCATCTGCGGTCTCCATAGAGACTTTGAGCAACCAGAGCCTTTCAGGTTCGGCGACAATACACGAAAGGGCAGAAGGAGAGGAGGAGCCGGAGGGAGAGCGAGAGGCGAAGAAAAGCAGCCGCAGGAAAGGCAGCTTCGCGCCGGGCAAACTTTCCTAGGCGAGGCGCTCCGTGCGCTCTCGGGATCACCGCGACTCGCTCAAAGGCCAACTTTCTCAGCCCTCCGTAACGCCGATTGAGAACCGAGGCTCTTGAGAAGCGCCGGCCGGGAAACAAACCCTCGCGGGAAAGTGGCGCTTCTTGCTGAAGGCGAACCGTAACTCTTGAGACCGGCGAAAGAAGAGACGCGCGCGCCGATCCTCTGGTTGGGGAAAGGAGAGAGAGAGAGAGAAGCGCGTCTCAGCGGAGGTTCCTGGAGCTGCGCCACCCCGGATCTCTCTTCCCTGCCGTCGGGCTTCGGGGCTTCTAACTTCGGAGCCTGGCCACGCCGTGCGTTCGCAGCTCTAAGTGGCGACGTTGCCGTCCAGGGTGAGCCTCGGCAACGACGCGGCGGCGGGATTTCTGGGGGGCCCCGATTGGGTGGCGAGGAGCCATTTTGAGCGCCGCTCCGACGAACCTCGACGCAGCATCTGCCGCCAGCTTTTTAAGGTGGGCGACAAGTTCGGTCTCCCCGGGCCGGAGGGGAGCCTCCCCCCCTTTTCCAGGCTTCCCCGGCTGCTGATGGACGAGGCCGGATGAGCAGCTCAGGGGGGTGGATGGATTTTGTAGCCCTTTGGCCGTCCTCCCTGCTTCGCAAGCCTCGGAGATGCGCCGTTTGCCGGGGGCCGCCTGGCTGCCGTGGATCTCGCTGCTGGCGCTCGCCACGGCGGGCTGGGAGCTGCATCTCCTTTGCGGGGACGGCGGCGGCAAGCCGGGCCGCTTGCTCTTGGACCTGTCGCTGGGGCCTGAGTGGCTCTGCGCCCTCGACGAGACTCGGACGCCCCGTCAGTTGAGAGACGCCGTGGAAGCGACGAGCGAGGGGCTGATGCGGACGACGGCGGCGCCGGTGGAGTGCGCGGGCTTGAGAAGAAATCCGTTGCCCCTCCATTTGCGCCTGGCTTCTCCGGCCGGCGGCGTCCTGCTCTCGCTCCGCCTGCCTGTTTACCTGCACGGCTGGGGCTCCCCTGGCCGATCCCCCCACGTTGCCACTCTGCCTCGCCTGGCCATTTTTCCAGCTCTTCCCCTCAGGCAGCGTTTGGCTTCTCTGCTGTGCTTCTTCCCTCCCTCTAGGCAGCAGGTGCTTCCCAAAGTGCGGGAGACAAAGGCAGGATCCCTGCTCTGGGCTCTCGTGACCCTGACAAGCTTCCCACGTTGTATCTGCCCCAACGGTCAGCCTTTGGGGCAAGTTGGGCAGAAACCACTAGACTGCCATCTTCCCCAAGGGAGCTGCCCCCTGCAGCTCCTTTGTCACTTGAAGAGGACCCAACAGAGTGTTCTGATAGAGCTGGGGAAGCCTAGGCATTGGGGGGTGAAACAGCCATTCGGGGA
The DNA here is from genome assembly GCA_034064705.1 of Bothrops alternatus. Classification (NCBI taxonomy): domain Eukaryota; kingdom Metazoa; phylum Chordata; class Lepidosauria; order Squamata; family Viperidae; genus Bothrops; species Bothrops alternatus. Next base: position 22,539,496 of record JARGCV010000006.1, read on the forward strand.
TAAACTAGAGGTGAATAGAAGCAGGCAAGAGGTCTCCCCGCAATTGGAGACCCGGAGTGGTAGCAATTGGGATTCTGGACCTCGAGGACCTCGGAGGATGAGGAGTGTGAATAGCCCACCTCAGTTCAAATTGCCCAATTACCAAGTTTCAATTGCTGAGAACCAGCCTGCAGAGACAGCGGTCATCACCCTAGAAGCCCATGACCCAGATGAAGGGGAGGCAGGCCGCTTAACCTATTCAATGGAGGCCTTTTTTGACAAAAGATCCAATGATTACTTCTCTGTTGATTCTAAGACCGGAGCAATAGTTACCACCCGTAAGCTGGATCGAGAGACAAAAGATACCCACGTGCTTCAGGTAACTGCAACGGATCATGGGTCTCCACGGCATCGCTCAGCAGTCACCTTCCTGACTGTGACTGTAAGTGACACCAATGACCATGATCCTGTGTTTGAACAGCCAGAATATCGAGAGACCATTAGAGAGAACCTGGAGGTAGGTTATGAGGTGCTAACAATTCGTGCCACAGACGAGGATGCTCCAGACAATGCTAATTTACTATATCGTATCCTAGAACCAGGCTCTGCAGAAGGAATTTTTGAGATTGACCCATATTCTGGTGTTGTGAGAACTTCTGCCACTGTAGATAGAGAGGAAGTCTCAGAGTACCATCTTGTGGTCGAAGCCAATGACCAAGGGAAAGATCCTGGTTCACGAAGTGCCACAGTTACAGTACATATCACCGTGGAAGATGAGAATGACAATTCCCCACAATTCAGTGAAAAACGCTACTTGGTACAAATACCAGAGAATAGTCCAATCAACAGCCAGGTATTACAAGTAAAAGCCACCGACCGAGACCGTGGCAACAATGCCCAGGTCCATTATAGCATTGTCAGTGGCAACTTGAAAGGCCAATTTTATATCCATTCTTTCTCTGGCTCTATTGACTTGATCAATCCCCTGGACTATGAGACCATTCGAGAGTACACCCTCAGGATCAAGGCACAGGACGGAGGAAGGCCTCCACAGATCAATTCAAGCGGGATGGTGTCCATCCAAGTGTTAGATGTAAATGACAATGCCCCTATTTTTGTGAGCACCCCCTTTCAAGCCACGGTGCTAGAAAATGTCCCCATAGGATATTCAGTGTTACACATCCAGGCAGTAGATGCTGACGCTGGGGACAACGCTCGTTTGGAATACAAACTCTTTGAACTCTCCCATCTTCCTGCCTTGGCATCCACAGATGGGAATACAGTGTTTCCATTCCAGATCAACAATAGCACAGGTTGGATTACAGTGTTAACTGAGCTTGACCGAGAGACTACCGAGAATTACCACTTTGGGGTGGAGGCCAGAGATCAGGGAGTGCCTGTCATGTCTTCCTCTGCCAGTGTATCTATCACTGTCCTCGATGTCAACGATAACAGTCCTACTTTCACTGAAAAAGTATATCAGCTCAGGCTGAATGAGGATGCAGCAGTAGGCAGCAGCGTCTTGACCTTGACTGCAATGGACAAAGATGTCAACAGTGTAGTAACCTACCAGATCACGAGTGGGAACACAAGGAATCGCTTTGCCATTACTAGTCAGAGTGGTGGTGGTCTGATTACTCTGGCCTTGCCTCTTGATTATAAGCAGGAAAGGCAGTATGTTTTGACTGTCACTGCTTCAGATGGAACTCTGTTTGATACAGTGCAAGTCTTCATCAATGTCACAGATGCCAATACACACCGACCAGTTTTCCAAAGTTCACACTATACCGTGAGTGTCAGTGAGGACAAGCCCATTGGAACATCCATTGTAACAATCAGCGCCACTGATGAAGATACTGGAGAGAACGCAAGAATTACTTACATCTTGGAAGACAACATCCCTCAGTTCCGCATTGATCCTGACACAGGAACAATCACTACTTTGATGGAATTAGACTATGAAGACCAAGCTTCTTACACGTTAGCCATCACAGCCCAGGACAATGGGATCCCCCAGAAATCTGATACCACCTATGTGGAGATCCTCATTCTAGATGCCAATGACAATGCTCCTCGTTTTCTTCGAGATCGGTATCTGGGCTCTGTTTTTGAAGATGTACCCCTGTCCCACAGCGTTTTGCAGGTGTCTGCTGTAGACCGTGACTCAAGTTCCAATGGCCGCCTTGTTTATACTTTCCAGGGCGGGGATGATGGTGATGGAGATTTTTACATTGAAGCCACATCAGGGGTGATACGGACATTGCGCAAGCTGGATCGTGAAAATGTGGCTGTCTATAGCTTGCGTGCTTTTGCTGTGGATAGGGGTACCCCACCTCTCAAGGCATCTGTTGACATCCAGGTTACTGTATTGGATATCAATGATAATCCCCCTGTTTTTGAACAAGATGAATTTGACATCTTTATTGAAGAGAACAGTCCTGTTGGTTCAATTGTGGCCAGGATTAGTGCAGTTGATCCTGATGAAGGAACCAATGCACAGATCATGTATCAGATAGTAGAGGGGAATATTCCTGAGGTCTTCCAGCTTGACCTTCTTAATGGTGACCTTACAGCCCTGATGGATCTGGATTATGAGAGCCAAACAGAGTATGTAATTGTGGTACAAGCTACCTCAGCCCCACTTGTAAGCCGAGCTACTGTGCACATACGCCTCCTAGATCAAAATGACAATCCTCCTGTGTTGCATGACTTTCAGATTCTGTTTAATAATTATGTCACCAACAAATCTAATAGCTTTCCTTCTGGAGTGATTGGCAAGATCCCTGCCCATGATCCTGATATATCTGACCAACTTGACTATACCTTTGTCCAGGGCAATGAATTAAACCTGTTGGTTTTGGATTCTGTTACTGGAGAACTCAAGCTCAGCCGAGATTTGGACAACAACAGACCCCTTGAGGCCATAATGAAAGTATCAGTTTCTGGTGAGTGTATATCTTTTGGAGGGTATATCTTTTGTGATGTCAGATAACGGTAATTGCACTCCATTTATTTATTGGACTGACAACATAGGTAAGTGGGAACTTGATGCATTTTGATTTTTAATTTTCTGTGCTGGCTGGGCAATTCTGGGAGTTACAGTAGTTCATGGATCTTAAAGTTGCTGAGGTTGAGAAACTGTTCTTTACTGATGTAATTTGGTAAGACAGCTGAAAGCAGACAAGAAAAACTTTACATTTGTTGAACAAAGTCATGCTTTGTTTTGATACTAACTCTTTAGGAAGATTTAGCCAGTTATATTGTGATCCACAGAAACTTGGATAATATAAGCTAAACCAAGGTATGTATTTCTGCTGGTGAGCTGTTGCCTATGTTTAAATTATTCTAATGTTGAACATATATTTTAAAAAAGCTAATTATAAGTCAATAATAAGCTGGATCCTTCGAAGTCAGCTGTAGTTTTGGTTCCCATACCTTTAGAGCTTAATCCCAAGTATATTTGTACTACCGGTAGCAGTATTAGGAAATTTGTCTTCATTCAGATGAGTCCTAACTGCCTATATTGGATGATTCCTTATAATTATAATGAATATGTCTGTAAGAGCAAATGCTCAATAAATACCTTTCTTGTGAGACCACAAGGATGTATAATATATCCATCTAGAATATTTATATAATTTAATTATTTTACATGCTTAGCATTTTAAAACAAACCAGCAGCAGAAGACTTGGCAGAATTCCTGTCTTTTGTATATCCATTGTCATTTTTTTCCAGACACATTTTAGTAGGAGTAGAATACTTTTAAGGGCAAATTCCATAGCATCCTGTTTGATGATTAACATAATAGATTTTGCCTAGCCAAGATAAATCCACATGCATTTACAGTATTAACAAGGATTAGTTTGATATTGTTGTTCCACGTACCCATTAATATGGTGCTCCAAAAATATGTAGGACAAAATTTTGGCTCTAAGAGGTAATATTCTGGAGGATGTAGTTTTAATGGACGAAAGTTATGCATGTAAAAGCAGTTTTATAATCCCTCCTCTGAAATTAAAGGAATTTAGGCTGGATTTTATCTTCTAATAAATGTATTTTGGCATGAATTTTCATAGGCAAGACTGGCTCCATCCATTGTATTCGACTCTATGAAGAATTTAAAGAGTTAGAGAGCTTAAAAACATTTCTGTTGAGTCTGACTAAACGGCTTTCTCTTGAATGCTATTTCATTACTGTATTATTTTGTAAGCAACTTTGAAAAATATTAAGAAATTAAGAATTGTAGAAACAATCTCATTAATTATGGTACATGTCTAGTTGCTGCCTGCAAGAATTAGCTGCACATAAGGTAGTTTGTTTTAAACAAAATTTATATTGGATCTTCTTGAGCCAGACAATTCATATGTATTGTATGTATCCAGGTTTTGTTTTCTAACATAAACTAATAAATTCTACTGGTGATCGCTAATCATCCTATGTTAAAATGGCTTTAAAATATTCAAATAGTTTATGTGCTTCATAGATAATCAATTTTACTATAGAGTTACATCTGAAAAACACATAAAGTATTTTGTAGGGAATAATCTGCTCTTGCATTTGGACTGTCATTCAAACTGTGCCATTGATCTTTATAATTATAGCATCAGTGTGGCCAAGTCTAGCCTTTTGCAGTTTCATTCTTCTGTTTTTTTGCAAGCCTCCCAACCAGCTGCAGCTCTTGTTGACCTTTTGAGCCTCACTGTGAACTGTATCTTGTTAGGGATGCTTTTCACTCCCAATAGTCTTTTTGCTTTTGTGTGAAATGGCTTCAGCGTGTGTATTAAATTTGGAAGGTGTTTTTCCTTGCCCCCCTTTGTGCTGAAATGTTACTCAAATTAGTCTGATTCTGTCAGCACTTAATTAGAATGTAGTGCCAAGAAGAGAAGTCAAGTCAGTGCAACAGTAGTGTGTTCTATCCTGTTGACACAACTAGTGCTAACGCTCACTGTTAGGCATACCATAAATAATAATACTCACTGTTAAAATCTATTACTTTATTCAACTTATTCTTTATTTCATTAGATTTAGATGCTACTTAAAATTACTCTGGGTGGTTTACAATTTAAACAAAAGAAAAAATATTCCATATGCAATATGGAAAGAAAATCAACATCTGTCAAGACAATACACTAAGTATATTTGATAAATGATTAAGATTTCATTCAGACCTTTACCAGTAATCAATTGTAATTAATGTACTCATTACTTCTATGTTAGGTAGAGATTTCCAGAGATAATATTTGAGTTGATTTGATTATCTTAGCTGGTAGTGACTTGTTTTTGGATTATGCCTATGGTCATAATCAAGCTGAATCAACTGATAACAGTATAATAATATCTACTGTTGAAAGATAAAGGACATGTCATAAAACAAACCTCAAAATGTACTACATGGGTTGATAAAGTTCAAGACAGAAGGAAAGGAGAATTTAAGTTTGGATTTTCACTATAATAATTCTAGATTATTTCTAGATTTCTCTGGGGAACTAAACTGTGAATCTAAACAACCCCTTCATTCAGACCCAAATTAAAGCTCTTTCAAATACGATAATAACTGCCTTGTTTGAAGGAACAAAATGCAACACATAATTACTTGCTTTAGATACAAATGTGCCTACATCAAAATGTACATAAATTCATAAATGTACTAGCAACATATAGAATGTGGAATGTCAGTCCTCGTCTAATGTCAGAAAAACCTTATTACCCTGTCATTTTGATCCAGTATCTTCAGAAATGATACTTTTTTAGCTGCTGGGCAAATTCAAAAGTTTGGTAGCTTGTTATGAGCATTACTTTAAAAAAAAAGGCTACCATAGTGACTAATTAGGGAAAGACAGTTTTCTGGAAGGTACTAGTAACATTCTACTGTTTGTACAGCTATGCAAAGCAGAGACATTTTTGAAAAAAGATGATTCTGAAAGGTGATATTAGTTGCATAGAATTCCCCTTCCTTCCTTCCTTCCTTCCTTCCTTCCTTCCTTCCTTCCTTCCTTCCTTCCTTCCTTCCTTCCTTCCTTCCTTCCTATTTTAAAAAAATAAGATTAACTATAGAAAAAAGGTAGGAACTCTATACCTTTATCAAGTAATGGGTCACTGAGTGTGATTGTTTTCTTTTAAATCTTATCAGCAAAGTTATACACAGGGATATTTTGTATATGTTTGGAAATTTATAGTGGTGTAAGTATTATTTTTACTGTAAATATATTACAGTGTATATTGATTGTATTGCTTCTATGCAATTTTAACTCTAGTTGGTTTTTACTTCTTAATTTTAAGAGCCGTGGTGGTACAGTGGTTAGAATGCAGTATTGCAGGCTAACTCACTGCTCACTCCAGAAGTTCGAATGTGACCGGCTCAAGGTTGACTCAGCCTTCCATCCTTCCGAGGTCGATAAAATGAGGATCCAGATTGTTGGGGACAATATGCTGTCTCTGTAAACTGCTTACAGAGGGCTGTACAGCATTGTGAAACAATATATAAATTTAAACGCTTTTGCTATTAACAGCGGCTGGATCAAGCCCTGATCCTGGGGTGGCATGATCTGTAGTAGAATTTTGGAAGTGGTATTATAAGTGATAAAGAAAATGTTACGTTATCTACTTTATTTGACAGGTAATCTCTTTTTAATTAGAAAATGGAAAAAAGTATGGTGTCTATTTGCAACAGAAAAGTTTATACTACTGTAATAAACTCAAACTGAACTTTATGAATATGAATGAAAATTGATTAAATAGATTTATTTTACAGTGGCTTCAGAACTGGGTGTCTTTTCTACTGGAACAGGTTTTCTGGAAGCACTTTTGCTTTCAATCTATACTTTAAAAAGCCTGGTTTCTACGCAAATTAGTGGTGGTTGAATTGCTTAGTGAATTGCTCTCTGAATACCATTGTAATGTGAAACAACTTAGTTAAGTATATAAACTTTTCAGAAATGGATTAATATGGACTGAGATAAGACTTGATGCTTTCCTATTAGCCCTGTTCATACACATGTGGATATCCCCCATGTGTATATATAATTGTACTGAATTTTTTCTTTATTGCTTTATTTAAGATCTTACAATTGCAGGTACTGTCTCATAGAGGTGCTGACTTTCCTTAGAATTATGCAGAGTAAGCTGTTTTTTTTTTAAACTGATATTTCTACCTACTTTTGCAAAGGCTTATTTCAATATTTGGCTTTTACCTTTTTGCACAGGAAAGAAAGAGCTGCTTAGACATGAACTGTCTTAGTAGCCTCCTCTCTGTCGCTAGGGAATTACATTCCATTAATGTAAAATGTTGCTACGGTATCATGATATCCCTTTAGGTCAGACAATTATCTGATTGTCCTTTTCTATTGAAAAAGGATATAATTTATTCTGATTATGAATCATTTGTTTTAATATGATTGTTAGATAACATTGTCCTCCATACAGAAAGAAGCATTCATTTATCATCTGCCATGTACAGTACTAAATATAGTAAGAAATAAATATTTAATGAATTCTGAAATGTGATGGGGTTCAATGTCTGTAATGTGTTAGTTTAAGGATAATTTGAATTACAGAGTGACTTGGCATACAGCATCAATTCTGTGATCTTGGATTTATGAGAACTCTAGGAAACCACTGTTGCCTATATAAGAAAAGATTTTCTTAAATGAATTCTACTGGATTGAATTCCACTATGGAGAATTCTTAAGCATCAAGTGTATGTTCCTAATAGTGAGAAAAGGAAATTGTGCTTTATGAATAAAAGAAAGTTGAATTCCATTCAAAATCCTTAGAATTCATAATGTTCTTATTACGGTTAAAAATGTGCTGTTGTGTCTCCTTGTTCTTGTCTAGAAATGTTTCCTTTTTAAACATGATGTTTCATTAGGTTCCTTGGTTATGAAAACTATATTTAGATGTATTCTAGGGGAGTAATCTGATTTGCAAAACCAGTATTATTAACTGTTCTTTATTGAGGACATTGTTGAGGATTTAATTCAGTAGAGGTGAGGCAAGGCAAAGCAATTTTAGATTAATGGAATGTTCAGGTATTCATGTGTCATGTAGGATGTTATGGTATACCTTTTCATATTGGCTAGAAAAGATATTGATAAATGAATGCCTTTTCTGGAGTTACTTGTATGATACTGATAAATTGGCTGTGTGTATGAGAGAGAAAGTGTGTGTGTGTTTCAATGTTGCTGATTTGATTGCATTGTAGAGTATCTATTCAAGTATCCATGTGTTGAAGCCCCACTGAAAATAATCCAGTTCAATAGAATTGTAAATTTTTTCCTGTGATTCATTTCCAACTCTTCCCTCCCACCATTAAAACTATTGGAGCTTAGTTCTCTACATATACAGGTATTAATTTATGACGTGGTTATATGTTTTTACATTTTGAGAACTCCATGATCTACCGTATCTGTATATATGTTCAGGACTGCTGGATAAAAGTGCTGATAGCAGCAGTAAAGATTTTAACAGGCAGTTGCTATTTACCCACACAGAAGAGAAGCCAATGATTCCTATAAGACTATGCATATTCTGACATTTATATGCACAATCTAAAGGAGGGGAGGAACATGCAAAGTAAATTTATGCAATACTCAAAATATCATGGCTTTCATTCCTTTTTCTGCCAATTTATTTGAGAAAGAAAAACTTCATGTTGAACTTTATTCAGATTAAACCAGCATTTTATTTATTTATTTGTTTAAACTTTATATGTTTCAATTAAACTAAAAATTAATTGAGTAGATCTCAACATTTATTTTCAAAGCATTTGCTTGTGCAAGTTTTATTAATTCGGTTGCTCTGAGAGTAGCCTATTCAAGGGCAGTGAATGTGTGTAAATAATCTTGTTAACATGGTAAAATTATAATGATGTACTTGGTCACTTAAAAAGGCAAGCACTAAATAGCAGTGACACGGAAAGTGAGGTCTCTCTCACTGCTGACATGTAATTATAAACATACAAGTCTTATCTACAAAGCATGTGATGGGGAGCCAAACTGTTTTCAGCACTGTTTGGGAAAGCCTGATATAGCTTTGAAACGGCAGATAGAGAAACTGTCCAAAATATTTCAGCAGTGGACATAGGTGGATCTGTCAGTGAATAACAGCTGACCAACTGGATAGTTTTGGTGTTCTATGAAATCTGCTATGTAAATAGAGTCCCATAACTGTTACCTAGATAAAGGAAGGAAATGAATGAAATAAATCTGACACTGGAAGAAATGTGTGAATAGGTGTGGTGTCAGCTGTTCACTTCATTTAAAATCTGTACTGCATAAATAAAATCGCTTTCAGTTCCAGTGAAAAGGAAGGCTTATATCAGTATTAAGATATATGGCTGCAACATGAAAGGTTCCCACCAACCTGAGAAGATAAAAGAAAACTGAATGATAGATTTATAAACGTTATCTGATAAATGTGTGTTTGCAGGCATGTATGTATGTATACTTACATTTAATCTAAATTAAAAATTTGTACCAGTTAAAAGGTTAAATGGCATCAATGTAGGTATATATACATACATTGATGCCATTTAATCTTTTAACTGGTACAAATTTTTTAATTCAGAAAAAAAAGGAAAGAAAAAAATCAATGGAAGGAGTAACCATTAGTATTAAAATGTTTAATGCATACGGAATATACATTAATAGCCAAGTATTTTGTGTGTGTGTGTGTGTGTGTGTGTGTGTAATAAAATACATATTGATAGTAAGGTGATCCAGATGTTTTTTCCTATTAACTTATCTTTTCTCAATAAAATAAACAATTATTTGAAAGACAAAAATCTCATAGCTTTATTCAAGGTTTGTTACAGAGTGAAAAAGGGTCTTTCTCTACTGCTGATCCCTGTGTCTTGTGTCTGATTAGAAAACTTTACCGTTTGTTCAATTATTAAATTTAATGATGAGGCAGCTTATTTTGATTTTATATTTAGTGAAGCAGCTTGCCTCATTAGATATTGTGACTGTAGACTGAAATCTATTTTTCAATGGGCCTTTATTATTTCTTTAGGAATTATAGAAACGTTGAAATCAGTGACAAAATGTCCTGTATAATCCCCCCTTACACACACTTTTTAAATATTGGTATATGTGATGTCTGATATAACCCCATGCATTCTTTCTTGTGATTGTTTGGTTTTGTACAATATGAAGTTTATTGGACATATGAAGGCGAGAGCATGAAAATTTGATATTGTGGGTGATGCTATTGGGTACTACTATAATATTGCAAAATATTCAGGAATCTTTGAAGAAAGATTTTTTAAAAAGTTTAGGAAACTAACCCTTAGGGTTTAAGCAGGGCTGCTAGATCAACTGTGGAGTTCTTGAGGCAAGATAAAGCATTTGAATAATTTTTATCTTACTATCAGTAAATGGTTTAGCCTCAGTGCCTTTGTTTGTTGTGGTAATTCTTTCATTACAGATAGCATCACTTCTTCTGATGTGGTGTAAATGACTGGCTTATTGTTCCTGCTCTGTGCTGTCAGAAGAGACCATAACTTTTGAAAGTCCCAGTTTAGGGCCTCCAGGGCCAGTTAAGTGGCAGCATTTCCTGTTGTGCCTGATTTTAAAATCTGACCTCAGGCCTAATTATTACATGTGATGATACAATAAACATTTCTGGAAATATTTGTAGTAGCTTTTCTATAAAATGATATGCCTGTAGTGTTGGAAGATGCTTTTGGGTGAATAATATTATTCTATTATAATAATATCCTGTTATATTATTCTGATGAATAATAGGTGTGCAGTGTTTCTTTCCCTGGAATTTTAGAAGATTGTTGCAAACTTTAACAGTAAATCAATAAAGTATATACTGATATTCAGAGAAATTTGAGGAAAAATATTATAGAGTTATGTTTAAATGTGAGATTTTTAATAGAAACATGAAATAAGTTAATTCTGAATTGTATGATTGGATCAAATTGCATTCTATTTATAATCATGTGAAGATATCAATCTGTAATTGAGTGGGAAAATATTAATATCAGAAAATAATTAATTCCTGAGTGACAATCCTCTCACACAAAGATGGATAAATGTCATTAGCAAGCAATGAAAGAGTGTGCTTCAGCTTAGTAAGATCTCCCAGTAATGTTTTACATTGTGATTATAGCATTTGTCCCATAATATGTTGTTACAGTTTGAATGGTTTTACAGTAATATTTTTGCTGTCCTTTGTAAATTGCTCAAAGCTGTTAAGGTGATGGGCAATATATAAAATGTGTAAATAATTGTCTGCTAAGTGCATCATTAATACATCTGTGAGTGTAGCATACTGGTTCATTTGTCTATTAAACTTAGTCTGGTGATATCCGAGCTGCAAAAATCTAGGCAGATGCAGAAAATTTTTTGCTGATGTCTAGCACAGTGTTTGTCAACAACTTTAAGATGTGTGGACTTCATCTCCCAGAATTCCCTAACTAGCATGGATCTTAAAGCTGTTGAGGTTGAGAAACACCAGTCTAGGAGTTTCTTGGATTTTTGCAATCCAAATTGCGGTACAATTACCCAGCTTCCAGTATTATTGTTTTTGTTTCAGCGCACAGCAAGAAGGAATTGAAAGCTGATACACTCTCAAATTGAGAACATAAAATATGTGTGCTACTCAAGCAAGGTCAAAGATCAAAGCTTTTTAAAATTTGCAGTACTGTAGAGCAATGAATATTTTTTACGGTAAGCTACCTGCCAGGGAGAAGGGCCTCCAATGTTTGAGTATATATGGAAAATGTATTCTTTGCTTTGATGCCTTGTTTCAGCAACCAATCTTTGTCAGCCTTACCTACTGCAGACCACGATAGTCTGAGCTCTAAGCTTCATTAAAACTGTAGAGTAATTCAATCGTTTTGGGAAAGCAAGATACTTAATAATTGAAGGACACGAACAAAGCAATCTTTTTTCATCCTTTGGAGCTTACATTGCATTTTTAAAAACTTAACTGAAATTTTATCCTATTTCATTTGATTCTTTTACAGATTAGATTTTTTTTCCACTATGTGGTTACCATCTCCAAACTTCCCATTGTCAAATTGCACCAAGAGGAAAACAAGCTTTCTGTATTTGTGTCAGACTTTAAAATATTATTAAAAATAAAGACAAACGGAAAAGTTTTAATATTATTTATTTTAATAAAGATAAGGTTTTATATAGAATCTCCAGGATCTTGAGGACATCAAGCTTTGAAAGGATGTTTGTTGATAAATAATGAAATTAAAATAGAACATATAGATCACAGTTGGGAAGAGACAACAAGTGGTAACAAGATATGGATGAAACAATACAAATGTGATAAGGATGCTGTAGATTTTGAAAGCTGGACTCCTCCTTCCTTCCCACTTTACTCTTGGATTTTTGTACTTCAGTTCTCACATAGGAGTGGCAGTCATGCTCTGATAGTCACATTGAAGAAGAAAGATGGGGGAGAGGGTGAGAATAATAAATCTATCTGAGATTAGAGAAGACTTTTAAAGAAGGGCTTTTGTTTTTCAAACATTTTCAAGTGCAGTGTGAATTCCTGGTTTAAGTTAATACCTCATTTCTCCTTGTGGTATTTATATTAGCTGATGAATAAACTTCCTTCTTTTATTTTCCAAAGAAATGGGTGTGTTATGCTGATAGGTAAATAACAGAATAATCTATTTTAGTATGTTCTGTGATTGGGGTTCACTTATTTCTGTTGCAACAGGCTGTGGAGATTTATGCTGCCTTTCTGATTACACAAAGTATGTCTGACTGGAAAGCCTACAAAAGTATGACTTTAAAGGCAAAAGTAATCAAAGCTGTGATTGCACAAACTGTGACTCATGCATTAATAATACTTTCAGGAAATTATTCTTAAAGTGTGTGTGCTTATACTGTACATGTGTATACATGTGAATGAGTGTATAAATGCTAGTTGATTAATAATTTTGTTGTATTAAATTAGCCTCCAAGCACTGGCACATTAGAATTTTGTGGTAGGAAAAAAAAAAGCTTGGTTTCAGTCCTAAATACCTACTTATAAAATCAAATGAAAAAACTTTCTCATTCATTGGCTTGGTTCAGTATTAATTAGTATAAATGACCTCTTTTAACTTGATGATGTCTATATATATCCACTTCAGCTCATATAATCCATCCATTAATTATGCTGCTGGGGATAATCTGGACATCAGCTTCAGAAGCACTAGCAGGAAGTCATTGATATATGGAAACTTTTCCTTTTCTTACTTTTCCTTTCCCCAAAGATACATCAGGATTGTGCAGTTTTACAGGAAGTGGGTGGCCATAAAATTGAAGTAATAAAATAATAAACTTCAGTTTTGAATGCAAAAGGAGCTAGTTTCTAAATACATGAAGGCATTCCTATTGCATCTGTTGGGAATTATTTAAAGTCATTGTATCTTTTTACAGAATACTCAATTTCTATATGCAGGTACAGTTGCAAGGAAAGACATGTTTGGCTTAAGGAGTTGCTGACAGTGTTAATCTTCATAAGGGCAGCTAAACTGATGATCCACTCCCTAAAATAGAAATTGTGTTAAAAGAAATGAAGGAAATCCAAACATTTGTATCTTTGCTGCTCAGTATGAGGAGCATTGTGATGGTTTGCAATAGAGGAAGGTTCTCCAGTATACGTAATGGGAAAATGGAGTTTCCAAAATATTTTAAAATGCCTAATGATTGGAAAAGGTAGTTTGAAGGAGTAATATCCTGCAGGCATTGTTTCCATCTGGACAGACATATTCAGACAACTGGTGTGAAGGAAACTGAAACATGTTTTGGGATCTTCAAAACAATATGAGATGATGAAGTCAAGTCTGAGAGGGAATTATAACTAGGAGTGAGAAATCCTGTCCTTCCCTCCACCAAGTCTTGAAGCCCTACAGACCAAATTTCTGCTATTATTGGAATGGTATGAAGTGAAACTTTAAACTATGTTTCCTTGGTATTATCCTGCTTGCCTATCAGATGTATTTTGCAATAAAGCTGATGTCCCAAAGTTGGTGCCCTTGGACAGCTTCCTTGGGCAGGCCCATCTGATATTTTGTTTTGTGATGACAGTCATTTGTAAATGAGGAAGCATCCATCCCATGATAATCAAAGCATCTGCACCATGCTCTCACAGATTATAGAAATCTGTATTAAATGTTGTATTTAAGCCACTGTTAAAATACACATACAGCATATTCTGAAATAATTATTGATTGGAGTGAAATGTGCTCCTGGAAAAAAAAAACAATTCAGGTTGATTGAGACTTTGCTGAAGGAATGCCAGTTTTGTTACTTGACAAATCATGACTAATCTTATATGGAATTCCCAAAGAAAGTTTGTCTTAAACTAATCTGAATTAATTCCTTGTAAGAAGGCTTGTATCTCAACAAACTCTTTCTAGAACAGTAGTATGAATAATTAAAGATGTGCACAGGGAAAAGATTTAGCTTTTCCTGCCAAAATGAGAAAAATATTATTTAACAAGGCCCAGAGAGGGAATCCTATCACTATAAAATAGGATTGTCCAACCTTGGCAACTTTTAAGACTTTGTGGGCTTCCAGAATTCCTCAAACACCCCTGTTGTAAAAGTTTCTTCATCTCCAAAGCAGTTCACTGGAAAAGGTTTACTAAAAGAATCAATTCAAAATCTCAGTCTGTCATCTTACATGTCCTATCCCTTGCAAGAGCTCTCTAAAACCTCAGTCGAAAAACAGATTCTTGCTTTTTTTTACTAATAATACCATGGTTGTATGTCTTCTTCACAGTTCAGTAATGCCCTTTTCAAATTTGATTTTTCTCTCCAGTTCCTGAAGAGTATCTTGTAGCTAAAAATTTGATCAATGCTAAGAATGCTAAAACATTCAAAGCTATCCATAACTCATTTCTGTTTCCAATTTTTTGCAGAGATATGATGTGAGTTAAGTCATAAGTAGAATTATTGGAGAACATAAACTCACTTTAAAATAATAGGACTTGGTTTTAAATATTCAGCAGAATATTGTTCCAACAGAAATGGATCATAATTTTTCTCTTAACTTCATCAGTTGGAGAGTCTTGGTTCCGTTGCAAGATGGTGGTTAGTTTTTTTTAAAAATGGTAGTGTTGTTTATTCTAATGTAATTGTTTTAATTTGCAATTCTAAATGTACAAGAATAAGATCCATTAAAACACTCAAGCTTCCTTATAAATGCATATGCTTACTCTATTACAGAACTGAGATCTGCTGTTGGGAACATTATTTAGTTTTGTTTTATTACACTACAAAGTTACAAAGATAGTTAAAAAGAATACCAGTTTTAAAGAGAATATCAGTTTTAAAGTAGATTAGTAATTATATGCTTACTCTTTTTGAATCATTTGTTTGGATGAGTCCTTCATAATTCAGGGTCATTTTCAGCTTGTAGATCTGGACTTTTGACATGATCAGCTATGGTATCCTTCTGGATCACTTGATGAGTTAAGGTCTTGGACCCTCTGTTTTATAGTAATTTCATCCTTTCTGTTGTGACATATCCAAAAGGGGCTGCTTGGGTGACTGCTTCTGGATACCTAATGCACTAATCTGTACTGTCCCCAATACTAATTAATTTCCACATTAAACTGCTGGACATCATTACTATATTGGAATGGGATGTTACTTCACCCTATTTTGTTTTTCCTGTGAACCAAGGAAGCAATTGTTTGAATATTGTATAAATTCAGTAGAGTCCTGAATGAGGGAAAACAAACTGAAATTGAACCCAGACAAGATTGAGGTAATACTGGGTTTCAGGACTTCAAATTCAACTTATTTTAGACAGGTTATTTTTTCCTGGAAAGAACATGTTTGCAATATGTAAGTATTCCCTAAAACTCTTTGTATTCTCAAATATTCTTTGTTATAGCCAACACCTAGGAATCCAGTTGGTCATTGAATTCATAGATGGTGGCTATAACAAAAGAGTATTTTTATACAATTATGCCTGCGCTGGATCAATTCACCTTAATGATCCAGCTGGATTTGGCAGTGATCCTTGGCTATATCCCAATTTGATTACTATATTCTATCTGTATCTATCCATGAAAAGTATCCTGAAGTTAAGCTAATGCAAAATGTGGCAGCTGGGTTGCTAATCATGGCTAATCATACGGGGATTATGTGGTGTGTGTACTAAAGACCTGTATTAGCTGCCTATTCTATACTAGACACAACTTAAAAATGTTTCCATTACCTGTGCAGTGTTTCTCAACCTTGACCATTTTAAGGCATGTGGACTTCAACTCCCAGAATTCCACAGCCAGCTTTGCTGGCTGTGGAATTCTGGGAGTTGAAGTCCACATGCCTTAAAATGGTCAAGGTTGAGAAACACTGTGTTAAAGCCATAAATAGCTTAGGACTTGTCTAAGGCGGTCACCTCTTCTCTTAGAATCTGTTAAGATCAACAGGAGAAGCTTTTACTTTACTTTCTAAAGTGTTGGAGAGGGCTTTCTTCTACAATTTTAATAGGACTAGTGTTTATTGTAATTTATTGTTTATAGTTTTGATTTATTTATAGAATATTGTTAGCTTTTTTGATTAGTTAGCAGATGGGGTATACATACTTAAAAATATCACCACATAAAAACTAAACTTTATGTAGCTATTACATAATCTCAGCAAAGTATGTTGCTTTCGTTCCTTACTGGATAAGAATAATTTTCAGAGGAACATTTTTATTTCTGCTTGTTTACTTAGCAATTCTTTCTCTAACTGATATATAGTAATTAATATAACAATAGCAATAGCACTGAGACTTATATACCACTTCACAGCCCTCTGCAAGCAGTTTATAAAGTCAGCATATTGCTCCCAACAATCTGGGTCCTCATTTTATCTTCTGTAACTTGTCTGATGCAAGTACATAAGTCACAGCATTTGTGTGATATCACTAAGTGTATATTGTCATTGGCTTCCTGGTTGCCAATCCCATGGATACTAAGGATTTTGGACTTATAGAAATTATTTTAATTCAAAAATATTTTTATAACTAAAAATTAAATACTGGTGTATTGTACGGATCAGTATTTAATGCAATCTCAGCTTCCTCAAAAACAAATTTCATTTTAATCAGTAGAACCCATTTCCAGGTACATATATGTTAAGGATTAAGATTTTTTTTTTTTTTAGTGTGGCAGTGACAATGGAACTTTTCCTATAGATAAAAATAATCCTTTGTGGAAACTTTTGCTCATGTTTTCTGAGTTGCACTTTAAAAAAAAAAATTCCACTCCGTCATTACTTTTTATAAGGTCACCATGACAGTCCCAGCATTAACATTACATTCAGGTTTTGCGTTTTGCCAAATAAGAAACCTCATAGATTCGCTTCTCTTAATAAATGCCTGGAGACCATTTTGGCAGAGTCTTGTAACATGCTCTTTTTCAAGAAAGAATTGTTTGGGCTAGAAAAAGCGTTGGCACGAGAAAGAAGTGTTGTCATGGTGACTGAAACCTACACTTAGTTATCCCTCAAGAAAAGTAAGCTGCAAGGAACATGTTTGTTGTGGGCTTTTGAAAGTAAGGGACCCTTTAAATTGAAGAGCCCATTTCATTGTCCCAATGCAGATTTCTGTCACTTGCAGGAGAATAGATCTCTAGAGTATGGTTTGTGTATCAATGCTTATTTTAATCACTTTTCAAACAGAAATGTTTAATGACAATGAAAGTGCCCCCTTTTTTTTTTAATTCTGTGAGCCTTGGATTCTGGGGGATTGAGCTTCAGATCACAGCTTGGTTTCCTAGAGTTACAGAGAGAGCTCTTAAAAGCTAGCATAGAGCCTTGAATAGCAATGATAAGCTTGAAAAGCACAGCTTGGGAAATCTCCTGGGAAGAGATTTTTTCATCATTTATGTAACAGTGCTGCCTAACTGGGGATGTGTCTGCTTCTACCCCACTATGTGTGAAACAACTGTACTGGGTTTTTTTTTGGTACATGTACATTGAAAAAATGCCATTATGGAGAACTGGATTCTTAACTATGTATCTTTATTGTGTTTCATAAGACTTTGTAACTGCTTTTTGTACTATGAGAATGTGTACTATTTTTATTAGATTCAGGTCCTAACTTTGGGACAGTAGCTAATGATGGCATATATAGTGCTCCCTCTTTCAGTTTCTTCACTTCAAGAAAATGAGATAAGATAGGTGAGGCTGAGAGAAAGTAACTGACCTCAAAGTCATCTGATAGGGTAGACAAGAACCAAAATTTCTCTGTTCTTAGTCTAGCATTTTAACCACTAAAGCAAACATTAGCAGACTACAACCCACAAGTCAAATCTGGCCCTCGAGCTAAGAATCAGCTGATGAGAGGGTAGCGTATTTCATCAGCTGAGCTGCCAAGGCCAGGGCTGAGGGCCTTGGCATTCTGGCCAGGAATAGTGGCCTCTTTGCTAGCAGGCTGGTCCAATGGCTGCCAATCTCCTTGACTTGCAGACCTACTAACTGTGCTTGCAGAAAAAGTGTCAGCCCTCTGAGCAATAAAACTACCTTTATTATAAAGTTTCAGTAACAGAATCTTGCAAGTCTGAACATGCTTCTCTCCTCTTTTGCCTTTATTTTCCAGAGAAATAGGGAGTGTCCCTTTTGAGATTCTCCCCATACTCCCATTGCTTCTATGGGTTGAGATACCTCTTGTCTGACAGCTGTCTGGCTGTGGCTTCTCCTCCCATCTCCTAGGTTATTCTCACATCCCATAAAGGAGGGATGGGATGAGGCCCTTTATAGAAAAAAAATGCTGATCCTTGTATTACAGCTTATTGGCTCTCTGGTGTGTTTTTATGGGATCTTTCCCCAGTATAATGTAAAAGACTTCTTTCAATTAAAAAGTGTCTTTGATGGACATTATCAGCACTGAGTATCTTTAGGCAACAATCTGGGATGTTGAGAATTGTCCTCTAATCAGTTTCATGAAACAGTTCTTAGATAGGTCCCACAACACTGCAAATCAACATCCTGTGTGCCACAAAGTTTGGTGATGCAGGCAACTAGAATTCTAATGTAGGCTGTCTTTCCAGGGCAGACAAAGATTCCTGTTCACATTTCATCCTGACCAACATTATTAGCAACTTAGCAGTACATGCAAATAATTACATCATAAATGAATACTGAATCAGTGCCTGTACATATGCTAGTTTGAGCCAGTGTTTTTCAGACATGGCAACTTTAAGATCTGTGGACTTCAGCTCCCAGATCTTCAATCCTGGTAGGGTAGCTGAAGCCTTAAAATTACCAAATTTGAAAAACTCCCATAAAGCAACATAGTACTTGCTTTTTACAGAGCAGTTAAAACAATCTTATTCCAATGGACTTTTGACATGGAAGGTAGACCTTAATAGTGGATTTTTGTGGTTTTAATGCTGCTGATTGTTTTATATTGTTAGTAGCATAACAACATTAGACAAACACAGGGACAATATTCCTTCAGAGATCCAGCTGGCCCTGGCATTAAATACCTGGTTCTTTTGCTAGGCCTTACATCTGGGAGTGGCATGAGCTCTAGAGGCAGTTTTTTCTCAGCACTTTATTTGCTGGGTTTTTGGTTTATGCTTTTTATGCTTGTATTTTATGTGGTTTTTAAGAAAATCATTGTTATTTGATGATATGCACCACCCTAAGTAGTACGCTAAACAATCAGTTATGTAAATTGATTAAGTAAATAAATATTAAATGATTGCTTGACTAGACATATCCATGGTAAATATTTTGACCAAATCTGCCACTTAATACTTTGTATTCAGAGGATGAATGCTGAACACGTCTGTTGCCCTGCATAGCATGATCTCTCTCTCTCTCTCTCTCTCTCTCTCTCTCTCTCTCTCTCTCTCTCTCTCTCTTTTTTTTTTTTTTACAGTTCAGATCAACTTTGCACACTTAAAGTTGTGATCTAAGTTTCACTTTCTCTAGTATTTTGGTATTGGGAGCAGATACTATTTGTGGAAATGCATTGTTCATCCTGTACTTTCCATGCTACCTTCCCTTTTTTTTAAAACGAGAGTTTAAAACACAGCTTAGAATCTTTATTTGTCAAATGTTAACTTAAAATGAATGTATACCCACATTAGTACTTCAAGTGTTATTTATTAAGAGAAAAAAATCAATTACTTGATAAGCGTGGCTGACTTTCTGCAGATAGTACTGAAAGCTTTCTCATCAAACACTATTTTCAACATTTGGACAGTAGAAGATCTTAATGACTTTACATGGAAAGTCGCAATCAATTTGCTCTTTCTCTAGTGCTTTGAAAAACCTTTCCATGCTGCAGTGTTTATGCCACTATTTGTAAGATTCTTTATAAATTCAAACAAACAAGCAAACAAACAAACACATAAACAAATAAATAAATAAATTTCGTGCAGTATGGGGTGACCAGAGACCCTTGCATCTCGCTGTTTCCATTTGTGTCTTGATCAGATGAGAAATGTTCAGAAATAATGCATATCCTATTAAAAGGATCATCCTGTGAAATATCAGATAAATTTATCTTAACGTAACATTTAAGCTACTATAAGCAGCAGGTGTTCTGCCTGTATATAATGTAAACCGCCTGCATTCCTATATACTTTTGTCAGCCATCATTCTTTGCTTCCTTTTCTGTTCCCCTTAGCTTGTCTGGCCTGTGGTAATTTGAACAAGCATTCAGAGAATATCATTGTTCCCCTTAGTTACTCATAAACAGGCTGGCTGGCAGAAGTGTGAAACTCAAAAAGACCAAGTCTTTCAGAGGACTCCCCTTGTTGCTGGGGCAACCAGGGAACTGGGCTGCATTTGTAAATGTGATCTTTGACCGTTTTGGATGGATTTTCGCAGCTCTAAAGGACAAAAAATTCCAACAGGAGCAGTGTATAAAGTTATCTGATACAAATCAGTGGAAAAAGTCTCTTTCTGAGAACAGCATCTACATTTTTTCTGTAGTTAGAGAAAGTTTTCTTCTCTCACCTCACCATCTTTTTGAGTGAGATTTTTGTATTTATAACTTGAACAATCATTTTAAAGGATAAAGAGTGCTCTTTGAATTGGTGAGCCAAATATCAAAAGTGTAGAGATGAAAAATTCTTTCTCTTACTTTTGCCGAGTACCCAGAAACTTAATACATGTGTCCCTATTGATATAAACCCGTGTACTCTTGCTCTGATAGGAACTATCAAGACTTCTGTATAATTAACATATCAAATACCATGAATCTGTGAATTATCTCTCATTCATTACATCCTGACTTGGCCCTCAGATAAATTTGATATGCAATGTGTAGTTACTGGAGGGAGTATAACCAAGCTTGATTCCTATCTTCTTTCCTTGGTTTGGATAAAATTAAATGTTTGTAACATGAAATCGATAATCTGTACCATGTAACCGGTGCTTAAATAATATCTAGAAAAGCTAACCATAGCCTCCACCACACAAATTCTGGAACAAACTTTATAAACAGACCTGCCAGCAACTTCTGTTTTTTGTTGGCTCTTCCCCTTTTTCATGCTCCAGTCTGGAGACAGCAGCCAAAACAATGTATTTCCCCCCCCTAAAGATTACATCTGGAAAATGCAAACCCTGTTTGCCCTGATTACATGAATAATAATATTAATAATAATAAAAAAGTTGGAAGGGATCTTGGAGGTCATCCAGTCCAACCCCCTGCTCAGGCAGGAAACCCTATACTATTTCAGACAAATGGCTGTCCGATCTCTTCTTAAAAACTTCCAGTGTTGGAGCATTCACCGCTTCTGGAGGCAGGTTGTTCCACTGATTAATTATTCTAACTGTCAGGAAGTTTCTCCTTAGTTCTAGGTTGCTTCTCTCCTTGATTAGTTTCCATCCATCGCTTCTTGTCCTGCCTTCAGGTGCTTTGAAAAATAGCTTGACTCCCTCTTCTTTGTGGCAGCTCCTGAGATATTGGAACACTGCCATTGTACTATTTCAATTTTTTTTCTTGAGCTCAATGGGATAAGACTGTACTTGAAATATGTATTCAGAAATTATTTTGGAGGAGTATTTAAACAAAACAATTCACTTTATAGATTAACTATGTTCCAAAAATATCACAAAATATGAGCAAGAGGAACAAATTACCCAAGCAGTTGGAAGAAAGATGAGTAACTGAGAGATGCAAGCAAGTGCAGAAAGTTATCAAGCCTCTGAGACTATCGCACAAGTATTTGACAATGCAAAGGACTTAACTGTGATTTTGGAATATAAATCTGACACCATCAGTGCCTATTATGAAGAAGATTTAATTACAAGTTCCTCAATGCAATTAAAAGAAGTGTTGCAAGTAAATCTACAATCCTCAAGAGAACATGTTCTGGGTTACCACTTCAAAACTTGAATGGAATTTAACAATATTGACAAATGTGTTTTAAAAATCATATTGGAGAATCTGCAAAAAGAGTAGTTTATAATTATTTAATAGACATTCCAAAGAAGAAAAAGATTTTATTTTATGATGACAAGGTGGAGGGAATGACTTAAATTTAATATCTTAATTGGAGTTTCTATTGGTTTGACATATATCAAAAGAAAGTTCCACTGCATTGTTTTGTGCTTATAAAGTCAGTTTGAAAATCTGTCATTTTTTTCCAGCCTGTTTGGTTGGGGAGCGCACCTTACGCTCGCAGTGGGCGCAGGGCCGTTGGTCTCGTTCAGACCTTCATCACAACATAAATTGGCTCAAGGTACGGGCCATACATCTAGCCCTTCGCCACTTTCACAGCCTGATAAAAGGGCGGCACGTACTGGTCCTCACGGACAACGTGGCAGCCAAGGCTCACGTAAATCGACAGGGGGCACCAAATCTCGGGCCTTACTGACCGAATCGCTGTTACTGGGATCTTGGGCAGAACACAATCTGGCCTCCATCAAGGCCGACTATATTTCAGGGGAGACGAACACCCAGGCCGACACCCTGAGCAGAACAACGGTAGATCACTTGGAGTGGCGTCTGCACCCGAGGATTTTCAGAGAAATCTGTCACCGTTTCGACCTTCCACTCGTGGACCTCTTTGCGTCCCTGAACAACGCTCAGCTGCCTCAGTTCTTCTCCCAGTTTCTGTCCCCAGGGGTGGAAGGGATGGATGCTCTTCGAGGCCCATGGCCGCAAGGCTTGCTCTACGCCTTTCCCCCTCTACCTCTTATTCCAGTGGTAATACGCAAGCTCCTCCGGGAGCGAGCAGAGATAATCCTGGTGGTTCCTTACTGGCCAAGGAGGCATTGGTTCGCTGATCTGATGAGCCTCGCTCTAGCAGACCCTTGGCGGATTCCTCCGGAACGGGTCTCTCTCAGCCAAGGGGCTATTCTCCACCCGGATCCCCAATGGCTCCAGTTAGCCGCCTGGCACTTGAGTGCTTTATCTTGTCATGGGAGCTATGCTCACCAGGGGTCATCAAAGTGATCCAGGCCTCCTGTCGTCCTTCCACAAACCGTATTTACGAGGCCACATGGAAGAACTTTCAATCATGGTGTTCCGGTCGACACCTGATTCTCTCGGAGCTCACAGTTCCACATATACTGGACTATCTGTTAGAAGGCCTGGAAAAGGGCTTGGCCCCAAACACATTGTGCAGACACATAGCCGCTCTTTCCACGGTCCTCAACTGTGATCCCGTGGGGTCCTTGGGACACCACCTTTTAATTCGCTCATTCCTTAAGGGAGCTTCTAACACCAGGCCCCCTTCGGTGCACAGATACCCCTCATGGGACTTACCTCGGATACTTCGGGCCCTTACTAAGTCCCCCTTTGAACCCCTGAAGACGTGCGAGGTTCGCTACCTGTCCCACAAGGTGGCATTCCTGGTGGCAATCACGTTGGCACGACGTATCTCAGAGGTGGCAGCGCTCTCTATACGGGACGATCTGTGCGTCTTCCACCAGGATCGAGTGGTCCTTCGACTTGACCCCACTTTCATTCCAAAAGTCAACTCTTTGTTCCATAGATCACAAGAGATAGCGCTGCTGGATTTTTGCCCCAATCCATCACATGCTCTGGAACGGCAATGGCACAGTCTGGATGTCCGCAGGGCTCTCCGGTACTATCTTTCAAGGACAGCGGAGTTCCGCAAATCAGAAGCCCTCTTCATGCCCTTCCATCCCTCCTCCATGGGTCGGAAGGTTTCCTCTTCCACAATTGGCAGGTGGATCAGAAGAGCATGCATTGCTGGGGCTTACCAAGCTGAGTCATTGCCGGCTCCACGTCGCGTTACAGCACACGGAGTGCAGCTACTTCGGCAGCATGGGCCACCCAGGCGTCCATTGAGGAAGTCTGCAGGGCGGCCACATGGACTTCACCATCTCCTTTCATACAGCATTACAAGATTGACAGGTTTGCCTCGGCTGAGGCCTCATTTGGTAGGAGAGTGCTACAACAGGTTTTACATCAAAGTGCCACACCGGACCAGTCTACTACCCACCCTCAGGGACAGTAGGCTTTGATATGTCCCATTGGTGGATTCTCCATCTCCAAGTGCTGGAGAAGGGGCGTTGTCTTACCTGAACGCCTTTTCTCAGCACGGAGATGGAGAATCCACTCCCACCCTTGTAGGTCATTTAGGCCTAGGGTTAGTTGGTTAGTTTTATGAGCCACAACTTCTTGCTGTCAGTCAATGGCTACGCTCGTGTCAAGTCTGGGATCTCTATGGTCCAGGACTGGCATGGCAACTTTGGCTGACTTGATCTGATTGGGCAGGAATACAGTCTAAACCCATTGGTGGATTCTCCATCTCCTTGCTGAGAAAAGGCATTCAGATAAGACAACGCCCCTTTTATCACTCTGCAAGATACAATTAGAATCCAATCAGTGTAACATAAACTGTTATTAATAAAAATGATGCTGGAAACACTAGGGTGTTGCAAAAATATTAATGAAGCTGCACAGGGTAAGCAGAGCCAAGTAGATTTCCATTAGCTGGCAGAAGACTCCACCCAAGTTCAAAATGATTTAATTTATGCATTGCTTTCTGCCTTGGACCAGGAGTGTTATTTCTTTTGATTGGAAAGTCTCTGAAGTCTCCACAAAGGTCTGTGCCTAATCTGTGGTCAAATATGCCAGCTTGTCATCAAAATAAATAAGAGATGGGGCGTTGTCTTACCTGAACGCCTTTTCTCAGTACGGAGATGGAGTATCTACCAATTGGTTTTCTCTGTCTGCCTGCTCTTGAGACCAAGTAGCCAAACTTGACATGCCCCCTCTTGCTAGGGGATCCAATCTTGATGAGGGCGAAAGTGGCTGATGCAAGGACGAGGCGTTGGCTCTCAATTTCCTAATAACGGCCTAACTGACCATAGGGTGGGTGTGGATTCTCCATCTCCATACTGAGAAAAGGTGTTCAGGTAAGACAACGCCCCTTCTCCAGTACAGGAGATGGAGAATCCACCAATGGGACATACCAAAGCCTCACTGTCCCGATAGGTGAGAAACAGATAAGGCCGAATCTATGTCCCCGGAGACCATTTGCTGGGGGACCCACTGACCAAAGGAGGTGTCTGCTGAAGCAAAGTGGCCAATCCTATAATGACATCTAAAAGGGGAGGGCGATGACCATGTCGCAACCCTGCAAATCTCTTCGATGGATGCCTGAGTGGCTCATGCCGCAGATGTCGCAGCGCTGCTAGTGGAATGGGCCATAATATGACTTGGAGTCGGTAAGGAGGAAGATTGGTACGCCTCCGCGATACAGGACCTGATCCACTGCCGATAGTGCCAGCGGATACCTTCTGTCCCAGGGAAGCCAGATGGAAGGAAACAAAAAAGGGCCCCAGATTTGCGAAAGGGTTCCGTGCGCTTAATGTAACGTCGCAGGGCCCTGCGGACATCCAACATGTGGCACTGCTGCTCCAAGTCATGAGAAGGATCAGGAAAAAAGTCAGGCAAGATGACTTCCTATGTTCTATGGAAAGGTGAATTGACCTTGGGCACGAAGGTGGGATCCAACCGAAGGACACCCGGTCTCGGTGGAAGGTGCAAAGGTTATTCCTGACTGAGAGAGCAGCCAGTTCTGAGATACGCCTGGCTGACGAGATGGCGATCAAGAAGGTAACCTTAAGAGATAAAGCCCGCAATGGTATAGTAGCTATGGGCTCAAAGGGCGGTTTTGTTAGTGTGCAAAGCACACGAGGCAGCTCCCAAGAAGGGTATCTATATACCACGGGAGGGCTAGTATTGTTAGCCCCCTTGATGAAAGCGCGTATCCTGGGATGAGTCCGAACAAGTGAGCAATGTTGATAGGGCGCTACCTGCCTACGAAGGGTTGCAGGGGCCAGGCCTCTGTCCAGACTGTCAAGAAAATAGTCTACGATCTGGGGAATAGTTAAATTGTACACATCCAGTTGCCGCCTTCTGCACCAATGGCAAAAATTGTTCCATGTGGAATCATAAATGCGATTGGTCACCGGTCCACGAGAGGCCTGAAACATGGTTATTGCCCGTGGAGAGAATAACTCTTGTGTCATGAAGTTGCGCTCAAGCACCAGGCGGCTAACTGTAACCACTGAGGGTCCAGATGTTGGAGGACCCCCTGGAGTAAGGACATGCGATGTGGGGGAATCCTCCACGGAGGAGAATGGGAGAAATTCATGAGATCGACAAGCCAGGGTCTCTGCGGCCAGTATGGGGCCATGAGGATCACTTCCGTCTGCTCCTGAAGCAGTTTGCGGATGGTCGCCAGAATGAGTGGAAGGGGAGGGAAGGCATAAAGAAGGCCCTGCAGCCACGGAGTCCGCAGGGCACCTGTCCCCTCCATCCCCAGAAGATACTAACAGGAGAAGTACCTGGGGAGTTGGGCATTGCTCAACAAAGCAAACAGGTTGATGACCAGATGGCTGAACCTGCTGAATATTCCGGAAAAAAAAATCTGGATGTAGTCCCCATTCCGAGGGGTCTATCGTGGCGTGACCAGAAAAGTCTGCCTGCTGGTTCTTGACCCCGAGATGTGTTCAGCCTTGAGAGAGGCCAGGTTTGGCTCTGCCCAGGATCCTAGTAACCGGGCCGTGGACCTAAGGGACCTGGACCTGGAGCCCCCCTGCCGATGCACGTGGGCCTTGGGCGTCATGTCCATGAGGATTAATATGTGATGTTCCTGATCCAGTGTCGGAATTGACGGATAGCCAAGTGAATGGCCCTGAATTCCAGCCAATTGATGTTGTGTCTCAAGTCTGCGCAGGACCAACATCCGTGCGCAAATTGAGACTGAAGGTGGACTCCCCGCCCTAAGAGGCTGGCATCCGTTGTGATGGTGAGGCGGTCCGGCTCCTTGAAGGAGATCCCTTGGCTACCGCTTGTGAGAACCACCAACATAGAAACCTGAGGGTACTGACTGGGAGCCTCACCTACCGGCTGGATGCGCTGACATTCAACCACTGGAATGGAAGAAGGAACCATTGGCGCTCCTGCCAGTGGAGTCTGGCCCAGGGAACAATGGCTATGCAGTTTGTGGTGTCTATGATGGCTCCCAGGTGCAGGAGCCTGGATGACGGAACCATCTGGCTCTTTTGGAAGTTCACTGAGAACCCGTGCTGCTGAAGGACCCGAATAGTTAGTTGCAGGTCCAACTGGGCCGCCTGGAAGGAGGATGCTTGGATCAGAATATTGTCCAGATAACATTGGACGTGTACCAGTACCCTCTGCAAGTAGGCGGCCAGAACAGCCAGGATCTTGGTGAACACCCTGGGTGCCGAGGAAAAGCCGAACGGAAGGGACTTGTACTGGAAGTGGAGGTCCCTGTAACAGAGCCTGAGGAACCACCGGTGTTCTGAATGGATGGGGATGTGGAGATACGCTTCCATGAGGTCTATTAATGCCAGGAAGTCTCCTTGTCTGATGCCTCCCAGAATGGACTGGAGGGATTGCTTTTTGAACTTTTTGTAAACAATGTAATAGTTCAGATCCTTAAGGGTTAGAATTGCCCTCCATTCCTCTGAGGTCTTGGGAACCACAAAGAGGATGGAATAGAATCCCCTGCCTACGTGGTCTGGCGGAACTGGTTCTATGGCCTAAATCTCTAGATGTTGAATGGCCTCCTGCATAAGTCCCCTTTTTTATCGGATCCCGAGAGGTAGAACAGGAGATGAAGCGGCCTGGGGGACTGGCCAGAAATTCCAGGGACAGTCCAAACTGGATTGTTTGTAAGACCCAGACGTCCGTGGATGTGAGTTCCCACCGATGGAAGAAGTGAGCAAGTCTTCCCTCTATGGGGAGTGTGGAGTGAGAGTCCTTTGGACTTCCTGAAGGGACATCCTGCCCCTTGAACTGGCCTCTTAGATTGGTTCTGCTGCCTGGGGCGAAAGCCCGGTCTATCATACAGACGGTCATATGGCCTGTCCTGCCGGGGTGTGTATGAACAGGGGGGCTGGGTGGCTGCTGAACCTGCTGCTGTTCGAAGGAACTGCCTGCACAAATATGGATTGGCACTTTTGTCGGACCGTCTAGTAAGGTGTGCCATAACCTTCCATTTATCCTTGTTCTCGACAAGGTACGGATTCAGTACCTCCCCAAAGAGATTGTTGCCCAGATATGAGGCAGTGGTGAGACACCATTTGACTTTGGCGTCGGCCTGCCAGTGTTTCAGCCATAGCATTCTTCTGGCTGTGATGTTGGAGCCTAGGGACCTGGAAAGTTGGCCGAGTGAAGAGCCGCATCCGCGGCATACTCAGTTGCAGCCACCATTGTACTTAGGTCCTGGTGAGTCTGAATGTCCTCAGAAAGGACTCTAGCCTGTAGTTGGCGCAGCCATAACATGGTGGTCTGGACAAAAAAGGATGCCCAGATGGCCATTTTGATAGCCCATGCCGCTGATTGATGAGTCTTACGGAAAGTCTGTTCCCACTTCTTGTCATCCGCTTTAAGCGCCTCAGACATATCCCCAGCGACCGCAGTCTGAGATACCAGTGGGGTCCAGGCCTCATCCACCTTGGGGACCTCAAGGGCCTCACTTAAGTCTGTAGAGGTACCAAGGAACCTTTTTATCTGACTCGCTTACAGAAGAAATGAGGAAGGGGAGACCCATTGCTTTTTAATCTCCTTGAGAAATATAGAAGGAGAGAGAGTGTGGTGCTGGGCTGCCACCATTTCAAGGAATATCAGATTTGGACTGAAATCCAATGTGGCCTGCGGTTGAGGGGACTGATCCGACCCAATATTTGTAGTTGAGTTGGCCTTGCGAAGCAAGGGAAGAAAACAGGGCCGGATTGAATAGACCTCCAGATGGGGAGGGTTCAGGGGGGAGTTCTCCTCCTCTGAAAAATTGAAGTCTAGTTGGTCCTCACCCCTGCGGACATGAGTTTCCGCTCATTGTGGAGTGTACGGGAGATGTGGGCTCCTGAAATATAGGGATCCCTGCAGGAGGAACATAAGGTGGCACAGCTGATGTGGATGCCCCCTGTTCAGGTGGAGGAAGAGATCGTTCTGCTAGAGCGCGGTCCACCACCTTGGATAACAGGGCCTCCATTTGTCCATCGGAGAAAATATCTCCGAGGTCAGGACCCCTGAGCCCTGCTGCAATTGGAGTAAAGGTAGCCTCAGGGGCTGAACCTGAGTGAAGTGAGGGCTTAGTAATTGTATACTGAGGTGGTACAGAAGGTATGGGGGAGCTTCTGTCAGAGACCACACGCCCTGAGTTGAGGTCGAAGGATCTCAAGGAAGGTCAAACTCAGGGGCCACCACTTGGTCCATCTCCTGCCTGTCTCTGCACTCCAGAGAGCTCCTTCTCCAGAGCCTGGTGCTTAATGGCTGGCATGCTTTTCCGCCAACTTGGATGTTTTCCTGAGAGTGCCTGTAGCCTTGGTTGTGGACTTGCCTGCTCTCTCCGGATTGGAGGTGGTCTGTCAGCCGTAACGAGAGGATGGAAGAGCTGTGCGCATGGGTTGAGGCCCAGTGGAGTCCTCCATCCTAGATTGAGCTGTCTCAGGGAAACTGAGGCGAAGCTCTGGCAGGCAAGCAGTTGGCGGAAGCAAAATTGGAGCAAGTAACGAGGACTGCTCCCCTGACCACCTGACCAAAAAGGCAACTCTATCTGGGCTTGGTCACGGCAATGGCAGCTGATGCCGAAGGCACGGTTGGGGACCTGCTCTGGGCTCCGCCCGGATGCCTTAGGTGGCCAGTCAAAGTGCACCAGATGGCCCAACGAAGGGCGTAGAGGGCCTGAATAGAGGCCAGGCAAGGAAAGATGAGGATCAATAGAAGCTTGATTAATTTAGTATATAATATTATGAAACAAAACGTCCCTCAAAAATCACTCAGGCCTTTGTGACTATAAGGCTCTGGCCTGATGAGGTCTAAATTTTATTTTATTTTATTTTATTTTATTTTATTTTATTTGTTCATTTTCTTTAACGTGGCATTCAAAATGGCGGCCGTCAGAATTCGGGTGGAAATTAGGGACTCTAGGGCTGTGTGACCTGACCAGGGACCAAAGATCCAGAAGGCAGAAACTATTAAATCACAGGAAGAAGATTAAACAGCCTAGGTATGCCAGGAAAACTTTTTACTCTTCGTTGTTTTAACAGTAACAAAATGGCGGCCGCCACTTGCTCTGCCGCCGAAAACAACTAGTGTGACCACACAGGGGAAGTTTCCCCAACGTTGGGAAGGTCCTGGCAGAAGCTAGTGCACTGGCTGTGGGAAATTGCTCCAATTTGTCTCCAATCGTTGGGAGCCTTGGGAGTCATTTTAAATTTCGCGGCCTCAAACGGTAGCCAAAATGGCGTCCTCAGCATCCCAAACGGCTCCGGAGGTCTGGGAAGTAAAATAGAATCAATCTGAGGTGGGAACGCTGTTCCCTGGGTCCTAAGAGGGGAGGTGACAATCTCACCTAAGGCAGTTTGTGAGCTGCTCACAAAAAAACCAACAAATTCCTTTCCCCCAGAGCCCTGGGGAAAACGGAAGGAATCAAAGGCAATTGTCTTCCCCCCCACACACACATACACCCTGCAGTTCAAAAGTCTCCGATTTAAGGCAGCAGGGAACTGTAGGAAATGATTCCCAGACTGTGAGGATTATTAAATTATTTTGAGGGATATTACTATTAAAGGGAGAATTCACCAATGGTTTACTTCCTGCTAATCTGCTGAGAGAGCCAACCCTGACGCATCTTCAAGAGCTTGAGACCAAGTCAAGACTGGATCTCCTAACAAGAGGGGGCGTGTCAAGTTTGGCTACTTGGTCTCAAGAGCAGGCAGACAGAGAAAACCCATTGGTGGATTCTCCATCTCCTGTACTGGAGAAGAGAGAAATCCTATGAGTGCTAACTAGTTCAGTATGATTTATTCCTGAGATATATGATAGGGTAACCTAAATTTTTACAGGATCCTTTTTAAATATAGCAGGCAGAGTTCAATGTGGTGATTTCCTACTTTCTCTCCCCCACCCCAAAAAAGAAAGCAAGAGTAAAACCTGCCTCTTTTTCTTGAGACACAGTTATGATATTGTATATTTGTCCTTCCATCTGTCCCTAATGTGGTTTGTGCCTCTGCTTCCTTCAAAGCTTACGTGTCTTTTGCTCTAAAGAAACACATATATCTGTAATTTAACTAAATACTATCATTCTGATCTTCTAATCTAAGATGAAAATAATTATGTATACATATGATGTTAGATAACTATAATCATGAGGAGACACTAAAGGCCAAATGTAGGGTGCGCATAAACACTAACAGTAGGCGCACACTTCTGCAGCTTGGTACCCTCCAGTTGTGCTGCTTCTGCCTGAGATATGTTAGGAATTTTAAATTAACACATGCAGTATCCAGTGTGGTGAAGAATGGAATCTAGCATTTCTGTCTCATTCTTCTATTGCAGTGTTTGTCAACCTTAACAATTTTAAGGCATGTGGACTTCAACTCCCAGAATTCCACAGCCAGCAATGCTGGCTGTGGAATTCTGGGAGTTGAAGTCCACATGCCTTAAAATTGTCAAGGTTGACAAACACTGTTCTATTGGTATCTTATGTTGAAGCATTTTATTTTTCGCTTTCTGTCACTTTAATACTCCTTATTCTGTTTCAAATTTATAAACAAAAATAAAATAAAAGGTGGCTTTATTCCCTGTGAGCTTGCCATACCACTGGAAAATGCTTGACTAAATCAATTATTTTTCAGAATTATGCTATATCCTTTTGCAAATGCTGTGAACTATAGGGCATCTGAATCTGAGGTTTTGGGAAACTCTTCCTGAAGCTGCCTTTTAGCAAAGACCAGCTTCCCAAAACCAGGCAGCATGCAGGAGAGCTTTGCAGCCTCCCAATCCAAAGCTGACGGGGCAGCTGATCAGCTAAGAAAGCTCTGGAATGGCTGCCATTTTAGCAAGGAATTGTCAGGGCCCTGAAAATGGCAGTTGCTTCCAGAAGGCATGGGGGCGGGCCCAAGTGCTGCACATCCTTATCAGAACGGATTGGGGGGGAAGAGAGGCAGGAGGTCTGCTGCTGGTCTGTCATAAACACGAATGACCATGCTGGCACTGCAGCTGTTGTAAATTTGAAACAGGTCGTATATTATTTTGGAGTGCCAGTCATAACTTTGAATTGTCGTTAAGTGGCCTGACATTTCTCAAGGACTATCTGTAAGGCATGCCCTACAGCAGGGGTCTTCAAACTTGGCCCTTTTATGACTTGTGGACTTCAACTCCCAGAATTCCTCAGCACCCCAAGTTTGAAGACCCCTGCCCTACAGTATGTTTGCATTGGTTATTCTCTCTCAGCTGTAATTGACAGCTAAGTATGCTCATTTATTTCAAGACAAGACTACTCATTTAATTCAAATTAAATGGAGCTATATTGAATAGAAACATAGAAAATCGATGACAGAAAAAGACCTAGCGGTCTATTGAGTCTGCCCTTTGAGTTTGTTTTCTTTTTAATTTATATTATTTATTATTTTTAATTATTCTTTTTAAATTTTTAATTATTTTTATATTTTATTTATTTTTTATTTTTGTCAGATGATGGATATTGCAAGCATTATGGTTCAATTCAGAATATTTAAAATTTTCTTCAAGTTAAACTTGACTTCTGGCAATTTTATGAACACATCCAAGAGGTTTTCTTGTAACAATATGGAAGTGATTTTTTTATTGCCTTCTTCCATTATATTGTTGTGGGTTTACTTCTCTGTCAAGCCTATGGTCTTGGTACTTCTTAACTGATTGATTGTGTGCTCTCAAGCTGATGTCATCTCTTACCAACCATATAGCTAGATTTTCTTCAGAACATTCTGTACACTAGAGCCACTACTATGTCAAACCTGTTTAGTTCTGGAAAAGTAAATTCTATCTAGGAGTTTTTTGAATTGTACCTTATTTTGTGTGTTCTATTTGCTATTTTAAGCAATGTAGATATGTTTGGGCAAGTTTAAAATGAAGATGTTCAGGAACCATTAAAATATATCAATTTTCATCCTTCTCTGTATCCAAGAGTTGGATACACTCCCAGCTTAATTAAAAATCAAATAATGTCTTAGTATTCTTGGCCTCAGTAAGTATTTTAACCTTGTTCTACTCTCCTTTCTTTTAAAAAAAATAGCAAAAAGGTGATTTTTTTTTGTATGGCTATCACATTAAGTTGCTTTATGTATCTCCATCACAGAAAACTGATGAATTGTATGTAAATATGCAAGTATAAAAGAAAAAGAGAACATTTCTTGGATATGTGCCCAATGTCTAGTCAGGCTTACTTACTGTACCTCCATTGACACAGAAATTATTCTATTGTTATTTTCTGTGCAAAGCAGAAATCCCAAGAGTTATAGGCAATTAAGCAGAGTTCTGGTCATGTTAAATTTCCAACTGATATTTGAAAGCATGTCATTAAATAAAAGTGCTATTGAATTACAAACAACAGGGAACATTTAGGCACCATAAATTTCAATTCTTTGAAGTCCCTATTGACCAGTTTAAATGACAGAAGCATCAGATCAAATGTATTTTAATTCAGTGTCTTCCTCTTTATAACAAGATGTAATCCACAAGCAGCATAAATCATTTTAATTTCTGTAATGTCAGTTGAAAAAAAATGCAAGTAGAAACATGTCAGATTCAAGAACTTGCAGACTTTTGCAATTTGAACAAGTATAGCAAGCAAATGTACTGAATTTGTCCAGTTTTTGGCATGCTATACAATTTGTTAATAAATACAGTTCTAAAAACAGCCTTTCTTAATTTCAAAAATCTTTCAGTTTGGGTTTAAATAACATGACATTCTTTAAAGTTGATTGGCAACAAATCTTGTGGACTCATTAAAGTACTTTTGTGACATGTGCACCTGTTTAACTTGAGGGAAAGATTCCTTCTTCATTGACTTACTGGGAGGGGAAACTGTTGGCAGTAAACTTTAGAAGTTCAGTATTGTGCAGAGGGGCCCTGATATCTTGCGTTGAATTGAGTGTTACTTTTCCAACATGTACTATGTCTGGAATGAAAATGCTGTCTGTGAAAATCATTGGATCTGATAGACCAATTTGCTTGCTAGCATGATGAAAGGTATTTTGCTTTTTCGTAATATGTACTGAGGAAATTACAAATGAAGATGAAAAGGTTTAACTTTGTTTTTGTGGGAAAATGATGAAAAGCTAATTGAAGCCTTTAAAATTGTCATTATGTAAGAATAACATTGCTACATTAGGCTTGCAATATTAGCAATAAATTGAGTACTTTTGCTTCCAATAGATTGAGAAGGGAAACCTTTCTTTCTCACTTTAAAACATAATTTATTTGCCTAGGTCTAGGACAGTGGTTCTCAACCTTTTTAATGCCGCGACCCCCAACCGGTCGTAAGTCGAGGACTACCCAACCGGTCATAAGTCGAGGACCCCAACTGGTGGTAAGCCGAGGACTATTTCCCTGCCCGGGAGCGCCACGCATGCGTGGTGCCGCCCCCTGCGCCGGCCTCCCACCTCCCACCCCTGGCCCTCTTTTACTTACATTTTTAGTAGTTGCTCAGCAGGGAGGGGTGGAAACTTCCAGACAGCTCGCCTTCGCTGCAGACAACTTGCAGCACTGTTTGCAGACTGGGACTTTTGGCGGGCTCAGCAGGGCAGAGACAGCCTGGACAATTCCTATTGGCTTTTGAAAGCCAATAGAATTAGACTCTATTCAAGAGAGTCTATTCTATTGGCTTTCAAAAGCCAATAGAATAAGAGGAAGTAGCACAGCTAAGGAAAAGGGGGAAAAATGGCAGACTGCGTTGTTTGGCGACCTCCGTGAAATGGTCGTTCGACCCCAAATGGGGTCGCGACCCACAGGTTTAGAACCGCTGGTCTAGGACATAAAAGACAATCAATTTGAAAGTGCAATACCACTTTTTGCAGATGTCTTTGCTTCTAATTCTTTATGTAAAATGCATCTATTTTATTTCCATAAAAAAAGGTAAGATAGATTAGTTAGACTTGTTCATGGCTGAATGTATGATCAAAATTCTCATTTCAATTCAGCCTTGCAACTTGCTTAGTAGATACCAAGCTGTTGATAACTCAATTCAGCAGAAAGTAAGGTTCTTCCAGAGTGTCATATTGAAAGAAAACAATATAAGGTTATGGAAATTTCAGCAACTGGATAGCTTTTAGTTTTTGACCCAGTTTATCTCTTGGCTTGTTAGTCTTTTAATACCAACTTCTTTGTAAATTG
The DNA here is from genome assembly GCA_034064705.1 of Bothrops alternatus. Lineage (NCBI taxonomy): Eukaryota > Metazoa > Chordata > Lepidosauria > Squamata > Viperidae > Bothrops > Bothrops alternatus. The sequence goes on from JARGCV010000006.1 coordinate 22,575,059, forward strand.
GGGAGGAGACTATTCTCTTAACTGACAACAGAGGGATAGTCAGGTGGCCAGTATGTGAACCTCTTTTAGACTCTGAACCAGTGTTTCTCAACCTTGACAATTTTAAGGCATGTGGATTTCAACTCCCAGAATTCCACAGCCAGCAATGCTGGCTGTGGAATTCTGGGACTTGAAGTCCACATGCCTTAAAATTGTCAAGGTTGAGAAACACTTCTCTGAACTATTTCAGTAGAAAGCTAGACAATTTGTGCTACATAGAAGTAAACACAGGTATTCATTACTATCCCTTTTGGGGTCTGAAGTGGTCTTTGCTGCATGAAGACCCGGAAAAATATAGAAAGAAGTCAGCAATGGTCCAGAAAGGGAAATTGTTGTAGGTGTCCATCAACAGATTGGCAACCATATTTGGTGGTAATGAAGAAGCAGCAGAAGGGATGGCAATGCAGAGGTTAGGATCTGGCAAGCCATTGAAACAGACTGGGTACTCTACTTACCGTATTTGTCTCTCTCTCCTCACATCCCTCATCGCAACAATTCCAACTGATAAGTGTTGCTGTTGCAAAGAAAGTCAAATGGGTGTATCTCACAAAAGGCTTTGAATTTGCTATCAAGCTCCTGTCCAGCAAGAAAGCAAACAGCACTAAAAAATCTTCCCAAGTCAGTTAAGGGAAAGTAAAAACCCCTTAAGGGACTAATTAGGAAAGGGAAGTGGGAAAAAGGAATAGAGAAAGACTTAGAATTAGAATTAGGAGATAACAAGAAAAATACCAATAAGGAGTAAGGCCGTTGGATGAAAAAAATAATGACATAACAACAGTATAGCAAAGCAACATAATACTAGTCTTACAACACAAGAGTAACTTAGGAAATAGTGACAGAATAAAAACCAGCTAAGGGAAATAGGTTATGATAAAGAACTGAAGAAAATTTAAGAGGCATAATAAAGTCCTTATAAATAACAATTCACACTTTGGTGAAAGGTTTAAGCAAAAATATTTTTGTAAACCACCTTTTTGCTAATAAAAGAGTGAACTAACTGAGATTATCACTGTCCCTAATCATGTGACCGGAAATAAGGAACACGACATTAAGCGGCTGAAGTTATTGAATTACAATATTTGCACTAGCCTTATTTGGATTACAACTGTAGTGATTAGCATCAAATCACTTGGGTTCATAGATTGTGTTAAGGCAGTTTATAATATAGGTTGGTTAATTTTAAGTTGCCATTCATGCAACTAGCCATTGTAGTTTTAAATCATAATTTATGGCTTATTGTTTTATATGAATAGGATATGTATGAGTAAATCAACTAACCTGTGACATAAAAGCATTTCTTAGAACCATGTACAATATCCAGCCTTTATGTACAATACAGTAGTTTAGTCTTAATTGTCTGAACTGTAATTATGGAAACTACCGTATTGTTAATTATTCTGTAAATTAATGCCCACAAATTGTAACTGCCAAACTTACTAAGTTCATTTTCTTTTGTTCTCCAATACAGTTGAATAAACAGGAAATGTAATTTTGGTAGTAAATGATATATTATTTTCAAAACAAACATTTTTAAATAAAACAAGCAATAATAAATGATCATTGCAAAAAAAGAAAGACTATTAAGAGATAGTTTTGTGAATTTTGGTACTTTACAGATTGCCATATTTAATTTGGCATGAACTTTCATTAATAAAAATCTACTTAATCTGATGTAACTGTGCAAAATTCTGCTTAAAGTTATAATTTTGAACTGCTTACAATTTTGAAATAGAAATATATTCATTTAAATCATGTCTTGATTCCACAATTTGGCCCACATACATTAGATATAAAGCTACTGAACTATATCAGTATTGGAATGTATTTTTGATTTTTGTGTTTGTGTGTAACACTTGCTAAGATAGTTATTTGCAAGAACTCTGAAATAAAGAGTTGGACTATCCCATATTAACAAATCAAGAGTTGAGAATCTATATATTTCTTATTATCTTAGATGAGACCATAGTACTATAACTAAAAATGGGTGCAGGATTATATAGGACAGGGCTTTTCAACCTTTTCACCCATTGTACCACTTTTAGGATATGGCAACATCCGAGTAGCACCAGTCGCCTAGCAAGGTGTCAAAAACTTGATGACCCCAAAAAAAGGAAAAAAGTGATAAAGTACAGGTAGTCCTCGACTTACAACAGTTCGCTTAGTGACTGTTTGAAGTTACAATGGCATTGAAAAAAGTGCCCCCCAAGGCACAGCCGAGCAAGACACCTGCCTGCCTACCTAGCGGCGCTCTTCCTCCTGTCCGAGGTTTCCATTGTTGTGAGCATTTCTGTTGAGGATTGGCAGTCGGAGTGGGGTGGGGGTGTTTGGTTTTTATTCCCCCGTCTGCTGGGTGGTTGCAGCAGGTTTTGGTCACTTCACATGACCCTGGGACACTGACCGTCATAAACCTGAATCAGTTGCCAAGCATCTGAATGTAAAACACAAGACCCTAGAGATGCTGCAAAATTCCAGCTGATCAGCGCTTCTTCTGGGCTCAGCAGAAGCGCCAGGATCAGCGCTGAGCTCCAGCTAGAGTCTGGCGCTGATCCTGGCACTTCCACTGAGCCCTGACAGCCCCGAAGAAGCACTGATCCTGGCGCTTCCGCTGAGCCCTGACAGCCCTGCAGCTCCAGTCATCTCTCGCTCAGGCTTGTGCGGTGCTGCCACCGGTTCAGCTCATTCCCCTCCCCCGCTACCACTTTTCTAGGATGGTCGCGCACCACCTGCCAGGTGCCAATGTACCACAGGTGGTACCCGTACCACTGGTTGAAAAGCCCTGATATAGGACACACAAAAGTTTTATAAAATTGACTTGAAATCATTATGAGAGTGCAGCATATCTACAGCATCTTAAACTAGTTGTGTCTTTTCTTGTGATGTAATATCTGTGGAGGGAAGTCATGTGATCCCATGAAAAGATGCTATTGCATTGTGACCGAAACTACAGTATGTTCTGCTTTATCCAAAATAGCTTTGGAGGACTAAACTGAAGTGCCACACAGCTTTGTTGTGAATATTTATCAAATCATTTCAAGAACTGGGTATATGATAAAAAGAGCTTATTTGGCAGTATAAATATATACATACAATCCTCTGCCTGTCCGTTAAAAAATAAAAGGTGGATTTTACACAATTTTAAATTATTGTGAGTTTGAAAAATATGTTTTCAAACCAGTTTAATTCTGTTAGCATTTTTTACAGAATTATTTATCAATGATCTTTGGTGAATAAAAATGTTTTCCAGTGACTAGGTGAAAAGCCAGACATGTTTCTTTTTCAACTTTGGGATTAAAAATGACTATTTTATAATGCATGGAAATACAGGGATAGTAACCTTTTCAGAAGAGTATTGAATGTTACCTTTTTACTTTATTAGGCTAGCCTTCCTCTTTAAACACACTGAAGAAAATATTATTTGGATTTGTTTAAAAGTTTGTGTTAGCAGTAAATGGTCAGTCAAGTGTAAAAAAACCCATTATATTTACTTTTGTCTTTCTATTGTAAGTCAGCAACTGAATTTTCAAAGGTAGCTCTACCTGATACTGGTATTTTATTTACCTTTTCCCAAGTTCACATGCATGAATGAAATCAAGAATATAACATTACAATGTCGTTTTAATTTCATGCCTTTGTTCAGTAGTCTTTCACTCTGATCTATAGAAACAAGGAAAAAGTCTCTCTGAAGTTCATTTCCCTTTTAAAATTTAAGACTGTTCATTTTGACTAAAGTAGTCTAATCTATGTTGCTAATACTGAATACAAATCTCAAAAGCGGAAAAATTCTTGTTAACAAATGTTTTTGAGGTGGCTTGAGAGATTGGCCAAAGATTCTTGTATGGTAAGTTAAATGTATTTTGTTGTTATTGTTGTTCTACATAGAAAGGATAGTACTTTCAACTCCCCAAATAGACACAATTTTAATTCTTACCTGGGAAAGCTCTGAGGTAAGCTTTCTAATGAAATAACCATGATGGTACAATTAAATTTTTCTAATAATAGAGGAGAGATACTAAAGAGATGTGCAGCCACATACTAGGCCACTGAATGTCAACTTTGGGCAACTTTCCTCATACCAGTGCCTTTACACAAGTAGCAGTATAATTCCAAATCTTTTTTTTAAAGATATTTTATTAATTTTATAATTATAAATATAAACAAAAAACCAAATTAATTCTTATTCAACTCTGTCCCATATTACGAATATTACAATTAAATACATTATTAAAATCCCCTATGCTACCCCCCCCCCCCGACTTCCCAAAGTGAATACAGGGTAAAACAAAAGAAAACCCAGTACGTCAAACAAAATTATTATATAATCCTAACAAAAATTTTAAACTATATACTAGGTAAATCTTAATCCTTAAATCTGTCCATAATTCTAAATTGCCTATATCTCATTACATAAAATTTTACATTTCACTTCTTTTCAATCATTTTTTAGGCTTAAATCATTTCAATCCATTAAACATCAAGCAAACAAATCATCTTGTTAGAAAAATAATAATTTTCATGTCAATAAACCCATCAATTCAAAAAGTACCATCTTATTAAAAATAATAATTTTCATGTCAATAAACCCATCAATTCAAAAGATACATTCTTAATCAATTTAATATATATCTTCCATTAATCACCCTCTCTTAACATTCTTAATCAGTTTAATATATATCTTCTATTAATCACCCATTTCTCTTACATCTTACTCATAATCTTAATCCTTAAATCTGTCCATAAATTGCCTATATCTCATTACATAAAATTTTATATTTCACTTCTTTTCAGTCATTTTTAGGCTTAAATCATTTCAATCCATTAAACATCAAACAAACAAATCATCTTGTAAGCAAAATAATTATTTTCATGTGAATAAACCCATCAATTCAAAAAGTACATTCTTAGTCAATTTAATATCTGTCTTCCATTAATCATCCTCTCTTACATCTTACTCATAATCTTAGTCCTTAAATCAGTCCATAATTCTAAATTGCCCTTAATTCCTTACATAAAATTTTAAGTTTCACTTCTTCAATCGTATTCTGGGCTTCTTCTTCTGCCAGGTAGACTTCCATAACAAAGCTTCCCTTCCAAATAATAAGTCTCTCTTTATTGCTTGCAATATCATTTGAGTCCATATAAACCATCTTGGCCTTTGCATTAGTCCTCTGTTTCTCTTGGCCATAAAATTTTGTTGCTGTAACATTTCAAATCTCTGTCTTTGCTTTTCCTGGTCTTCAACACCATAAATAAGCTGCTTATCAGGCAAAATCAATTTCTCTTTATTCTCAATAAAATCTTGTGTGGTTTCCTGGTCCTCAACTCCATAGATAAGCTGCTTATCAGGCAAAATCAATTTCTCTTCATTCTCAGTTAAATCCTCTTCTTGTATGGTTTGCTTTATAGAATAGTCAGCAGTCGGTTGAGAGTCAATTTTAAAGTTTGAAAGAGAAATTCTGGCTATTAATTCTGTAGTAAACTCTTTCATTATAGCACGTATTTCTTCTTTAAATTTATTCAGCTCCATTTTAGATTTTAAAGCGATCGCTCTGGCTTTGTTCTAAGAAGAAGAAGAAAAAAAGAGCACTTTCGCTTTCCAGTCACTTTCCCTTTGCAGTGAAAGCGATCGCCATCTTGAATACTATTATGTGGGTTGTAAAAATAATTATAATCAAAAGTAGAATATAAGAATTACTTCACCCAAAATTACTCCTGTATTCATTCCGCCTGCATATAGGTCTCTCTTAAATATCTATTTGAGCAGGGATGGTCGCAGCGTCTTTTTCTGTCTGCAGACGACAGAAGCGTCCCTGGGCAGGAGCGTCTTCAAGCGCCTGGGGAGCTCTCACTCTTTCCCCCTGAAAACTTTTTCAGGGGGTTTTAAGAGGAGCTCAACCCACGCCCGATGCTCTTCACCCCTTCTTCGCCCGAAGATTTTTCACCGCAAAAAACAGCTGATGTTCGCTGTTTTGCGGCTTTACAAAACCCAGGGAACGGAGCCTCCAAAGGAGGCTGTGGCAACGCCTGTGGAGCCACCGGAAGTCTATAATTCCAAATCTTGTAGTTATTGACTATGTAGATGGAAATGGTGGGAGGTAGAGTCCAGCTTATGTGGAATTTGAAGAAACTAGGCCTAAAGCCTATCCATCTTTAGTATGAACATAAGGCATCTTAAAGTTGTCAAGAGTACAGTGATGCTTAAAAGTTTCTGAACTCTTTAGAATTTTCAATATTTCTGCATACATATGGCCTAAAACTAGATAAAAGAAAACTTAGCTAAACAAAAGATCAGACATAGCATATGCTGCATTTTCTTATGCAGATATTGCCTTGCTCTTGGTTAAAAGTCTGAAGGCGGGATAAAAACTCACAAGTGGAATGTACTGCTGAAAGGACATAAACTGTTCAAAAGAAACAGACCTAACAAAAAAGGAGGTGGAGTTGCATTATATGAAAAAAATCACTACACCTCTACAGAAATGCATAAAACCAAGGATGACAGCCTCCTTGAATGCAAATGGGTTAAAATAAAAATAAAAAAGTTGACATTGCCATAGGGGTATACTACAGTCCATCCAACCAAGCAGAAGAAATAGATGAACTTTTTGCTAATCTTGTTAACCAATGTATGTAAGTAACACAGCACAATAGTAATGGGTTACTTTGACTACCCTGACATCAACTGGGAAACAAATTCTGCATCAGGTGGGAGATTGAACAGGTTCCTTACAAGCCTAGCTGACAACTTGGTTATCCAAAAGGTAATAGAGAGAACTAGAGGGAATAGCCAACACCCCAGAAGATCGGCTCAAGATCCAGAAGGAGCTCAATACTGGGCCCTATCTAAAAAATGAAATTCAGTTGTGAAAAAAGTAAAGTTTTACACTTAGGCAAGAAAACCCAAATGTACATGTATAGGGTAGGTGGAACTTAGGTCAATAGCAGTAACTGTGAGAGGGAACTTGGAGTCCTGGTGAACAATCACTTAAATATGACTCAGCAGTGTGCTCAACTGCCAAAAAAGCTAGGCTGCATTAACAGAGAGATAGAATGAAGATCACGTGAAGTGTTAGTACCGCTTGATAATGCTTTGGTAAAACCACACTTGGAATATTGGATCCAGTTTTGGTCACCACAATATGAAAAGAAGTTCAGACTCTGGAAAAAGAAGAGCAACAATAATGATTAGGGGGCTGGAGGCTAAAACATATATTGAATGTTTGCAGGAATTGTGTATGTCTAGTCTAGGGAAAAGACAAATGATAGCAATGTTCCAATATTTGAGCGGCTGCCACAAAAAAGAAGGGATCAACCTATTTTCCAAAGCACCGGAAGGCAGGACAAAAAGCAGTGATTGGAAACTAATCAAGAAATGAAGCAACCTTGAACTAAGGAGAAATTTGCTGATAGTGAGAACAATTAACCAGTGGAACGGCTTGCCTTCAGAGGTTCTAGGTGTTCCATCACTGAAGGTTTTTAAGAAGAGATTGGACAGCCGTTTGTCCAGAATGGTATAGGGTCTTCTCCAGCACTGGAGATGGATAATCCACTAATGGGTTAATTTAATCCTCCTGCCCAATCAGATCAAGTCAGCCAAACTTGCCACGACTGTCCTGGGCCTGTTTTCCCAGTCTTGACTTGATCTTGCCCATGAACAGATGTGCAGGTTTGGCTCACAGGAAGGTAGTTTTTATCATATTAGTGGATCATCCATTAGTCTCTAATAACTTTACTACATTCCAATAACTTTTAGCCCTCTGAGTAGCGCTGGGACCAGCGCTCCTCTGGAGGACTCTTCCTCACTGATCCCCATTGGGATTCAGTTACAAACGGAGCCTCCGTTCTCTCTTCTGTTTAGGGAAAGGGATTTCCATTTTTCTTTCCTTTCCAGCACAGCGCCATTCCTCCACCTCACCTCCGGCGTTGGAGCCTGCGACTGCAGCTCCAATGGCCTTAAAGCGTCCAGATCTGCCTCGTGGAGGCCGTAGGGCCTCGGATTGCAATTGGTCACTCCGGAGGTTTCCAGTGTTTATCCAAACACCGCCAATCATCTGGGGAGGGCGTTTCGCCCCCGTCTCCTTCCGAGAACCGCGTGGCCGGCCGGGTGAGCATTCTAGCTGTTCGGAACCGGAGGGGGTGAGCGGAGTTTGAGATGCGGCCGCCATTTTGCAGACCGCTTGGCCATCCCAAATCTTTGCTGGCTGCAAGGGGAGGCAGGGGGTGGGTGGGAAAAGGGTTTTTCCACCCATTTCGGCAGTCGTTCGCTTCCTTTAAGGGGCTTCTCCCCTTCATTGCACTCAGTCCCTGGGTATCAATGCATCCTAATTAGAAGGCCTAGACCTGGACAGGGGCCCCACAGGCTTCGGCCACCATCTTGCAGGCTTCGTCATCCCCCCAAGGCCGCCATTTTGGAGAATTCTAGTGTTCCAACCAAGGCCTCACTGAGGCCTCCTCTGACAAAGGCCCTTCCCAGGTTCTTGTAGCCAAGGTTTGCCTGGGGAAAATTTCTCTCTGGTCATCCTTGGAGATTCCCCTTGTGGCATTTGGAATTTCTCTCATTCCTTGGCATAGGCCCAAGAGATTTCATTGGGCCTTCTGGTGTCTCAAGTCCTGGTCACAACTTGGCTAGCTGATTACCACAGTAGTTCCTAGCCTCTGACACTGTACAGTTGCCACCTTTTTATATTGCTGGCCTGGCAACACAGCAAGCCTCACTAGCAGGCTGCAATCTACCTTCTGGTGGAAATTATAGCAGCTGCGAGTAGAACCGGTTCTTTGGATACCACTGGTTCGGTGACTGGGGGGATAGGACAGTCTTTTTCCAGCCGTTGCCCTATACCTTTATCAGCCAATTGATCCCTTTCCCAGGTGCACCCTCTCGCGCACTTGAAGTTTTAATACCAGCATGGAGGATAACACGGCCTCCCAATCCAGGGATGCCTCCCCTCCTTCCTTAGTCCAGAAAAGGCACAGGTCCCCTAGCCAAGAGGCTGCTGGTAGGATCTCAGCCAAGGTCAAACCCAAGGCTGTTTCTGGGGGGAAAACCTCCAAATTGGCTGAAAAACAGGCCAGCAAGAGACACCAGGTACTGGAAAGAGAGTTTTCAAAGGCTCAAAAACAGGCCAGGGCCAAGACTGCTCAGACTGAGTCCACCTTTTTTTATTTGCCTCTCGGTCTTTCCTCTTCTACTCAGGAAGTCTGGTCACCGGTAGAGCCTTCTACTTCATCCGGCCAGGCCACTCTGGAACCTGAAGCACATACATTCAGATCTCCTACCACCCCACGGGTCCAGCAGGCCCCAGAAGCCACCTACACGCCCACGGCCGCGGGGCTCAGAGGGGAGGAGTCCACCCTTCCTTCCCTAGAAGATAGGCTCCAAGTCCTGGTGGCTCAGGCAGTGGAGCGGGCCCTTGCGGTCAGGACTCCGCCACTGGCCCAGAGGGGAATCTTTGCTTTCCCTCCCTCTCTCGCACCCAGCGCATCAGAGTTCTCATGGTCCTCCTTCCCCTTACCATTCATCTTATAGCGGAGTCACATTAACCCCGGAGCAGGATCAGGTGCTTGACACCTCGTGGTCAGAGGAGGAGGAATCGGCCCCAGATCCGCCCCCGTTCAGCAGTCTATTTAATCCATCTCTCTTTCTACCTCTACTTTGCAAGGCTAGTTCTACACCACACGTGGGACCTGACCGGTCTGCTCCAGCGGCATCTGCAACAGATTCAGAGGCGGACCCCGTCTTCGTTGAACCAGTGGTCACCCAGCACCATGTTCCATGTCCAGCTTTTGGAATAGGGCGGCATAGAAATCTAAATAATAAATAAATAAATAAAATTGTTCCTCAATGCAGTTAAGAAACAGTGGGCTTCCCTGGGTACCTTCCCTCTTCCAGGTGGGAACGATAAGTTATTTAGCATGGCCTCAGAATTAGATGAGGCACTGAACGTTCCCATGGTGAATGAGCCTGTCTCACCTTTTCTCCCCTTCCACTATTTCTGGGGATATGGCTGAGGCCTTAAAATCTGAGGAACGCAGATCAGAAATGGCATTTAGAAGGTCACACCAGGCAGCAGCATGGTCTATCAGGGCTTCCACTTCAGCCTCTTTCTTCACTAGATCCGCCTCATCTGGCTTCATCAGCTCCAGACCAGGATCCCCCCGGACAATGTCCGCACACATCAGGACCTGAGCAAGTTAGTGGCCACAACGGAATATGCTTCCGATGCAACTCTACACGCTGCACAGTTCTCCTCCAGATCCTTAGCGTCCAACGTGACAGCCCACCGCATGCTATGGCTAAGACACTGGCAGGCAGATGCCAAGTCCAAGTGGCAGCTAGCAGCAGCCCCATACCAGGGTAGTAAATTATTTGGAGATGCCTTAGCCCCGTTTCTAACTGAGAATAAGGACAAAAAGAAGATTCTGGCCAACCTTACCAAACAGTCCGATAGGCGAACTACTCCTTATAACTGTAGGCAGTTCTTTCGATCTGCCACTACTCCTCCAACCACGCAACCTTCACGGCCCTTCACTCCCAGACAGGACCGCCCGGTCGAGAAACCGGCCTCAAGACCCAGGCAGCAGTTTCAGTCCAAATGGCCCATTCGAGGTGGGCAACATCTCTTCCACAAGAAGTGACTCCCCAGTGGATCCTCCCATAGGGGGAAGGCTTTCCCTATTTGTCACTCAATGGGAGGTCACCACCACAGACGCCTGGGTCCTGGACACCATTCGACATGGCCTATCTCTGGAATTCATTTCCAGTCCACCACGATGGTTCATTCTTGTCCCCAATCAAGAAATTCTCTAAGGAAAGGTCTCATGCAGGAGGCCATCCGTCACTTATTAGACATAAAGGCCATAGAACCAGTACCTCCGGCTCAACGAGGTCGCAGATTCTACTCCATTCTCTTCGTGGTCCCCAATCTTAGACCTAAAAGGCCTGAACCTTTATCTGGTGTACCGAAGGTTCAAAATGCAGACACTTCAATCCATCTTAGGCAGCATCCGAAAGGGGGACTTTCTAACATCTGTAGACCTCACAGAGGCATACCTACACATCCCTATCGTCCCCGGCCACTGCCAGTTTCTCAGGTTCAGTTACATGGGGCATCATTATCAATACAGGGCACTCCTGTTCAGACTGTCGTCGGCCCCAAGGGTGTTTTCCAAGGTTCTGGCGGTTCTAGCCGCCCACCTGAGGTTGATGCCGATTCAGGTGCAATGCTATCTGGATGACATCTTTATAAAGTCGTCCTCTCCCCGGGGGGGCTCAGATGGACCTGAGACTGGTGATCGAGGTCCTACAGAGTCACGGCTTTTTGGTCAACTTCAAGAAAAGTCAGATGTCCCATCGACTAGATTGCTCCACTTAGGGGCCATTATAGACACAATAGAATGTCGGGTTTATCTGTCCCAGGAATGCAGGGACAGCATACGGGACCTGATTCTCAAGGTCTGCAGGGACAGGACTCTGTCACCCTCCGGTCTTTCCCGGCTTCTGGGAAAGATGATATCATGTATCTCAATCGTTCCCTGGGCCAGGTTACATTCATGGTCTCTCCAGTGGTTTCTGCTTCCTTATCAGAAGCAGGGTACCAGCACTTCTACCCGAGAGGTAAGGATCCCACCACAGGTCCTGCGCTCACTCAGATCCAGATGGTGGATCTCTCCCGCCATGGCCAAAGGGTCTCTTCAAGGAGCCTGGTCGGCTCACGATCATGACGGACGCCAGCCTATTCGCAGTGGGCCCAGGGACGATGGTCTTGGTCAGACCTGAGGCACAATATCAATTGGCTGGAACTCAGGGCCATACATCTAGCCCTTCGCCACTTCCACCACAGCATTGCGAAACAACATGTGCTCGTCCTCACGGACAACATGGCGGCAAAGGCCCATGTGAACTGGCAGGGGGGGCACCCAATCCCGTGCTCTCCTGACCGAGGCCCAACAGCTGGGTTCCTGGGCAGAGACCAACCTCGCCTCAATCAGGGCAGACCACATCTCGGGAAAGGCAAACACAAGGGCAGACTTCCTGAGCAGGTCAATTGTGGACCACTCGGAATGGCGTCTGCACCCGGATCTATTCAGGGAGATCTCTCACAGATTCGGCCTTCCCATCATAGATCTGTTTGCCTCCCAGACCAATATCTAGGCCATCAAAGCATTGAAGCGCAGCATCGTTTATATGAAAAAAAATTTGCACGGATATATGCTCTCAGCTTACAGTCATGGTGTAATCTACAGTTTGACATGGGATCTTTGCACTTACACTGAGGGGAGGATACTTTGCCCCATTTATACTGAGAGTCTTGGCAGACTCCGTGTAAGGTGTAAATCCTATTCCAGATTGCCATTGCTGACCTGGTAGTTCCAAGCCTAACACCTTTTTTTGTGAAATCTTCCTATGTCTGGGCATTAAAAAAAAAAAAAGGAAAATCTTTTTTGTTTATTACTACCCTGGATAGATTCCAGTCTCAAACTGCACATATCATGTTGGCATAACCAAATACTGATAATCACAAGATTCAAGAAAGAATTTATATACCATAGCAGTTGTCTTTTAATGTAACTAAAATAATAATCTATATCATAGTAGAGTCATATAGAGTCTATTTAAAAAATAAGAGACCTATTCAGTTTGTAATAAAGTTTCTTTCTATAGTAAAGAGTTGATCCGAGAGACAGAAGGAACAATTTATGATTTATGCTCCAGGCAGTATGTCAGGGGCATGTTGGGGGGGGGAATCCTCCAGCAAATACATATTTACATTTGACAATATTTCTTTTTTTTTTTTTTAAATATTTTTATTGGTTTTTTTTTTTTAAATTTTAACAGAAAAAAGAGACTAATCATATCAAATCATAGTATTAAAATAAACAATCATCCATAAACAGAGCAGAAATACATTTTCCAATGCATCTAATGATAATAACTCAACTGAAAATAAGCATCTCAAACAAATAACCTTCATCCTTCTCTATCTCCATCCTATTATTCCCCCTTCTTATCAACTTCCACTTAAATCAATCTTCACTCCACCAAAGGCCACCCAGACAACCCTTTAGTAACAATAATTAATTATTCTTCCACCAACCCCAAATACAGTTGAGAAAACATCATATCTAAAATTATAATCCCTCCCTAACCCACGACTTCCCAGAATGCTTACAGGGTATAACAAAAGAAAACCCCACTACATCAAACATAATTATTGTATAATCTTAACAAGAATTTTAAACTATGTAATATATACATTCTCTAAATCAAAACAATCCATTAAAAAAAACTCATCTTATTAGAATTAAACAGATGATATTAATGACGATAATAATATCAATAAATCCCTCAATTCATAAAAAGAAAAATAGTAATAATAATAGTAGTCGATTGATTAAATGAAATTTATAGATGATAAATATTATTTTTAACAAGATGAGTTAATTGTTTAATAAGGAATTAAGCTTAATTTAAGATTATGGGTTGAATTAAAGATAAATATTATAGCTAAGGTTTTGGTGAGGATGGTTAAATGAAGATATATTAAGATATATTATGAGAAATTAAATTGATTAGAATGTAATTGATATTGCTACTATTATTATTATTATTACTTTTCTTTTTTGAACTGAGGGATTCATTGATATTGTTATCGTTATTAATATTATCTGTTTAATTCTAATAAGATGAGTTTTTTTTTTAGAATGTAATCGACAATATTTCTTCTAGTAAGATGTTTGCAAATAAAAGAATAAAGAATAAAAGAATAAAAAGCTTGCAAATAAAAGTTGATGCTGTTCACCCACTCTGAATATTTATATATGGTCCAGGCAAACATCTGGATTCTTTGATTTAAGACTATCTGTCTGCCCATATGACATTTACTATTCTTCAGATTAGCAACTAAAGAACTTTACAAAAGGTCTTATGTCCTAATCTCATTTCAAATTCTTTTCTTAAACATATGTGGAACTCAAAGTTTCCCTGCATGGAAACCAATTGTCTCTGTTGGCAAGAATTTGTGGACCATTTCATTACTAGATAATAAATCATGCCTATTGTCTTATTCTTTAGTCCATCACACCAAAAGAAAGCAATGCATAGTTCAAGTCTCCACTTTGTATATTGTATATATCTAAAGAAAAGCTTTTGCAGTCAGAGCGCTTGATAGATAAGTATTCATTCGTCTCCATAATATATGTACCAATAGTTTTATATTTGTGTAGGCTTGGTGTGCCTTTATATATACATGAATATTATCACATGAAGAACAATATAAAGATTTTAGATAATTTCTTGTTGGCTGGTATCTTTGAAATTAGAAGAATATAATATTTCTGTGAGAAAATTAACAGAATTTGTCACTGTGTATTGGTCTTACTCATTGTTATTATATATGATGGATTTTCCTCTCAGATTTCAAAGCAAAGTCAGTATGGGAAAATGATTACATTGATGTTCTATTTTCATTAAATTCAGAGGTAAAATTTTGTTATAATTTTAATAAATAGTTTTTAAGCCCTTTGGGCTAACTCCTAACACTATTGGTGAGATTAATTACAATTCTTGGAATTGTAGACCAAAGAGAAACACTTTTTTTGATAGTGTATGTCAGAACACAGCAGCAAATGCGCAGAATGTTCCCAGCCAAATACTTACAAAAATAGAGGGATTAATATGTAGAAGCAGAATTAAATTGAAGATCCTTTAATTTTGATTACTGGATTACCTTCTGATGCAGAGAGGAAGAGACATTGGAGTAAGGAAGTATAAAATAGTTATGGTTTCATTAGCTCAGGCTGATTTCAGTCATATAAGTGCAAATGTGGATGCCCAGTGAAAACCAAATACTTATTTTGGATTTTCATAGATGAAATTGGTAACTGCTCTATTTTCTACTATCTGAAATATTAATTGATTAATAAATGGGTTGATTGATTAATTGGCTTGATTTGATTTTAGTCCACTGCAATCAATCACAGCTCAGCACTTACAGTTGGTAATTTGTTATAAATATTAATGGTATAACCCAGCGGTTCTCAACCTTTTTCAGGCCGAGACCCCGACCTGCGCCACGCATGCACGCCCTGACGGCCCGAACCGCACATGTGCAGTGCGATGGGCCAAACCGCGCATGTACAGTGTGCGCGCGACGGCCCGAACCATGCATGCGCGGCGCAACGGCCCGAACCGTGCATGTGCGGCATGACGGCCCAAACCGCGCATGTGCAGCACGCGTGATGGCCCGAACCGCGCATGTGTGGTGCGACGGCCCGAACCGCGCATGCGCAGCACGACGGGCCTAACCGCGCATGCGCAGAGCATGCGCACCGACCCGAACCGCGCATGCGCGGCGCGACGGGTCGAATCGTGCATGTGCGGTGCGACGGGCCAAACCGCACATGCGCAGTGCGCGCACAACGGCCCGAACGTGCATGCGTGGCGCAACGGGCCAAATCGCGCATGCGCGGTGCGTGCGTGGCGGCCCGAGCTGCGCATGCGCGGCGCGCCGAATTGCGCATGCGCAGCACGCGCGTGACAGCCGAGGGGAAATGGGGAAAAAATGGGGACAAAAAATTGCCGACTGCCGTGTTTGGCGACCCCCGTGAAATGGTCATTCGACCCCAAATGGGGTCGCGACCCACAGGTTGAGAACTGCTGGTATAACCAATCAAAGTAAAATTTCCTAAATTAATATTACAAAATACAAATTCTGACAAGAGCAGACAAAAAGGATAAGAAACAAATAAGAGAATTGTATGGCAATGTAAATACAGAATGAACTTTCCGAAATTACTATTATTACCACTACTATGTTTTCTTTTCCTTCTTGAATTAAGTTGGAACTTGTGAGTTCATTCATTTGTACAATTGCTAAAGAGAAAACCTGTTTATTTGGTATTTGCTACTTTTCTGTGGTGCATTCATAATGAACTGAGCACTTTCCAAGCTGGTGTAGTTCTCAAGTAGGCAATAATTAATTCTGTCAATCACTTGTATTTGTACAAGGGACTAAACCATATATCTTATCTTTCTCTACTTTGTCTTGTTTTTCTAGCCAATAGTGTTCATGTTCTGCCATTTACATTAACTAGGTAGAATTATTATTACATTATTGTTATTTTCTTTGATAATAGTCTGCAAGGATGAAAAATGTATTGCACAAATATAAGATTCAACCTTGGATTTGGTACTATTTATGAATCTATTTAAATTTGTGTATTTCAATTTTCAAAGGTTTCCAATAAGTTAAATTGTAGCTATAAACTATTTGTTATGAGGAAATATACTGATGAAGTTTGAATATTGGCTTTTTAACAATATATTTGGATCGAAGGAATACCTTTTAACATGAGGTATATAATGAAGCTCTCCTAGACAGGAGCATCTTCTTTAGATATTTTAAGATGATAAAGCTGCATTTGTATAGTATTTGTCCATCTGCTTCTTATTGAAAAATGGGCATTGAAATGGAAATTGACATTTCCACTTGAAATATACCCATATGTGGATTGATTTCTAGAGTTTTGGGAAACTGTTGTTCCATGTATTACAGTTTTTTCTTTCCCTTTGGACACTTCCATCTTGTATTTTAAAGAAAGCAGAACAAATTGGGCTGGTTTTCCTTGAAATGCAATCATGTTTTCCAACAATTTATTAAATTTAATTCTAATGTATCATTGTTTACACTGTGGCATATTTTCCTATTTAGGTTTATGTCTGGAATGTTGGACAGATACTAAACCTGAAAAAGAAAATTATGCCCCATATTTAAATAGATATATGTGTCCCATGTTACCCACATCTTATGGAATCAATATACTTGGAAGCTGTGTTTAACCTCCCTATTTTTAAAAAATAATTCTGCAGGCCTTCAAGTAGGCATTTTGAATTGAAGTTGATAGGGTATGTGTGTGTCTGATATAATTTTGAATGATGACTAGGTGACCGGTCGTAAATCAAGGACTACCTGTAGTGCCTTGAATTCCCTGAGGAAAGGTAGGATATTAATCCTACCTTTAATGACATACAAAAAAAATATACAATCACATTACACCAAAGAACCTTATAAATGTTAGAAAACTGACATACACAGTTGTTTGTATTACATGTATGAATGGCCATAGCTAGAGCTTTTATATTACTCATCATCATGCACTTCTTCTAATAGATATGATTCCTCTATTATATACTGAATATAATAGCTGATCTACAGTTTCAGAGTCTAACTTAGTGGTAAATGGATGCTATTGCTAATAGTAAAAAAATGCACATCAGTAAGAAAATGATGTGTGGGAGTGCTCCTGCATAAAGTCCTCTTTGAATGATAATCTTGTACATCCATGTTCTTCACTCCACATGATCATTAACTACTCCTAGTCAGAAGACCTCAAGTATCTCTGAAGTAATTGCAGATCAAAGGTCAGTAGATGGAACAGAGGACAGGGCTCTGACAATGGGAAGAGGTTTTAAAGCTTGCATCTTGTTTAACACTCCAGTGAGAAAACTCTTTTGACTGAGTGAGGCGGCTGATTTCTGACAGGTCAGCAGGAGGCAAAAGCTGTAAACCAAGAATGATAGTGGCTAAAAGAGTTAATGGGAAGGAGCTGTTGTTATGTTGGCAGCTGCAGTTAGAACAGCAACAGAGAGCTCTGGAATGCTGCCCCTTACAAGCCACTTATATATACTATAGCCATAAGAAAGAAATTGGCAGGTCAGGAAAATGAAAACAGTTGAGATATGTTCCTATTGATAGGATGGGTCTACCCTTATCAGCACATACTTTAGGAGTAGCTAAGGTTGCAAAGAATGCAGCATTGCATTGATCAAGAAAGTATTGTGATATGGCCTATTGTTACTAGAATAATAGCCATTGCATGAAGGCTATGGATGTTGTTATTGTTTGTGCAAGTTACTAGGACAAAGTGAGCAAGAAAAGTGATGTGTAGATAAACCTTTTGCTTTAGCTAGATGTATCTAATCCAATAATACATGTTGGGAAAACCATTAGGTTATTTCTGAATAGGAATCTGATTATCCTTGGTAAGGCCATACTTGGAATACTGCATCCAGTTTTGGTCACCACGATGTAAAAAAGATGTTGAGACTCTAGAAAGAGTACAGAGAAGAGCAACAAAGATGATTAGAGGTCTGGAGGCTAAAACATATAAGGAACGGTTGCTAGAATTGGGTATGTCTAGTTTAATGAAGAGAAGGACGAGGGGGAACATGATAGCAGTGTTCCAATATCTCAGGGGCGGCCACAAAGAAGAGGGAGTCAAGCTATTCTCCAAAGCGCCTGAAGGCAGGACAAGAAGCAACGGATGAAAACTAATCAAGGAGAGAAGCAACCTAGAACTAAGGAGAAACTTCCTGACAGTTAGAACAATTAACCAGTGGAACAACCTGCCAGAAGCGGTGAATGCTCCAACACTGGAAGTTTTTAAGAAGAGACTGGACAGCCATTTGTCTGAAAGGGTATAGGGTTTCCTGCCTGAGCAGGGGGTTGGACTAGATGACCTCCAAGGTCCCTTCCAACATCACCACCACCACCACCACCACCACCATCATCATCATTATTATTATTATTATTATTATTATTATTATTATGGATCATTGCACAGTTAGCCAGATTTGGCATTTTGTCTACCTATCGAATCCTTACCCAGGACCTGGGATAGGCAGATGTGGATGTTTGATGGTATTACAGATATTGTCACAGGATGGAAGCAGTTCCTAGTACGGCCACCTTTTGCATTTGACTAATAGCAAATTTGTCAATGCCAATGGTGTTCAAGTGGTGCTTCAGTTGTTCTGGGATTGCACCCAAGGCGCCTATTACTATTGGTACTACCCTTGCTTGCTTTTGCCACCGTCTTTCTATTTCTGTTTGTAGGTCTTTGTATTTTGTTATCTTCTCCAGTTCTTTCTCGTCTGTCTCCAGGCACTGCCACGTCCACTATCCAGACTTTTTTGTCTTTCTTATCGACAATTGTTAAGTCCGGGGTGTTATGTTGCAGGTGCTTGTCTGTTTGAATTCTGAAGTCCCAGAGCAGTTTAATTTTATCATTTTCTATGACTTTCTCTATTTTATGATCCCACCAGTTTTTGCTTACAGGCAAATGATATTTCTTGCAGATCTTCCAATGCACCATTGTTGCTACTTTGTCATGCTGCTGCTTGTAGTCAGTCTGTGCAATCTTCTTGCAGCAGCTTACCAGGTGGTCCACTGTTTCTTCAGCTTCTTTGCATAGGCGGTACTTACTGTCTGTTGCTGTCTTCTCAACTTTGACTTTATATGCATTTGTCCTTAAGGCTTGGTCTTGTGCAGCCAGAATTAGTCCCTCGGTCTCTTTCTTCAATTTTCCTGCTCTTCGCCATTGCCAGGTCTTGTTATTACCTGCTTTCCCAACTATTTTTTTTAATGTACTGGCCATGTAGTGCTTTGTCTTCCCATGCCTCTATTCTGTTCTTCATTTCGTCTTTCTTGTAGGCCAGTTTGGTCTCTCCAGTAGTCAATAAGCCTTCCTGATATACTAATTTCAGTGCATCTTCATCATTGTTCTTCAGATATTCTTCCAAAGCCATTTTTTCTTCTTCAACCATCTGATGTACTTGCAGCATTCCATGCCCACCTATTTGCCTTGGTAGATAAAGTCTGTCAATGTCACTGCGTGGATGAAGGGCATGATTCATTGTCATTATTTTTCTGGTCTTCCTATCCATTGCTTTTGTTCTGCTTGAGTCCAATCCACTATTCCAGCTGTGTATCTAATGACTGGAATTGCCCAGGTGTTGATTGCCTTTATGGTATTTCCTCCATTGAGTTTGGACTTTAAGATCTTCTTCACTCTCTTGATGTATTCACCTCTAATCTTTTTCTGGGCTTCAATGTTCTTGATGTTGTCAGCTTGAAGGATACCCAAGTATTTGTAGTAATCTTCCTCATCCAGACTGTTAATGTTATTTTCGTGGGGCATCTTGACTCCTTCAGTTTTCACTATTTTTCCTTGTTTGATAGTAAGTGTGGCATGCTTGTCTGAGCCAAACTCCATTGCAATATCTTGGCTATATATACAGACAGTGTTGAGCAACGATTCTATTTCAGATGATGTTTTTCCATACAGCTTCAGATCATCCATGTAAAGGAGGTGGGATAGTCTGGCAGATGTTTTTGATGTTTGATAGCCATGTCCTGAGTTATTCAATATTGTTGACAGAGGAAACAGTGCAATAACAAATAGTAATGGTGATAATGAATCTCCTTGAAATATTCCTCTCTTGATATTAACCTCTCCCAGTCTCTCACCATTGACTGCAACTGTGTCTTCCATTGTGCCATCGATCTTTGCACAAATTTTCTGATGTTTCTACTGACTCCTGTTATTTCTAGGCACCTGATTATCCAGACATGTGGCAGAGTCAAATGCCTTTTTGTAGTCAATCCATGCCACATTCAGGTTGGTCTTCCTTTTCTTGCAGTTTTCCAAAATCATTTTGTCTATTAGGAGTTGATCTTTTGTTCCTCTGCTATTGGGTCGTATTATTATTATTATTATTATTATTATTATTATTATTATTATTATTATTATTATTATTATTATTATCATTATCATTATCATTATCATTATCATTATCATTATCATTATCATCCATAGGAAAGATGGTTTTTGTGAAGGGATGTCATTAAGGATAATATTCATCAACTTGTTCTTGTAATAAGACTTTTAATGTGATAATGTCTACTCTCCTGTTTAGGGGAGAACATTCTTGTTTGGAGATCACCATTGTTAACATTTATACTAGCATGTCTTCCAGTAGTTTGATGGATTGCCTAACGCATTTGTATCAAAATGCTTTCGCCAATCCTGGGATTCATCAGAAGTGTATTTTTAAGAAGATGTGCAGGAGATTTTTTTTTTATGAAATGTAGTTTGTCGCTACACTATTATTAATTTTCTTGCGTAGTGTAAGAACTACAGGATAACTTTGAATCCATTCTAACTAAATGTGATGTAACACTCCTGTAAATAAACTTTCTGTGGGAACTAGTTTTTTTTAGCATGTATGTTTCCAGCAATAAATAAGATATTTAGGCACTCATGCATTTATTCACAGAAATATAAGGCTTGAAAATTATTTTATAGGGCATGAACATTACATAATATGCCCCAGTTATGTTCTCAGATATAAAGAGATCTTGGATTAATTATTAATTATGTGCCATCAAGTTGGTGTCGACTTTTAATGACTACACATAGATTTTCTGCAGGATGATCTACCATTTGATTGGTCTTCAGGTCCTCCAAAGGTACACTTACTGCCAATATAAACAAGTCCATCCACCTTGCTATTGTTTTTCAGGACTCCAGTATTTTCACAGTTAATTGTAAGCTAATTGCTGTATCTGATGTCATTTCATTTTCTTTAATCTTATTCTATTTTTTTCACTGTGCTTTTGGACTTTCATTACTAGAGCTTCCAGTTCCTTTGCATTTTATGTTGTCAGGATAGTACAAGTTGTATCGGATGTTTCTTCCTCTGGTTTTACAGCCATACACATCTTCATCCAGTCCAGCCTCCTTGTAGTGAATCAAGAGGATAGCCTTGAAAGACAGATGGGAGGAACCGGTATCAAGGCAATGATCAGATAAACAAAACTTGAGCTCAGGGCAAGAAAGTGGCATGCAAAATTGCATCAATACCACACACACTCATTTTCCCAATTCATGAAGATGAAAGAAGGAGGAAAGGAAGCATATTCAGACTTGAAAGATTATGATACTATAGCTCAGGGGTTCTCAACCTTGGCCATTTTAAGACTTGTTGAAGTCCACAAGTCTTAAAATGGCCAAGGTTGAGAACCCCTGCTATAGCTGTTCTAATAAAAATAGGTTTAGGTCTGCATGGTGTCTGTTTTTTAGTCTGATCTGCTTTATAGGGCTGATATTTTCTCAGTGTATACAAAGCATATACAGGTGTGTGTGTGTGTGTTTATGTATATGTATGTTTATGTCTGTGTAGTTTACTCATTCACCATTAATGAATGAAAATAATATAAAATCTTTGCAGTGGCATACTGTTCAGTTTAATTGTTTTTTTATTACAATGGACATTCCCTCCCTTCACAATTAGACAGTTAAATCAAATTTTACATTTAACAGCAAACTGAGATTTGCAAAAATCATGAGGAGAGAAGGGAAGAAGTAGAAGGAAGCAAAGGAGCATGAGCCTAAGCTATATTAATTAGATTCACACATCATGAGCCTAAGCTATATTAATTAGGTTCACACATCAGTTTGCTTAAGCATGGTTTGTGAAGCAAGCTACAATTCACTTGGTTCTCACAGATAATGCTAATCAGGGTGGCTAAATGCATGAATAAAGCATATGTTTAATACCTGGAAGAAAATGAAAAATATTTAAATTATCAAAATCAGAATTTAAGATGCATATTCCATATTCAAGTAACATCATTTTTTGAGATAACAGCGAGAGTGAAGTCGGGAGTGATTGCTCCTTTAAATCAAGTTCCAAATTTGTAGACATGTGGATTTTTACTCCTATATCCAGTGCTTTTTTTGTAAAAGAAAAAGGTGTCGGAACTCACACACTTCATACAACCCGCCTTGCCTACCCTACAAGGGTCCATCCAAAAAAAGGTGCTGGAACTCCGTTCTGGGCGTTCTATGAGAAAAAAAGCCCTGCCTATATCTATCTACTCTCCTATATAGATTATATTGTCCAAAGAGCATAGTATTCCATTGGTGAAAAGGTTTGTTTATTTTAGTAAAAAAAAAAAAAAGGGTGAGAGTGCAAGAGACATGTAAAAAGCAGTGATGATTTTCATGTAGCTTGTATTTCCTGTCTATGGCAAGGAAATTGACTTCTGCTCTTTTTTTTTTTTTTTTACAGTTTAGGAAATACAATTCTTGTTCCAAATATTTTTTTCCTTAAATGAAGTCATGTTTTTATTTTAGTAGCACTATTCGTGATTCCACAGAAGGGTATCTTTAACAGCTCCAAACTGTTGAAAACTTGTCTGTTGTAATGAAGGCTTTGTAGATCTCTGTTTATTGTCCCTAAAGAGAAGATAATTTGCTTTTTAAAAACATTATTTAACAGAGAGTGAGTGTTAAGAATGGTGATGAAATAGCTTCCTTGTGATTTACATAAATGGAAGCAAGTATACCGAAGGAATGAGAGAAACAGATTCACAGGGATGTGTCTGCATTCATAGATAAGATTAAGCTAGGATTTGCACACTATTGTTGAATACACCCCAATAGCAGGTTGGGGGTGGGGATGGGGGGGGTGAGGGAATGACATGCAACTTCTACTCATTGTTGATTCTTGCTGACTGCCTGGACTTGTCCCTGCAGTTTTCTTGGCATGTTTTCCAGAAATGGTTTGCCTTCTTCCTGAGGCTGAGAGAGAACTGGTTCCAAGTCACCCAGCTGACCTCATGCCTCAGGCAGGACTAGAACTCATGGTCTCCCTGTTTTTAGCTTGGTGCCTTAACCACTGCACTCAACTGGTTCATTATAATCTGTACTGCATATTTTATATGTCTGTTCTATTTACTTTGTGTTCAGGCATATGTTTTCTCTCCCTGAAAACTCAAAATTATCTAATTTAGCAAGATCAAACTGTCAGGGTTCTCTGTATTTCACATGAATCAGAACTGTATGATTTTCTTAAACGAAGCTTCAATATTTCCTTTACTTAATGTAACATTAAAATAGGTTACTAAAAATAGCACTTGAAAGTCAGCAATTTCTGTAATTTTTCTGCTCTCTCTTTTAAAGAAATTCTACTTTGAAATTTTGCTTACCAAAATGCTACTCTGCATTCTCTCTCCATTAAAACAAACCCACATCACAGAATCAGCTTTTGATTCATCCTTATGTGGGAAACAATTTATTTTGATTGAACGTCCTGTACTTCAAACTTTTAATTAATCTAAATATGGTGTGCACTATTATTTCAGTATTGCAAACTGAGAATATTTGGAGGAGCAAATAGGTATCTGCTTGCATTAGTCAGCTCTTCAAGAGAATGGGCTTTACTTGTCTAAATTGGAAACTTATTTTTTTTTAGCATCTAGATAGTGCTAATTGTAATGAGAATAAGGGCTCTATCTAGCAGCTATGGAACACTTTGAAGAATTCCAACTATGCATCTGGTTGGTATTCACATTTCAGAATGTTCAGTGCTAAAACATGTGAAAGACACTATTGATTACTTAACAAGCTAAAAGAACAGAACAGAATAGAAATAGAAATAGAGAGCTGGAAGGGACCTTGGAGGTCTTCTAGTCTGGCCCCCTGCTCAAGCAGGAGGACCTATACCATCTCAGACAGGTGATTGTCCAGTCTCTTTTTAAAAACTTCCAGCGATGGAGCACCCACGATTTCTGGGGGTAAGCTGTTTCACTGGTTGATTGTCCTCACTGTCAGGAAATTTCTCCTTAATTCCAGGTTGCCTCTCTCTTTGATCAGTTTCCAACCATTGTTTCTCCTCCTTCCCTCTGGTGCTCTGATGAACAACCTGACCCTGTCTTCTTTGTGGCAGATACTGGAATACTGCTATCATGTCTCCCCTATTTCTTCTTTTCTTTAGACTGGCCAAACCCTTGATAAGGGCCTTTCAAAATAGGCCTATCTCTAATGAGTAATAAATATTTAATATTCCAGGTTCCTATCTTAATCTGGAATGCTTCTTTTTTGAAGCTACTCAGCTGTCAATTTTAAAAATAATTACTTGCAAAATATAAACAATTTTTAAATTCTAATTGCATTTAAAGAGAATTAACAGAAAAACAGAATAACAGAGTTGGAAGGAATCTTGGAAGTCTTCTAGTCCAACCTCTGAAACAAGCAGGAGACTCTATACCGGAGAAATAGCTGTCCAATCTCTTCTTTAAAAACTTCAGTGGAGGCGACCCGGAAAACATCCAATTGAGAGGCGACCCAGAAAACATCCAATTGAGAGCAGGATCGCCGGAGGAGACGCGAATAGAGGAAGAAAACGGAGAGGCCGGCTGTGGCCGGCCCGAAGACGGCACGAGGGCGGAAACAATAGAGGCGAGGGGAGAAGACCGAGGAACCAGCGAAGAAGGAGACGGGGGCGAGAGAAGACCAGAAAGAAGCAGGACGAGGGAAGAAGAGCCCTGGACTTACCCAGCTGGAGGTCGGAGGAAGCTGCGAAGCCACCCAGCCGCAACGGAGGAGAGCCAGCAGACGCAGGGAAAGGAAGACAAACAGCGTCCGGAGGAGACAGCGAAAAACGGTGAGACAGGCGGGGGGTGGAACTGCGCGCTATGGGACGCTGAACGGAGAGCGAGGCTAGAAGCGGGAGGAAGAGGCCTTCACAGGACCCCCAGAAGACCCCCCCAGGCCCCCAAGAAAAGTAACAGAAGCGACAAGGAGCCGGACGGGCGGAGCAGGAGAGGACAGACCGGGTGGGAGGAGGCTACGAAGCGAAGGGGGAAAGAAGAGAAGGGGGGGAAAACATTGCAGAGACACTGTTCCCCTTCCCCCCCTCCCCCACAACGGACGGCAGGGTATGAACAAAGCTGGAAAGCAACCCGGTGAGCAATAAGGGGAAAAGTAGAGGGGAGCAGTAAACACAGGCTGACAGAAGACAGGAGGAAGCGACCTGGGCAAGAAGAAAGAAGGGAAAGAAGGAGCCAGAAAGGAATAAAGAGAAGAAATAGACTGGCAGAGGGGAGTGAAGAGGAAACCAAGGCAAAAGCACTGAACTGGTTCACTGGCTCCCTGAATATAAAACTGCCAGAATACAGGCCCCTACCCCTACACTGCCTAAACCCTGAAGCCTCCCCCCTCGAAAGGCTAGAATACTGGACCAGCACCAGACCACAACCTAGCGCCCAATTTGGTCCAAACTGGGACCCAAAACAGTGCCAGGACAACAGGAGGATAACCTCAAAATGGCCTCCAAACAGATCACACTGACACAAACGAAGGGAGTTGTAGCCTCCCCAGCCCAGCGTACTAAACCACCAGGAACTACTCTACCCACCCCCACACCCTCCCATCCAAATACAGGCACCCAGAACCATACACCTTCACAGGCCAGCCCAACAGCACACATGATACAAAAGGCAATAGAAATGCTGGTTGAAAGGTTGGATGGAATGGATAAAAGGTTGGCGGAAAGGGACACAAAGATGGAGAGGAGGTGTGTAGAGGCAGAACAAAAGATGGAGAAAAGATACAACGATACAAAACAAATGCTGCAAGAACAAGGTAGAGAGATGGAGAGGAGGTGCGTAGAGGCAGAACAAAAGATGGAGAAAAGATACAACGATATAAAACAAATGCTGCAAGAACAAGGTAGAGGGCTAGAGAGAAAATGGGAGGAGCAACGCAAGGCGATGGCTGCAGATATGGAGCAAATGAAGGAGGCAATACAAGCGCACTACAAGGAAATAGGGGAGGAAATGGAGAAAAACTTCCAGGAAATCAGAGAGAAGGTGGACAACGGATGGAGAAAGTGGAGAATCAAGTAGAAGGCCAGACAGTGGAGATAACAGAGATGAAAGGGGTGGCCCAAGACCAAGCCTCCATGATACAGTACTGGCAAATGGCGTCAGTAATCAGGTTTAGAGGCTTGAAAGAGACACCAGACGAAACCCAAGGGAGCTTGACCGGAACCTTTATAGAGGCCCTGGCAGCATTTCTGGGTAAACCAACCCCAGTTATTGAATGGCAAATCGACAGGCTCTACAGAGTGGGCGCACGTACGACAACAAACAGACACCAACCAAGGGATGTGGTCATCCACTTTGCGACGCAGGGATTCCGGAACCACATCTCAGCCACATCCTACAACAATACCTTATACATAAAGGGGCAAGAAGTGAAAGTACTGAAAGAGATCCCCCAGACGATGCTGCGAGACAGAAAGGAATACAAGTTCCTGGTCGACGAACTGAGATCACGTGCTCTGCGATACAGATGGGAAACCCCCACGGGGATGACATTTTTCTATAAAAATAAAAGACACCACCTGAACTCGGTCCAACAAGCCAGAGATTTCCTGGAAAAGGAACTGAAGCCGGAGGGACCCCAATACACCACGAGAGAAGACGCAGAAAGATCACCAGACCGACAGACCGATACAGGAACACGAGAAAGGAAAAAACTAACTCGAGACACGACGACACAGAGAACAGGAAGCAACAACAACAACAAGGGAGCAGGACAGACTACAGGGGGCAGGATAACAAGATCCACCACCAAACGCACAGAGCAACACGACACGATCCCTATATGCAACTCGAACACAAACCTGGATACCATGGGAATGGGACCAAAGAAGACCACAAGAGATAGAATGGAAGCGGTCTCGGAAGAGTATCCTGAAACAGACAATGACGACTAAATACTTGACATGGAACGTCAACGGACTAAATTCCCCACAGAAAAGGAGGAAGATATTTCATTATCTGTTTCAAGGAGGAAACGACATAATTTGCCTACAAGAAACACACATCAGAGCAACGGACCAGAAATACTTAATCAACAACAGACTAGGTACGCATTTTGTCTCAGCGGCACCACAAAAGAAGAACGGGATTGTTATATACGTGAAGAAACATGTAATAGCCAAGCTAATAGAGTCGGATTCCCAGGGTAGATACCTAGCAATCGAAGTGACACAGGACGACAAGAAAATTCTAGTGATGGGCATATATGCCCCACATCAACAACAAGGAAAATTCTACAAAAAGATACACAAGAAGTTAACACAATTTAACTACAGATCATGTATTATACTGGGAGATTGGAACGGGGTCATAGAGATTGCCTTGGACAAGAAGAAGACAAAACTTAAACCACAAAAGCACTCCAAGTTGCCTAAATCGTTCTACGACATGAAGGAAGACCTGATACTGACGGACATCTGGAGGGAACGGCACGGCAAAGAGCAAGAATTCACCTTTTTCTCCAACAGGCATCAGCTGTTATCCAGAATTGATTTCATCCTGACATCTAGTGACTTGCTAATTCGCCTAAACGCAGTGTCAATCCTACCCAAAGTACTAACAGACCACAACCCAGTAAGGATGGAATTAAGACAAGATAGGAAATCGAGGAGATCCTGGAGGATCAATGAAAATTCTGCAGCGCTAACAAACCGGGGCGGTGGCTGGCTTATACCTTAAGAAAGAAACAGAAAGCCCGCATAATTGAAAAGATAGAGTACAAAGGCAAGGAAGAATTCAAACAAGAAATCATCAAGAAAGCCTTCACAGAGTTCTACTCAAAGCTATACGCCGAGGAGAAGATACAGAACAAAGAGATAGAAACGTTTCTACAAAACGAAAACTTAATGATACTCACCGATACACAACGAGATGCCCTGAATGCCCCAATCACAAAGGAGGAAATACACTCAGCAATCAAACAACTGAAAACAGGAAAGTCACCCGGGACGGATGGGATAACGGCTATCTATTACAAACATCTCCAAGAGGAAATGATAGAACCCCTCAGAGAACTTTTTGTCAACATACAAGAAGGCGGCCAAATCCCACCCTCCTGGAAAACAGCATACATCTCTCTAATTCCCAAAGAGGGAAAAGATAATGCACAACCGGCGAACTATAGACCCATCTCACTACTGAATACAGACTACAAAATCTTTACAAAGGTCCTGGCCAACAGACTAATGACTGTACTACAAAAAATAATTCACCCGGACCAAACGGGGTTCATACAAGGACGTCAGATGAAAACCAACGTGAGACAGCTGCTGAACATAATAGAGTACTTGGAAAGACACAACCAGGTACCTGCAACCCTCATGTTTGTAGACGCAGAAAAAGCCTTTGACAGACTGAATTGGCCATTCCTGACGAACCTAGCCCGGGGGATGAAAATGGGAAAGCAGTTCCTCAACTCCATAACAGCAATCTACCAGAAACAAATGGGCCAGATCATCGTGAACGGCGAACTAACAGACCCATTCAATATAGAAAGAGGCACGAGACAGGGTTGTCCGCTATCACCACTGCTATTTGTCTTAACGATGGAGATCCTACTGAACAAGATAAGAGCAGCAGAGGATGTAAAGGGCATACAGATTGGAAAACAGGACTACAAACTGTGTGCCTTTGCAGACGACCTACTGGTGACAGTATCGCAACCAATACAATCAACAAGGAGTCTGATGGAGATACTGGAAGACTATGGCAAGGTATCAGGCTTTAAAGTTAATATATCAAAAACGAAGATGCTAGTTAAAAATCTAGACAGCAAAGCAAAACAGGACTTGGAAAGAATAACGGGTTGTGAAATAGTTAAGAAAGTTAAGTAACTGGGGGTGGAGATAGAAACAACGAATGCGAAATTATACAAAAATAACTACGAGGTGCTGTGGAGCAAGATACAAGAAGATCTGGAAAGGTGGAAAACACTACGACTATCCTTGCTGGGCAGGATAGCAGCAGTAAAGATGAACGTCCTGCCAAGATTTCTATTTCTCTTCCAAACGCTACCTATACTCAAAAAGGACGAGGACTTGGACAATTGGCAGAGGGGCATCACCAAATTTATTTGGGATGACAAGAGACCGAGGGTGAAACTAAAAATTATCCAGGACATAAGGAAGAGAGGGGGACTAAAAATGCCTAACCTAAAGCTATACTATTACGCAGTGACGTTAGTGGCGGTGAGTGACTGGATCAATATAACGAATGATAGAATACTGAATGTTGAAGGGCAGGGTCTGCTATTTGGCTGGCACGCATACCTAGTATCCGACAAAAAGGCAGACAGGAACTTCAAGGAGAACCCACTACGGATCCCATTGTTATGGGTCTGGAAGAAATATAAACACCTCCTACACGGCAAGATTCCCATCTGGACGATCCCCGGACACGCAATAGGGGATACAAACACATCCCAAGGGCAAGAGGTGGTGCCATACAGTAAACTTATACTGGGAGAAGAAAATAGGTTCCTCTTAATACCCCAAACAACACTAGCAAACAGAGGAATAGGAGGTACCTGGCTATCATATGTACAACTGCAATCAAGGTGGCGTAAAGATAAGAAGAAGGGCTTCTCCCGAACCGACGAGAAATTAATTGAGCAGATTAGAGATCAGGGGATCATGCACATCAAACGAGTGTACAACATTCTGATAGAAATGGACTCTGAAACCGAGCTAGTCAAGAACTGTATGGTGAGGTGGGCACAAGACTTTGGACACTCTATCGCCATGGACACGTGGGAGAAAATATGGGTGAGGAACGTAGAATTCACGAAATCGCAACACTTAAGGGAAAACTTCTACAAGATGTTCTATAGGTGGCACCTCGACCCGAAAAAACTATCGCTCATCTACCCAGACTCCCAGCCCAAATGCTGGAGGTGTGGAGACGGGGACGCTACCTACTTTCATGTATGGTGGACATGCAGAAAAATCAAAGCCTTCTGGAGGAAGATATGGTGGACACTCCAAACCATTTTCACAAAGTACATAGAATTTCTACCTCAGGTTTTTTTGTTAGGGATTACAAAGGATATCACTACCTCAGAGACAAACTTATTTCTGAACTTGATTACAGCAGCGAGATTGTTGGTGGGACAATACTGGAAGAACCCAGAAATACCGCCTATGGAAGAATGGACTGTGAAAGTAACAAACCTGGCGGAAATGGCGAAAATATCAGCATACTTGAAGGGTCGTTCCAATGAACAATATTTGACGGACTGGAAACAATGGATAGACTACATCCAAGAGAAACACCAATCAAACAAAATGCATCTGGCGTTTAGCTAAGGCTCGAAGTGAAGAGGGAAGAATGTATAACAAATCAAATGTTTACAAAAACTAACACTTAATGTTGAATGTATATGTACAAATATTTACCGAACCAGACGTTTACAAAGATTAATACTTAGTGTTATATCTAGTGCTCTATGATGACTGCTTATAGATATGATCTTATGGTTAATGTTGAACATTTTAACATTGAAAGAGCAGACTGAATTTCTACCTCAGGTTATTGAAGTACTACCTCAGGACTTACTGTTAGGGACCATACAGGTTAAAAAACGTAACAGGTGTATAGTAGAGGCTTGAAGTGAAGAGTGAAGAATGTCTACCTATTGTTGTATGTTATGTTCTACGATGATTGCTTCTTAATATGATTGCTTCTTAATATGATCCTATGCTTAATGTTGATTACCTTAATAATGAAAAAGCAGACTGAATCTTTACCCCAGGTTATTGAATCTCTAGCTCAGGATCTTTTGCTAGGGATCATAAAAGATAAAATACAACAGACATATAGTTGAGACTGGAAGTGAGGAGTAAAGAATATGTACCAAACCAAGCGTTTACAAAGATTAATACCTAGTGTTATATGCTGTGTTCTCTGAGGATTGATTATTAATATGATCTTATATTTAATGTTTAACTACTACCTCAAGACCTATTATCAGGGATCATAGAGAATAAAAAATGTAACGGGTGTATAATAGAGGATTGAAGCGAGGAGTGAAAAATGTTTACCAAACCAGACGTTTCCAAAGAATAATACGTAGTGTTGTATACCAGATGCTATGATGTTTGATGCATACAAAGATTTTATGTACAATGCTGAATGTTTTAATAAAGGAATTTAAAAAAAAAACTTCAGTGATAGAGCACCCACAGCTTCTGAAGGCAAGCTGTTCCATTGGTTAATTGTTCTTACTGTCAGGAAATTTCTTCATAGTTCTAGGTTGGTTCTCTCCTTGATTAATTTACATCTATTGCTTCTTGTCCTACTTTCAGGTGTTTTGACCTCCTCTTCTTTGCAGCAACCCCTCAAATATTGGAAAGTCTGTCAAGATCTTTCTGGATCTTGAGCCTATCTTCTGGAGTATTCTGCCAGCTTGGTGTCATCTGCAAAATTGGCAATGTCATTCTTTTTTCGTCATATTAATCCCTATGCATTCAAGGAGGCTTTAATCCTTGGTTTTATGCATTTGTGTAGAGGTGTACTGATTTTTTTTTACATATAATGCACCTCTACTTTCTCTGTTGTTAGGTCTGCTTTAATTTATATCCCTCCAGCAGTACATTCCAGTTGTGAGTTTCATCCCACCATTTAGCAATTACATGTATTCTATGACTCAGGTTTGTAGATAATTTGCATACTATATGGTTTCTAAGGTGTTATGCATTTCCCCATAGCAATGGATCAATTATTTTGCAGATTTGCCAAATTTGTATTATTTTCTTCTGCTTTTGCATGCTGGAAATGTAATAAGAAAAGCAATAGTTATGATTAAAAACAAGATTGCTTATTTATTTAATGTATTTGATTTACTTATATTTCACATTCCACTATGGAATCTAAAACAATTAAGAATGCCCAGAGGTGATGCAAAAACAAAATCACTGAACAGTTTAAAAATAAAGTATATCCATTGAAACATTGGATAAATACTGTAGGTATGAAATTCCCAGAAACCTCTTGGATTAGTAATGCAGAGATAAAGCAATGAAGAATTAAAGTAATCCTTGTTTTTAAACATAAACTTCTGATTTACTTTCTATTTTTCACTTCCCTGTTTATATATTTGTATGTTTGAAAGAAATGACTACATTCATTACTTCTTGATTTTTGAGGGGAAAGTTTCCAGTTCTAGAATTTAATTCTTTCAACTCTCCTGTCAAAAGAAGTGCTCTATCTGGCATGGTAAAAATAGTAAAGATTCCTTAGTTTCTTAAATATGACACAGGATGCTGCCTTGAAGAATCAATAGGAAAGAAACTCTTAGAAAAACATTTGCAAAAAGAGATGAAAAAGGTGAAGTCACAGTTTGTGCAGGCCTGCTTAGTGTCAATTTGGAGGGATTTTGAAGCAATGAGTACCTTCAGTACCTCTTGATCCTGTTTAGAATCCCCGTTAATTAGCAGTAATTGTGTTATTGCTTAACACTTCTCTGAAACATCTGGAGTCTTTCTTGTAGTTGTCTTGTTCTTGTAGTTTCTTGAAATTAAGCCTCCTACTAATTGTGTTTGGGAGGGATACCATCATAACTTACATTGTAACCTTCTTATTCTGTGCTGTATGTGGCTACTCTTATCTAAAACTCTAGTCTAGATGATGATACCACAATAGAAATGTTGCCTGCTCTACTTATTAATTCCGTGTTGTTGTTGTTATTTTTTTAAAAAGAACAAATCTTTCATAGTACAGGGAAAAACAGAGCTGAACTCAGAACTAAACTTCCAAATTTTAGGAATAGAATATTCAAAAATAGGATAGAGAGCTTCCTCATTTTTCATACGCCTCTTTGAGAAAGAAGATTTGTGCCACTAAAAAAGAGAACATAGATCGGTGCATTCTAATTTATATTGTAGCATCCACATCATTCAGTTAATTTGTAACTCACCTGAGATCACCTGAAATATCTACCCATCGATTCCAAGTTCCAAATCCTGTTCCAGCACCATAGTTCAAAAATATCCCTTTCAGCCTCATATCATTGCACCCATACATTAAAAACAAGTAGGATGAATGGGTTACCTTTAAGTGTTCAGAAATTCAGAAACTCAGAAGACTTCTTTGTTAACAGCTAGCACAGCGGTTCTCAACCTATGGGTCGCGACCCCATTTGGGGTCGAACGACCATTTCGCAGGGGTCGCCGGACACCGCGGTCCGCCATTTTGTTTTTTGTTTTTTTTTCGTTGCGCGCGTGCGCCATGCATGCGCGGATCGGCCCGTCGCGGTCCGCCATTTTGATTTTTTTTTTGTCGCACCGCGCATGCGCGGATCAGGCCGTTGCGCGCAAGCCGCGCATGCGCGGATCGGCCCGTCACGGTCTGCCATTTTTTCCCATTGCGCGCGCCGCGCATGCGCACATCGGCCCGGCGCGCACCGGGGTCGTGCCGCGCATGGGCGGGGCAAGTGGGGTCTCAACCTGAAAAAGGTTGAGAACCACTGAGCTAGCAGCAACTTTCCCCAAGAGACCTGTTATAGGAAGGCACTTAGAAAGAATTGTGTCATATGCATATAACATAAGTGGGGATATATTAATTCTAAAATTAATAATAATTCAATCCTGGAATTTGTACCCCCATTCCATTCATCTCAATAAATCTTACTGAAGAAAGCTTTGAGACTTGTGCTTGGAAAAGAATCGCTTTCAATTTTAGGTAGCAGCCAAAAAAGCACACAGAAGGCAGTCTGCAGTTGAGATAGCTTCCCATTGTACCTCTTTAGTTGCTTCTGCTTGGATCCCATTTTACTATGTTCCCGAAAGCCCCTTCATCCATTTTTATAAATCCTGAGGTCCAAATTGCTGGTTGAATGTTGCCACCCCTTAACCACTGCATACAGATGTTCTTGGAGAAAAAATTGACACTGAAACAAGGAACAGTTGTTGAAATAGTGAGCTGGCGGTACAGGTAGGAAATTGGAGATCAAGTAGGGAAAACGTAATTGTGAACCACCAAGCCAAATAAAGCCCCTGTTTTGAACTCAGGACAATGCTAAGCCTCTTTCTATTTGTTTTCAAAAAGAATTACCAGGACATTTAGGTTTACATACTGTAGTCGTGTGCTAGAGTGGTTTTTTTTTTTTTTTTTTTGGTTAAGTGTGATTTCATACCACTTTAGAAAATTCTTTGGGTTTTGTAAATGACTTACATTCTTGCCCAAAGAATGTTTTGGAAATAAGCAGGTTAATGGGAAAGAACATTTCAGGCATTCATGATAGCAAAAAATAGATGCCTCAAGGTCACAGGGATCCTCTTTTCTGTCAAGTTATACAGTGGCCTGAATAATGTTCTGTCTTTCTATATATATTTCAACTACTTTTTATTGTTGAGGCTTTACTTGTAAATTTGGACTATCTGTAGCAGCCTATTTAATTTCTCATTTTTGCATACTGTAAACAAACCCACAAATTTAATATGAATACAGGTACTTGCAACAGTTCATTTAGTGACCGTTCAAAGTTACAAGGGCACTGAAAAAAGTCATGACTGTTTTATGACCGTTTTTCACACTTACGATCTTTGCAGCAACCCCATGGTCACATGATCAAAATTCAGGCGGTTGGCAACTGACTCATATTTATGACGGTTGCAGTGTCCCAGGGTCATGTGATCAGCTTTTGCAACCTTCTGACAAGCAAAGTCAATGGGGAGTCCAGATTCACTTAATAACCATATTACTATCTTAAGAAATGCAATGATTCACTTAACAACTGAGGCAAGAAAAGCCGTAAAATGGGACAAATTCACTTAACAAATGTTTCATTTAGCAACATAAATTTTGGGCTCAATCGAGGACTTACCTGCATGATTGGTGTTTATAGTTTTTTTCCTCTTTTACATTTGAAATATTTTTATATGAAATAAAAAATAGATAGATTGCAGTATATGGTTTAAATTTAAGTGCTCGTTTCAGTGTGTAGCCTAATGATTTTTTCAGTTAGTTAGCACGCTGTTTACATTACCTGATCGTACATTGTACATTGCCTGATTTAACAATCATGTATTATACGATGTTTAGGGGAAAATGCATGAAATTGGTTTTGGGATCTTCTCTGATTCTTCTCTCTTTTACCCTATAGATGGTATTCACAGTGTTACAGCATTTTGCACCTTAAGGGTTACAATCATCACTGATGATATGCTTACGAATAGCATCACAGTACGACTGGAAAACATGTCCCAAGAGAAGTTTCTCTCCCCTCTGCTGGCTCTCTTTGTGGAAGGTGTGGCTACTGTACTGTCAACAACCAAGGAGGGCATTTTTGTCTTCAACATTCAAAATGACACAGATGTTAGCTCCAATATTCTGAATGTGACGTTCTCTGCCCTACTTCCCGGTGGCATTCGAAACAAATTCTTCCCCTCTGAAGACCTTCAGGAGCAGATATACCTCAACCGGACTCTGCTCACGCTGATATCTACTCAACGAGTATTGCCTTTTGATGATAACATTTGTCTGCGGGAACCTTGTGAAAACTACATGAAATGTGTATCTGTACTGAAATTTGACAGCTCTGCACCATTTATTAGCTCAAATACTGTACTTTTCCGACCCATACACCCTATCAATGGTCTGAGATGTCGCTGTCCCCCTGGGTTTACTGGTGACTATTGTGAAACAGAGATTGACCTCTGCTATTCTAATCCATGTGGAAACAATGGCCTTTGTCGAAGTCGAGAGGGAGGCTATACTTGTGAATGTTACGAAGACTACACTGGTAAGTTGTTTCTTGGTGCCTTAAATATTGAGCATGCATTATGAATTTAGGAAAGGGCACTCTTTTGCTTTCTCAATTAATCATAAGGTTATAAGTAACCATTAGACAAATTTGAACTTTTTTAATATATAAATACAATTATAGGAAAGGCCATAGTTAGAAAATATAACTTTCATAGAATGTATGTTGCTTCCATCTGGTCACTCCCAGCCCCGAGTATCGATAAGGTAAGGAACTACTCCTCTTGAACTCCTCCCACCCACTTATCTCTCTTACCTTTGACCTTTTGGATGACTGCACAACAGCACCCCTCACAGTTGCAAGTTGAGGTCTACCTGTACTTTCCTGCTGAATGGTCTCTCTGAACAAAAAATAGATTGACATTTTCTGCTATTAAGTGTAGTCTTAAGTCATTGTTGATATTAATGTTGTAGGGGCAGGAACATCATCTGCTAGATCCAACTTACATTATTTCCTTGGACAAAGCTGATTAAGGCATATTACTACAACAGTCAAGGAAACAGCACAGATTGTGCATCTCCCCTTAACTGCTATCAGTTGAGGGAACTGTAAATATGTGGCTTTGCCAGTCCATAATTGCCATTTCAGTCTTTCATTTGTCTTGTTGTCTCTCTTTGGGATTTCTATACTTGCCAACATCTGCTTTTGTAGGTACTTTATCTTTACTGAGAGATCGAGAGCTTGTTTTTAAATATGAGTTATTTGAAGCTGGAAAAGATAACATGATAGTTGAAGGATAGTGCCAAAACAGTAAATAGGGCACATTGTGTAATTAAAAGGCTGTGGCCTTGGAAATTGCTTTTCAGATGATCCCTGCAGATAGAAAAGTCTGGCCATGGACCATGCAAACTTACATGTGGATGTGGGATGAGTGATTCACCAAGGAAGCATAATCTTTGGAAACAGACCAATCTGATGGGCATCAGTCCAGAAATAGTTCACTGTGATTCAATATTTAAATCAGGATTAAGAATCTGAAAAACAGAATTCCATAGTCTAGGAAGAGAAAAACAAAAAGTGCTGTCATTTGTTTTAGGAACATTATGCCTTAATAAGCATCTAACATATATCACATTTTTGTATGAACTAGTACATTGATTTTGAGCTGCATTCCTATAAAATCTAGAGTTTTAAAAAGTGACTACTACTTAGCTGGTTTGGGGCAGAATATGATGAAATTTGCAGCGATAAAGGGCAATTTTGCAGAAATAGCATATAGACTGGAAAAAAAAATGCAAAAGAAAGGGTTGACCATAAGGAATAATAACATGCTTCCCAAAAATGTGGTGGTGTTGATTATGGGTTTTGAGACAGAAATAAAGAGAGATTTACCTGCTGATCTTTTCCATTTGCTCCTGTTGCCATGACATTGTGAGAATTAATTCTTAAAAATTCTATATTAGAGTTGCACCTAAAGAATATAATAGATTACCCATGTGGATAAATAAAATAGCAATACAGGTAGTCCTTGACTTACAACAGTTTATTTAGTGACCGTTTGAAGTTACAACAGCCCTGAAAAAAAGTGACTTATGACTATTTTTCACACTTACGAATGTTGCAACATCCTCATGGTCACTATTCGGAAGCTTGGCAACAGACTCATATTAATGACGGTTGCAGTGTCCCAGGGTCATGTGATCCCCCTTTTGCAACTTTCTGACAAATAAAGTCAATGGGGAAGGCAGATTTATAACAACCATGTTACTAACTAACAACTACTGTGATTCACGTAAAAACTATGGCAAGAAAAGTCGTAAAGTGGGGCAAAACTCACTTAACAAATGTTTCACTTAGCAGCAGAAATTTTGGGCCCAATTGTGGTCGTAAATCAAAGACTACCTGTCCGCAATCATCAGCTTAATCTGAGATTTGGCCAAATCTAGTATATTCCTGTAGCATTTATATATGTTCTGCAAAGGCCAAACACTGGGAATGTAAGAAATATGTAATGATATTACATACCAGGTCCTTCCTATTCTTTTTTTGTTTATGTCACCATAGACTTAAAAGATTGAGTTATCCATGCTGAAATGGTAATACACAAAAGAATGCAGTATTTTTGGAAGGTCTAAAATTTCACTTTATCCTTTTAAGAAACATACTTCACAGATAATCAAAAAGTAAAAATATTTTTAAAATAAATAGCATAAAAATGTCCGGCTCTTTGCTATGATATATGCTGATTATAAAGAAAATATACTTTAATCCCTGAACATCTTGATTTCCTCTAGAACACAATTACGTCCCAATAAAAAGGCTTCTTTTCTCCCTTGTTTCCATTTTCACTAATGCTCTGAAGCTTTCCATTGTTTGATGTAATTTAGACATGATGAAAGTTTCTCAGTCTTCAGGATTCTTCTGTTTCAAGGAGTAAGGTACACAGAGCTTTTACAAGCTATTTCTGAAATGGAAATACCCACTAATTATAATTATCTGGAGCAACTGCACTTCCTGTGATGCAAGGAGGTGAGTGATAAGGACACATAATATTTGTAGGTTTAAAACAGATCTGGAACAATATTTTTTTTCAGGTCACCAGGCACCATCTATCTACGTGCTAAAAGAAAACAAAGGAAAATTTCCAGAAGGATTTTTTTTCTGTCTCTTTTAAGTAGAAAGCAAGGCCTAAATTTCTTTAGTTTTGGCTTAATGTGTTCCATGAAAATACTGTATATATATGCTTTGCTCTAGTATACCCATGAAACATTTGAAATCATGATCACTGGCTGAAATTTTTCTGATTTCAATTTGGAATTGGAAACCTGACACATTAAAACATTTTTCTCAGTCAAAGATAGCACACAATCTTTGAAACATGTGCTGGGGGCAGTGTGTTAAAAAAAAAGTACATTTAGAGCTGAGACAAAAAACCCACTTTATTTAATTCTCCTAACAATTTCTTTGTTTAAAAGATTTGTATGGCACCCATCTTAAAACACAACTCTATTGGCTCACAGCAACAATAAAACCCAAACTATAAAACACATAAAAACATAAATGTGTAAAACACAATTGAAATGCCTCAGTTGTCCCCTTACAATATCCCAACAAGCAACCCAAAACATCCTCACTCTACCTCAGTGCTGGGTAAAAAGCCAGGTCTTGATGGCCTTCTGCAAGGCAAAAGGACGGGTCCTGCTGTATCACTGGGGGAAAGATATTTCATAAATTGTGGCAGTCACAGACAAGGCAGGCTTCCAAGGTCTTTCTCCAGCACTGGAGATGGATAATCCACCAATGGGTTTAGACTGTGTTCCTGCCCAATCAGATCAAGTCAGCCAAAGTTGCAACGCCTGTCCTGGGCTAGATTGTCCCAGTCTCGATTTGATCTTGCCCAAGACAGACGTAGCAAGTTGGCTCTTAGGCAGATACAGTTTCCATTGGTGGATTCTTTATTCTCTATTCTCTTCAGGGTTCTGTGACAGTGCTGTATTCAGCACTGTGTTTTTTCCTCTCAGTTGGCTGAAGAACTATTTGCCTTTAACTAGGAACGGAGGCCTTCGTTCCTCCCCCTCCCCCCCCACTTTCAACCATAAAGGCTTGAGGCTGAGGGGACTTGCTTCCCCTCTGTAACACAGCCCTCCTTCTCCTCTTGGACAGCACTGGGCTCAGTGCTGCTCCTCAGCCCTCCACAGTTCCCCATTGCCTGGAAAAGCCTCTGGACACGCGCGAAGGCTAAAAATGGCCGTTTGCAGCTGGCGCATGTTCGGAAGGCCAATTACCTCTTTTCCAGCCTTTCTTCGTGATCGGAGCTTGCGGCTGCAGCTTGGGGGGGGGGCAGAACGAGAGCGCAGACCCCAGATGGCTGTTTGGAGCCAGAGAGCATTCCAAAGCTCCATTTTTTTCGTCTCAGAGGGCTGCTTGGTTTAGGGTGGAAGGGGATGCCGGCGACAATACCCCCAGACCTTGTGCAGCTGCCATTTTGAGTGTGGTGGCCATTTTGGTTGTGGCAGCCATTTTGAGTGTGGCAGCCATTTTGACCTCCCATTTGGAGTGTGGCAGCCTTTTTGGGTGTGGCCGCCTTTTTTTTATAACAAATTTTATTGGTTTTTTAATCTTTACAACAGAATGCTCAAGACACACCGTGGTGGTTAGGTGATCAATCATCCAAAAACAAAATCATATAATAGCTCAAGTAAATACATTAAATGTTCTCCAGCATGAGTGGATGTCGAATCCACTGATGGGTTAACATAGCCTACTTGCCCAATTGACTAGGTCCGAATTTTAGCCCCGCCTCCGGCCGGAAGTTCCTCTCTTCCCCAGTTTTTACCTAGTCTTTAAGCCCTAAGCAGCTCGTTGTGTTAGCTCCGCGAGTTAGTGTTTTTTGGTTGAAGATTTTGGTTTTAAAGTTTTTTCTCTTTGCCTAGGAGTGTTAGGCTGAATTGGAAAGACCAAATTTAGCAAATAGATTTTTTTTCTCCTCCTTCCCTACTTCGTCGGGGATCCCGGAGGCGAGGCCTTCCCGGGCTCAGGCCCTTGGGAGTGTGGGAGCCACAGGGGGAGACATCCCTGGGCTTCCAGCCGCCGCCGAATTTAGACCCGACATCTCCGGACTCCACAGCTGTCGAGCGGAGAGGTAGGCTGAGAGAATCCCTCAGCAGCACCAGTCCGGACGACGCGGAGATAGTGGAGGACCGCTCCACCTAACTGCAAGTGGGGAAAGGAGTGGGGAGGAGTTCGCTGGGTTACCGTAAGGGTGGAGATCGGCGGGAGATCGTTTTCCACCGAGCGGGTAGACCCAGGGCCGTTGGCGGTAGGGAGAACCGTGTGGCCACAAGGCCGGGAGGCCATCTTGGAAGGCCAAACCCAAACTTTGGCACGGCAGCCATTTTGAAAAGGGGGCGCTCCCTTCCTTTGTACCCTCTCTGGCGTGAAAATCCAAGAGGGAAGCAGTCGTTTGCTGGCAAACGCAGCGCTTTTCCTTTCCGGCACAGATTCCGATATAGTGGTCACTGAGAGCCGGGTAAGGAAGAGAGGGCCTGCGGAGAGGCGGGCCTCAGGCTTTTGGGAATTTTAGCAACTGTCTGAGCACCGTAAAGGCCTAAACCACCTGGCCTGTAGTGGAGTTAAGGCAGATCGAACGCCATTGTGCAGGATAGGGATACAAATCCCTCCGTCTGCAGGTCTAAGTGACCACGAGCCGCCATCGCCATGCAGGATAGGGGGTAAAACCCTTCGGTCTGCCGGCCTAAACGACGCTTGCGATAGCTGCTCACCCTCAACGAGGTCGAGATACCCGGATAGGGCCCTACGCTGAGCAATGGCAATGGCAGATGGTGCTTCGGCCCAAGGCTCAGCCCCCCTCCCTCTTCACCGAAATGCAGAGCTACGGAACAGGAACCGGGGGGGGGGCAAGAAGAAGGCCAAAACAAAACATTTGACTGAGCCGTCAAAGGCAGCTGAGCGGCAAGCCATAAGGAGACATCAAATGTTGGAAAAGGAGTTTGCCAAAGCGCAGAGGCTCAGGGAAAGCGGGGCAGAAATGATTGCCCTCCCTCCACTGGACACACCTATACCCTTTGGTCTTCCTGGGGCAGCTGGACAAGAATCCAGGTCCTGGTCTCCCAGGAGGGAGACGGAAAGGGAGGGGTCTCCTATCTCTGTTCCATCTTCACTGGAGCATTCTGAGCCTACAACCAGCCAGGAGGAGGCTGGGCACACAGGTAGGAAAAGGAAAAGGTCTGGTAAGTGGCCATCACAATTCCACTCCTATATGCAGAAGGCCTTTGACCACTTCATGTCCTCTAAAGGCGCTTCCTTTTCTCAGGGCTCTCACACACCACCGGGACACACCCCCCGTGGGGGGAAGGTTGTGTTTCATGATTCTGATGTGTCTGAGACTTCTTCACAGGTCGCAGAGGAGGAATCCGAGGATTGGGACGCTGTCGGGGCTCCGCTGTCGGAAGATGAGGACGCAGCTCCACAACCGGTTTCAATCTCAGGTTCATTTGACCAGTCCCTCTTCTATTCCCTTATGCTCAAGACCTGTTCCTCGCTTGGTCTGCCAGCTAAGACCAAGGAGGTCAGACCTCCATCCTCGGAAGAGGAGGACGCTGAAAACCCGCTAATGCACTCACTGGTGTCAGAGGTGATCCAGATTCCATGCACCAAGGTGTTCCGGTCAACGGTGCGGTCCCAGTGGACCAACCTAGGGACTATCCCTTCTCCAAATAGCGTGGAGAAAAATATATTTAACGTCTGCACACCCTTCGCCTCGCTGATAGAGGTGCCAGAGGTTGATGCACCGCTAATCTCTCTTTTCTCTTCATCAGCCATCCCAGGAGACATGGCCGAGTCGATGAAGGCGGAGGACAAGAAACTAGAGCTCTCCCTCCGTAGAGTCCACCACTCATCAGTCTGGGCCATTAGGGCCGCATCCTCAGCCTCAGTCGTCTCCAGGGCTGTGATCATGTGGCTTCGGGAACTCCAGGCAAGTGTTCCTTCGGATCAGGTACGTATACAGCAGACACTGACCAAGCTGCTGACAGCAGCAGAATACACAGCAGACTCAACCCTGTTTGCCTCACGATACTCGGCCAGGTCCATCGGGGGGACAGTGGCCTCCAGGAGGCTTATCTGGCTGAAGAATTGGAAGGCCGATCTGAAATCCAAGTGGCGGCTGGCCACCTCTAAGTACTCAGGAACGAAGTTGTTCGGAGCGATCCTGGATCCGTACGTGATCGAGGACAAAAATAAAAGAAAGGTCCTGGCTCATCCTTCCAAAAGGACAGACAGGGAAACACAAGAATTCCGTAGACAAGCACCCCGACAAAGCGGGAACGGGGAATGGAGGCAGCCCTTTCAGGGGGGCGGTCCTGGGATGGGCCCAGAATTCCGCGCAACTTCTCCTACAGACAGGAGCGCGGCCAGGACCGTCCGGCCTCCGGCAGGGGCCAACCTTCAAAGCGCCCCTTCAAAGAGGTGGGAGGCCGGCCCTACAGACGTACCAAGTGACGCCTGGGACAGCCCCATCGGGGGTCGTCTGGCGCTGTTCAGCAGGGTGTGGCAGACGACCACGACGGATGCCTGGGTCAGGGAGACGGTGGCCCGGGGCCTAGCAATAGAATTCTACGCCTTCCCACCAAATCACTTCATAAGATGCCCGGTGTCTCGCAATCCTGCAAAGGCGAGACTATTAGATCTGGCCATAGATCACCTGGAGGAGATAAGAGCCATAGAGCCGGTTCCTCCAGATCAGGACGGACAAGGGTTCTATTCCATTCTCTTCCTTGTGCCCAAGTCATCGGGGGATTGGAGAGCAATCCTCGATCTCAAGCGGTTAAACCGCTACGTAGTGTACAGGAAGTTCAAGA
Source organism: Bothrops alternatus (assembly GCA_034064705.1). Lineage (NCBI taxonomy): Eukaryota > Metazoa > Chordata > Lepidosauria > Squamata > Viperidae > Bothrops > Bothrops alternatus. Next base: position 22,618,684 of record JARGCV010000006.1, read on the forward strand.
TGCAGTCCCTCAGATCCATTCTGGCCAGCATCCGAAGAGGGGACTTGCTGTCCTCCATAGATCTCACAGAGGCATACCTACACATCCCGATAAGGCTGGAACACAGAAGGTTCCTCTGATTCTGTCACAGGAATCGGCATTACCAATACAGGGCCCTACCATTCGGCCTATCCTCAGCTCCCCGAGTGTTCACGAAGGTTCTGGCAGCGTTGGGAGCGCACCTGCGCATGATACCGGTGGAGTTCAATGCTACCTGGGCGACATCCTGATACTCTCAAGCTCCCCTCAGGCAGCACAGGCAGATCTTCGGGTCACCCTGAGCACCCTTCAGGACCACGGCTTCTCCGTAAACCACCAAAAAAGCCACCTCACGCCCTCAACGGAGTTACTACATCTAGGGGCGATCATAAACTCAAAGCGTGGCATGGTGTACCTCTCCCAGGAGCGCCGGGAGAGTTTATGGAAGCTAACATGCCTAGTAGAACAGAGGAAGGCGGTCACCATAGTGCAGTTGTCACAGCTCCTGGGGAAGATGGTATCATGCCTGGGCATCGTCCCGTGGGCCAGGCCTCACTCCAGAAGTCTCCAATGGTTTCTTCTTCCCTACCAAAGGCTAAACCAGAGCGCTTCCCTCTGGAGAGTCAGGGTACCACCCCAGGTCCTAGCATCCCTCAGGTAGTGGACATCAGACGCCCTAAACAGGGGGACACTGTTCAGGGAACCGGACAGGATCATGGTGACGACTGACGCAAGTCTGTTCGGTTGGGGGGCACATTCCATGGACCAGATAGCCCAGGGAAGGTGGAGCCCACAGGACCTGGGCCACAAGATAAATTGGCTCGAGCTGAGGGCCATTCACGTGGCCCTCCTACAATTCTCACCCCACTTGGCAGGGAGTCACGTGCTAGTCCTAACGGAGAATGTAACAGCAAAGGCACACGTGAACAAGCAGGGAGGGACCAGGTCAGAGGCCCTCATGCAGGAGGCTCGGGCTCTGGGTCTATGGGCAGAACAGCACCTGGCCTCAATCAGAGCAGAGCACATATCAGGGGAAGCAAACCACCAGGCGGACTCTCTCAGCAGAGTCACGGTAGATCACGCAGAGTGGAGACTGAATCCGGACATGTTCGAGGCAATCTCGGACAGATTCGGACGTCCCACTCTGGACCTCTTCACGTCCCCAGAAAACACGCAGACACCCCGGTTCTTTTCCAGATTCCAAACCCGGGGAGCGGAGGGGACGGACGCGCTCAGATGCAGGTGGCCCCAGGGGCTACTGTATGCCTTCCCGCCCCTGATACAAGCAACGATCCGCAAGTTGATACTGGAGCAGGCGGAGGTGATCTTAATTGCTCCATACTGGCCACGGCGCCCGTGGTTTGCAGACCTTGTGGACCTATCGCTTTCGCCAGTGTGGAGACTCCCCCCGAGTCAAGTCTCTCTGAGTCAGGGGAAGCTTCAGCATCCAGACCCACAGTGGCTACAACTAGCCGCTTGGCACTTGAGCGAGAGGGACTAAGCAGACAGGCCTTCTCAGAGGGCGTCATATCAATCATCCAGGCTTCCCGCCGACCTTCCACCAACAGGATTTACGACACCACCTGGAAGAACATCTCTTCCTGGTGCAGTAGGCAAGGATTAAGCCCACTGGCTGTCACCATTCCCAACATCCTAGAGTATTTGTTGGAAGGCATGAACAAGGGACTAGCGACCAACACCATTCGCAGACAGGTAGCAGCACTGCAAACGGTCCTCGTCTGCGAGAACGGGGACCCCTATCACAACACCCGCCGGTGAGCGCCTTCCTAAAAGGGGCAGTCACAAGACGGCCCCCAGTAGTCTACCGTTTCCCCTCCTGGGAGCTCCCCAAGGTCTTGCAAGCCTTAACTGAAGCTCCTTTTGAGCCACTGGGGTCTTTCACACTCCGTTTCCTGTCATTAAAGGTGGCCTTCCTAGTGGCCATTACCTCGGCAAGACGGGTTTCGGAGCTGGCGGCCCTATCGGTCTGATCGGATTTCATCACCTTTGCAGAGGACAAGCTTATCTTACGCCTAGATCCATCCTTTGTACCCAAGGTCAACTCATGGTTTCACAGGTCCCAGGACCTGGTACTACCTAACTTCTGTCCGCATCCCACACATCGTCTGGAGAGACGATGGCACACCCTGGATGTGCGCAGGGCCCTGCGCCACTATGTCAAGAGGACGGCGACCTTCAGGAGGTCAGAGGCCCTATTTGACTCTTTTCAGCCTTCATCCATGGGACAGAAGGTGTCATCCTCAACTATTGGCAGGTGGATCAGGGCCTGCATAGCCAAGGCCTATGTCTCATTGTCACTACCGGTACCATCTAATATCACGGCTCACTCCACAAGGAGCGTAGCCACCTCGGCAGCCTGGCTCACCCAGGCATCAGTGGAGGAGATCTGCAGAGTGGCTACATGGGCTTCTCCATCCTCCTTTGTGAAACATTACAAGATCGATCGATTTGCTGCAGCGGAGGGCTCGTTTGGCAGGAGAGTGCTGCAGCAGGTTGTTGAGTCCTCGTAAGAGCTAGCCTAGACTCCCACCCGAAGGGACATTAGAGGGCTTGGGTACGTCCCATCAGTGGATTCGACATCCACTCATGCTGGAGAAGAAGCGTTGTCTTACCTGAACGCCTTTTCTCAGCATGAGGGGATGGAGAATCCACACCCTCCTCTAACTAGTCTAGGCAGATTTGTTTCTCTTACAGGACGTTGAATGGAGCAACAAGGTCCGACCTTCTTGAGAGCTTCGCCTGGTAAAAACTGGGGAAAAGAGAAACTTCCGGCCGGAGGCAGGGCTAAAATTCGGACCTAGTCAATTGGGCAAGTAGGCTATGTTAACCCATCAGTGGATTCTCCATCCCCTCATGCTGAGAAAAGGCGTTCAGGTAAGACAACGCTTCTTCCCTCTCTATTTCCCTCAAATAATATAACCTATTTAACATAATCCATTTCTACGTAACATATCTATAAATCCTAATCCTGTTTTGAGCTTTATTAATTTACAATTACTATAGTCCAATTTAATCTTAGATAAATGTATTATCATTTCTGGTATCCCTTCTAAAATACGAATCCAGATATATTCTAATTCATAATCTCATAAATCATTGATTTTATCACAGATCTCTCTTATTTCTTCAAATAACATTTAAATCTCATTCAAATAATTTTCATATCTAAAAAAAAAGAACACATCTATTATTACACAAAACATCGTCTTGCTAACTTAATACACTCAATTAGTTGTTAAAGCAATCCGAATTTCTAAAAACCTCTTTCATATTCTTATTCTCATTCCATTACAAAATAATTTTCATACAAATAAACATATTATTCTAAAAATACATTCTTACTCTGTTTAACATATATATTCTAATAATCACAAATTTTCAACTCTAAATCTTAATCCTTAAATCAATCCATATTTCTCAAAACCTTTTTAATCCATTACATATAATTTTGAATTTCTCTTTTTAATCTTATTCTGGCTTTCTTTTTATACCAAGCAGGTTTCCGTAACAAAGCCTCTATTTCAGCAAATAGATCTCCCATTATTGCTTATAATATCATTTGGGTCTCGTTCTCTGTTTTTAACGCCTGGTTCTCATAGAGTTGTTGTTGTTTTCAAACAATAAAGATGTATCCCTTTAAAAAAATAAGTCCAAGACATAGGAAAACAATATTCTCCAGCTTAGAAGATATAATAATAAAGTTTTATGATAAGGATTTTTCCAGGGCCCCCAAGTAACCAAAAATAAAAATAGTCAATAAGAAGTTTTTTCCTTTGTTATGGAAAGCTCTTTTCCCCAGATAAACAAAGGCAGCTCTTTCAAAGCAGGGAAGTAATTCCAAAAGGCTTTTAACAGGAGAGTGGTTAGGCAGAAAGAGAGAGGGAAAAGTGTCACCGGGATCATGGTGTGGCCGCCTTTTTGTGTCCCTTATTGGGACTGGGTCTTTTTTGAGGCCGCCATCTTGGGGCCTGCTCTGTGCCGTTTTCTCACCTGCGGCCACTATTTGAGACCTCTGGAGCCTCAGTTTGCAAAGGGACCTTGCACGGCCACTGTTGCCTCGGAACAGGCCTGCTAGACTCCTCAGGCCTGCTTCCTTCATCTGCTCTAAATACAACCTTACATAACACCATTCCAAGGCCTGTCAGACCTCAGTCAGTATTTGATCTCCATGCCCACTCAGGCCTGTAATATATCCATTTCACAGCCTGCTTAGCAGGTTTGGCTCTATCTGGTTTGTTCCTTTTCTTTCACGTGCATTTAATCTCCTTGGATTCAATTTCTGGGTTCTTGGTGTCTCCAGGTTTTCCTGAAAATCAGGATTACTCCATTGGGATCCTGGGCCTAATTATATTAACAGCTCTATCTGGGTTCCAGGCGTCTCCTATCGTGCGCCTGTTCTTATCCCCACAAACAGCTCTGTCTGGATACAAGGCGTCTCCTACTGTGCGCCTGTTCTTAACCACACAATCAGCTCTGTCTGGATTCCAGGCACCACATATCATGTGTCTGTTCTTATCCACACAAACAACTCTGTCTGGATACCAGACGTCCCCTATCGTGCGCCTGTTCTTATCCACACAATCAGCTCTATCTGGATTCCAGGCATCCCCTATAGTGTGCCTGTTCTTATCCAACCAATAGCAGTCTCCAGATACCAGGGGTCCCCTATCATGCTCCTGTGTTACCTGAGGATGGAGGATACTAGGCCCCCCACAAAGGACGTCTTGCTGTCCTCCTCGACTGCAAAATGCCACAAATCCTCTAATCAAGAGGCCGCAGGTAAGATCTCGGCCAAGGCCAGGTCTACCTCAAAAACTTCCAAGGGAGCTGAAAAACAGGCCACCTGGAGACACCAAGCCCTAGAGAAGGAATTCTCTAAAGCACAGAAGCTAGCCAGGTTGGAGACCTCACAAGCCGAAGTGCCTTCTTTTGATCTGCCCGTGGGGCCCTCCGCTTCTCCACTGGGGATATGATCAACAGGGGAACCTCTCCCGTCTCCTGCACCGGGGGACATGGACAGGATTCATCCCATCACTCAGCCCTCCACTCCACGGGCTCAACATGTGGCCCCTGAAGCTACTTTCACCCCCACTGCGGCCGGGCTTAGGCCAAGTGAACCGGTCCCCCTCCCCACAGAGGACCGCCTAGCTGAGATGATTGCACAGGCGGTACAGCGTGCTCTTGAGGCCAGATCGCAAGTGGCTAGGTTACCCGCGGTCACCTTTCTACCCACCCACCAGCCGGCTACTGAGTCCTATTGCGCGCCTTCTTCCCCTTTGCAGTCCATTTACTCTGAGGACTCGTCATCTTGTGAATACAAGGCTGATCTGGAGATTCCGATGTCTGAGGAGGAGGAACCCTCCCCTGAGACACCATCACTTAGTGGTCTCTTTAACCCTGCCTTTTTTGTGCCCCTGCTTCGTAAGGCCACTTCCACGGCACATCTCGGACCGGATCCTTCCATGCCGGCAACTTTAGTCACTCCAGACTCGGACGCAGATCTGAATTTCACCGAACTGGTAACAACACAATACCGCATTCCTTGCCCTCCCATGTTTTTCAATGCGATCCAAAAGCAATGGGTATCCCCGGCCTCTTTTCCCCTTCCAAGTAGCAATGAGAAAAGACTTTATAACGTGGTCCAGGACCTGGAGGTGGCTCTGGAGGTACCTGCGGTAGATGAACCTTTAAGACCCCTTGTATCTCCAACCGTCATTCCTGGCGACGTTTCTGAGGCCCTCAAGGCTGAGGACCGTAAATGTGAGCTCTCTTTCCGTAGAACACATCAAGCCGTGGTGTGGGCTATCAGGGCAGCTACCTCTGCATCCTTTTTTAACAGGTCTGCTCTCCGCTGGCCTAGACAGCTTCAGGCCAGGATACCGGCGGAGGATATCCGCACGCATCAAGATCTAAGTAAGATGGTGGTGGCTACAGAATATGCTTCCGATGCCACCCTCCAGGCTGCCAGGTTTTCCTCCAGAGCCATGGCATTCAACGTCACTGGCCGCTGTATGCTCTGGTTGAAACACTGGCACGCTGACGCCAAGTCCAAATGGCGCTTGTCAGCAGCCCCTGATAAGGAAATTGTTTGGTGAAGCTCTCAATCCTTACCTCACTGAGAATAAGGATAAACATAAGGTCCTCAATCACCTCCTTAAACGGTCGGACAAACGTCCCAACACCTATTTACATAGGCAGCCCTTTCACACTGGAGCCAGGTCCAACTACTCCCAGCCCAACCATTCTTTCCCTATCAGACAAGACAGATAGGACAAACAGTCTGACAGACAGGTTTCCAGACCCAGACAACAATTATAGGGCAAACGGCCCTTTCGCGGGAGCAACTGCCTATTCCACCGATCCAGGTGACTCTCAGGCAGATCCTCCCATCGGGGACAGACTCTCTCTCTTTGCCCGCCAGTGGGAAGCCACCACCACGGATGCATGGGTCCTAAACACTGTGCATCACGGACTGTCCCTGGAGTTCATCTCCAACCCGCCGAATCGCTTCATTTCTTGTCCCCAACTAAGAAATCCAACAAAGAAAAAACTAATGCGAGAGGCCATTGGTCACCTCTTAAACATACGGGTCATAGAGCCGGTGCCATTGGATCAGAGAGATCGGGGATTTTACTCCATCCTCTTCGTCATCCCCAAGGCGTCAGGGAGATGGAGAGCCATTCTGGATCTAAAAGGATTAAACTATCATCTTGCATACCGCAAATTCAAGATGCAAACACTCCAGTCCATCTTGGAAAGCATAAGAAGGAGGGACTTCCTGACGTCTATCGACCTCATGGAAGCATACCTCCACATCCCCATCTCTCTCACCCAACGCCGGTTTCTAAGATTCGCCCACAGGGGACATCATTATCAGTACAGGGGCCCCCCGTTTGGCCTATCCTCGGCTCTGAGAGTCTTTACCAAGATCCTGGCGGTTCTAGCAGCTCACCTGAGAATGGTGCCAGTCAGAGTCCAGTGCTACCTGGACGACATTCTAATCCAGTCATCATCGATCCAGGCCGCTCAGGCGGAACTTGAACTGGTGATAATGCTGCTCCAGAATCACGGGTGCTCGGTGAACTTCTCCAAGAGCCATTTGGTCCCCACAACATGGTTATTACACCTAGGGGCCATCATAGACACGGTGGAATGCCGGGTCTATTTATCCCAAGAATGCCGAGACAGCATCAGGGAGTCAATTCTCCAATTGCACAGGGGTTGAACGGTGACGTTGGCCAGCCTCTCTTAGTTACTGGGGAAGATGATCTCAGCCATTGCGATTATACCTTGGGCCAGGCTCCACTCCAGGAACCTTCAGTGGTTCCTGCTCCCCTTCCAGAGACTGCACATCAGTTCTCCAATCGAAGGGTGAGACTTCTGCTTCTCGTCTCGTGATCCCTCACATGGTGGCTCTCGTCGGCCATGCTCAAGGGGTCTTACTTCAAGGAGCCCGATCGACTCACCCTTACGACTGATGCCAGCCTATTCGGCTGGGGAGCACACCTTCGCTCACAGTGGGCCCAGGACCGTTGGTCCCGCTCCGACCTTCGGCACAATATCAACTGGCTAGAGCTCAGGGCCGTACACCTGGCCTGCGCCACTTTCGCAGCATAGTAGCAAAGCATCACGTGTTGGTCCTCACAGACAACGTGGCTGCCAAGGCACATGTGAACTGGCAAGGGGCCACCTGATCTCGTGCACTCTTGACCGAGGCACTCCTGCTGGGCTCCTATGCAGAAGCCATCCTGGCCTCCATCAAGGCCGACCACATTTCAGGGGAGGCAAACACTCAGGCCGACTTCCTGAGCCAGGCGACGGTGGACCATTCGAAATGGCGCCTGCACCTGAGGATCTTCAGGGAGATCTGCCACCGCTTCGGACTGCCAGTTCTAGACCTTTTTGCCTCCTCGACAAATGCCCATCTCCAGCGATTCTTTTCCCACTTTCTGTCTCTAGGGGCAGAACAAGCAGATGCTCTTCGGAGCCCGTGGCTGGAGGGACTGCTTTACGCCTTCCCTCCTCTTCCTCTGGCGGTTGTCCGCAAGCTTCTTCGGGAGCAGGCGGACATTCTTCTAGTGGCCCTGTATTGGCCATGGAGACCATGGTTCGCCAACCTAGTGAACCTCTCTCTAGCGGCCCCATGGAGGATTCCCCCAGATCGGGTCTCATTCAGCCAGGGGACCCTTCTTCATCCAGTCCCCCAATGGCTCCAGTTAGCCGTCTGGCACTTGACCGCTCAATCCTGTCCCAGGAGTCCTGCTCGCCGGGGGTCATTATCGTAATCCAGGCCTCCCGTCGGTCCTCTACCAACCGTATTTACGAGGCCACGTGGAGGAACTTCTGTTCATGGTGCTCGAACCACCACTTGACCATTCCAGACTTGACAATTCCACATATATTGGATTACCTTCTACAGGGTCTGGAGAGGGGCTTGGCTCCAAACACATTGCGCAGACAAGTCGCCACTCTCTCCACTGTACTTACCTGTGACTCAGCAGTTTCTCTAGGTCATCATCCCTTGATCCGCTCGTTCATCAAGGGGGCTACTAACACCAAGCCCCCTGTAGTGCACAGGTATCCCTCTTGGGACCTGCCACAAGTTCTTCAGGCTCTAACCAGACCGTCCTTTGAGCCCCTCAAGACATGTGATATACGATACATATCACACAAGGTCGCAATCACGTCTGCGAGACGAATATCAGAATTAGTGGCACTTTCAGTCAGAGATGACTTGTGCTTTTTTCACCAGGACCGAGTGGTCCTTCGTCTGGACCCTGCCTTTCTTCCTAAGGTCAATTCTCTTTTCCACAAGGCTCAAGAAATTGTACTCCCAGATTTCTGTCCTCACCCATCTCATGCCCTGGAACAGCAATGGCACCTTCTGGACGTCTGCAGAGCACTCCGTTACTACATCTCACGGACAGCTGCCTTCCGCAACTCTGAGGCCCTCTTTGTCTCCTTCCATCCTTCTTCCAAGGGTCAGAAGGTGTCCTCCTCCATGATTGGCAAGTGGATTAGGGCGTGTATTGCGGGGGCGTACCAGGCTGAATCATTGCCAGTTCCACAATGGGTAATGGCCTACTCAACCCGTAGCGTGGGTACTTCCGTGGCCTGGGCCACTCAGGTGTCCATTGAGGACGTTTGCAGAGCGGCCACATGGCCTTCACCATCTCCTTTTATAAGGCCTTACAAGATTGACAGGTTCGCCTCGGTGGAGGCCTCCTTTGGTAGGAGGGTTCTCCAACAGGTTGTACCTCAAAGTGCCACGACGAACTGGCCTGCTCCCCTCCCTCAGGGACAGTAGGCTTTGGTATGTCCCATTGGTGGATTATCCATCTCCAGTGCTGGAGAGGGGTGTTGTCTTACCTGAACGCCTTTTCTCAGCATGGAGATGGATAATCCACTCCCGCTCTTGCAGGTTACTTAGGCCTAGGGCTAGATTTATGAGCCAACACGTCTTGCTGTCAGTCATGGCTTTGCCTGCGTCGAGACTGGGACATTCTAGCCCAGGACAGGCGTTGCAACTTTGGCTGACTTGATCTGATTGGACAGGAACATAGCCTAAACCCATTGGTGGATTATCCATCTCCGTGCTGAGAAAAGGCATTCAGGTAAGACAACATCCCTTTTAAAGGGCAAAGTTTTGGGGATAAAGCAGGCTTCCAAGGTCTTCCTAAATGGCAAAGTTTCGGGGAAGGGACTGGGAATGTGCCTACCCTATCCAAACTGTAGGATGGGAAGATACTCTCAAGGAAGTAATCTGATCCCATGCCATGTAGGTCTTTAAAGGCGATAATCAGCACATTGAATTGCACTTGGAAGGAAACTGGAAGTTTGCGTAAGAGAGGTGTAACATGGATAAACCTACAAGTTCCCAGATTGGGCAGGCTGCTACATTCTGGACCAGTTGTAGTTTATTTTATTTATTTATTTATTTTATTTGGGTTTCTATGCCGCTCCTCTCCAAGGGACTCGGAGCGGCTAACAACATATATATAAGAGTGAAGTACCATAAAAAACCCAAACAAATATATCTAAAAAAAAATCAATAAAAAACACACACATTCAATTCAACAATCAACCACAGTCATCCCCAGGCCTGCCAGCAAAGATGAGTTTTTAGATTTTTCTGGAAGGCCGGGAGAGTCGGAGAAACGCGGACTTCAGGAGGCAGTTGGTTCCAGAGGGCGGGCACCACAACAGAGAAGGCCCTCCCCCTAGGGCCCGCCAAACGACATTGTTTCGCTGATGGGACCCGGAGGAGGCCAACCCTGTGCGCTCTCACCGGTCGTAGAGAAGTATGTGGCAGAAAGTGGTCCCGTAAGTATCCTGGTCCCATGCCATGAAGGGCTTTATAGGTGATAACCAACACCTTGAATTGGGCTCGGAGACCAATAGGCAACCAATGCAGCATGGGGAGTGTTGGTGAAATGTGGGCACAATGCGGAAGGCCCACAACTGCTCGCGCAGCTGTATTTTGCACTAATTGTAGTCTCCAAACACTCTTCAAGGGTAGCCCCATGTAGAGAGCGTTGCAGTAGTCGATCCTCGAGGTGACAAGGGGATGTGTGATTGTGAGGAGAGACTCCCGATCCAAGTAAGGACGCAACTGGTGCACCAGGTGAACCTGGGCAAATGCCCCCCTCGCCACAGCCGACAAATGATGATCCAATGTCAGCTGTGGATCGAGGAGGACTCCCAAGTTGCGGACCTTCTCTGAGGGGTTTATAGATTGACCCCCCAGAGTAATGGAAGGACAGATAGAATTGTCCTTGGGAGGCATCACCCACAGCCTCTCTGTCTTGTCAGGGTTGAGCCTCAATCTGTTAGCACCCATCCAGACCCTCACAGCCTCCAGACACCGGCACATCACCTCAACCGCTTCACTGATTTGGGCAGCAGTGGAAATGTACAGCTGAGTATCGTCAGCATACTGATGGTATCTCACTCCATGCCGATGAATGATCTCTCCCAGCGGTTTCATGTAGATGTTAAAAAGTTGCTACAAAGGAAGCCCTATGTTAAGCGCCTAGCAATAATCCGGTAGGAAGAAACTATGGCATGAATAACCATAAGCAAGGCGTCCTGGTACAAGAAATGGTGTGATTGGCATCCAAAATGAATCTGTGCAAAGACATCACTCCCTACCCCCAAGCCATGACTGTCACCTACTCATTGAGGATTTAAATTTGATTTAAATTAATTAAATGGACTTAATATGTCTATGTTCTCCCAGTAATGTGTTTAATATTTCTTTCATCAGATTAAAAATTACTTGATAATAGTATTTGAAGGCTTCTGGACCATACTTACAATCTTTAGAAGCTGAACTTTTCAGCTAAATTGTGTGCCTGATCCTTGAAAAATGTGAAAAGTTCATCCATTATTTCTCTTCTCTCCCCACCCCCCTTTTACAGGTAGTTCTCAACTTATGAGCCCAACATTTCCATTGCTAAACAAGGAAGTTGTTAAGTGAGTTTTGCCCAATTTTACAACCTTTCTTTCCACAGTTGTTACGTGAATCATTGCAGTTGTTAAGGTAGTAATGGCTACTTCTTGACATTGCTTAATAGAAGGTTGCAAAAGGTGATCACATGGTGATGGGATACTGCAGCCATCATAAATATGAGTCAGTTGTCAAGATTTTGAATTTTGATCAGATGACCTTGGGGATACCACAACAGTCATAAGTCTGAAAAATGGTCATAAGTCACTTTTCCCAGTGCTGTTGTAGTCACTAAATAAGCTGTTGTAACTCAAGGACTACCTGTATTTTATACCATATTCTTTGTTGAGTAAAGCAAATGGGTTGAGGAAAGAGAGGTCAAAAAATTGTGAAACGTGCATTTCAATTACTCATTGCAAGATAACATTTTTAGTATTGTTGCAATTGTTTTCATGGTGGAAAGACCTGTCAACATTTGGATGGAAGAAAAAAGTTATTGATTAATTTGATTGCATAATATTAACATGTGACATACAATATAATGCATGTCTTGCCTGAAGAAGTGCTTTCCATATAAATTCAGTCAACTCCCATGATCTCACAGCCATATTGGCTGGCAGACAATAGGAGCTGAATCCATCGTGTTGAAGAAAGGAGGTTGGGGAAGATGGTTGTTGAACACTGCTGTAGAAGACAACTAGATTTTTATCTCTTTTCACTCAGTGGGTGAACTTGAGCCAGGTACTCTCTATAATCTTAGAATTGTTGTGCGAATATACTAGAAAAGAACATGCACTGCCTTCTTCTCCAGCATGGTGGATGTAGAATCCACTGATTGGGTTATTTCAGCCTTCCTGCTCAGAGAGACTAAGTCAGAGCTTTAGTCACGCCTCCTTTTGGGTGTGTCTTCCCAGTTTTGACTTAGTCTTAGGCTCAGCAGCAGGCAGTTTTCTTGGCTCCATTGGAATATTCTATTTTGATCACTTTAATTCGGTTTTGTTTTTTCCAAATTGATTCTAAATTCTCTAAATTGTAGCTGTTTGGGTTTTGGCTAAATTCTTAAGGACTCTGTCCTTTCTAGAACCTCGAGCCTCTTGGGCTCTGGCAGGGCTCTTCTCCTCCCCTCGGGGCCTTTAGGCCTTCCACAAGCAGGACTCTCGGGTAGTTCACACCCATTTTTTCCGACACCTCTGGACGGCGAGCGGACTTTTACAGCCGGCAGATCTCCGCCCGAGCTCCAGGTGCACGGGGCTCCGGCGTTGGATGCATCACGGACTCTCACGTCCCTAAACCGCAGGTTCCAGGACGGGGGGAGCGGGGAGCATTGCCTCTCGTCGTGTTTCGCTTCCCCTTAGTGTTTTCAAGCCTGTTTCCCTCACCAGAGATACGAGGAGTTGCGGCCGCCATTTTGACCACGTGGTCGCCAGGCGGTCGCCATTACAGACTCCCGCTGACGGCCGCCATTTTGAATTAGGGCCTGCTAGGCCGCTCTTCGGAGCAACTGTCGCCTTGACCTGGGCTGCCAGGTCCGAGCAGGGGATCAGATAGCGGATTGTTTTCAAGGGGCTCTGAGGTCCATAGGCAGACGCCATTTTGACCTCCAGCCCGGTTCGTGCAGGCTAGGCCGGACCTCCAGTGGTTATCCGGGACTGCGTTGGCAGGCCTAACGGAGGCAATCACCTATATTCGAGGGGTTGTTTCTGACTGTGTCCTTACTAGAAATATTAAATAAATAAATAAGGTTGGATATAGGAGGCTGTCATAAAGCAGATATCACTATCAGTGGTCTCGATATTGCCCTCGGTCCTGGTCCATCGTGAGAGTTATTCTGACCGCCTGTTACTGTTAGTAGTGGCCTTTAGCCACCAGGCCTAATCGGACAGGCCTACTGACCTGTCTGACTGTTCTGCCATTTGCCTTTTTTGTTCAGTATGAGGAACGGGTGCGTTCCATCTCTGACTATCGATCTGCGTCCTTGGTCCCCTTTTTTTCGCTAGATATCCTCAATTAGGCCCTATCTAGTCGCAATGACAGACAGTTCCTCGCCCCAGGCACCACAACTCTCTGGTACCCCCCCTGCGCAGTCAAAGCGCAGATCTACTGAACTGGAAGCTGGGGGGGAGAAAAAAGCCAAAACCAAGCATTTGTCTACTAAAGAGATTTCCAAGACAGCCGAGCAAGAGGCCTCGAGGAGGCACCAGGCACTAGAGAGGGAATTCTCCAAAGCACAGCGGCTCCTATCCAGCGGGGCCGAACCAGTTCCTCCTGCCCCACTGGATACTGCTACCTTGGAGCTTCCATTGGCACCAGTGCAAGAAGCCACCTGGATTAGTTCTCCTCTGGGGGCAACCAAACAGGCAGGTCCCTCTCACTCCTCCCCCTCCTTACAGCAGGGCCCCGAAGTTGTTCATGCTCCAACGGTGGTTCGGGCTATCCCTAGGGGCCAAGGGAATATGTGGTCTCAAAGCCAGTTTCAGGCATTCATGCACCATGCCTTTGTTCAATTTATGTCCTCCTCCAGGAGTCCACAGGCCTCCTCCCAACCTCTGCCTCCCCCTACAAGTCCCTCTTCTCTGCCGGGTTGCACCACGGCACCGGGTTCAGATGTCTCTGAAACTTCATCTCAAGTAGGAGAGGGGGAGTCCGTGGATTTGGCTATAGCTGACACTCCCATGTCAGAAGATGAGGAGGCAACGCCCGATCAGGCATCTGCCTCGTGTCTTTTTGACCCATCCGTCTTTAAATCCCTTCTTTTGAAGGCCTGTGCTACCACCAATCTGACCTCAGTTCAGGAGGAAAAACCTTCTACCTCTGCAGATCAGGAGTCCAATCCTTTATTTGCGGTGAAGGTTGTGGACCAAAAGCAAATTCCTTGCCCCTTCGTGTTTCGGGATGCGGTTGAGGCCCAGTGGTCATCTCTGGCCACTACCCCCAAAGAAAGTAGTATGGAGAAGAAATTGTACAACGTCTCTCCTTCATTCGCTTCCATACTTGCGGTCCCAACGGTTGACTCTCCCTTAATTTCTTTATTTTCTAATTCCGCCATCTCAGGTGACATGGCAGAGGTTCTGAAGGTGGAGGACAAGAAGTTTGAGTTCTCCTGTAGAAGAGCCCATCAGGCTTTGGGGCTGGCCATAAAGGCCGCAACTTCTGCTTCTTTCTTCGCCAGAGCGGCCATCACTTGGCTCCGTGATCTTCAGACTCTGGTTCCCCCCGATCAGGTCAGAGTACACCAGACACTTGTCAAGCTGGTGGCGGCCTCTCAATACATGGCTGACGCCTCTCTCCATTCGGCCAAGTGCTTGACCCGATCCATCGCCGCCACAGTGGCTTCTCGCAGGCTACTGTGGTTGAAGCTGTGGAGGACGGATCTAAAGGCCAAAGGGCGTCTCTCCACAGCCAAGTACACCGGGAAAGATCTGTTTGGCCCTATTCTTGATCCACACATGGTCAAGGGTAAGGACAAGCGCAAGGTTCTGGTGCACCCCTCCAAGAAGTCAGACAGGTGGCCACAGCAGGCTTTCCGTAGGCAGTCCTTCCATCCCTCGGGATTGTGGGAGTGGCGACAGCCCTTTCAAGCAGGGCAGTCCTGGGATTGGACCAGAGGTTCACGATCCTTCCCTCAGAGGCAGGATCGACAACAGGACCGCCCGAGCTCCAGAGCCAGGGGCCAGTCGCAGACCAAACGTCCCTTCAGAGGTTCCGAGGGCCGTCCCTACAGACACTCCAAGTGCGGGGATTTTCCGATAGGAGGGCGCCTGGAGCAGTTTTACCAGGTCTGAGAGCAGACCACCACCGACTCTTGGGTCAGAGACACCGTCAGACGGGGTCTGGCACTCGAGTTTTATGCGCTCCCACACGATCGCTTCCTACAGTGCCCAGTATCATGGAATCCTTCAAAAGCACGTCTTGTGTCCACCGCCATCAAACATCTTTTAGAAATCAGGGCCATAGAGGCAGTCCCAAGGGATCAAATTGGAACAGGTTTCTACTCCATCCTGTTCGTGGTCCCCAAGGCATCAGGAGGATGGAGGGCGATATTGGACTTAAAGGGTCTGAACCGATTTCTAGTATACAGAAGGTTCAAGATGCAGACCCTAAAGTCAATAATTGCCGGTATAAGGAAGGGAGATTTCCTCTCCTCCATAGATGTTACCGAGGCCTACCTCCACATCCCGATCTCCCAGGAGCACCGCAGGTTTCTGTGCTTCTGTTACGCACACCGGCATTATCAATACCGGGCTCTTCTGTTTGGCCTGTCTTCTACCCCAAGGGTCTTTACGAAGGTCTTAGCGGTATTGGCAGCCCACCTTCGGATGATGCCGGTGCGAGTACAGTGCTACCTGAACGACATCCTAGTACAGTCCAGGTCCCTTCAGTCAGCAAGATCGGATCTGTCGACCACCATTCAGATCCTTCAGGATCACGGGTTTTCGGTGAATTTCAGGAAAAGCCACACTACCCCCACAAGACGAATACTCCACCTAGGAGCCCTGATAGACTCTGACCTTTGCAGGGTCTATCTATCCCAGGAGTGACGGTTGAGCATTCGGAAATTGGTATCCCAGATTCGGGGTGCGAGGACGGTTCCTCTGGTACAGTTGTCCCAGCTCCTGGGAAAGATGGTATCTTGCATGGGCATAATCCCGTGGGCAAGATTACACTCGAGCCTTCAGTGGTTCCTCCTCCCCTTTCAGAAGCAGAACCTCAGCGTCTCCTCCAGAAAGATTCAGGTTCCGTTCCACATTCTCTCATCCCTCCAGTGGTGGTCTTCCGCAGCCATGTCCAAGGGGACCATACTCAAGGAGCCCCTCAGGCTCATCCTGACCACAGATGCCAGTCTGTTCGGTTGGGGAGCTCACCTCCAGACTCATTTGGCCCAGGGGCAATGGTCCAGGGCGGACCTCAATCAAAATATAAATTGGCTGGAACTCAGGGCAATTCATCTGGCTCTCCTCCATTTCTCCTCCCTAGTGTCAGGCAAGCATGTGCTAGTCCTGACAGACAACGTGGCAGCCAAGGCTCACGTCAACAAGCAGGGAGGGACACATTCCTGGGCTCTCCTGCAGGAGGCCATGGTGCTAGGTTTGTGGGCAGAGGCCCACCTGGGCTCAATCAGAGCGGAACACATTTCGGGGGAGGCAAACCGACAGGCAGACTCCCTGAGCAGGGCAACTGTGGATCATTCGGAATGGCGCCTGGATCCGAGGCTGTTCGATATGATAGCGAGCAGGTTTGGCAGGTCATGCCTGGATCTGTTTGCCTCCCCATCCAATGCCCAACTCCCCAGGTTCTTCACCAGGTTTCCGACAAGGGGGGCTGAGGGGACGGATGCCCTTCGGTGCAAGTGGCCCGAGGGTCTGCTCTACGCCTTCCCTCCCCTCCCGCTGTTACAAGCCACCATTCGCAGGCTGATATTAGAACAGGCGGAAGTAATATTGGTTGCTCCATATTGGCCTCGACGTCTGTGGTTTGCAAACCTAGTGGATCTGTCTCTGTCTCCGCCGTGGAGATTCCCCCCAGACCAAGTAGCTCTCTACCAGGGGGAGCTCCTGCATCCGGACCCTCAGTGGCTCCAATTAGCCGCTTGGCACTTGAGTGGGAGAGTCTAGCTAGGCAGGCCTATTCCTCGGGGGTGATCTCTATGATCCAGGCCTCTAGACGCCCCTCGACAAACTGGATTTACGACGCCACTTGGACAAATTTCTGCCAGTGGTGCACCTCATGTAAATTGGACCCTCTTTCAGTTACAGTCCCTAACATTTTAGATTATCTGCTGGTAGGCATTTCCAAGGGCTTGTCCACTAACACCATCCGTAGGCAGGTTGCGGCCTTGTCCACGGTCCTCACCTGTGATACTCTGGGTCCACTTTCTCATCACCCAGCGATCTCCGCTTTTCTTAAAGGGGCAGCCAATTCCTGTCCTCCCACAGTACATAGATACCCATCTTGGGATTTACCTACTGTGTTGCAGGCCTTAACCACGGCTCCTTTCGAGCCTCTCCAATCTTGCTCTCTGCATTTTCTCTCTTTGAAGGTGGCATTTTTAGTCGCTATCACTTCGGCCAGAAGGATTTCGGAGTTGGCCGCCCTCTCAGTCAGCAAAGATCTCTGTATCTTCCATGAGGACAGAGTGGTCCTTAGATTAGACCCCTCCTTTATCCCCAAGGTGAACACCGGTTTTCATAGATCATAGATGTGTGCAGGACTCTGCGCCTCTACATAAAGCGTACTGGGTCTTTTCGCAAGTCGGAGGCCTTGTTTGTCTCCTTTCAGCCATCTGCCACGGGCAGGAAGGTGTCCTCTTCTACCATTGGCAGGTGGATTAGAGCTTGTATTGCTAGGGCATACGCCTCCCAGTCACTTCCAGTCCCGGCTCGTATCACAGCTCACTCCACGTGCAGCACAGCAACCTCTGCCGGCCTGGTCTACCCAGGCCTCTGTAGAGGAGATTTGTAGGGCGGCATCTTGGTCATCCCCATCTTCATTCATCACACACTACAAGATTGATAGGTTTGCCACGGTGGATGCCGCATTTGGCAGACGGGTTCTTCAACAGGTTGTTTCCTCTAGGGAGACACCAGCGTAGACCTTCCCCCCCAAGGGACATGGGGGCTTTGGTATGTCCCAATCAGTGGATTCTACATCCACCATGCTGGAGAAGGGGCGTTGTCTTACCTGAACGCCTTTTCTCAGCATGGTGGTGTAGAATCCACACCCTCCCTTGGACAGGTGTCTAGGCTTGTGCATTGTCATTTTTTTGTATTTTTGGAGTCATTGCGTCAGACTTTGTCAGGATCCTTCGCCTCATCAAAACTGGGAAGACACACCCAAAGGGAGGCGTGACTAAAGCTCTGACTTAGTCTCTCTGAGCAGGAAGGCTGAAATAACCCAATCAGTGGATTCTACACCACCATGCTGAGAAAAGGCGTTCAGGTAAGACAACGCCCGATCTCTGCAGAAGCGACAGGTTTTAATTAAAGGAGTAAACCTATTTCTAATTAGTAAAATAAAACATTGTTAATTGGAAGCCAAAGTGTTACAGTAAATTAATATTAATTTTTCATTAATTTTATTAATATTTTTATTAATATTCTATTAATATTATTTTAATATGTAATAATTTTATAGAACACCTTGTTTTCCCCCCAAACAGCTTAATGAGAAGTATTTGATTACTGTTGTTTCTGTTAAAGTACTATAAACGGTTTCTCCATTACTCATTCTGCTAAGATATTAAGTGAGAGTGTGTATCTATGTGTCTGTGTGCAGACACATATGTATACACACACACACATTATGGAATGCTGCTATTAAAAAAACATATTTTTCCTTTCGTCTTAGCTGCTGAATTCTGAGCTGTCTCACTGGTTATATTTGTCTATTACAGTCTTCGGAGGGCAGCATCCGTTGACCTACTCAAAGAGCCTCAGGTGCCATGCCATCATCCCAATGTCTTCTGCACTCTCCCACTCCCTGTCTTGCATCTGGGGTTTTTTTTTTGCCTGCAGAAATATTTTCAGAGATCAAAGACTTGGATTGTTTCTTGAAATCTAGTCCAGAGATTCAGTATTCTTGTTTGCTCTTTTTTTAATTAGTTTTCAAGTGGTTTGACAGTATTTCTATGTTACAAAAGCCATTTAAAGTGCTAGAATTAAGGAAGCTTTGCGTATGAAAGTGATATACTTAATGTCACCATATTTTCCGATCTTCAGCCACAGATGGATTTTAGTGTTTCAGCTCAGCAATGTGCTGCCATCGTGGGCAGGAAAAAGTCATTGCTACTGAGAATATAATCAAGAGTTTATGATTATGTTCCTGGATAGAAAAAAAATAGTTTTCTGTAACACATTATGAATACAGATAGGAAAATCAAGACTATGAGTGTAAACATGAACCAAGGATTATATTTTCAGAATGCAAAGGGTCCCAGGTATAAGAAGAAAAGTGGTGATTCCTCTCATTCAATACAAGGACATTGCTAAAGTAATCTTATTAACTAAAGCAGGGGTGTCAAATTTGCAACGTCACATGACTTGTCGCAACATATTGCGACTTTTTTTCTATTGCCGGCAACGGGGTGGGTGTGGTTTCACCATGACGCATCTGGCCCGCGGGCCGGCAGTTTGACACCCCTGAACTAAAGGATCACTGTGAAGCCCAATTTATTTGTTCATTTCAGTCTTTTTCAAGTTGCCTTTTAAATGAGTTACTGTAGTGTGGATGACTCCAAAGAACATTTTATTACAAAATATTGCATTCCATAAATTCACAACAAGAAGAATATAACAGCACTATGGTAGCAGTCCTATAGGTATGATCATCTACTTTGGTTATCATCAGGGATTCAACACCAATTTGAATAGGGAAAGCATTGTAACATAATGGTTGCTTGTACCATTATACTCATCTGTTTCTCATTGGCAAAAAAAACCTACATGTAATGTTTACACAAAAAAGAAAAAAAAAGGCAGGCTCTAAAGAAAATGAATAATGCTCCTATTAAATAGTTAAACTAGGAGTTAATAAGTTAGCAGTAATCTGTGCTGCATAACTGCTTTTATCAAATTACACTTTTCCATTTGTGTGAGTAGCAAACAGTAATTCAGCAAGTTAGATTTCTTTACAGTTAAATTTTTTTCAGTCTTCTAAAAGTAACTTGTCTTATTAGAGGTCAGCTGTTGGTACAAGCCTGTTTGCTGTTTACTTTGAGATAGCTCTAAAAAAATTAACAAATAAAGAGAAGTTTTCAGTCACCGTAGAGCCATTCCTCCTGCAGTCTCGTTTTTCTTTATGCATTCCTTAAAGCATGCCTTTATGAAGTGCAGGTCATGAGTGTTCTTTTTATACGATGAAGAGAATTGTTATGTAAGACAAGAGTTGTTTAAAGTAGCCTGTGCACAGTATGCTGAAACTTTCAGCATTTGAACAGAAAAATACACTACTTGGAGGTGAATATCAAGATAATTAGAATTCTGGAGAACAGTTAATAGGTAACTTACAATAGTTCATTTAGTGACTGTTTAAGGTTACAACGGCACTGAAAAATGTGACTTATGACTGTTTTTCACAGTTACAACATTTGCTGCATCCCCATGATCATGTGATCTAAATTCAGATGAAGCCAGATTCACTTACCAACCATGTTACTAACTTACCAACTGCAGTGATTCACTTAACAAGAAAGATAAAATGGGGCAAACCTCACTTAACAACACTTTTGCTCATCATAAATTTAGGACTGCCTGTATTATAGGAGATACAGTATCATTTATTGAAAAATTCTGTTTTAACTGGCATCGTTCAGTGCTACTTTTGCTTTCTTTTTAAAAATAATTTTAATTGTAAGTTTTAACAATAATAAGAACTAATACAAACTAAATTAGTACCAAAAAGGAGAGGGAAAGGGAGAAAAAATGCAGAAAGAAAGGAAGTAGAAAAAAGAAAGGAAAAATGATATAAAGAAAGATACAAATGGCTTCCTATCTCCACAGCAGTTATAAATACAATTATATTTTAACCTCTCTGATTAAAAGTATATCATGACTCTTCTTTCTATCATCTATCCCAGGGCTTTTCAACCTTTTCACCCAATGTACCTCTTTTAGGATATGGCAACATCCAAGTACCACCAGTTGCCTAGCAAGGTGTCAAAAACTTGATGACCCCAAAAAAAGGAAAAAAGTGATAAAGTACAAGTAGTCCTCGACTTACAACAGTTCGCTTAGTGACTGTTCAAAGTTACAATGGCACTGAAAAAAGTGCCCCCCAAGCCACAGCCAAGCAAGAGAGTGCCTGGCGGCGTTCTTCCTCCTGTCCAAGATTTTCATTGTTGTGAGCTTTTCTGTTGAGGATTGGCAACGGGTGGGGGGTTGGTTTTTATTCCCCCCGACTGCTGGGTGGTTGCAGCAGGTTTTGGTCACTTCACATGACCGTGGGACACTGTGACCGTCATAAATATGAATCAGTTGCCAAGCATCTGAATGTAAATCACAAGACCCTGGAGATGCTACAACATTCTAGCTGATCGGCGCTTCTTCTGGGCTCGGCAGAAGCATCAGGATTAGCGCCGAGCTCCAGCTGGAGCCTGGCACTGATCCTGGCGCTTCCACTGAGCCCTGACAGCCCCAAAGAAGCACCGATCAGCTGGAAAGCAGCATTGATCCTGGCGCTTCCGCTGAGCCCTGACAGCCCTGCAGCTCCAGCCATCTCTCGCTCAGGCTTGTGCGGTGCTGCCACCGGTTCAGCTTATTCCCCTCCCCCGCTACCACTTTTCTAGGATGGTCACGTACCACCTGCCAGGTGCCAATGTACCACAGGTGGTACCCGTACCACTGGTTGAAAAGCCCTGATCTATCCTGTCTAATTGTTGTTTTTGTTACTTCTGAAAGCTAAGAAGCTCTCTCTCTCAGCCCAATCTATCTCACAGAATTGTTGTGGGGAAAGTAGGAAGGAATATTACATATGTTTGCCCCCTTGAGTTACTTATAAAGTAATAAAGGTGGTATAAAAAATCTAGTAAAAAAGTAAATTTGCTATCAGAAGCAGAGATTACAGAGTGACAGTCACTGACCTAATGAAGGGACATGCCTATCTCTGTATAGCAGACATGTCAAACTTGTGATGTCACGGGACAGTTTTGCCATTGTGGGCAATGGGGTGAGCGTGAGCCGGCAGTTTGTCATCCCTGCTGTATAGCAACCAATCAAAGCACAGGAATTCATTGAGACAAATCAGACAGAAGTTCCTGTACAAAGTGGAATTCATTGCTTTCAACTTGAAACAGGAACACATGGGCATAGATCGCGTTTGCAATGGGCTGAAGATGGGGTAAAAAGCAATGTCATCCACATTCACCTTCCAGAAAGGAGGAGTGGTGACCTACATCCAGATGGGACTACCTGACAGTGGGATATGCTCTTAGACTTCTCAAGGAAGTTTTGTTGAGTTGTATGGGTCTCCTGGTAACAGTATTGTGTAGTCTTTGGAGCTGAATTTAAAATCTAGAACTCTAGGAAGTATCAGACTTCTTTGCTGAGTAGTAATTGTTAATATTATTTACAGTAAACTTCCAGGCTATTCTAGAAATAGTCAGAGAAGGCACTATTCTCATGCTTGTCACAAGTTTCTTGTGACTAATTGCTCACAAATAAAACTATTTATTGACACTCTTGGTGCATCAAACAATTCTGCATATTTTGGGCATTTGTTGCTCCGTAAATAACAGTCTTACATCTGTAGCAATATATTAAAAACTGCATGTAGAAGGCTTATGAAGTGGTTTAACTATACTAAAAATGGCTATTTTATACACAGCCATATCTGTAGTTTGACTTGTTTCCTGTTTTATATCAAATGCGTTTTGGGAAATTCAGAAGGTTGGAAACTATATTAGCAGAATTTAAATGAGGATGATTTTCTAGATAAATCTGGGTTCTTTTTATTGTTTTAAGCTACCCAGAAGCTAGATTCTCATAGCTGCTTATTCTTGCCTGCATATTCTTCTTTTAACCGTGACCTTGAAAGGATTGGGAGTTTCCACCTCTCACTTTTCAGAATAAACCGTGCAAGAAGGAATGAGAATTAACCGTCTCCCACTAGGTTCCCTTTGTAGATCAAGGTAATTTCCCAATAATTTTAGAGGAAAAAACCCTGCATTTTGAAGTACACTTTTAGGGAATTGTTTCAATTGGAGTGCAGAATAATTTCTCTGCTTTCAGACGAGGAAACCAAGGGAGGTTTTTTGTTTTTTTTGAACGAGGCACTGCTGAAGAGGAAGGATAACCGCTGCTGGTTTTTTTACTGTCTTGAACATGGCAGATCTTTCTCCTGTCACTAATTTTATTTATCTTTGCTTCTCTTTTTTATTTTGTTTCTTTTGATAGGGTGGTAAATTACTAGGACTAGAACTACTGTACCAGCTCACTTCAGGATAAATATTTAGTTATCCTTGGAAATTATTTTTTATAATTGTTCAATGACCGAGCATATTTACCCAGAGGCATTCTATAGAGATCAGAGGAAATTATCCCTTAGTAAATAACATATTATTTATTTCTCGATTTCTTGCATTTATGTCCTACTTTTTATTTAGAAGCTCAAGATAACTTACATGGGAGGGGTTGCCTGAATTTTTTATTTATAACAGTGGCTCTGGGATATTGACTGGATTTAGAGAAAGTGACAGGCAATGTGTTTGCACAATCCGTGTCCAGTAGTTTGTTTGTTTTTTATAAAAAATATTTATTATTAGGTAAACATTTGCACATGTAAACAAAGAAAAAATTCAAGTTAAATGCCATTCAACTTAATACAATCTAGTTTTGACTACTAAATCATGCGAAGTGTTGAGTTACTCTAACTTAGAAAACTACATGGAAACTATACTATATTAACAGAGAACCACTTCAGATATACTATATAGTCTCTAAAATTATATTTCTTTTCTTTTCTTGAAAGCACACCAAGTTTATTTGTATTCTGAGTTGAGAATAAGCTACAGTCTTTCATTTGTACATTGTTCACAACTGGAAACAATAGGTATTTATTTGCATCGGTTATTAGGAGATGAACATGACTGTAAGCTGCCAAAGGCTAAACAACATGTATCAACATACTGCATTCCTGGTTTGGAAGCACACTCATTTTCCACTTCTGAGAGGTACGGAAGGGTGTGTACATATAATTGAGTTATAGTAAGTTTAGTGAGGCTTGGATTTTCTATTATAGCTTCTGGGTAAACTGTTAGCCCCTCTTTCTCACAATTCAGATTCATTTTATGCTCTATTCATGTCTTTCTTTAGACTTTAATCACAAGAATTAATAACCCTGAACTTACATACTTACACATATGAAACAAGAATCCACAAATAAGGAAATAACACATCTTATAATGATTTTGTTGTTCATAGATTAAGAATCCTGAACAATCTTTTTATAATTCGACAGTAATTTTGAGAATGTATTTGCCATTTTTGCAGAATGGAAAAGATTCTTTCATGAGTATATGTATCCTAAAATCTCCTAATGCTCTTTCCCTTCATTAAATTTTTTTCTAGCATAAATGACAAAAAAGAAAATCATGGATTTTATAGGGAAATGTGGAGGAAAAGAAAACAGGGAAAATTTGGTTATTAAGAGAAGCTTGACTACAAGAGTTTAGAAAGGTTTGTTTTCATTTTAATTAACTAGTATTTACCAGGAACTTTCTGTATTAATCATAAATATGGTTGAACTTAACTGTGATCTGTTTCAAAAGAAAATAACTCCAGAGTCCATGGCTTGAAGTGAGCTTTTTTCAAATAAACTATAAAGCTTAATTACAGGTTGGAGATTAACTGTCATGTCAGGATCAGTCAAAAGTAAACAAAAGAATCCATTCCTTACAACCGCACTGGGAAAGAAAGAAACTAAGAAATTATTAACAGTAGTTTATTGTGATATCTGAACCAGCCATTAAGGCTACCAATCCCCTTTAAACCTTGAGCTATTTTAAAAATGGTGAGCTAAGCGGGGAGGTTACCGAATTGAAATGTAAATTTAGCTGGTTTCTAAAAATTCTGAGTCAAGCATTTGCTTTAATTAAAGGAGTTTATGTGAACTATCAAATTTCTGTCATCTTTGACTGACTGTTCTATTGCTGATATTCATATATTCATTATTCTACTGTTTTGCTGAGAGAGACAGAGACAGAGACAGACACACACACAGAGCACATTTTCCAGTTCTGCCTCTTGTTTGAGGCAAGATAAATGTCCCTTCTACAAACTTGGCTCATATTTCAGTATTTGCAAAGGGTAATCTTTAATATCCTAAACGCTTTCACTAGCTTATCTATGTACAATTCCCGAGTCTCTCCTGCACCAGTGGCATACCATCAAGGTGACACATTCTTTCCAAAGGAGTCATTTGCAAGCCATACCATCTTATTTGATTACTGAGAAAATAAGGCCTTCTGGTGTACGTGGTTTAGGGTTAGTTCATTGAAGACATCTTTGATAAAGTTATTTTAGCTTTACTTACAGTTTATTTGTGTATTTTAGTTTTCTTCCCAGGAAGATCCAAATTTGCCTGCCCAGTTTCAGTACTGGAAAAACAATCAAATTCTTATAGTATTACTGTAGAACCAAGAATTTGGTGGGATCTTAAGGGTGACAAATAGGAACCGTGAAGCTGAAACCACAAGACTTAATTGTATTGCTGAAATCCGTTAATATTCCCCTGTGGTATTCTTTAGTACATACAGTACCATATGAGATGATTCATTCATGGATTCATCATAGTATAAGCATTTAATTCAAGATCTTAGATCTTTATATGGACTTTGGAGAATTGTAGCCAACTTATATGCTTGTGGATTCAGAGATCATCGTGAAATTGTTATCATGAGCTAACAAGTTTAGCCCACACCATCAAGGAATCCATGTTATTGAGTCTCTTAGGCTTTTCACAGTTGAGTGTATGTCTCCAGTCAGTTTAGTGTTCAACCAACCACTTCATCCTATTTATATTGTTTGCAAAAGCTCTCAAGATAGCTCAGTAAATTGGAGCTTCAGCTGAGTCCAGGAGGTAAAGCTTAAGGATAATTATTGTGTAAACACATTCTCAGCAAAATAAAGTCTGCTTCTTGTTTAATTTATTAACCTTTTCATTCATTAAAAAAATAAATAGTACCTTCCTTGGATTCATATACCAATGTGCAGATTGATCACTGTTCAAGTTAAGAAAGAATAGTTGGGTAAATTTGTACTATGTTGCTAAATTACAAGATGTATTTTTGACTGGTAAAATTTTGCAAACTCATACAAATGTTTATTAACAATTTTTATTTGAGAAAGTATGGCCTTTCACTGAGTGGCTAAGGCTTTTAGCATCAAAATCTGCATCAAACGTGACGGCATTTATTGTCGTTTTTATCGTTTACTTATACCTTATAGATTTTCAATTTATTTATTTATTTTTGTGGTTTTGAGTCAGTAGTGACTCCTGGCACTGCCTGGACAAATCCCTGCAGTTTTCTTGGCAAAAATTCAGAAGTGATTTGCCATTACCTTCTTCCTAGGTCAGGGGTAGGCAACCTTGGCTCTTTTATGACTCATGGACTTCAACTCCCAGAATTGTAAGATTGTAAACTCAGGCATTAGTCACAAAGTTATTTTTTCATCGCTATTATCACTGGAAGCAATTGCTGTCCAAGCCATTGCTAAATGAGGACTACTGGACTAATCTTCTGATTTTATAATTATTTATAGTAGTTAACATGTCATTGTTTCAATGATACATGGTATTAGTAATTTTGATTTTGATTGTAATTTTGCAATTTTATTTTGATTTCAATTTTTATTGTTATTTAACAGTTATGCTTTAAGTTTGGTATTCATTTTGACTTTAAATTGATTGGATAGTACACAACTGGAATGGTGAGATATAAAGCAAATAGTGGTGATGATAGCTGTAATAATAATTACAAAACAGTATAATGCTGCGTTTGTTAAATTCAGATGAATTACATATTCACTTCTCAAATCATATGTATTTTTATATGCTTTTCACTTTTTGCCAGTCATTATTTGCGCCCTTATTTGTGTGTGCATGTGTGTGATGTGTGTGGTCCTGTCCATTTTCTGTTGTTTGTTGTCAGTTGCCTTTTATAAGGCCTGGAAGACATTTCTTCAAACAGAAGCCTGCCTTTTCTCCGTAGACAAGCACTTTCACTTTAAATATAACCACTCTTTACTTAGCCCTTGAATTTAGCTTTAGCTGTCTTCATTGATTCAGAAGATTGACTAGATACCAGTAACTTTAGCTCTGATTAGATAGCATATATGAGGCTGTTCTTGAAACGTGTGTAGAAACTCTTTTGCGATTAAAGGGTTTTAATGATAGTTTTATAAACTGTTGACTGTTTGGGGTGGAGGAGGTTAATTAAATATAATTTACCTGTTGCTTTTTTGCTTTTTATTGCCATAGGAAGTATTTTTTCTACAACCATGTCAATTGCTTTTTTAAAAAATGAATTATTTTGAAGAACATGACATAGTGACATCTAGCGCGGAGAAAAGGCTGACTGAAGAATGGTGACATAGCTTTTAACAGCTGATCTATAAGGCCAGGATTGCCAACTTTTCTTTTAGACATAAACATTTAGTCCAGTTCCACTGATAAAGTCACTTTTAGTTCACCCATTATATTATATTATGTATTAATTTGATTTTGAATCATTAGCTATTTTGGAGGTTTAGAATTGTTTTCTCATAACTGGTGGGCACTGCTATTTCTACTTTCAGGAGAATATTGTGAAGTGAATGCTCGCTCAGGACGCTGTGCACCCGGAGTCTGCAAGAACGGGGGGACATGTGTTAATCTGCTCATAGGAGGCTTCAAATGTGAATGCCCCCCTGGTGAATATGAGAGACCTTATTGTGAGATGACCACAAGAAGTTTCCCTCCAGAGTCATTTGTCACCTTCAAGGGATTAAGGCAGCGCTTCCATTTCACTGTATCTCTCATGTAAGTATCGGTCCTTCCAGTATTGCATGAAAACTTTGCAGTCGTTGTATTGATTTCAAAACACAATATAAGCACCTTAAAATTCATTGTTTTTGCAACATAGGGATTCAGAAATAAAGGGAAATATTTCTTCACCCAGAGGGTCGTTGATTTATGGAATTCACTTCCTGAAGGGGTTGTGACAGCTGTCAGCCTTGACAGCTTCAAGGCAGGGCTAGATAGATTCATGGATGCAAAGTGTATTGATGGTTATTAAAACAGATGTCCATGTGCCGCCTCTATGTTGGTTGAGGCAGGCAGGATTCCCTTGAGTACCATTTGTTTGGGGGTCAAGGGAAAGGGAGGATTTTGCCTTCTCTTTCTGCTCAAGATCCCCATGTACAATTGGTGGGCCACTGTGTGACACAGAATGCTGGACTCCATGGGCTTTGGCCTGATTCAGCATGGCTCTTCTTATGTTCTTATGTTCTTATGTTCTAACATCTGCCTTTCTCTGTGTGACCAAATTTTAGGTCTACACCATTACTAAAAAGAGGTTCCCATGCAATTTCAGACTATGTAATTTCAGTTGGAAATCCAAGCTTATTTTCTTGAAGTAAGAACCAGAGATAACACTGAGCACTATTTTATTTATCTTTAAATTTGTTTTTAGCTCACCTTCAGTAGTGCAACATTCTTGAGGCTGCTCATGTTGTGATAAAAAAGGAAGCTTTTATTCTTTCAGTATCTGCTGGACATCAAACTCTTTAGAATATGTTGAAAGTAATGCACTCTTAATTATAGTGCTAGAAAAGCCATATGCATAGGGAACCTGCCTATTTCTCAAAAGTGGGATCCCAAGATTCCACTGCTCAGATAATTCTCTATGACATTGTAGTGCAATGAATAATTAAAGATTCAAGATGGGTGTCCACTCACGGAAACATTTTTTTTAAAGGCGGAAGCATCACCATGGACCAGAGAAGCGTTTAGTTCACACAATGGTGAACCCTAGTTCAAGGATACAGAACATGCTTTCACTGTAGAAAGTCTTTGTTTAAATCTTGATACCTTCATATCAAAAGATCTAATAGCTGAAAACATGCCTGCGACTCTAGATACCTAGACCTGCTGTAAGGCTACTTTCTATAGTCTTATTTTAATTCATATAAATACAGGTTGGGCATCCCCTGGGCAGACATGAATTCACTGGTTAATCATTTCAACCTAGAAATCCCTTGGTGCTTCTGACACAAGTGCAAATTGACATTCTTTTTGCTAGATTCTTGGAAACTGAAATGTTGATGCCACTGGTAAGAAGATCCCCAAGTGAGGTAATATGAGGAGGAAAGGTCCTCCTCTTCTGTTCTTCAAACACACTATCTACAATAACATCATATCTTTTGGTAGAAATATATTTAAAAAACAGAAGAGGAAATGGTCTGCTTTATATCTCTTCTCTCTCTCTCTCTCCCTCCCTCCCTCCCTCTCTCTCTCTCTCTCTCCCTCCCTCCCTCCCTCTCTCTCTCTCTCTTTCTCTCCTATCCCCATATTAGAGATACAGTGACAGTTTGGTGTAGTGCAGTGGTTCTCAACCTTTTTCAGGTTGAGACCCCACTTGTGCCGCCCATGCGCGCTGCGACCCCGACCCGGGCACGGGTACGCGCGATGGGCCAATCCGCACATGCGCAGCGCGTGCGCGATGAAAAAAACACAAAAAAACACAACAAAATGGTGGACCGCGACGGCCCGAACCGCACATGCGCGGCGCGTGACGGAACAAAAAAACAAAAAAACAAAAAAACCAAAATGGCGAACTGCGACGGCCCGATCCGCGCATGCGCGGCGCGCGCGTGACGGCCTGAACCGCGCATGCGCGGCACGCGCGACAAGAAAAAATTTTAAAAAATTAAAAAATGGCAGACTGCGACGGCCGATCCGCGCATGCGCGGCGCGCGACGGAAAAAAAAGATAAAAAACAAAAAACAAAATGGCGGACCGTGGTGTCCGGCGACCCCTGCGAAACGGTCGTTCGACCCCAAATGGGGTCGCGACCCATAGGTTGAGAACCACTGGTGCAGTGGTTAAGGCACCAGGCTAGAAACTGTGAGTTCTAGGTCTGCCTTAGGCACAAAGTCAGCTGGTGACTTTGCACCGGTCATTCTCTCGGCCCTCAGAATAAGGTTAGGGTAAACCACCCCTGAAGATGTTGCCAAGAAGGGAGCAGAGATTAGTCCAGGCAGTCACCAGGCATCAACACTGACTCAAAAACATACAAACACAAATCTCCACATTGGTAACATGTCTAGCAAAATTTAATTTGTTTGACTGGACAAGGTCTCTGTGTGATATTTTGTTGTTCTTTTCTTACATAGGTTTGCAACAAGGGAAAGGAATGCTTTGCTTCTCTATAATGGACGTTTTAATGAGAAACATGATTTTATTGCTCTTGAGATCATTGAAGAACAGATCCAGCTAACATTTTCTGCAGGTAAGATGCCTGCAATGACTGGAACTCTTTACTGAATAAAACTTTTCTCTATATTTTGAAAGCATATTCATGACATTATATCATGATATTCATCATGCAATTTCCATCCTAAGAGAAAATAATTTTCATCCTTGGAGAAAATAAAATTTCATTTCAAATGCTTTTGTTTTCAAGATCCATGTTGTTAGCAATCACGTCTTAATGGACCCTAATATTAAGTGTAATCATTGATGATTCTTTGTTATTTTTTTAAAAAATTAAAGTTTAACTGACCCTATAGTACTAAATTATGGCCTATTTAATTCATGCATATGTGTGCTAGAACAGTGCCATATTTGGGGTTCCAAGGTTAAAAAATGTTTTGGAATGTGTATGAAAACTCACTAGGCACCCATCTGCAACTTCTTAAACTAAAGATATAATTACTTGGGGTTGTGATGGGCAACTATAATATCACAGGAAAAGATGCTTATGCCAAGTGCTATGTGAGTGCCTCATATATTTCAACATTGAATCTGAAATGTACCCAGTCTCAATATTCCTGTTGTCCAAGATGTATTAAAGTTACAGATTTGCTATTCATTATTATAGTATTGTTACTCTCTGCTTTTACACTATTGAGTTACAAGTGCTCAATTTCGTAAAGTATGGAAACTCCCAGTTTTCGTTAGGAGTCAATTGAAAACTCAAGTACTTGGAAGACAGACAGGGCTTGCATTTTGATATGCATGCGCGTACATGAACCAGGAGTGTGAACCTTAAATTATTCACTCTACCTTGAAAATAGAATGTGTGACAAAATGTAATCTATTTTAGTCTATGTGAAATCATAGACAGCAGCCTAATTTTGTGCATGTGGATTCAGGACAAACTCTGTTCTGTTTAAGGCTCAGATTGCAGTTCTGTGGACACTGACCAGGAATAAACCTTAGATTCACTTCCAAGTAAAAATGCATTCAGCTGCATGATATATTATCCCAAAAGATAATTTAAAGCCTGTTAATACTGAAAATTTTGCTTGACAAAATTATTTAAAGATTCTTGTTTTGTAAATAAAATCTTGAATCAATTGCTCTCCCTTTGTTAGAGTCCCCCATTACAGTAGGTTTAGCTTGGAAAAGAAGAAAGGGAGAAGAGAGAGAGAGAGAGAGAGAGAGAGAGAGAGAGAGAGAGAGAGAGAGAGAGAGAGAGAGAGAGAGAGAGAGATGATAGAAAGAAAGAAAGAAAGAAAGAAAGAAAGAAAGAAAGAAAGAAAGAAAGAAAGAAAATACCTGATTTAGGAAAGTAGTTTTCAGTTTATTTTTATTGTAGGAAGCTGAAATTATGTCAGTAAAAAGAATTCTGCCATTTTATATAAACATTTATAACAACAACAACACTATTAATAAAGTTGGAAGGGACCTTTAGGCAAGAAAAAACAAATGCACAGGTATAATGTAGGAGTGGTACCTTGCTCAGTAGTAGTTACTGTGAGAGGGATCTTGGAGTCCTAGTGGACAATCACTTAAATATGAGCCACCAGTGTGCTGCAGCTGCCAAAAAAGCCAACACAGTGCTAGGCTGCATTAACAGAGAGATAGAATCAAGATCACGTGAAGTGTTAATACCACTTTACAATGCCTTGGTAAGGCCACACTTGGAATACTGCATCCAGTTTTGGTCACCCGATATAAAAAAGATGCTGAGACTCTAGAAAGAGTACAGAGAAGAGCAACAAAGATGATTAGGGGACTGGAGGCTAAAGCATATAAGGAACGGTTGCTGGAATTGGATATGTCTAGTTTAATGAAGAGAAGGACGGGGGGGGGGGGGGTGATAGCAGTGTTCCAATATCTCAGGGGTTGCCACAAAGAAGAGGGAATCAAGCTATTTTCCAAAGAACATGAAGGTAAGACAAGAAGCAACAAATGGAAACTAACCAAAGAGTGAAGCAACCCAGAACTAAGGAGAAATTTCCTTACAGTTAGAACAATTAATCAGTGAAACAACCTGCCTCCGGAAGCTGTGAAGCTGTGAATTTATGATAAAAGCCCAATAATAAATATGACTATATTCTGAATATATTTTAAAAGGTTCTTTTTGTAGCATTATTTTCTGGATCATAGCACATTGAAAAGTTCAAAGTTCAAGTCCTTAAATGCAACATTTAAATTTAGATTTAAAGCTTTTTGCCCAAAGCAATACTTTCCCATTTACTAAGTTTAATTGCAAATCAAGATAAAATATATAGTAGCCAGAGAAGATTTCTGTCTAGATAGTATCAACTGTTTGCTATGTCTGCAACCTACAAAAGCCGCCTTATCTAGAGAAGGAGAAATACTAAAGTAGAGCACTAATCCTGCAAGAACATCTTGTTTAAAACCTTAGTAGCCAGATGCTATTTGCAAAAATTTATGGCAAAAAACAATAGAGCAATTGAATATTCCTGCACTCATTTTTCTAAATTGTATTGGATCTTTAACATGTTAAATTATATATGAGCATTTAGAGTGCACTGAGTATATAAGTCCATTGAATATATGTTTGTTTTATGGAAAATCCCATTTATGAAATAATATGTTAGAAAGAAACAAACCTACATCTGGAATGAAATAAATGTTCTGATCAGAAGATAACTTTAGTAATAATAACTCTACTCCAGAGTTTATATAACAGTGATGGCGAACCTTTTAGAGACTGGGTGCCCAAACTGCAACCCAAAACCCACTTATGCATCGTCGAGTGCTGGGTGGGTGTGGCCCATTGGCTGGGTGTGGCCAATTGGGTGGGCATGGCTGCGGTGGTAACGGCAGACCGGGTGGGACTAAAAAGTTCAATCAATCAATTCCAACTTTGCAAGATCTTTTTTTTTCCACAAGAAGTTGAAATTGACTGATTGAACTTTTTTTTATTTTTGCACACAGCGACGGAGGCCTAAAAGCAAAAAGGTTTTATAAAACCCAGCTGAAAGCCTAGGACTGGGTCGACGGCATGCGTGCCCACAGAGAGGGCTCTGAGTGCCGCCTCTGGCACCTCTGCCATAGGTTCGCCACCACTGTTATATAACATCAGAGTGGAAGCATGTAACTGACCATGGCTTATTTCAAGAAGCAAACCCAGGTCAGATCAGAGAAATTTTTGGAATCATTGGTAGCACTGGCAAAGTACTGGCAACGTACTGTTCTGCTGTTACAAGAAAACAACATGGATCTGTCCATGAAGTTGCCAACAACTGAGCTGAAATTGAGTGTGTCTTTATTTGACTCTACTAGAATAATTTTTTCAGCCATCGTGGAGGCAGAGGATATTTCCATGCACATTGCAATGTTTGCTTCAGCTCCATTTAATTGCTCTTTTAAACATAGATACTATTGTTCATATTCATATATCAGCAATTACTGTAATCTATTACTTAAGGTGATTTAGGAATGTTTTCCCCCTTATTTACTCATTGAGAAAATGTGGAGCATACTGTACATATTTACTTTTAATTTATATGCAAATATAGATTAAAAATCCAACTCCATTTTTTGTCTTGTTTAGTTTTTGCTTTGTTGTTTCCCTTTTCTTCTGTTGAAGTTTGTATTATAAGTTTGGAAATAAAATAAAATAAGAAAAAATCTAACTCAGTGGTAATCAAGAGATTATTTATGCAAAAATAGAACTTATTTTTTAGACTGCACAAATCTAACAATCGCTAAAGCTCTCAATAATGATAGCTTCTATGGGCTCATGTTGTATTTGAATAATTACAACTGTAAACAGGCATTCAGGCATTATAACAGATTTGGGGGAAAGAAACATGTTTTTGTGAGGTAGCATTAAGGAAAAAACTATATTAAAGAATATTAGGGTTTCCTCTTTTGAAAGTACTTTCACTTCTATTCAAATGCAAAATGCTTCTGGGGGAAAAAGAATAGTGGGTGTTCCTCTTGAAATGCTCACAAAGACAACACAGAAGATACTCACCATCTTTAAGGAAAGGCAATGTTTGTGTTCCTTTCTCCTTTGAACACCTTTCTGTATGAACCAAGCAGGTGTGTGTGTCAAACTGAGGTAAATGTTTGCATTTGAATCCTGTGGAAATACAGAGAGGTTTATTATACACATCGTTGGTCTTAATCATTTTTTTCTTTTCTTATTCTTCTTTAGTGGAAACTTTTGTCCAGCTAGTCACTCATGATAAACCCAATCTGCCCATTTTGACAGGTCCTTGTGTACTTTTCCTGTAGATATTTGTTTTGCTATTACCTCAGAGAAGCAGCAAATAGTCACTGGGCTGGTTGTACTAGTCTGCATAACTAATCTGGCACCTTGTTCTTTATCAGATCCAATCTTTAAAAGACATTTCAATGTAAAAGTAAAGGAAGCCATGACATTCAGTGCAAGGGTAGAATTTATGTTATTTTCTGGGAATAAAAAATGTTTTCATTGTTCCCCTAATACTTTATCTGACATTCTTGTTAGATTCCAGCCTGAAGAAACCCCACAGAAATTCATATGCCTTTTGTCCATTTACAGCTGTTTTCACTTTCTCTATTTATCCTAAATATTTACATTTTGCATATGATTTGTTTTCATTCCTTTGCTAATATTTGAGGAAGAACAATTGCTACAGCACAAAGACACCTTAGAAATGTGCAACATGCATTTGTATGGATAGGTACTTATAGTTGCCATGATTTGTTTGTTGTTGCTATTAACCTTGTTTATGCCAGTCTACAGCTAATGTTATTGTTGTCATTAATTGTAAATGGAATTCAAGTGGCAACAAATGCTTTTCTAAGTGTGATTTTATATGCCCACTAATGTCTTCTATTTACATTCCTCCAATTGTAGTCAATATGTAACAGTCCCCTTGAAAAAGTGGTTTGCAGGTGGGAAGTAAATTCTAAATTTATATTTGACTCTGGAAGCTCTTTTAAGAGATATAACCTACAATTATTTTTGCCCAATTTAGGCTAATGTACCTGATTTCGTCCATTTAGTCACAATGTTAT
This sequence comes from Bothrops alternatus, assembly GCA_034064705.1. NCBI lineage: Eukaryota > Metazoa > Chordata > Lepidosauria > Squamata > Viperidae > Bothrops > Bothrops alternatus. The sequence goes on from JARGCV010000006.1 coordinate 22,654,130, forward strand.
TGTGACATGAGACTGTGTGATATGGGATGTATATCTGCAAAGATGTTAGTGCATATGCATTACTGGGAAGTTGCTAAATTTCTATTCCAGTACAGATGAATTGGCAGAGTTTTGCCTATTTAGCTTTATATGGCTTGATTCCTGGTTATCCAAAGCAGGGTTTTTCAAATGTTCCATGGAGTCACTAGAATAGGAGGGAGAAAAACTTCACTCAAACAAAGTCCATTTTCTATCAGTAGAACTTTGCTCCTGATCAAGAATCCTGGGATTTCCCCCAACCCCCATTTAACAGCTTTCATAACTCAAAAAACTTTGAAAACCCCTGAACTAAATAATATCCTGCCATGTACAATGCTCTCTGTATTGTCTCTATATCTTTGTTTCTGGAGACAAATCCCTTTATTATTCTCTGTTATTCTGAAAGTGATGGAGATGGAGATGGCTAGCATTCAGGAAAAGGTCACACCAAAACTTGAGCTTTGTCTGCCAAATGCCTCTTTTTGTTCCAACAGGTCTTTAATCCTCCAGACTCAGCATGGTTTTCAAGCTGTTTTTATCTATGTAATTGTTCTTTTTGTTATTATTTTTCTACATTCCCTTTCTAATCCAAGTATTTAACTTCATGCAAACTATCTTGAAAATATGGTTCTGTTGAAAGGCTTTGTTATATGCTATCTTAATTCATACATATATTGAGGGAACAATGTACAGTATATGCATACATGCAGTATGTACAATGGATTTACCTTTGAAATATTTGGTATTAATCTCTCTCTCTCTCTCTCTCTCTCCCCCCAATGCTATTTTTCAGGAGAAACCACCACAACAGTTGCACCATTTGTTCCAGGAGGGGTTAGTGATGGGCAGTGGCATTCTGTACAAGTGCAGTACTATAACAAGGTAAGGAATGCTCTTTTAGTGATATTCTTTATAAACTCAATGGATTGGATCAGTTTCTCTGTTAACATCAACCAAGGAAATCCTTAGATTTAAAAGCCATGCTGGAATGGAAATCTTGCTTTGGGGTTGATGTATGTTTTAAATTGCAATAGGTTAATTGAATATTTTCCATAATAATATCTTTGAACCATTTGTGACTATTTTCACAAAATAGTGTAAAACAGGGGTTTCCCATCCCCCAGTCCATGGACCGGCACCAGTCTGCAGCATTCCAGAAACTGGGCCACACAAACAAGCAAAGGCCCATCTGTGGGATGCAGACAGCATGGGAAACCATGCCCCCCTCCATTCTACAGAAAAACCTCTCTCCATAGAACCAGTCCCTGATGCCCAAAAAGTTGGGGGCCACTGATGTAAGCAGAAAGAAAGAAAGAAAACCAGTTAGCCTGCTGTTTTAGTTTCAAAGCAACATATATCTAAATTAATGACCAAGAATGCCCCTGTAGCTAAAAAAGCTGTAGTCAAAGCTTTACAGCCATTAAGAAACTACTTAATCTTTTGGAGACGAAGTTAATTCAGAAGCGTGAATGAACAATATGTGATAGACTGGATATAGTAGATAAACCATATACAAGATTTACCTCAGGTTATTAAACTTTTACCTCAGGATTTTTGGTTAGGGACCATAAAAGATTGTACTAATGCTGAGATGAATAATATGTGATAGACTAGAAACTGTGGATAGACTATAGAAAAGAAAAACACCAATCAAATAAATTGTAACAGGCGTCTAGTTGAGGCTTGATGTGAGGAGCGAAAAATGTTTACCAAACCAGACGTTTATAAAGATTAATACTTAGTGATGTATATCAGGTACTATGATGATTGATGCATAATATGATTTTAAGTTCAATGCTGATTGTATGAATGTAGATAGACCATATACAAGAGATGTATTTTCGGGTTTTATGAAGACAGCTTATTAATATGAACCCAGATTTAATGTTGATTGCTTTAATATTGGGAAAGCGTACTGAATTTCTACCTCAGGATACTGAATTTCTACCTCAGGATTACTGGTTAGGGATCATAAAATATTGTACTAATACTGAGATGAATAATACGTGATAGACTACGAACTGTGGATAGACTATAGAACAGAGAAACACCAAGCAAATAAATTGTAACAGGCGTTTAGTTGAGGCTTGATGTGCGGAGTGAAAAATGTTTACCAAACCAGACAATTATAAAGATTAATACTTAGTGATGTATATCAGGTGCTATGATGATTGACGCATACTATGATTTTATGTTCAATGCTGATTGTTTTAATAAAAGAATTTTTTCAATTAAAAAAAAAGAAACTACTTAATGAGGAAGTCTAATGATGAGAGTGCAATATACTTTTAATTAATGTGACATTGATTCTTCGCTCCTTGTTGTCAAAAGTGAACTTCTTTCTTCAGTTCAAATAGCTTTTCTTTCAGGTTTTATTTTTAAGGTCATTGATTCAGCAAAGAAAGGGTCTAGTGTCTTAGCAAGTATTCCTTATCATAAGTAGGAATATTGTTCTTGATGTACTATCAAAATACTATTTTTAATTTAGTCATTTAAGGGTAAAAGTAAAGAATGTTTTGAGTTAAAGTTGTCTCCTGCCGATTGCATGGATATATCCCTGTATCTTTTTTTGCTAGCAATACTGAAATATTTTTTTTTAAAAGCTTCTCAGTTGACCTTGGATTTCCTGCTTATCTTGCATTGAAATACTAACATAAATCCAATCCTGCTTGTCTTTTTGAGAGTAGTCAAGGTTAAATACCTTTTGCTACTTAAAATTGTAATATAGTGAAATTATAAAAAATAACTATCATTGTAAAGTAATTGGTTCTACCAAACCACTAAGATTTATAAACATAACCTCTATTAAAGTTTCTTGCTAGTAATTTGTAAGGATAGGTTTGGCATGTTGCCACTACTTTGGGGTCATATTAATCACAGAGCAAACCACTGGTCTTTGGAGCTTAAATAATAACCTTTAAATAATAAATAATAAAGTTCAAAAAAAGCAGGTAACGGATGTGAGGAGAGAGAACTGGGTGTCCAGGGTTAGTTGAAGCCTGTCTTCCTGACTTCTTTGACACCCTCACCATGGATGTCCATTTGTTCTAGCTATTTATCAATGAATTATCCATGATATGAAAAGGGAAAAAATGGATTTAAAGGCTTGACAGGATTACTTTGTAGTTTCAATATAAACTTAAGAGTTTTTGAATCAGAGAGGATAACCTTTGTCCGCAACAGAGGGACATCCCCTGAAAATAACAATAAGTATAGTTCAGGATAACAAGAACAAAACCAACCACACACACCCCACCTCCCAAAAAGGCAGAGGGTAATATATCGTAACAAAACAGTAACTAACTTACTATTCATACCAGAATATTGGGGAACATCTTTTTCTGATTGTAAATTAATTTGTGATATGAACCTGGAATATCAGAATGAAAATGTTATTGAAATTTATGATTAAGTTAAAATGGAACTAAGTTTCTAAAGCTTCTTTATTGTACCATTGTCATCAGAATATGTGAGCCTGAGGCTGACTGCAGCGCTTCCTCATAAAGTTTGTCTCTGTTTACCTCTTCATGTCATGAGGTCATTGCCTTGAGTTCTTTATGAAAGACATCATTCTTTCTTATTCCTTTATCTTTTATTTTAACATTACCGGGAGAGGTTAGATATTTGCAGCTTATTTAAGTACCTACTTAGTCTTTGCCATTAATTTTCTTGCAGTCTGCAATTTACACCCTTGGATTTGGTTGTTACAGTTAAGTTGCTTTAGTTGAAAAAGCACTGATAAAATGACAGATGATAGAATAATCCATAGTTCTTCTACAGGAGTCATTGGTTCATGTTGGCCAAGAAGCCTGGGAAAAAGCTTATATATCAGCAAAAGTCTGAATTTCATGGTGTGGTTGTTGGTTTAGAATTTTAAGCAGCTGCCAAAAAGATAACAACTTGACATTGCTCCAGGGTATTCTTTAAAAATAAAAGTGATCCCACACATTAGTTAAAAATAAAGTTTTGCCTCACTTCAGCATCCCAAGTTTGTTGAAGTAATAAAACAGTTTTCTTACAATATGATTATTTATGCTTGAAAACAGACAAGAGAAATCATTTTGTATATGGACAACACTGCTTATAAAAACACAAATTCCATCTCTTGAATTCAGTGAAGCAGTTTACTGGTTAAATAATGGAATTGGTATAAGCTTTTGCAGGTCCGTTTGCCATCTCAAATCAATAGATGACTTTTTTGCTTATTTATTTGCTTGTTTAATTTATATTCCATACATCAATAGGTTCCCAGAACAATTTCCAAGAAGTTAAGACTACAGTAAATAAAAATTTAGAAAACGTAAATAAGAACATTAAAATACCATAGCATGAAAGCAATGAAAAAACTGTAGGATAAAGGTTACCTTGAGTCAGGCACAATTCTTAGTTATAAGGACACACCCATGTAATTTTCTTGGCAATAATGTGCAAGCAATTTGCCATGGCTGCCTTCTGGGACAATTTTTCTGTTTCCCCATCTGTCCTACAGTCCTGACATTTTTTGGTGATGTTCTATCAAAGTTCAGATTATTGAGATACTATGATTATACAAAAAAAATGTAACCAACACTAAGGAGCAAAAAAGTCTAAAGGGCTAATACTGGTTGATAAAAGGCATTGTGGTAAGTGACCTAAGTGCTACTTTGAAAGGAAATTTTTAAGCCATACAGCTATATTCAAGTATATTACTTGCCTACTGCATTCACATGTTGGAGGGCTATAGGATGTATAGGAAATCTGTAGATTTCCCCTAAGTCAGTGATGGCGAACCTTTTAGAGACCGAGTGCCCAAACTGCAACCCAAAACCCACTTACGCATTGTCGGATGCCAGGTGGGTGTGACCCATTGGGTGGGTGTGGGCAATTGGGTGGGCGTGGCTGCGGTGGTAACAGCAAACTGGGTGGGACTAAAAAGTTCAATCAATCAATTCCAACTTTGCAAGATCTTTTTTTTCCCCGCGAGAAGTTGAAATTGACTGATTGATTGAACCTTTTTTTTTTGGCACCTGGCGGCAGAAGCCTAAAGCGAAAAGGTTTTATAAAATCCAGATGAAGGCCTAGGACTGGGGCAACAGCGTGCGTGCCCACAGAGAGGGCTCTGAGTGCTGCCTCTGGCACCCATGCCATTGGTTCGCCACCACTGCCCTAAGTGATAGCAGGATGGAGAAGAATTATATTGAAATAATCGCTTGTGGTATCAAGATAAAAACAATAGGAGAAGCCTCATCAACTCTTAGCACCCAATAAGAAGGGAGACATTGCACAAGTTCAGTTTAATTTGCCTGTGTTGGATTGTTGGCTACTACAAGCAAAGTTGAACCACAAAGCTAAGCCTTGTTGGGCTCCGTTTTCCCTTAAGGCTTCCTTTCCAAATTCTACCGAACTAGAAATCAACACTTGCTGTAGCAATACATGTTTGGAGGCAGTTTATTGGTAAACTCTTGTTTTAACAAGGTCTTAACGTATTGCAGAGATTTTCTAAGCCAATTTAGAGATTTTGGGCTGTGCCAATACATATATTAGGATGTTCTGTCTAAACTTGATGCAACAGTGATATGTCAGAACCATTCAGATGCATTGCATCGCTTAAATTACATGCAGATAGCAGATTTGAAATCAAGGTACTGGCTGTTATGTCAATAACATATTTTACCACATTGCTCTATAGCAGCGGTTCTCAACCTATGGGTTGCGACCCCATTTGGGGTCGAATGACCGTTTCGCGGGGGTCGCCGGACACTGCGGTCCGCCATTTTTGTTTGTTTGGTTTTTTTTGTTTTTTGATTTTTTTTATTTTTTTTATTTTTTTCATCGCGCGTGCCCTGCGCATGCATAGATTGGGCCGTCGCGTGCGCACCATGCATGCGCGGATCGGGCCGTCGCGGTCCGCCATTTTGGGTTTTAAAAATTTTTTTTATTTTTTTTTCCGTTGCGTGCCCCCCGCGCATGCGCGGATCGGGCCATCGCACGCGCGCCACGCATGCACGGATCGGGCCGTTGCGGTCCGCCATTTTGGGTTTTTTGTTTTTTTTTAATTTTTTTTATTTTTTTTCCGTTGCGTGCCCCCCGCGCATGCGCGGATCAGCCCATTGCGCACGTGCGCACGCAGGTCAGGGTCGCGGCGCGCATGGGCGGTGCAAGTGGGGTCTCAACCTGAAAAAGGTTGAGAACCACTGCTCTATAGCTACTGCAAATCTGTCAAATTTGATACTTTACGGTATGATTGTTTGATAATTTTATGACACTTCAAACACCAGTCATTCATTGTATAAACTTCTATAATCTCTTATATATTCCTTTATGAATTCCAACTTGTAACCTGGACTTTGAGGAAATGCAGGAATAGCTTACCATAGAATTGTCCCATGCAGTATGAAACAATATCTTTGCTGTGGTCACTAAAGTGACCCTCTGCCTCCGGCATTGTCCAATATCATTGTTACCTGATAATAGGTGCCTGCTTGGTTTGGCATCACCAGGACGATTTTCGCTAGAGTTGCCTGGATTTAAAGTGCTTTTCCAACATTTTTCACTCATTCTTCCCAGGACCTCCCCCCTCCCACCAGCACAATAAGGCACCATTACAAGACTTGAGGAGAACGGGCTATTTGTAAGTGATCCTTAATATCCATAGTTAGGCTGATGCTTATATTGAATTCTCTATGTGAGATGATATGCATTCTTACTTTCCTGTTTATTGCTAAAATCCAGATTTCTCAAATTAATTGATTTCTTCAAATCTATTTACCAATTGTATCCATGTATCAACATAGTCTTCCTTTACTTTTTGTTTCTTAAACTTTTGTTTTTTTAAACTCCAAATGGAAGGTATTTTTACATTTGCTTTCAATTTATTGGACCGTATATATGAGTAAAACTGTATTCATTCATTGTGCATAATGGATTTATAAATTATCTTTGTGTACAAATGCATAATGTATAAACTCCTGTTTATACCTTGGGGAAGATAGCAGTTGCCTTAATTAATATCTAATTGATCAAAGTCGTAATAGTAATACCGGCAGTATTTCATATTTTTGAAGCTCTTCACCAAGCCTCTTAGCTATTTTCCATAGAATTGTTGTTAGGGAACTAAATCTGAGTAGTTTATAAGGTCAAGTTATGAATTCAAAGCAGAAAGAAAGAACTAGAGATTTAATTTATAGTCCATTTTACAGTTTTTGCTAGGAAATATTTTTAATTGAATTTCTACCTCAGGATCTTTTGTTAGGGATTATAAAAGATTGCACTATTACTGAGACGAAGTTAATTCTGAAGCGCGAATGAACAATATGTGATAGACTAGATATAGTAGATAGACCATATACAAGAGCTGTATTTTCAGGTCTTATGAGGACAGCTTATTAATATGAGCCCAGATTTAATGTTGATTGCTTTAATATTGGAAAAGCGGAAGGGGAGCTTCCGGTTCCGGTCACGTGGACCGGAGACATCCGAAGAAAGCTCCGAGACGGAGCTTTCTTTTTACCGTAAAATACCGGATCGCCGAAGGTGGGAGGCGCCGGGGAAGAAGGCGCAATTGAAGAAGACCCTCTGCCCGATCCGGCAAGGTGGAAATCGCCGCCAAGGGATCCGAGAAGGCCGCGGACGGGGCCGAAGAAGCCGGCGGCGGCCGGCCGGCCAGCAGGCCCGAAGAGGCCACGCGATCGGAGAGGGCCGGTGTGAGTGGACCAAAGAAGGAGGAAGACGCCGGTGAGAGCAGAGAGGGCCACCGGGAGGGTCCGCCTACCTGGAGACGACCCCCGGATGAGCCGAAGGGGGAGAGGAAATCTGGGAGAGCAGAGGAGAGAGCCTGGTGCAGAGAACAGAGGAAGAGGCGAGCGGAGCTGACAGAAAGCAGGCGGAGGAGGACTGGAGCAGCGAACGGAGTCTGAGGCGGCCAGAGCCAGAAAGTAAGAAGCCGACAAGAGCGGAGAAGCGAGAGGCAGAACCAAACAAAGCCGACAGGACGCAGGCAAGAGAGGAGGAGAGCAGAGGGAGCAGCAGGCCCGAAGAAGCCGAGAACCCACGCAGCTGCAGCCGAGGACAGCCGAGGAGAGCCAGCTGGAGCGGGAAGAAGATGGCAGAAGGCACCGGTAAGACCAGCGGGGGCCGATTAAAGCACCGAGGGACAGTAGACGTAGGGGGAGCCCAGCAGTAGGGGGAGGACCCTCACAAGACCCCCAGAAGACCCCCCCAGACCCCAAAAAGTCTAGTAGTACTGCACCTGGAGAAAAGGGCCATCTGCGCAGGCCTCAAGCCACAGATCCTTTCACCTTGCATCATCCCTGCCAGCACAGCGAACTTACTTGAAAGCAAATAGCACCCCCTAGTGGACAAATTTTTTTTTGCTGTCAAAATATAAACTGTGGGTAACCCGCCAGGGAGAAAGGTGGGCATAGGAGGAAGACAAAAAGGCATCCTGGGCTGCTGTGGAGGGAAGGCAGAAGGGGCCTGGAATCCCAGACAGGCAGAGGCACTGAATAGACTCCCTGAACACGGACAGACCTTCCTGCCTACAGGCCCCTAGACCTGCATTGCCTGAACCCTGAAGCCTCCCCTCCCACTGAAAGGTCAGATTACTGGACCAGCACCAGATCACAGTCTAGTGCCTTACCTGGTCTAAGCTAGAAACCAAAGCAGTGCCAGAACAACAGGAAGACAAGCTCAAGATGGCCTCCAAACAGACCACACTGACACAAACGAAGGGAGTTGTATCCTCCCCAGCTCAACGTACCAAACCATCAGGACTTATTGTACCCGCCCCCACACCCTCCCATCCAAATACAGGCCCCCAGACCCATCCACCCCCACAGGCCAGCTCAACAACACACATGTTACAAAAATTACAAGAGGTAATAGAAATGCTGGTTGAAAGGATGGATGGAATGGATAAAAAGTTGGTGGAAATGGACGCAAAGATGGAGAAGAGGTGTGTAGAGGCAGAACAAAAGACGGAGAAAAGATACAACGATTTAAAACAAATGATGAAAGAACAAGGTAAAGAGCTAGAGAGAAAATGGGAGGAGCAACGCAAGGCGATGGCCACAGACCTGGAACAAATGAAAGAGGCGATGCAAGCACACTACAAAGAAATAGGGGAGGAAATGGAGAAAAACTTCCAGGAGATCAGAGAGAAGGTGGACAAGCGGATGGAAAAAGTGGAGAATCAAGTAGAGGGACAGATAGCAGAGATAGCAGAGATGAAAGGAGTGGCCCAAGACCAATCCTCCATGATACAGTACTGGCAACTGGCATCCGCAATCAGGTTTAGAGGTCTGAAAGAGACATGAAACGAGACCCAAGGGGGCCTGCTCAGAACCTTCATAGAGGCCCTGGCAACATTTCTGGGAAAGCCAATCTCGGAAATCGCATGGCAATTCGACAGAATTTACAGAGTGGGCACACGGACGGCAACAAACAGGCGCCAACCAAGGGACGTGGTCATCCACTTCATGACGCAGGGATTTCGGAACCTCATCTCAGTCACATCGTACAACAAGAGTTTATACATAGAGGGGCAAGAAGTGAAAGTACTGAAAGAGATCCCCCAGACGATGCTGCGAGACAGGAAGGAATACAAGTTCCTGGTCGACGAACTGAGATCACGCGCTCTGCGATACAGATGGGAAGCCCCTACGGGGATGACACTTTTCTATAAAAATAAAAGATACTGCCTGGACTCGATCCAAAAAGCCATAGAATTCCTTGAAAAGGAACTGACGTCGGATGGACTTCAATACACCACGAGAGAAGACGCAGGAGGGCCACCAGAATGACAGACCGACGCAGGAGCAAGAGAAAGGGAAGGTCCAACTCGAGACACGACGACACAGAGAACAGGAAGCAACAACAACAAGGGAACAGGACAGACTGCAGAGGGCAGGATAACAAGATCCACCGCCAAACGCACGGAACAACACAATATGATCCCTCTAAGCAACTTGAGCACCAACTTGGATACCATGGGAACGAGACCAAAGAAGAACACAAGAGATAGAACAGAAGCGGTCTCGGAAGAATATCCTGAAACCGACAATGACAACTAAATACTTGACATGGAACGTTAACGGACAAAATTCCCCACAGAAAAGGAGAAAGATATTTCATTATCTGTTTCAAGGAAGAAACGACATAACTTGCCTACAAGAAACACACATCAGAGCAGCGGACCAGAAATACCTAATCAACAACAGACTAGGTACACATTTTGTCGCAGCGGCGCCACGAAAGAAGAACGGGATTGTTATATACGTGAAGAAACATGTAATAGCCAAGCTAATAGAGTCAGACCCCCAGGGTAGATACCTAGCAATCGAAGTGACACAGGATGACAAGAAAATTCTAGTGATGGGCATATATGCACCAAATCAACAACAAGGAAAATTCTACAAAAAGATACACAAGAAGTTAACACAACTCAACTATAAATCATGTATTATTCTGGGAGATTGGAACGGGGTCATAGAGATTGCCCTGGACAAGAAGAAAACAAAACCTAACCCACAGAAGCACTCCAAGTTGCCTAAATCTTTCTTCGACATGAAGGAAGATCTTGTACTGACAGACGTCTGGAGGGAACGGCACGGCAAAGAGCAAGAATTCACCTTTTTCTCAGACAGACATCAGTCATTCTCCAGAATTGACTTTATATTAACATCAAGCGACCTGTTAGTTGGTCTAAACGCGGTGAAAATCCTGCCCAAAGTACTAACAGATCACAATCCGGTGAAGATGGAACTAAGACACGGCGTGAGACAGAAGAGATCCTGGAGAATTAATGAAAACCTGTTTAGACATGGAGAAAAGGTGGCGGAATGCAAAAATGCCATGAAGGAATTCTTCAGCATAAATATGAACAACGAAACACCGATAGAAATAATCTGGGATGCCAGCAAGGCGTACATGCGGGGGATTCTTATGGACATGAATAAAAGGCACCGTCGCCAACAAGAACGAAAAAGAAAAGAGCTAGAAGAGGAGATAAGCAAGAGAGGCTACTAATAAAAAGACCAGAAGACAAAATCACCAAAGAAGGAATTAAGATCTTAAGAAAGCAGTTTGACATGTTGGTGGCAGACCAAGTTGCGAGGAACATACAATATGCAAAACACAAGACATTCTGCAAGGCCAACAAACCGGGTCGATGGCTGGCCTACATCCTAAGAAAGAAACAGAAATCCCGCATAATTGAAAAGATAGAATATAAAGGCAAGGAGGAATTCCGACAAGTAACCATCAAGAAAGCCTTCACAGAATTCTATTCGAAGCTATACGCCGAGGAGAAGACACAGGACAAAGAAATAGAAACTTTTCTACAAAACGAAAAGATACAGGCAATCACCGATACACAGAGAGAGGCCCTGAATGCCGCAATCACAAAGGAGGAAATACACTCAGCGATCAAACAGCTGAAACCAGGAAAATCGCCAGGGACGGATGGGATAACAGCGAATTATTACAAGTGTCTCCAGGAAGAGATGTTAGAACCCCTTAGACAGCTATTTGTCAATATACAAGAAGGAGGCCAAGTTCCACCATCCTGGAAAACAGCCTATATCTCATTAATCCCCAAGGAGGGGAAAGATAATACACAACCCGCAAACTACAGACCCATCTCACTACTTAACACGGACTACAAAATATTCACAAAAATTCTGGCCGATAGACTAATGACTGTACTACGAAAAACAATACACCCGGACCAAAGGGGATTTATACAAGGACGCCAGATGAAAACCAATGTGAGACAGCTGTTGAACATAATAGAGTACTTGGACAGGCACAAACAGGTACCGGCCGCCCTTATGTTTGTGGACGCAGAAAAAGCCTTCGACAGACTGAATTGGCCGTTCCTGACGAACTTGGTCCGGAAGATGAAAATGGGAGTACAGTTTCTCAACTCCATAACGGCAATTTACCAGAAAAAAACAGGTCAGATCATTGTCAATGGAGACTTAACAGACTCATTTAATATAGAGAGAGGCACGAGACAGGGGGGCCCGCTGTCACCCCTGCTATTTGTCCTAATACTGGAAATTTCACTGAACAGGATAAGAGCGGCAGAGGACGTACAGGGCATACAGATCAAACAGCAAGACTACAAACTATGTGCCTTTGCGGACGACCTGCTGGTGACAATGTCGCAACCAGCACAGTCAGCAAGGAAATTGATGGAGATAATGGAAGACTATGGTAGGGTGTCAGGCTTCAAAGTAAATATATCAAAAACAAAGATGCTAGTCAAAAACCTAGACAACAAAGCAAAACGGAACCTGGAAAAATAACGGGTTGTGAAATAGTCAAGAAAGTCAAATACTTAGGAGTGGAAATAGAATCAACAAATGCGAAATTATACAAGAACAACTATGAGGTCCTGTGGAATAGGATACAAACAGACCTGGAAAGGTGGAAATCACTACGTCTGTCCCTGCTGGGCAGGATAGCGGCAGTAAAGATGAACGTCTTACCCAGATTTTTATTTCTCTTTCAAATGCTACCCATACTCAAGAAGGATGCGGACTTAGACAACTGGCAGAAGGGCATCAACAGATTTATTTGGGACGGCAAGAGACCGAGGGTGAAACTAAAAATCATCCAAGATGCAAGGGAGAGAGGGGGACTCAAAATGCCTAATCTAAAGCTATACTACTATGCAGCGACGTTGGTGGCGGTGAGTGACTGGATCAACATGACAAATGATAGAATTCTGAATGTTGAGGGGCATGGTCTACTATTCGGCTAGCACGCATACTTAGTATACGACAAAAAGGCAGACAGGAACTTCAAAGAGAACCCACTACGAATCCCATTGTTATGGGTCTGGAAGAAATATAAGCACCTCCTACACGACAAGATTCCCATCTGGATGATTCCCGGACACGCAACAGGGGATATGAACACATCCCAAGGGCAAGAAGTGGTGCCCTACAGTGAACTTGTACTGGGAGAAGAAAATAGGTTCCTCTTGCTACCCCAAGCAACGCTAGCAAACAAAGGAATAGGAGGTACCTGGCTATCATATATACAACTGCAATCAAGGTGGCGTAAAGATAAGAAGAAGGGATTCTCCCAGACCGACGAGAATCTAATTAAACAGATTAGAGAACAGGGGATCAGGCACATCAAACGAGTGTACAGCATTTTGATAGAAATGGACTCTGAAACCGAGCTAGTCAAGAACTGTATGATAAAGTGGGCACAAGACTTCGGATACCCTATCACCATGGAAACGTGGGAGAAAATCTGGGTGAGGAATGTAGAATTCACGAAATCGCAACACTTAAGGGAAAACTTCTACAAGATGTTCTATAGATGGCACCTAGACCCGAAAAAAATATCACTCATCTACCCGGACTCCCAGCCCAAATGCTGGAGGTGTGGGGACGGGGAGGCTACTTACTTTCACATATGGTGGACATGCAGAAAAATCAAAGCATTCTGGAGGAAGATATGGTGGACACTCCAAACCATTTTCAAAAAGCGTCTAGAATTTCTACCTCAGGCTTTTCTGTTAGGGATCACAAAGGATTTCACTACCTCAGAGACAAATTTATTTTTGAACTTAATTACAGCGGCAAGATTGTTGGTGGGACAATACTGGAAGAATCCGGAAATACCGCCTATTGAAGAATGGACTGTGAAAGTAACAAATTTGGCGGAAATGGCGAAAATATCAGCATACTTGAAAAATCGCTCCAATGAACAATTTGTGATGGACTGGAAACAGTGGATAGACTATATCGAAGAGAGACACCAATCAAACAGAATGCAGCTGGCGTTTAGCTGAGGCTCGATGGGAGGAGGGAAGAAGGGTTAACAAATCAAATGTTTACAAAAACTAACACCCAATGTTGAATGTATATGTTCTATAACTAATGCCTCTTAACATAACCTTATGACTAATGTTGTCTGCTTTAATATTGTTAAAGCGGACTGAATCTCTACCTCAGGATATGAAACTTTTACCTCAGGATCTCTGGTTAGGGACTATAAAAGATTGCACTAGTAATGGGATGAAGTCAATTCAGAAGCGCAAACGAACAATATGCGATAGACTAGATACAGTAGATAGACCATATATAAGAGAAACACCAATCAAACAAAATGTATTCGGAGTATACTTGAAGATGGAAGGGAGGAGGGAAGAACGTTTACTAAAACAGATGTTTACAAAGATTAATACCTAATGTTGTATGCTATGTTCTAGGATGATTGCTTAGCAATAGGATCTTATGTTTAATGTTGATCACATTAATATTGAACCAGATAAGAGAAACACCAATCAAACAAAGTGTAACAGGAGTATAGTTGAGGCTAGACGCGAGGAGTGGAAAAAAGGCTTACTAACTCAGACGTTTTCAAAGACTAATGCTTAGCATTGTATATTAGGTGCCATGATGATTACTGCATAATATGTTTTTATGTTCAATGTTGATTGTTTTAATAAAAAAAATTTTATAAAAAAAATATTGGAAAAGCGTACTGAATTTCTACCTCAGGATACTGAATTTCTACCTCAGGATCTTTTGTTAGGGATCATAAAAGATTGCACTACTACTGAGACGAATTTACTTCTGAAGCTCGAATGAACAATAGGTGATAGACTAGAAACAGTAGATAGACTATATATAAGAGAAACACCAATCAAATAAAATGTATCAGGCGTATAGTTGAGGCTTGACGTGAGGAGTGAGGAATGTTTACTAAACCAGACGTTTACAAAGACTGATCCTTAGAGTTGTATTGCAGGATATATGATGATTGCTTTTTAATATGAACTTATGTTTAATTTTGATGGTTTTAATAAAATAATTTTTTTACAAAAAAAATGTAGAGTTGAAAAAAAAGCTATTTATGATATTGAGGCAAACACTCCTAAAACGGCGGTCCCCACCCTTTCCGGTTCTGTGGAGGGTGGGAGGGGAGAGAGAGGATGGTTTCACGCGGGTACATTCCAGTTGCACAAATGCAGCTTTGCGCACTCATGAAGCCATTTGTGAATCATTTGCATAAATGCAGCTTTGCATGCTCGGTTCCCAACAGGCCGCAGCCCGCTACCAGCCAGAAACCAGGGTTGGGGACCCCTGGCTTAGAATATGATTGATATTAAAGCACTGCTTTAACAGATTAGAGAATAAGAAGCTCACTTCTTCCTTGTTCTACTGAATTGTTCTTGCTGCTAGGAAGCTTTTTTTAACATTCACAAATTCCCCACTATAACTCTGCATAAAGAAAAAATGAACTAGAATTGATCTACTGGATGCAATCTATTGGGAATCAATCTTGAACTATTGCCATTGTAATGAATTAGTGATTCATAGGAGTACATAATTGTTTCAGTAAGAGGGGATGGACGGTGATCAGATCATTAATATGCCCATATATTTTGCTCATGTAGTCTTAAGTAATAAAATCTTCAAGAACCTCATCATAGATGATACCTCATATATTTCTCTCTGGGAATTCTACAGGTAGTCCTTGATTTACAATCTTTTAGCTGCAGTTCAAAATTACAACAGCACTGAAAAAGGGGACTTACAACTGGTCTTCACACTTATGGCCATTGCAGCATCCCCAAGTCACGTGATCAAATTCAGTTGTTTGGAAACCAGCATGTATTTATGACAGTGCAATGTCCCATGGTCATGTGATCACCATTTGCAGCCTTCCCACCCAACTTCCAACAAACAATAGGGTAAGCCATATTTGCTAAACAATTGAATGATTCACTTAACAACTGCAGAGATTTGTGTAACAAGCATGGCCACAAAGACAGTAAATCAGATATGATTCACTTAATAACTGCCTTGCTTGGCAATGGAAATTCTGGTCCCAGTCGTTGTAAGTCAAGGACTACCTGTACTTTCTTCTTCCAGGATGATCTCTTGGTTGATTCCCAAGCTTATAGAACTTCCAATGCTTTTAACTCACTATGTCTCTTAAGACTTTTTATTTTTGTAATATTCCAAACAGAAAACTGTGACATCTTGTTATCTTTCATGGCGCTTGATGTAGGTAAAATATCATAGTTATTCAAGTCCATTATTCATAAATGCAACTTTACAACCCCTTATTTTTTTTTAACAAAGCAATTTAAAAATAGGAATTTATTTCCTTATTAAAGAATAGGAAGCATTTCTAAACTCCAGTGTTATTTGTATAGTACTTTAGATGAGTTATGAGGTACAGTTTCAAGGCTTCATAGATCTTTAACTTATTACACCACCTGTAAAGAGTCTTAAAGGAAAAATAGGATTTTGACTGATTTTATAAAGTTGGGAGTTTTGACATTAAAATCTTTGAAGTGTTTCCAAATTCCCTTGCTGTAAAATATGCTATCTTTAATCTACTAATTAAATTACTATTTTTTCTTTAATTACATAGTGAAACTTTATAGTTTAAAGTTTAAAATTAAATGAAGCATATTTTTCATGGGAAATGCCGGATCAAGTTACTTAATAAAATACTAACTGCATATTCATAAGAAATATAAAAATGTTATATTTCTAATTCTATATTAAGTGTGAGGATCAACAGGATTATTTATCTTGTTTTTCTCTTGTAAGTATGTTGAGGAGTAGTTGAAATAGTTTTGCGTTGTTTGAAAACAGCATTAAAAATATAACTCTATCTCTGCAATCTTTGATGAACAAATGGAAGCACTATTTGTGGCTGGTTGTCTGTGCAGCTGAAAGATTGATTATCTAATTTCCTGAGGGGAAAACAGATTTTGTATGATGATATAATCAACTTTTTGATAGTGTAAAGCTATACCACAGTCTTCCTTTGGAAAACAAAGCAAATTTCCAATTTAATTGTTTCATTTTGATTCTAGTATTATTTATACAGATATTCCCATTTTGAAATTAAAAAATATTCAAAGAAAAATAGTTTTATTCCAGATAAATAAAATTGTTAATTTGCAAGATGGGAGATTTCTTTTAAAATTTGGCTAAAAATGTAATAGTAATATGTGATTTGAAGTTAGATCTGTGTTCAGCCTCTCATAAGACATCGTCTTATTTCTTAATATGCGCTAGTAGTAGCAATAAAGACAAAACAGGACTGCTTAGTTTAATAAAATAATAGCTATATCATTTGTACTTAAAGGAATTTCTGGAAAGCCATTCCCTTTCCTTCATTTCAAAATATGTCTATAAAGATGTTAACATATACATGTTCAGAATTTTGAGACCATGTTATGGATCTGTCACAAATCGTTTGCTAGTCAGTCACCAAAAGCAAACAAACGCTGAGTATGGCCACACACTATTTTATTTTCTAAAAATGTTTGTGGGATCTCTGGGCCCTAGAAGCATGTTTGGAAATAAGTTTGAGACTTGTGGCGTTAATTTGTTGTATACCCACTTCACATTCATTTTTTTTAATTAAAATGATCTAAAAGAGGAAGAGCTATGATCTTGGCATTGTCATCTGGACATCTTGTTGGGGATGAGTTTATGAAAAAAAAGAATGCTGCACCCATATACAAGTGTTAATTTGAAGCAGTAGTGGGATTCAAATATGTGAACAACCAGTTCTCTGTGTGGATGCTGCTTCCGGAAGTCCATTCCGGGCCTGGGCAACAAAAAATTAGCTACCGGTTCTGCCAAAGTGGTGCGAACCGGCTGAATCCCACCAATGATTTGAAGGGAATTATAGGTTAACAGAACTCCATCCTTCCAAGGTTGGTAAAATGAGGATCCAGATTGTTGGGGGCAATATGCTGACTCTGTAAACTGCTTAGAAAGGGCTGCAAAGCATTGTGAAATGGTATATAAATCTAAGTGCTATTGCTACTTGGATAGCATTTTTTTCTCAGAAGCTACTGGTGACAATAATGTAGCTGAAAGAAGGTCCCCCTCCCCTTTATTCTCTTAATGGAAATTCCTTCCTAGGAGGAATGGAGGGAGGTTTACAGTAAGTTTGGCTTGGAAAAGAGAAGATTCTAGGCCAATGATGGTGAACCTTTTAGAGACCGAGTGCCCAAACTGCAATCCAGAACCCACTTATGCATCGTTGGGTGCCAGGTGGGTGTGGCCCATTGGGTGAGTGTGGCCCATTGGGTTGGTGTGGCTGAACTAAAAAGTTCAATCAATTCCAACTTTGCAAGATCTTTTTTTTTCCCTGCGAGAAGTTGAAATTGACTGATTGATTGAACCTTTTTTTTTTTTTTTGCACACGGTGGTGGAGGCCTAAAGCGAAAAGGTTTTATAAAACCCAGCTGAAGGCCTAGGACCGGGGCAACGGTGCGCGTGCCCACAGAGAGGGCTCTGAGTGCCGCCTCTGGCATCCGTGCCATAGGTTCGCCACCACTGTTGTAGGCAGACATGATCGCTCCCTTCAAGCATCTGAAGAGCATTATAAGACAGGGTAGAACTGTCCAGAGTTATTGCAGAAAATAGGACACAAAAGAATGGGTTTAAATGACAAGAAAGTAGATTTCAGTTTGACATCAGCAAAATGTCACAATGGGGAATGCTATTTAACAATGGAACAAGCCACCTCAGCAGATGGAAGACTTCCTCCATTTTCATACAACATATAACTCTCACCAACTCTTCTCTTTAGATCAGTATTGCTCAGCTTCTGCAAGTTTAAGCCACGCAGGCTTCAACATCTAGAATTCCCCCAGTCAGCACTTACAACTGGTCATTTTGCAATTGTTTGAAGTTATGATGGCATGGCACAAGTGGTTTATGGCCTGTAAAGCATCCCCCTGTGACCATATGTCTGGCAGATCTGCTTATGACCAGTTGTGGCATTCTGCAGTCATATGATCATAACTTGTAATGTTTTTTGCTGGTTTCTAACAACCACCATATCCACTTATCTACCGCCATGTTTGCTTAACTAAAACCCATGTTCACTTAATGACTGCCATAAAAAAGCCTGGGAAATTACTTCAGATCACATAGGTGCCTTGACTTACAACCATAACACAATTGGAGTTTTGATCCCAGTTAGGTCGAGGACTATCTGTCTGTAGATTCTTCTGTATGGATGTATGCATGGGTGACTGGTTAAGGGTGGTCTTTACAGAGAACCTAGAAAAGAGAACTTTAGTTGCCAGTTTTTAAAATATTCATGAAATCTTGGTATTTTGATGGTGCCAGTGAATATATATATTTGCAGTTTCCCTGTCATTATGTAGTACCATCCAGACATGATATCAGCCTCCCACAAACCACAGTTGAATCTAGCCAACTACCAATACATCATAGTCAGAAAACAAATCTCTTAATAAATTGAGCCAAAAGAGACAATGGGTGAAATCATATATAGCCATCACATAGCCCAATACTATTTATTTTGCAGATTAAAAATGCTGACTAAGCAGAAAGATACTTTCTAAATCCATTGTAGAATAATTGTTCAGACATGGAACAAGTTGCTCCAGAAAATGAGCTAAGCCATAGAATTAAGGTCAGGTTATATATGTGGTTGAAAACTAAATAAAATGTAGGAAACTACAGATATAGTATCTTCTATTGCACATGTATCTACCCAAACAAACATATCCATAGGCCACTCATCCATTTCCTGCTGGTTGGAAAACAGCAGATAACTTGTGACAAGCATGACTTGCATTATAAATACCCTGTAAAGAGTTCTTTATTGAAACTGTTTGTAAAAGGAATGTATTTTTGCTTTAGTTTGGAAGGTTTAAAGAACTGTTCAGTTGTGTGGTATCAGCATTTCAAACCACAGACGGCTTTGATGATTGCAAAGAATAGCCCGTGTAGAGAGAAACTCGCCTTTCTCTCAATGTGAATAAGTAAGAAGACTGAAGGCCGAATCTGTCCTAACTTGTGAGTGGACTTCATTTCTTAGAAAACTGTGGTTGTATCCTTATAGTAATCAGAAGTCAAGCTTAATGAGGTCATCTTTACTTTAAATATACTATGGTTTAAATTCAGAGATGCTTGACAGATAAAAAAAGTGATCAGGATATGTGTCAGAAGAAAGTTTGGTTTATATGAGCTGTCAACCAGTGGGATGGGCCACTACATAAAGTAGTGAGTTCTCCTTTGCTGAAGGACTTCAAATCTAGATCATTGTCTGTCAAAGATACTCTAGTGAATCCCACACTGATGTTTGACTGGATCTTCAGACTAAGTAAGTATCTATGATTCTTCAGTACACCAGGAAAACAGGATAGGTTAATTAGAAAAGTACAGAGCTTAGTGTACCTTAATGTATTTAAATAAGTTAACAAAACTACACCAGTTGTACTATCATGAACCATGTCCTTTTCCAAAACAGCCTTTCAAATATCTGGACTTGGGTTTTGTATTATGTGACTATATAATGACAAGGAATTTAAGGGATAAAACATTTACTAGATATACCATTCTAAGTCATCTCCTGCAACAACTGCTAGGTATCCTATGTCACTTTTAGAAATAAATTGAAAGGATTTTTTTATTTCTAATTTTTCAGTTGAAACATTTATCACTTTGGTCTTAGAATCCCACAACCTAAGAGATAAATGCAAGCTATTAATAAATACTTTATATTTATGCACATCTCATTCACAATTGCATAAACCAGCCAATTCTTATATCTGTCTCTTCATTTAAAGTGGGAATCTTTAAAAAAAAGAAGAAAGAAAGAATATACTTACATTGTTGAATACCGAGTTCAAGAATTTATCATGGTGAATAGTTCCTCATAATTTTATATGTCCAGCATTTTAAGAATTCACTGTAAGGACTTTCAAGTGTACACTTATCTGCAGTGAATCATGCAATAAATGTCAAGAACTCAATAGTTCTGTAAATAACATCACATCTGCTTGCAGAGGAGAAAGAAAAGAAAACTGGGAAATAATGTTTTATTGAATATTCATGTGTATTAACACAAGAGACCATGGAGGAGTCAGAAAGGGGAATCCATATAAACATTAAATAACTATAGCTGGAAATGGGGGAGGCCTAGAAAAAAGTCTGATGTTTTCTCTCTTAGATGTAACAAATTGGGACAATATTTACTTGTGTGGACCAGTAATATTGCTGGAGATGGCCCAGGTGCTTTTCTTGCCCTTTGTGGCTTTTTGAGGGTGTTGAGTTAAGCCACAAGTGGTCAGGCCTGGTGCACCTTATTGAGCTTATTCCAGAAGGGGCTGCCATCTTGGTTCCTCCCCTCCATATTTCCATAGCCATATATTAATTTTTATGTTTTTTAAATCTCTTTTATAGGTTTTTTTAGATGTTTAAACTACTTTAAAAAATTTTTTTTAACTTTGTGCATTTTATATTTTTTAGCTTTAACAATTATTGTTTGTATTAATTGTTTATCCATGCTGGTCTATGACTAATGAAGAGTGGATTGATCATGTGAACCAGGTCTACATCATTTATTTATTAATTTAATTTAATTAATAAATGTTAATTTAATCATGTTAATGTATGTAGTGTAATTTTATGCATTTTTATTCGAATCCTCGTGAATACAAAGAAACATACGCAGAAGAAAACATGCACAGAATTGACTTGAAGGTTTCTGAAATTTACCAGAAATTTTCCCCCTTAAAATACTTGGTATATATATTTGTAATTTATAAAAAGTGGCTGGGATTGGTTTTCCCATGGAACAATAAGAGACAGTTCCTTAATATCAACTGTAATTTTGAAGGTTGATTGATGACTATGTTAATTTATATGAATTACATCTATGCACATGCAAAACTGGATAGTTTATAATTCAGTACCTACTTTTTTCTCTTGAACTTATCTCTCTGCTAATACTGAAAAACCTAGAAAAATCTAAATATACGTTGCGTCAGAAAAAGAAAATAGAGAGATAGTTTTCTAGGTTTTTAAAGATCTTGGCTCGTAGGGTGGAAAATGTCATTATGGGTGTGAATTCTTTTCCATCCCAAAACAAGCACATACAACATCCAGGGTTGTTAATGAGTTGGGAGGGGGATGGGAGTGACTGAGACATCAAAGGAAGAAAGCCTTTATGTTCAGTATTTGTTTTTCTTGTTGGCCATTAGTAGAAAGTGTTTTCCTATGTCAAAATACTGTTCTTTTTGTTATGGCTTGCTCTTAAATGTATTTATCTTTTTTGTTTATTATTTTGGTCTTTTTTTTGTTTTTTTTTTTTTGTTTTGAGTGAAGGAACCTTAACATAACTGTCCCCAGTTGGACAGCCCTTAAGTGTGTGGCCATTGAAATTCTTCAGATTCTGAGCTACAAATAGGCAAAAGTTACATTAGTTGGGAATCCTGAAGTCTCCTCGCATCTGTTTGATGGCAGTTTGGGAAAAGATTACTGGCTTTTGTGGTGTTATTCCAATTTGTGTAGCCTACAAACTCACATTTCAGGGCAGAAAAGCTCTGTCATATTCACTGAACTCTTCCCCTTAGTCTGCAAATGTTACATCTTTTCTAAACTCTATGACTTTATTTTTTGAATTTTTACAGACCTCATATTGGTGCTTAGTAAGAATCTGTGTCTACAGCAAAACCTATTCATTCATGTGTTTTTTGACCATAGAATCAGTTAAACATCTCAGAATTCTTTATGTTAGAATATTAGGCTTAGAGCCTTAGACCAATAGAATAAAAAGGGAGGATTTTTGTTTTACTGTGGCAGCATGCCTAATGAAACTGAACATAACTGAACGGAAAGTATACCCTTTGTATTTAAGCATCTCCTATAGACTACTGCTACTTGTTCCATTTTTTTTATTAAAGGCTGCAAAGAGGAAAAAACTAGACTCCTGTGAGCATGATCCTTTAAAATCATAGCTTTTTTTTTTGCTCACTACATAACTCTGAAAAGAAAATATTCATTTAGCTTTTAAAAGTCAGTAGGAAACAGGCTTTCCTTAACCTTTAGCCACTTGAAACAGTAAATGAATACATACTACTGATTAACATGTGTATAATCTGGCATGGCTTTCAAAATATGTAAATGTTTTCCCCCTCTTAGTTATATTTGCACTTATTGTTATTTTCTAGACCTGAAGAATATGTGCACGACAAATAATAACCCTGTTTACGTACCATAACAAACCAGGGTATATTCTTAAAAATACATGTAAGATTCAGACCTTTATGTTACTTCAACCCCTTGGTACCAATTGAGAGGAGATAAGTAAGGTGCCCTAACTTTTGGAAAGAAATGTTTAGAATTTTGAAAACATGTTATGGGTACTCAGGCCACTGGAAACAAAGGCTTATCAAATAACAAAATGGTAGTGATGGAAACCTAGGCAGTTGTAAAACTATAGTTTTTCAAAGTGCTACAGTTGGTCTCACTGTCAGGAAATTTCTCCTTAGTTCCAGGATGGATCTCTTTTAAAGAGATCCAGTTATCTACCTATCAGTAAAAGATGGAGATGACAGTAATGAGAAATGCAATTTTTATTGGTTTGCTAGATTTACAACTTACATTTCTTCAAAAGCTTAAACAAGTTACATAGGGATTTCCCTACAATTTTATTCCCACAATCAAA
The DNA here is from genome assembly GCA_034064705.1 of Bothrops alternatus. Classification (NCBI taxonomy): domain Eukaryota; kingdom Metazoa; phylum Chordata; class Lepidosauria; order Squamata; family Viperidae; genus Bothrops; species Bothrops alternatus. The sequence goes on from JARGCV010000006.1 coordinate 22,677,617, forward strand.
TAAGTTGGACTGAGAAGGAGCGACTCACCCAAACTCACTGAATGATTTTCCATGGCTAAATATTCTCCCAAGTCCTAGTTGAACAATTTAAACACTAAAATAGATTATAGACATGAAAGCTGAGAATAAAGTATACTACTGGCTTTAGTCCCCAGACTTTAAAGATGAAAGTGTACAGTGGTCACAACAGAAAAATAGTTATATAAACCAAGGGTGTCAAACTCACAACATCACGTGACATGTTGTGACATATCGCATTTTTTTTTCCATTGCCGGCAATGGGACACCCCTGATATAAACCATCTTTGTTTCATCATGATGCATTTACATTTTGTATTTGTCGACCTCCTGGCCAGATCCCCCCTAGGTTTTTCAAAATTTGTTCAGCATATAAGTGGCTTATCTCTTTCTCATGATTCTCCCAAATTATAATAATCTTTAGCTCAGTAACAACTGTGTATCTTGAAGGAGCAAGTAACATACTGATCATATATGCTCAATTATGCATTAAGTTGATAAGAGGAAAAGTTTAACTTGACAAGCAAGTAGACAACTAGCTAAACTCAGAAGAATTTCTCATTTGCCATTGGTGTGTGTGTGTGTATGTATACATATGTATATGTGTATGTGTAAATATGTATATATGTATACATATACATATACACACATACACACACGTGTATGGGTGTGTTTGTGTGTGTGTGTGTGATGTCATTAACCCATGATTAACCCAAAAAGAAATGCTCTCTTTTCTATGAATTGACAGTTTCCAAATAAGCTTTCCCCGGCTTAATGCCCTCCAGGTAGTATTCCCTAATCTGAACTCAACAGCCTGAAAGACCATTTGATACCGTAGTAGCAACTTCTGGCAACTCTTTGCTACCACGTTATGGCTATCTAGGTTTTGCAGTCTAAATCTAACCACCTTTAGTGTACTGGGTCTTCATCACTCAGAATCCCTAGTTGGCTGCGCTGCTTGGAACTCCAATATGGAAGTCTTGCTATTCCTACCTCCCTTTTCTTTTCTTAAATCAACAGTGTGTAGTCTTAAAACACAGAATGGCAGCCTATTAGTTAGAGGAAGACGCTAGATTATATTTTGTAATATAATTTGAAAGGCCACTAATTGGCAATAAGTGTGCAAATATACAACTGAAACACCTTTCTGACTGCCTGAGTTGTATAACCATGTGATTAAAGTACATTGTGCTGTAAGGATAGCATTTTGTCTACAATATCATGTCAAAATTACATATATTTATTGATAGTTGCTCTCTATGTCTGGCAAAGAAGGAGACAGCCATTTCAAATTACTTTTAAGAAGTTATTTAAAGGAAATATTCACTGACATACCGTGTGTGTACTCTATAATTAATGTATACATGGAGAGAGAGAAAGACCACACATACCTAGATGTCTGTAACCATGTATAATTGTGAGCATGAGAGCAGAGGACAGTGAAACAATTTGGAATTTAGAGTGCAAGAGAAAGAAAACTGTCTTATGTTCATAGGACACACGACTGGAGTCATTTTATTTCATTTTGCAGCATCTTAGTTTCAATAAGGATTGATTTTATATAGAATAATATTTCATGGGTATTTATTTATTGTTTAATGTTTGGCTGCCATGTATTTTGAAAGCCAGGAAAGTCTAATCTGGCTGCCAGCAGTTGCTAGTTTGTTTATTCACACTGTGGCACTACCCAGGATGTACCACAAGGAGGTGAACTAGCTTCACACCCCATTTCATGGGTTTAGTGCAATAACACTGAGGAGGAAAGGATGGGGGGCCAGGCGGGAAAGATGACAGTCTAATATTCTAAAACAGGAAAGAATCATGAAATGAAGGCCTCTGCAGCAAACCAAGATTGAAATATACAAGATGATTTTGAAATATAAAAGGTTATTTCGAGTGTCTGTGGATATATGCACATTGCATCTGTTGGCACCCTCCTTATATCAAATTCATTTTTTGCCAAATCGCACAACCACTGTTGTGTAATTCCAAGAAAATATTTCATTTCTTTAAAAATTGCTGACAAGTGTAGTGTGCATGTTAATACATTTTTCAATCGAGTACTGACTCATACTTCAGACTCCTATTCTACTGGAAACAATAAGCTTGAGTATGAATATAGGCTGGCTACCCCATAATCTTTTGAAGGTGGGAATCATAAAAGGATGATTGTGCAAACTGCTGCATAATCTAATGAAAACAGGGAAGCGAAACATTTAAGCACTTCTTCTAAGAGTCCACACCATTATAGCCTGGCAGGTCTTCAACCTGTGACAAAATAATAAAAATCATAAGTGTCAGCTCTGCCATCTTTGCTACGCTTCACTAAGTTTGCTGGCATCTTGCCATAAATGGGGAGGGGGCAGAGTCATTTGGGGAAGATGTGCAGGCGGAAGATGAAGGAGCTAAACGGGAGAGGGAAGGGCATCGGCAGAAACCAGATGTGTGAGAAACAGACTAATCCAGTTGCCCGAGAATGATTGGCCTGGGAAGGAATGCGAAGCTGTTTCAAGACTCAGCCTGACATCAAAGCAGTTCCCAAAACATTGCACTGGTATGCTATTGGACACTGACAGTCTGGTTGAAGGACCACAGAGGGGAAAAACTTTGTGTGGGAATACTCAGTTCTAGCTCCTTTTGCTACAACCACTAATTCTTAGTAAAAGAACCAAATGGAGTCAAGGGTCTTTCTTTCCTAGGGACCTAGCTGGGGCAAACCTGACATTATGGGATAGATATCATAACATATTCCATTACTGGGATGCTCTTGTGCTTTGTTTCTACCCACTTGTTTACCATGCACTCTGAGAGGAACTTCAGTGGAATAACTAATATATATGGGCTGATTTACATGAAAAATGGAATCTTTCAGAACTCCTGGGTATTAAAGGACTTCAAGATGAAAACTTTGAATTGCACTGACCAATAATTAGTGAGGTTGTGAATCATTAAGATCTGACTTAAAACATTTGATTCATTGAGTTGAGTAAGAGCACGGTGGCTCACATGCTTAGGATGCTGGGTTGGAGGTTAGCAAACCCATGTTTGAGATTGGAGTGCTGCCGTAGAGCGGGTGAGCGCCCCGTCCTTCACTCCTGCTGGGGACATGAAAGGAACCCCCAACTGGGTGTCCCCCAGGCAACAGTGATGTCAGTGACTAATGCTTTCTACCTGGAATGAAACGTGGTTGAGTTGACTCAGTTTGAATTCTTGATTGAATAAGTTGAGTTATCAAATCAGTGCACTAAAAAGTTTGTGTGATCATACAGTATAGACAAGTCTATTGGATTCTCAAATTCATATTAATTCAGTGGGTGGTTTAATCAAATCCATGTAATCTTTAAAAAAACTTTTGCGAAGTAAATCTGCAGTTTCTTGATTCATTACATACAGATTAGAATAATAGAATAGAGTAGAATAACTTTATTGTCACTTTGAATGTACACTAATCGGAATACATTAAAATGAAATTTCGTTGCATTCAGCTCTCAAAGGTCACCACCTCCAATATACACTAAATATGACAAAAATAAATTAATACAGAATTATGCATATACCCACATATATTATATGACACAGAGAAATAACAATCTAGTTCAGGTTATGTATACATGTGCATGGCAAGAAAAACGAATTTTGCGAGTTTACCAGACGGATGGCATAGGGAACAAAGCTGTTACAGAATCGGGTAGTCCTGCTAGAAATACTTCGAAACCTCCTCCCAGAGGGGAGCAACAGAAACAGACCATAAAGTGGTTGCGTGGGGTCGCAAACTTCGTATGATCTTGTTGGCTGTCCTTACCATTGTCTGTATGGACTTTTTATCTGAGGCACAGTTGCCACCAAACCAGGCAGTGATGCAGTTTATTAAAATGCTTTCAATTGTGTCTCTGTAAAAAGTTGCCAGGACAGAAGGAGAAAGATGTGCTCTCCTCATCCGATGCAGGAAATGCAGACGCTGGATTGCACGCTTCACTAAGGATGACATGTGGAGAGACCAATTCAATTGTTAGCTATCTGCATTGTTAGTTATCTGCACTGTGAGATTGCATATATTTGGAAAACTTGTGTACAGAAAGTAAATATTTGAGAAAGATTTATAGCAATGGTGGCGAACCTATGGCACTCGTGCCAGAGGCGGCACTCGGAGCCCTCTCTGTGGGCACACGTGCTGTTGCCCCAGCCTTGCCTCCCCCCCACGACCCCCTCCTCACCAGCAGCCCCCTGGAGGAGAGTCATCCCCAAGCGTGGCCCACGCAGAGCAGCACAGCCAAGGACATGGCAGCCAGGCAGCGTAGACAAGACTCTGCCCTCACGCCTCATCGTGCACAGTTGATGCTGCGGGGCATGGGCAGAGGGCGTGGCCGCCATGGTGCTGCTGGGCGATCTGTGGTGGGCCCTGGAGACGGTGAGTGGCCCTGTGGGCAGGCGAGGTGGGGGCGGGGCAGGGGGTGGAGCAGGGGTGGGGCCAGTTTTTGGGCACTCGGTCTCTAAAAGGTTCGCCATCACTAATTTATAGGAAACCAGAGTATATTTATAAAAGCTTTGTACAATCAACTGTGCATTAGGACAGTGTTCCTCAATCTGTAGATGTCTCACACTTGAGTATGGGAATTGAAATCTATTGTGTTTGCAGGAATCCAGTCTGAGGAAGGCTGTATTAGGACAAGTTATATCCATACATGTACTCATTAACTCAATACACATACATGTGCATATATTAATCAAAAAACTGTGCACAAGTGCAGATGTTGAAGATAACTGAAAATTATGATTGCTTTTTAAAATAATGTTTCCCAGAACAATTGATGAAATGCACTAATACTTGAAGGTCTACCATTCTGATATAAATCAGATTTTTCTCCTTATCTGCTGTTTGTGAGTCTAGGCCTTGTATTACCTGGCAAATGTCAAGCACTTTATATGAAGCACTGCCAAGTTATGTGATCATAGTAAATATAGCTGGGAGGAAATGAAAACACTTTCATTGGCATAGCCTAATACCAGGAAATAGCCTTTGAAAAACTTTTCGTAAGTTTAATGTCTATTAAGTATAATGGCAATGGCTGTGGGAAGCTTATTTCAGTGTAATAGCTTGGTTTAGATTAAACAGGTTAAATAGCAAGAAACTGAGTATATATATACATATATATTTATCACAGGTAGTCCTTGAGTTCTTTTAGTGATTATTCAAAGTTACAACAGCACTGAAAAAAAGTGATTTATGATCATTTTTCACACTTATGACCACTTCAACATTCCCATGATCACATGATTTACATTCGGATATTTGACAATTGATTCATATTTATGACGGTCGCAGCGTCCCGGGATCATGTGATCGTCTTTTGCAACCTTCTGACAAAGTCAGTGGGGAAGCCAGATTCACTTAACAACTGTGTGACTAATTCAGGGGTCTTCAAACATGGCCCTTTATGACTTGTGGACTTCAACTCCCAGAATTCCTCAGCCAGGCATGCTAAAAGAGGACCACTTGTACTCTTTGTTACTAAACAAAGATTATTCCAAAGAATGGCTGCCATTGCAAACAAACCTGTCCCATTGTCATTTTCTTGTTTTGATTAGCTTCCCCCAGGACTCTTATTGATCTCAAAAGGGTGACTATTTCAGTTTTGGCGCAACCTCAGAAAGTATAAGATTGCTAAAATCAGTATAATAAAATTTCTCAGATTTTTATTGCTTAAAATCAATCACTTGCTGGCCAAGGATCACACTTCATATTGGATGGGATGAGGGTCAAAGCGAATAGAGGTCAAATCACATATTTGAGTGGGACTGCATTACAAGGTTCATTTTTTAAAAAAAAAATACCATGAAGGTAGAATACAGGTAATCCTCAAACTACAACCACAATTGAGCCCAAAATTTATCTTACCAAGTGAAACATTTGTTAAGTGAATTTGCCCCATTTTATGAGCTTTCTTGCCATAGTTGTTAGGTGAATCTCTACAGTCATTAAACTAGTAACCCAGTTGTTAAGTGAATCTGGCTTCCCCATTGACTTTGCTTGTCAGAAGGTCACAAAAGGGGATCACATGACCCCAGGACACTGCCACCATCATAGATATGAACCAGTTGCCAAGCATCTGAATTTTGATCACGTGATCTTGGGGACACTGCAAAGGTTGTGTGAAAAGCGGTCATAAGTCACATTTTTTCAGGGCCGTTGTAACTTTGAACGGTCCCTAAACAAACTGTTGTAAGTCGAGGACTACCTGTACTATGGTCACTTTCTAGCAGTCATGGTTATTGTGGCTTCTGAGAGGTTCAGTCCTGGGCTTAAAGGGCATCAGTAACCTTGGCTGACAGGTTACATCCCTAGCTTACAGTGAGGCAGAGTGTGTACAGAGCTGGTGCTTAAAACATTTATGAGTTCAAGTTTTTAAAATGTTCACATTTATTTTGAAGCCCAACATAGGGCAACTTGGCATTCCTCATGGGCCTTCAGAGGAGAAGGTGGCTGTAGTAACTGTGGACGATTGTGATACCGCAGTGGCTGTGCGCTTTGGAAGTCTCATTGGAAACTACTCCTGTGCTGCTCAGGGAACACAGTCCGGCTCCAAAAAGTAAGATTTTTTTTGTGTGTGTGACATGTACATGTTTTAATAATAGAATTAATCTAGCTAACAGAGACTCTACTACTTTTTTAGGTACACCTAGAAGCGATTATTGTCAGACGTAAAGTCATTTTCATATCTGTTTGCCTGAAACTTTACGTTTGTGCATTCAGGACAAAATTGTCCGAGAGTTCAGAGAATAATCATGTAGAAATCTTTGCTAAATTGCCCCTCCTTGTGGCAAGTTACCTATTGCTGCAAATGTTTCTATTACTTAAGCATCTTTTAAAATGGGCTTATAGGCAGAAAAAGTCAACGTGAAGAAGAAGATGAAAAGTAAGTAAAATCTAGTGTTCACACTTCACTTCAAAAATGTTCATTCAGGTGAGGAAGGACAATGTCAAAGTGAAGGAAAGACAAATGGAGGAAGAAACACATTTGATCAGTTTTCCTCTGTGGTCTTTAATCACATTGAACTAAAAGGCTGAAATCTCAAATCCCGAAGTTTGCATTAGAATAAATTGATATATTTCAGTAAATGGGAAAAGGTACTTGAAAATGTTTGTGTCGCTGAATGCTTTTAATGAATTAACCCTGTTTGGAATATTTTCAACTTAGGTTTTGAATAGCTTTCTCAGGTTAAATCTACATTTACAAGTCAATGTAAGTTTGAATAAATGCAGCATCTTGATTATGTAAATCTTTTTGGTTTTGCTATGTCTGTTGATTTGAAAAAGCAAAAGAGTGCACAATGAAACTAATAGGATGAAATTTAGGTGTTGGATTTACATATTCCTTTGTAATCATAAACTACATTGGGCAATATCATCTAAGTATTTATGTTACAAATAATTGCTGTAAATGTTATCTATATATCAATAGTAATAATAATAGTAGTAGTACTAGTAGTAGTAAGAACAACAACAACAATAACAACAACTTTATTGTCACTTTGAATATACACCAATTGGCATATATACACTCCTTGTTTGTGGCCAGGTCAAGTTTCAGAACGTCCATTTAGGGAGCGAACCATGCCAAACAGGACAGATCGAAACAGAACTCCATGTGGATTAGCCCTCAAATTAGCTTGTATTCCTGCAGGACAGCCTCCTTTTCTTTTTCTAATCCTGTCACTTCTACCTTTTCCTTAAAGGGGCCTTGCTCCTTTTCGCCCCTGGAGCACTCTGCTTCTGCCTCAGCGTCAAACTCCTCCAAAAGCCTCTCTCCCTTCCTCTGGGCCTGCTGACAGCCTCATCCAGTTCCTTCGCAAGCCGCAAGCCCTGGGGCCTCTCCTCCTCTGCCTCCTTTGGAAACAGCCCTGATTTGCAATAGACTCTGTTGCTGTGACAGCACTCAAATATTGCTGCCGGCAGAACAATTTCAAACAGCACAAATGTCTTTTAACGGACACAGTTCTGAAACCGCTAAAAACTCGCCATACCAACAAAGATTGTCAGTCATATGTTTAGCCCCACTACATTGCTCAAACACATTAAAACCTTCCCGATCATGTGGCCAATATCCCTTGTTGTTGTTGTTAGTTGTGAAGTCGTGTCTGACCCATCGCGACCCCATGGACAACATTCCTCCAGGTCTTCCTGTTCTCTACCATCTTCTGGAGTCCATTTAAGCTCACTCCTATTGCTTCAGTGACTCCATCCAGCCACCTAATTCTCTGTCGTTCCCTTCTTCTATTGCTCTCAATATTTCCCAGCATTAGGCCCTTATATCCCTTATATCCCTCCAAAAACTTTTCACCTTCGAGAGCCAATGCAGCCGCAGCCAATCCAGGCGCCGCTTTCTTGGTACCTACATCAACTTTCTTCTTCAATAACAACCTGATATATAAGAATTACAATGCTTTGTAACTGTAATACTAAAAGCATGAAAAAAATTTCTTATCATTTGTGGCAAAACCTTTCATTGGTTTAAAAAAGAAAAAAACCTTAAAATAGTTGGCTATTGACTGTAATGATTTATATCATTTTAATATGATCCATTAGAAATAGTCCTCATTTACTGACCACAATTGGGACTGACACCTCTGTCACTAAGTGAAAAATCATGTGACTGCTGGATTTACAGTGTCACTTCTGCTTCTGTTGTTAAATGAATCACCCATAGTCATTAAATATCATATGACTGCAACTTACAATTTTATTGCTGGCATCTCCATTGATTGTTAGAAGCCATTAGTGAAGCATGCAAATGTGATTACGTGATAGTGGGGATTCATCACAAAGCTGTTTTTTTCCTAGATGGCATAACTTTAAACAGTAACTAAACAAAGCTTTTGGTAAGCAAGAACTACTAGTACTATTTTGTTTCAGTGTCATGACAGAATCTGTAATAACAGTAAGGAATTATCTCTAATATCTAATTCCCAATAATATGGTTATTGTGCAAGAGATAATATATTATATATCTGAGTCAAAAACCTCTTTATTTCTGATTTCTTTAGGTCATTGGATTTAACTGGCCCTCTGATGCTTGGTGGTGTTCCCAATTTACCTGAAGATTTTCCTGTACATAACAGGCAGTTCGTTGGTTGTATGAGGAATCTCTCCATAGACAGCAAGCCCGTCGATATGGCCAGCTACATAGCCAATAATGGCACACTTGCAGGTATAACCTCCACAAGAATAAAAGTGGAATAAAAATATTTTAGGTTCGCTGAAAATTATACACATAAAAGAACTGTGTTTTCATGGGAAAAAGAAGGAAATAGAGATGTATTCTTGGGCTAATTTCCCAAGTTTATTAATTACATTATGCATACAGATAGTCCTCATTTAGCAACCACAACTGAGACTTTGTCATTAAGCAAAGTGATGTCTGAATAAAAATTTGACTGTGTTACGATCTTACTTCAGCTTTCCTTTGCTTTACAGACCTGATAGATTGTAAATGCAAGGATTGATCTTTTTATTACCAGTGTAACAGTGAAGAAAGTCTGGTAAATGAGCAGTTGCTAAACAAGCTTTGCCTACATAAGGAAATATATTTCTGCAGATAAATTTAAAATAACATCCTGTGAAAACTGTTTCTGCACAGATGTTATTCTGAAACATTACTTGGTAGCCTAGGTCCCTGATATATGTACTAACCACATAGTGAAAATAAAAACAGTTGAGTATCAAACTCTTTAGCATTTGTTTTACCATAATATTAGCCTAGTTTTCAATGCCTCCCCTTCACAAAAGAGAACTGTTGAGTGTTGGATATCACAATATAAAATATGATAAGCATTGTGAATTGCTTTCTAGAAAATGCAGTTGCATCTATTCAGAAGCATAACAGTGATCCAGAGCACAGCTTGTTACAACTTGAATGCATGATTACGGAATGACTTGAGGACAAAACTTTTTTTTGAATTGCAGGTTGCTTAGCTCAGAAGAATTATTGCACCACAAACTGGTGTCAGAATGGTGGTACCTGTGTGAGCAAATGGAATACTTACAGCTGTGATTGCCCCCTGCGATATGGGGGCAAAAACTGTGAGCAAGGTAAACAATGGATCCTGCTTTTGATAGAGTATGTGAAATATTCCACTGTGTGTGAGCAAATTTTAATTATTACACAATAGTTTTACTTATTAAATATATTATAAATCCTGTCTTCACCCTCTTAAAGCAGGCATTAGCAGGAATCTAATAATCTACTGCACCTTCATTAGTTTGGTGCCTTCCAAATATTTTGGAACTATAATTCCCAGTATATACACACCAATTATTTCCATGTTAGTTGAGAATTCTAGGAATCACATATCTGGAGGTTGGGTAAGTTTGGGTCATAGAATCCTGGATGCGAAACCATGCCCATTACGTAGCATATTCTTTATCTCCATTGTATGACAACTCATTTCGGACACAGAAAATCAATCTTCAATCTTCTTTAAGCAAAAATTCTTCAGTTTAAAATGACCTGGTCCCATTTAGTTCAATTGAATAATACAGCACCATTAGTTAATAATACTGGCTTAATGAAGTTTAACCTTTTTCTGAGTAATCACTGGGGCAGGAAATCACTCAGACATAAAAGAATTCATTTAAATAATGACTTTCTTTAGTCACTTGTATATCCTAACAGAGAACATCCTCATTCGTACTCTTCATTGCAATTCTTTGGTTCCCATTTGGCAGCCTCAGTCTTCAGGGAATTCTTTTTTCATTTGTTCCCAGATGGCGAATTTGTACTCTGTACCACATCTATGAAACTTTAGCAGATGGCAATGAATATGAGAGTGAATTTTAAAGTTCATACTCTTAGAAGATACTGGCTAAGTTTCTTGAATTTCACTCTCCCCCCTTCCCCCCCCCCGAGAATACTGTATGGCCAAGCCTCTTGTGCTGCAGGGGAAAATCAGCAATAAGTACAACCTGTAAATATATTTTTTACAGTGAGAATATCAGCTTTCCATCAATCTTTCTGAGTTGTCTTTGCCTCCATATTGGCTTTAAAAGCAGTAGTTTCTAAATATTACACTGTATTTCTGCAAACTGCATCTACTTGGTGACCTTTGGGTACTATAAGGAATGGTGCTCTGAGAACTTGAGCTACCTATTTATAATTTACTAAGTACAAATAAGAATGTAAGTGTGAATGCTTTATGTTTCCAGAAAAATGTGAAAATCACATTGATGAACTGTCTTTCAGAAAACAATTAAAGAATGATTCTCCGAATATTGCTGATTTGCTTTAATAACTTTCCAAATAATTATTATTGTGAACAGTACATATGTTCTGCCATCATTTATGTTACAGCAATCAAAATAAAATGGTGTACTTATGTTTAGAGAATTGGCTCTTTCAGCTGATGAAAAGTCATTTTGAATCATTAAGCCATTGTTACTTCTCATTAAAGCTTCTGGTAATAAACTTTGACAGCATGTTAATCGCTAATCATGATTCAAGTCAGAACCTATGTGATGCGTATTGCAAACTTTTGTTCCCATCTTGTGATAGAAATTCAGCTAAAGCAAATTCTTAATGCAATCTTTCTGTATAGCATAATTGGTTTTCTACAGAAATCTACTTTCAAAAACCATTTGATTCATGCTGTTGTAGGGATGTAAATAGGTAAGATCAATTACTTATTACTTGTAAGATAGATATGTGGAGCAGAATGTGCACAAAGGGAAATAAATAATGTCAGTAAAGGAGAATTTTTAGCAAATGACCAAATTAAACCAGAAGTAAAAACACTGACAACAATTGCACATTAGGGAACAAAATATATTCATAGGATGAAAGTGCTTTCTGCCTGGGGTGTAGGTGACACAGCAGCCACAAATTTGAGCTTGTCAAATCCTTTATAAATGTGTTATTTTGCTGCTCCTTGGGGCCATAAAAATAACACTGTCAGATTTTTAATAGAAGTAATAAATAGCACACATGCTTGCTATTACCAGAGCCCAGAAATTGTCAGAACCACATTCCTACATACATTTTTAAACATTATACTGGATTTTGTTACCATTTATAAATTCATAATTAAGCTCAACACCTTTTTATAGCTAGAGCTAGGAAGAACATGCTTGTTATTCAATGGGCAGAAACTTTACAGATGAGTGGCACACAGTAAATATTACCTTTTGTTTAGTGAAATATATAAATTTGCATTAATATTTATTATTAATATTTGTGTAGCAAAATAACAGTCTCAATGTTGCCACACAGAGAAGTACAGCCTTCAACTTCTCTAGGCTGTACGTGGCAATTGGATGTTCCTAGATATTTTGGTCTACAGAGCCTATCGTCCCTTGCTATATATACCTGATTTTTCAGTATTTAGAGAACATCTTTTAATTTTGCTGCTTCTTAATTAAATTGTGCAGCTTTTTCACTTGGTTTTTTTTTGGTATTGTCTACAAAATCAATAGACCATGGATTTTGCTGAAGAAACATATTTCTACATCTAAAGAAACATATTTCTACATGGGTCCTAGTAACACCTTAAGATACAGCCACTGCTTATCTGTTCTTCCTGGTGATGTGGAGATTTAAAAATGTTATTATTAAAGCACAACTGTGGGAACATTGGAATCTACGCAGTAATAAGCCCATTTTCATCTACTGTTGCATAGGAGATATTTCTTGTGCCAGCAGCGGACACAAAATGTGATTGGGATCCACAGACAAATTTTTGATGAATTTGGAGATTTCAGGTCCTCCGTTGTTTAAATATAGCAATTAGATAAAATAAACCCAACCTAAAATTACATAGAAGAAATAAAGGAAGTTTGAGATAAACAGAAGTAGGTATTTCTCTGAAAAGGCTGTATTCTGGATAGATAATTCTTTTTTTTTTTCTTAGCTATTTATTTTTTGTAGTAGACTTTACAGTTAATAGCATTTGGATTTTTTATGAAAAAGAAGGGAGATCCCAGAAGGTGAAAGTCTGCCGGACATTATGCTTACTGGTACCATGCAGTATTTATTTTTAGTATAGTTAAGAATGTTCTGACAATTTTCCCCTCATTCTAAAATATTTGATTAAGTAATCCTGCTTTGTCTCCTCTTTGCCTTGTGTTATAGCAATGCCTTTTCCTCAGCGGTTCACTGGTGAAAGCATCATCACCTGGAATAACCTTGATATCACTATTTCTATACCATGGTACATTGGCCTCATGTTTAGAACTCGCAAGGTTAATGGTGTGTTAATGCAAGCCAGTGCGGGAGTATCATCTAAGATTAATATACAGGTATGTTAGCTTATCAACTCAGTCACAACAAGGGAATGCCATTAGATAACAAATGGCCAACAGTACAGGAAGTCCTTGACTTAAGACACAACGGAGCCCCAAATTTCTGTTAAGTGAGACATTTGCTACATGAGTTTTGCCCCAGTTTACAATCTTTCTTGCCTCAGTTGTTAAGTGAATCACTGCAGTTGATAAGTTAGGATGTGAATTTGGCTTCCCCATGGAGTTTGCTAGTCAGAAAGTCACAAAAGGGGATCACATGACCTTGGGACACAGCAACCGTCATAAATATGAACCAGCTGCCAATTTTGATCATGTGACCATGGGGATGCTGCAAAGGTTGTAACTGTGAAAAACGGCCATAAGTCATTTTTCAGTGCCGTTGTAACTTTGAACGGCCACTAAGCAAACTGTTGTAAGTTGAGGACTACCTGTAACGTTAAATGTCTTTGCTTAGCTATGAAGGCAATTCAACAGTACAGTCTTAATGCATCTTTCATTTACCATCAGCTAACAAACAAACCTGAAGTTGGCCATTCTGAAGTTGCAGAATATCACAAAACTGTAGAGTTCACTCAGCCTATAATCAGAGCAGTCGTAAGTAGAGACTGAGAAGAGCAAACTACTAGCTTTTACCTTTGCTAAATCAAGACTGCTTTAAATATTAATCACTGCATACAGATCTAGAAGAGTGGACAATCTTTAATTGAGAATTGCCACTCATAGTGGACCTAATAACTGAATATAGATAAAATATTGGTCTTAATATTAATTAGACCAATTAATTGGATCAATAAATATGAAAAATTATAATTATAATGTTTCTTTAAATATCACCTGTATTTTGTAACCATTTTCCCAAAACTGCATATATATATTGATGTATATATAGCATTTTCTCAGCAATTCAAGGTTTTTTCATCAACTAAAGTTAATATTTCAACAGATACTGAATAAATATGTGGTATTTGAGGTCTATGATGGACCGAATCAGGTGGCCAGTTTGAGGATGACCCAGGTACGGATCAATGATGGTGAATGGCATCATTTGTTAATAGAGTTGAAGAGTGCAAAAGATGGCAAAGACATCAAGTATCTTGCAGTTGTGTCCTTGGATTATGGCATGTATCAGGTAAAATGACATCCATATTCTTTCATTATGAAAATGAGACAGGAATGGCCAGAATAGGTGGCACCATGAACTATGCCAGAATAAAGTCATTTCTCATTGTTTCTATCACAGATTCAGAAATATATTTTTCTGTAACAGTTGTGTTATAATCTGCCAGCTATTCTTAACCCAGTGTCATCCAGTTCTGTATATTGAACATCTGCGGCTGATGAAAATCCTGTAGGAAACAGATTATTTAGACCTGTTTCAGTCAGATTTCAGACCAGGATTTAATACTAAGAAAGTTTTGATTGAACTTGTACATTATTTGTAGTAGAACTAGGATCCTCGTGATCCTCAATAGCAGTTTTAATATCAACAACCACAGTATCTTTCTGACGTGGCCTAAGGATATAAGTCACCATTTTTTATCGTTCTCTTCCTTTCTGTGGAGCAATTTCTACTTGGTTGGTAGACAGAGGAAGCTTCATTCCTTGTGGTGTGTTTCAAGATTCTACTTCCTCTTTCTTCCTTTTCAGCATCTATATATAATCACACAGTGAGGTCATCTGCCAGTTTGGGGTTCAGTGTCATCAATATGCCAATGATACCAAATTATATCCAAATGAGGCTGTCAAGGTTCTATCCCAGTGCTGGAGGTTGGGACGGTTTGGATAGGAAAGAACTGTCTCTTGACTCAATCCTGCCAAGATTAAGTAGCTGTGGGTATTCAGGCCACTGAGATCCATCATTAACATTGAATGAGATTGCACTTACACACTTAAGAGTGGTGTGCAGTCTGTATATTTTCCTGGAAAAACAGAATACAGTGCCATGAGCAGTGATGGGAATGCCTCAGTATGCCTACTTAACACCTCAGCTTTTCAAGCTGCATTGGTGGTTGCCAGTTTGCTTCTGAGTATGATTCAAGGGCTGGTTGCTACCCATAACACCCTGCATGGTATAGGACAATGATGGCGAATCTTTTAGAGACTGAGTGCCCAAAACCCATCCCCACCCTGCCCCCCCACTTGCCCAGAGGGCCACTCACCGCCTCCATGGTCTGCCACATATCGCCCAGGCAGCCCAGCAGCACCAAGGCAGCCATGTCCTCCACCCGTGCCCCACATCATCTGCACGTGACGGGGCACGAGGGCATAGTCTTGTCCCCGCTGCCCAGCTGCCATGTCCTTGGCTGCGCTGGTCCATGCGGGCCACGCTTGGGGGGCGACTCTCCTCTGGGGGGCTGCTGGTGAGGAGAGGGCCACTGGGGGAGGCGGGGCTGGGGCGATGGCACGCATGCCCACAGAGAGGGCTCTGAGTGCTGCCTCTGGCACGCGTGCCATAGGTTCGCCATCACTGGTATAGGATCTGGTCAGTGGTGGGATTCAGCCAGTTTGCATCAGTTCAGCAGAACCGCTAGCTACTTTTTGTTGCCCAGGCCCAGAATGGACTTCCAGAAGCAGCATCCACACAGAGAACCCGTTCACATACTGAATCCCACCACTAGATCTGGTTATATGAAAGACTACTTGTCTTCTATAGTATCTGTCCAGCCAATTTAATCTGTAAAGTTTGTGTGCTCTGGAGTCCTTCAATTAATGCCATCTGTTGGGAAGCATGCCTTCTCTGTTGGGGTGCCTCCTTTGTGCAATGAGGTTCTCCCCAAGAATTTGACACCCTTTCATTTGAGGAAGTTTAGTGAAGTCCCCTTTGGATTGTGTGGGCTCATGTCTTTTTTTGTAACTCCCCTTTTTTGTCATCTTTGCCATTTTTTAAAATATTCTGTACTTGTTATTATTTTTTGTGAACTCTTGTTGGGAGATGGGTGGCAAACATTTAATTAATTTTCAAGTCCTTCAAACTTTGAATAGCAAAACAGGGAAAACTGAACTACGTAGGCATCATCATTCTATCAAGATGGATTTCATGATATCCAAAGCCTACATAGAGTACACTGGATCCTGCTGGGAGATTTAATACTGTTTGACTTCTGCCTCATAGTCAGTGGTGGGATTCAAATATGTGAACAACCAGTTCTCTGTATGGATGCCACTTCTGGAAGTCCATTCTGGGCCTGGGCAACCAAAAATTAGCTACCGGTTTTGGTGAAGTGGTGCGAACCGCCTGAATCCCACCACTGCTCATAATGACAAGATTTATTCACTCATGGAGAATTAATTACCATTTTCACATTACTTGAAACTGTGTTGAACAGGGGAAGGCATTATACTTTTTGGAGTGGCTTCCTTATCGGAAGCACAACATGAATAGCTTCTATTACCACTTTTAGACTTATTCTTGCTTATTTTTTTAAAAAAAATATCAGTGAAATGCTGTAACTAAGAATTTACAGAAAAGCTTTAATCATCTTTCCTATTTTCCTCTTTTTAGAGCACTGTACAGATTGGAAATCAGTTACCTGGACTAAAAATAAAAAGCATTATTGTTGGAGGTGTCTCTGGAGACCTAGTTTCTGTGCAGCAGGGCTTCTATGGCTGTTTACAGGTGATAATTGAGAATAAATAACCTTACATTAACTATGAGAACAATTCTAGTTTTATCAAAGACAAGAGAAGGGAAAGAGCGGAAATAAAATGAGCATTGTTCTGTTTAAAAAGGCTTAATTATGAGCTTAAGTGCCTAATTATGAGCTTAAGTTTCTTTGTTTTAATTGAATTTATTCCGTTGGAATCGCGTTCAGATGTTTAATTACTTGGGAATGTTATTCTGTAAAATATTCAGAAGAGGCTTCAGTGCAAAACACATTGGTGGAAACTCAGCACTATTTTTGACATATTAAAGCAGCTTTGTCCTCCGGAAGACTCACACAGCTGCTTTAAAAAGTGACTCCAGTTGTCTGCACATGCATGTGTAATCCACAGGCAACACGTTCTGAGGCTGCCAACAGAGTCAATATGCATAGAGGCAGACATGCAGAGCGATTGGGAAAGCCTTCAAAGCAACTTTGTGAACTTTTCAAAAGATGCAGCTTTAGCACTTTGAGGAGGGATGCTCTGTTCATGGTTTATGAAAGAACTTTTTTCAAAAGTTCTTTGCTCAGACCTACAATTAATAACGTAGTTTTAAAAAAACAGGTTTTTGATCTAATATTTCCCATTGACTGATTTGATTTTTGGAAAGTCCAGAGATCGCATCGCATTAATTATACGTCAGCATAAGGTCAGCCATGAATAAGCCACAATAGACAGTGGGTGTGGGGTCTCAATACTTCCAGCATGGAAAGAGCAAGGGACATACATTAATCTCAGTGTAAGCTTTTCTTCAAATCCCAAACTGTAGTGTAGTGGAGTTCATAAACTAGTGTTTGAAATTTGTTGTTATTAATTGCAAAGTCGTGTCGCGACCCCATGGACAACGTTCCTCCAGGTCTTCCTGTCCTCTACCATCTTCTGGAGTCCATTTAAGTTCACACCTACTGCTTCAGTGACTCCATCCAGCCACCTCATTCTCTGTTGTCCCCTTCTTCTTTTGCCTTCAATCTTTCCCAGCATTAGGCTCTTCTTCCTTCTCATTAGGTGGCCAAAGTACTTGAGTTTCAACTTCAGGATCTGGCCTTCTAAAGAGCAGTCAGGGTTGATCTCTTCTAGGACTGACCGGTTTGATTGCCTTGCAGTCCAGGGGACTCGCAGGAGTCTTCTCCAGCACCATAGTTCAAAGGCCTCAATTCTTTGTCGCTCAGCCTTTCTTATGGTCCAACTTTCACATCCATACATTGCAACTGGGAAAACCATGGCCTTGACTATATGCACTTTGGTTGGCAGGATGATGTCTCTGCTTTTTAGTATGCTGTCTAGATTTGCCATAGCTTTCCTCCCCAGGAGCAAGTGTCTTTTAATTTCTTGGCTGCAGTCTCCATCTGAGGTGATCTTGGAGCCCAGGAAAATAAAATCTGTCACCACCTCCATTTCTTCCCCATCTATTTGCCAGGAATTGAGAGGGCCGGACGCCATGATTTTGGTTTTCTTAATGTTGAAGTGTTTGAAATAGGCTCTCTTTAAAACATCCACCAAAATCTTTAAATATATATACCTGGGAATTAGAGTGTTTGTATCTTTGGTTCTCGTTGGGGTGGCTATACATAGGGCAGCCCTTGAAGACCAGCTGGAAGCTTATGGTGCAGAATGCAGGGGCACAGGTAGTTCTAGATCAGGGGTAGGCAACCTTGGCTCTTTTATGACTCGTGGACAACTCCCAGAATTCCTGAGCCCTGGGCTGGCTCAGGAATTCTGGAAGTTGAAGTCCACAAGTTATAAAAGAGCCAAGGTTGCCTACCCCTGTTCTAGA
Organism: Bothrops alternatus; assembly: GCA_034064705.1. Lineage (NCBI taxonomy): Eukaryota > Metazoa > Chordata > Lepidosauria > Squamata > Viperidae > Bothrops > Bothrops alternatus. The sequence continues at coordinate 22,696,339 of JARGCV010000006.1, forward strand.
TACATCTCATTATGCCCACAAAACACCACTAGCCTCTGCACTGACTCTTGATAGGCATCTGGATGTGATTCAAGATGCTGGTGGTTTTTTTTTACAGATTTACATGGCATAAGAACATGTTTCTTGAGGGATTACTTTCTCCCAAAAATATCTGCCTGCCCCACACAGTTGTACATGGAGTGCATGTTCTGGTTCCCGCTTTTGTGGCAGGGCTCCCCAACCTTCCTGGCTTTGCACATCAGCGGGGGGGAGGGGGGATGGTTCCAACCAGCTGCGGACAGCTCCATTTGTGCGAGTGGTGGGTATGCTCACCCACCGCTTGTGCAAACGGAGCACGCACGCACACTTACCTGCTGCTCACGCCAGTGGGGATGCCACCGGGTTCCGAACGGCTCACGGACTGGTAGCGGGCCACCTCCCTGAGGTTGGGGACCCCTGCTTTAGGGGACTTAGAAAGTTTGCCTTTTCAGTGGCTGTCCCAGTGTTGTGGGACAATTTCCCTCCCCACCCCAAATGCTACAAGCCCCAACTTTGTTTGAGGGAAAGCCCTGAAGACCTAGCTTTGTTCACAGATATTGGATACTAGTTGAACGGGAGTCCCTATTGGTTGTTTTATTATGGTTCCTGTTTGCTACTTTAAAGACTTCATATTTTTATGTTGTGTATGTTTTAATGTTATGGGAGTTGGTTTATTTTTTGTTTTTAGCTGTAGTACACCACTAGAGTTACACTTTTTGAGTTGGGAAGCCTTATAAATCTAGTAAATAAATAGATAAATAAATATGTTGGGCTTAACCAAGTAAAAATAGAAGTCAAAGTTTGCGACGTCTTTTTATGATTACATCAAAGGAATGAGTGAAATTGTTTCTCTTTCTCCTATAGCAGTACAACCCTATGCTTTTTAGTGTGATATATATATATATATTAGTTGGGTTATTCCTTTGATCTCTTTTCTTCTTTTCAGGGAGTGAGGATGGGGGAAACATCTACAAATGTTGCTACATTGAACATGAAACAGGCAGTCAAGATTAATGTCAAGGATGGCTGTGAAATAGACAACCCTTGTGATTCTAACTCTTGTCCCCTTCACAGCTATTGTAGTGATGACTGGGACAGCTATTCATGTATCTGTGACCCAGGTAATTATGACTTGTAGCAAGTTGGTGATAATACCTGGAGTTCTGGACTTTATAGAACTGCATGTTTAAGAATGTTTTCCTATAATTTGGCAGCTGAACAGAAATTCCTGCCTATAATCTCATGTCAGGGATCCTGCACAGACCATTTTGAATGACACTCTGTGGCTCTCTTCCCTTGTTACTTAAGTATCACCATTTTCACACTTTCATTCTTTTGGGGAAGTAAAGAAAATGCTGCAATATCTATCAAAACTGAACAAAAACTCTAGAATCTCTTATTTATATTTGTATTTGTTTTAATCTGAAGACTTTTCAATTTCCACCTCTTGCCACATAACAGAGTGTTGGAAAAGAAAATAGATAATTTGTAGGCAATTGAATATGATCACAAGATTAAACATATAATTGAAATATAAAATGGAATTGTTATTTCCTTAAACTTCAAAAAAAGTTTAATTTATAAAAATATTTTAGCCTGTTTTATATAATTCAGTTTTTTTTCCAGTCTGAGTTTTGTTTTGAGCTTTAAACTGCATAACTGACATGTTAAGCCATATTTACTTAAAAAGTAAATCCCAATAATTATGTTTAATGTAAGATTTAATAGGGTTAATACATGCTTAGTATTAGGCTACTACAGAGATTATTTCCAAACCTTTTTGTCTGAGATTAAGCTTCGGAACAACTTCCATTTGTGAGATACTTTTTAGGCATATCCTTAAGCTCTTTTTTTTGAACATTCAGAAAACAAGAAGCATATTTTAAATTAGTTCCTTTAATATCTTAAGCAACCTAGTACTTAAGTTGCTTCCATACATGACTGCACAATATTGGATCATCATGTACTATATGTGATTTCACTCTTTCTCAACAGAAATAACTTTCTGATGGCTATACAAAAGTGTCCTGATAATTCAAGAAGTGTTATTAGTGACCAGTTTTGTTTATTTCTGAGAATTTTAGAACCATAACTAAGTTCTCAGTTTTCTCTATGTCTGTGACTTTGTCTTCTCAGGGTACTTTGGGACAGACTGTATTGATGTTTGTAGTCTGAACCCCTGTGAACATGTCTCTACTTGTATTCATAAACCAAGCTCTTCCCATGGGTATACCTGTGAATGTGGTCAGAGCTATTATGGACAGTACTGTGAAAGCAAGTAAGCAAAGGATTTTGGCTAGTTCTTTTCCTTTCTGACTACAGGTAGTCCTCACCTTATGACCACAATTGAGCCCAAAGTTGTTGTTGCTAACTGAGAAATTTGTTAAGTGAGTTTTGTCCCATTTTATGACCTTTCTTGACACATTTGTTAAGTGAATTACTGTAGTTGTTAAATTAGTAACACGGTTGTTAAGCGAACCTGGTTTTCCCATTGACTTTGCTTGTCACAAGGTCGCAAAAGAGGATCACATGACCTCTGGGATGCTGCAACTATCATAAATAGAGTCAGTTATCAAGTATCCAAATGTAAATCACGTGACTACGGGGATGCTGCAATGGTCATAAGTGTGAAAGGTGATCATAAGTCACTAATTTCAGTGCCATTGTTACTTTGAACGGTCACTAATTGAATTGTTACAAGTCGAGGACTACCTGTACTCTCTACAATCTCTCTCACACACAAATATACACGAAAGTAAAGCATTCTGTTCCAAACAAAATATGCGAGATAATTTATCTTAGTTGCTCATATTTAATTTGTATCATTCTATTGTGTTTTTCATTGTGAAATTTCCACGTTGAGTTTAATTCCTAATGACTTCTTGGCAACAATATAAAAATAGCTTGCTCTTGCCTCCTTCTAGGATGTATGTTTGTCTTCCAAATCTAGCTACAATCCTGGGATTACCTTTTGTTTTTCCATTCAAGTACCAGCCAGGTCTGACCCTATTCAGCTTGCTGAGATCAGTCGTGGTTGGCTAGGTGCCATCACACAATTGATGTTGGAGAGCAATGTCCCAATCAGGGGAGGAGTTAAATGGGGAATTAATCTGAAGTTGTTATATAGGCATAAAAGGCAAGGTCTGATCCACCCCCTGAATGCCATTGCCTTTATCTAGTCTTTCCCAGGGGCAAGGTGTCAGTTTGGGAGGATTCCTGTGAAATAGGTATTGAACAATAAAGTAGCTAGTTTCAATTCTACATGTGTGAGTCTGGTTGTTCACACCTGACAATCTCTCTAAGAAGTTATTTGTTACAAAGTCAGAGAACTTAGCCTGAAGTGTGTGTCTATGTGTGTATTATTTTATTTCATGCATAATATTTTATAAATTCACACACACACATACACTATATGAATTTATGAAACGTTAGCATAAGAGGGCAAGACATGCATTGCTATTTTCAGTGAAAGAGAATATCTTTTCCTTTATTATCTTTAAATAATTTTGAAAGAGATTGGTGATCCTTACATCTGTCAACATTCCAATTCCTCTGTAGAATTGATTTACCTTGTCCCAGAGGCTGGTGGGGAAATCCTATTTGTGGGCCCTGTAATTGTGAGATCAGTAAAGGATTTGATCCTGACTGCAATAAGACAAATGGAGCCTGTCGATGTAAGGTAAGGAATGTATCATTCTTTCCATCACACTTCAGGCTGTTTAGGTGATTCAGAAATGAATAATATTGATGAGACTTAATTTAAACCTCCATACATCTTTCAGAACCTCTACATTCCTTTTTTTTATATACTCGGTTTTAACAGTTGTGTTTAAAAAAAAATAAGGGTAGATTTGGGAATAAGAATTATCAATTTTTATTTCCATGTTACATTTTGAAACTTGAAAAAGTCCAGCTGTTGTGTTCAATGTCTGCACATGAAAAAGATATTTTAAGTATCATTTTCCTGGAAAAAAAGTCATTTTCTTTTTCACAATCCTAGGTTCAAAATATTGTATTTCTGGTAGCCTTGACTGACTGATGGGTTTTCATCTTTCCAGAAAAACTATTACCGACCACAAAACAGTGACTCCTGTTATCCATGTGATTGTTTCCCTTCTGGTTCCCATACTCGCTCTTGTGACATGGAAACTGGGCAATGTCCCTGCAAATCAGGAGTGATTGGACGACAGTGCAATCGCTGTGACAATCCCTTTGCCGAAGTTACACTTCATGGATGCGAAGGTATTTTCTTGGTTTGCCATTTGCTGCATTTGAAAACTTGTCCCCCCTTTTCGGCCTTTGGACGCCATCTTGCAGGTCCCCGGGAGGAGTTCAGCTGCTCCTCTTTTTCATCGGGTCCGTGATCAATCAAGATGACAAACACAAAAGGAAAGAGGAGAGGGACACGTTACATGTTCTCAAGACCCTTTCGCAAACATGGTGTTGTCCCTCTTGCTACCTACATGCGAATCTATAAGAAGGGTGATATTGTGGATATCACAGGGACAGTTCAAAAAGGCATGCCCCACAAATGTTACCATGGCAAGACTGGAAGAGTATATAACATTACTCAGCATGCTGTGGGCATTATTGTGAACAAGAAGGTTAAAGGCAAGATCCTTGCTAAGAGAATCAATGTGCGCATTGAACACATTAAGCATTCTAAGAGCAGAGACAGTTTTTTGCAGTGTGTGAAGGAAAATGAAAGAAAGAAAAAGGAAGCAAAGGAAAAGGGCACTTGGTTTGAGTTAAAACGCCAGCCTGCACCTCCAAGAGAAGCTCACTTTGTTAGAACTAATGGCAAAGAGCCAGAGTTGCTGGAACCAATTCCTTATGAATTCATGGCATAGTGTGTATGAACAAAATAAAATACCTTGAAAAGGAAAAAAAAACTTGTCCCCCATTTTGAGCAGTATTGACTGCCATAGATGTGAGTAAAAACTAGATATAGCCCTTTACTTATACAGGTAATCCTCAACTGACAGCCACAACTGAGCCCCAAGTTTCTATTGTTAAATGAGAGATTCGTTAAGTTAACTTTGTCCCATTTTATGACCTTTCTTGCCTCAGTTGTTAAGTGAATCACTGCAATTGATACGTTAGTAACCCAGTTGTTAAGTGAAACTGGCCTCCCGCATTGACTTTGCTCATCAGAAGGTCGCAAAAGGGGATCACATGGCCCATGGGACACAGCAACGGCCATAAATAGGAACCAGTTGCCAAGCAGCTGAATTTTGATCACATGATCATGGGGCTGCTGGAAAGATTGTAACTGTGAAAAATGGTCATAAGTCACTTTTTTCAGTGTCGTTGTAACTGTGAACAGTCACTAAATCAGTGGTTCTCAACCTTTTTCAGGTTGAGACCCCACTTGCCCCGCCCATGCGCGGCGCGACCCCAGTGCGACCCTGGCGCACGCACGCCGGGCTGATACGCGCATGCGCGGCACGCGCGACGAAAAAAACAAAAACAAAAAAAAATGGTGGACCGCGGTGTCTGGTGACCCCCGCAAAACGGTCATTCGACCCCAAATGGGGTTGCGACCCATAGGTTGAGAACCGCTGCACTAAATGAACTGTTGTAAGTTGGGGACTACCTGTAGCTATTTTTTATTCCCAATGCCAAAGAGACATCATTTTATCTAGCCCCGTGGGTTGTTTTACTTGTCTCTTAAAATGTGTTGCAGGTTTTTTTTTTCAGTTTTATATTCTCCTTAGAAATTTTACTGAAGGATAGTTGATTCAGGAGTTGATTCTGAAGCACATTTTTTTCCCATATTTGAAAAAAGCAGTTCAAGATACATAGTTTTGCCAAGCTTTCAATTTCACATTTTTGTTTTAATGTGAGGTTTAAATTTCTCTGTATTTTAATCATTGTTAGCTATCTTCAGTTCTCAATGAAGCAGCAAGGGAGAAGATAAATCAATTTTATAGAAAGGAATTAAATTTCAGAATAAATATAGGCTGATTGTCCTTGAGAGATTTGCTTTCATTATATAAAATCATGGCAAACTCAGTTTAAGCAGTATATTACAATAAATTATAGACAATGTTAATTTTCTGTTGGAACCCTTGCAGAAAAAAGTTCTTTGTTTTGTTCTTTATTTCTTTTTCAAATGAATCTTTCAATCAAATGGTAGTATTAATTTAAGATTATACACATTTTTATTTCTTTGTCTGATTTTCTCAGTTAAAATGGAAAGCTAAGATTAGATCAAATATGAATAACATCCAGCATAAAAGCAGCACTCTGTTCTGACATTCTAGTCTAATGAGTCTTCTCATTTTTCTAAACAAGACAAGAATAGTGATTTCTCATTTCTTCTTTCTACTATATAAAACTTTCCCTTCAATCTCATGTAGTGGTTTACAATGGATGTCCCAAAGCTTTTGAGGCTGGCATTTGGTGGCCGCAAACCAAGTTTGGACAACCTGCTGCTGTTCCATGTCCTAAAGGATCAGTGGGTGAGTAATTGTTATTATGCAGTATATCATAAGTATTATTCTAGGTTAAGTGTTGGGAAAAATAAAGATTCAAAAAAGTTGGTTGACATATGGAAGAGAGTTGTCTATGAAATCCTGCAGATGGAAGTCTGTTTCGCACAGACAGAACCTGTTAAGAACATACTAAAAAAAAACCTCATTTAGACAAAGCAATCAAAATATAAATTAGATAGTTGGAATATAAGAGTGAGGAGAAAAACAAAACTTTTAAAAACATAATCCGAATCGCCTTTTACTTTTATTCTGCAGCATAATGACATGTTTTATAATGACATATATAGAAAACCTTTTGGTGATTTATTTATTTCTTCATTTATTTATATCCCACCTATATTATTTTCACAAATAGCGCAAGGCAGCAAACATATCCAACACACCTTCTTCCTCCTATTTTCCTCACAACAACCCTGTGAGGTGAGTTGGACTGAGAGAAGGTGACTTGTTCAAAGTCACCCAGCCGGCTTTCAGAGCTAAGTGGGACTTGAAGTCATGGTCTCTTCCTTTCTAACCTTTTGCCTTAGCCCAGGGGTCTTCAAACCTGGTCCTTTTATGACTTGTGGACTTCAACTCCCAGAATTTCCCAGCCAGCGTGCCTGGCTGAGGAATTCTGGGAGTTGAAGTCCACAAGTCATAAAAGGGCCAAGTCTAAAGATCCCTGCCTTAGCCACTAGACCAGGGGTAGGCAACCTCGGCTCTTTTATGACTCGTGGACTTCAACTCCCAGAATTCCTGAGCCAGCCAAGTCATAAAAGAGCCGAGGTTGCCTACCCCTGTACTAGACAAAACTGACTCTCATTTAACTGGTTTAAACTGTCACCAATACCACCACCACCACCAAACTCCATCAACATATGACTCCACTGTAAAATGCCCTTTTAAAAAATTATAATTAGAAGTGTTCCTTACATATAATTGTACACCTGTTAAGATACTGTGTCAGATAAAAAGTTGTAGAAGGTTAATATTCTTATAAATTAAACACGATGGTAAAACTTTTTGAATTTCTCACTAATTGATTTTCTGTTTAAGGAAACGCTGTTCGGCATTGTAGCAGTGAGAAAGGCTGGCTTTCCCCTGAACTTTTTAATTGTACCACTGTTGACTTTGTGACTCTTAAAATCATGGTAAGAGTGGAGTAACCTACTGAGCATGGTATTAATTGTTCCATAGAAATTTGTAATATTTTTGGAGGCATTGTAATGTGTCATTTACAGGTAGTCCTTGACTTACAACCATTTGCTTAGTGATCATCCAAAGGTACAATAGCAATGAAAAAAGTTACTTATGACCAGTCCTCACATTTATGACCATTGCAGCATCCCCACAGTCATGTGATCAAAATCGGGACACTTTGGCAACCTGCATGTATTTATGATGATTACAGAATTCCAGAGTCAAATTATCTCCATTTCTGACTTTCCCAGCCAGCTTCCAACAATCACAGTCAATGGGGGAAGCCAGATTCACTTAATAACCATATGATTCACATAACAAGTGCAGTGATTTTCTTAATAACCATGGCAAAAAAGATCATAAAATCAGGTGTGACTCATTTAATAACTGCCTTGCTTAGTCATGGAAACTCTAGTCCCAGTTGTGGATGTAACTTGAGGACTGCTTGTCTATGGAGATTCTCAATCATCCAGGTCATGGTTGTTCCAAAGCTGTTTTTTCAGGAGGTAACTGGACTTTCTTGTTTTTCTTTGAAGACGTTTCGCTTCTCATCAAAGAAGCTTCTTCAGCTCTGACTGGAGGGTGGGGAATGGAAGGATTTATATTCCTTGCAGGCAGCTGGTCATTTGCATTCTTTTAGAGCAGAGGTCTTCAAACTTGGCCCTTTTATGACTTGTGAACTTCATCTCCCAGAATTCTTCAGCCAACATGCCTGGCTGAGGAATTCTGGGAGTTGAAGTCCACAAGTCATAAAAGGGCCAAGTTTGAAGACCCCTGTTTTAGAGAGTCGATGAGGCCACTTGGAGGTTTATCTGTGTCCTTAAGGACATCTGAGTAGTGCAAATGGGTGTGGAAGCTTCTTGGCTGCAGGATGTCCTCTGCCCTGTGTCCCTTTGCTGTTGAAGACAGGCACAGGCTGTTGGGGATGAGTCTGTGTTGTCTGCATCTCAAACTGAAGCGCAAATGATTCCTGTAGTCTGCAATATTTTTTTGGGAATCCGTTCATACTCCCTCATCATTCAAAGGGTGTTCGTCCCAAAGTGCATAGCTAAATGTCTAGCTGCTTGTACATTGCTCACTCAAATCTCTTATGTGAGATTACACTGTTATAATTTTGCTGAGCCCACAAAATACCAGTATTTATGATCTTTCAGCACAAGCAGAGGGTGAGAGCGCAAGTGCGCAAAGTGTCGTTTGTGTAAGCAGCCGGCGTGTGTGCAAAATTATCCCCTCTCTGCCATCACCGCCACCACTGCCAGTCCAGAGACCTGGAAAGGTGGGAGATCGCTGTTTCAGGGCATGTGCAGAGAAACATAGACAGACAAACTTGAGTAGAGTGTTCATCTCATCAAAATTCTGCCCAAATATTTAAAAGATGTTCACATGCACCAGGTAGTCTTTATATACTGAAAGAGTATATTTACCTGCAAATCAAACCTACAATTGGGCCTATCATTCTGCCACATAGAGCAGAGGTCACCTACCTTGGCCCTTTTATGACTTGTGAACTTCATCTCCCAGAATTCTTCAGCCAACATGCCTGGCTGAGGAATTCTGGGAGTTGAAGTCCACAAGTCATAAAAGGGCCAAGTTTGAAGACCCCTGTTTTAGAGAGTCGATGAGGCCACTTGGAGGTTTATCTGTGTCCTTAAGGACATCTGAGTAGTGCAAATGGGTGTGGAAGCTTCTTGGCTGCAGGATGTCCTCTGCCCTGTGTCCCTTTGCTGTTGAAGACAGGCACAGGCTGTTGGGGATGAGTCTGTGTTGTCTGCATCTCAAACTGAAGCGCAAATGATTCCTGTAGTCTGCAATGTTTTTTTGGGAATCCGTTCATACTCCCTCATCATTCAAAGGGTGTTCGTCCCAAAGTGCATAGCTAAATGTCTAGCTGCTTGTACATTGCTCACTCAAATCTCTTATGTGAGATTACACTGTTATAATTTTGCTGAGCCCACAAAATACCAGTATTTATGATCTTTCAGCACAAGCAGAGGGTGAGAGCGCAAGTGCGCAAAGTGTCGTTTGTGTAAGCAGCCGGCGTGTGTGCAAAATTATCCCCTCTCTGCCATCACCGCCACCACTGCCAGTCCAGAGACCTGGAAAGGTGGGAGATCGCTGTTTCAGGGCATGTGCAGAGAAACATAGACAGACAAACTTGAGTAGAGTGTTCATCTCATCAAAATTCTGCCCAAATATTTAAAAGATGTTCACATGCACCAGGTAGTCTTTATATACTGAAAGAGTATATTTACCTGCAAATCAAACCTACAATTGGGCCTATCATTCTGCCACATAGAGCAGAGGTCACCTACCTTGGCCACTTTAAGACCTGTGGACTTCAACTCCCAGAATTCCCCAGCCAGCCATGCTGGCTGGGGAACTCTGGGAGTTAAAGTCCACAGGTCTTAAAGTGGCCAAGGTTGGGGACCCCTGACATAGAGGTTTATTCGCCACTTGAGCCAACTGACAAATTGAATCTAAAGTGATGAATTGGTCACTCCTTCAAATGATTTAACAAAGAGCAAATGAAATCTGTTTCCTAATTTTTACTTTTTTGCCTTATTCTCTGTTTCTGTCAGAATGAGAAGTTTCTCCACAATGAGACAAAAATGGACAGTGCTAAGTCAGTGCAAATAGTGAAAGTGCTTCAAAATGCCACAAACCACACAAGTTCCTTCTATGGAAATGATGTGCGGACAGCCTATCAGATGATGATCAGGGTGTTGCAGTATGAGAGCCAGCAACAGGGGTTTGATTTGGCTGCAACAAGGGATGTGGAATTTAATGAGGTAAGAAATGTTGAACTGATAATAAGAAAACACAAGGATGTGACACTTAGGGAAGTAGGAAATGTGGGAATGCAATTCTTAGGAGGACACTCTGAAATGAGGCATAAAATTGCACATTATTTATCTAGTAGTCCTTTCAGTTCTCTGACCATATGAAAGGCAAGCACTTCTAGGGGCTTGATGGAAGAATAGAAGGCCTAAATAGGTCTTTTGTTTCGCCATGCAGAAATGTCACATAACTGATAAAGCTTTCTAAAGCAGTTCAACTAAAAATAACTGCTGATAAAAAAAACCTCTATCTCTTACAGAATCTAGGTATTTGGTTTTAATTTTTTTGTATGTATTGCTTTTAGTGATGATTCCTTGTTGTAATCTCTTTAGTGCAATGGAGCAATATATTCATATTTTTAGTTGAGTTTGCTGGGCTGAAGTAGCATTTCTTATAAATTGGTCCTGAACAAAAAGGGGTAGGAAAAAAGGATAGACCTGTGATTGGGAAGTGGATGTTGGAATCATTTCCTTCTTTCACCTGGTAGACCCTGTTAGTACCAAAACAAACATTTTTTGGGATGAGCCCTAGATTATATGGCTTTGTGCTAAGTGCATTGCAAGGTGTTACTCTGTAAGAGCCCCAGCATAATGAAAGTGAGATATAACATTGAATGATGTTTGCATGTTTGAAGGAAGACTGTAGAATGGAAATAGACTCATTTTTCTCACACTGTTGCCAATACTCAGCATTAAAATGTTCTAGTGCAGCAGTTCTCAACCTTTTCCGGGGCTCGACCCCGGCCCGCATCGCGCAAAAAAAAAATGGCTGGCCCACACCACGATAGGAAAAAAAAATGGCCGACCAAAAAAAATGGCGGGCCTGCTCCACGCATGTGCGGCGCGACGGCCCACATCGCGATAGGAAAAAAATGGCCAACCAAAAAAAATCGCTGACCCCCCCAAAAAATGGCGGACTGCGGTGCTTGGAGACCCCCGTGAAATGGTCGTTCGACCCCAAATGGGGTCGCGACCCACAGGTTGAGAACCGCTGTTCTAGTGAATTCCACAGAGCATAGAGTTTCTGCTTTTGAAATCTAAGAAGGTGCTTTAGATTCACCAAAAAGTAATCTAATTCATCTTCCAAAGAACCAAGTCACTGTGTAATGAGAGGTTTGTTTAACTCATTGTGAAATAATAATCATATGACTATAGCTCCAGTGCCGATCTCTGTACGCATTTATAAACTGTGCAAATTAAAGCCCTTTCTAGCATTATCAGATTGCAATAAAAAGAAACATTTTTTTCCTGAAGAAACTGTATTTATTTTAGTTGTATTTTTTCAAATTCCCTTAATATTAAATAACCTCTTTTAAATAGTAAAAAAAAAAAAAAGCCCAAATGATGGCTGGGTAACAAAACAAAAAAATTTAAAATTTGCCTTTTCACAGAAATCAAATACCAAACAGTGAAAAATAGCTTGTGTTCCAATTACAGTTTGTACTTTTGCATGAATGCCAACAACTCTGTATTATAGTTTCAGGAAAAAGCAACTCTTACTCCATGCAGTGTTTCAGTGCTATGCAGGGGTAACTGCACTGATAGGGAGATCTGTAGTTTTATGAAGAGATGCTGTATTATTCACGCCAATACAAAAATAAGAAGAGTTTTATTATTATGTTCACTATATTGCATTGCTGTTCTTGGAAAATATGAATCCGTCTGACTCTAATACAAAAGAGTACTGGTTTTTTTTCATGGTTACTCAGCTAGGCTAGCTAAGAATGATTTCTACCTCAATTCACTGATAAAAGTTAGTGCTATTTTAGGTTTCTCCCTGCTGGTGTTTCACGGATTTCTAAAAATAAACTTTTCATTTTAAAGATAATCCTCACTTAATGATTGGACACTTAACATCCATTTGAAGTGAGGACAGCCTTGGGAAGGGTGCTTTATAGCCTATAAAATACATTTGACCATCTTAAAATGTCCACCCCCAGCAGTCACACGACTACATTTTGGGCACTTGGCAACCAGTTCATATTTAGGACCAGTTGTAGCATCTTATGGTCCTATGACTGTGACTTGCAACCATCATAAAGATGGTTGTAAAATAAAGTCGGGTCACATGGTGATCTGCTGACCGACTGCCCCAGCTTACGATCCAAATTCTGACCTACAGGTGATTGTAAAATTGAGAATTACCTGTAATGATTGATTGATTATATGCCATCAGGTTGGTGTCAACTTTTAGAGACGTAGATAGATTTTTCTGCATGAAGGTTGCCCTCAACCTGGTCTCTCAGCTCTTCCAACAGTGTACCCATCACTGGCTCTAATTGAGTCCATCCATCTTGCTGGTCATCCTCTTCTTCTCTTTCCTTCCCAGCATTAGAGTCTTCTCCAAAGACATAATGTGACTGAAATGGGATAATTTGAGGCTAGTCATTTGTGCCTCAAGTGAGAACTTTGGGTTCATTTGTTTGATAATCCATTTGTTTGCTTTCTTGGCTATTTATTGTATTCTCAGGAGCATTTTCCAACAGCCATTCTAACGACAGATGGTTTATTTATTTATTTATTAGTTTGAGAGTTATCAAATCCTCAGACGACAGCAATAATCCAATGTAAAATTCTAAAATTGTTATATTTTTTAATAAAATTATAAATGTTGCAAAACCAAATTACCATACCTATATGAAAAATGTACAAGTCACTGAAAGAGCAAAATGGTAAAAATAAAATAATCATAGTTTGTGCTTGTTTAAGAAAAGCTTCATTAGACTGCATACAGAATTTCGGTTAGAGTTAGGTTCAACTTCTTTCTTTTTTCTTTCTTTCCACCATAAGTGCGATATTGTTACATTTTTTTTCCTTAGCATATTTTTCTTCCTCTCCTAGAATATCATAAAAACAGGAAGTGCCTTACTGGATCCTCGCACAAAAGACCTTTGGGAACACATCCAAAGGACAGAAGGGGGTACAGCTCACTTGCTGAAATACTATGAAGATTATTTTCACAATTTGGCAAAGAACATGAAAAGTACCTACATGAAACCTTTTGTTATCATTGCTGCAAACATGAGTAAGTTCCTGCTTCTAGTGGTCATTTTCCTATCAGATATGACTTCTTAAAGCAGTTTTTTCTAAAAATTGGCAATAGTGCTGGCTGGGGAATTGTGGGAGTTGAAATCCACATGTCTTGAATTTGTCAAGTTTCAGAATCGCTGTTTTAAAGCATCACCTCAGTGCCCAGAGCCTTCCAAGGATTTGGGTTATAGTTTTCAAAATTAACACTAAGTATAATTAGGGCAGTAATTGATTGGTCAGTATTAAAAAATTAAATAGTAATTTTAAAAAATGTCTGCGCAGATAGTCCTCGAATTATTATGGCAATTCGACCTGAATTTTCATTGCTAAGCAATGCAACTGTAAAGCATACTGTCACATGGCTGCATCTCTTTGCTGTTTCCATTGCCGTTGTTAAGTGGCAATTGTAGTTTGTTAAAGTAACGTCTTGCAACTTCCTCATACACCACCACTCATTCAGTGCTGTGGTAACTTCAAAACAGATGCTGAATGAATGGTCATTAACCTAAGACTGCTTGTAGTTAGCAAGCAGCGTAATTTAATACAGGTAGGCTTTGACTTACAACCAATTGCTTATCAACCATTCAGAGTTCTGACATAAATCCCCCCCCCCCCGTTACTTTGACTTGGATTTGAAGTTCCAACAATTTCCTCCCCTCCCCCACAGTCATGTGACCATACTTGGCAACTGGACCATTTGTAGCATCCCTGCGGTCACGTGACCACATTTTGCTGAAAAATAGCAGTTACTTCTGGTTTTCAGCAAAACTGCTCTCATAGGGAACCATTGCGTCACTTAACAACTGCTGCAAAAAAGTTTAAAAAAATTGAGTCAGTCACATAGGTAACCTGATTTACAACTGTCAAGAGTTACGGTACTATCATTGTGGACAGCCTCTGTTACAATTGTAACTTGAGGACTAGAGTTCATATCCTGCTTTGAAATACTGAGACCAGGAAGCACTTTAAAAAAGCATTTCCATTTTCCTTCTCTCATGAGGCAAAATGACTGTTTCAAAAATAAGTGTGTTGTGTAATGTATGTATATGTTTGTGTGTGTGTGTGTGATACATAACATATAGTGTATACATACATAATATATATTAATAATTGTGTGTGTGTGTGTGTGTGTAACATACTTGTAAAAGAACAGGAGGGCTGCTAAAGGACAGATATAGCTATACATTCAATTTCTCCATTGAATCCAGAGGTTTTGTCTTGATAAAATGTAAAACGTTAAGTAAAGTAAATAAAAAAGCAATAAAATGAAAATAAAACTGAGCAGTCCTCCTGTTTATAGTCTTCACAGATCTGTAAAGCAAAGGAAAACTGAAGTTAGATCATAAGCATTTTCACAGTTTTGTTTAGCAATTGCTTGGCTTGACTTTCTGAAACCAAATGGGGTAGCTTAATGGAGACTATCTGTACCTAGTCGTCCAAATGAAAAAAAAAAAAGAAACAGACTAATGTTTCAGAATCACTCAGCCCTTTGTCAAATTCAACATCTCTCTGGGATTCCTAACCTGTCAGTCTCTTCTACACCTTTATCATTTCCACCCTAGCAGCTGTGGACCCTGGTGTGAAAATGAAAAAAAAAAAGGAAGATAATAGGGAATAGACATGTCACTCTCTAAATTCAATAAGCAAAAAATTGCCTCACTAACAGGGAATTCAGCAACTGCTGAAGAATTTGACAGGGAGATTAAATGAGAACGAGAAAAAAGAAGCCGAAGAAAATATTCAGGGCTAGTTTTGACATTAAATTTCTGTATTTATACATGAAGACAAATAAGAGGGCTGGGTGAATGCCACAGTTGACAGATAATTGGCTCCATTTAGTGTCAGAAAATTGCCAGTTATTTTGAGAATGAAGTTAGGAATGTTTATTCAGGAACTTAGTTTTAATGAATTAAGGGGACTACCTTCTGTCTAAGTACAGTTTTAGTTCCTCTCATCTAGCCATTTCAATTAGGATGCAATCTTGTATTAATTTTATCTGTGGAATATATTGTGTTATAAATCTAATTTGTATACTCAAGACAGGGGTTTTACTATTTTCCATGTGGAGGTAGAAGAATGACTGGCGTAAGGTCATTCAATGAAAATGAAATGGCTCAAATAGGATTTAAACCTTAGTTTTCCTATACCTCATTTAACTCTAACCAGTACAATTCAGATATGTTATGAGCTATTTTAATACAAACTGACATTTTCAAGAGGACAGTTGTAATTTATAATCAACAAATGCACTGCTGTATTATCTTAGCTGACAGAAAGAAAAGTTGGTTTGAATTGTGAAATTAAAATGGCCCCAATTCCTGTGGTGCGCAACCTGTGATTTGGAAACTGCTTGCAATCCTCCCATTTGTAGCTTCCACAATTCAGTAAAAAACGCTTCTGGGTTTTATCAGAATGATTTGTGATATTTTTCATGGAAGAAAGGCAAAAATAAATGTGTTGAGGCTCTATGAGTTTGGATTCTTAAAATTACCACCTAACTCCCCCCAAAACTGTGACATTCATCTTGGAACTTTTAGAGGCAGTCATCCATCATAATCACTTCAAAGTGCAGCCTCCAGGCCAAAAGAAGACACCTGCTCTTGAAGTATATTTATTTTTCTACATCCCTATTGCAAAAGACATTTCTCACTGACATCGCTGCTCTACAAAAACACTTAACAGTATTTCAAGATGTACTGAAGCCCAACAGTAGAACCTTTGCATTGCCTGCAGAAACTTTGGGGGTCAATTCCTGACCTATGGTATTCAGGTATGGGTGAGAAAGTCTCCAGTCCTGAGAACCTTGCTGAAACCATATAAATTCAATGAATAAGTAGTCTGAATTGATACAGCAACTTCTTCATACTTCTGTGCTAGAACATGGGGCTGATTTTCTGAGAAATCAGTTAAAGTTGTCAAATATTCAGTGCCTTCTTAAAAATGCTTAACTATGTTTCTCTTGCAGAATATGGCACCACCAAAATGGACAGGTGTGTTATATCTTCACACACTTCTTTACAGCTTTGACGCTTTCCTTTCTGAAAAAAAATCCAATAAATATCATGAAACTTTTCCTCAATATCTCTATGGCTTAAAAAACTAAAAAAGCATTAAATTTACTAAACTATTACTTGGTTATTTAAGCCAAATATAAAAGAAATGGATTATACTATGACTTTTCTTGTTTATATTGCTTATTGCATTGTTTGTATTGTTTCTTTTAGTTATTGCTGTTGACATATTTGAAAAGTCTAATTTTACGGGAGCTAGAGTACCACATTTTAGTGCAATCAAAGAAGATTATCCAAAAGATTTGGAATCATCTGTTTTGTTTCCTGAAACTTTGCTCAAAACCTCTATCACAAAAGGTATGATGCTATTTTAGAGTAGTTCTTCCCAATCTTCTACCCACCAAATCTATTGGGATTGCAGCTTTAATTCCAAGACAGTATAATTTTTGCCCAGTTGAGAATTCTAAGAATTTCAGTACAAGCACATTTAGAAATCCTGAGATTTAGAAGGTTTATGTATGTGTTTTTGGAATGGAATAATAAGAATGTTCGGATCGACTATTAAATTGTTGCTTGAGAAAGATTAAGTATGACTTAGAGGAGACAAAGTTCACGACGCTAATACTTGATAACAAAATACATTTTCCTAACATTTCCCTCTGCAAAATTTGATTTCATACTTAAGGATGATAAAAAAGAAAAAGAACTAAAATTGAAACTATACTGAATAGAGTAGATCCTGTAGTGCACAAGTGTCAACCTCGATCGCGTCACGTAACGTATTGTGACATATTGTGGCTTTTTTGCCTTTGTGGAGCCGGGGTGGGCATGGCCTGCATGTGATGCATCCGGCCCGTGGGCTGCCAGTTTGACACCCCTGCTGTAGTGTCTTCTTTCTCATTTTGCCCAACAGGTGCACCAAAAATCAGAGAATTTGTAATTGAAAATCAAAGTGAAACATTTATTTCATCTGTATTCTCCTTCTAGTTTCTCCCACTATCCCATAATGGTTTATAACTTCCAGGTTTTTGTTTTTGTTTTTTGAAAAAAATATTACTCTAAACTAACAGAAAAAAATATAGATTCAATAGTATTAACAAAATAATATAATCAAAATTAATCATTATGAGAACAATAATGTAGGAAAAGGCAACATTTTTGCAGCCAGGTGATGCACTTCCTTTATTATATTTTAAGCATATATAATAATACAGTTTGAAGGGACTTCAAGGACTACCATACTCAGTCGGATGGCCACTTCACACCATGAAATTGCTCATTGCTGCTTTAAGTATAAATTCACACCTATAATTTGGCATCATGTTTTCCTTTAGTGGGTCCTACAATAAAGCCTTCAAACTATGGAATGTTATTGAAGATGGAGGATGAGATTGTAAATAATAAAAATATACACGCCAAAAGACAACGTCGGCATCCAGAGAATTCCAGCCTACATGCTGTTGGCATGGTGATTATATATCGAACCTTGGGACATCTTCTGCCTGAGAACTATGATCCTGACCGAAGGAGTTTAAGGTAAAATTTATACTTTTAACATGCTTGAATAATAGTTCTGAGTTGGGCAATTGTGCTTATGTATGACAAAATCATGTATTATACATTTAATCTTATTTAAATGAAAAATTAATTGCTGACATTTCTCTTGGTTGTCCTGGATGATCCTAGAAACTAATCCACAATAAAATAGATACCAGTTTGGAAAAAAATAGAATTTATTTGTTTAAAAATTGTATCTTAGAATTGGAACCTCAAGGATTCATAGGAGCAATTCAGAACTCAATTGCATTCTCATGATCTTTTGGCTCGTAGTTAAATTTGTGAACTGACACATTATGTTGAGGATATTGGGCATGTTCTGTCAGTGCTTTTAAAATTTCTGATGACTCACTAATACATAAAATCCATCACTCATTTGCTAAAACTATCAGGCAATGAATGTGCTTGCTTAAACTGTCCTTAGATGTCTTCACACAGAAGAGAATTCAGTACTGAGTCCTGCCTAAATCTAAAGCAATATGCTCTTCTGAAAACAATAAAATATTTTCTTGTACATCTGTAATGATACTTTTGTTCTATTTTGCCAGGTTACCCAACCGGCCCATCATTAATACTCCAGTAACCAGCGTAATCATTTATAGAGATGGAAATTCTTTGCCTAATCTACTGGACATCCCAATTAGGATTGAGCATGTTATGCTGAATACAGAGGAGAGAACAAAGCCTGTTTGTGTGTTCTGGAACCATTCAATTGCGTATGTTTTCCAATCTGCACTCTTTCGGTGGGCAGTTATTGTGGATGGGCATTTTAAGGATAATAGTAATTGATTGATCAATTATGTGCCATCAGCACAATGTAGGCTCTCAGCAATCATATAGATAGATTTTCTCCATAATAATAATAATTTGGTCTTTTTTATGTAGACTTTATATGTAGTATAAAAAACAGTGACAATTTCATTGGCTGTTATTGCTGATTAGGAATAAAAGCTAGGGAACAATACTTTTAATAAAGTATTCAAGCATACAGATGGCTGTTTTAGACAAATTCACACAACATATTTATTTGAGAACGGTTTCTAGACAGAAGTTAGCTGTTTAAATGGAAAGCAGTTCAATTTTTTTTAAAGAAAAGATTTTTTCAACATTAAAAGAACATGAACTATCAATCTAGTTTTGAAGCGTTATCAAATTGACTCAAAAACAATTCTGTTAATAATCAGTAGCCTTCTGTCACTCTATTTTTACTGTTTGCAATGAAAAACAGAAAGGATGTGATTGTGGGTATAAAAGTAATTTCACTGAACCTCTGATTTCTTTTCATTCTGTCACCAATTCCCATGTGAAGAAAGGAAGAAAGAATACTTTATCCATCCAGGAATATATTCAGTAAAAAAGAGTGTTTATGTCAGGGATCCCCAACCCCCGGTCCATGGACCAGTCCTAGGCCATGGCATGCCAGCAACCAGTCTGCTCAAACAAGCAAAGCCCCATCCACAGGATGCAGGCAGCACACAAATCACGCCCCCTCCAGTCCACGGAAAAGCTTCTCTCCACGTAACTGGTCCCTGGTG
The DNA here is from genome assembly GCA_034064705.1 of Bothrops alternatus. Lineage (NCBI taxonomy): Eukaryota > Metazoa > Chordata > Lepidosauria > Squamata > Viperidae > Bothrops > Bothrops alternatus. The sequence continues at coordinate 22,716,003 of JARGCV010000006.1, forward strand.
CCCAAAAGGTTGGGGACCTCTGATTTATGTAACTACTGTGACTGAGGACATGTTCTCATGTCCCATTAAGCATGGCAGAAAGATATTCCTGTAAGACCATCTATGGGAGACTAGTGGGCTTCCTTGTTCAGTTGGCTAGCCACTATAAGAACAGACTGCTGGACTAGGTGGGCCAGGGGTCTAATCCAGCAGAACACTGTTTATGTTCTTAATACCTCTTTGAATTGCAGATACAACAGTTGGATAGAGATCATCTCCACCTCCTGTTTCTATGCTTGTAGGCAGGCTCTCCTTGTTCTTTCATCAATTCTGTTGCTTTCCTCTTTAGCTCTGTGCATGCTCCCCCCTCCCAATTTTCCAGGGAATAAATGTAATCTACTGCCTTTCAGGAGACTTGACTGTTGCTATATTCAGTATTCCATGTAGGGCTTGGCAGCAAATCCAAAATTATCTAAGAGCTGAACTTTATCTATCTTGAATTTCACTCAGGAACAGGATCAGCTAATCAAATGCTAATTAAATCAAAAAGCTTCTGTGCTTCTTTTTCAATGGATTGTGATATTATTTATTTTTGCAAAACTTGCAGCTCTTATAGATATGAGCCATCAAAATAACATCTTGGAAAATGTGGGAAACACTGCACCCATATCTTGCAACCGATGCTTGGATATCAAAATAGATACACACCAAATAATCTGAGAGATTTAAAGTAATTGATTTTATTATAGCTTTCTAACCAGGAAAAGATTCACTATTACTTAAAGATCAAAGAGATAGCTAAGTGATAATCATGGGTTACTTGCGTGCTTATCCTGCCTGTGTGTAATTTTGTCATTGGTCATGATGAAGTAAAGTCGAAAGAAACAACAACGTTTGCAAACATTAACTTCAATTGCCAGACATTGCATTAATGAGCCTCTGCTCCTGGGCATCGGTGCTGTTCTTGAGAAATGGGGATTAATGTTGAAAGCACCGGTTTTCATAAAAGCTGCATTTAAAAAAAAATCTGTTATGTTTTGTGAGGTGCACTATTAATTATTTAGTGGAGAGAGGGCAATGAGAAGTTAAGTTCCAATCCATCACTGAAACAGTTTGGACTGTCAGATAACAAATATAATTGGATTTTTCTTTCCCTTTTATTGACCAGAACTAGAGAAGCAGGAGGCTGGTCTTCCAAAGGGTGCGAACTGTTTTCTCGGCGCCAAAACCGTGTTATTTGTCAATGTAACCACATGACCAGTTTTGCAGTCCTAATGGATATTTCAAAACGTGAAGTAAGCAGTTCCCTTGTGATTATTTTGTTTGTTACAGTAATGAAACGGTGTTTGATGAGAGTAAAAAACAAGTGAGATCATTTTAAATTAGTGTTTTATTTTTACTTAAAAGCTACCTTCCAGTTTGTCAAAATAGTGTGCTTTAACATGCAATACTTTGCTTCAACTACAAAGTGCTTACAGAGGAGAGGATTTATTGTTTGGTTCATTTTCTTTTGTTTTCTCACCACCATGCAATGAACATTTTTTTAGAAAAAGAATTACTGTCATTTTTTTTAAAAATCAGGAAACTGGTAGTACCTTTTTTGATTAATAAATATTATGCCCTGAGCTGCAGCTTTAGCTAGTCTGAAAAGATGCTATCAGATTCCTGATTATTGGCCACCATGAATAATACAGGAGTCCTGCTACAATGTCATTTTTAATGAATTCCTGATTACCTGTATTTCTTGCCGGTTTTAAATCTGAGCCTTATTTGATATAAGGTGTCAAAAGAGCTATTTTTTTTTTAAAAAAAAAGGTTTGCTGATTATTTACTTATTTAGCAGTTTATATTTCTTCTGTTAACGACTCAAGGAAAGCAGGATACTGATTGGCCCAGGGCTTCCATGGGTGGGGGGGGGGAGAGGCAAAAAATCCAAAATGGCACCCACCTGATTAAACTCCCACCCTTTTTATGCACATGATATACACATGAAAAGGGTGCTTCTGCCATCTTGAATCTTTTGCCTGGTCCTCACACAGATGCCCTTAGCCTTACCCCAAGACGTCGTCAGCACCTTGCATCTCAGCCTATGGATTGCAAAGCAAAGAATGGATTCAGAACTATGCAAGTTTATTTCTTTGTATCGTGCTTTTGGTTTGCAAATTGCTCTATTGCTTAATATATTTATCCTTGCTATAAGATGACAAAATGAGTTGTTGCCATTCCCATTTCAAAGATGGGGGCTTGCCAAAGTCAGACATCCTTTTCTGAGGAAATTGAGGGTGGATTTGCAGGGAAAGAAATGCTGATGTCATGGTGTCTCTCGAGTGGGCACAGCTTAAAACGTCTGGTGTGGGTTCCTGCAGGAATTGAATAGCTTAACCTATGAGTAATCTGTGTGCTTTAAAAAGAAAAAAAGTTATTCTTCTTTATACATACACTTTCAGAGACATAGGTCTCTGGAAGTCTCTTCACTGTGCTTCATCTTGAGGCTTTTCTTTCTGGCATAGAATAGTCTCTTATTGATATGGATATATTTCAGGCAGCAGTAAATCAGAAATGAAAATGTAAACACCAAATAAAAGGACTGAAATCCATTTAACAGTGGTCTTCTTTCACTACAAAAACTTGTCAGTGAATTAATTCACTGCTTGACATATTCCCTGAAGTTTTTTTTTAACTAAAACATTCTTAGTAATTGACAGCCCTTCGTACCGCTTAAAAGAATCTAGATTTGAGATACAACAGCATTTAGTCAAATGAATATACTAAGAAATCAATGCTGATTTAAAAAGTATAATAATAACAACTGAGTACCGTACTTAGAAGGGGAATAAAGACAAATGAATATTTTTTATCTGCCTATGCCTGTAATAAACAAACTGATGGTTTTATTTTACAGAATGGTGAAACACTTCCTCTCAAGATCATCACTTACACAACAGTTTCCATCTCTCTGGTAGCTTTGTTGCTGACCTTCATACTTCTGGTCTTGATCCGTACATTGCGGTCCAATCTGCATAGCATTCACAAAAACTTGGTAGCTGCTCTGTTCTGCTCAGAGTTAGTTTTCCTGATAGGAATCAATCAGACAGAAAATCAAGTAAGACTTAATTTCAGTGACTTTTGTCTAACATGCCTTTTCTCACATTAATATACCTCAAACAAAGAAGTATGCCATGACTCAAAGCTGTGCATACATTTCCAACTCTTCACAACTTTTAATTTTGCAATTTGTTATAGCCTTCGTGCATCTGGACAGCATCAGGTAGAGAAAGACTGGTGTGGTCAACCCACTTTTGTCAGAGAATCGATGGAATTTAGCCAGATGCAAGATACTTATTGATTGTTGCTGTGTTCTTATGCACACTTTCTTGGAGAAGGATGTCTAATAAACGAAGTGCCAGATTTGAAGAATTTATAGGCAAAGTGCTCTTCTAACCCCCCTGCTGTCACTCACAAAGCTTTGGAGAAATGGGGTGCAGCAACAGTTGGAACAAATGACAAGGAGAGGTCTCTAAATCTGCCTGATCAGGCCATTCCCTCACTCTTGTAGATCTTATAAAGTAGTGGTGGATAAAGTTAGAGGACATGAAGGGTATAATTTTGCCTCCCAGACCGTTAGCATCATTGAAAAAGGCAAGATTTTACAAGCCGTCATGGGAGTGGAAGATCTCTGGGAGCCACACGGCTCTATTTCCACCCTTAAAATCCCCTGCTCTCCTCAAACATCCAGAAATAAAATAAGCCATGTCAGCCCCAATAAGTAGACCAGCCCAGGGAATCAACTTAACAGGAAGGCGAAAACTACTTTTATTGAGTTAGCTATAATGGCAATCTTGAAGTCTGATTATGTTGGATCTCCTCCTCCCCCTCTTCATAGTTTAGTGAGTTAGAGATGTCACATCCTGATCCACTTCCAAATTTTATCTTCTTCTGGATTTAAAAATACTTTAGGCCCATTATTCCTGCAAATCTCTGCCAAGGTTTTGTTCCTTATTCTCTATAACTCATGACACTCCTCAAGTGCCTCTAGTCTCTGATATGTGGCTTGTTGCCCCAGGAGCAGGATCCAAAGAAATTAGAAGAAAAATACTGTATCAACCTAACCACATTTTCCGTTTCAGGCTTTTAATATTATTTTTTTGGGGGGGGGAATCAAATAAAAAAACTGAAGGAAATATTCAGAGGACAAAGGGCATTGATATTTCCCTCACCATATTGATGCTGCTGATAGTTGGCTTGGGAATTGCTTCTGAAAACATAAATTTAAGATGAGGATGGGCATCACCCCGTACCCAAATGGCAGATAGAAAACTCAGCACAGGCATTTTCTTCCATTGGCTTAAAGGCCACACAAAGCTTTACAAGGCATTTAATGGCTGCACTTAAAAAATGAGTAGACCAGGACCTTGGGGGAGGGCAGAGTAGAGGTGAAGAACTGGGTTGGGCTTGCTGATAAAACCTTTAACCCAACCTTTCCGAGAAGACTTTGGGGACTTTATCTCAATAAAATGTATTAAACTCTTTAGCTCTACTTCTTTATATTGTACTAGCAGGCTTTGCACTTCTAAGGACCTTGTGATAAGAATTTTTTTTTTCAAATTAATGTCCTTTTAAATTCATCCCATACCAAATCCTTTAAATTTTTCATTTAATAATTCAGAGCGTTGTTCAGAAATGTATGTCTTTTATAAGCTTGACAACAAGAGCTAATCATGAATTAATTAACAAAAATACACTGCCACGTTTTACTTGAGCAAGCCAGAAATCATTCAAAAAAGGGTCACGCCTTGAATTGTAGTGAGATATGGTGAGTATGTCTTTCAGACAGTTTTTGAACCTTCCTTGCAGAATAAGAATAATCTCAGCAGTCACACACTAATGAGCATGAAAAGTCCAAGAATGTAGGAAAACAATTGACACAGAGTCACTAGACATTTCATTTCATTTTTATTAATTTCTGTAAGGCAGGGATCACATGACTGGGTGAGGTTTCAGTCATGTGTGGATGACTGAGTGACAAAATTCTTTATTTTCATTGTTGCATATCTGAAATAAGCAGTTTGCATTATTATGACCTATGCAGAGACACATGCAAAATAAATACTCAGAATTATGAGACTAAAGCCTTTACAGGGAGGGCTTAAAGTTGCCAAGTTTAGCTTTTAAATTGTGAATGTAAAACTGCCAGCTCTTTCCTGAAGTCTTGATTAAATGAACAACTTATCCTTCTTTCGTAATTTAACATAGGAGAGTGAGGTTGGGTTCTGAAACAAAAAGAGGTCTTGTGGTGCCATAAGTAGATCAAAAATTACCATTTCCATTTCCTGTTAACCAGTGTAGGGTCAGATAAAATCTTCAAACTGCACAATCTTAATCATGATTTCTCAATACAAGTTAATTTTATTGACTTGTTTAACATTAGGTTGCTTTAATGCATCATAGTTAAAATTGGTTACATGTTGCTCCAGGAGTTCATAAAATGGGTTTTCTTTCTTTCTTTCTTTCTTTCTTTCTTTCTTTCTTTCTTTCTTTCTTTCTTTCTTTCTTTCTTTCTTTCTTTCTTTCTTTCTTTCTTTCTTTCTTTCTTTCATTTCTTTTTTTATTTTCACCCATCCATCTTTCTTTCCTTCCTGTCTTTCTTTCTTTCCTTCCTGTCTGTCTTTCTTTCTTTCTTTTCTTTCTTTATTTCCTTCCTTCCATCCATTCATCTATCCATCTTTCTTTCCTTCCTGTCTTTCTTTCTTTCCTTCCTGTCTTTCTTTTTTGTTTTTTTCTTTTTTTCTTTTGCAGATCTAAGGGATCTTAGAGATCGTGTTTTCCAAAATTATGAATGTACAGATGATTATAAGTTGCTATAAATCGGGTCGCCAGCCTCAGGGCCATGGACTAGTATTGGTACATGGTTTGTTGGGAACTGGGCCTCATAAGCAGTGGGCAAGCAAGTGAAGTTTTATCTGTACATACGTGAGATCTATTTCAGGATACTGCTTATAAGCGCTACATGCTTAGAGCTCGAAGCATTGTTAGAGACCCCACACACCCACGTCATGGTCTGTTTCTGTTGCTCCCCTCTAGGAGGAGGTTTCAAAGTATTTATAGCAGAACTACTAGATTCTGTAACAGCTTTGTTCCTTATGTCATCCATTTTGTAAATTCGCAGGATTCTCTTTTTTTACCATGTATATGTATAGATTCGAATTACACTGATGTTTCTTTTTGTCATATATGTGTATGTATGTGGGTATATGCATAATGGAATTTGTTTGAGAGCTGAAGGCAACAAAATTTCATTTTAATGTTTGCTGATTAATGTACATTTAAAGTGACAATAAAGTTTTTATTCTCTTCTATCTAGGTTATGCATGAAACCATTCCCACCCCCTGTCCGTGGAAAAATTATCTTCCACAAAACCGATCCCTGGTGCCAGAAATGTTGGGGATTGCTGCTATAAATTAAGAGAAGATATGTTTCTGGAGAACAATAACATAGGATGATGATTCTCCTAACTTTTCTTTAGAGACTCAGAAACATCTGACTAGACTTGTTTAAAATGGGATGCTAGACCACATGAACATTTGATCTAGTGTAGGATGACTTAGTATCGCAGAAGATAGTATAGCTGTCAGAAAAAAGGGGTCGGTTGTCATGCACAAAACAGTAAATTTGGATTGCAACTTTTATGAATGTTCACTTCTTACATATAACCAAACATTAATAATTCTGTTAAAAAGTATGGTGGCTTGGTAGAGGCAGTTCTAATTGATCTGGATTCTTTCTTTTTCTAGTTTGTGTGCACGGTAATAGCCATTCTTTTGCACTACTTCTACATGAGCACATTTGCTTGGATGTTTGTTGAGCAGCTTCATATCTACCGCATGCTGACTGAAGTGAGAAACATCAATTTTGGGCACATGCGGTTCTATTACGTTATGGGCTGGGGGATTCCTGCCATTATAACAGGTAAGAAAGGGACATACTTGGCCTATGAACTTAGGTTTATTCTTATGACTGTCTTAACTTCCTCCCAGGATTTCTTGGTAACTGGAAATTGGGGAAAGTTTTATATTGTTGTTGTTAGTTGTGAAGTTGTGTCCGATCCATCGCGACCCCATGGAAAACGTTCCTCCAGCCCTTCCTGTCCTCTACCATCTTCTGGAGTCCATTTAAGTTCACGCCTACTGCTTCAGTGATATGGTTCCGGCTAATGAAACACTTCAAAGAACTTCCAGGCATGATTTCCCTAAAAGTCTTTTATTGTTTCAAAATGTCGGCACAAGCATAACAAAATTTATGCTAAGATCTAAGTTCTCTTCCTCTGAGCAGTTAAATTATCAGCATGTTCCCTCCCTAAACTAGCCTCATATATCACATTATCCAATTAGTGTGAAGGTCAAAGGTTTTCTTCCTCTTCCTTTCCCGGGCTTTACCCCCACTCTCTAAGCTCTGTATTAACCCAAAAAATACCAGACAGTTTTGCATATTGTCAAAGCAAGGATATACAGTATTTGCAGCATTGACATTCAGTGACTCCATCCAGCCACATCATTCTCTGTCATCCCCTTCTTCTATTGCCCTCAATCTTTCCCAACATTAGGTTCTTCTCCAGTGAGTTCTTCCTTCTCATTAGGTGACCAAAGTACTTGAGTTTCAACTTCAGGATCTGGCCTTTTTATATACATACATACATACATACATACATACATACATACATACATACATACATACATACATTTATGTATTCTGAGCAAATACAAGCAGACATATAAAAGGTTTCTATTTGAAGTTGTGAAAATACTATCTTAAGTTAGAGAAAATTGAAAAGTATACAAAATTAATATTCTGGTTTTAAATGCTGCTTACTTTTTGGCAGCAAAAAAAAATTGCCATTCCCATCAAATGTACATTAAATTAGAAGTTAAACATAGTGACTTAAAAATATTTGAATGACTTCTAAGGGAAAATATTTAAAAATGATGATACAAAGATATTCTGAATAAATGCAGTGTCTCAAATGAATGAAAATATATTCAGTATCAGATCTAAAGTATTTTCCATCACAGTTGTATGTTCTAATTGCTGGCAAGCAATGATGTCACTTTTGGAAGTGACATGATATGACTGTAAGAGATTCAAGTAACATCTGAAGGATCATACCCTGCTATTTGCATCAGAGAGTAATTCCCCAGAAACTCAATTTTTGCAGTCTTAAATATTGCAGCCTAATAATCAAGACTGTCTTACAAACATTATTAAACAATACAGCGGATTGTAAACAGGACCATTCCATCAGTCCTGGACTAAATAAATGCTGGCTGAAATGATGAACAGCAAATAGAAGCTCACAAACTTTGGGAATGGCTGTGAGAAGATGATGGACTAGAAAAAATAGTTATGCTTGCAAGGTTGAAGAAAGTACAGTAGAAGGAGGAAAAACTGCAGATAACAATATTTATTTATTTATTTATTTGTTCAGACTTGTATGCCGCCCTTCTCCTAGGACCCAGGGCAGCTTACAACAATACAACTAAAATTTAAAAATTAGTCACATTCATACAGCATGCAAATACAATCAACTCACAATCGCTGATGGAGGGACATCAAGGAGATGGAGAGCATCAAGGAGATTACTCAAATAACTGAGGAAGAGCTATGTGATGGTGAACATTTGTCCAGATAGTCACTAAGTTGATCCCAGCTTGATGAGACTTGCTGAATTAAAAAAGTGAAAGCAGAAAATGCAAACCATAATTCCTTGATCATTGTACCCAATCTTCTGTTGTATTTTCATCCACTTACGTTGCATAGAAGTATTCCTTCTATTACACTCTATGCAGAGAAAGAATGAAGGATTCTTCATCATATTTTACATAGTGAGAAACAGTAATAATGGTACAGTATGTCATGAAAGTTTTTTTTTCTTAAAATTATAGTTGAAAGATAGGAGAACAGGAACTTATCAGCTTTTCACATCCAGTACATCTGCATATTAGAAAAGGATTATAATTGTTCGCTTAGGAATTAGAACTTGGTTTGCTTCACTCTATATGTTTGGTTGTATAATATTTAATAGTTTGAAACAGAATATCTATTATAAATAACATGCAGCATTATAGCATGGCACGGCATGGAATGAGACACTAGGTAAGATCATGTGCCCCAGGCATGAAATTGAGAGAAGGACTATTAATATTCTTGAAAATTGTTCTCTTTTTGTAGCTGACATGCTAGAAAAACATTAGAGAAGGATATAGATTTCTCTCCACCAATTTTCATACTGTAATATCAAGGTTGCTTTATAATCATATTTTCAACAACAAAAGCAACTAAAATTTTCAGCAATCTGCAACAACTAAGAATGAGAAAATACAGTTTTTTTCAAAGATGAAAAAGTTCCATGATAAAACAAGTAGCATTTTATGCAGAATAAACTGGATGAATGAAGCATTTTTTAATGATTTATTATAAGACAGATAAAGGAGAAAAAGAAGAAAATGTTGGAAGACTTTTATGTCTATTTTTCTAAGTATCCTCCAGCATGTTTTAAGTGGCTCAGACAATGGGAACACATGCTAGTGAGTCTAGTAATTTCTAAGCAGTTTTGTTTCTCTGTAGATGGATTCCTTTAGAAAAGTAACTTTTTTAAAAAAAAGCACATATTAAGTTTTCCCATTACAGGTAGTCCTTGACTTACAACAGTTTGTTTAGTGACCGTTCAAAGTTACAACGGCACTGGAAAAAATGATTTATGACCAGTTTTCACATTTAACTTATGTGATCAAAATTCAGACACTTGGCAATTGACTCATATTTATGATGGTTGCAGTATCCTAGGGTGACATGATCCCCTTGTTTGACTTTCTGACAAGCAAAGCCAGTGGGGAAGCCAGATTCACTTAACAACCGTTTGTCTAATTTAACAACAAGTGTAATTCACTTAACAAGTGTGGCAAGGTAGGTCATAAAATGGGACAAACTCACTTAACAAATATTTCATTTAGCAACAGAAATTTTGGGTCGATTGTGGTCATAAGCCAAGGACTATCTGTACCTTCATTATGGTTTTAACAGTGGTTATTTGTTCACATAAATTTCTGGAACTATTTACTTCTTTTCATTATATAAATATCTTTATATAGTTTCACAAGCTTTTGAGATTTTTCAGAGTTAAAGCTTATATCCATCTTTTTTGCAACATTGACCCGGACTTAACATAGAATATAAACATATGAAAGTACAAGAACTACAAGTGCCTTATTCTGTGAGCAAGTTCATTCCATTTGTATTGCCCATCTAAAAGTTTAAAATAAAAAATATTCTGTGATGCTGTAAGGTATTGTGTAAAGAAGCAGATTGCCTGTGTGATGTGTATGAAAAGGTTCTTTAGCTACTAAATGCTTCTTAAAGCAGAGCAATATTAAGAACAGATGTGTGTGGCATTGCACATTCATGTATGGGTAGCTATGAATATAAATTTAGAATAGGAATAGAATGGAATAGAATAGAATAGAATAGAATAGAATAGAGCTGGAAGGGACCTTGGAGGTCTTCTAGTCCAGCCCCCTGCTCTCCTTGGCAATATTTGTCATACTAGTTAGTTATACTATACAGGTGGTCCTCGACTTACGAACAAAATTTCTGTTGTTAGGTGAGACATTTTTAAAGTGAGTTTTGCCTCATTTTATGACATTTCTTGCCACCATTAAGTGAACCACTGAAATTGTTAAGTTAGTCACCTGGCTTTTAAATGAATCTGACTTCCCCATTGACTTGGCTTGTCAGATGGTCGCAAAAGGTGATCCTGGGACACCGCAATTGTCATAAGTATGAGTCAGCTACCAAGTGTCTGAATTTTGATCATGTGATCATGGGGATGCTGCAAAAGGTGTAACTGTGAAAAATGGTCATAAGTCACTTTATTCAGGGCCATTGTAACTTTGAATGGTCTCTAAATGAACTGTTGTAAGTCGAGGATGACCTGTATATGCTCTTCTATCAACAGGGTAAGCTGCTCTGATGCCCAAAATAGTCAAAAATCTTGTCATAGATTGCAGAGTAACTCAGTAGTTGAATGCTAGTGACTAAGGGAGATGTGAACTATCAAATCTGGAGGGCAATTGGCTAGAGAAAGTTGGCATGGAGTTTTTTGTGATGGCTGGCAAGCTTAGAACATGATCAAGGGTGAGAATATGAAAGCTCAAAGGATAGAGATATGTGCTTGGTGGGAGTGGGGTTTAAAATTCTTGCAGTAAGTATATAGAACATAGTAAATACTGAGAAAGCTATTTTCCAAGGCTCCTGAAGGCAGGACAAGGAGCAACGGATGGAAACTAATCAAGGAGAGAAGCAACCTAGAACTAAGGAGAAACTTCCTGACAGTTGGAACAATTAACCAGTGGAACAACCTGCCTCCAGAGGTGGTGAATGCTCCAATACTGGAAGTTTTTAAGAAGAGACTGGACAGCCATTTGTCTGAAATGGTATAGGATAGAGAGCCCTTAATGGTATAGAGCCCTCTCTGTGGGCATGCGCGCCATCGCCCCAGTCCTAGGCCTTCAGCTGGGTTTTATAAAACCTTTTCGCTTTAGGCCTCCGCTGCCGTGTACAAAAAAAAAAAGTTCAATCAGTCAATTTCAACTTCTTGCGGGAAAAAAAGTTCTTGCAAAGTTGGAATTGATTGATTGAACTTTTTAATCCCACCCAGTCTGCCGTTATCACTGCAGCCGTGCCCATCCAATGGGCCAAGCCCACCCGGCACTCAACGATGCATAAGTGGGTTTTGGGTTGCAGTTTGGGCACTCAGTGTCTAAAAGGTTCGCCTAGAGGTTTATTAATGGACAGCCATTAATCCAGAATTAATCCTGCTCGAGCAGGGGGTTGGACTAGAAGACCTCCAAGGTCTCGTCCAACTCTTATTATTCCATCATACCTTTCCTAAAGTGTTGATTTCATACTTGAGGGTTGAAACCCATCTCATTTTAATTCAATAAAAATTAAGTGGCATAGACAGAGGTTTGCTTCTCCCAAAAAACCAGCAAAAATAAGGAATCCTCTTGCTCTTCTTAGATATTTTTAAAAAAATACTTCTTAAGGTGAATTAATGTTTCAAAGGACTCCATACACTGAGTTTCTCTCTGTTTTTGTATTGCAATGCAGGTCTTGCTGTCGGTTTAGATCCTCAGGGATATGGAAACCAAGATTTTTGCTGGCTTTCTGTTTATGACACCCTGATTTGGAGCTTTGCTGGTCCCATTGTAATAGTTGTGGCCGTAAGTATTGTTGATTCTGCAGTGGTGTAGCCCTCTAATAGAACAAGGTAACTGACAGCATAGAGAGAATGAACAACTGAGTGTGAGCGAAACCTCTCTTTAGATTCTTATACAAAATATAAATAAGAATTTATATCTAACAGCGGTATAAAATGTCTCAACAGCAATTTGTTTAAGTGATTGATTGATTGATTAGGTGCCATCAAGTAGTTTTCAACTCTTAGTAGCCGCATAGATAGATTTTCTTCATGAAGATCTATCCTTAATCTCGTCTTTCAGGTTTTCTAATAGTGTGCTTATTGGTACTGTAACTGAGTCCACCCACCTTGCCAGCAGCAATGTGATTAATGACAAATTTCCTTTATTTCCCCAAACATTACTATTGTTTGTTAAAAGACAGGTCTTCTTTCAGTTGAATTATATGCATGTCTTTTACTGACAAGAATATAAATGTGATTTTAAATATAGTGAAACCTGAAGGTTATACACTCCTTAAATTTGTAATATGGCCACCTTTCTCTACATAAAATTCTAATATTTTGACATATTTAAGAGCTATGCACCCTCCTTTTGAAGTTTCTTTTCCCTGGTCTCACTGAAGGGAAATTAGAACTTTTAAAAACGCTAAGCTTTTGAAGTTTAAAAAGTATTGGGTTAAAAAAAAAAAGCTTTCCCTATAGTTATAACTAATGAATCTCTCCAAAAATTCATTAGGCTGCAGAGCAAACAGCCCAAATAAGTTAAAACCACACTGGATAAGCTGTATATAAATGTCTTAAAACAAGAGGGTTGGACATGTTTCTTTTTTATTTGATTTATACCCATCTTTGTACTCTGGTAAATACTCAAAATTTAAAAAGAGAACTATAAAAAGTTAAATCCTCATACTACAATTAACAATAAAAGTGATAACATCATTCACTACCAAAAACCTGATGGAAGAAACACATGGGTGCTCCATCACTGGAGATTTTTAAGTTTGGACAGCCATTTGTCTGAAATTGTATAGGGTCTCCTGCCAGAACAGGGGGTTGGAACAGAAGACCTCCAAGAGTCCCTTCGGTCTCCGTTATTCTGCATTCTGATAGTGGGGGGTATCTTCAAAAGGGTCTCTCACCTCTAAATTTTATCAGTCAGACAGGATTGAAACAAGAGAGGTGGCCCTACAGATGGTTAGACCCTCAGGCATTTAAGGCTTTAATGATCAATACTCTATATGCCCATAAGCTTACTTTAGTACTACACAATTCTTTAGCTCATTATCAATATAGTTTTTCTTATTTGTCTTTCTAACAATTTCCGTCCCATTCCTTAGGTTTTCGGAGGGTTTTCCATGTATATTTTTTCTTGCTGCTTAAATTATTATTATTATTTATTTAATTTCTATGCCGCCCTATTCTGGAGAACTCAGGGCGGCTCACAACATGATAGAAATCACAATAAAATACATATATATAAATATTAAAACCCCGAAGTTAAAAAAGAAAAACCAATCATTCCACAAACATACACACAAACATACACTGGCTAGGGGCAAGGTGTTAGCTGCCCCAGGCCTGCCGGCAAAGGTATGTTTTAAGCAATTTGTATAAATACTTTATACATTCTGTTTGTTGCTGTTATATTATTCTATTACTGTTTGGGGGTTTATATTTCTGTGTTCTGTGGTAATACTTTTTATTGTTAGTTTAGTTGAGCTACTCAGAACTCTATGGAGGGATAATATAAATACAAATATAAGTACAAAAAGATTCCCAGTAGTGTAATTCTTTTTTTTTGTTCACGCCTCCACACATACACAGTGTACCCATAAAATAGAAAACGCTGTTCTGATTTTTGTATGTTTTTCTCTTCAAGATCAACATTGTAATCTTCATCTTAGCAGTGAAAGCATCATGTAAACGAAGGCAGCGTTCACTGGAGAAAACTGGTATCATGTAAGTTTATAATTGGGTAGAAAGGAAATGATCTTGAACAGAGATAATGTGACATATTTGTTAAGAGAATAATTCTTAGCAGTTTATTGAGACTTAAGAAGATGGTATCAAGGCTGGAGGATCTCTATTTGTGTGCCATTTAATCTCATTTACATTACTTCCTTCACATCTCATTTCTACATTCCAGTTTTTGTTATTTTATTTGTTATTTATTTTGTTATTTTATTCATAAAATAGCTTTTTGCATAATAGAATTATAGTGATCTGCACGACAGGTCGATCCGTGCATGCACGGCGCACGCGACGGCCTGAACCGCGCATGCGCGGTGCGACGGGCTGAACCGCGCATGCACGGCGCGCGCGAGATGGGCCGAACCGCGCATGCGCAGCGCGCGACGGGCCAAAACGCGCATGCACGCGCACTCGACGGGCAAAAAAAATGGCGGACCGCAGTGTCCGGCGACCCCCGCGAAACGGTCGTTTGACCCCAAATGGGGTCGCGACCCATAGGTTGAGAACCGCTGATATAGACCAACTCCAGCTTTCCAGCAGGAGTTTTCCTAGTTCTATCTGGACTTTCCAGAGATTAAATCTGGAACTTTCTAAGCCTGAGGCTAAAGTTTTATCATATTACTACAGCCCCTTTCTCATAGTGGTACCATACAACTAAGGTTATCCCGTCATTCTTTACTTTTAGCTAACATATTGCTGTTATCTTACGATGCAGTAAGAAGTCAAAGGAGGCAACTTACTTTGTTCTTGAAAAATTATTGCAAGTCTCTGAATTCAGTTAGAAAGGCAGTGCTGATGTGCCCACTATGTCTGTAAAAAGCATTAAGGCAGAGTTACCCAACATTTCTGGTTTTGCAAACCAGCAGGGGGTGGGGGGAAGAGAGAGGATGGTTGTGCACGGGTGGCCAGCAAGCATGCATGTGCAGCCGTAGATCTATTTGTGTGAGAGGTGTGCACGGCATACTCACTGCTCACGTAAATGGAGCATGCGTGCAAGCCAGTGGTGGGATTCAAATATGTGAACAACCAATTCTCTGTGTGGATGCTGCTTCCGGAAGTCCATTCTGGGCCTGGGCAACAAAAAATTAGCTACTGGTTCTGCTGAAGTGGTGCAAACTGGCTGAATCCCACCACTGGTGCACGTGCTTGCTCACTGCTCTCGCAAATGGGGATATCGTGCTCTCGCTCACTGTTTCCACGGCCCGGTTGCAAACACCTCGCAGGTCACTAGTAGGCCAAGGCCCAGAGGTTGGGACCCTTCATTTAAGGCATTGCTTTGCAATGAACCCCTAAAAATATTGAGAGCAAAACGTGTCCTCCAAAAGAGGCATGGTTACTTCAAAGGTTTTTGCAGGTTGTCTCTTCGCATTTGTGCAAACACACTGGAAGTATCTTTGCCTGCACATGTTTACACAGTCAATTTCAAAACAGAAAATCCAAATCTTAATAGGTCTGCCTCATCGTTTCAAGAAGGGATGCTGTGAAGTATTTTTTTTTTAAGCTTTGCTCAAGCCTAGTGCCTTATATAGTACATATTGCTGTCCATCAGGAGAAAGACAGCATGCGAATGGATGTGGGTTAGTAGATTCATGCAACCTGGTAAGGAAAGACCCTGTTACCATGTGATATAATCAGCACTGGTACTTATAGCTGCTTAAGAGGTTATCATTTAGAAGTCACGGTTCAGTTACTGACACTTGTTTGGACAAGACTGAACAAGGTTTATGTGCTGCAAAAAACCCCAAAAACTATGCCAATTTTGAGTAGAGTAAAAACTTTTTTGTTTCTACATTTTAGTCAGGGATCTTCCAGAATGCTTTGTTTCCCAGGATGGATTGGAAACAGAAATCTATATAGGAGGCAGCTATATTTCATGCCTTAAAACAATTACCTTAATTGTGCTTTTTATCTAGCTCTGTACTGAGGACTGCCTTCTTCCTCCTCCTGTTGGTCAGTGCAACTTGGTTACTGGGTCTGATGGCAGTAAATAGTGACATAATGACCTTTCACTACTTGTTTGCTATCTTTAGCTGCTTACAGGTAGGTTATATCATTTGGTCTTAACAGCACGCTTTTTGATCTTTTTCAAGGGCCTTGATAATTTATTTGTTGGAGCAGACTTTGTTTTTTTTTTACGATGAGCTCACCATGAAAATGGCAAATGAAAATGACTTTCATTTTACTTTATTCAGTGGAAAGCAGGAAATGTTATCGAGACAGCCTCCATAAATGAGTTGCCTTCTTTGAAATGCACAGCTGTTTCAGAATAATGAAGGAATAGTTTTGATACCTGATTTTGCTCTAATATTTCTCCAATTTTTAATGAACAAAACAAGTCGGTGTTGTTTTCTTAGCAAAAGTACAGAACTGGTTTGCCATTATCTCCTTTTAGGTTATTTTTTCAGCTTTCCACTATAGACGTCACCCATTAACTTGCTTTTACCTACTATACTAACTCCAGAGTCATAAAACACATGGCTCTAAAAGCTAGTCACTATGAGAAAGATGCTACTGCATTCACACCTTTAAGTCTTTTTCATGTTTTCCTTTTTTTCCTTTTTAAGTTTTGCCTAGGTTTTTCCTTTTATGCAGCTACATTTCCTATAATAAGATCATACTTTGCATGTTGATTTCTTAGTATATGTTATATACTATCATAATGTCTTCATGAAACATCTTTGCAAAATTATCATCTAATCACTTTGTTTAACATTATAAAACAATTACATATTCTTTTATTCTTCTCCTCTCTCATAACAATCTAGGGCCTGGTCATCTTTTTCTTCCACTGTATATTCAACAAGGAAGTGAGGAAGCATTTGAAGAATACATTCAGTGGAAAGAAGTTGTTTCCAGATGACTCCACAACAACTAGAGCCACCCTGTTAACTGTGAGGAAATTACTTTGCATAGACATTTCTCTTAAAACTGATTGGCTTGGAATTCTCTTTTATATATTTCTTTTCCCCCCTCTAAAATCGTTCAGCTTTGATAGTTCAGTTTGAGACTCAGATATTTTTAATTGAAATAATTGAAAATATTTGTAGCTCAGGTTTTAATGTTGGCAGTGGTTTGCTCTCCAAGCTTGTTTCAATATAGTTTCTGAACATTTCATTACCAAACTAGGTAACATCATCAGCAGGATTTTCTTGTTCTGTTCTCCTTAGCTTATAAGGAGCCAGTGTGGTCAGTTGGTCGTATGATTGGTTGTTTTTTTTGGAGCTATATTTAAATTCGGAGCAGCTGATTGGTTCTCTTGTTGATTGGCAGTTCAAATGGTCTGGTTTATTACATATTTTTAATTGAAATTGTAACTAAGAACAATGGCCTTAGAATGGGCCTGCCAGGCAGCCAGAAGGACTTGATTTATGTGGGATTTGGGAAGAATTTAAAGTGTAAAGAACTTAAAAATCAAGCTGACTATATATTTTGGGGTTACTTTGGGTCACTTGGATCCTATTTTTGTTCATGCTCTGAACCAAATTCAGTCTTGTAATACTCATTTGGTCACAAATGGTGGCAAAACATCAAGAGAAGGCCACAGTGAACACATGGGGGACTTAATCACAAGGTAGCTTCAGGCAGTTTCCACGGTTTGGTTCAGCAAATGTTTTGGGATTGAGGAGAATATGCTATCTCCCATTAATGCAACAGGAGAGTGGCAAGGAATTTATGGTCACTGTCTTTGGCACTACTAGATTAAACATGATAGAAGGTGTCATGCAGGAACAAGCTGTGCGCAAGCATTAATAGGACAGAGTGAGGCCTTAATTCGAATAAGTGGAAAGAGTAACTTCACACTGAATGATTTAGAGATACTGGAATTTGGGACTTAAGAGGTAGTTTATGTATTTTCATGGTAGAAACCCAAATAATGCAGGCATTCTCTGTGCTGTTAGTAATAATCTATTGATTAGCTATAAAGTACAAACCACAGAACAATAATTGTATAACAAAATAAAATAAAAGGCAGAACTGAAAAGAAATGCAAATCATATTTCTGTATTTACTCCAATCAGATCCACATATACTTATTCCAATATAGTCTGAGATTGTTGAAGTAAAAAATAATGTTTATTTGCATTGATTAATTCACATAGTATATATGCAAATTATATAAATGTTTTTGTAGTTGATATGCATGTATACCTCCTTTTTTTAAGCTTCAGATTGGGTAGCCCTACTTACAGTACAGATAGAAGAAATTAATTGAACCAAATGTCTTATCATTATAAATAGAAATGAAAAGTTTGATTATTCTTAATCCTTTTTTTAGAGAGAAAAATGTTTCCTTTTATTATTAGAAGTGTTTTACTGAAGTTACCGGTAGCTCTTTGCTTCCTAAAAGCAAAATTGTATGAGGTAAGCAAAAGATTAGTAAGGCTCATCTTTCTTTTAATTAAAATCTGATTATCTTTAAAGAGTTTAAGACTCACTTAATTACTAAGGCCATGACTGTGGTTCATTACATAATGTGAGTCTTTATAGGGTGTACCATTTCAAATTGCCAAGAATCTAGATCACAGGCCTTCAAAGTTGGCCCTTTTATGACTTGTGGACTTCAATTCCCAGAATTCCTCAGCCAGGCACGCTGGCTGAGGAATTCTGGGAGTTGAAGTCCACAAGTCGTAAAAGGGCCAACTTTGAAGACCCCTGATCTAGAGTGTCCCATCCTCCCCAAAGAAAACAAAGAAGCAAGTAGGAAGAAAGATAGTAAGAATGGCTTCACGTGGGATTTGTTTCTTATGGTAAAAGACTTTGGAGAAAGCCATGTTTAGCTTATAGCCCAGTAAAACTTTTAGATCAGGGGTTCTCAACCTTGGCAACTTTAAGACTTGTGGACTTCAAAGCTGGCTGAGGAATTCTGGGAGTTGAAGTCCACAAGTCTTAAAGTTGCCAAGGTTGAGAACCCCTGCTTTAGATATATGTATGATTGTACAGGTAGGACTTGATCTGTATGGTTAATGAATCCCAGGAAATTGTCACATTATTGGGATTTTCACTGTTCAAAGTTATGTTTCTGTAGAAAAACGGGATAATTGGTTCTAGTATGATGGAAATAGGCAATTGAATTTTTTAAATTAAAAATTGTATATGCTTTTTAGTAAAATACAGGGAGTCCTTGGCTTACAACCTCAATTCAGCCCAAAATTTCTGGTTGTTAAGCGAAATTCATTTGTTAAATGAATTTTGCTCCATTTTACGACCTTTCTTGGCCCGGTTGTTAAGCGAACCACCGCAGTTGTTAAGTTAGTAATACAGGAGCTACTGTAAGTGAATCTGGCTTCCCCCATTGACTTTGCTTGGCAGAAGGTTGCAAAAGGAGATCACATGACCCCAGGACACCATCACCGTCATAAATATGAGTCAGTTGCCAAGTGTCTGAATTGTGATCATGTGACCCTGGGGATGCTGCAACCGTGGTAAGTGTGAAAAATGGCCATAAGTCACTTTTTTCAGTGCCGTTGTAATTTCGAACGGCACTGACTAAAGGAACTGTTGTAAGCTAGTAAAACAAGATCAGCCCATATCTAAGGCACATCTGCTCTCTCCTGTATTTTGCTGTAACTCTTTAAAATGAGCCTCTTAGTTTTTGTGCTTTCCTCGACTAACTGAATTTTTGCTTGCATTAAATGCAACCTACTATTAATTTATAATTTGCCCTAAATCGAACATCACACTATTCAACGTTGCACTGATCGCAACCTAACTGTAAACATAACTCTTATTTTTAAATATTATCTATTTAATCTATTTTTAGTAACCTTGCTTTCCAGCTAATTTCCTACATTTTCTTTCTCCTTGTTTCTCTCTCTCTCAGCGGTCTCTGAATTGCAACGATACGTATGTTGAAGAACCAAACATGTATCGAACCACAATGGGGGAATCCACCGTCTCCCTAGAAAGCACCGTCAGGTCAGTCAACAATCACAATAACTAACTTGCTTCTATCCTCAGTAATCAGGTGATGGTGCAAGGTTTTCCAGATTTCCTTTTCTTTTTTTTTCTTTTTTTTAATGAATAAAATGACTCCTTGCCCATTTGGCAAGCAAAATAGGCTCTCCCTTTTGCACAAATTGTCCTTGCCTCCTGTCTCTGCAAACTGCAAAGGAAGATTTGTTCTTATGGAGTATCTTTTCTTTGTCCTCTTGCAAGTGCCATGCAGTTTGATCAGACAAAGAACGGTGATGAACAATAGTTCTCTTATTCCACTTTCCACCTTACAACCATATGACAAAATATGCTATAATTTCTAGTTTTGCTTAATATTTTTAAGCATTGATTTAGAAAGATTTATTTATATACTTATTTGATTTAGTAGAGATGAAGCTGCCCAGAAACACAGCATATCAAGTCAAGCAAGAGCTGGTAATCCTGAAGGAGATTCCTCCATCTTCCAAAGGAAGCCATCAAAATCCAATGGTAAGAGAAATACAAAATCCACGGGATTTAAATAATACTTTTTTTTCTATTTTTCAGGGCCATATTTCCTACTTCAGTTTTATTAACCTAGTTCAAACTAAAAAGCACAGGATGGTGGCTTAATTATCAAGTACCCTCAGCTAGAGTAGACCCATGGAGTACAAATAGCTTACATTTGTTTTGCAACTGTTTTGACTATCTTAGCAAATCAGAGATTTTAACAGTAGGAAAGGTAAGGCCATACCAATGAGGAAAACAGAAGTAGATCATTGGTTTCAAAGGAGAAAAAAATAATTAAAATGCTCAGTGAAAATCCTAGAGTTTGGACCATGTATTTTAAGTTAGTGATCCTGATTTAGCAAGCATTTGAATGTGGCTCCCCTTGATCCTTTAGCTATTATTAGCTATTATTTGCAGAGCACATGCTGGAAGACATCCTTCCTATATTACAACAATTTACATCTTCTGTCATTATCGTTAGGACCCATTAGAAAGAGAGAAAAAATGCAAAGCATTTAGATTTGGCTTATAGACATCTGGGTTTTTATTTGTTATAGTTGTTAAGATGATGGAGTAGGACTAGAACAACCCAGATCTAAGTCTAACCTGACCAGTGGAACCTCACAATAGGTGACTCTCCTGTGTCTTCATGATGATTTGGGGACTGAAGGCTTACATGTTCAGCTAACCACATCCACCACAAATGCTTATTACTGCCACACTAAAAAAAACCGTTATGGCTAAAGGAGTCCAAGAACTATCTTTTTCTTGGAAAAAAAAAAAACCCAGGCAATTATGCATAAAGAGAAATTAGCTACCAATGTTAGATTTTATTCACACTGCAGCTTTCTAGTATCTTATCTTATCTCTTATCAACCCCACTTGGCTGTATTGCTGCCTATAGTAAAATGTAATATGCAGAAAATCTATGGCAAAATTCAGTTACATTTGTCGCAGCTCATTTCACTGGCTGAGCGGTTATTTTTGTCCACAGAGCGTGATTCTGATTCTGACAGTGAACTGTCCCTTGATGAACAAAGCAGTTCGTATGCTTCCTCTCACTCATCAGATAGTGAGGAAGATGTGATAGACGTGGAGAAGAAATGGAACACTGGCACTTTGAAAAACAATGAGCGGATCCCAGTCCACAGCACTCCTAAAGGTGAAGAGTATAAGCACTTTGGGGAAAAAAGGAGACTTAAGGCCAATAAATCCAGACAGTTTGTGATTCTCTGAGGACAATATGTTGCTTATTGAAAACCCCATCTGTACAATTCAGATATTCATAACCTCAATCTCCTTGTAAAGACAGTGCAGTATTTAAAATATTTTTTTAAAAAACCTATAGAAAATTCCATCACTGAATTTTGAGGGCAATATAAGAGTTATTCCATCCAAATCTAGATTAAGCTTATGGAGGGAAGGAGATTTTGAAGTTGTTAGGGGTGTCTTGTCTGTTTTATGTTGACACCTGCCACAAGCTGTTAACTCCACATTTAATTGTATTTCCTGATCATTCTGATCTGTTTTATTTACAAATTTGACTTTTAGTTTCAAAGGATTATACAGTATTTCTTCAGTTGGGGCAAATTCTGTCCTGTAATATGAGAGATGCTCAGCAGCTTGATTGGCATGCTAATTACTTTTATGTGTTTGATGGACTGATCACTGAGCATCATAAAGAATCTATCTGTGCACAGTGAGCAATAGAAAAGTCTTTCCTTGCTGATGTTTTTTTTTTCACCTTAAGTTGAAGATGATTGTCAAAATTTGAAGAGTTGCTCATTGAAATTTTAGTTCAAAAATCTGTATGTTTGTGTATTGTGTTTTAAATATTTTGCATTCTGCAGTTGATACGGTGCCCAACCATGTGAAACCCTACTGGCCATCTGAGGGCATTGATGCAAGTGATGAGGAAGAGCCAAATGCAAAACAAAAACTGAAGGTGGAAACAAAGGTTAATGTAGAACTACATCAGGAAAATCAAGTGAATCACAGCAGTGAAATACCTCCGGAAAAAGAGGACGAGGGACAGCAAAAGGAGAATAAACCACTCACTCATCAAAACCATCAACCACCAGAACAGAGGAAAGGTATCAGAGAAGGTTTAAATTATGAAATCCACTACTGCAAAATTATGTGGCTTTAATAGGAGAGAATATACATACATGGAGTATAGTATCATTATTAATTATGTGATGCCTTCAGGCTCAGACCTATCATGTACGTTGATTGCTAGAGAACAATCCTAAAAGAAAACCTTTTGCTTCACTTGTGGGCTGTCTAGAGAACTCTGTGTGGCCATTGTGAGAAACAAGTTGCTGAAACATGAACTTTCAGCCTCATCTAATATAGTCCTTGTTATGGAAGTTGCATTACAATGAAAAATAAGGGCTCTCAGATTGTTCAATGTTCATCGCATTGCAATGAAAAATAAGGGCTCTCAGAATTCAATTGTTCAATGCTATAGTTCAGTGATGGCAAACCTTTTAGAGACCGAGTGCCCAAAATGCAACCCAAAACCCACTTATTTATTGCAAAGTGCCAGGGCCACATCAGCATTGTGCTCTCAGGGAGAGTAGGGGGAGCGTGGCCCACTGGACGGGCATGACCGCTGGGTGGGCATAACTGTGGTGGCCACAGCTGTGGTCACGTCAGATTGGGTGGGCATGGCTAGGGTGGGTGGGCTAGGACCAGGGTGGCGGGGACCAATCCCTTGCCATTTCTGGGGCATCCTCAGGGGGCCAATGCCGCTTGCTCGCTCACTTCATGCCCCGTCGCTTCCAAACACCACGTGCTCACTATTCTGGTGAACTCTGCTGGGACAACGGCATGCGTGCCCACAGAGAGGGCTTTGAGTGCCGTCTCTGGCACACGTGCCATAGGTTCGCCACCACTGCTATAGTTTAAAGCCACTTCACATATTGGCAAGTATACTTCTAAAATACTTTATTTGTAATCTGAAATTACACACATGCTGACTGACTGTTAACTGTTATGTTGGTTTGTGACAGGGAAAGACATTTTGACCTGCCTCTATTTTTCTTAGCTTCATATGTGAAGTGGCAGAAATTCCAATACCTTTTTTTTTTGTAAATGTTTTATTGAGTTTTATAGGGGTAAGGGAAGGATAAGATCAGTATAGGTATTGGGTAGGATTAGGGGATGGGGTTGGGATAAGGGTAGGGGTAGGTACAATCCTGGGGATACCCCCAATAAAAAATTCAACAGTTGAGCAAGCAGACTATCGTCTTGGTACAAATATTAAATGACAGTAATTAATATAATACTAAACAGTTATAATCACTAATAATAACAATCATAAAAGTAAAAGTTAATAATTATCATTCATCCTGTTAAACTTCACCGTCCTTTCTCGTTCTATCATATTGCTAACCATTGATAAATTTTTCCCATGTTTTAAAATAAACTGAATCTTCTTTCTCTTTAATCTCTAAAGTTAGTCTATCCATTTCTGCATATTCTAAGATTTTCATAATTATAGTCTGGTCAGGTGGTAGATCTTCATTTTTCCAAGATTGGGCAAATTCTATTCTCGCAGCTGTCAATACATGTAATATTAAATATTGATTCTCTTTTCCATAATTAAGTCCTAAAATTCCTAACAGAAACAGTTCTGGCTTAAATTCTATCTGTATTTTAGTCATTTTTCCAGCCACAAGTGAATCTTAAACCAAAATTTCTTTGCATTAGGGGGGACTTCCTTCAATGCTTTAATCCTACCTCCTTACTAAAATATTTTGCACCATAAACTACGATTAAAGGTAACATTTTCCTTTTGACCCTACATTTGCTTGGTGGGGCAGGTCATATTCAGATGGGCATCAGATAATTCAAGTGAAGAGTATTATAGAAGTTGAAACGGAAACATTCTTCATGTCAAGCATAAATATGCACAAAGCATTGCCTTTTACTAAATGAACATTTTGGTTTTTTTGTCTTATTGTATTAATACGATGCCCATATGCTCCTCTTCCCTGTGTTAGGCATATTGAAAAATAAAATCACCTACCCTCCTCCATTAGTGGACAAAAATATGAAGAATCGACTAAGAGAAAAATTGTCAGACTATCATCAAACTACAATCTCACCTAGAACAACTTCTGTTGGGACTAACAATGGTGTTCGCTCCACTTCAGACTCTGGAGTAACAATAAAAAACCCAAGAAGAGAAAATCCTCCAGAACAGACGAATGGCTTAGCCATGAATGTCCACATGGGAACAATAACAGCTGAGAATAACTCGGATTCTGAGTGAGTGCTAAGTCTGCATGTTTACCATGCTTTTCCCACTGTTGCTATTTCTCTTTGAGTTTCTGGTGCTTATTTCTTTCCAAAGATTTACCATTTAATTCTCTCAGTGGCTTGTTTTGGACATTCATTCACGAATCAGCATCAGAACCATCAGTTCTTCCCTTTGCTTCTTCTTCTTCTTCTCTATTTCCCTTTCATGTCCTTCAATACTTTCCACATTGCTAGCTTGAAACACTTTTTGTGACATCTGAGTCACAAAATCTGATTTAGTATAATCTCAGTGATCTAATCGGATAAACTCGATTTGTGTTCTCAAACTTCATTTCTGTCTTCTCCCAAAACATTTCCTTTATCAGTTATCTTCATCTAAGACCCTGACCCCCCCCCCAATATTACTTATCAAGGATTCTCAGTTCACTTTGGTCTTTTGCACTCAAAAATGGCCCACACTTGTGGAAGCTTAGCTGTTGAAGCATGGCTCTTATTCTGCATAGTAACATAACTATGATAATATAGTAGTTTCACCTGCAGTTGTCAGCTTGGCACTATTTAACCCTAAGTTGCATGGTTACTTCTTCTCACGAACAGAGGCAGTAATGAAACTTCAATTTGAATCATCAGGAAATAGTGAAGACTCTGTGTTACCTTGGATAATGACTCTGCTGTAACATTGTGGTTGGCACAACTCAAGTCTGCATTTGAGTCTGCAGTTCATTTGCCATTTGCCATGGAGTGAGGATGACAAGACTGTCACTCTGGGAATCCGCACCTACTTGTGACAATTCCACAATTTCCTGTGAGTTGCTCAGTGAAGTTACAGTCCCTCCAAAGTACTTGCCTGACTGCGTCAATTGTGCCATATGGAGACCAGAAAAATGGAATTCACTACTGCAAAAAAAGGGGGGGGCTTTGAAATATGGTCTGAGCCATGGCAATGCTGCATGGGGTATAGATCAGGGGAAATCCATCTGAACAAGAGACTCACCTTTGAGGAATAAATCATCAATAATAACACAAGATGTATTATTAATCCCCATCTGATTTTATGCTGGGGTTCTGCTCAGTTTCAGCAAGATTGCCGAACTCAGGAGGAAAATGTATCCCATCAAATCACCTTTCATTTCTTCTCCAATTTCTATCCCAATATGTGAGGGACACCTTGCCTTAAAGTACATTGTTTTTATAAATATATATATAAATAAATCCCTCTATATATAGCTGTAGATAATTTTATATATTTTATATGGCAATTCTTTTGTACATTTCATATATTTACTGGGGTTTTTTAAAAAATTTGATAGCAGGAGAGCAAAGTACTTTGATATTTTTTATATTAAAAAAGAATTGCATGAGTTTACTTGTATTTGGTATTTCAGCAGAGAGGGAAAAGGAGAAAAATCTAAGCTTGATTTGTGAGTCTTTTTAAAAAAGACTGACATTTTAGGGTATCTAAATTCATTCATTTATAATATGAATCTGAAATGTTTTTAAGGCTGCAATGTGTACTGTTTTATATTTTATACCAGGTCTATATTTTTTGCATGTGCTCACTGGATTTCTTCATTGTATTAAGTTGCAATTGTTCATTTGTGCCTTAACATGTTGTGTGGATCCAGTTATGGTTTATAAGCCATTGCTTATACTAGCAGGGGTTCTCAACCTTGGCAACTTTAAGACTTGTGGACTTCAATTCCCAGAATTCCTCAGCCAGCAAAGCTCAAAACCCCTGGATAGTTTGGCACAGAGTAGGAATCCATCTCATAAACCTGTCTCTGGTAGGTTTCTTAGGCAGTCTAGTCCTCTTTGCATCCTTCAGCATATTTAGATTCTTTCTCCCCCCTTGGGTGGAGTCCATAGCCAATCTTCAGCATTGTTTTGAAATTAGTATAAATTTTTAATAGTATAATCTAATTCTGCTGAAATTTATTTAACTTTTGAAGCTTGCCCCCCCTTTCATGTTACTCTTTTAAAAAACAAAATTACACTTTGTTCCCATACGTCACTCTTTAGAACAAGTCTTAGAATATTTAAATTACTCCATCTTTTAGCAAAGGTTGAGAGGGTTTTAAAATAAATGAAACCTCTTGGTCAGAGGTACATATCTTTACAGCATTTTGTTCAAAACAGTTGGAAGAAAAGAGCAGCTCTGTTAGTGGTTCATTTTTTGTTGTCTTTATAAATTAGGCCAGTTATATTTGAGAAAATGTCTATTTTGAATGTTTCGGGCATGATTAGACCCACAAATAATTCTACTCAGGCAGATGGATAAAATACATGGGGAATTTCATTAACTCAAGCCAATATAGAATTAATCAAACTACGATTAGAAAGCCTATATATAAGCAAAACAAAAAAAAGATGATATAAGATAGGAAATGTCTAGGCCACGAATCCTGAGACTACAACCTAAACTGATGTGAATCCTCTCCCATGGATAAAAGTGATAAATTTCACTGGGCTTACTTGTAGCATTGGACAAAACATATACCACCGTAATAATTTATTTCTAACATGCATCTCACTGAAGTTTTCAAACTTTTAATACTTCAACTGCCTCTTGGGTTTGCATGGATAAAGCAAGAAGCTTTGAGAGCACTCTCAGGGGCAATTTGCTTGCTTCTTTGTCTTTGTTAAAACCCCTTTTCTGAATTCCTGACTTGCAGTTTGAGAACTGCTCTAATTCAAATAATTTTGCCTTAGCTGTGTATTTCCTAATGGCCTCAGTCAGCTGTGATCTTTTAGCCAAAGTGCCTTTTTCCTCAGATCTGAAATATAAGAGTGGCCCATCATATATAGTAGTATGATGATGATCAAATTGATAATTTACATAAAGGATTTAAAATATTACTAGAAGTAGCTGTATGAAAGCTCAGTATTTACTTCTGAACTCATTTTCATTTCTGTCTTTGCATCTCCAATTAAAAAGCACCGGGGGGGAATATTTGGATGTTTATGAAAATCCAATAATCCTTTTTCTTTTCAAGAAATCTGTAATTTACTCTAAATTT
Organism: Bothrops alternatus; assembly: GCA_034064705.1. Lineage (NCBI taxonomy): Eukaryota > Metazoa > Chordata > Lepidosauria > Squamata > Viperidae > Bothrops > Bothrops alternatus. The sequence goes on from JARGCV010000006.1 coordinate 22,743,910, forward strand.
AGATTTATAGGTTCAGAATTTGGTCTGAGGAAGGTTACTCTCCCTTGATGAAAACAACCTCTGCAGGAAAAAAAATGAAGTCAAAATATTTTTTAAGACCACTATGGATTTTGTTTGCTGGGAGTTTTACTAATCAGAAGAATTGGGTAGGAGGCACAATTTTACACATTCGGATTGAATTGTTTTATAATTCAGCATCTTATATTCGCTCATTGACTTCCCTGTCCTCCCAGAGGGCAATGCCTAGAGAAATTCCCCCTTAATTGTGCTTAATATGAAAGCATTTACATCAATCATTTCCAGTTTTATTTGTGGCCTAGTTTATACTTAGTATTACTTCTAACTGCAGAAACATGTTCTCTTCAATTGTGACATTGTAGGAGGAAAATGCTGTATTAGTTATGGTAGCAAAACATTAAGAATCTGAACAACAAAGCCATTCACAAAATCGTTTACCTGTTAATAAAATGTATTAATTGATGCTACCAGACTACTTCAGTCTGTGTGAATATATAAGAAAATGAGCAGATGCATACCAGATATGATTTAATTAATGAACCTGCACAGAATCTAAACATTTTCTTATGTAGGCTTGAATCACCAGACCATTTATTTTGCTAAGAAAACTGGCTTATATTGATTCAAATCAAGATTGAACTTTTGAATTCCTGTAAATCCTGAGAAAGCATGCATATTCCTTGATGGATGCTCTGAAAGTTAAAATGTTTAAGTTTGCAGTTAAACATCTCTTAAATTATCAAGCAACGTAATTTATAGACTTTGACAACACACACATAACGTTCCCACGTACACAATCATTATCCAAAACAACCCAAGTGCCCAGAATTGCCTTGTGAGAAAGAATCTTTCTTGTGCTGCATAGCAGTGGTCCCCAACCTTTCCCGCTCTGCGGAGGAGTGGAGATAGTTTTGTGCGTGTGTGCACCGCTTATGCAAATGCAGCTTCACGCACTCGCGCATTTGCCCACCACTGGTGCGGTCCATTTCCTGACCACGGACTGAGGGTTGGTGACCTATGCTGTAGAGAAGTATTTCTAAACCTTGGCAGTATGAAGATGTGTCGACTTCAACTCCCAGAATTCCTCAGCCAACATGGGAGTTGAACTCCACACATCTTTAAGTTGCCAAAGTTGAGAAATGCTGATATAGAGAATAATATTGATTAATGGAGAGAACAGATGTTCTTGTTTTGAACATCAGCTATGTTTCATATTTAATACTTTCTCAGAACTCTTGCTGCTTCCCCCCCCCTTCATATAGAAAAGCAGATGTTAATGGATAAACATGGTCCAATTAAGTTATAGACTTTTACACCCATTTTTCAGTGGGAGAATTAAGAATCTATCTAAATTATTTACCCTGTGAATTGTAAGTGTTTAATGTGGATTGGAGGTTTGGTTATTCTGTTTTTAAAGATTATGTGTACAAATCTTACTTTTTTTCAAACCTAGGTAAAAATTCCATCTATAATAAATGTTTGCTAAATTATTTTTTTTATCAATCTTGATTCCATGAGGCCTTTTTAGAAGAGGGACAGAGTCATGCTCTTTAAAAATATGTATATATTGCTTTCATGCTGCATAAAACTTTGATGTAAAAAAATTGAATGTGTATTTTCCTATCATTCGTCAAATATGTGCTAAATGATGTTCCATCTGTGTGTATATTTTGCCCAATGAGATGTTAGTTATTTTTGATCAGAACACCAGCTGTGTGCTAACCACAGAGGAAATAAGAACCTATTTTTTACAATTTATGACAGATTTTAGACACTGGAGAATTTTAAAAATGTATATTTATTAAAGTTCAAAACACTGGAATTTGAGCACAATTGAGAAAATGTAACAGTAAATTAAAGTTTTGAATTTATTTGTATTTTTATGACAACCATTTATTTCCATAAAATGAAACTTTGTGAATTTATTATTTACATGCTGTGATTTTATATAAAATCAAAATTATCTACAGAATGCTATGAAAACCAAGAACAAAATGACACTAAAACAAGCACCCTAGAAATAAAGAGCATTCTAGAAAATTAATTTTAATTTAATGATTGAAAGATGTGATTCTGAATCAGCCTTTTTCAGCTGCTGGCACTGCTGCCTGCAGCCTTCAGCAAAGTTCAACAGCCAGTGCAAACAAAAAACACATTTTCTCCCATGACAGATATCTGTTTCTGAATCAAATACTTTTTTCTTTTATTAGTTCTAAGTCATACTTGGGACTCTCCAAGAAATAATCAGCACATTCACATTTGTACAGTATCGTTTTTCTCTCCGTTATATTCTATGTGCATCTTCCCAATTTAAATTTCAACAATATTATTAAGGCAGTTACAGCTGAAGGCTTGGGTTCCAATTTCTTATCAGTAAGGAATTCATGGGCAGTGAATACGAGTAGTCCTCAACATACGACCACAATTGAGCCCCAAATTTCTGTTGTTAAGTGAAACATTTAATAGGTTTTGCCCCATTTTCAACCTTTCTTGCCACAGTTGTTAAATGAATCACTGCAGTGGATAGTTAGTAATTTGGCTTCCCCATTGACTTTGCTTACCAAAAGATAGACACAACAGTGGTCATAAGTATGAACCAGTTGCTGAGCATCAGAATTTTGATCACATGGTCATGGGGGTGCTACTAAGGTTGTAACTGTGAAGCGACTTTTTTCAGTGCTGTTGTAACTTTGAATGGTCACTAAATGAACGCTGTAAGTCGAAGACCACCTGTATTTGACTGTTTCTGCCCACCCCAACAGCAAAAAGCTTTGCAGGTGCCATTAAATCTGAAATTTTCAGAATTCATTCTGAAATTAATTTAAAAGTTAAAGTTAAATGTAAGAATTAAAATAAAACTGTTCAGATTATTCTGCTGTATTCTTTTTTATATAAAGGATTTATTAATTTTTAAGAATGACAATTTTTGGTGTTTAGTAAACAACATGTTGTCTGGATTCAGATATTTAACATTAACTTCTTCAATATAAATCTGTGCAATACTACACAATCCAGTATTTTTTCTCTGATCCTCCTTTCTTCTCCATATTTTTCCCATTTCCCCCTCATTACACAGTTACAAGTTTTGGTACTATTAATGTATACAAAATTAGCATCTTCATCATATTTTACTAATATCATACAAATAACAATAATATCAATTCATAAATCAATGTCAGCTCATAAATTAATATCCTGTTTTTCGTGCTCTTGTTAAGGTTTGATTTCCCATCCGTATTTAAAATATCTTTGTCAGTTATAATTTTCTCAATATTAATTACATTTATATAGCTAAAGTTTTTTATTCATATCAATCCTCTTATTTTCATATGTCCCATATCAAAAAAAAGAAAGAAAAAATGCTATTTTAAATCTAAATCATATCTTTCATTATAAAAGTCTAATTTTATCTAAGGATCATCCGCTTTTTTAATCTTATTCAAACAAGTATTTAAACATATAATGCCCCCTCTAAAAGGTCAAATCTTCTGTTTTTTAAATCTAACTCTCACTTTCTTTCTTTGCCAAGTAGCTTTCCAATTAGATTGCTCAGGAATTTTCTTTCTATTTTTGTGAAAATTGCTTGGCATGAGGAAGACAATTTAGGTAGGGTATTTTGGGGGGGGGATTCTGCCCATTTGTATTCCTTAAACAACTCCCAGTTTTTTTCTCCCTCCATTTGTCTTTTCATTCCCTGTTTCCCAAGTTGTGACATTTTCCCTAACAACTCTATATTCCATTTTTTAAAATCTTCTTCCTTGCCATCAGATGTATTTTGCAGACCTAAAGGGTAAAGGGTCCTTTTGTATTTTCATTTATGGCTAAGTCTTGCAGTATTTTGTTTATATATGGTCATTTATATTTCCCTTCTTTTATCTCTTCCATCTCTAAATCCATTTCTTCTGTTTCGTCTTCTGATTTCTGGTTTATTTGTTCATATTTTGTAGTCATTATCTGAGAAATTTCTAGTTGTAGTTTTAATTTGGACATTTGCTCATTTATATTGTTTAAATTTTTAATCTCATTATTTCTTTTTATGTCCTCTTTGTATGCAACAATTGTTTGGTGAATTAGTTGTAGCACAGAGTATATTTCTTTCTGGAAAGTGTTTGTTTTTTTCTTGAGGCCTCGTTCCTGGAGATTCTCTGGTATCACCAGTCTCAGTAAGAGTAGATCAAAGTTGCCTCTAGTTTTCTGGTCTTTATATGTAGCCTTTATAATCCAATAGCTTCCAGAGTATGGGTCCAGTCCTGAAAGCAATATTTTATAATGATCCTTTGTCTCAAGTATCCAAAAATTGTCAGTCAAGTAAGGTTGTAATCCACAATGTTCAAAGTGTTCAAAATGTTCAACCTCCCTGAAAACAGCTCAAAAGTCTCTCCCAACCAGACATAATCCAAGGTCAATTTTTTCTTTCTCTCCCACTAGCTCTTGAAATTAAAAGTCCAAGCTCAGTAGGTATTTATAATCCAAGGTCAGGGTGATAGGTATGCCAAAATATTTTCCTTTATTGCCAGCTGTTCTCCCAAGCTAGGAGTCACCAAGCAGCCAGGAAACAAATTATACTGCTGTACACAAATCCACCACTAGATGTCATTCAAAGTCCATTTTCCACTCTTAAGACAAAGGATTGATTTCTTATATTTAGCCTCAATGTTTTTTTTTAAAGAGAAAATCTTAACAGTTATCTCAGTTCTCAAATTTATCAAAGCTGTAGTTTTATCTTACTTCTCCTTCAGTATTGTATGTTTCTATCCCCCATAAAATTAAAATGCCACTTCCATTACATTTGGAGGTTTTTAGCTTCTTGGGAGGCTTTCCCAGAAATTTCAGTTGTAAAATAGTAAAGAAAGGATCAATATTCTCACCCAGTTCCAAACATGCTATTTACAATGTGGTTGTATTTACTGGTGCTGCTTCTTCTTCAATTGTCAGCAGCTAATGGCCAGCCACAGGGATGTAGCCAGTCTTTCCCCTGCCGGTTTGGAGGGCTTTCCTTAGATCGAACGGAAAGACTGCCATCTCTCTGTGATCAACAAGGTACCCCTCTGCTTCATCGCCTCTTCGGGGCGATTTTAGGCCCTTTTTAGGGCCCCCAGCAGGGCAAAATTGGGCGCAGAAGGCAGATCCCTGCCTTCCTGCATCCTGTCTCGCCATGGCGCAAAACTGGAAGTCTACTCTGCTGTATTCTTAATCACCTTACAGAGAGAATGAGTGGGAGTGAGACTTTTATAGATAAAATTTTCTCTCCCTGATCCTACTCAAGTTTCTGAGCGCAAACAAGTAGGGTTCTGTAATTTTAGAAAATAAATTTACTCCATAATGGTTAAGAAGACAAAAGGTCCATTAAAAATATTTTATCTCAGGAAAATGTCCAGAACATGTACATATTCTCATGCATGATACTACAAAATTTTCTATGGTACTCAAATATGGGATGTTTCTAATAAGGATTCATCTATAATAGTATAGTACTTTCTTTAGTACTACAGACTAAAATTCCTGTTGACATGACCTGGGCAAAACGATGCTTCATATGGCAACCATTTTTGAATCAAAATATGCCAGATGGATTAACATACACAATGCATCCAAGATCTGGGCCCCATGACTCCTGTGGAATTGAAATTTGGCAAATTTTATAAATTTTTATTACATACAAATTATCAAATACAAATTTTATGACATAATACAAATCTCAAAAAAACAGTTCCTGTGGTCCATTCCTGATGTTTGTGTTATATAGTTCAACACTGATTATTTTCATTCAACACTGATTATTTTCAAGGCAGATACATTTCTGGATGTATCCCAAATTTTCCAAGGCAGTATATGAGAAGCTGTGCCACTCCTGAGGGCATTGAGAAATCTCGTAAGGACATATCTCTGAAACAACCCAACAGATCATGGCTTGTCTATCATATTTATGATACTATTTTATGAATCACATTCACTCAAATATATTTATTAACAGGTGGTTCACTAGGTCACCCTACACATAGTAGAAAAGAAGTCTGAAAGTGTGAGATCTAATCAAGAAGGATTTGCAAAGGAAGTCAGATTATAATCAGAAGTATTCAGGAGTCTATGACGGAAAGGTAATTACTGTAGTGTTAAAAGATGAAATCTAATAATTATCACAAATACAAATATTGCTAAACCAGCAATGCAACTTTCATAATTCAGTAAGTCTTGATAGAATCATTTTACATAAAATAATAGTTAAACCTTATTTTCCATGAATGATGATTCATGAAACTTTTACGAAGTGTTCTTTTTTGCCCTGGGCTATCTTGAGTTCCAAGTTCATATATATGTGAAAAATATAATTTTTGCAGCAAAAAGTATACTTTAATTCTTCTAAGCATGTCTCATAAAAGGCAAGGTTTGTCATCATTTTGTAAAGGGGTTTGCTGAGGAGGAGAAAGTGGAGACTAGAATCATATAATTGTATTTTTATGAGTTGTTTTGTTCTGTAACTGCTCTTAATTACGAACACTAAACCCAGGATTATTATTGGTTTTAATATGCTTCTTGATAACAAAAGGTAATATCTGGCTTGTACCAGATTTATCTGCCTAAATGTTTGCAATCTTATGTTAAACAAAATGCAAGCAGGAGGTCTTGTTATCCTATCTTCAGAATCAAGATCATGGCACATACACACACACCCCTTCACAGCATCAGAAAACTGTCTGCTGAGAGGACACTCTTCTCCATTTCCACACTGGAGGTAGTCTATCTTGCATGATAGAGGGGACTTCCTTGATGTAATACACTTAATGGCCTCCCAATGGCATGACCGTCCAGATGTCACCTTGGCTTAAGGAACCAGGAGGAAATCAAGACAACTGTTGGGGCTTGGTAAGTGCAGTGGAGTGTGTATTTCAGCTGGTTCATTCAGTGTTCCAGAATCGTTCAGTTCATTGCAGGACTTTTCTGAAATCCATGCTGGATAAGCTAATTAGGCTTACTTCATTTTATATGCTAAAATAAGTAGCAGCCACTGTAGCTCTAAGCTGCTCCAAGCAGTGCCACATCAAAGCCAGAACCAGATGTGTCTACAAGGTGTCGTTTAAAAAGTTAAGATGGCACACAATTGTGCTTTTGCAGCAGCCATCTTGACTTCAACCCTGTGGATACCCTGAGCTGCACCTATAGAAATAACTGGATCAGTCCATCTGAGGAAAGGAGATTGCCTTTCCAAGTCCCATGGCTGTCATTTTCAATAATTTCCCTTGACTTAGTAAAGGTACTAAATTGTCATGCAAAAGGGAACAATTACATACTTGATGGTAAGGATCCTCCCTACCAAGTTATTTTTTTTTACCTCTGTAATTATTATTTTATTAGTATCAACCAGGAAATCAGATGTTCAATATTCTCCTGAGGTTATACATAAACAAATGCAAAATTGAAGTAAGAATCTTAAAAGTCAAAATTGTATAACAAAACAATACTCCATCAAAAAAGTGTGTAAAATTACAAGAATGCTATTTTTTTAAACACTGGCACCATTATTTCATAACTACAGAATTCTCAATCAATCCCCAGATTATTCTGCCGAGTTCATAACTGCCAGCATTTTTATTGAAAATGCAAAAAATTTAACTTTGGTTTTCAAAGCAATCTATATTTTATCAAATCAGAGGTTGTTGGAATACCGTGTTATACTTCACAGCTAAATGGAAAAAAATGTACTTCCCCCTACTGCTATTTTAACTTACAAAATGGGCCGACATCAAAAATGTTATAAAAGATAACAGAAAAAGATACATCTCATTTTAATTTGAGACAATACAAAATTTTGAAAATGGGCTAAAACTAGTAGTGGATTGAAAACATGAATTTATACAAATCAATCAATGGTATCACTTATAAAAAACATTAGCAAAATAAAGTATTTTATTGTGGGATGTTTACTACCAGGAATATCCATGGCATAAAGCCCACAATCATCATTTGACATGGTATCCTAAAAGGATTACAGCAATTTAGCATTTAACTTTACCTGCTTAGAGTACTCTCCTCTGTATTAAAGTATTTGCAAATTCAACTTACTACTAGCCGATGAAATCATACATGTAAATTCTTTGCAGATCAAAGTGAGAATATACTTAGGTGGCCTCAGAAGCACCCTAAATTATTTTTCTCCTAGAAGTACTTCATGCCACAGAAATTGTATTTTAATTCTCATCCTTCTAAAACTGGCAAATTTATACAACTCAGTAGAATATTGTACATAGCAAAAGCTGAGCAAATACAAATTGGTTAAGAACATTTTTTTTATTGTGACCAGTTACATGGGGAAAAACATGTTTTGCATATTCTGGTAAATATTTATTTCCTACCCTATCATAATTATATAGGGCATGTTGCTCAAAGCTCTTGTATCATTCTATCAACGTATTACACGAAGAGACAAAATTCTGACGTGATCCCAAAACATAAAAGTTAAGGTTTCCAGAAGGAAAAAAAGGGAAATGTTGATTTTACAAGGGCACCTATTAAATGGACAACAATACTAATTTTTTAAAAAAATGTATTTACTTAGAAGCAATCAGAATGTCAACAGCTACAACTTTTTTCTTTTCTTTTTTTTTGCAATTACAGAGTGGTATTTAGTTAACAGAACAACTATTATTTTATGAGGCAGACAACTCAAGATGAATAATAAACTACATTTGCATGTATAACTAATTTGTGCTGTGCACCAACAAGAACCTGCTTTAAATTTCCATGCCAATTTACAACCCCCATTCTGTACTAGGCAACATTAGTGGCCACTGAGATACCACTAAAGGACAAGTCCAACAAAAGACATATTTGGTAGCTTTGAACTATACAAAAAAAGAAAAAGGAAAAAAGACACTGTACAGTTTTAAAACAAATCTTACACAGCCTTATGCTTAATTTTTTTCCCTTTCTTTAAAAGGAGTGAGTTGTGTACAGGGGGGTTAAATGCTTTTATAGACAAGAAAATCTGATCTAAAAGACTTATTCATCATCTTCCTCTTCTTCCTCCTCCTCTTCATCGTCATCATCATCATCTTCCTCCTTTTTCTTTTTCTTGCTTTTCTCAGGCTTAGGAGCTACCTTTTTGGCTGCATCAGGCTTTCCCTTAGCTCGGTATGCAGCAATATCCTTTTCATATTTCTCCTTCAGTTTACCAGCCTTCTTTTCAAAGGGCTGTTTATCCTCTGAAGAGGTATTATTCCACATCTCTCCAAGTTTCTTTGCAACATCCCCAATGGAAAGACCAGGATGTTCTCCTTTGATTTTTGGACGATACTCAGAACAAAATAAGAAAAATGCCGAAGGAGGCCTCTTTGGTGCATTTGGATCCTTGAATTTCTTTTTTGACTCTCCTTTTGGGGGTACATAAGTTTTCATTTCTCTTTCATAACGAGCCTTGTCAGCTTGTGCCATATCTTCAAATTTCCCCTTTTCTTTAGCGGACATAGTCTTCCATCTTTCTGAACATTTCTTTGAGAACTCTGAGAAATTCACTGAAGCATCTGGGTGTTTCTTCTTGTGCTCTTCCCGGCAGGTTTGCACAAAATAGGCATATGAGGACATTTTACCTCTTGGCTTTTTAGGATCACCTTTGCCCATTTTTGAAGATTTCCTGTGCCACACTCTCGTACACTCAAGAACCGCAGTTCAAACAAGTCGCAAACACGCTCACACCGGCCACCAAGGCTGCCTGGATCTAGTATCACCAAGTTATTTTTTCATCTCCAAAGATCAAACAAAAATTTGTACTAATAGTATGGAATTTCCCGATAGTGAAGGAAAAGAGACAAAATGTGCATCATCTTGATAAGATTATTATTACAGACATAATTTTTTCTTTGTGAATATAGTCATTTATAGTACAGGTATTCCAGCATCTTCTGGTCTAGGCAGGAAAAAAAGTGGGGGAGGTAGTTGCAGATGCTACAACCTGTAATGTGGGCTGAATCATTTTGTTACTGTAGAAACTGGTTGCTATGATGCAGCTCTAAAGCCAACCTTGGTCTTCATGGGAGAACTGCTTGTTCCAACTTGATGCTTCACCATTGCTCATAGCCTCTTCTCTCAAAATATTTCTCTCACACGTTGAAATAGAAAACATGATTAAAAGCTAATTGACTGAAATGTTGTTCTTTGAGTCTTTCAGGTTATTTGTAAAATAATCACTAAAATCTAAAGCATTTTTACTTTACAAAATATAAGCTTTTGTTTGCTTGCAATACATAAGAAAAGCTTTCAAACCTAAAGGAATGATTTAATAATTTAATTACATAGGTAGAGTTCATGATGTTACATCAACTTGACAGTAATTTGTGTCAAAAATGAAAATTCTGAAATAATATGCAATTATGAATCTGACTCATAACACCCTTTTCCCCAAAGAGACATTATTTCATTTTTAAAGTACAGGAAAAAAGACATTGTACAAATTTTGGATTTGATATGAATCTATGAGATTTTCCTCTTTAAAATAAGCAGGCTGTATAGAAGACTAGTATTTTCCACATATCTACATAGTGCAGATATGCCATTAAAATGATTTCTATTAAAATTGCAGAACAGGAAAATGCCATTTTCTTCAATGATTTTCAGTGCCACATATAGTGCTATGCTTTAGCTTATTAAGGGGCTTACTCATTCCCCACCCTCATTAGAGACATAGAAGAGAAGGAGGAGAAGTCTTACTTCAGTCCCCTCTTGTCCATGATTTCAAGGCATGCAGTAAACTATGGCTCTGCTTAGGCATGTCCCAGGCTTGATGGGGCATCTGCTTGTAAAAAGCAGGATCCTCACTGGAGATCTGTGCCCTCTAACCCAGACATGTCAAACTCGCAACATCACGTGACATCGTGCTACGTATAAGAACTTTTTTGCCATTGCCGGCAATGGGGTGGGCGCGGTTTTACGATGACGCGTCTGGCCCACGGGCCAGCAGTTTGACACCCCTGCTCTAATTGTGGAGAATGACAAAGATGAGAGGGACAAAAAATGTGAACCTGATCCAATCATCTTCCCAATACAATTGTGTTGGGTGCTGGAATACCTAAACACAGCTGAAGAGATTACACAAAGCAGCTTTTTCATGGTTAAAGGCAAATATCAGCAGGTCCTTCAAAATATTATCTGAAGTTGCTGGCACATTCAAGAGCCAAGAAATTTTTCTAGTTATTACACTTCAATTAACATATACTAGGGCATTTCATTATGAGTTCCTTCAGAAGCTTCATTCGTTTTTCAACAAGTAGGGGGAAGCAAAGAGATCTCTAGATATCCCCAGCATTCACCCTCCATTCTCTTACCTATCTTTGAGCTGTAACTTTATCTTCCAATTTGCAAAAATGGCTTTCTGGTTTGAAAGTTTACAAGATGGGCAACCAAAAGGCAAATGTTGAGAAAGAGGATAAATAAGTCTATTGTGATCACCCAACAGTAGATTTAGCCACAATCCACATTCCAAAAAACTTATTTGCATGATCTTAACAGGATTCTTCAAACAGTATATATTACATTGGAATCCTATACACACTTATTTAGATGTTGTTGCCTTCTGTTTAACTTCTGCACAGGGCTGGGCTTCAAGAGGTGAGAAAAGGTAACCATTTTCTCACCAAGAAGAGTCATTTCATAAGTCACAACTGTTTTATTTTTTTCAGATAAATTCCAAACACATCCAGATGTGCATTCATGTATCTGATGATCATTCCAAAGCTTTTGATTAACTAGTTAACATCCTCTGGTTGGTTTTTAAAAAGCAAGAAGTCATTTGGTCGGCTGTATTGTGACCTCGTCAGCTGTTATGTTCACACTGGTAGTTTCTCTGTTCTTGCCCTGTTGCAAAGTAAAAACCGAAGGCCCCAGTCTCAGAATCATGCCACTGCCTAGGCATTCATCTCCCTTGTAGAAAACAGCAAACTGGAAAACAGAAGAGTGGCAATTTGTAGTGTATGAAGTGTGAGGCTTTGTATTGAGAAGACCTCTCCTGAGGGGGTCACCTGACTACTTAGCTTTTAAACATGCCATATAAAGTAGGGGATGGGAGAGTGAATTCCTTGCTATAGTATAATTATTACTGTAATTATTAGGTGATCTTAGCGGTGTAAATCGAACTGATAAAAAAAATAGCATCTAAGTAAATCATCATAGATAATTCTTGCATTCGATCAGTTCACATGGTAGAGAGCTTCCCAAAGAAGTCTGAAATATTGAGTTAACTATAATAATCTAGTAATATATTATTATTATTATTATTATTATTTATTCGATTTCTATGCCGCCCTATTCCGGAGAACTCAGGGCGGCTCACAACACAGTAGAAATCAACATATAAAATACATGTAAATATAAAACCTCTTAATTTTTAAAAAAACCAATCATTCAGCATATAACACAACTGATTACATTCACACATCTTAGAATGAATGTGCTGAATTAAGGAATTCAGTGGAGTCTCCCTTTTTCCAGCTGCTTTATTTCCTTTGTTAAAAATATGCACAATTTGAAATTTCTCAGTTTTAAGCAATCGTGATTCAGATACTTCTTAATGCTGAGAATCTTTTGACAAGCTGGGTAGAGCTCTTACACCCTACTCTTTTTCACAGACTCTTGATTATTTGCAGAATCTATTCTACAACATCAACTTGCACGACAGGACTTGATAAAACCCGCAACTGAACAAGCCCTCGAAACATTTTTTTGTTAATTATGAAAGCTGTCATTCTCCTCCTTCCATTGCAGTTGCTATTTTTGCTGTGTTAACGGTGGTGAGAAGGCAACAAAAGGCAGAGAAAGAGTTGAGTTTCACTGTATTTAACCAAGTAAGGATGTACATTTTCCCCCCAAATTCTCAAATAGCTTTCTCTCAACCTGAGAAGATGGGTGGACTTTAAGTCCCAGAATTCTCTAGCCAGCTTCAGCTGATTGGAGAATTTTAAGAGTTGAAGTCCACCTATCTTAAAATTGCTGAGATTGAGAAACAGTTCTAACTGAACATTAGACTACTGAACCATCTTAACCAGGAAAAGAAAGTGGACCATCTTATCTAGGAGAAATGCAGACAGAGCAGGCTTGCCGTCCCCCCCACCTTTGTTGAGATCCCCAGATCATATCTGATATTTTCTGCATGTAAGAATGTTCTCTATTACATTTCATTCAATATTATTAGCAAATATTTTTCTTGGAGAGTAAATTAGGCCTCCTTGCAAGTAAATAACTATAGGGCTTCAAATATTGCTTAATTCCCCTCATTATTACCATTGCTAGCAGACAAACACAATACAGATGTTTATAAAACCTTCCCCTCAGTGCTGAGAATCGAACAAAACCCAAGGGAAAATGATTATGAATCACACCAGCCATGTTGGATCATGTTAAAACATTCAGCTGTTAATAGCAATGTATGGCACCAAGATTCCAGATAAGATTTTTGACTCACTTATATGTAATACTTTAATAAATCAACCAATAACATATATGAACAAACTGCTTCTTTTGTCCAGTTATGCAGTGCGTGAAGAAAATCTGCTCCATACTTTGCTATTATCTGTTCAAAAGTGCAACTGAGTGTATTTATTGGGAAATATGTCCTGGAATAATTAGTAATTGTAAAATAATCACAGAGAAAAGGCTCAGCACATACCTGCCCTGCTGTAAGATCCCTGATTGGCTTAGCCAGAGTCAACCATACTGATCCATCTTGATTTAGGGTTAATGTACAAGGTACTACAAATAATAAAAAAAAAAACTATTAAGTGATTGACCTTTATGGATTTGATTTGATTGCCCATCTACGTGACTTTGGCAGGCTCACACAATTAAACGATCAAACCACCAAAATAAAATAAAGAATTCGGTTTTTAAAAACACCCTTTACGAACCCAATTAAAATCAGAAATTAAAACCTCAAAATCTGTACTGTCATCAATATCCGATGCTATTTGTAATCTGAACAAATAATATGTTTCCTTCTATAAACATAAATAATAAACATTCTATAAATATTTCCCTTCCATAAATGGCCTATCTGTCCCTTTGTGCCATCAAGGTCTTTCAGTTAACAAAGACTAGTCACCTAGCGCCATCAAGTGTAGGAAGCGGAAATTACACTCCATCATTTTGTTGTGAATGAGTTCTGCAGGTGGATTTTCAGCAATCCAGTGCACTCTGCTTGTCCGTAAAAGGTCTCTGTAGAGCGCAGGGTGATCCCTGCCAGGCGCCTTCAGAAGGATACAAAAAGTTTAATTTACAACTCAGCATCTCAGCACAATATAGATAAAATTAGCACCAAGTAAAAGAAAAAAAAATGTCAGGGTTAAATTGGAAGGCAGAATAAAACTTCTGCTTTGCGTGGGGGTTAAAAACTCAAATCACTGGGTCCGCTTTCTATCAGAGTGATGATTAAGGCAATCTTTATTGCATTCCTTTTCACCCATCTGGGAAGAATCTTTGTTTTATTTGTTTTATAAAGCGGAGACCATTAAAAAAAAATCACAGGCAAGTTTGATGGAACACTGGTGGTGGGCAAATTCAATATTATTTAACATTTTCCAAAAGGCAATGCTAAACTGGACCTACAGTACAGTAGGCTATAGAATCAGCTGGGTAGGGTTTCAATTTTTTCCCTTATATTTTTTTCTGTCTTTATTTGAACTATCTTAAAGCTATCTCAAGCCTTTTATACTAGACCTTATGGGCTCCATCTTCCAAAATGAGGAAAATAATCTGCTAATTTTCAATAGCCATGTTGTTGGCGACTGGTTAATATGATCACAAGGGTCTCCAATAGCTACAAAGGACCACAGGCCCCAGGGTGCTGACCCCTCGTGGGTCATACGGTAATTTATTAAAATCAACAGGCTTATACTGTTAAACTATATCAGTTGTTCCTCAATCTTAGCAACTTTATGATGTACGGATTCAATTCACACAATACTGGGAATTGAAGTCTAAACATCTTAAAGTTGCCAAGATCATGAAACATTGCACTATATAATTGTTATGAAATGTTTTGTTTCCTGCAAAAAGCAGGAAAGTGTTGGTCCTAAAACTTAACCATGGTTTGTTTTGGCCATAATTAGCCTATACATAGCTAAAGCTACAGAGATAATATGAATGAGAAATGATGTTTTTGCGTAGGTAGATATTAATCTTGATTGAGCACTATATCTCCAAAAAGTCATATTTTAAAGGACCAGGAATGAACAAAAACACTGCTACAAGAGTGGAGCTACTGCTTCCCTTATAAATTTAGGGATTTTATCCAGGCTTAAAGGAGCATATCAAGTATAGGTAGTCCTCATTTAGTGACCTCAGTAATGGCAACTCCATTGTTAAGCAAAGCAGTTAGTAAGTGCTACACAACTATGGTTATGATCTCACTTCAATCCTTCTTTGCCTTACAATCCTCATAAATGCAAGAATTGGACATAAAGTTACTATTTCATCACTGGTATAGTTGCAAAGTCAATACACGATTGCAGTTGTACATAAGGACTACTTGTGCATCCATACACTATCCATGGAAATAGAGAAATATTGATGTAAAAGGCAACAAGTGGACTGTTTCAGCATGTCCATCAAGGTGCTGCTGTTTGCTCAACCCCTCCCAGTGCTGATGTCACACTGGGTGACCTGTGACTGTAAGGATGTACTATACAAGTCATCCCTTCCAACCTGCGACAGTGGCTATCACTACCAATAGAGCATCAGGATGACGGTTTGACCTAAAGACGGAATGGAACACTTAAGACGAAGGCACGCTTGTTCCAAGGTGAAGCTCAATGGTCTGATCACTTCTTTCATTGCTTGCCATTTATTGCATACTTTGTGCCAACATCCTTTTCAATTTTCTGTTGATCAAAAGCTAGTTTGAACAGGATGTAACAAAGCTTCTTGACAACGGTTTACTTAACAGTTTTGGTTTTTCTTTTGCATGCAAAGGCCAAGAATCTTGGGCCAGTAATAACCACATTCTTTTAGGCAGCAATCACAAACGGTACAAATACAAGTAAACTTACCACAAAAAGTTCCCCAGAGGCTATATTTTTATCTACGACAAACCATGCATTACTGCAGTTCTTTAGCTTAGCTTTCTGGCCAAGCGTATATAAGAAGCAACCTAAGAAAAGCAAAACACATATTTTAAAATATAACCCACAGATATGTTGAAAACAAAAGGGACAGAAAAGATTAAGTATACTAGCTGTTCAGTAAATAGGCAAAATGCAGAAAGAAAACATATCTATTGAATGTATGGTTGACACTTAAACTCATTATGCTTAAGAATCAGCTTAACAGTCTCATCCTAACTAATATCCCAACAAAGGGGCAGGGCTTTGATTGCTGTGTTGCGACCAACATATAGTCCTTTTTTACCCTCTTCCCTCTGGGGAGACCACTAACCTAGCTGGCCCTTCAAACTCTATGATTCTAAATCCTATCCTATAAACTGGCTAGGAATAAGATTTGTATTTTGAACATGCATGGGGCAACAGGCTGAATAAGATCAATTACAAGTTCCTGCGAGCAGTATTTATTAACAAAAGCAGCAAAAAAAGGAAACAGCAAATTAGCAGGTATTAAGTATAAGCCTATTCTGTGAAAATGCTACAACTACATCAGGATTTTCTATATTTCATTAGAAAAAATAGGTCCGTTCATAATACCAGCAAGCAGAGATTACAGATTAAAATAATCCAACTGCCAAGAGTTTATATAAATTAATTTCCCTAAAAGACAGAATGTATGGTTGAAATTTAAACTCACTATGCTTAAGAATCAGTGTGACAGCCTCATCCTAACCAATATTCCAATTCTCAAACGATTCCAAGTTCCAATAATGTTAGCAAGCAGTAATATAGTAGCTCAAAGCACTTTTAACTTGCTCAATAAGCATCCAAATGAAGGGGACACAACTTTCCTTGAGTGGGTAGTCCCCCAATGGTGCTGGAAGTCAACAATCCACAAAACCTTAGGTTGGGCAAAATTAAATTAAGGTCATTTAGTAAAAAGATGCAACAGAAATTTCTGAACATGAGAATGAGTTCTGAATATAACCAGCACCCTTAGCCAACAGATTACCACCAATGTAGAATTGCAGCCAGATGTGTTAAAAATAATATATATTAGCAACATGTTAGGCTTTGGTAATTCATCTCATTGGCATCCTTCAGTCTCAAGAGACTATGGTATCGTGCTCTGGAAAGAGGTCCTAAGGCAGAATCTGGTGTGGCTAAAAAGGCCAATTTGAGAGCAGCTGTCCCACACTGTCCCACACTGAGGGCAGATACAATCTGTCCCCTGTCCAGCCCCCAGATTTCGCTGGTTCCGGGACTGCCTCTTTGCCTCAGCCTGCCGCACAAGTGTCTCTTCGAATTGGAGAAGGCCATGCTGCGTCTTTAGCCTCCAGGCTGAACGATCAGAGGTCAAGGATTCCCAGCTGTTAATGTCCATTCCCAAGGCCTTTAGGTCCCTCTTTAGGTCTCCGGAGAGGAGCGGCATACAAGTCCAATTAATAAGAAATAATAATAAGATATCCTTGTATCGCAACTCAGGTCTCCCTCTGGGGCGCTTTCCCTGCACTAGTTCTCCGTACAGGAGATCTTTCGGGAATTACCAGCACTTTGGTAATTACCAGCACAAGAATATGAATACTGATTGATTGGATTTATAGGCTGCTCCGTTTGTAATACAATTGCCAGCAATACGTCTTGGGCAGGTTTTCCGAAATGCTCCTAGACAGCAGTCACAGCCATTCAGTTTTTTTTTTCAACCGCAACTTAATAACCATCGATAACAACGGCGATCATAACAACAGTGATGCAAATAATATAACTGAATAGGTAAAGCAACTGTTCTGCAAAGTTTGTCTATGAAAAGGAGCCTGGAAAGCTCCACTGAAATGCATTGCCTCTGAAACCGATCGCTTTTTATTTCTTTCCAAACTGGACTCTGTATGCTCAACCACCCTTTCTGTCCAGAAGAGAAAGAGATTGAAGCAGTGGGGCCACCTCTCCCTCTCTCTTTCTCTCTCTCTCTCTCTCTTCAGGGAGAAAAAGATCAGCGGTCAAATAAGATGCCAGAGGTCAAAGGAACCACACAACATCTTCTCCCCGATGCCAAGGCTTTAAGCCGTCTCCTCTCCCACCTGGACTGGTCAAACTTCCTGGCAATGCCATCCCATGAAATCCCCTTCCATACGCAAGGCCCCCCCGCCTCCAACCACAGGCCAAGCCCAGTAATTATTATATCTCCTGTCTCCCTGAAAAAACATTATTCTCTCCTTACAAGTCTGGTCTAATTCCCAGTGTTAATAGATTCCTTTCTTAAGTACGTTTATGTTTAGCCTGCTTTACTGTTTATTTTTAAGGAGATTAAAGGATCCACATTTTGTTCACTTTATAAAACCCCACTTCCTTACACTGTATCACCTCATAAAAGCAATAACCAAGTGCAGCTGTTTAATAACTCGCCACCTAATTTGAAAGCTTTTGGAGCCAGATGTTTTTAACAAGAGGATATTATGCGGGCTTGGGGCCCCAAGTTCATTCGAATCCATTGCCAGATGAGACAGTTTGGAGGAAACTAAAGATTTACTGAGTTCTATGTTGCCATATTCGGGGGGGGGGAAAGGAGGGGGTGACTATAGAGAACTTTATATTTCACAACATTTAACAGGACCTGAATGAAAAAACACCTGCTCACCTTGGTGTGTTCCAATAACTTTGCCATCTTCAATGGAGACAAAATTTCCTGGACGTGGTTGCAGATACTACGAGGGGAAAAGAAACATCGTCTCCATTTAAATCCCATTTAAAATTAATACACAATGAAAGTAATAATAAAACGTATATGTGTTCATAAAAAATATAAATCAGTAATCTCTCACCTCAAGAAGAAACTCTGAAAAATCTCTTTTACCAACAAAACAGAGGCCCATGCTCTAAAATAAAACACAATTAACGGTCAACCTTTAGGAATTTTGAAAGTTCAAATAACAGCACTTTATGTCTATCCATTCCCACCTACAAATCCATCTATCTAGAAACAAGCACGAAAAATCCCGTAGAAAAATACAGTGAACTTTAGAGGAAAAATAAACAGTATGAAATAGGGTGACAATTCATACAAAAATATGTGTTCAGCAGAAGACTATCCTACTTGGCTGCAATGACAGATAGGAGAACTAATTCCTGACTAAGAAACTACCGGTATTAAAACACTAAAATGGCACAATTGGTAATTCTATCCAGAAACACGATCAATCAAAAGAACAGTTTTGGGTCATTTCCAGATTGCAAAGGCATCTAAACTAATGTTTTTCAAACTTGGCAATCGTTGGCTGGGGATTTTTTGTCGTAGACCTTCCACATATGGGCCATGCTTTAGGGGGACACTATGAAGCATGAAGAGAGACATGCATGTGCAAGATTGAGAAATGTTGCTCTAAGTCAGTGATGGCGAACCTTTTAGAGACCGAATGCCCCAAAACTGGCCCCACCCCTGCTCCACCTCCTGCCCCTGCCCTACCCCCACCTGGTCCCCCACCCCGCCTGCCAGCAGGGCCACTCACTGCCTCCAGGGCCTGCCGCAGATCGCCCAGGCAGCCCAGCAGCGCCATGGTGGCCACACCCTCTGCCCGCGCCCCGCAGCATCAACTGTGCGGGATCGGGTGTGAGGGCAGAGTCTTGTCTACACTGCCTGGCTGCCATGTCTTTGGCTGCACTGCTCCAGGTGGGCCATGCTCGGGGGCGACTGGTGAGGAGGGGGTCGTGGAGGGAGGCGAAGCTGGGGCAACGGCACATGTGCCCACAGAGAGGGCTCCAAGTGCCGCCTCTGGCACGCATGCCATAGGTTCGCCACCACTGCTCTAAGTTATAATGATTTTTTTTCTTATAACGATTGAGTCCTTTGAGTAGGAAATGTTACCATGCCTCTTTTTTTTTCAACACATGGTAAAGCTGATGTTCTGCAGCTATCTTCTTCACAAAGTCTTTTGTTAAGTCTCCAAGGGGAAAAATGGTTTTCTCCAAAGCTTCTTGAGAAATCTGGCTGAGAAAAAAGGTCTGGTCTTTTTTGTGATCAGCTCCCTGAAGCAGTTTGACAGCTGCAAGAGGAACAGAGAAAAGACAAAAATAAATAAATAGAAAGAAAGAAAGAAAGAAAGAAAGAAAGAAAGAAAGAAAGAAAGAAAGAAAGAAAGAAAGAAGAAAGGAAGGAAGGAAGTTGAATGGCTATATTCCTATCTCTTTCACATACTTTGTTTATTGCATTACAGTCTAAAAATTAGGCCTTCAGTGAAAATGAGAAAGATGAGGAATCACAGTATTAGGAAAAGCTATTTCCTCATTTAAAAATGGACCTTGAAAGTAATAAATTTGGCGGAAATGGCGAAAATATCGGCATATTTGAAAGATCGCTCAAATGAACAATATTTGACAGACTGGAAACAGTGGATAGACTATATACAAGAGAAACACCAATCAAACAAAATGTATCTGGCGTACAGTTGAAGCTCGACGTGAAGAGTGAAGAATGTTCACCAAACCAGACGTTTACAAAGACTAATAACTAATGTTGTATTTTATGTTATATGATGAGTGCCTCTTAATATGATCTTATGCATAATGTTGCTTGCTTTAATATTGAAAAAGCGGATTGAACTTCTAACTCAGGTTATTGAATTTCTACCTCAGGATCTTTTGTTAGGGATTATAAAAGATTGCACTATTATTGAGACGAAGTTAATTCTGAAGCGCGAATGAACAATATGTGATAGACTAGATATAGTAGATAGACCATATACAAGAGCTGTTTTTTTCAGGTCTTATGAGGACAGCTTATTAATATGAGCCCAGATCTAATGTTGATTGCTTTAATATTGGAAAGGCGTACTGAATTTCTACCTCAGGATACTGAATTTCTACCTCAGGATCTTTTGTTAGGGATCATAAAAGATTGCACTACTAATGAGATGAATTTACTTCTAAAGCTCGAATGAACAACAGGTGTTAGACTAGAAACAGTAGATAGACCATATATAAGAGAAACACCAATCAAATAAAATGTACCAGGCGTATAGTTGAGGCTGGATGTGAGGAGTGAGGAATGTTTGCTAAACCAGACGTTTACAAAGACTGATCCTTAGAGTTGTATTGCAGGTTATATGATAATTGCTTTCTAATATGATCTTATGTTTAATGTTGATGATTTTAATAAAATAATTTTAAAAAAATGGACTTAAGGGCTATCAGGTAGGTGTCAACTCTTAACAGCCACATGGAAAAAATTTCCCCATAATTATCTGTTCCTAACCTGGTCTTCCAATGGTGTACTCACTGCCACTGTAACTGAGTCCGTCTAATAAACTATTCTTCCTTCAGCTCCACTATTCAGTGTCTAGAAAAGACTGAGGCCCACATGGAGTTCTGTCAGTTATAACGTCCTGTTGCTCATCCCGATGGAAGGATGGGCTCTTCCACATATGGACCATGCTTTGGGGAAGAGAAAAAAAATGTATCTGCAAAATGAGGTGGGGGAATGAGATGCCATTGAGATCAAGGAAAAGGAGATTCAAAGCTTTATTACTGCAAAGAATGAGAAAAGACTGAGCTGTAGATAACAAAAGGGGGGAGAGAGAAAGCAAATGAATTGATCTCTCTGTGTGTGTAGTGACTAAACATCCATGTCAAATTTGGTTGAATTCTTTAAATCACAGAAAATGATACCGGTAACATGGCGGAAAACAATAAAACAATCCAACATACTACGCAACTAATACTATATGCCAAGAAAGCCAAAGTAAGGAATAAAAAATGTTTTGTTTCAAGTAACATTCAGTAAAAAAAAAGGCTCTTGATGAAGATATGTTATGGTTTCTTTGATATGATGATGATATTATATATAATGGGATAGGATACTTTGACATACGATAATATGATACTACTTTAAGTCCAATGCAGCAGCTTCTCTACCATTTTCTTTCTGCAAAAATGTAATATCAATTAGCTGTTCTTCATCTGGTTTTCCAATTCTAAGACTTTTGCACACAAGGTGCCTACTACTAACCATTCATTTCATTATATTAAATGATGCTACACATCTAATCTCGATTTAAACAGTGGAGCGCTTACTGTTTCTTATTTCAAATCTATTTCTGAAAAGTCCTGGTAGTCTTTGCTTGTATTTTTGCTGAAAAACTTCATGATCTTCCAGGGAGGTCCTTGCATAGTGTCCAGTTGCTATTGCATCAGCTCCTGGTATAGTTTTGAAAAAAATAAAAGGCAAATTAGACGCTTTTATTTTAGTAAGACTTTTAACATATTTTACGACTTTTGTTTTTATGATATTTCTCACCTTACACCATTTTGGTCAGTAGGAATCGTCACTGAATTAAGTATTACCTCTCTGAATACAAAAGTGTAAGACTGCGCCCTCAATTTCTGAAAGACACAGATGGATCTGAAAAGCCAGATCTTCATAGGCTGTAAGATTGTATGCAAAATTGGGACTGATTTTTAGGTTTATTCCAGTTCTTCATTTTTCAAAAAGGAAAACACCACTAAAAATAGAACTTACCAATGTTATCCATAGCATAGTGTAGGAAATAATTGAATTTTATGTATTTATTACATATAATATCAGGGTTAGGTGTCCGTCCAACTTCATATTCATTTAAAAGGTAGCTGTAGGTAAAAAAAACAACATTAAAATGATGATGTTTTTGGAAATGCAGAGGCATGTTTACCGCCCCTTCAAAAATCTCAGTTACTTTATATAAAGCTAAGCACCTGAATCATATCAAATTCATCAGAATAAGCTGATCAGAATAGAGAAATCTCTTGGCGCCAACCAGATTTTACTGAAGTTGTTTCAGTTTATACTTAAGCTAATTTTAATCACTTAAAAATGGCATGGTGATGCTTCTGATGTTTAGCACTTAAATGACTGGGTTTGCTGTAGATACTTTGACTGATAGTATCCATTGTCTTTTCATGCCATTAAGAAAAAGGTGAATGTGATGGTATGTGCCAGGGGTAGGCAACCTTGGCTCTTTTATGACTCGTGGACTTCAACTTCCAGAATTCCTGAGCCAGCCATGCTGAGGGGAAAGGGAGAAGTTTGTGGGAATCACTTTGGGAGACAGGAGGAAGAGCTGCAGACTAGGCAGTGGTCAGATAAGAGGCAGCTAAGCCCTCAGAAAGAATGGTGGCGTGGCAAGCACCTCAGAAGGGATTCCCCCCCCCCCAATTTCTTGGACGGTAAAGGTGAGGGGGGAGAGAGATATACTTTCAGACCTGCAAGATTCTGTTAAGGTAATCTTATAATAAAGTTGAATTAGCTCATCTGGCCATGCTTCTTGTTGACAACCTTGCAAGGCTGACAATGAAGCAACGGACTTACTCAGGCTGCAGCTGGGTGGGGATCAGTGGTGACCCTAAGTACACTTCCTTAGTTCTTGATGAACATAAGGAATGAATGAAATGTAGCAGAAAAGTAGCTTAGTTGTCTACAAAGTCTGGTCAAATAGCGCAACCGAAGTTCTGCCAACGTTTTATATCCACCACATATAAAAAACAGGCCCAGCTTCAGTTGCACTTCATGATCACCATCTTCAACTTGGTTGACCATTTGCTTCAGCCATCCCTGATTGTTATTATGCATAACAACATTGTTGCCAACACATTTATTTCCAAGTCTACAGCAGGTGGCAGACCCTGGACTGGTCTTGAAAAACACTTAAGTATGTCAAAACTGAGTAGAAAGGTAGTCCTCGACTTACAAGTTTGTTTAGTGACCGTTCAAAGTTACAACGGCACTGGAAAAAGTGACTTATGACTGTTATTCACACTTATGACCACCGCAGCCTCCCCACGGTCACGTGAGCAAAATTTAAATGCTTGGCAACTGTCTCATATTTATGACCGTTGCAGTGTCCCAAGGTCATATGACCACCTTTTGTGATCTTCTGACAAGCAAAGTCAACGTTGGAAGCCATATTCAATTAACAACTGGGTTATTAACAACTGCGGTGAGAGAGGTCGTAAAATGGGGCAAAACTCACTTAATAAATGTTTCGCTTAACAACAGAAATGTTGGGCTCAACTGTGGTCATAAGGCAAGGACTGGAATGGCAGGCCATGTAGAAATCCCAAGGCTGCATGCTAGACCTTAAAGCCAAAAAAATATATACAGGTAGTTCTCGACTTAGGACCACAATTTGGACCAGAATTTATTTTTCTAAGCAAGGTGGTTATTAAGAGAGTCATAATGCATTTTACAACTTTTTTGGCCATAATTATTAATTGAATCATTGTAGTGGTTAAGCGAAATCATGAGGTTGTTAAATAAATCCAACTTCCCCCATTGACTTCGCTCATCAGAAGCCCACTGAGAAGGTGGCAAATGATGATTACATGACCCTGGGATGCTGCAACCATCATAAATATACGGAGTTGCCATGTGCCCAAATTTCAATCATGTGACCAAGTGAATGCTACGATAGTCAAAAGTGCGAGGACTGACTGAAAAATCTTTTTTTTTCAGCGCTGTGGTAACTTCAGTTTCTAAATGAATGGTATAGCCAGACATGTCAAACACAAGACCTGTGGACCGGATCCAGCCCATGATGGGCCCACAGGGACGCCCCGGAAACAGTGAGGGACCGGCCCCCCCCACCCAAGCCCTGCCCTTCCCAGTCCGGCTGGGCGCCCCCCAGCACACCCACAGGAGGCGGCAAGCACACGGGGGCCAACAGTGTCCGGCAGCAGCTGCAGCCCCGACACACTCTGGAGTCCCACAATGCAGGTGAGTCCAAGTGCTGCGACCGCCAGACTAACCCTCCAAGTAGCAGGTGGAGGCAGAGGCGCCCATATAGCAAATAGGAAATGGTGAATTACTTCCATATTTTCCCAAGAAAACCATGTTGGCTGTATTATAGTCATCAGAAGTTAAATTCAACTCAAGGAAGTCTGCATCTTTAGTTGATCATTCGCAGCTATTCAAATAAGCTTCCTTCAGGTCTGTAGCAAATTGTTTTTGCTTACAGAGCCAAAGGAGTTTTATTAGAATTCAGGATGTTGTAAAATTGGGCCGTTTTTCAAATGCATTTTCATAACTAAAGCATAAAGCGAGCAGTGTTGGACTTGCCCAGAAATGCCCACATTTCGGCATCACTCCGCGAGCTGCATTGGCTGCCAATTGGTCTCCGAACCCAATTCAAAGTGTTGGTTATGACCTATAAAGCCCTACATGGCATCGGACCAGGTTACTTAGGGGACCGTCTGCTGCCTCATGAATCCCAGCGGCCGGTTAGGGCCCACAGAGTCGGCCTTCTCCAGGTCCGGTCAGCCAGACAGTGTCACCTGGCGGGGCCTAGGGCAAGAGCCTTCTCTGTTGCGGCCCCGGCCCTCTGGAACCAACTTCCCCCGGAGATCCGTGTCGCCCCCACCCTCTCCGCCTTTCGTAAACTGCTTAAAACATATCTTTGCCGGCAGGCTTGGGGCAGCTAACATCTTGCCCCTAGCCAGTGTATGTTTGTGTGTATGTTTGTGGAATGATTGGTTTTTTCTTTTTTAACTTAGGGGTTTTTATATTCATGTATTTTATTGGTGATTTCTATTATGTTGTGAGCCGCCCTGAGTTCTCCGGAATAGGGCGGCATAGAAGTCAAAATAAATAAATAATAATAAATAAATAAAGCAGTGATGCTTTACTAGATTTATCAAGTGCAGTAGAGGAGAGAAGAACGAGTTAAGGAAGCTTGCAAAGCCACTATAGGGAGCCCATCCTCTTATTAATTTTTCCAGTCACATGGTTTTCTTTCATCAAATGATTTATGAAAATTCTCTTACCTAAACACTTCATTCCAATATTCTTTAACATAGGAAACTTGGCGAAATGGAATATTGAGTATCTGACACACTTTATAAGCATCTTCACAATCTTGATTGCCTTGACAAATTCCCTTTTCATCCACCACGTCCCAGTTGTTCATGAACACCCCAGTCACTTCATATCCTGTTCAGATGGGGAAAGCAAGAAATGAGAAAGTATAAATAGCAATGCTGTGCATACCGGTGGGATATACTCATAACAATGTTCAATCTTTCACTTTTAAAAAAATGCTTGAATCATCTATGGCAAAAACTCCTCATATCTCCGACACTTTTTCCAGTTTTAGATAGCTCTTACTGCGTTAATACAAAATATACTATTCCCAGAATAGTAAATTGTGGACAGGTAGAAAATCTTCATTCTAGCTAGATGTGTCCAAACATGTGGGTACCAATGGACTGAATATTCATCTCTGGTCATAGACTCCCCATGAAAGCACTGAAATAGCTCATGTGAGGTTCATCATTAAAATATAAAATAATTAAATAATATTTTAGCAAAAAGATCCTTCAAAGTCTGTATCTGTTTGCAACACTTTAAACCAAATGCAGCTTTTCCCAGGATTATGCTACATAGTATAGCTGACCTCTAGAAACAAAATTTTAACTAGTAGCCAGAACAGGTTTGTTAAAAACAGATCATTTTAACCAATCTTATTTCATTCTTTAACAAAGTGATTAAATTAGTAGACCAGCGAAATGCTGAGGACATAGTAATATTTAGACTTTAGCAAGGCATTTGACAAAGTAGACCATAACCTACTTCTTGGTAAGCTAGAAAAATGTGGGATAGACAGCATCACCACTAGGTGGATGGATGACAAACCATACTCAATAATTAGTCCTTAACAGTACTACTGAATGCCCTAAGGAGTTAGTAAATCCATAAGAATTTGGCATAATTTAATGGATGACAAGCTACAGTAGTGGCCAAAATTGTGGAAACCTTTTTGGAAAAGTGTATTTTTGAGATTTGATGGCTAATAACACCACTTTTTTTTTTGCAATAGTACCATAAAATTATATATCAATGGAAAGATAATTTAATCAAGAATGTAATGCAACAAAGCTTGTTCAATTATCTGTATTGTATTCTATGAAAAGTTACAGCCAAATAGCCAGAAAAAGGAAGCACAACTTGCTTAGGTTGATATCAGGTAGTTTTCCTTCATCTGACTGTAGCCAATGAGCATGAGTGTTTAGAGAGCCAATCCGGTGTCATCTTGTTTTGGCAATGAGCCAATCACATCACAGTAGGAGTCAGTTATTGATGTCATGTATTGAAGCTGAGAGGAGGACATTTGTTAGTGTGTTATGTGATCGCTATCAAGTCGGTTGGGTTTTTTTGTGTTCTTTCATTTAGTGAGCTTGTAAAACGTAATAAAATTAAAGTAATGGTGCAATGAGTTGACTAGTTGCCCAGAAAGCGATGTAAAAGAGTATTATTAAATGAACAAGGCTACAGTTATAAAGAAATTAGAAGAAAAATTGGTGGAAACTTAACCAAAGGTGGCATTTCTCCTGTACACTTTTCCCAAAAGGTTTCCACAATTTTGGCCACTACTGTATATGGAGGTCCTAGATGACCTTGGTTGATCTGCAAAAGCTAAGCAGGTTCAGGCAGACTAAATGTTTGGATGGAATACCACTATGAGAGTCAAGAGTTTCAGGAAGGACCGAGAAGCTTAAAAAATGTGCTTCGAAAGGCCAGGGCAAAGAACTGTATTCTGCTGTTTCGAATACAGCTAGTCCTTGACTTACAACAGTTCAAAGTTACAACAGCAATGAAAACAGTGACTTATAACTGTGTTTCACACTTATGACCGTTGCAGCATACCCATGATCAAAATTCAGATGCTTTGGCAACCGACTCATATTTATGACGGCTGTCGTGTCCTGGGCTCATTTGGTCACCTTTTGTGACCTTCTGCCAAGCAAAGTCAATGGGAAAGGCAGATTCACTTAACAACCATGTTACTAAGTTAACAACTGCAGTGATTCACTTAACAATTGTGGCAAGGAGGTCGTAAAAGGGGGCAAAACTCACTTAGCTGTCTCACTTACCAACATAAATTTTGGGTTCAAATGTGGTCGTTAAGTCGAGGACTACCTATACCAGGGGTCTTCAAACTTGGCCACTTTAAGACTTGTGGACTTCAGCTCCCAGAACTGCTCAGCCAGCCAGGGCTGGCTGAGGAATTCTGGGAGTTGAAGTCCGCAAGTCATAAAAGGGTCAAGTCTGAAGACCCCTGACCTATACTATATCAATCTTTCCTTACAGTCCCCAGGAATCCAACCAGAAGGAGCATTTTATCCGCGCAGGGCAACTCCTTCCATCAGACTTCGCCCACCAGATGTTAACTACTACAGTACATCTCTGAAACCTTTCGCAACGGAATGCCGGGAGTTGTAGTCTCCACGCACCGGAACGGAAGTTCTGCTGACGGAAAGAACGCTCAGGAGGATGGGGGGGGAGGTAGTAAAGGGGCCTTTTCCTCTCGCCCCGGTTCTCCGCTCACCTCGTCGCCGCAGCAGCAGCGCCGCCACGGCGCTGTCCACCCCGCCCGACATGGCGCACACCACGTGCCGACGCGCGGCCCCCATCATGGTCTCGCTTCGCTGCCTCAGGGCCGGCCGCCTTCCTTCCCCGACCGCGGCCCACCGTGACCTGAAGAGCAGAGGCGGGACAGGGCCGCCTGTGGGCGGAGCTGATCTCACAAAAGGCCGGGAAACCGGGTTTCTCCTCGGCTCTCCCTCAGGAGGAGAGAACCCCGATAGTGGGAGGAGCTTGCCGGCCCTTTCATATTTTGGTCCTATAGGCCAGGGGTCTGCAACCTTGACAACTTTTAAGACAGGCGGACTTCAGCTCCCAGAATTCCTCAGCCAGCTGTGCTGGCTGAGGAATTCTGGGAACTGAAGTCCGCAAGTCTTACAAGTTGTGGAGGTTACAGACCCCTAGTATAGGCTGAGGGGGATGGAAGCTGAAGTCCCTGCATTTTCGATTCACCCCAGGCGGAGGAAGCTTTTTCGAATGGGAGCAACCGCTGAAGGATACACGTGTGTGTGTGTGAAGGGGGGGGTCCGCACCTGCGAGGGAGTGTTGGTTCCTGGCGGACTGCTCTGAACAAGCCCCTGCACAGTTTTCTCAGGAAGATTTTGGAACTCTTTTTGCCATCTGAGTCTGCTTTCTGGGTCTGAGAGAAAGGGACCGGCTCTCATGGTCTCCTGGTTTTTTAACCAGAAGCCTTAACCCCCGTACCAGACTGGGCCAGTGCAGATTCACTCAACCTCTGTTTTGGGATCACTCGTTTTGAATAGGTTGCTGCTATTTTGCAAATATGAAGCTTAACAACTTCAGAAATTGTGGGTGCCTCATCACTGGAGATTTTTAAGAAAAAAACTGGACAGCCACTTGTCTGAAGTGCTATAGCAGGGGTCTTCGAACTTGGCCCTTGTATGACTTGTGGACTTCGACTCCCAGAATTCCTCAGCCAGGCACGCTTGCTGAGGAATTCTGGGAGTCGAAGTCCACAAGTCATAAAAGGGCCAAGTTTGAAGACCCCTGTGGTATAGGATCTCCTGCTTGAGTTTGACTAGAAGACCTCCCAGATTCCCTTCCAGCTTCTATTTCTATTTTCATTCCCATTATTTTTATTTCCATTGTATTTTACACCAAGACAAGTTCCAGACTTTTATGAACCATTCTTTAAACCATTGTTTTTCATACCTGGCACCTTGAAGATGTGTGGACTTCAACTCCCAAAATTTCCTAGTCAGCATATTGGCTGGAGTATTCTACGAATTGAAATCCACACATTTTCAAGTTGCTGAATTTGAAAAAACACTGCCTTAAACAAAGGTATTTTTTTTGTTCTTAAGACTATGCTATCTTTTGTTAGTTGATGATTCCCATATTATTCTTAGATAACCATCTTAAGGAACTTATGTAAAGGCAGGACACCTGGCCTTTCTTAAAATAAGTGTTAAATGATAGATAAGAATTAAGACCTTTCCCCACTTGCAATTAGCCTTAATGTAAACATGTTGTGTATCCTTTTGTCTGTTACCTAATTTTCATTCCTATCGGGTGGGTTTAGCCTGATGCTTTATAACATACTTGAAGTTGGTGCAGGTGTGATCTAGGGTTCCTGTCCTCTACAGTCAGTCTCACCTGGGCATCAAGAGTCTCCATCTTTCTTGTTAGTCTTTTCCACTGTGCCCAACACATTTCTAGGTCAGTTCCTGGCTCAACATGTTTTAACATTCCTATGAATGAGTGTTGGGAGGCCATGCAGTGAAATGAGAAAAATTATTTTGCTGGGCAGCTACCCTGATAACACTGACAGGTGTGGGAGAGCAGCATAACAGTCCTCTGGCTCGGAGATTCAGTTGATAAAGCAGGGAGAATAGGCTTTTTAGCTGCCAGGGTAAAGAGCACAGATGATCCATGGGACTTAAGACCTGGTTAGACAGAGCAGCTTCTGCAATCTGAAGCAATGATTTTGGATAGCTACTTTTCTCTTTCAGCCCAGTTAAGGAAAACAGTGAATGTTTGATAGGAAGGAAAAGAAGCAAAACTGAAGGAGTCCCTATTTTAAACTTGTCCTGTACTGTGTAAACAAGAACATTCCCATTTGGCGGCAGGTTTCCTATAGCAAGGCAACAATTGAAAGTAGGAGCAATACATTTTTATTATTTATTAAATTTTTATGCCACCCATCTCTGTGTGGGTGGATTGCATACTGGCAGTTTTCAAGTGAGTGGTGTGGAGACAAAATTGCTTTTCTACTTCCCACTGAGGGTATTTCAGTTTCTTCCATCATGCAGGACGAAGTAATGCTGCTTTATAGTCTCTGTTCATTTTTCTTTATTTTAATAGTTTCTGATTATAATTATGATATGTCATCTGGTAGCGCTTAGGAGAGCCTCTTGCTGTACCGGTAGCATTAGCCCTTTGGTACATAATTCTCTATGAGATTAGGCTGGTGAGTCTTGAATTTTTGGTGGCTTTTACAACATGTCTTTTTTTTCATCAGGCCTGGGGATCAAGTGGTGGTATGGAACCTGTCAGTTGGTTATAGTGTTAATAATTGCATGGAATGTACTGTCCTGCAAATTAAACTATTAAACAGTTTCAATTGTTTTTTTCTAATTAGGTAGGTAGTCCTGACTTACTGATTAGAATTGGGACTGTCATCTCCAAAGCTTCTAACAATGTATCCACCGATGTCAAACTCGCCGCGTCATGTGACGTGTCGTGACATATCATGATCTTTTTTGCATTGCTGGAGCTGGGGTGGGTGCGGCCTCCATATGATACAACCGGCCCGCGGGTCGGCAGTTTGACACCCCTGATGTAGTCATAATGTGAAGAAAACCATGCAACCATACCCAATTTAAAAATGGCAGATCTTCAAACAAATCACTTGTGGCCATGAAGTGAGATATCATATAACTGCGACTTGTGATCTGCGAGCTTCCCATTTGATTTGCTTGTAAGAAACCAGCTGCGAAGATCACAAATGGTGATCATGGGATCACAGGATGCTGCTACTGTCAAAATGCGCCAAATGATCAAATTGATCACATGACTGGACATGGATAACTACAACTTCAAGGATCAGTTGCAAATCTCATTTAGCACCACTGTAACTTCAAACGGTCACTGAAGGATTACCTTTAGTTTTTATTTTAGTTGTTTATTGGTAATTCTTTTTAACTGTGTGCGTAGTAAGCATGTGAGGTGAATTTCTATAAATTGAATAAATAAATAATTCAGAACTAACCACTCATTCATGTAACAGGGCAAACATACATGCTGATGAGAAAGCATTAAGCTTCTAAAACCGCATGTTTTAGATAACATCTTTTTAATTGTCAGAAATGACAAGCATTTAGTTCTACAACTGATCAATACAACTTATTTTACTACAGTAGCTAATTATGATTTCATAAATACCCATAGCAAAATCTAGAATTCAGTGACCAAAAGTATCACAATGCTGAAAAAACTTTATGATGAATGCCCACGTTACTATCTTTACAGTATCTCTCAATCATGTAATCGCCATTACAATAGCTACATGTCCTATACCTGAACTGTGGTTCCTCCCCTGCCCCACTCCCCACCATGCAGAACGGAGAATTTGGAGAGGAAGGGATTACAAGAGAGTGAGTTGAAAATACACACTGAAGGGAATGCACTGATTTTGGAGCTGAGAGCCACAAGTAACACTAGGCAAACAAGCAGCATATTTCCTATTATGTGCTTGTTATTTTGCAATTCCTTCTTGTCCAATCTCTCTGCTCTTGTGAAGGGTAGGAAGAGAGAAATGGGTCAAGCAAG
The DNA here is from genome assembly GCA_034064705.1 of Bothrops alternatus. Taxonomy (NCBI): domain Eukaryota; kingdom Metazoa; phylum Chordata; class Lepidosauria; order Squamata; family Viperidae; genus Bothrops; species Bothrops alternatus. Next base: position 22,776,178 of record JARGCV010000006.1, read on the forward strand.
AAACTTCCCTTACATCTGAGCTGTTGCAATAAGATAACGGTTTTGCTTTTTGCAACTTTTTTTATTATTCATGAGGCAAATAACTTTTCTAACATGAATTGTCTTGACAAGCCACTTAGAAATGGAAGATTTCTGTCAACACCCAATTAGCAACAGTTAGTTCTACTAACTGCAATTTTTAATGACACAAAGATGAATATGATTAAAAAACCATGATGGAAGGTAGTTTGGGGCAGTATATAGTTCTTTACTGAGTTATTCAAATTAGCTCTGCTAATAACATTTTGGAGAGCTCATTCTTTTTTGCACACTTGGTTGTTCAATATAAAGGAAAAGTCAGACACACTCTCTGTCCTGCCATAAATAAAAGTTCTGCATTTAAATAAAAATCTGCCATTCTTATAGAGACTGAATTGTGATTGTCTTCAGAGACTCTGAATATTTTGCAATAATTATGAAAGTGTGTAATCAATATTTAAAATGCTTAACTTTATTTCAAATATTTGACATTTACAATTTACTTTGCACAATTTTAAAACAAATATTTTTATCAGGAAAGATATTTGCTACAACTAAAATTGCTTAAAATATAGAAAAACCATATATTCTCTATTTTTCCTAGCAGCAATATATCAGCATTTCAAGTTCACAATTTTAATTTCATATCTTTTTTTCCAGTATTAAAACTACTGACCAGTGAAACATTAGTTGCTAAACTCTAGAATTTTTTCCAGTTTGAAAACCATTTTTTAAAAAATAAAAATCAGAATTTCAGAAGAGGTGAATTTTCTTTATTTCCTTCAGGACTTAGTTTCATCAAAGGAGAGTTCAGATCTATTAGCTACAAGTACAAAATATATTATTAAAACATTGACTAAACACAACTGTTACATTCTTGGAAATATAAAGAACCTCATTTGTTAGCAAATCTACATTGACAGTGCAGTTTTGATTACAACCAATTCAAATATTAATTTTGCAATAGCCTATGAATGCCAAGTTTTGGCAGAAATTTTCTAATACTACATGCAGTATATCAGTTATTGCACAAAGCTTCAAAGATACAGTTGAATGCCTCTAAATGTAAAATATATGCAATTAAACTTTTTATCATCGATCCACACTTACATACAAACAGTATTAACAATGAAATAAAAATAACCTTACCTGCCCTGTAGGTTTCAATGGAGGGGCTTTAGTTATTTCAGGAGTGTTAAAAAGATCAATTAGAGGTTTGTTTTCATATTCCTGGATGGCAACTGGTGTTTTAACTGTTTCAAATTCTATCAACAAGTCCTAGAAAAAAGTGTTTTAAGGGTTCCAATATCATACTCTCAAAAATATAGAATGTCAGGTTACATAACATTTGTACCTACCTCCCAAAATATAATATCTAAATCTTTGACATTCTGCTGCTCCAACCTTTAATTTCAGTGCTTGCGTGATCTAATTCAAATTTTCCCCTTAATGAGTCATTAGTGTAAATAAGTTTCCCACCCACCTTTCCTAAAAACTGGTTCTTAACAAGAATATTTGTGTCAAGGTATTGAAAGGAGGCGCCGATGGACTATTAATATAACCAACATTTGGAATAATTGCATTTAAAATCTTTTCAAGAGATATGGATCTCTCTGCACAGCACATTTAAAAGCAAGGCCAACAAAATCCTGCATTATTGAAATACCGTAAGAGCCTTCCTAGTGTAAAATATTACCATAACAGGTACAATATGAGGTGATAGTATCTTTCAAATTCTTTTGAACACAAGCAGCAGTTGCAACACTATTTTTTACTGTAATACATGGTTTGTATTTTGACATGGCAGATAAAACCCAACTTACCTTCTTAGCTAGTATTACTTCTGTTGTTTTCCCTTTTTTAGTAATGTCTTCTTCTATTTTGATAAAAGGTTTATCTGGTGAAAAAGTAAGTGCAATAGGTATAACTTGTGGTGGAGATAAGTCTCCTTCTGTTGAAGATGGACTTGAAGACATCCATGTCTTGTTCTTAGTCACACCCCTAGAACTGGACAGGAACAGCAAAAAAGCATTGTTATGCAGAATTCACTTATGTCTACTCAATATATACAATTCTTTCTTCACCCCAATCCCACAGGAAAACAAAATTACATGAAAGATGGACTGTCCTTAAAACTTACACTAAAATAGTTAAGATACTGTAAGATTTTTGTTTCAATAAGTAATGTATCTTTCATGAAATCCTTAAAACTCATGGATCCAGGTTTCCATTACAATACAGTAAAAAGACAGCTTGACAGTTTCCCTCAGAAATACACTGTTGTGGCAATTACATAGTTACATCATCATCGCCAATAGAAATCATAAGTCTGTATTGTAATAAATCACAGTATATTAACTGATTAGCTGAATAACTCCAATGCATTCAGCTGATGGATACCAGTATGGGGTCATAGAAAACCCTGCACTTTTCTGGGCTGTGTTTTATGCTTTTCCAGAGCCAGAGAATTCCATATTGAAACCCTGTAGTTTTATCACAAATAGCTAAACTTGCACTCAACATTCAACTCAAAATTTGAGCCATAATCCCCTTTGCGGGTAGATAACCAACTTTATAACTTATTTCCTGCCTTTATTTTTTTACAAATAACTCAAGATGGCAAACATATGCAACACATTTTTCTTGTCTTATTTTCCCCACAACAACCTTGTGTGGTGAGCTGGGCTGAGAGAGAGATTGGCTTTTATAGCTAAGGCAGAACTAGAACTCATGATCTCCCACTTTCTAGCCCGGTGCCTTAATCAATAGACCAAACTGGCTGTGTATAAATTTGATTAATAAATAATAAATAAAATTTGCATTTTCTGAAATCAGTGATAAGCCAAGGGCATATTAATAAACGGTAATTGCAGGAATGGGGAAAAAGGGCAGAAATCTCCATAGTGTTGAGGTTGTTTCTAGACTTACCTAATTCCTATAGTCTTTTTAGAAGACACACTGGAGATGTGACGTAGAGCTAAACAATTAGGGGATGTCATTTTTCTGGGCACTGTTTTGGGAGTCGGTGTTGGAATTCCTGAGGTATGTCGACCAACAGACATGGGCAATGTAGAATGCCTTCTGTCTGGAGTCCGTAAAGAAGGCTTCACAGCAGAGCAGGATTTTAATACAGTTCTTTCTAATTGTTTGACAGGTGTGGAAACTGCAATATTGCTACAAAGATTAAGAAAACATGAGGAGTTTAGAAACCTAAAATCACAACTAAAAGAGTCCTTATTTTAGTAGTCGTTTCATGTTATGTTCAAGATATTTTAAATATTAGGAGGGTAACATATCACAGTGGTTCCAAAAGACATACAGATAGTCCTTGTTTATCAATAGTAATTGGGACCAGGAATTACAACAATAAGCAATGCAGTTACTAGGCATTATGTCAAAGGGCCCTGCCAACTTATGACGGCAGTTCTGGCAGATCCAGTTGGGCAAATCCCATGCAGTCACAGTATCCCAGGGTCACACAATTGCCATCTGCAACCTCCTGCCGGCTTGTTTGCTTGTTAGAAACTGGCAGGAAAGTCGCAAGTAGTGATCATGTAATCATGGGACGTTGTGACATTGTAATCATGAGCCATTTGCTGAGTATCCAAATCACAATCATGGAGAGGCTGTGATGGCCACAACTATGAGGACTGCCCTAAGTACCTCTTGTTCAACATCATTGTAAGTTTGAATGGTTGCTGCACAAGTGGTCGGTCAGCAAGGACTACCTGTATTTTACAGGGTTCCAAGTCAGATACTGCCCCCAAACCATGGATAATTAAGCTTAACAATTATTTAGTGTAATATTTGAACTGGCAAACCTAAAGTTATACTGTGCCTTGCTAATTGCCTAGCCCTCTTATTATTTGAAGTTTCTAACAAGCTTGTAGTTCTCTGCAAATTGCAAAAACAGAACTTACCTAAGTATATGGATATTAAACATCGCAGGATAGCTTGACAGGGTCATTGTTAGTTTTCACAGGAAATTAAACAATTTGGATTCTATCAACACCCAAACACAGTTTCTAATCAATTATGTTACAGAACAGTTCAGTGAACATTAACAATTGCAGTGGAATTCATTAGCTATCATCATATAGAAATACCTTTCAATATTGCTACCAGATAATACTGGATTTGATTGCAATACTCTGGTGGCTTCATTTTCTGAAAATACATATAAGCAGAAAACACAGTTGAAGCATATTAATTTTCTTAGACACATAAATATTCAACTGCTTAATTTAATCCTTTTTGGCCAGCATATACAACAGCATGTTGAGCAGAATCAACACTCTCCAGAAGTTAGCATAATTTACTGCATTAAAAACGATTTCCTTACCTCGCTTTAAGTTTGGAGCTGCTATTTTAGAGTTTAGTTTAAGACTTGAATTTGTACTTGCATTTCCTAATGTGTTTTTCAATAGTAATTTCTGAAGATTAGAATCTGAACCTTTCTGCAGATTACTGCTTGCACTTTCAGATGTCAGGGAAGCTTTATAGTTGGGTATATTCACAGGATTTCCTTTAGCACATCTGGGTGTGAGTTGTTTTCCAGATGCATCAGAGTGGGCAGCATTCACTGAAAATCCTTTCATAGGTTTAACTATGGAAATCTTGCTTGTTACAGAAGAGCGCCTAGAGATGTCTGCAGGAGCTTTTGTAACACTTGTTTTGACTAGGAAATAAGAAGACAGCAGATTGCATTATCATTGTTGTAGCCAAACCTTTTTTAAAAAAAAAAACAGGCACCAGTCCCTGCTACAATGACCTTATATTCTGGATGGCAATAAACATATGTTTGTATATGAAATCACAAAAATAATATTGTGCGCTTCTGGTGCAAACTGTACCCCTCTCAGTACAGATGTTTGTCATGATGCTGCAAGCGTGAACGAAAGGAAAAATAGATTGAAGCATTCCATAAATTCTTGGAGAGATAGTATTTTATAAGTGATCAGTCTGGTTGGACTAGAGCAGGGGTAGGCAACCTTGGCTCTTTTATGACTCGTGGACTTCAACTCCCAGAATTCCTGAACCAGCCAAGCTGGCTCAGGAATTCTGGGAGTTGAAGTCCATGAGTCATAAAAGAGCCAAGGTTGTCTACCCCTGGACTAGAGCTACTGTACCCCAATATCCTTCACCCAACTTCTTGAAGCAGTGCAGGAGGATACTACCGTCACAAAGGTATCTGAAGTCATGTAAGAAAATAGGAATACTTCCTTGCTGTGTCGTCCATCTGGGTCACCAGGGTTATTTGTGTCTTAAAATAGCACCTGAACCTAGGTTTTTTTTACTATGAACATAGAAATCATTTTTAAGACATTACCTATGCAATCAAACCATGAGTAATTCAGCCTCAGATCTATATCATTCTTATAGATACTAATTTGATCCTAACAAATGAGGTTTACTCAGTCACAATGCAGATGAAGATACAGCAGTGATTTATTATATTTGTCTTTTATGTTCTGATAAATTTACACAATTTTAACATATTTAAATTTCAGATGTTAAATTTCTCATTTTTAAAACGCTGTTGAAGAATTTACTCAAGAGAAGCATCACTGTCATACTTCAACACATATTTTGTCTTCTGTGAATAGCTGTGGCTCCTGCATTCCCCACTCAGTGTCCAAGTCTGATTACTTAAACATGTTTTCATTAAGTTACAGTTCCCAGTTCCACACTATGCACTAGAATCAAACGACAATTAAGTAATTACCATTTCCTCTTTTAGGAGAAATTGACAGACTTGAATTCAAACTTGAATTCATGCTGGAAATAGAGGACGAGGAGGAAGATGAAGTATTTCTTCGCATATGAACATTATTAGGAGGTTTCAGTTGTCTTGTCTTCATTTCCAACTGTAAAGACAATGATAAATGATTTGGCTGTATGCCATAAAAATATAATCAGGTATATTGGTCTTACCATTGTGCTTTGAATTTTATCCTCATCAAATTGCAGCTCTCTGCCTGGGTAATTTCAATTATTAGCACATGCTCATCTCTTCCACTCTATTATAGCAGGGGTCCCGAACCCCTGGTCCACAGTCTGTTGCTGGGCTGCAGCCTCTTGGGAACCGGGCCAAGCAAGCGGCACAGACACGAAACCATGTCCTCTCCCCCTCCTGAAGGTTAGTGAACGCTGCATTATATATAGCATATGGATTTTCTTCTGTTTAGTACAAGAACCGAGGTCAAATTACACAGAACTTACTACTTTACTACTTTGCAAATTACATTTCTGCATCAATGGATTTTTTTTGCCACGTTGATTCATTGCATGGGAGAAAATCTAAAGAGCTTTCAAAGACACACCAGTTAAAATGTATTTTTTAATTAAATTTTTATGTCCCCATCTTACTGACACAGAGATTCTGAGCAGCTTACATTATGCTAAAAAGTACTTTCAGATAAAATATTGAAATGGCAGATATTTCAACATCCAAATCCAATTAATGATTAATTAAACAGTGTTCACCTTGGTGGGAGTAGGAAGCGTTCTCTTGCTTTGCATGGATGAGTTGGTAGAAAATGACAATTCTCCTGCATCCGAAGCCATGCTTGATTTGTCAGAGAGCAAATCTTCAGATGATCCCATACTATTTGAATAAATGCTGTTGGAAGAACTAGGCAATTGTCCTTGTTTAGGCTGCAAGATTTGGATTTGAAATATTTTTAAAACAAATATTAGAAATATACCAAAATCTCACATTCTTTCAGTTAAATGAAAACTGTCTTGAATAGTTCTGCCATCAAACTATAACCAGACCAATAGTTAAGGGGAATCAGACGATGTGTTATTAGAATGCAAATATTAAACATTCCAATATTTTGAAATCCAATTCATTTATGCTCCCTCTACTCCCTTATGTATACAACTGTCTGAAATACAGTTGAAAATGTAGACTGTATTGAAAAGCATTTTTCTCAAGTAATACTGAATAGTGCACATTGAATCAGCATGAATTCAAAGATACATTTAAGTCATAACTTGATGAACATAATGGTGTGACCTGGTCAACCTTTGGGATGACTTTGAATTGAAAAAGGCAGGTCTTCTGCTTTGCATTATCTCTTCTTATGAAGACATAGCTCCTTTCTGCTGCTGCCCCACTCATAGTGGCATGCCAGTTCATATTCATGTGCCATAATCAGGCACAAAAAAATGGTTTGGGAAAATCTGAACTAGAACCTTTCAAGGTCTCTTTAGATTAAAGCAGAACAAACTACATTTCAAGAAATTTGTGGGAGCAGCTGATAAACCATCTTAAAAAACCTGTCTCTCTTCCTTGGCATCTATAATGTTTTGCTTCCTCCCCCCCCCCCCCGCCCCGCAGCAATCTCCAAGTTAAGATTCCATTTCAAATGTCAGGCTAAATGCATTTTTGCAGTAACCCCATTAAGCATTTCAATAACCAATAAATTACACACCAGCCTCAAACTATGTCTAGCAACACCCATCACTTTAACCTCACATTCTGACCAACCACAGAAATATGCAGATATTTTAGGTTCAAACAATAACCTTAAAAATCAGGAGCAAAGAGCCGCGTGCTTTCTCAAAAACAGAAACAGACATATTAACAAACCCATAGATTTAAATACAAATTGGACAGAAAATTCTATTCTAATTAGAATTAGATTCTAATAGCGTGACACAACTTAAAGCTTAGATGTAATGTAAAAGAAAAATCTTTACCTCGCCTGCTGCTAAGTAGCTGTTATTCCTAAGTGCAGGTGATGTTTCTACAGTCTGAAATTTGCTTCTTTTTTTAAGGTTTGTGTCATTCTTTGCATGGGCTGAGGATACAGTGTGCATTTTAGGTAGCTTATTTGTTTTAGCAGGACTTGGTGTGTTCAGAGACACTCGGGGAGAACATGGGCGGTCCCTTGTTGTAACAGGTTGCCCTAAACGCTTCTGAAGTGAAGGCAGCAGTTGACTGCTTGGGCTTTCCCATATACAGTAGGTCTCTCTTCTAGTGGTTGTTGGTGTTTTATCTGTCACTATTTCTTTTTCAAGGATTTTCAGTTTTGACTTTGATTCTTTCACAAACTTTTCAACGCCCTCTGTCTTTTCCCCCTTCAGATGAATAGTATTATTTTTTTCTCTTTTGTTTCCACTTTTAAGCTGGAAAGCTAGCAAGTGCGCTTCTTTAAATATTTCCACAAATTTATCTCCTGCAGGAGGGCTCCAGGTTGGATCGTATGTCAGAGATTGAATTTTCTTTTGACTCTCTTCATGGGATTCAAGGCACACAGCAATACATTTTTCTTTATGTCCCACTGGTCCAACAAAAACTTCATCTTCATTTTCACTATGATAGAGAGAAATTAAGTCAGATAACTGCACGCTTTACTCTGTTCTTAACGTACCTTGATTTTGAAACTAATGTTACCTTGTGGGAGACAGTGAAAGGTCAAAATCAAATTTTTCTTCAGTCAGGAGGTAAAAATCTGAAATTACAATAGAACATCATAGATTGCTATTATAACACTTATAACGTTTATTGGAGTTGCCTTATTGGTGATATGGGTGGCATATAAATTTAATAAACATACATCTGGGATTCACTTTTTGCTATAGGAACCAAATTATTATTCCGTAAACCAGAGGTCTCCAACCTTTTGGGCACCAGGGACCGGTTCCGTGGAGAGAGGTTTTTCTGCCGACTGGAGGGTGCGTGGTTTTGTGTCTTGCCTGCATCCCACGGATGGGGCTTTGTTTGTGTGGACCGGTTGCTGGCATGCCGCAGCCCGGTACCAGTCCACGGACCAGGGGATGGGGACCCCTGCCGTAAACCTTCACATTATTGTATCATGTAGCCTCAAATAGGCATTGTTTTAATGAACTTTCAATTTAATGGATTGACTCTGCTTAACAGATATTCAGAGGGTTGAAATATTTATTTATTCATATTAATTGGATGAATGCCCAACTCACTTGGAGTTACTCTGAGAGTCATATAGCAATACATCAAGAGTAGCGACTGAGGAAAGATCCGGGCAGAAAAGATTTGGAATTGGTGGCATATGCTTCACAAGGAGCTGCTAAGAGGTTGGAGAAGATAACATATTTAATGCTTATTGTATTCATCAGCTTTCCCTTATCAATTGTTAGACTACTAAACCCTCAATTTAACAAACATTCCCTATTACCCACTGAATCAAGGATTTACCATATAGGGGTTTTCCTTTGCTGACGTTCTCTGTAACAATAATTTTGCTCTTTATGTATTTTTAAACAAAACACTGTACAAATTTAATCCTATGATTCAAAATTGATATCTGAAAAGGTAATTCCTTCTATAATCTGTTCAATGTATAAATTAGCTCCAAAATCATTTTGTAAAATACTTAGGAATCCTTTTTGGCATATGCTATAACAGTATATGCCAAAAAGAGGCAATTCAATGACAATATTAAATGTAGTATGAACATTTAAAAAAAAAGGGAAAGCAAAAAAAGACATCTGTTCTAGCTGAGCCATTCTCTCCAATCAATTGGCAAGAAGTATTCCAATGTTTATTTTAAAAATAGTGTTTTTTTTAATTTATAATTAGTAATTGGTGTGAAAGCTACATTAATAGAATTTATAATAAAAAAGTATTTGCTAGCAAGTCAGCTTCTTTTGAATTTATATCCTAAAGTTTCAAGGCAAGAAGGAAGTGTCTACATATAGCAAATGGCTCAATTAAAACATTAACATTAACAGTAAGCAAATGTAATCATAAGGTAAATAAAATTACCTTTGGTTATTTTTATTAGGGATTTTAAACACTATACAGGTAGTCCTCAATTTACGACAATTGAGCCCAAAATTTATGTTGCTAAGTGAGAAATTTGTTAAACGAGTTTACCCCCATTTTATGACTTTTCTTGCCACATTTCTTAAGTGAATCACTGCAGCTGTTAAATTAATGACACGGTTGTAAAGTGAATCTGGCTTCCCCATTGACTTTGCTTGTCATAAGGTTGCAAAAGTTGATCACATGACCCCCAGGACGCTGCAACCGTCATAAATGTGAGTCAGTTGCCAAGCACCTGAATTTTGATCACATGACCATGGAAATGCTGCAATGTTCATAAGTGGGAAAAATGGTCATAAGTCACTTTTTTCAGTGCCATTGTAGCTTTGAACGATCACTAAATGAACTGTTGTAAGTGAAGGACTACCAAGAATTTGCAGACTGATCAAGAATAGATGTAGTGGGATGTCCTGGATATAGAAAAGGACAAGCTAGAGGAAACTACCCTGTCATGGATCTCTCAAACTACCGTATTTCTCCTACCTTCAAGTGGACTTAGATTGATTTTGGGACCTTTATGTAAAAGTCACAACAGAATAATTAGGAAGACACTTTATGACATATTGTTTTAACACCTACCAGTAGAAGTAGAAGTAACTTCTGTTGTTTTACTTTCTGAATCCAATGTTTTTCTGTCTTCCATAGTGTCACTGCAAAACAGTTTCACATCTCATGTTAGATATTAAATAATTCAAACTATCACATTGTTTGCCAAAAATTGAGCAGCAATGATAAAAATGATCAATGAGCTGTTATAATACCAACACATTTCTGTCTTGCACTATAAGAAAGTTTAAATATTCCAAACATATTATTAATAGCCTAATTGATTGAAGCTTGGTTCTTCTTCTGTTTAGCATTTACATCCATCATATGTACATCCATCATTATTTATTTCTACTGTTTAATCTAATATGACAGCAGAGGTATACTACCGTATAGCAAATATCCTGGTTTTGATAGGAAGCCCAAATGAATAAGTATTCCTTTTTCTGCATTTTACAGATAAATTAGAACACATTTTAAGAACCTGAAGCTTTGTATAAGACAGATTAGAGTTTGTTTTTAAGATCTGAATTTTTACACCAAAGAATTTTTCTGTGCTTACTCCCACTAAGAATTTTTGCAGCAAATGTTATAATGGGAATTCTAGCCTCATATAAAGCAATTTATTTTTAAAAAATCTGGGCAGCTGCTGCCATGGAAACTGGAGATTTCAAATATGTTACAACAGTGTAATATTAGGATATATTTATATATCAGTAAACCTGATTAGGCAATTCAATTTGTGCTACAAATTTAAAAGCATTTTCAGAGAGCAATGTTACAGGTCACTCCTTTAATAACAGTACAATCCTTTAATACCATATTAAGCAAAGATAGTAAAGCTGATCACAATTTGGCTTCATAACATTTAAGATGCATCTTTGCTTAGCTTTTAGATATGGAATAATATTTTCAAGTTAGTTTTTTTCATTGCTTTCTATCTATGTTCTATTTGAACAACAGTGGAGGAAGAGTCTTCCTGCAATAAATTGTCCATTTCCTAGCTAAATTCCTTTCTCTTCTCTAGTTTCATTGAAAAATGTGAGATTATAGCATTTAAGAACTAATGCATATGTACAGTTCAAGAAAGTTCTATCATTTGGTTTGGCTATAAAACCATCAGGAAAGCAAGATCTACTTTCATCCGAAGCCCTTCAGCTTTTTGGATACTCGCATTTTTATAAATAAGATCTAAAGGATCATCTTAAGAACTTACTTTCAAGCCAATAAAACTTCGTGTTTCAGTGTTTCTCAACCTTGGCAACTTTACGATGTGTGGACTTCAACTCCCAGAATTCTCCAGCTAGTGTTGCTAGCTGGAGAATTCTGGGAGTTGAAGTCCACATATCGTAAAGTTGCCAAGGTTGAAAAACACTGTGTTAGATAGTAGACCCTTTTAGAACACTATTTTTCAACCTAGGCAACTTTAAGATGTACGAACTGCAACTCCCAGAATTCCTCACCCAGGATGGGAATCTAGGAGTTGAAGTTCACACATCCTAAAGTTACCAAGGTTGGAAAACCCTGATTTGGAACCTTTTTAGATTGAAGCAATACATGTTCAGCAATATACAGCAGAATAAATTTTGCAGGCGTCAAAACAGCAAAAAATCTTTCCCTCGAAAGAATCAGATTGTTCTTTATATCTATAGTGTCTCTTGCGATTAGGTGCCTTATAAATTGAATAAATAAATAAAAGTAGACAAATCCCATCGCCTTTTGCGGGGAGGTGACTAAAGATCCCATTACGTTTCCTGCTCTAATAAACTGCCCTCTGCCACTTTTATATTCCATATCCCGCCCAACCACCCCCCAGGCTTTACGTGCGCCCTCACCACCAGACCAGCTACCCCTACAGGGCCCTTCGTCGACCGTTCACGAATAAAATGGACACTCCTCGGAGGATGAGCATCTAGTCCGGTTTTCTTGTCTGAGCTGGGCAAGGTTTCGCTACGGCACCGCTTGTCGCTTGCATACAGCCCGAAAGCCGCTAAATGTAACCCCTCAACCTCGCGACTAAATTCGAATTCACCTCCGAAGGGAATCAAAGGAAAACTCCATTCTTCTCCTTGGAGTTATCCGCAATTCCATTTGAAATGGCCGCTCAACCCACCTCTCCAATCACTTTCTTCCATTTCATTGGTTGATTTAAATAACGTCACAGACTATTACCCAATTAGAGGAAAAAATGAGTTTCCGCCCCGCCTTATTCTGCTTTAGTGCAACGTGGAACGTGTAGTTTTTGCCATTGACCTTCTCTCCTGCCAGAGCGGCGCTTAAAATACTTAAAACACTCGGAGATCGCTGTAGAAAAGACCATAGAGTTTGGGGCGTGGGGAGGTGGGGGAGTTGCCTTGCCTAACTCTATGTTAGAGTTAGCCTTCGATTATAAGCTTGGGACAAACACAACGAATTACTGCGTCCCCTGACAAGGTCCCCCTGATTTCAAGCGCTGGCTTCACAAAATTTAGGTTGCTGCATTGCTTCCGCCAATACATAGGAACTGGGGAAGGAGGAGAGTTTTGAATTAAAAAAAACAGTCCATTTTTAGCTTAATGTCTGTTTTCAGCCCGTATTTTAGCTTTATGCCTGTTTTCAACATAGATTAGAATGAGAGCACTATGTCATTTTGAATCACTGAAGTTGGGGCACATATGTTGTATAATATACATGACCACTAGGTACAATCAGTGTCCTAGATGTTGCCATGAATTATGTATCAGCTTCATCTTGCAGTCACCTCCCAACGTTTCTTAAGTGCCTTCAAAATGACTTTGTCAACAAAGAGGTGCAGAATCATGATTACTCCGATTAAATTTTCAGTAGCTAACTACACCTTAAGTTGAAACAATTTTGTGTTTTCTCTAGAAAGTGTCAAATATCCTCTGCACCACAATTAATTTGTTTTTAATATCGCCCAAGCCTACACCTCTGTTTTTGTTCTGATTACAAAGTTAATGTTAGTTAGAGCAGAACCCTTTTATTTTTTGGCTTGGAATGTGAAACTTCAAAAAAACTAGAGCTTTTCAAAATGTGATTGTCCACCAACATGAAACCAGATGACTTATGAAGAACTTGGCAGGCATATATGACTGTTAGATAGGCCATTGTCAGTCTTCATATCAAAAATCCTCTGCAGCTGATCTGTTTATGCCTCTAGTCTAGTGCCTCAGTCATCTGGGCCCTAACAGAATACCAGCTAAGAAATACAGAGCTTGATTATGAAAATAAATGTGGCCTCCTCCAATATATGGTAAAGGGAATAACATGCAAGTTATTGGGAAAGGAAGAAGCATAGTATTTCTATCAGAAAAGAAAAATCCAAAATAGAGATCTATTTTTCTTAATGGAAATATTTGAATGGATGAATTAAATTAGCAATATTTATAGAGAATAGTCAGGCAATTTTGTACAATATCTTGGACACCTAAAGCATGTTAAAACAGGGATACCCAGCTCAATATGTACATAGTTATAGGTAGGGCTTTTTTTCTCATCGAACGCCCAGAACGGAGTTCCGGCACCTTTTTTGGATGGAACCTTGTAGGGTAGGCAAGGCGGGTTGTATGATGTGTCTGAGTTCCGGCACTTTTTTTTTTTTTTAGAAAAAAAGCACTGGTTATAGGAACACGATTATGTTATTTTTATATTTGTCTCTTCCATTCAACTTTGTATGATTCTTGGAAACTGCCTGGACAAGTCCCTGCAGTTTTATTGGCAAGGTTTTGTAGAAATGATTTGCCACTACCTCCTTCCTAGGACTGAGAGAAAGGGACTGACCCATGATCACCCAGCTGGCTTTCTGCCTAAAATGGGACTAGAACTCACCTCACTAGTCTTTAAAAATCTGCCTATTTCCAGCTTAGGAGGAGAGCGACATTGATTTATGGTGGTAAGATGTCAGCAACCTGGTAGTATCTTTTCTAGTTAACAATCATTAAAAACCATAAGGATGTATTTAATAAAATCTGTGAGTTGGAAAAGATGCTATCAGACTCCTAATTTTTTTGCCTATGTCCATGTAATGCAGATAATTTCACATAATACCTGTTGTCCCCAATTTGGGTCTGAGCCCGGTGCTGAGGCCGATGAAGAACACCAGATACGAGGTATAGGTTTTGTTTCCTTTTATTGAAGTGCTTCAGCAAAAGGGGATCCCAGCCAGCAAAATGCCACAACCCAGAACAAAGGATTCAACAAGCTTTTATACAGTTTTTCAAGGTGGGATATAGAAACATTGTCTAATAGGCATTCTGAAAATTATCTAAAAGGTCCTCTATTTGCTCTATGTCATCCCTATTTCTAAGTCTTAACTAATAAACATTTGAAAAGTTATCTAACAAGTATTCTATTGGTTCCGTAAGGTCACTGGCCCTTGGCAAAACTTGAGAAAACATTAAAAAATCCAATCATGAAAACTCAAGCAGAGGCTTCTTACAGCACTTTATTTTCTTTCTTTCTTTTTTCAAAATCTCAACATAATTTTTATTAGTTTTTTAAATTTTTACAAAAAAGACACATAATAATAACTCAACCGAAAATTAACATGTACTACATTTTCCAAACAATTAATATAACTGCTCGGCACCCCCACCACCACATCCCCCTATCCCTAACCACCTCCTTCCTCTTACCATCTACCTACTTTCCTCTCACTCCTCCTCTACTTCTCCACCCACCATCTCTACCCCCACTCTTACCTCCTCTTACCAACTTCCTACTTACCTCTACCTTCACTCCTCTTTCACTCCTCCTCTTACCCACCAGATGTGGTGCCAAGAGGCCACCCGAGCAACCCCTTAATATATATTCTTACATATTCGTACATATCGCCAACCCCGATTACAGTTGAGAAAACATAATATATAAATTATGAATACCCTCCCACCCACCCTCCCCGACTTCCCAGAGTGAATACAGGGTAAAAACACAAGAAAACCCACTAAACTACTTATTATATAAATCCAACATATAAATATTTAACTATATGCTAAATATAATTACTTCAATTGATATTTCCCTTGTATATAATCTATCCATTTTTTCCAATCCATCATAATTTTTTCATTTGAGTGATCCTTCAGATATGCGGATATCTTGGCCATTTCTGCCATATTTATAACTTTTAATGTCCACTCTTCAATAGATGGTAATTCAGACGTCTTCCAATATTGTCCCACCAGTAATCTTGCTGCAGTAATCAAGTTCAAAATCAACTTAGTCTCTACAGTCTTTTATGATACCAAGCAAAAACAACTGTGATGAAAATTCAACACGCTTTTTCAATATATTTTGAAGAATCCACCATATTTTTATCCAAAAAGCCTTGATTTTTTTACAAGTCCACCAAACATGAAAATAAGTAGCGTCCATAGATTCACATCTCCAACACTTGGGTTGCACATCTGGGTACATAAATGATAGTTTTTTCGGGTCTAAATGCCATCTATAAAACATTTTATAAAAATTTTCTCTTAAATGTTGTGCTTGCGTAAATTTTACATTTTTCACCCATATCTTCTCCCATGTTTCCATCGTAATTGATTGTCCAAAATTATGTTCCCACTTAATCATGCAATCCTTAACTAATTCAGTTTCAGAATCAATTTCAATTAATGCAAGCTATTCCTTCTTCCCTTAACCTATTTAATGGTTTCAATAATAAAGAATTCCCTTCTTTAATTAAGAGTTTCTCATAAGACACCAAATCTTGAATTTGTTGTCTATTTATACTCTCTATTGCATGCCTGGGAACTGTCCAAAGTGGAATCTTTCCATTTAACTTGTAATGAAACTTTTTCCAGACACGCAACAGAGCATTTCTCAATAAATGCTCTTTAAAACTCCTGTCCACCTTTTTATCATAAACTAAATATGCATGCAGCCCATACAATAACCCGTACCCTTCTATATTCAATATCCTATCCTTAGTTAAATTAATCCAATCACTTATTGCTACTAAAACTGCAGCATAATAATATAACTTAAAATTGGGCATTTTCAAACCACCTCTCTCCCTTGTATCTTGAATAATTTTTAATTTAACCCTTGGTTTCTTGCCATTCCAAATAAATCTATTGATACCTTTCTGCCACTCCTCTAGGTTCACATCCTTTTAAAGTATTGGTAACATTTGAAATAAGAATAAAAATTTCGGCAATACGTTCATTTTGATTGCAGCTATCCTACCCAACATAGATAATTGTATTTTTTTCCATTTCTCCAATTCTATTTGTATCTTATTCCATAAAGATTCATAGTTATTCTTATATAGTTTCCCATTAGAAGCTTCTATATAAATTCCTAGATATTTAACTTTCTTAACTATTTCACAACCCGTTATTCTTTCCAAATCTTGTTTTAATTTGTCATCTAAATTTTTAACCAACATCTTTGTCTTAGATATATTTAATTTAAAGCCTGATACCCTTCCATAATTTTGAATAATCTCCATCAAGCTCTGAGCCGACTGTATTGGTTGAGTCAATGTCACAAGTAAATCATCAGCAAAAGCACCTAATCTATAATCCTGTTGTCTAATCTGTATACCTTTTAGTTCATCTGAAGCTCTAATCCTATTCAATAAAACCTCTAAGGTTAAAACAAACAATAAAGGGGATAAAGGACAACCCTGCCTAGTACCTTTCTCTATATTAAATAAATCTGTTAGTTGCCCATTCACAATAATCTGACCTTTTTGTTTCTGGTAAACTGCTGATATAGAATTAATAAACTGATCCCCCATTCCCATCTTAACAATTAATCTTTTCAAAAATAACCAATTCAGTCTATCAAAAGCTTTCTCCGCATCCAAAAACATAAGAACTGCAGGCACTTGAATATGCTTATCCAAATATTCCAATATGTTAATAAGTTGTCTAACATTAGTTTTCATCTGTCTCCCTTGTAAAAAACCAGTTTGGTCGGAATGAATTATTTGTCTTAAAACTGTCATTAATCTATTAGCCAAAATTTTTGCAAAAATCTTATAATCCGTATTTAACAATGAGATAGGTCTGAAATTTTCTACTTGAACATTATCTCTTCCCTCTTTAGGGATCAAAGAAACATAAGCCGTTTTCCATGAAGGTGGTACCCGACCACCCTCTTGTATATTTACAAATAACTCTCTGAGAGGTTCCACCATTTCTTCTTGGAGATACTTATAATAAATCGCTGTTAAACCATCAGTCCCAGGAGATTTTCCCATTTTCAATTGATTAATCACTGCAATAATTTCTTCTGATGTAATCAAAGCATTTAATCTATCTCTTTGTTCATTAGTAATTTTTAAAACATTTTCATTTTGTAAAAAGGCATCTATCTCATTCTGTTGTACTTTCTCTTCGGAATACAACTTGGAGTAGAATTCTAGAAAAGCTTTTTTAATAATTTCTTGTTGAAACACTTCTTTCCCCTTGTATTCTATTTTCTCAATTATACGAGATTTTTGTTTTTTCCTTAATGTATAAGCCAACCATCTGCCAGGTTTATTAGAATTAAAAAATGTATTGTGTTTAGCATATTGTAAATTCCTGGCAACTTGATCCGTCATCAACAAATCAAATTGTTTCCATAAAATCTTTATCCCTTCTTTAATATTTCTATCATCTGGTTTCTTTATTAATAATAACTCTTTTTTCCTTATTTCCTCTTCTAACTCTTTTCTTTTTTCCTCTTGTTTACGTCTATACCTTTTATTCATATCAATTAAGATCCCACGCATATAAGCTTTACTAGAATCCCACACCATTTCTATTGTCGTTTCCCTATTCATATTTAACATAAAAAATTCCTTCATGGCCTTTTTACATTCCTCCACATTTATATCATATTTAAACAAATTTTCATTAATTCTCCAAGATCTTCTAGGCGACTGGCCAGTCATTAATTCCATCATAACCGGATTGTGATCTGACAAAACGTTAGGTAAAATTTTAACTTTCTTTAACCTAAGAATAAAATCAGTAGTAGTTAATATAAAATCAATTCTAGAAAATGATTGGTGTCTATCAGAAAAGAAAGTAAACTCTTGATCCATGCCGTGTCTTTCTCGCCATATGTCTATCAAGTTAAAATCATCCTTAATATCAAAAAAAGATTTAGGCAAGGTAGAACGCGATTGCGGAACAGATGAAATCTTTTTCTTATCTAAGCAAACATCAAAAATACCATTCCAGAGATACAATATAGATGGGAGGCTCCAACTGGACTTTCTTTATTTTTTCAGAGTAATAGATACCGCTTGACCTCAGTTGCTAAAGCGAAAGATTTTTTTGAGAACATATTGAGGGGTGGTAAACCCCCGTCTCCAAGATCGAAAAGGGCAGACTACGCAAAAGATATGGAATCATCACAAGTTATGGAATTACAACCATTGTCAGCATCAGGACTTGATAAAGGAGTATTGGCTGAGCAGCCAGTGCAGTGTATTGATATTTTTCAACCTTTGGAGGTAGAGAAGGCTAAAGAGCAAAGGCAAACACGCTTAGCTACTAAGCGTATGGAACAAAGAGAAAAAGAACAGCCAGTTTCTACAAAGCAAGTTGTATCTACATCTCCGGAAGCCATGGGAGCAAGACCTAAGAAGAAAGTGGTGGAAGAAGTTAATTTGGCCTTGCAAAAGCTTTCACAAACTGGTCATGTCAAATAAATATTTGACATGGAATGTGAATGGTTTAAATTCTCCACAGAAAAGGAAGAAGATATTTCATTATTTGAAGCAATGTAAAAATGATGTAATTTGTCTACAAGAAACACATATTAGAATTTTGGATCAGAAATATCTGATAAATAATAAGTTGGGCTTACATTTTGTGGCAGCATCTTCAGAGAAAAAAATGGAATTGTTATTTATGTTAAAAATCATATAAGAGCTAAATTAATAGAAGCAGATATTCAAGGCAGATTTTTAGCTATTGAAATTTTATTAGACGGGAAGAAAGTTCTTTTGATGGGTATATATGCCCCAAATCAACAACAAGGCACATTTTATAAGTTATTACATAAAAAATTAATACAATTGGATTATAGGTCTTGTATTTTAATGGGAGATTGGAATGGTACAGCACTTTATTTTCAATCGAAATAAGTTCTGGGTGGGAACACAATCTGAACACTGGCAGCATTGCGTTCAGAAGTGCCACACTTAGAAAGTTAGTAGCATTGCTTTATAAATTTTGTTAGCCAATGGAAATCAGACAACAGAGTCATTACATTATAAAGAAGACATCAATCATTCCTGTACACTCCCTTATTTCCTCCTTCAGTACATCCCATCCGTGTACATGTTTCCCATGCTTGCATGAAATTTGTAGGACACAAACACTGACTGCAGAAGTAAGATAGCAATAGTTAGGCTAAACAATTTCTTTTTGTTCCAGTTACAGGACCCTTCAGCTCTATTTCAGCCCTATTCCTAAAAGTTAACTAATAGGCATCCAAGAACAATTTTAGCAAGTCTTCTATTGACTCTGTCTTAGCCCTATTCTTTATCTTAGCAATATATCTTGTATGACAGTCAGCTATTGTTTTCTGCATTGAAAGGGACCCCACCTGTCCCCAATCCCCTTTCCTTTATCTTTGCTATGCGGGCCTTGCAAATACACATTTCCTCCCTTCCGAGTTCATGCCATAACCTTGCATTTTTATAGCAAATGACCCTACAGCAAATAGCCTATCAACCTCAGGGAGAAATAATATTGGAGACTTGAGCTATAACACAATCTTTATATTCTAGGGTGCATATATTTTCTTTCATCCAGATGCAACTGTTGAAAGAAAAATCTTCATCAGTCCAAGCTGGAAATAAACAACATGGAGACTGCTTTAGAAAAAAGGTTATAGTTTATTAAAGAGGAGAGCCAGACAGAAAGATGGCTCTGGAAAAAAAGTGACCACATGGAGCAGAGTGGGGGGCTTTTATATCTTCTTTGGCTCTTGAGGTTGTTTCCTGTTCCTGTTTGAGGCTTTGTATTTCCTGTGTCATGTACTTTGACCTGAGTGAGTGTGCTCTTTTGATATTGGTGGGTTATTCTGATCCAGAACTAAGATGCTTTGCAATTCCAGATCATACAGATAACTCAATAAAGATGATTGTAAAATAGACATTTATTCAGAAATACTTGCAGTTATGTTTGTTTCTTCTGGATATTGTACATCTGTTCATCCTTATATAGATAAGAAATCAATAATTCCTCCATACCAACTTCTAGCGTGGAATGGGACCATCTGAATCCTACGGTGGTCCTATGCTTATCTCAGACAAAGAACATTCCAAACTGGCACGTAGCCAGGATATCCTGTGATAAGATTAGTAGCTCCTCCTACTGACCTGCTAACATGATAGCTGACTGAATAGCTAAACTACATTACCCATAAGCCATCCTTTAAGGAGACAGCACTTAACCCAATAAATGCCAAACATTCTAACATACAGATCTATCTACTTGATGGGTCCAGAACATGGGTTAATCCTATTATGTCCTGTCTTAGAGTTTGGGTAGGGTATGTAGATTTTAAGGGTCTTTATCTTCCTAATCTCTTCAGTTTCTAGCTGGAAATTCTGAAAGGATTATTATATTTGCATTTCTAAAAGCTGATTTCTGCTGAGTTGTCTGGTTGGTGGGGGGGGGAGTTTCTGCCTTTTTATAGATCTTCTCCATTATTCCTTTGGGGAAATATATTCTGCTTTTTAATATTTCCCAAAATATTTCTTTCTCTGGATTCTTCCCACACAAGAAATCCTAAAAGTGATAGTGAAGTGTATGCTTGGTGTCCCTACTGGGCATTAATTTAAAACTAACTTGAAGTAATTTATGGGATGGAAACTTTCCACCCAGGACTTCATCTGGGAGTCCTTGAGATAAGCAGGAATGATTTGTTTCTTCAAATCTACAAATGCAAACGCTTGAAACAGAAAAGTGTCTACTTCAGTCAAGCTTGTGTCCCTTATTCTGCCCCCATCCCCACCCTCCTGCTCTATTCCTTTTGAAGACACACATGATATACTGTAAGTAGGGAGGACGACTTCTACTATTCCACTTTTGGAAATGAATAGATTTAGCAGCTTCTGTTTATAAAGACTGAATAGCCAGTAAGGAAAGAGAACATGAGTGTAATCATGACCTGCAACAGATCCATTGCATTTCCTGGCATTTAATACTATTTACCGGTAGTTGCGCAAAACAGCTTTTTTGCTAATAGTTTCACCAATTAATAGGCCCTTGGCTTTGGAGAAAAAAGGCACAAAAGCCATCAAGAAAGAAATGAACGTTTCTAGGAGGTAAGTGACCTGGGTTCCTAATCTGAAAGCAGGAAGCAATTCCATTCTTTACAGATGAGTTTTAGGGACTCTGCTAAGGAACTGTCTTTAGAAATACAGAATTGTTGCAAGCTTTGCCGTGACATTTGCTGGAAGATTAGACTGTGGAAGAATAGGCTGTGAACCATGGAGATTTGAGAACACAGAAGCAGAAGAAATTGAGGGTGTTGGGTGGATTACCAGATTCTTCTGTAGCTAATAACAACTACAAGGCCAGAATTTGATGGAAACAGGAAAACAGAGTTAAAGATTTTTTATATTTTCATTTTTTCTGAGCCTGCTACTTTAAGTTGAAATTCTATTACATTTATTTGCATGCAATGTTTTATTTTAAAACCAAATGTCTATTGTAGCTGATGAAAATTTTCACATTGTTAATGTGGTGTGCCCATATCCATTTAAACAGTTGAGGAAAGGAGTGGATTTCTAGCGAATCTGGTTTTCAGATGCTTTTACTCATAAAGAGATTGTACTGTACAAAGAAATTAAAAGATGTGGTATAGAAATAAGGATATTTAGGACCGCAGCACATGACATTCTCCTCTAGTCCAAGATTTATATCATGATTCTATCATTTAGCTCAGTGTTTTCTTGGCAGTAAGACAGAACTAGTTTACCTTCTTTCAAGTTACATATTTAGTTTCTCAGTACTGTATAATGTATCTGGTGAGTTCCTATCTATGCACTAACCAGGGCTTCATTATTAGGATGGCCAAGTTGGATAGATGGTGCTATTACTATGATAACACCAATACAAGTCCATTATAAACAGCTATTCCAATTCTATTTCCAAGATAAGCAGAACTACTCTTAGACCACTGCTCAAAATACATTAATCACCTAAACTCAAAGTGAAATTAATGAAACATATTCATAAGATTTTTTTTTCTTTTTTTGATTTCAATGGGACTTATGCTTCCAAGTTCCTTGGCTTAATGGAGAAAATAAGTTCACACATGTATTTAACAAGACAACAGATATATTTAACATTATATAATGCATTTGGAGATTTTTTTTGTTGCTTTCTCTCCCTTTTTTCTGTTTGTTAAATTAAAAAAAAAACACAAATAGAGCAGGATTCAGACCACAATGTTATATGTGCTTATTTTTTTCCTTCAAGTTTTACTGAATTCAGTGGGATTTATTTCCAGTCAAATTTCCATGTTTAGAATTGAGCTGCATGTATCCAGTCTGCCCATCAATTTTGTCAACAATTTGAAATTCAAATTAAATGCTGATCAGAGAATGAACAATTGATTTTTCTGTAAAGCAACAATACCTGTATTAAAAAAAAACCCATAGTGCATATAGGCACCAAATATTTGACACTTTGTGTTTTAAGATTGTAGATTTCCTGGTTGTTTTTATGAGTGTGTTTTCCAGACAATCCTGACTCCTGTTAACTCTAGGGACTAATCCTAATCCTGTTCATTTTGATGTTCATCAAGCATCCTTTAGGAGAGATGGCAGGGAAGGAAATTGCTAATGCTCAATGTTTTTATTTTGGCAGAATTCACTGTCTTTGTGCTCATCGGTCTAAACCATCAGCATATCCTGGAAAGAACTGTCACAATTCTTTTAACTGCAAACACTGGTGCGAAAATGAGCAAATAACAGTCCGCATGCTCTACATGCTGATTGTCATGGTTATTCTTATTGCAGTCTGGGGAGTATGGACAAGGAAAGATAACTGAGCTTAATCTTTTTTTTCTTTTTTTCTCTTGAGACTCAAAAACTCAAAACCCTGTTGAAGACAATAACAAAGGTAGTATTTTTAAGCGGCAATTTTTTTTTCCAAATCAGGAATGAAATTACTAATGGGTTTATACTATTTTCTCAACTTTCTTAAATGTAAGAAAAAAATGATGTAAAAGATTGTTTTGATATAAGTAATACTAATGTGTACAGCACTCTAAAATTAACTATTAAATAGCCATATTCAAAACAGTTGTCAGTAATGTTGCTGATCTTGAGATGTCTTTCAACATCATCAATGGTCTTAAATCGCATTTCAGGCACCAAAATATGGACACAATCATTAGGAAAGAATTGAGGTGGTAGATTGACTATGCAGGTGGTAGATCCAATTCAATATTCAATAAAATGCATCCTGTACAGGCTTTACTGATTATAACTCTCATTATACTCTGGGATTTAACTCTGAATTAATTAGACTATGCCCTCAAAGGTTAAATTCAGTTATTCAAAAAATGGGTAATTAAAAATAATGCTGTGATCTTTCTCCATACTATTTAATGTCAATAGAAAACTGCATAACTGGAATTTGAACCCCTGTATAGCGGTTTATGTTATTTCATTTATAGCTAAATGTGTAGCATGATTTTTACCTCAGAAAAATGAGGTTCAGTAATGCTAATCTTTTAACTCATGCAATTATTGGCCATCATGGCAAATGGCCATCCTGATTAAAGAAAACAAAGATAGCACTGTAGTCCACATTATCTGGAGGGCATTAGGAAGCAGAAAGAAGCTACAGTGACATTTTTGGGTTTCTTCATCTAATATGGGAAAGAACTCCAGGAGTCTTGCCATTTACCTAACCATTGGCATTTAGAAAATTCTTGTCCTCTCCCTTTTATCTTAACATGAATATAATACTTGCCTATAATACTGAGGGATTGGAAAGGTCAATTAATTAGCATTAGAAAAATTGTCTGAGTTCCTACAGTAAAGGTTATGTTTAAGTATGTGATTATTGTAGTATTGTTTCTTTTCTAGAGGATTGCCATTTATTGCCCAAGATTTATTCACAGAGGCCAATAACACAGGACACCAGACTTCCTAAATTGCATGACCTACTGAAGATAAAATTATGAACCTCATTATCCAGTTAATATGGTCAATATGCAGGCTGACAGAACCTGCCAAGTTAGGGGTGGTTGTTACCAGTAAGTTTAACATTCAGTTTTCCTAAAATCATAGAATGGTAGAGTTGAAAGGGTCTACAATGTTCATGTAGCCCCGGGTTTCTGAGCTTTATTATTTTTAAGATGTGTAGTGTTCAACTCCTAGAATTTTACACTTCTTAAGAGTTGCCAAGTTTGAGAAACACTGATATGGTCTGACCCTCTGCAATAAAGTATGCAGAAAAATGTCCCACCTCTTATACACTTCCAAAAATAGAGAACCCACAACCTCCGTAGGCACACAGTTCCATATTGTACAAATTTTACTGTCAGAAAGTTGTTCCTTATTTTTAAATAACGTCTAGTTATCAGCAACTTCTACCTGATTTTTCTTACATTTTTTATTGCCCTGGAAAAAGAGTTTCTGACCATCATCCCTATAACCCTAGGAATAGTTCTTACTTTCTGCCAAGAAATAACAGACAGCTGTGTCCAACACATCTGGGAACATTGGATTGGGAAAGTTTGATTTAAACAGTTTGTAGGCTTTACCAACCACAAGCTTTCCTTTACACTAGAAAGCATGACCTGAAATTTCAGCTTTTGCAGCCCCCCCAAGTCTAGAATGAGATCTAAGACCTCCAAAAGTTGTCATGAATTTATAGCTGAAGAAAATGGTTCAGTGGGTTTTAATTAAATTAATTAGAAGTACTTAACTCAAATCTAAATTAAATTAAGCTTAGTTTGTAATTTGGCCTTTCAAGTCAACTGTAGTTTGTGGCCAACAATATAATTTATAATTATGACCTCCAAGACTGTATGAATTGGAAAATATTAGCTGATGTCCTGTTATTTATAAATTTTTCACATTTTTGAACCACCCATCTCCCTCACAGATGCTCTATTATTAACTTGGCCTCCAAGGTATGCAGAGCCAAGAGGTACCAAATGGGTGCTATCCATTTTGTAGATGCTTCAAAAACTCATTTCACCTCCTAAAACATCTAAAATGATGGGAATTTTTACTTAGTGTAACTCAGCTGCGAGACTGCTGCTTTGCTGCTGCTATAAATATTATAAAGTGTGGTGGTTCAGAAGCAAATTGAATTGTGAAGGGATTTCTTTTGTGTGTGGTTTTTATGCAGGGATTCCCTGAGACCTGAACATTTATATTTCAATATTAAAAGGCAGAGAAAGGCTGCCTTAACTACTACTTCATGCTAGAAGCTGCAGATTTCTGCCCGACTCTCAAGATTTTTTACCAACATACAAGCTGGATTATCATTCTAAAGTTTTTAAAAAATCATTCAGGTTCAGTTCATCTCTTAATGTATTCCACCTCTGAGGGTAAAATTGATGAAGCATTCCAAAAGTTACAACACATTAGTTTATGTTAACTGGACTCAAGCCATTTTTCATTTATGTTCAAAAAAGGATATGATTTAAATGTACCTGCTCACCACCAGTTAGTTACCAAAAATAGCATCTTCATTTCAGCCAGCAGATGAATGATATATTCCATATGCCATTTCTTTTCTCAGGCAATGAAAACAAATCTTTAATTTTCCATGATAAAAATGTGCTACCGAGGCTGAGCTGTGTTCAAAGCTCTATATCCTTTTCTCATCCATTTCTAGTTATCATTCTTTCTTGCTCAACAAGCTTTTTAAAAGGTAACTTGTCTAAAAAAAACCTGTAAAACCAAACTTTTGCTATTTCATGTTGCCTAATCCTTCATAAGAAAACCTTGCAAATATAATATTAACGCAGTTGTAAGGTTAGGCTAGAACTATGGAGACACAAGTTCAAATTCACTATTGGAAAGCTGGGTAATACACAAATGTATTTTGTGCTAATCCTTTTTAATTTGTTTTTCAACAAGTGGCTTATGTTTCAGATTTCATGGCAATCACATACATATTGTTCTCAGCTTCTCAAACATCCCTAAGCAATAAAGAAAATTCAACACACTTTAGGTTTTGCAGGATGAATGATAGAACTTTATCATGCCCAAAATAAAAAAGCAAGATTTGGAATAAAGTGCTCCATGTTCAAAGATTAAAGCTGACAGGCTTTCCCAACCTAGCATTAGCATAATCAATGTATTGATCCTACAACCTCCAGAATTTCCAGCCAATATGACCATTGCAGTTGTATTTCAAAGACAAACAGAGGGTATCAAATTGAGAAAAACTAGATTAGGGCAATTCAGATCCAAGATTAAGGGAGAAATCTTCCTAATTATGATCTTGGCCCTATTCCATTGGTGTACTGTAGATATCAGTCTGGTGCAACCTGTATTTTCTAGCTTACTAACAAGAAGAAACCAGCTGTGGGTGATGTTCAGAAAGCTTAGGAAGAAGTACACTTCCATGACCACCCAACAAAAATAACAAGCATTTTTTTTAATTCAAAGGTGCAACAAAAACAACCACAAAAGGCTTCCCCAAAGGGAAAAAGAAAGCGGAATGAGTTATGATTTGGTAACATGGCCGTGCTATAGCAGTTATGCTTGGTTGAAACTGGAAGGTGGAACAGCTGCGATAAGACTATAGAAAAAAGAAAATTAGGGTTACAGCAAAGCAGAATTCATCTGTATTGGGTCCATCTAATCAAAGAAGAGATGATGACCTCAAGATACAAAGTTTGGCCAAGGGGCAGGAGAATAGAGTGAGATGGAAGAAACTTAACAGTACCTATGAAAACAAATGACTAGTACATCCCATTGTTATAAATATGGCTGTGGAGATGCTACAAAGAAGCAGAATCAACGTCCTGGAGAACTCAGATTAACTCTCAATTTTATCACATGGAAAGAATCTCTGTTTGGAACAGGAGTATGATTTCTATAAGACTTTCATTAGACTGAAATGAAATGAAAGCAGGGAATCAGTACAGAATTATCTAAAGTTTCCATTTTTTTCATTGACAAAGAACTCTATTGACAATTTGTTGCAATTTTATTCATTGCTCTGTGTTTCCAAAAAAATAAAAATAAAAATTGAGACTTTGAGTCAAAGAATCAAGGTGACATGTAAAGCAGGGAAATGGCTTCAGAATTCTGCACTTTTAAATTTCAATATTTAAAATTGACAAATCATTTAGTTACTGGCAGCAGAGCACTTTAAAAAGCTGCATCATTCTGCTTCATGTAATAAAATTGTGCTTCAAACCAAACCAGAGATTCTAAAATACATCTAATACTGGCATAACAAGGGAGGAAAAAATTTAAAATAACATTTCTTTCGGAATAAGGTGCTATCATTCTAATGCAGTCATATTTCTTTGGTTGCCATTCTGCAAATGATGCCATCTAGCAGGGTGCCCATTTTTTCTTCTTGTGGAGTCAACTTGTATATCTGCAAAGATAATAGAATGGTGACTTTCTCAAGAGACAGCATGATTCTACGAAGTTTTTGTTGGTTTGTTTGTTTAAAATGGTTTGAAGCGAGGGGGTCATTTACTCAACACCTGGAGACCAGATACCAGTGGCAGATTTACACTTCAGAGTTGCACTGAAAGGGGTACTGATGCAGTAGCCATGGAGAGAAAAAAGAAAGTATCTCAAGAAACCTCTTCTTAAAATATAGAAGTGCAGAAGGAAGCCAGAAACACAGTTCAGTGGACTAATATGTTCCACTGAATTTCAGCAGCACAGGAGACATGACAATTCCAAACACACTTACAGCCTACAAGTTGCTTACCCCTAGTTTATAGGCTGTTATGACATTTACATTTTTATTATTACGTCAGTCTTCCTCCTCCTGCTATTCTCCAAATACATAGCTGGAAGTTAGGAAAAGGTTTAACTACATTCACATTTAGATTTCCAGGCAACCGATTGGCGGGGTGGTGGTGGTGGTTATGTATGTGAATGATTAAACAAACACTTTTTAATATAGTTGTAATCTTATACATCGATATTTGAGAGAAAATTACCCTACCTGTTATACTACACTGAAACTTCAATGTTTTAATTTATTAAAATGCTCTTATTTACTATATCTTCTTACTTAGAGAAGCTGAAACAAACCTTCTTAATTTTCTGTATGTCACTTATTTCAGAGAGATCAGCTATGGAAACTTGCTGGCCGTCTACTTGACTTATTAGATTGTTCAGATTCACAGTTTTCTCTCCGTGTTCAATCAAAACTATGAGTACTGCAGAGTTGGTATCAGAAATGCCAAATTTTTTGAAGGCATCTGTAATCTAATATTAAAGGAGAATATAGGTTTGTATTAGTCATACCTAACAATCTAGACATTATTTCAAAAAAACCTTTCCCATTTAGAAGATCCAATTATCTACTTATTCGTTTATTTTCATTTAGATGAAAATAAGGTATTTAATATTTCCTTCTTTCAGCTCAATACTTTTAGTCAGCATTGGAATATTGTTTGTAAACAGTTTAATATCCCTTCACCCATTTTTAAATAAAAAAAAATGTGTCGAAAGAATTCTATCATGGGGTGAATTCCCTTTGGAGCACTTTGACACTGGAAACCCCAAATGACCCAGAATGTTACTGGGTTTCTATCTGCTTGCTGTGAAAATATAACCTTGATCCCCCACTTTTCTCCTGATATCAGAATACTAATAAAAAATCCTGTCAGCTCAACAAGGTGGACCAGACTAAGAAACCAAAGTTACATAGGTCAGGTCTATTTCTGTTGTAACAGCTATAGCAGTGTTTCTTAACCATGGCAGTTTGAAAATGTCTGGACCTCAATTCCCAGAATTCTCCTGCCAGTATGCTGGATCGCACATGAAACATCAGGCAGAAGATTCAAAACACTGTCCTCCAATTTTTCTGGCACAGGAATAGAGAGATGAAACAAGGGGAAATTCCCAAGGGCACCAAAGATATATAAACTTAATTAAGTTTCATTTGTAATATTGAATACTGTTTATCTCTAATCATACACACTATATTTTCAACAGAAAAACAGAAAATAGTTAAATGATGGATAATAACCCCAAATCTTTCAATTAATTTTCTTCATGGATAAGCCAATTTATATATAATATTTCTATTTATATATATATTTCACTGAGAAAAGGTGATTTAAAGCATTGTACAAATTAATGGCTAACATTTGGGGGGGGTATGTTATAGCAATAGCACTTAAGACTTATATGCTGCTTCACAGTGCTTTACAGTACTCTCTAAGTGGTTTATAGAATCAGCATTATTGCCTCCAATAATCTGGCTCCCCATTTTACTGACCTCAGAAAAGATGGAAGACTTGAGCCAATCAGGATTGAACTCCTAGCAGTGGGCAGAGTCTGCCTGCAATACTGCATTCTAACCACTGGGCCACCATAGCTCTTCTGCTTTGCTTATGCTTTGGTTTCCAGTAAAATGGGGAGCTCAGATTGGGGGCTAGCAAAAACAAAACAAAACCCAATAGTAGATGAAGTTTCTTGTATTGGGATTACTTTTTTTCTCTTCCTTTCTCGCTATAATCCAACATTTCTTTCACTTTTTTTCCTGACAGTACACCAACCCACAAAGTAGAAGAGAAATGATAGCTCAAAGAACAGAGTTAATATGTCTACAGAGTTTGAAACTGCATGAAATAAAGCAGAGGGTCTGCAATATCTCAGCCCCAGTTATAAATGACTCACATTATTATTCGGTGAAAGGTTGAATATGATTTCAGCATTAAGTGTTCTTGTCTTCATTTTGCCACTTTTGTAGAGATGAACAGCTTTATTTGCTGCTACTAGTATCTGAAAAGGATCAACAACCTGCCAGAGAAAACATAATGAAGTTTTCAACTGCTGTATCAGTTCCAGAACAAAAACTTTATAATAAAGCAATCCCCTTACTTACAGATATGGAATGGAATAGTACTGTAATGGAAGAGTACATTTAGGCTAACTCTGTATTTATATTAAAATTTAAACCATGCATCACATTTTTACCCATGGAAAGATAAGACACCCATTAGTTGTCTTAATGTTTATAATTTAGCTTTCAGGGGAATAAATAATGCTATTCTGTTTAAAAGAACTTCAACAAAATACTTCTCAGAGAAACAGGGTCAGGAAGGGGAGAAAAATCACTAGAAATCATATTCCAGAAGTTTGGGCAGGCATTTTAAAATTCAGGTGAAAATTATTTATCTTGTTAAAAGTTTCTATTCACTGAATTTTTTTTACAGACAGAACGTGACCTAATTAATTTTGAACATGCTACTAAATATGTACAATGGAGACAAGTTGCTTACCATTGAAGGATTAATTAATGCTCCATCAATAGCACCTTCCATTGCTTTCTTCCGCAGAGTAGCAGCATTTTTCACACCATTAAATAGGATAAGAGTCACAAGACAGTCAGGAAATAATTCTAACCGATGTCTTAAGCACTGCATCTTCTACCAGAACAGTAAGCTCTTTCAAACCTAGAACATTTATAAACATTTAAAAGTTATGTTTGGAAATGAAGTTTAAAGATTAATTCTGTGAGATGACTAGAAGGGATCAGATCTATCCTAGATTCCTATGAAGTGTGGCCTAGTGGTCTATCCAATATTAACATTAAACCAAATTGATTGGGTTTATGTTCCATATTGATTAGGTTTTAAGAAATATGATCTTATACTAATTACTTGTTCTCCAACAAGCCTTGGCTTTTACACTGGAACAGCTTCAAGAATCTTTTTTCTATAGAGAAAAGATCATTCTTGTTATTCTCCTGATTTTTTGCCACCAAGTAAGAAAATGTGAGTAGGATTATCAACATTTTTAAAAAACGTGAACTTGTGGTGAGTTAATCTTTACAACTGCCTGAGTACCCAGAGTTCATCTGTAGTGACCATGTAAAAATTCTTTGCTTCCATGCACATATGGGATACCTCAAAGTTCCTATAAGCACTTTTTCTTCTTCAAGGTCTTTAACACAAAATGACAATAGAGCACACTCAATACTGTAATTAATTACAAGATGCATCTTTATAAAAATAGCTTTTTAAGTCCTTCATTCTGACTTACACGAAGTATTTTCTCATATCACAGAGACGAATTAAGTTAAAACTGTTATTTAATGTGCTGTTTACATTTTCATTTCACAAAAAGTTGATTTAGTCATAACATTTGCTACAGATCCTCTTAATTTTTGGTTAACTGACTTTTTTTCAGGAGAATATTTACTGTATATCTTTCTATATCTATCCCATGATTTTTTAATTACCCACTGTCCTATCTAAATTTAAGAAATCTTCTCTCGATTATTTCTAAAATATTAAGTTTAAAGATTGTTTTGTTGATGAGGAAGGAAGGAAGGAAGGAAGGAAGGAAGGAAGGAAGTAAGTTCTAAAATTAGGTGAGAGTTAGGGTTATGGTTAATAAGAAGAGTGATATTTTTTTCAAAAATAAGTCAGTAAAAAAAGAAAACTAAATTTAACAGGAATAGAGAAAAAATTAACCTTCTTTAAAATGATTTTTATTAATAATTTTAATAACAAGAGATAAAGTTTGGAATTCAAACTGATAGACATGCCAAACTCAGCAAAAAAAGCAGAAGAGAAGGAACTGGAGAAGATAACAAAATACAAAGACTTGTAAATCGTAGAACTGAAGCAAAGATAGTATCAATAGTAATAGGTGCCTTGGGATGCAATCCCAAAACAACTTGAGCACCACCAATTTTGACAAAATAATCATCAGTGAAGTAAAGGCAGCTTTACATGGGATAGTAAATATTTTTCAACCATACTTTTATCATCAAACAATAATACCTGCCTATCCCAGGTCCTTGGGAAGAACTTAATAGATGGATAAAATGCCAAATGCAGCGTAAAGATCTGGCTGACTGTGCAACCAACCATAATATAAGATAGTCCTCAACTTACGACCACAATTGAGCCCAAAATTTATGTTGAGACATTGAGTTTTGCCCCATTTTACGACCTTTCTAGCCACAGTTGTTAAATGAACCATTGCAGTTGTGAAGTTAGCAACACAGTTGTTAAGTGAATCTGGCATCCCCACTGACTTTACTTGTCAGAAGATTGCAAAAGCTATTCACATGATCCCAGGACACTAAAACCGTCATAGATGTGAATAAATTGCCAAGCATTCAAATTTTGATCACATGACCATGGTCAGGGGTAGGCAACCTTGGCTCTTTTATGACTCGTGGACTTCACATAGCTCAGGAGTTGAAGTCCATGAGTCATAAAAGAGCCAAGGTTGCCTACCCGACCATGGGGAATAGTCAGAAGTGTGAAAAATGGTCATGACTCATCATGATGATAGATGACATCAATTTGGGGAGAATTGCTAACATTTTGGAAGATACACTAAGGATTCAAAAAAATCTTGACAGAGATGCAGTTCAATGGTGAGAAAAGTAGAAATCTGTACTTAGGTAAAAAACAACAACAAATGTATAGGTGTAGAACAGCTTGTCTTCAGGAGTTGTGGGTGCTCCACTGCTGGAGGTTTCAAGAATAATCTGGACAACAATTTGTCTGGGAGGGTATAAGTTTCTTGCCTTGGACTAAGTTAGTTTAGGAATGAGATTTAAATAAGAGTTAAGAGTAATGTAATAAATCAGGGATGTCAAACTGGATGCATCACACGTAGGCCACTCCCATCCTGTCAAATCAACCTTTATTGTCAAAGTACAACATGTGTACAATGAAATTGGCTAAGCCTCCCTTCGTGCACCCCCCCCGACACAACTCACAGTGACAACAAACACACAATCTTATTGCACCATATGAACTTATTGCACAACGCGCAAGTCTATCATATATGGAGTTATTTCTCATTCAGAACTCGACAGCCCATGGGTAAAAACTGTTCTTCAGCCTGTTGGTGTGGCTGGCTATGCTTCTATATCTCCTACCCGATGGTAGGAGAGTAAAGAAGTGCTGACCAAGGTGTGATTTGTCCCTGAGGATTTTCCTGGCTCCTGAAAAGCAAAAAATGTCACGATACATCACAATATGACACGTGACTCTACTGAGTTTGACACCCGTGTAATAAATAATTAAAATGCTGCATTTATATAATTTATCATTTTTATCTATTTGATTTTTATCCCACCAATTCAAGTTGGAGAACCTAAATTATACTCCATTCTCCTATTTTCCCCACAACAACAACCCTCTGAGATAGGCCTTCTGAAGTCCCTTCCAGCTCTGTGAGTCTATTAAGGGGCTGGCCTAGTAATCAGAAGACCTTTGAATTCTATTCCCATTTTAGGCATAAAAAGCCAGTTGGGTGATTTTTGGGCCAGTCATTGTCTCTCAGCCCAGCCTACCTCAGAGGGTTGTTGTTGGGAAAATAGGAGGACGGAGAATAATTTAGGGTCTCCACTTTTGAACTGGTGAGATAAAAATCAAATCAATAAATAAAAATGATAAATTATATAAAGGCAGTTATTTTAATTATTTACTGAATTATTCTTATTTGAACTTCACTCCTTCTAAGGTAATCGACATGAGCACCGTTTCTGGATTTTGTGCTTGAGATGGAAATAAATGAAACTTTGTTTTCGGGTTTTACTGATTAGATTGATTTGTTGTTATAGAAATGGCTAGTTTATACTATTTTGAAAAAAGTCAAAAGTTCAGGTCCGATATTAATGCTTTATTCTACCGCAACAGAGGAAATCTGTTTTCTTTTCCCCTTCTCCCTCTCACTTCTTTCCCTTTTCTCTCCCCACTGGGTCCTACTATTTGCTTTTATATTTTTGTACTTTATTCTATAATCTAATAAAATGTTACAAACCGGGACATGGGCGGGAATAACGCTTGCACTCAGCCCACCCTTCTCTTAACCCGTTTGGTCTTTGTTTTAAAAAGGCCAAGGTATGCATTGGATCCTTAAGAGCATTTTTATACCGTTTTTCCTACGGTGCTCTCCAGGCAACATTACAACCCCCCCCCCCAATCATAGTTTATTAACAAGAAACACGCAGAAAGAGAGCAGAAGTTCACTCCTAAGAAGGGGAAGAAGAGAATTTTGCACGAGGGGTGCAAAGTAAGCCCCCCTCCAGCCCTGTTTTCCTATCCCGGACTGGGGGGGGGGCAAGCCGGGCGAGGCCCACAAACCTGCACGCGGGTCAAGAAGAGCGGCCCGCCGAGGCTCCTCCTTCCCTCAAGCCGACTACTTTCCCGCCGGGAAGGCCTCTCCGCCGCAGAGGCCCGCCTCGGCCTCCCCTCGTTCTCCGAAGCCCGTCCCGGCAGCGCCGCCCGTCCGCTCTCCCATCCACCTCTCCGAGGCCCCCCGCAGTGCTTGGGCCAAACCGGACGGGAGCCGCGCTATGGAGCGCTCCGAGGTCTCCTGCTTCTCGGCGGCCTTTAGCTGCACCTTCCTCGCCTCCTGCCTGCTCTTCTCGGCGTTCAACCGGCAACAGCGGGCGGCCTACATGGACGAGGCCTTCCACGTTCCGCAGGCGCAAGCTTATTGCGCGGGTCGGTTCCAGCAGGTAGGCAGGCGAGCGAGCGGATCCCCGAGTCCGGCGCCGCTCCGAACTGCGGAGGCAAAAAGGGGTTTGCAGGTTCCAAAGGCAGCCTAAGGTGGCTTCTTGGGATTTCTTTCTTTATTAATATCCTGCAAAATAGACACCCCCCCTCCCTTTCCCCCCTATCATTTCTCTATCCTGCTTACACGAAGCACTGCACAGGACCAGCCTCTTGCTTTCAGATTCTTTTGGACGACAACTCCCATCCTCTCTCACCCTTGCCTTTGCTGGAAGGGGCTAATGGAATTTGAGGTTCTTCAGATCTGAAGGGCACGTTTTGGAGCGAGGAGAGCACAATCTTCTCCCGTTTCTAATAGACCAGTGTCCCCCAAAGTGGTCAATATCGACCCGTCTATCCACTATTGTTGTTATTTTTAGTACTATCAATTAAAGTGATATTTTATTAAATTGTGTTAATCAGTGTTTGGAGAATTTGGGGAAATAACAAGGAACTGAAATATTTTCTTGGTTTATTTTCTTTACATAGAAATTGTGCTTTGCTTTAAACCAGTGTTTCTCAACTTTGACAATTTTAAGGCATGTGGACTTCAACTCCCAGAATTCCACAGCCAGCATTGCTGGCTGTGGAATTCTGGAAGTTGAAGTCCACATGCCTTAAAATTGTCAAGGTTGAGAAACACTGCAAGTTTAAACAAATAATTCTAAGTAAGAACTAGGAGATGCTCTATTTTTTTTTTTTTTTTTGCTTTGGAGTTAGTCTTAACTCCTGACAACTGCCTGGACAAATTCCTACACTGTAGTTTTCCTGGCAATATTTCAGAAGTGGTTTGTCATTGCCTGCTTCCTAGGGCTGAGAGAGAGTGACTGGCCCAAGTTCATCCAGTTGGCTTTGAACCAAAGGCAGGAGAAGAACTAGTCTTCCCCTGGTTTTAATTCAGTGCTTTTGACCATTATACTAAACTTGTTTTCTGTTTCATTCTAGTACTTCTGTTTTATATATGTATGTTTTTATATGCAAATAAAAGGAACTAGACGGACAAAAATATCTGAATTACTCAGCACAATTTTTAAACACCTTATTAAAAATATTGATCAAACAGATTACTGTTGATAAATTTTTTTCATTACGGGAATCATATTTTGAACAGAAGTCCAGTTGAAAAGCTAAGAGTGAAAATATGTCATCAGTCTAAAAATTTACAATAGCATTGTCTTTCCACTATAAAAGAATAACATGGGTTCGCTCTGTCCCATTTTGATAGATCCTTGGTTCTTCATATAGTGATAATGACTACATTATTGCTACATAATTCAAAGGAAGGAAAGAAGGGTTCTGATTCTTCCTTCAAACTTCTCACACATAAATTCAGTGGACAAGCTGGCAGGAAGTCAGAAGCGTTCCTGCTCCCACTGCATTTTTGCCCACCTGTGGTCATTTTGTATCTCTGTTTAGGTAAGGAAATTAAATGACGATCCAACAGGGTATGGTTGGTCTAGTACAGGGGTCCCCAACCCCCTGGCCGTGGCCCGTTCAGACAGGCACACTCATGCAGTTTCATTTGTGCAAGCAGCGGGCACTCACATAGGAAGGTCCATTTGCATGGCCTGTCTGCAAAGTCAGAAAGGTTGGAAACCCGTGGTCTAGTACAGTACAAATTCCCCTTGCAGTGATTCAAATGATTTAAAAATTTGTTAATCAGGTGATCTTAGTAAATATTCCTATTAGCTCTTGAATCCCCCCCCCCACTACGAATTAACTGCAGTATTCAGCCTGGGCTTATCCCATTGTGGAAATTTATTATGTGAATAAGTCAAACATACTGTGTGCGCTTCCATCCTAAAATCTTTCAAATATGCTTTGCAGCCTGTAATCGTGGAAATATAATGTCTTGAGAAAGGAACCCAAGAAGGTTCTTTGCATTTATCGTTTATTTCACTAATCCTATGAACAATCCCAGTAGGTATAATGTGACGTCTTATTTGAATGTTCCCAATCTTCTAGATTCCATTCTGATAGGATTGATTAAATAAACCTATGCAATTTTAACTTTAGGTGCCCTGCTTTTCTATTTGTACACTTAGTCCACCGAAGAGTTTTGATGAACCTGAGAAGTTGCACACTGTTTCTGAATTAGAATAAACCCAATAATGTAATTTGATTTATTTAATAGTTTGATTTTAGCCTATCATTAGATTGAGCAAACTGAAGTAAAACATTGAGAGTACATTGAATGAAAAGTCACAGGTCAAAAAGTAAAAACTGAAAACACCAAGTAGCATCAAAAGATATAAATTCTAACCCAAAAAAACAACGAAAAATAAATAACTTGTACTTGAATATAAAAATCCTCTTGAATAGTCCTTTTTAAAATACTTCCCTAAAGCTAATATAGCAGGTGCTTTCCTCTCTTCAGAGGAAAGAGAGTTCCAAAGAAATGTCAGAGAAACAGTGTTTACAGGCCTCCATCTCACTTATTTCAGAAAAGCAGGGAATGACAGTTACAGGTAGTCCTCGACTTACAACAGTTCATTTAGTGACCATTACAACCGCATTGAAAAAAGTGACTTATGACCATTTTTCACACGACTGTTGCAGCTTCCCCATGGTCATGTGATGGTCAACATTCAGATGCTTGAAAACTGACTCCTATTTATGGTGGTTGCAGTGCCCTGGGATCATGTGATCACCTTTTGCGATCACCTTTTACGATTGAAGTCAATGGGGAAGCTAGATTCACTTAACAACCGTGCTAGTAACTTCACCACTGCAATGATTCACGCTAACAATTGTGGCAAGAAAGGTTGTAAAATGGGGTAAAAAACTCAGTTAAGAAATGTCTCCCTTAGCAACAGAAATCTTGAGCTCACTTGTGGTCGTAAGTCGAGGATTACCTGTATTTGTCCTAATAAGGTTTACTAAATGTTGTCACCCGTATAGTTAAAGGTATTGGATCACAGTACCATATTAATTTTCTGCTCAGAAGAAGCCCACTCGCTGCCTAAATGTGCTATTATGTTTTACTGTACCCTTATTGTTAATGGTTCTCCTAAATCAACCTTTTCCGGGGCTCGACCTCGGCCCGCATCGCGCATGCGCAGTGCGACGGGCGCATCGCGCATGCGCGACGGGCGCATCGCAAAGGGGGAAAAAAATGGTGGACCAAAAAAAAAATAAAAAAAAATGTCCGACCCCCCCCAAAAATGGCGGACTGCGGTGTTTGGCGACCCCCGCGAAACGGTCATTCGACCCCAAATGGGGTCGCGACCCATAGGTTGAGAACCGCTGTCCTAAATGGTTTTCAAAATGATTATTTCCAGTTGAGCAAAGTAGAGAAAGAGATATGCCAATGGTGGCGAACCTATGACACGCAGCCAGAGGCGGCACTCAGAGCCCTCTTTTTGTGCACACGCACCATCATCCCAGCCCCGCTTCCTCCCACGGCCCCCTCCTCACCAGCAGCCCCCCAGAGAGTTGCCCCCAGGCAAGGCCCACGCGAAGCAGCGCAGCCAAGGACATGGTAGCCGGGCAGCGGGGACAAGACTCCGACCTTGTGCCCCATCGCGCGCAGATGATGATGCAGGGCACAGGCGGAGGGTGTGGCCGCCATGGTGCTGCTGGGCTGCCCAGGTGATCTATGGCAGGCCGTGGAGGTGGTGGGTGGCCCAGCGGGCACGGCGGAGTGGGGACGGGTGGGGGCACGGTTTTTGGCCACTTGGTCTCTAAAAGGTTTGCCATCACAGAGATATGCTCTTCTCCTTACAGTTTCACTTTTTAAAAAAATTTCTAAATTGCTTGGTTGTTATTCAACATTCATGATCCTCCTGAGTAGGAGCAACACTCAGCCTCAATACTTCTAACATTAGATTTGGCTACTTTGGAACACATACAAAGGAGATACACAATTTATTCTTATATAGGAATGCCTAGTTAAATTTTAATTTAATTTAATTTGCATTCTCCTTTTCCAGTTATAGGTGGGGTTTTCTTTGGTTATGCATTTGTAATATTTTTTTTATTTTCTTTTTCCAATAGTGGGATCCAATGATCACCACTTTGCCTGGTTTGTACTTGCTGTCAGTTGGAATTCTGAAGCCCACAGCCTGGCTGTTCGGGTGGTCTGAAAATCTGTTCTGCTCTACAGGGATCCTCCGATTCATTAATCTGCTTTTCAGCACTGGAAACTTCTATTTATTATATTTGCTCTTCTGCAGGATACACCATAAAAAGGTAGGCGCTGAATATTGTACAAGGGCAATTCGGAAATAAACCTCCGTTTGGTTATCAACGTTGTAGTTTTCTGATGTGTATAATAAAAGTTCTGTATCTGTGAGTGTCTGTCATTGACATCCAAACGGAGGCTTATTTCCGAATTGCCCTCGTATTCAAAATAGTTTCACTCTACACAATAGCTTTTAAAATATTTAAAACAGTTGCATGCTACGTGAAGCAAGACTAATATCTGACAAAATTCTGAAGTCTTCTGTTTCTTTCTGCACACCTGCCAAATACTTGTTCTTAATGTTATGCCTGCAACTATCTGTTGTTTCACAGCTCTATTTTACAGGTAGTCCTCAACTCACGGCCACAGTCAAGCCGAAAATTTATTTATTTATTTATTTATTTTATTTATTCGGATTTGTATGCCGCTCCTCTCCGAAGACTCGGAGCGGCTTACAACATATATATATAAACAATTGAACAAATCCGAACAACATTAAAAATACAAACCCCATACATACTCATCAATCACACCACAATCAACAATCATCCCCAGGCCTGCCGGCAGAGGTAGGTTTTTAAATTCTTTCGGAAGGCCAGGAGGGTCGGAGAAACGCGGACTTCAGGAGGTAGTTGGTTCCAGAGGGTGGGCGCCGCAACAGAGAAAGCCCTCCCCCTAGGGCCCGCCAAACGACATTGTTTCGTTGATGGGACCTGGAGGAGGCCGACCCTGTGCGCTCTCACCGGTCGTAGAGAAGTATGTGGCAGAAGGCGGTCCCGTAAGTATCCTGGTCCCAAGCCATGAAGGGCTTTATAGGTAATAACCAACACCTTGAATTGGGCTCGGAGACCAATAGGCAACCAATGCAGCGTGCGGAGAGTTGATGAAATGTGGGCACAACGAGGAAGACCCACAACTGCTCGCGCAGCTGCATTTTGCACTAATTGTAGTCTCCGAACACTCTTCAAGGGTAGCCCCATGTAGAGAGCGTTGCAGTAGTCGATCCTCGAGGTGACAAGGGCATGTGTGACTGTGAGGAGTGACTCCCGATCCAAGTAAGGACGCAACTGGTGCACCAGGCGAACCTGGGCAAATGCCCCCCTCGCCACTGCCGACAAATGATGATCCAATGTCAGCTGTGGATCAAGGAGGACTCCCAAGTTGCGAACCTTCTCTGAGGGGTTTATAGATTCACCCCCCAGGGTAATCGAAGGACAGATAGAAGTGTCCTTGGGAGGCATCACCCACAGCCACTCTGTCTTATCGGGGTTGAGCCTTAATCTGTTAACACCCATCCAAACCCTCACAGCCTCCAGACACCGGCACATCACTTTATGTTGCTAAGTGAGAAATTTGTTCAGTGAATTTTGCCCCATTTTACGATTTTTCTTGCCACATTTGTTAAGTGAATCACTGAAGTTGTTAAATTAGCAACACGGTTGTTAAGTGAATCTGGCTTCCCCATTGTCTTTGCTTGTCAGAAGTTTGCAAACGATGATCGCACGATCCCGGGACACTGTAACCATCATAAATATGATCCAGCTGCCTAGCATCCAAATGTGAATTGCGTGACCAGGGGGATGCTGCAACAGTCATAAGTGTGAAAAAGAAATGTGAACAAGTCACTTTTTTCGGTGCCGTTGTAACTTCAAATGGTCACTGAACGAACTGTTGTAAGTCGAGGACTACCTGTATTGTTATGTAATAAGCCACACTTATTTCCCACTCCCAGGGTATCTCAACTTTGTGGTTTTAGTTGTCTTACCTCATTTAGAATCTAAAATCAGTTAAAACTTATTAGTAATAATTTATTAAAATAAAAAAAACAGATTTTTTTCTGTCAAGTCTTATGATATTATATTATCTTATGATGGGGAAGTGAGCTTTTAAAAGACATTGTTTACATTTCTTTTTGGGATGGTGGTGGTAGTGATGAGTATTTGGACTCAGAGACAGAATTTGAAAGCCAGATTGGACAAAAAATAGACATACCTTTTCTCTCCCTCTACTTTGCTTTACATCTACATACAATATACATTTTCTTCTTCTCCTGCTGCTTCTGCATCTTTTGTTATTAATAATAATTATCTTACCTCAACTTTATTTCCATTCCTTAATCATTCCTGACTATTAAACAAAATCTACAAATAATCAAATAGCAGGTGTTTCAGTAAAAGGTTTTATTTTAAATATGTGTTTGGTGCATGTGTGTGGTAATTATAAAATTTGCAAAGGGTAGCCTTATCTTTTAAAGGGAACTCTTTTTGGATATAAAAGGAATAAAACCGCTTCTTCTGAAGTGATGCTTTCTATGTCAATGTGTGAATGATAGAACCAAATTTGACTATAAATGTTTTTGCTCATGGGCAAACATAATTAATGAAATGCAGCAATATGATTATTGAAAATTTCATTAATTGGACAACACATTTTTAGGAGATGAATTTCTAACAACTTTAACATGGTGAGCTATGGTTTAATGCCAATGTTTTTATCTTGTTATTTCTATTTCAAGTTCCTCGTGAATTTGCCCATGTTGTTTTTAATTTTTATTAGAAACAATAGCTCTGATTCTTTTTCTTGTTTTTCCTCCATTTTTAGGCTGCCTCTGGATTCCAGAGAATCCTGTCAACCTTGACACTAGCAATATTTCCAACTCTTTATTTTTTTACATTCCTTTACTATACTGATACAGGCTCCACGTTTTTTATCCTCTTTGCCTATTTAATGTGTCTTTATGGCAATCATAAAACCTCAGCATTCCTTGGATTTTGTGGGGTTATGTTTCGCCAGACGAATATTGTATGGACTGTCTTCTGTGGTGGAAGTATTGTTGCAGAAAAGCTAAGTGAAGGCTGGAAAGTGGAATTACTGAAAAGCAAAGAGAAGAAAAACTTACCAACACAAAACCTCTTTTCAGAATCAATCAGGATTGTTAGATTTGTTCTTGGGTACTTTACGTCATTTAAAAACTTGAGCAATCTGATTCTCTTGATATGGCCATACATTACTGTAATGGTGGCATTTGCTACTTTCATTGTCCTCAATGGTGGCATCGTTCTTGGGGACAGGAGCAGCCATGAAGCCTGCCTGCACTTCCCTCAGCTGTTTTACTTTTTTTCTTTTAGTCTTTTTTTTTCCTTCCCTCTTATAGTGACACCCAGTAAACTTATCGGTTTTCTCCATTCTGTGAGGATCTATTTTCTGCGATATAGTATCCTGACAATTGTTTCTTTATTCCTTGTCTGGAAATTTACTTATGCGCATAAGTATTTGCTTGCAGATAACAGACATTACACATTTTATGTGTGGAGAAAAATCTTTCAGAGACATGAGCTTGTCAAGTACATGTTAGTTCCAGTTTATATATTTGCTGGCTGGGGTTTCACAGATGCACTGAAGTCAAAATCTGTTTTCTGGAACTTAGTATATTTTGTATGTTTGTTTGCAGTCACGGTTCCACAAAAGCTTCTAGAATTCCGTTATTTCATTTTGCCATATATTATATATAGGCTTAATATTCCTATGCCATCACTTTTGAATCTTTTCTTAGAGTTGATTATATACATTTTGGTGAATGCAATAACATTGTATTTCTTTTTGAACAAACCATTTCACTGGCCAAATAATGAGGAAATCCAGAGGTTTATGTGGTAACACTTTGGTTTCTAAAACCTGTTCCAGTGCTTTTTGCTACAAATAAGAGGTTACAATTTCAAAACTTCTTCAAGGAAAGCAAAGTATTCTTTATTTTTTTTGTAATGGAATAAATATGAAATGTATAGGGTTTTTGCAGACACTGGACTGTTTTTATGACTGTTTTTATAAGGGTACCATCCGTAATTATTTCTTAAAGATCAGGAAAATTTTACCCATATTCCCAAAATAATGTGAAGGTACAGATATTTTGATCATACCAGAAATCATAAAACATGGACTGTTTTCATTGTATTGCTGTATACGTGTAACAAGTACCGGTAATTGAAAATAAGTTTGATTTGATGTCAGTCAATTATTATACTGCCTTTTCCTCATGCTTGGGTAATATTGTTTCATGTTTGTATACAATGACATTTAATTTTTTTATAATGTTTGGGGTCCAGGGGTCCAGCTAAAAGTCACATAATTATCAGTCTATTGCAACTAAAATGAATGAGAGAAATGTGCCTCATATTAAGGCTGAAATCTTGGACATTTTTCTGGCAGGAAACTTTAAAGCAGCGGGGCTATGTAGAAATGGATAGGATTACGCTGTGAGCAAGAAGGAAATTGATTATGATCTAGAGAGCCATAATTAAATCACATACCATGGGCAGATATTATATAATAACCTTGATTTGTTAACCACTGAAAGAAAATCTAGATACCATAGGTTGCTATACCAAGGACACTAAATTTGTAGTCTCAGCATAAACCATAAATCTTAAAATACTTCACTAAATATTTAAAGCTGTACTGTATGTACATTTTCCTAGAGCTGTAGTGATGCAGTGGTTAGAATGCAGTATTGCAGGCTAGATCTTCCCACAGCCAGGAGTTCGATCCTGACCTGCTCAAGGTTGACTCAGCCTTCCATCCTTCCGAGGTTGGTAAAAGGAGGACCCAGATTAATGGGGGCAATTATGCTGACATTGTATAGTGCTATAGCTATTGCTATTCCTGAAAGCAGTCTCCATTGAACTTAATATATCTTCTCAATTAACATGCATAGTA
Source organism: Bothrops alternatus (assembly GCA_034064705.1). NCBI lineage: Eukaryota > Metazoa > Chordata > Lepidosauria > Squamata > Viperidae > Bothrops > Bothrops alternatus. The sequence continues at coordinate 22,820,121 of JARGCV010000006.1, forward strand.
CACCTACAGTCCTAAGTATCCTTTTTAGAAATTGTTCTGTTGAACTAAGAATGATTGTATATAAAAAGTTACCTAGACTCAATTTTATCCATTGTAAATATTCTACATTTGAGAATTGATATTCCATTTATAATAAACAATGGTAGGCAATGCTTAAAAGTAAATCAAGAAGGCTTACCATTATTAACAAAATGCCAGTTCTCAATGATATAGAACAACAGTACTGCTAACTGATTTTGTCTGAACATAATGTCAAACTATGGCAGTTAAAATGTTTTTTTAAATAAAATCTGAGATTGTGGAATTCTAATAATAAATTTGCATGCTACATGCCAAAAAACAAAAATCAATGTTCCTTATATTTAAGGGCCATAATACTTGGGTAGAAGCATACTTAAGATGTGAAAACAAATATTTAGAAGTATACTCAATAAGAACACTTAGCAATGAATAAGATGAAAAATTTAATATATTTTTTCATCCCAAACCAAATATTAATACTCTTGTGTTAATAAGCAATAAATGATAGAATTTGTTTTAGCTTTTTTGTCTCTGAAATGTGTTCAAGCGTGCTGTTCCAGCTGTAACAGATTCTTCATAGATATAGGCTTAATTTTCCGCAGACCACGTAATAGAAAAATAATGTAGGTTTTGAGGTGGAAAAAGATAGACCATCTATAACAAAACAAACTAGAAAATTTTGCAAATTAGAAAATGTATCTTTAGGGAACCTTCATATGATTCTTAGTCAGAACTATAGAAATGGTTATCATGATTTATTTTCTCACATAAGGAAAATAAGGCTTCCACTGAAAATTGTATCTTTACAAATTGTTCTTTTGATTTCAAAGTCATCAATTTTAAAATGCATGTCATTAGATTTGTCATCCTGTGCATGTTTAAAAATTGAACAAATAGCACTTGGCTTTGGTAGACGTTGTGTGCAGAGAATAATCACAAATATTGCACATGCGCACATTTCTACTTTTACCAAAAACATGTCTTATTCTTTTATCCATAGCTATATATGGGTAAGGAGATATTAACACATCATTATCTTACTCCCTGTTGAATAATTGAACCAATTATAACTATTCTATTTATTCTCATATTTTTTATAGAGAATCATAGGGCTGGAAAGGACCTCAAAGTTCTTCCAGTCCAACCCTCATCTCAGTGCAGGAGATCTTATTCCATCCTGGAAAAATATTCATCCATTTGATTCTTTAAAAACCTCCAGTGGTGGAGCACCCAAATCTCCAAGAGGAAACTTTTCCATTGATTACCGGTAATTCTTCCCACTATCAGGAATTTTCTCCTTAGTTCTAGGCTCGACCTCTTTTTAATAAGTTTCCACAGATTGTTTATTATCTTCCTCTCGGGTGCTTTAGAAAATAAATTGACCCCCTCTTCTCTGTGATAGCCCCTCAGTTACTGCAACACAGCTATCATGTCACCCCTAGTCCTTCTCTTCATTCGGCTAGACATACCTAGTTCCCTTAATTAACTTGCTCATTGTACAGCTTAGCCTCTGGACCCCTTATAATCTTTGTTGCTCTTTGCACACTTTCTAGGTTTCCAGCATCTTTTTTATATCATGGTGACTATAACTGGATGCAGTATATTCCAAGTGTGGTCTCAGTGTGGTTTAAAGTGGTATCACCTCATGATCTTGATGGTATCATTCTGTTGATGTAGCCTGGGACTGCATTGACTTTTATGGCAACTGCAGCATACTTCTGGTTCATAGTTAAGTGGCAGGACACTTAGAGCCCTCTCACAGGTACCATGTTTCCCAGCCCGATAGTAAGCCCTAGCTTGATTTTTGGGGGTGGGCCTAATATAAGCCCTACTCCAAAACTAAGCCCTAGTTTGGGGGTGAGGCGCACCCCTAAAAATCAAGCTACGATGGAGGTGAAGCTGCCCCACATGCCCCGTACCCGTTCACCGGTAGGACCACCACAGCCAGACCTCCCACACCCCGACACCTGTCGCACCACTACTTCTGTGGCTGCATGCCGTCACTTGTGGCCGGATGCCATGTGGTGCATTGCGCCGTTGCTGCTCCTCCCAGCAGGACGTGGGTGTGGGAGGCCTGGCTGTGGTGGTCCTAAGGTGAGACATTCTACGAACTTACGATCTAGTGCCTCTTGGAGGCAAAAATATATATAAGACCGGGTCTTAATTTTGGGAAACACGGTACTATCATTGAGCATAGATTCCTCTATTCCTTATGCGCACCTAACAACCTAGTTATCATACTCTCTGACATACATTGCAGCTTTTTCATTCATTAATCATGTGCCTGCTCCATTACTAATCTTTATTTACCTCAGTTGTATCCTTCCCTGTTCTTTTAGATTCACTGGCACATTATTTCTTTTAGATTCACTGGCACACATATTTCTTTCTTTTCTCTCCTTGCCACTTATACTCCAAGTTTCCATACCACCAGATGGATCTTCAGGCTAATTCCCCAGAATCAATTGCATTATTACTGCTATTGCTATTTTTATTTCTAATGGAAATAATATTTGATTCAAAATCAGTTATGAGAAAAGGGACCAGTATCAGAGCTGAACTTCTGATTTGTATAGGAATATCTGAATTTTTTATTTTGCTATTTCATTTCTTCTAAAAAAAGAAATCCCAATAAAGGAGAATATTTGTAGATCACAGTTAAAATGGGCACTCACTGCTGATGTTACCTAGTTTGGGTAATAAAACATCTGCAAGAAAACAACCAAACTCAGAGACCATCAAGGACTCCTGAAAAAGAAGTCCATCACTGGCTAACAGGGATGACTTTCCCTTTTGGAGAACATGTTTAAAATCAGGCAAAGTGTACAATGTAAAGAAAAATATTTTATTCACATGGTGGCGCTGTTGAGCTGTGCTCAGTGTACAGCTTGCAGCATTTTTAACAGCTTTTGACCATTTTTTTTAGAATAGTAGCCTATAAAATGTAAAGCAAAATATATGTGCAGTATTGATAATGATATTTCATTGGCTGAATGTTGCCTTGGCAACTTTAAGACTTGTGGCTGAGGAATTGCTGGCTGAGGAATTCTGGGAGTTGAAGTCCATAAGTCTTAAAGTTGCCAAGGTTGAGAACCCCTGACCTAGAGAGAGATTTCTGAAAACTGTTTTATATACAATAGTGGCCAAAACTGTGGGAACCTTTTGGGAAAAATGTACAGTAGAATTGCCACCTTTGGTTAAGTTTCCACATATTTTTCTTCTAATTTCTTTATAACTGTAGCCTTGTTCACTTAATAATGCTATTTTACATTGCTTTCTGGGCAACCAGTCAATTCTTTGCACCATTACTTTAATTTTATTACGTTTTGCAAGCTCACTAAATGAAAGAACAGAAAAAACCCCAACCAACTTGATAGTGATCACATAACACACTGACAAATGTCCTCTCAGCTTCAGTACATGACTTCAATAACTGAATCCTACTGTGATCTGATTGGTTCATTGCCAGAACAAGATGATACCTGATTGGCTCTCTAAATACTCATGCTCATTGGCTACAATCAGATGAAGAAAAGCTACCTGGCATCAACCTAAGCAAGTTGTGCTTCCTTGTTCTGGTTATTTGGCTATAGCCTTTCATAGAATACAGTACAGATAATTGAACAAATTTTGTTGCATTACATTCTTGATTAAATTATCTTTCCATTGAAATATAATTTTATGGCACTACTAAAAAAAATTGTTATTAGCCATCAGACCTCAAAAGTACACTTTTCCCAAAAGGTTTCCACAATTTTGGCCATTACTGCAACTATGTAAAAGAGAAATGGGCAATATGTAGTCTTCTAAAAGCTTTTGTATTAGACACCCCAGCATCCTTCATCAGAAACAATGTTGGAGTTTTGCAACAATCTCTGGAGGGATATTCATTGCCCATCTCAGATAACCAACTAGTTATCATTTAATTGGACTGTATATTTTGGTTTATGAATAAAGTGTAATTTGATTGAACTGGATAATTGGGTTTTCTGATTTTAGACCTAGATGATAAACGGGGTCTGAAGGGTTCGCATAAGGATGTAGAAAACAAATACGATGTATGCATTGTATGAACGTAAGCAGAAGCTTAGAGCTTAGCCTTTTCTCTAACGTGTGTTTTTATTTTCAGCTGAATATTTCTTTTCTTAAAAGAGGCAGGCAACACTAGCAGAAAATAAATAAAGCACAACAAACAATACGAAGGACCTCTCCTATGCCACCTATAATTCTAAAACACTACCCAGTATTCTAAGCATGCATGTTAAGGATGGGAACAAGAAAAGCAGATCAAGATGAGTGATCTTGAAGCAGCTTTTGAAAAGCTCAGAATGTTCCTATGCCCAGTCTGCTACCTTCTGTCCCAATAAATTGTATATCAGGTGCCATGATGATTACTGCATAATATGTTTTTATGTTCAATGTTGATTGTTTTAATAAAAAAATTTTTTTATAAAAAAAAACAAAACTATTTTTTGGAAAAAGACCAGCATAAAGGCTGTGTCATTTGTATGGTATCAGTTTCCATGAGGCATGAGCTCGCTCTACATTGGTTCACATGTCTTAAAGTTGCCAAGGTTGAGAAACCCTGATCTATATCTATCTTATCTATGTATCTGCTGTCATTATGTAATTTGGGATGGTCAGAGCTGGGGCACGAATACCCCACCGATCCCCTCCTCCCTCTCTGTTCCAGAGGCAAACTCACATCCACATCAATTATTGTAAGGCGATGCACAGATTTTTCTCACCCCTAACACTGATATAATTCTAAATTCCCCCAGTAATAGATAAGAGTTTTGGCTGCTTGGTGCATCTGGGGCGCTAGAAAACAGTTCTGTTAAGATTTTGACTCAGTCAAGGGTATTTTGCCTTATTAACAAGAAGAAATATGAAAAAAATATTTTCACAAGATTAATTTGATTCAAGTATTCCACTAAGTGAATCCATTCCATAGAAAGCCTTTATCAACCTATCCAAAGCAATTTGCATTCTGATTAGGACAAGACAAGAATGTCAGTCTAGACAGTAACATATAAAGAAAGTGACAGTAAATTTCAAGCCTCTGGGTGAGATTATAAAATGTGCCAAAACTGTCTTGCATTCAAAGTGAAAACTGTATTGGAAATCGAAATCTTCTCATGTATTCCTTTCCCTCCAGAAGCAAAAAATGATGGTATTCTCCCTTTTTAACATAAGAAATTGCAACATAGCAACCAATCAATAATTTCAAGATTTCAGATAGCCACGAAACAAGGCTATTATGTATTTGTCAATCTTGAAAACCTATCAAACCATGAGGGTGGTACACAATTTGTAGCTTATTAGCAAAAGCCTGCAACAAAAGGTTAGTTATAAAATGGCAAATAAAGCTACTACATTTGGGCTGCAAAGATCCAAATGGCAACTAGATGCATTCCTGGTTACTATAGAACAGAGGTCCCCAACCTTTTGGGCACCAGGGACCAGTTCCTTGGAGAAAGGTTTTTCCGCAGACCAGAGGGTGCGTGGTTTTGTGTGCTGCCTGCATCTCGCGGATGGATGAGGCTTTGCTTGTTTGTGCGGACTGGTTGTTGACATGCTGTGGCCCGGTATTGGTCCACAGACCAGGGGTTGGGGACCCCTGCTATAGAAGGAACTCTCAGAAAGTGGTGTTTAGACTTCAACTTCCAGTATTCTCAGCAAAGCCATGCTGGTTAGCGAAATAATTCACATTTGTGGAGAACTGCCTCATGTTTAAAGTGATATTTCTCAACTTTGGCGACTTTGAGATGTGTAGCTGGCTGGAAAATTCTGGGAACTTAAAGTTGCTAAGGTTGAGAAACACTGCACTAAGGAAATGTTTGATTATTATTTGTCTTGCCAACTTGGGACACTCAGTGGGATGGAATGGGTGACAAAACCAGGAAAATCCAACAGCCATCTTCAGCACTTATCCTGCATTAAAACTATAAGGGTAGCACCTCTCATGGACCTTATTCCTGAGGCAAAATAGAAGTCAGGGGTCAAAGCAGTGCAGTTTAGGCATCATTGCTTTTCTGTTCATTCAAGGATTAGAGGTGCTTAACTGTGGTCTAGGTCACAAAGGGCAGTAACATGAATCAAGCGTGTATTTATTTCAGAGCTGAACTAAGAAATATGGTGAACCCCCATACAATACTTATTAAAGTTTGTGTAGCCATTTGAATTGATTCTAAATTGTGTCAGCATGGATGTTAATTGATCATTATTACTAAAACATCTATAATTCATTGATTATCAGTTACATATAATAAAATGCATTTTTGAACATGGAGGGAAAATGAAGGAAAAAATATCTAGAAGGCAAAAAAAAAAAGCACCACCTGGCAAGAAAGAGGCCAACTATTGAAAACAAAAGAGTCCTATGGAGAAGTAAGGAATTAATAGGGACACTAAGGTTTATTAAGTATGGCTTGCTGCCTTTTGTTGCTCTTTGACTAAATTACTCGTGACATAAAGAGCAGGTGGATGAGCTTCAAAAGAGAGCTTAGCTATCAGCACCCAAACTCTGACCTCTGAAAAAACCTAGCACACCCTTAGGAGATCTGTTATATACAGTATATTTGTCTGAGAGTACAGTATCAATAGGGAATGTATTTCAAACATTTTGAATCCTACTAAATGCAGACACTGATGTCCTGCTTGGGAGGCTCACTTTCTGTCTACCAATTGTTAGTTCTGAAGTGTAGAATTGTCCTACACTATGAGCCTAAGGTTAGTTAAACAATATTTTGCCTTTACATTATGTTGAATAACTCTGTGTATAACAAAACAAAACTCGAACACACACAGCAACAGATTTGGGGTGTTATGAAAGGGCAGTAAAGTGTTACTTAATTTGTTGTTTTTGTATTATTTTCTCCCCCCCCCAAGGAATAGTACTCATGAATGTTGTTTTTTTACCAAAATAAATTATTAGTTATGAATATTATGTAGTTTTGATTTAGATTGATAAATACAAAGCCTTGGGCAGTACAATGTCTTGTGCTGAATATGTGATTGTTGATGAATATTTCCCCTTTTGTGGTTCCCTGATATTACAGCATTTGAACCTGGTGGATGCTGTCTGAACATCATTAAAGAAAATTAAATTCGTTCTCTCTTCTTGTCAACAACAATATGCTCATTTTCAAGGGAGATTTTATTTTAATTTTGGTATATCTCTTTTCAGTTACTGCATCTCAGCGCATGTCTTTTTTCTTTGATATAACATAAAAACCCTACCCCCATTACATTTTTTATTTTATTTATTTTTAAAAGATTTATGGTTGCCCATCTCACAACAGTGACTTTGGGTAGCACACAAAACCAAACAATAATGAGAACAATCCAAATTAAATGTCTGAGGTCAGGAAAAAAAAAACCCAACAACACTAGTCACAGCATAGAGTTTACTTGTGTTTCTGACTAAATGCCTGAAAAAGTACAGAAAAGAGCAACAAAAATATTAGGGGGCTGGAAGCTAAAACTTACAAAGAACGGTTACAGAAATTGGGTATGTCTAGTCCAATGAAAAGAAGGTTTATTATTTATTTATTTATTTATTTAATTCGATTTCTATGCCGCCCTATTCCAAAAACTCAGGGCGGCTTACAACATAGATAATAACATATAGAAATCTGACATTAAATACATTTATAAAACCCCTAGATTAAAAACCAATCATCCGAAAACAAACTTACAACAAACATACACTGGCTGGGGCAAGGTGTTAACTGCCCCAGGCCTATCGGCAAAGATGTGTCTTCAACAATTTGCGAAAGGCGGAGAGGGTGGGGGCAATACGGACCTCTGGGGGGAGTTGATTCCAGAGGGCCGGGGCCGCAACAGAGAAGGCTCTTCCCCTAGGCCTCGCCAGGCGACACTGTCTGGCTGACGGGACCTGGAGAAGGCCGACCCTGTGGCCTCTAACTGGTCGCTGGGTTTCATGCGGCAGCAGACGGTCCCGTAAGTAAGGGAGACATGATAGCACTGTTCCAATATTTGAGACGAGGGGGTCAAAATATTTTCCAAAGCACCAATAGGGAAGACAAGAAACAATGGTTGGAAATTAACCAGGGAGAAGCAACCTAGAACGAAGGAGAAATTTCCTAATGGTGAGAACAATTAACCAATGGAATAACTTGCCTTCAGAAGTTGTGGGTGCTCCATCACTGAAAGCTTTCAAAAAGAGACTAAACAACCATTTGTCTGAAATGATGTAGGGTATGCTGCTTGAGCAGGGGGTTGGACTAAAAGGCCTCTGGTGTCCCTTCCAGCTCTATTATTCTATGTTGTGTGTTCTACTTTCAAGCAATCAGCATCTCTATCATATGTTTCTTCAGAGTGGTTGGGCTGGCAGAACATCTCTAGCCAGTTAACTAGTGGGATGAAAATCAGACCATACCTGTGAAAGGTTGGATTTAGAAAGAATTGCAGAGGTATGGATCTATGTCAACAGATGGAGAGATGGTTTCCCAGCAGGCCAGTTACAGGCTATTAAATTGTTTACTTTAGTAAAACTCTTCCTCCAAATGAAATTGAATTATCAACCTGAAAGATTTTCTTCCATTTTCCCACAGAAATACCATTTTTCTGCCAGATCACCTTGATCTAACCTTCCTCAGCAGTAGAGTGGCAATGTGATAGAGGCTCCATGTCCTCAACAACTGGTAAATGGTCTATCTCGTGGATGGGCCAAGGAGGCTGTATGACACAATCTCTGTGTAGGTCAGGATATTCTGCCTCATGCAGAGAAGGCTGCTAGGTTCCACTTGAGAGAGATAGATAACTTGGTGAATAAGTCAAACAGAGATTACTTTTATTCCAGGTATCCTCAAAACATTAACTCACAGTTATTGTAGAAGTTCTTCCAGAATGTAGGTAGCAATTTGGACTCATCTCACAGATTAAAGAACAATGGATTTCCCCCTTCTGCGTAAACCTTACATGTTGCTGGAGCTCTCAGCTCAGCCACCACATGGCTAGGACTCATGCAGGGAAGTAATAAAAACCTGGCACGTAACAGGATGTCTGGTCATTTATTTATTTATTTATTTATTCAAATTTCTATGCCGCCCTTCTCCTAGGACCCAGGACGGCTTACAACAATATAATTACATGTGAGGAATTTAATAATAATAATCAACCATCCAATCCAAAAACACATTCATTCAATCTAAAACACATACATACAACATGCAATCACAATCAAACACACAATCAACGATGGAGGCACATTCCTAGCCCCGGGGGCAGAGCACTGTTCATATGCCCAAGCCTGTCGGCATAAATAGGTCTTCAATAATTTCCAGAAAGCTAGGAGGGAGGAAGCAGTGCGGACCTCTGTGGGAAGTTGGTTCCAGAGGGCTGGGGCAGCAACAGAGAAGGCCCTTGCCCTAGGACCTGTCAGATGACATTGCCTAATAGACGGGACTCGTAGGAGGCCAACCCTATGTGCCCTAACCGGTCACTGGGATTCATGAGGCAGAAGATGGTAGTAACCATCTGGTCCATTGCCATAAAGTGCTTTATAGGTCATAACCAACACTTTGAATTGTGTTCGGAGACCAATTGGTAGCCAGTGCAGCTCACGGAGAGCTGGAGTGATATGAGCATGTCTTGGGAGACCCAAGACAGCTCGCGTGGCCGCATTCTGGACAACCTGCAGTCTCCGGACATTCTTCAAAGGTTGCCCCATGTAAAGAGCATTACAGTAGTCAAATCTCGAGGTGACAAGGGCATGAGTGACTATGAGGAGTGACTCCCGATACAAATAGGGCCTCAACTGGCGCACCAGGCGAACCTGGGCGAATGCTCCCCTCGCCACAGCTGAAAAATGGTGTTCTAAACTTAGCTGTGGATCGAGGAGGACACCCAAGTTGCGAACCCTCTCCGAGGGGGACAAAACTTCTCCCCCCAGGGTAATGGAAGGACAGTTAGACTCGTCCTTGGGAGGCAGAGCCCATAGCCATTCCATCTTGTCGGGATTGAGTCTGAGCCTGTTGGCACCCATCCAGACCTCAACAGCCTCCAGGCACCGGTTCATCACTTCCACTGCTTCGCTGTAATGATGCGGGGTAGAGATATAAAGCTGAGTATCATCAGCATATTGATGATAACTCACCCCGTGTCGGCGGATGATCTCACCCAACGGCTTCATGTAGATGTTAAAAAGCAGAGGTGAGAGAACAGACCCCTGAGGCACTCCACATGGAAGAGGCCTCGGAGCCGATCTCTGACCTCCTGCGAACACCGACTGCGACCGGCCAGAGAGGTAGGAGGTGAACCACCATAAAACAGTACCCCGCACTCCACACCCCTCCAACCGGCGCAGAAGGATACCATGGTCGATGGTATTGAATGCCACTGAGAGGTCAAGAAGCACCAGGATAGTGGAACAACCTCTATCCCGGGCCCGCCAGAGATCATCGGTCAGTGCGACCAAAACAGTTTCCGTGCTGTAACCGGACCTGAACCCGGACTGCCGAGGGTCCAGATAATCAGCTTCCTCAAAGGACCGTTGGAGTTGGAGTGCCTCCACCTTCTCAACAACCTTCCCTAGAAAGGGAAGATTGGAGACTGGCCGGTAATTATTCAAGACTGCCGGGTCCAGGGAAGGCTTCTTGAGGAGGGGGCACACAAGTGCCTCCTTTAAGGGAGCCGGGAAGGACCCCTCCCTCAATGAAGCATTAACAACAGCCTGGACCCAGCTCCATGTCACCTCCCTGCTAGCCGAAACCAGCCAGGAGGGACACGGGTCCAATAAGCAGGTGGCAGAACTCACAGCTGCAATGGCCTTGTCCACATCATCAGGAGTTACCAGGTCAAACTCATCCCATTCAACCAGACTAAGATGGGCCTCTGTCATCTTGACTGACTCATTGTCAGCCGATACTGCATTCCAATTGGAGTCCAAGTCAGCCCGGATCTGAGCGACCTTGTCTGCAAAAAAGATGTTAAATTCTCGGCATTGCCCTGCAAAGGTTCCTCCCTCCTCTTCGTATCAAGGAGAGAACGAGTCACCTTAAACAGGGCAGCCGGGCGGGATTCCGCAGACGCGATCAATGTGGAAAGATACTGAGATCTTGCTGTAGTGATTGCTTCCAAATAGGTCTTAATATAAGCTATCAATTTGGTTCGATCAGATTCGGATCTGCTTTCCCTCCATTGCTTCTCTAAACGTCTCTTCTGGCGCTTCATCCCCCTGAGTTCCTCGGTAAACCAAGGAGATCTCCTGGGTCTGCTACCACAGAGAGGTCGCAACGGTGCAATCGGGTCTAGAGCCCCTGTAGTGGCCATATTCCAGGCCATCATTAGGGACTCCGCCGAACTGTGTATGAGTGAATCCGGCAATTCCCCAAGCGCCCTTTGAAAGCCCATAGGGTCCATCAGGCGTCTGGGGCGGAACCATTTAATCGGTTCCGCCTCCCTGTGGGGGAGGATAGGTGTCATAAACTCAAGCCGCAGCAGAAAATGATCTGTCCATGACATAGGCAATACTTCTAAGCCCCTTAACTCCAGATCATACCTCAACTGCTCTGAGAGGAAGACCAGGTCAGGTGTGTGTCCCCCCTCGTGGGTCGGGCCCTCAATTACTTGTGTCAGGTCCATGGTTGCCATGGTAGCCATGAACTCCCGCGCTAACCCAGAGGACTCACCAAGTGACGGCACATTGAAGTCCCCCAAGACTATAAGTCTGGGGAACTCAACCGCCAACCCGGCTACCTCCTCGAGTAGCGTGGGCAGGGCTGTTGAAACGCAGCTGGGAGGCAGGTACGTAAGCAACAAGCCCACCTGTACACCTAGGTCCAACCTCATAAGGAGGGACTCACAACCTGATATCTCGGTAGCAGCAACTCTGCGCAGTCCGAGTGACTCCTTAGCTATAATCGCCACTCCTCCCCCCTTCCCTGGGGTCGCGGTTGATGCCATACCTGAAATCCAGCTGGGCACATCTCAGAGAGGGGAACTCCTCCCTCTGGGGTCAGCCAGGTTTCAGTCACACATGCCAGGTTGGCCACCTCATCCAGAACTAAGTCCCGGATGAGGAGAGCCTTATTTACCACCGACCTGGCATTGAGCAGCAGCAGCCTGAGTCCAGAGTCATAAACACAAGACCCTCCCAGTGACCAACCAGAACACAGATATAATCATGTAATAACTAAAACTACATTTCCCAGAAGCCATCTCTTAAGGAAATGGCATTTAACCCTTTACATGCTACATGCTCTTACATACAGTTCTCTCAATGATATAACATTAACTCTGTAAATGCTAAATACTCTAACACAGTTCTATCTAGCTACAATCCGGTCCAGCACAGTCAGGCTTCTCCAACTTGTGTTGCCTCCAGAGCTGTTTGGATGATAATTCCAAGAAGTCCCAGCCAGATGGAAATCCCCAAATGTGTAATTTTACACATTTCAAGAATAGCAGATTGGGGAGGAATAAGCAATACTAAATTAAATGGATTGGATACAAGACTATTTCCTACATTCCCATTGTTTTCCATAACATCTCCCTTGGTCCTTCTATCATTCCCAACCTAGAGATGCGAAAGACTATTTTTCCCATCATCCCCACTTCAGGGAACAGTCGTGCTGGCTGCCGTTGACTGCACACTTAGACTTGGAGTAGACATTTACATAATCCATTAGATTATGGAAAACTGCATTGCCCAGTCTTCAAATAGAAGTTCAGATTATCTAAACTGATTTATGAATGAGAGAGTTAAATTCTTAAACTATTTTCTATGGCATGGATCTCATTGGAGCATTAACTAGAGATACAAATCTACTCAATACACTTATCTTGAAATTACCATCAGAAAAAGTGTTTAAACCATCATTTGGTTACAATAGGAAGTTAATTATTTGAGCCTTAATAGCCTTAATAGCCCATCTTCCTCTTTCATATATTGTATTCTTGATTGCACCTTTTTTTATTCTGCCATTAACTCTACACTGGATCTGCAATGGAAGTTTTTCATCACATTCCCTCCTGAGTTTATTATTTGAAAAGAAAAAATAGCTCCCTCCTCATATGTAGAGGGAAAACGTGTGGGACAAGCAGCCTTTGCAGACAAAAAGGAACATACTTAAGCAGAGTAATTGAGCAGATCTGAACAATGATAATATTGAAAGATATTAAACCTGGAAATTGCCTTTGTAAACAAAATTAGTGAGCTATTTAAAATGGCATCATTAACCTAGCTGTCAGGGAAAGAAAATCCTCAAGAAGGCAGAGCATTTAAAAACCCAGTTGTAAAGTACACGCTGCTGTCATTTAAAATGGAGTTTAAGAAAGAGAGATCAATTTGGAGGGTTATTTTTTCCTCAGTATAATTACGAAGAGAAAAGGATAAAATTGTGGTAAGTGTTTTATGTCAAAATACTAGAAAATAAATAAGATTGAGTTCTTTCTTTTTTAAAGTCTCAGTAGGAGACAGAATAAAATTTCTGCTGAAGATTTTTATTATCTGCTTGCCAAAGGAAAGCACTGAAGATGGCTGCATTTAGGCAATTAGGAAAATGAAACCAATGGAAGATTTTCTGTGTGGATTTTTTAAAATGAAAGTTTCCCCACTTTTATTGATGAGCTATTGTGGAGTAATAATGACATTGTAGACTGAGAACTGCTTGAGTTTGGAGTTCAATGGAAGAAGCACATCTAAAACCAGCTTTTCATAAGCAGCAGGTTAAGTGGACCATACTATATCTATCTGTACATAGACAGCTAAAGCAACTAGCTTTCTTTCACATTTCAGAACTATTTATTTCTAAAGTGTGATTGCCTATCTCGTCAGAATGGAAGCCCAAATTTGGTTTATATTGAAAGTCAGATAGGAAGTAATCCACAAGCTATTCAAAATACTGCTTTGATCAATTTAAGAACAGAAGGAATATCTGGAGGATGATCAAAAAAGGCATGGTGGTAGCCAGGATAATTTGATCAAAGATATGCCATGTTCAATCACACCATTGGACTACCATATTAACTTTTTTGACTACACTGCAGGTACTCTTAAAGATCAGGTATACTTTATATATGCAACTGCAGATGCCACTGTGCAATTTAATTCACAACAATCCCAAGGACAATATACTTTATTTTCCATCTCAAATTCTTTGGGTGTAGTTCATTCATAGCAGGCTGTTGGGGATGGATCCTGTGAGCCCACAAAGAGTATATATGTTTTGCCATTAAGCTATTGCCTGAAAAATGAAAAACAAATATTGCATTTTCGGCCTCCCTGAGTTTATTCTTTTTATATGTAATAATTTTATTAAAAATTATTACAAACTGATGGAAACTAAAAAAAACGGAAAAAGAAAATAAAAGAGAAAATAATATAGAAAAAAAATTGGCTTCCCCCTTCATCATAAACCATTAGGAACTCATAACATTCTCTTAAAATACAGCAAATGTTCTCTTCTCCCCATGCCCATCTGTTACCTCTAAAAGAAATCCATAAAGCCTTGTTATTCAGTCCTGATCAGCAAAAGTCCATAAGGGTTATCAGAGATAACAAATATTATTTTAATTATATCTTATTTGTTAATTATATTTGTCTTTTAACAATTTTCAATCTTCTTCTGAACTGAAGAAGCTTCTTGCATGAGAAGTGAAACATCTTCAAAGAAAAACAAAGAAAGTCCCATTGCCTCTTGACAACCTTTAGACAACCATGATCTGGATGACTGAGAATCTCCATAATCCTAACACTTGATTTCTTTTCATTTGTTCTTAGTTCCTTCTCACAAAATTCTTCAAAGCTTTAACAAGCCTCTCTTGTAAATCTATTGTAGGTAAGTTATTCAGGTTGCTGTTCTGATTTGTTATTTGTATACTCCTTTTAATTATTAAGACATCAGGTGATTTCATTTGTATATTGAGGACCCAGATTGTTGGGGGCAATATGCTGACTCTGTAAACCACTGTAAAGTACTGTAAAGCAGTATATAAATCTAAGTGCTATTGCTATATTCAGCGTAGCATCTTTTTCTATATCCACTTTTAAAATCTTGTTTAATAAACCTTGTTCCTTTTGCATAACTTTTTTTAAAATACAAACTGTCTATAGAGGCAAAAACTCTTAAAAATAATTTCCTGGTCCATTGTTCAAAACTATCCTTCAACATTTTAAATGTTAAGTTATTTTGCTTCATTCTGTCTTAGTAGGTCAAATTTAACTATTTTTCTCCTTTTATTGTAATCTTTTTGTCTCTTCTGGTTCCCTTTAGTGACCAACTTTCAAAGTCCCCTTCTATTGTTTTTTTTTTAAAATCAAAACAAAAACGTTTTGCCATAGGAATAATTCTGATTGTCAATTCCAAAATCTTGTTTCAAATCCATCTGGACCCTTATTCTGTTTGTAACTTTCAAAAATCAAAGTTCTAATCATTCTTTTGTTGTTCATTCCAAAAGATTTTTTAAAAAATCCTTAAACTTGTTTTGCTAAGGATCTTTTTTACTTATTAATTACATTTAGGCACCATTCATCTCACTATCCAAGTTGAAGGATTGAAGACAATCATCCAGTGCTTTAAAGATTCTTAATAACTGAAAAGCATCTAGCAAGGAATTTATGAAAATGGTTACAAAAGAAAGTATGCAAATCCAGTGTCCTTAAAAAAGGATAGTTTGAGTGAAGAGGACTATCCCTCATCTCCCAGAGTTCTAATCCCACTGGAGACAGCTGTCTTGCTGTCTCTAAATCCTTGAGAGAAGCAACTGTACAGAGCACTTGTGGGAAATCTCAAGTCGTCTACTTGTCCATAGAGGAATTATGAAGGGCCAATCTACTTGCTGGCTCTTCATTTCACTGTGTTCATGGGTTCTGCTTTTAACAGAACTGTCTTTAGTTCTCCATTTCTTCTTCTAATACACTGAGTTTACTCTTCTTGACACAATAACATTTTTTTTCTGGAACAAAAATATGTGTTGCATGGCAACACTTACATGCTCCTGCTGTCACTCCACCTACATACCCTATCACCTGCAAACCTATTAAAAACTCAGTTTAAAATATGTTACGTTTCATCAGAATTTACTGTCCCCAATTTCCGAAAAAAGTGTTTACATGCATAAAGACAAACATTTTGTCACACAGGGAAAAAAATCAATTTCTAATTGATTTATTGTAGAGTAGCTCATTTTAAGTTAATGACTACACATTGTACTGTATTGGACAGCATCGCTGAAGCAAATTTATGCTCAGCATAATTACATCTTGAATTCTTCTTTTTCTAAACACCCTACATAGTAAAATGAGATTTTTCTTCTGACACTTCGGATTACAGAAATATTATTATTTATTTCATTAACATTCCTATGCAGCTCTACTCCACACAGCTCAGAGTAGTGAGCTATTTCTCTTTCTCTCCAGACAAAAGAGCTTTCCAAATACAGTGATACCTTTGTAATCAACTGCTTTGAAACTCATCGAATTTGCATTCTGACTTGAAAATTTTGTCCTGGTATTCATTGTTTATTTGGTACTCAATGCACAAACTAGAACTTGTCGGTGTTGGTTGCTTTGTGACTCATTACATTATTCCTCATGGGGAAAATTTGTTTGGTACTCATTGTTTTTGGTACTTATCATATCCTCCTGGAACCAATTAATGATGAATACTGAGGTACCACTGAATCTGCATTTGGGAACCCTGCTTTTTTCCCCTTCTAAATATTGACTTGAAATTCCATTTCAAGCATTGAGTCTGACAGGACTGCTGTTAGTTAAAATGCTTTCTTGTCACTGAACTATCTCTGTGCTAGTTTCCCCCCCCCTGAGATTTATTCTTTTTAGCTCAAAGAGATCACATAGTATGTCTGGAAAAGTAACTGGTCACTTGATACCTCCTCCCCCCCTTTTTTCCCTAGCAGCCTGTACTACTTGGGTTTTAGGTGCAACATTTAAAGCACATTTTTCATGGCTAATTGGAAGTGTTCTGCATGTGGCTGGATAGTAGCTGCATAAAAATGAGCTCATTTCAATTCCAGACAAATGCAATGCATCCATTACTTACTCTGCTAGCCAGGGAACAAGTGGTCATCATCCAATCATATTTTATAGCTTTCTGAGATGCCAGGAGGAAAATAGGAGCGATTCTTTTGTGTCATAGCAGTTGTCTTCCAGTTAAAAATACACAGGTTGAAAGTAATAAAACTCCAATAAAATGTATCTTTCAACTTTTCTGGTCAAGTAATGTGGAACAGTCCTAAATTTCATTTCTCTTGTGTTGAGTGTGCCCATTAAAAAGGGATCTACTACATCAATTTAGTCTGCTGTTGCATTTATAGTAATTTCCAAGGAGCTTGAAACAAGATCTGCCAATATGATCTTTTATAATATTTAAAGATTGACAAAAACTAAGAATTAGTGAGAAACTTAGGTTAAATTAGCACTTAAATGCAGGCTTCCCCAGACTTCTCTAATTTACATTCTGCTGGTTTTAAATCCCAAATTGGTTGGAATCTAGAGTTCACATTTAAAAGTTGAAACTGTTAATGAAGTACATTTAGAAGAAATTGTACCTGTTCAGCTGATAGCCACAATGGAGTGCAAGGGAAGAAGCTTCATTTTGTTTGAAAATTGGCCTGGCATGTTCTTTTTTTCTTGCTATTTTTTTTAATAAAATCCAGTTAGCAAATTAAGTCTTCCTTCACTTGATTTGAATTAAATAATCTGCTGGGAATAATCAGCAGTTGAACAGTAGATTTATTGAATTAATTAATAAAGGCATGCAGAATTTATAATTCAAGGAAGAGGAGGGGCAGGGTGCGTATGCAGAATCTATCTGCACCTGTGAAGCATTATGTCCTTCCATAATGACTTCCATCCTCCATCATGAGGCTGATCGCCATTGCTCAAGTAGACTTCCAGGGAAAGATACTTAGTTTAAGAAGTTGCAAACAGTTTTGCATGCACACCCATACAAATTCTGAACATCTTTTGCCCTTCGATCCAAAGCGATACATGATTCTATTAAGCATTGCCTATGATAAATATTAGTAAAAGCTAAGAATAACTGTTTGGCTTTTCAACCAATGTTTCAGAGCTAAGGAAATCTTTCCATAAACACTGTAGAAGGAAAATGTGTATGCTGAAAAGTTTTAATGAAGAAGACTGAGCACAGAGAAAATGGGGTAAATCACCAGTTTCATTCCAATATGACTGACTGTGCAGGAATATCAGAGGAAGAAGAGTCACCTATTTTTGTACTGATTGACTTAATAAAACAACAAAGAAAAAAATGAAACTGTCTTTTTGTAAAAAAAATGTTATTCATGTTACTGAATTATATATTTAAAAAATATATGGATCCAAGCCTTATTACTGTTAACTGCATCTCTACAGAAATACAGCAGAACAAGGGATGAAAACCATCTTGAATGCATTTGGGTCAATATAAAAAGAATGACATTGCCATAGGTTGTATACTACAGGCCAACCAACCAAGCAAACAAATAGATGAACTTTTTGCTAATCAGTTAACTAAAGTATGTAGGAAAGACGTCACAATAGTAATGGGGGACTTTAGCTACCCTGGTGGACTTCAACTGGAAGACAAACACTGCACCAAGTGGAAGATAAAAGATTTCTGATGAACCTAGTTGACAACTTTGTCATCCAAAAGATAAAGGAGGGGAACCAGAGGATAGCTATACTGGACTTACTAATAGGGATGAAATGTTACAGGGGCTTGAAGTTGCAGGAATTTGGGGGAAGAGTGACTGTGTCATGTTGGAATTCAATATAATTCTGGCACAAGTAATAGAACAAAATCCAATGAGAGTCTTAGACTTTAAGGGGGCTGATTTCAACAAATTTAGATGGAGCTTAGGAAGGATTCCATGGATGGGGGAAAACAAAAAGTCTATTTTTCAAAGCACTTGAGAGCAGGACGAGAAGTAACAGAAGTTTATCAAACAGAGAGATCCTACCTGCAATTAAGGAGAAATTTCCTGACAGCAAGAACAATTAATCCATGGAACGGCTAGCCTCCAAAAGTTGTGGGTGCTCCATCACTGGAGGTTTTTAAGAAGAGATTTGACAGCCATTTGTCTGGAATGGTATAGGGTCTCCTACTCAAGCAGCAGGTTGAACTAGAAGACCACCAATGTCCCTTCCAACTTTGTTATTCTGTATTCAATAAGAGGATGGCTGCTGTAGGCAGAAACATATATCCTCCTAGTTGGGAAATTTTGGCAGTTGAAGTCCACACACCTTTTAGTTGCTAAGGTTGAGAAACATTGCTTTAACGTAATTGTCCAAGAAAACCTGTAACCTTAGGACTTGTTTGAGTTTTCAGTTAGCATTACTGTAATGTTAGTGAAACTTTCCTCACAAACACTTTTTTCACTCAAGCCAGTCCTGTCAACTTGGATGAATGGGCACTCTAATTAACAGAGGGAGCAAATGACATCATGCGTATAGTGATACCATCACACAAAGGATGCAAATTATTCAGACCTTCCACAATTCTCAGCCATCTTTTGGAAAAGATCTTTGAAGATCAAATATTTTTTATAAGGCCTCGGTTTAGAAAAGTTGAGCTGTATTGCAGAAGCAAGAAGTGAAGCATT
Source organism: Bothrops alternatus (assembly GCA_034064705.1). Lineage (NCBI taxonomy): Eukaryota > Metazoa > Chordata > Lepidosauria > Squamata > Viperidae > Bothrops > Bothrops alternatus. Next base: position 22,839,732 of record JARGCV010000006.1, read on the forward strand.
TAAAACACCCATCTATTTTTCAGAGGGAGACCACTGAGGCTGTTTATTATGCTCAGAACAAAGCACCAGTACCCAACTTAACTTCAACTATGAGGTCACTAAGAAAATAAAAATGGGAATGCAACAGCTCAGTTTAGGGCGTTAGGGCGTGGTCGCAAGGATCAACCTCCTCAATTTATCTTCTGGGGAAAAAATGGTTTCCAACAGTCATTTTGTGAACGTGCAAACTCCTCCTCTCCACAGCCAGTTTTCAAGAGCACCTGCAACTTGCTTTCAGCACATTTGCTAAGCCACAAAAGGTTGGAGGTCCCTGGTGTAAATGCAAGAATGAATTCAAAAAGAAATGCAAACAGTATTGCTTAGCATAATAAGACAGGAGGACGGTTTGCCCCCCTGCCCACGAACGTGCTGAGACTGATATGACGGAGAGAGATCTCTCCCTGCCTCCTCTTATCATGCTCGCTGTTGCTCAGTTTTTTTGTTTTTTTTTTACTTTCCTAACTGACAGCATCAAGCCCTCCCTCTGAGCAATGTATCAAACTGCACAATAGACCTGATGTGTAAATGCTGATTGAGGGATTAGTGCATTCAACCTGCAGATCATTGCCTGAATAATGAAACGCCTGGAGACAGTCAGCGCTGTTCCTTTTGTGACTGGACCCATATTTCTTCACCTTGGATCTTTCAGCATTTCCCATTCTTCAATCTAGGGCTTGATTCCAGAAGTGCAGTGTAGGAAGCCCTGAGTGTTTGTACACACTTAGATAGGATGAGCAATATATCTAAAAGTAAACGAGTTCCTTTTTCCAGGGCGGGTGGACTTTTCAGCCATCAATTCCAATTTCAGAACTGTCAGATATTTAGCTAACCTCAGTCCTTTCTCCAAACAACAACCTACACAATACCCTTTGGATTAAATTGGCTAATGTTTATGATGTGGTTCGGAGATGAAGTTCAATATAAATGCTAATTATTAACAACACATCCTGTCAATTAGTTGAAAGATGAATAAAAAAAGACTGGAAAGGGAGGAGGAAAAGGCAAGAAGCATAACAAGAAAATACTAAATGGTTTTCAATTAGCTGAGCTTGCTGAAGACAAACATACAGTATTTTTTTTCTCTCCAGCAAATAAATGTCTGCAATTATTTGTTATGAAAAGATTATGCAAAAGATGCTTTTGGTGATTGCAGACTATATATTCTAAAAGAACAAAAGAATCATCTCATAATCTCATTTCATCAACATTGGGCATTTTTATTTAAGAACTTTGTGTGGATTTAAAACAGGGGTTCTCAACCTTGGCAACTTTAAGACTTGTGGACTTCAACTCCCAGAATTCCTCAGCCAGCAAAGCTGGCTGAGGAATTCTGGGAATTGAAGTCCACAAGTCTTAAAGTTGCCACGGTTGAGAACCCCTGATTTAAAAGCAGCTCTGGACCTCAATGGTCCCTCAGTACTAGTTATGTTCAGTTGCAAAACTGATTTATTTCTGGCTCAGCTACAGAATATTTAAAATCACAGAAAAATCATTGCTGAAACACCCCCCACCTCTCCAATTTGTAGGAACATTACTGAAAATCTCCCAATCTGTAGAACTCTTATTTTCATCCCATTGCTAACTCTTGACTAGCAGGCCAGTGATACCAGCTACTTTAATCCCATTCTAAGGATAAATACACATACAACCCCATCATACTATTCTCTTTCTCTTTATCTATAGTACAAAAAAAGTAACAAATAATTTGCCAAAGAATTAAAGAAATAATATAAGAAGATAAGAAAATTTAGTCGAATGTACTTCTCACCAATATCATTCACAATAAGTCTCTGCATCTTTCTATCCTTCTACACTATCCTTTCTTCCACTAAGTCTATTCATTGCCTTTTGTTCTTTAAACTTCTTGTTTTCTTTGTTTCCAGGGATCTCATCAACCATCCAACCACAACTCTCTCAGTCTTCCCTTCTAAACTTTCTTTCAGATAATCTGAAACCCTCTTTAACAATCATCACGGTTCCATTTAGTCTACATTTATTCAGCACTTGTTCATTCTTGCTCCCATTTCTTCTTGTTTTAACACATACATTGTATGAGTAAGTCATTTCCACTGTATTATGTCTTCTAATATACCCAGTTCACACTTCCATACAACAAAATAGGCAGAAACCATTTTTATGTCTTTTGATATTCATCCCTTCAGTATACCATGTACTATCCATACAGCATTTTCACTTCTTAAAATTTTTTCTATCTATATTGCCATCTTTAGTACAAATTCAATTTAGTAAAATTCATCTATTTGCTTTAGCTATTCACTATTCTCAATTATTCATTCTGTTCCTTTGTTAAATACAACTACCTTGGTCTTTGGTTTATTAATTTTCAAATAGATATTTCTTGTTGCATATTAATGGTCTAAATACCATTTGTAGCAAATCCTTTGATTTCTTAGGCAAGAATATGGCATAATCTACATGCAAAAGTATATGTACATTCGTGTTCTCAAACAATATATTTCTAATGTACAGTAGTATGTTTACTTATACATTTCTCTGTAAACACAATAAAGAACTAAATGGACAACGTGCTTCCTTAATTTACTCCCCACTTTAAGTGGAAACATTCATTAAGCATTCAATTTATTCTTACACATAAATTTACTTCCATCACATGCATTTATCACATTTGGCCAGAAACCTTCAGCTCCATATTTGCACAAAACATTTCCAGCATTCAAGCTGATTCACTTGTTTTGCTTATGTGTAACAATCTGTCTTTCTCACATTCATACATTTCTAGAGATTTTTTTTTAATCTCATAATTTGAAGCAGGTGATACTGAGACAGTAAGCACAAGATACACATCAACTGAAATCTCTTCTGCTGGGAAGCATTGCAAATTATCTATTTTGAACTGCACATTTATTTACCTGAAGGAACAAATCTTTTTAAGATTAAGTGAAGCTGAGAGAAAAATTGCACTTTACACCTATTGACCTCTATTCCTACTTATTAAATGGAGGTTTAGTTGTTATATCCTATTTAATGGTTGCATCTCTTACTTTTTAAGGCCATTGGGTTCCATTAATTTAGCTGAATGTCAAATTGCCATGCCTTCTTTTGTTTCTTCTGCTCGTTTGACCTTGACATTTTGTCAGAGGCCTACAGTTTACTTGGAGATGTTTCTTAGGAAACTTTGGACATTTGCACATAGATGTTCTGTGTCCTTAATAATCATTTAAATGCCTAGGCAGAGAATATGGCTCATGAAATGATTAGCCACTGTTCAAGAACCAGAAGAATAACTTCTGGAGATTGTGCTATTTTTTTCCCTTCTCCCTTTCTTCTTTTTCCTAAGTAAGATTTCTCCAATATGACAGAAATGACTGAGTGAACAACATGGGTACAAAATGAGTACAACCTCAAAGTGAAAAGACATCTAGAAATCTAGAACAGGGGTCCCCAACACCTGGTCCATGGACCAGTACCGGGCCATGGCATGCCAGCAACCGGGCCGCACAAACAAGCAAAGCCCCATCTGCGAGATGCAGGCAGCACACAAAACCATGCACCCTCTGGTCCACGGAAAAACCTCTCTCCACAGAACCGGTCCCTGGTGCCCAAAAGGTTGAGGACCTCTGATCTAGAACATCAAGCAAAAAAATGATGCTATATAATATGTGTCTTTACAAAGTTCGGCAGAAAATGTGATTATGGAGAATAAGCTAAACCCTTTGTTTAAGCAGTCAATATCCTTCTATGAGCAGAGAGAAATATTGACCCATCCCACAGAGATACATAAAACTTTTAAATTAGACATGTGAAACATTTTTATGAACATTTGCTAAATTATTATTTTTCATAAATTCATAAATTTTAAGATAGGGAAGTTTTTTTATATATAAAATGGAGAAAATAGCCTTCTGTATTCTGGCAGCTTCTTGACTGCATTGCAATTGACATGATTCTCAGACGTCTGGAGGGTACCAGACAGGGGAAGGCTGAGAAAGATGCTTATTGATGAAAATAATGATTTTGCTATTCTGCAAGTTGTTGGAATATAGTGTCAAAATATTCTTTAAAATCTGGGCTGCAAAAACTGAGATGACAATATATGGCAGCGAAGAGACATGGGAAACTAACTCTGTGATGCGGTTTAGTGGACTTCAGAATTTTGGAGTCTCTTACATTCCAATAAACTTCTCCAATTCAAACCATTTGATCAGGTTTCACCATCAGACCATTCTAATGCTCCTTTTACAGAAGGATTTCTTTCTTAGTTGTATCAGATAACAGAATAACAAAGTTGGAAGGGACTATGGAGGTTTTCTAGTCCAATCCCTGCTTAAGCTGGAGACCCTATACCAGGGGTGTCAAACTGCTGGTCCACAGGCTGGTTGGATCATGCAGAGGCCGTGCCCACCCAGCTCCAGCAATGTAAAAAAAGTCATGATACATTGCGACATGTCACATGACGCGGTGAGTTTGATACCCGTGCCCTATACCATTTCAGACAAATGGTTGTCCAGTGTCTTCTTACAAACCTCCAGCAACCACAACTTCTGAAGACAAGCTGTTCCACTGATTAATTGTTCCAACTGTCAGGAAATTTCTCCTTGTTTCTGTTGTGAGTGTCCCTAGACCAGCTTGGGAAGTGTCAGAGTATGAGGATGAGCAGCCAGGCTCCTCTGGGTGTTTTCCCCTCCCGGCAGCCGAGGAAGAGCAGCCAGGCCCCTCTGGGTATTTTCCCCTCCCGGCAGCTGAGCCAGACAGGGAGGAGATTTACAGGCAGTCTGGATCAGATTCACAAAGTGAGGGGTCAGATTTGGATCAAGAAGATAGATGGCTTGATCCGAGATTCCGAAGGTTTGATAAGCGACGGTGTCAGTTAAGTGGAAAAAGGAAGTAATGAGGGGAAGTGACGTATCGGACACTATATTAGAAGGGGACAGAGAGACTACGCCTTTGTCACGAGCAACGTTAATCAAAGAGTAGCCTGATATCTGGAGCCGTGCGTTTGACTTCAGTCTTCTGATGTTTTGGAAATCTACGGGAGAATAATGAGGCCTTGGACAATGTGATAAAGAAAGAGTGAGTTAATTGGAAGGTGTGGAAGGAGCATGTGTTAATCTAAATGTAAATACATGAGACTTGGCTGTTTCTGCCAGCAAAATGCCAGCAGCGTGCTTTGAAGTGAATTCTTTTGAAATGTGTTAAATAAACCTCTTAAAGACATATTTATGTGGATTTTAATGAGCTGAGAGGGGCCAGACAGAACAGTTTCTAAGTTAGTTCTCTCTTTCTATCCATTCTTGTCCTGCCTTGGAGAATAGGTTGCTACCCTCTTCTTTGTGACAGCCTTGCAAATATTGGAGCATTGCTATCATGTCACCCCAGTCCTTCTTTTCATTAAACTAGGCATACCCAATTCCTGCAACCGTTTTTCATATATTTTAGTCTCCAGTCCCTCCTAGTCATCATGGTCATTCTACAATGCACTCTTTCTAGAATCTCAATGTCTTTTTAATATTGTAGCGACCAAAACTGGATGCAACATTCCAAATATGGTCTTATCAAGGCATTATAAAGTGGTATTAATATTGTGATTCTATCCCTCTGTTACTGCAGTCTATTACTGCCTTGGTTCTTTTGGCAGCTGCAGCACACTGCTGGCTTATTTTTAAGTGGTTGTCCACTAGAACTCCTAAATGTCTGAAGGTGTCTTAAAGGTGGTAGTGAAATGTTAAAAAAACAAAGGAAAGGAACACAGACTTCCAAATGAAACCAATACATTTAGCCGAACTGATTACACACACACACACACACACACACACACACACACACTGAATGTTTTGCATTTCAGTAGTTTTTTAAAGGAATAACTTCTTGAGTTTCAAATGATTGGAGAGATATCACAGGGATCTTCTGATTGGATATGATTAGGCAGATTCTCCTTGCTTCTGTTTTTCCTTTCTTCTCTTTTTTCTAATATTATTCTTCTAGTTTTTTATAGAACATGGAGGATAACTGACAGGGCTGAAATCAGTATCTAGAATATACGGTAATAAAATTATTTATAGCTGCCTGAGTCACATATGCTTTGGATGGCCATATAAATTAATTAATAAACGAATAATAATTCAGTCATGATCTCTTGATTAAACAATAAAGTCAATAATTGTCACATACTTTTGAGGAAATTAGAATTCAATCTGTCCAGACTTGGGATATTGGGGGGGGGGAATCGCCTCGTAATTTTTTTTAAGGAATTCAGATGTGTCATATCCAAAAGAAAAGGATTGTCACAGAAGAATATGGTCTATCAAGTACATATGGATTGTCATGTTGTATAAATCCGACTGTAAAAAATATGACCATTTACCTCACCTGCCTAAGCATACCTTATATAATTTTTTGCTTTATAAACCAAGTTAGTTCTTATCCAATTTATTTATTGTATTTTATTAGCTGCAAAGCTAATCGTTTTAGACAATTCTCTCTGCAAAGCTAATCATTTTAGACAATTCTTCCTGCTAAAGAATTCTGAATGTTCTTCAAATTGCGCATTTAACTATATTGACTTTACTGTAACAATTGAAGGATTAACAAAATTTAAAAAAATTGTTTTCAAATGATAGTTCAAAGAAAAAAGTGTGCAAGCAAAAGAGACAAACATAAAAAGATTAAAAAAACAAAGTCCATCTGTAACTATATCTCTAAGAGCTTGCTAAAATAAATGACTTTAAGCAAAAGACATTTCTAAAACAGAAACCTATATAGAGGCAAACTGCTACTAATTGATCAGGGATAATTTTATATGTGATATTTGCATAGGTCCAGATAATGTTGGTAAATCCTAAACAGCTCCACAAACAAAAACACTTTCATAATTCAATCAGAATCAGAGACCCAGTTTGCTCGAGCAATTAAGGCACCAGGCTAGAAAGCAGGGAACTGTGAGCTCAAATCCTGATATAGCCAGGAAAGCCAGCTGGGTGATTTTGGGCCACTCACTCTTTCTTATAGAGTTGTTTTTGTGGGGAAAATAGGAAGAGGAAAGTGTGTTGGATATGTTCACAGACTTGAGTTATTAGTCAAAATAATAAAGGCGGGATGAAAATAAACTAAATAAATACATAAATTTACATGAAGTCAAAACCTTTTTGTCTCCAATTTCCAAGGAGTTAGAGCTAGGAACTTAGTAATTAGAATGGTTTTGGGCTTAAAATACTTGTACAGAAAGGTAAATTTCTCTTTAGATTTTTCAGATGCGTAGGAGTCATTCAGAGTAGATAGAATTAGCTGATCTGTATACATATTGTTTAACAGTTGCATGAAGACTAGGAAATAAGAATAGGTTTCAGGGGAAATTAAAGCGTATCTGTGCGTACCTCTTGCTATCTCCCAAATAGCTTCTTTAGACTTGCCCTGTTTGCTAGTTCTGCAATTGTATCAACTGTAAGAATAAAAGAGAAAATGGATGGCACACACGTGAAATACGTATCCTGAAGGAAGTGGATAGGATTTATTTATTTGATTTATATCTCACCTTTATTTTATACAACTGAAGGCAGCATATAAAATGGTCTCCCTACTCTTTCCCTCTTAACAATAACTCTATGAAATAGGTTGGACTGAAAGATTAACTTTAGCCTTGAATGTTGTGATTTCTACGATTTCTCTAAGAAATTGTAATTTTTTAAAAGTTGCATACCCCACCAAGAATAACTGCTGTGAAATCAGCAATCATGTAAAACTTTTAAATTCAAACATATATACATTTTTGTAGGAAAAAGCATCTTTTTGCTCTTACATGCTGCCACCCTGGATTTTTTTACATTATAATATGTATATTATAGCAGAGCTCATCCAATAGGGGACAAAAAGTTATCTAGTCAATCATGAAATTATTCCAGAATCAATTTGAATAAATGTGAATAGATGAATTTGAAATATAGCTAAAAGAAGTTGTGCCAGTATATATTTAGGGACAAATATGCTGAAACATCATGTATAAACTCTGTAGCTAAAGAATTTAATTCTTTTTTAATTCCCTTGTTCAAATAATAAATGTGAAAGGTATCCATTATAGATTTGTTTTAGTGAAATGGCTTAATTCATCAGTACAGGCCTGTCAGTGCAGAGGTGGTAGTAATGTATAGGACTTACTGTTTAAAATTGTTCTCAGATCTAGTGTTCAGCACAAAGCAGCATATATTTGGGGTAAATGTACATTTATGTATTATTCTGTTGCTAAAAAGATATAATTAAGAAAATTGCATACACTCATGCATTGATAGTTGCATTTGTTCAGAAAATTCTATACAAAAGTATTTATTAGAAAAAGTTGTATTTTGTGGCAACACAAAAATAATGTACAGAGAATTTGACAGAACAGAATAACCTATAAATGCACCTATTCTGAAACAGATTTTAAATGATTGACATATCTCCAATGCAAATGCTGACTGAATGGGGATTGGGAGGAAGTTGGACTAATTCTCACATGTCTGCTACATACATTATCTGCAGATGTATAGACTCTGTACTAAAATAAAAATTTAGATTCTTGAACACACAAATAAAGTTTGTAGGCAGACAGCTTGCCACCATTTGTGAGTGAATTTCTCTTCCCAAAGGGTTTAGAGATTAGTTTTATTCACCGCCCACCTTTTCTTGAGAAGGAAAGACATTTTCATTTAGTTTAAATTTATACAATGATTAGAATTCGCTTCGGATTGCTTTGATATTATTACCGATGCTGCCTAGTTAAGTTTTACGTGTTTTTTTTAAAAGAAAATGTAAAATCTTAGCAAAAGATACAAGTGTGTTAAAATATTTTGCTTTGTGCAGAGTACAGAAGTAAATTCTGTAATAATTGCTTAAGGAGGGAAGAAAGTTAAATCTGTCTGGACATTATGATGAACAAGAAATGGAACCACATAGGGCAGGAAGAAAAATCTTGTTATAGACAGTCTTAAACTTACCATTGTTTGTTCAGCAACCATTCAAAGTTGCACTGATGCTGAATGAAGGGACTTACACCCATGCCCCAAATTATGGTCATTGCAGTGCTCCTGTAGTAATGTAACCAGCCCTAGAGCCGTGGCAGCAAAAAGCTATTTTGCGCTGTAATTAAAAAAAAAAGTAAAGAGGCTTTTTAGTGCCTTGTTTCTAAGGCTTTTTTTGGCTTTTTTTTCATGATCAAAGTGCAGCCCTGCCCACCCAGCAGCCAGTCCAGGAACACCTTGTCCACAATGGGACCAAGAAGGTGGAGTCAGCGGGGTGGGGGGGGGACAGAGCATAAGGTGGCAGGGATCTCAGCTTGGAGGGTAGTGAGGACCACTGCAGTGGGACAGGTTTGAGACAGTGGTGGGATTCAGCCAGTTCGCACCAGTTCGGGAGAACTGGTAGCTAATTTTATCTTGCCCAGGTCCAGAATGGACTTCCAGAAGTGACATCCACACAGAGAACCGGTTGTTCACATATTTGAATCCCATCACTGGTTTGAGGCAGCTGCAGCTTCCTATGGCCTGGCAAGCAACCCCAGAGCTATGTGAGCGCAGTTCTTGGGCTACTTTCTGGCCCACAAGGTAAGGGGCAGGGTGATCAAAAGAGCACAGATGGGGGGGGAGATAAATGGGAGTGGGGACCCAAAGGTGATTTTTCAGGAGGCAACTGGACTTTCTTGTTTTTCTTTGAAAACATTTTGCTTCTCGTCCAAGAATCTTCTTCAGCTCTGACTGGATGGTGGAGAATGGAAGGATTTATACTCCTCGCAGACAGCTGGTCATTTGCATTCTTTTATAGAGTTGTTGAGGCCACTGAAGGTTTATCTGTGTCGTCAGGATCACCCGAGTGGTGCAAATGGGCATGCAGCCTTCTTGGAACTGTTGAAAGTTCCAACTGTTGAAAGAATTGTTGCAAGGTTGCAGCCACTAAGCAATGTATCATGTGATGCCTCCCTTTATAACTGCATTGCTTAGTGTTGGAAATTTCAGTCCCAATTGCGGACATAAGTTGAGGACTACTTGTAGTATCCATCCATTCTTCCACATTTTGAACAAAACTTAAAGTGCTACTCTTCCAGTTTAGATATTGTGATTCCTTGAAGGAATAAGTTAGAAGGTGGATTTCTTTGGTGGTTATTGGAAAATTGAATTACATACAGCTTCTTCTGTTTAGTTTCTATATTCTCACAGTGAAAGATGATGAATGAAAAAATGAAATGCAAGTGACTTCCATTAGTACCCATTTGTTTCACCTGCAGTGTTCAAGAATTAGTTGAAAACACCCCATTCTTCCTTGGAATGTTGGGAAGTTAAGTTTAGTAACTCTGATGAACTTTTCGTGAAAAATTTATTAAGTCAGCATTCAAAGAAAGAACAAACTGACATTCTCCAGAGATTGCAGAACGTAAAACAAGCCGTGTTGGAGTAATAGCTCTGATCCAGCTGCTCTCGAAGTTCCTCAGTCTTTGTAGAGAACTCAGCCTTTTTGCTAAACCAGGAGTTGATAATTTAGGACTTCTCCTCTCTACTTAACTCACCCACCTTGTCTTCAGGCTTATCTAGAAAGAAACTAATGTGGAGGAAAATCAATACAAACACTGACAAGCCTTCAGTTTCCTCTCTGAATCTAAATTAACTCTGGATAGGAGAGAATGTGCTCCCTTATGAAGGAGCATGCTCAAAAATAATTAGAGCCCTGGGAATCCAAAGCAAACTTATTCACTTAACACTGAAGAACTGCTGGACTCAATTTATCATCAAATTTGTCTGATTACCCATTGAGCCCAGCTCTCATTTAACAAGTGCAAAAGTTTGGGGCCTAAGGTTCCAACTAACTCTTTGGAAAAGGTTGAGCTCAAAGGTGAGCTATGTGCATCAGTACTGAGCAGTGAAAGCTTTCTACCCTGCTTTACAGGATCTGAGAGGACTAAAAGAATACCCTCCTGAAGATCAACTTGGATTTTGTGCTGCCAGAGATGAATGAATTGACCAGGATAGGAAATGTTGGATCATCTGTATTTTGGAAACAGGACTAGTGTATTAAGCCTGCCTGAACTTTAAAACAACAAATTCCCTTTTGTTCCTGCTAAATATCAGTAGAGAAATCATTTCTTGGGAGGGCTCCAGACTACAGAAAAGGTGCATACATTCAGTGGGTTGGGAAGGTAACACAACATGGACTTTGAAGTATTGTTGTACTTGCTAGCTAACATAGTTATTTTGTATTTTAATTTGCTTTTTTTCTTTTAAATGATAATGGTTTACCAAATCATTTCAAACTGTAGTATAGAAAGCTTTTTATTCTATTGCTGTATGGATTGATTGATACTGGTAACTTCTAACGTTCCTAAACTGCAAGATAAAAACTATCTTTGCTTTAGAGGTCAGGATAGGATAGGATAAAATTGTGTTAGTTTTAACAAGATGTCTCTAGTTTGTCTTCTGATGAGAGAGAGAGAGAGAGAGAGAGAGAGAGAGAGAGAGAGAGAGAGAGAGAGAGAGAGAGAGAGAGAGAGAGAGAGCTCATTCATGTTAATTGGGATCTGGTTTGTGTCTTTGTGAACTCCAAACAACCTATCCTCATTAACATTCTAAATCTTAATCCTGCTTGCTTGCTTGCTTGCTTGGATGATTTGGATCCTTGTTTACTTTATTTAAAACATTTATATCGCTACCTATGTCTAATCAACTCTGGGCAGCTCCTAATAAAAAGTTAAAGCAATAAATTAAGTCATGTGTTAAAACTATAAAACTAAATAGATTAAACATCTAAACATTAGGTCAACTTTCTAGTGTGCAATTAGCCAATCTTATTCTAGCACTTATTCTATTCTAAGAAAGGCTGAGCGCCAAAGAATTGAGGCCTTTGAACTATGGTGCTGGAGAAGACTCCTGCGAGTCCCTTGGACTGCAAGGCGTCTTAGAAGAGATCATCCCCGACTCCTCTTTAGAAGGCCAGATCCTGAAGTTGAAACTCAAGTACTTTGGCCACCTAATGAGAAGGAAGGACTCACTGGAGAAGAGCCTAATTCTGGGAAAGATTGAGGGCAATAGAAGAAGAGGACGACAGAGAATGAGGTGGCTGGATGGAGTCCCTGAAGCAGTAGGCGTGAGTTTAAATGGACTCCAGAAGATGATAGAGAACAGGAAGACCTGGAGGAACATTGTCCATGGGGTTGCAATGGGTCGGACATGACTTCGCAACTAACAACAACAACATTCTAGCATTTGGGAGAAAAGCCAGATCTTCAAAGCCTTAGGGAACACTAATAGGATAGAGGCCTGACAAACTTCAGAAGGAAGACATTTCCATAGGTCGGGGGCTGCCATGGAAAATGGATGCTTCCTATTGTAGCTCCCATCAGAAGGCAATACTTAGGGAAAAAGACTAGAAGAGGAAGGGGTTCAGAAAAGGTTTGGCCAGGAAAGGTTTACCTCTGGGCCGAAGAGAGCATTTGGACAAAAAGAGAAGTTCCCTCTGTATAAATCTCCATGAAGGACCCCAGCCCTGAAAATATTCCTTCTCTATATTTCCCCTCTCATTTCCCCTATCCCAGGACATGTCTGGGTTTCACATCTGGAAACGTGCAGTGCAAAACACCTGAAAGGCATGTTTGATCTCCTACCCACTGCAGAGTTTGCTTCCCAGTTGATGTCAGGGTAGATAAAGTCCCCCCCCCCACCTGAATGACATGTTTCTTGCACACTTCCGCTAACTAATTAGCAAAGAGTTCATCTATTTCCTCTGATTGGTTGTGTGGTCACAGTACCCATTTATAGCAATGTCATTTCTTTCCTCTGATGTACTTTCAAGAAGACTTTCATCTCTAATATTATGTATTTCTGTTGAGATTTAGTTATTCTTTACATAGAATGCAATTTTCCCCCTCCCCCTTTTTGCATTGGTTCTGTTTCTTTTGAATAATTTATGTTCTTTTAACAGTAGCTTCCAGGCATGAGTTTCATCCCACCAAATTTCTCTAATAGTAACAATAATGTTCCTGTCTTCATTTACTAGGACTTCAATTTCTCCCTGACTGTTGCCCAAACTCTGAGCATTAGCGTAGAGACATCTAAGCTCATTATGGCTGACCTTGCATTTATCTCTTGTTTTATACCTGAGTTCCCATTCCCTCAGTCCCTTTCTTATTGTCTGATTGGTTGTCTTGTGGATTATGCTCGAGGTTTGGTCTTGAGGACTGGTTTCTCTCCCTTTCCAGTTTTCCAATTGTTTTCCAGTCACATTCTTTCCAGTCCTTGTGATGTGTAGCCCATCTCTTGCCCTTCCTATAGGTAATGTAAACCAGGGTTTAAAAACCCAAAGTTGTTTCAGTAATTCTTTGAGCCATCAGTTTACTTTTAGAGTCCTCTGTTGATTAATTATGTTAATCTGTGTTGGGGATTAACATAATTATGATGATTAAGCTTCAAACCTGCAATAATCTTTCCCAGCAGTGATCAAGCAGATGTCTTCTGACATCATTGCCTGATGGTACTCAAAAGGATAACAGTAGAATCACTACAAAATAGCACACCATCTCCCAATTCATTCAGTACGCTAGGAGAGGACCATTGATAGCATTCAAAACTGCTAAGTCATCCAGATATATCAATAGATTAAACCCTCATCCATTAGGGAAACCAAGGTTGTTTCTGTGCCTAATCCAGGTCTAAAACCAGACTAAAGACGCTCCTGATCATTCCAATCCCCACCCTCCAGGACTGCCTGGAGAATACAGCTTTCTCCACCAGCTTAGCTAAATCAAGAATATTGGACTTTGCCTTGAATTAGAGCTATTTAAATTGATCAGCTCCAAAATGGTTTCTTTTAGCAAAGGTCTTACTATCTCTTGGTTTAATGTTATGAGAAACTCCATTTGAATGAGGGAAATGTTAATAAAACCAGAAAATATTGGCAAGACAACCTTTAGAAGCCTTTTAGAAGTTGGAGTAACAGGCAAATAGTGGCACAAACTGATTCAAGGATTCTGGTAACTGTAAATTCCTTTTTTTCTTACACTTTTGCATTATTCTTGCTGCTAGGGTTATAAAAGACATTTAAAAACTGCCTTATAAAGCAGAAGTGTCATTAACCCTGCTTGTTCCATAACAAAATAACAGAAATGGAAGGGACTTTGGAGGTCTCCTAGTCCAACCCCCTACTCAAGTATTTCATACCATTTCACACAAATGGCTGTCCAGTCTCTTCTTTAAAACCTCCAGCACTGGAGCACCCACAACTTCTGGGGGCAAGTTGTTCCACTGATGAATTGTTCTAATTGTTAGGAAATTTCCCCTTATTTCTAGGTTGGTTTTTTCCTTGATTAGTTTCCATCCTTTGCTTCTTGTCCTGCCTTCTGGTGCTTTGGAGAATAGCTTGCCCCACCCCCCTCTTCTTTGTGGCAGCCCCTTAGATTTATTTTTTTATTTTATCTTATTCGGATTTGTATGCCGCTCCTCTCCGAAGACTCGGAGCGGCTCACAACATATATATAAAACAATTTAATCTAAATCCGAACAAAAAACATTAAAAATAAAACCCCACACATACTCATCAGTCACACCACAATCAACAATCATCCCCAGGCCTGCCGGCAGAGGTAGGTTTTTAAATTCTTTCGGAAGGCCGGGAGAGTCGGAGAAACGTGGACTTCAGGAGGCAGTTGGTTCCAGAGGGCGGGCGCCACAACAGAGAAAGCCCTCCCCCTAGGGCCCGCCAGACGACATTGTTTCACTGACGGGACCCGGAGGAGGCCGACCCTGTGCGCTCTCACCGGTCGTAGAGAAGTATGTGGCAGAAGGCGGTCCCGTAAGTATATTGAAACACTGCTATCACTGCTATCATGTCACCTGTAGTCCTTCTCTTCATTAAACTAGACATACCCAATTCCATGATCTTTGGGAGAAAACATCTAGTGATTGAATATGCAGAACCAACTGATGCAAAGCCCAGTGAATTTTAATGAGGAATCTTTCCTTTTTAGACACCTTAATCAAGATTTGCTCCTTGACTTATTGACATATCTTGCAGGGATAATAATAAGAAGACTCTTGTTGCTCACCCGGCTTTCTAAGGAGTATTCTGTGACCTTCATTTCCAAGATATAAACCCCAGGCATCTAATAATGATCAGTCAAGGTCACTCTAGTCACAGGAATACATGTCCTTGAAAGGAGAAGTGTGGAATACATTTCTTCAATATTGGTTATTTCCTGAAAACAGGGACCTTTGGAAAATCTTCATATTGCTGTATCTATGCACAAAGGAAGTGGAGGAGCCATTTCATAGAACGTTTCTGTTAAGTTCGTGGGTTGGAGGCATTAAGAGGAGACACATAGTGTAACAACAAGCTTTCTTTATTGTTCTCTTCCACAACCAACAACAGCCAAAACGGCGCGCAGGCCTTTTATAGTGTCCAAGACCCAGACAACATCAACCAATGATTGCAGAGGCTGTTTCCTGCCTTGCGCATGTGCGCAAGGCTGGAGAGAGCCAGTCTGGTCCCGGGCAGCTTTTGGTTTGCCCGGGACCCTTTGCAACATTTCTGAGCCTGCTGAATGTTTCAGCAGGCTCAGGACATAACAGTTTCTAAATTAAGTTAGCCCATCATACCTCTCGGTTTTTAACCTAGGTTTACTTTTGTTTTTGTCTATTATTATTGTTTGCAGTAATGTCACCATCTTTTTGCACAGCTGTCAGTCCTCCTGGATAAATCAGAGAGGAAACTGACTAGGTGAGATAATTCTACTTTATTGTACGGATATGTTAACAGAAACTTACAAGTATAAATTTCAGACTTTCCACCACCATTTTTAACTGATCAATAAGAGTGAGTCCTTCCTAAGTTTTTTCCTCTGGCCAGTAGGTCCTTGAGGGCACCCCCTTCTCTTGTCTCAGAGTTTCCTAAGCAGCATCTCTTTCCTTTGTCCCTCAGGATCATCCACACATTCCATTACAAACTTGGTACTCAGTGTAGGTCAAATAAAACAGGGTCTGCAACCTTGACAACTTTAAGACTTGTGGACTTCAGCTCCCAGAATTCTTCAACCAGCATGTTTAAAGTTGTCAAGGTTGCAGACCCCTGGCCTATACAACCAAAATATGAAAGGATGGGCAAGCTCCTCCCACTGTCGGGATTCTCTCCTCTTAAGGGACAGCAGAGGAGAAGCCCGGTTTCCCGACCTTTTGTGAGATCAGCTCTGCCCACAGGTAGCATAGCTGGCTGAGGAATTCTGGGAGTGGAAGTCCACAAGTCTTAAAATTGTCAAGGTTGCAGACCCCTGAAATAAAAGAAATATTCAGCAGGAAAGTTGCACATTTTCTCCACATTTTACACCTTTTGCTGAAGTGTGCTTGTTTTATTTATTTATTTGACTTGATAGCCAAGGAACAAAGCATATGAAAGGAAAGAGAAATGCTCATATAAAAACAGTCAGCGAATAACAAATAAAAGGTACAAAAATAGGATAATCAACTTAAAAGGAGTAGCAACATATCGAAGTGCCTACACAGTTGCACATCTAATAGCAACAGCAATACAAATCATTTAGTGACCCTTCTGGAGTGGTCTGGTGGTCTGGCAGTGAATCTTCTCTTGAGCTAGCATGGCTTATAAGTTAAGAGAGGTATTCTTTCAGTTTGCCATGCATCAAAAGAGCTGGTGGAGAACTGTTGTTCTTCCCTCCTTAGAGCAAGGATTGTTGCACAGGAACATTAGGAATTCTCCTTCTAATAGGGACATTGGCAGGATATTAGAGATATATATTTATTTTGAGAGCGGGCATTAGAATTTCATTTTTTAATATGTGCCAGTGTGTTCACAGAAAAAAGTGACAATAAAGGTTCTCTCCTCTCATCTTGTCTCACCTCACCTCATCTTATATCTTATCTTTTAGTGTTAATAATTCCCCCCAGCTTGGTGTCATCGGCAAATTTGATGAGTTCCTCTTCTACTCCCTCATCTACAACATTTATGAAGATGTTGAAGAGTATTGGGCCTAAGCAGAACCTTGAGATACCCCACTGCATGCTTCCCTCCATGTAGATACAGTTCCATTGAGTGCAGTTGCCAGCTGCGAATCCATCTGGTGGTGGTACTCTCTATCCCCCATTATTCTATTTTACCAGGATATAGGCTACGGTCCATCTTACCTAATGCTTTGCTGAAGTCCAAATATACTATGTCCACAGCATTATCTTGATCCTCTCATAGTCACTTTGTCAAAGGCAATAAGGTTTTTCTGGCATCATCTGTTTTTGACAATGGCTTCTAGTCATTGTCTTTCAGTGCTTTAAAAAAAAAAAAGGTGCCGGAACTCACACACGTCATACAACCCGCCTTGCCTACCTTACAAGGTTTACCTTTGTAGTTGAAAAAAAAAACCTTCAATTTTTAGTGTATTTAAAAGACTAGGATTTTGTTCAAGGTAAGTTAATACTAATGTTACCATGCACTGTATGGCTTTAAATTACAAAAAGGCATTTTATTAATCTTTTGGGACATTTACCACTGGCTTACCCATTTAGTTTAATGAGCGGAAACATCAGCTTTCTATGTGGAATAAAATTGGTCCAATAAAACAAAATTTGGTTGCTTGTAAAAGATTGAATTATTTTTAAGAAGTTGTCAAACAAGGTGGAAAAATTTACATTTGGAGTTTAATATGGATATTGACTTGAAACAAATTAAACTTTGTCAGTGAATAGATTACTTTTAATTTACCTTTAAGTTAAACCCAATTTAATAAATAGATCTGATTAAATCTCATACTGTAGGTCTACCTTTACAGGTAGGTCTACCTTTACATCTGACCAATACATAATTAATATATATTATTATTAATAATAATAATACCTCCAAATCACATTGGCTTACTCTTATTCTTCCCCTCTGCAGTTTGAATATAAAGTATAAAAGACTAAAAAGAAATTTTCATAGACATCCCAGTCTTTGAACTACCCAAGGAACCGAAACAGCAAAGTCGCCTTTCTTGCCTCTCGCTTTGCCTCTTTTTAACCTCACACCCCACCTTCTGTAAGGGAAGGCAAAAGGCTCATTCACCCTCTTATGAAAGATGGCCTCCATGTTTATGTATCTCCCACCACCACCATCGGCTTCCACACCACATGGTCCGACCCAGCCAATCAAGCCACGCTCTGGCTGTGGTACTTCGGCACCTCATGGCTCCTACTAGAGGAGGCAGACAGCACTGGAGGGGACCCCACTTGTACCATACTGCCAGTGGGGCATTTTCAAAAACAAACGAGGATAGGAAGGGAAACAATAGGAAAAGAACGCAACTCTGGAAAATCCATCAAAAAAAGGTGCCAGAACTCCGTTCCGATGCGTTCTATGACAAAAAAAGCCCTGGTCTTGTTCATTTCTAGGTGTTCACAATCAGCTGCTTGATTATCTTTTTCAGGATCTTCCCTGGTATTAATGTCAGGCTGATTTTTCTCCAAATTTGTGGATCCACTTTTTCCCCCTTCTTGGAGATTGGAACCACATCAGCCCTTTTCCAGTACTCTGGTAATTCTCCACGATCCAGGAGCTTTGAAAGATTAGGTTCAGTAGTTCCGAGATGACATCTACTAGCTCCTTTAGAACCCTGGGATGTAATCCATCTGGTCCTGATAGTTTGAACTTGTCTAGAGTGGATAGGTTTTGTATTACTATTTTCTTGCCTATTTTGACTTTCATTCCTATTTCATCTCCTATGGCACTGCTTTTGGTAAGCTGGACTATTTTTTCTTTTGGTGTGAAGACAGATGCAAAGAATGAAAGTCAGAGGAAAGTGAGAGACACTGGCAGAAAGCTGTCAGAAACTCTTCATAAAACTTGGATATTGCACAATGCTTATTATTAGAACAAATAATCTAATGGGAAGAGTCTTTTTGAATAATAATGTATTATCACATTTAATTGCATTGTGTATAAAAAAATTGCAAAATATTTCCTCGAAGCGAATATTATTCCAGGTAAATGTTCCATTGCTTACTGCGAAAAGGAATAACAAAACCAGAAACCATGAACAGATGCATTCTATTCCACCTTCAGAAAAAAGGGCAGGGTTATCTTTTCTATGTGAAAAAAACAACTTGAGATAAAAAGCTCATAGAAAGGACCCCATAGGAGATATTTCTTCCAACTATTTTACATTTGTCCATCTCGTGATCTCTTTAGTACATGAGGACAAGAAAGTGGTTGAAGTGGTCAAAATAACAGTGACGCTTGCACTGAAAAATAACAGTGACGCTTGCACTGAGTCATGGGGATTAGTATTGCTGGCTGAGCCACCAAAGGAAATTCTAAGCCTGAAATATGTGAATGCAAATTGTGCAGATAGTATGTGCAGTGGAAAAAAAGTCTCTTTTATAAGAAAAGTACGCACAATTTGAATTTTCAATCCCATAGCCCACCATTTCAAATTTTCTAAACATGTCAGATGCAGAAAGCATTATCGAGATATGATGAAAAAGAAGTTTTCAAAATGAACATTACATTTCATGTTTGCAGAGTAAGCTGCTAGGCATGGAATATACATACAGCTATTATTCAAAAAGGCACTTTCTCATTTAAAGTTTATCTATGACTTGTTCCATTTGTATGTCTTCCTTTTATTTTTGGTACCTCAGTTTTATAAAAGCAAGCAAATAAATCAGTGCAACAGTTCATTCTCTTTCAAACAGAATCAATTATCCTGAGCAATAAATTATTCTTTTCTTTAACATAATTTATTCTGTTTTGGTGTCTCTGGCAGACTATATAGACTGTCTTGTTTTGGAAAAAGACCATACAAACTTTGACAATGAAAATAATTGCCTTGTTCAATAGAAGATCGTCTTCAAAAGTCCTTTCTTTAATAAGATCATAGAATACAGCGGGAAGAAGAGACTTAGAGAAGAGAAAAAGTATAGCAACAATAGCAAAAAACCAAAAACTTCTCAAAATAATACCTTTAAGCTTTTTAGGTACAGAGCGGAAAATATACTATCTTGCCAAATAAGAGAGAATACTTTTACTGTATTTATGAGATGTGTGAAAAATAAGCATAATGGAAACTCATGCTCTTAACATTTTCTTTTGGTAAAATGGAGATACCAGGTGCTATCCCAAAGGGAGAAGAATCCCATCTATTCTCTAGCTCTATTTTAATTTAATGCAAATTTTCATGCAGCACAGATGGTTTTGTTTACAGACCATGTTAAAGCTTCCTTTCCAGCTGTAATCAACAATAAAATCTCTGCTCCAAAGGGACTGATAATCATTCATAATCCTTATGAGCTCGATAACAGAGGAAATTAACAGTTTTGAATTCATGGCTCATTGTAGTAATGTGGAGGTGTGCTCTCATAGTATCTTTTTCTCCTCCTTCACTTAGTTTCTGCTCCTCCTATTTTTATTGTCTGAGAAGAACCAGCTCAACTGTTTCGAGCAGTAAAATGTCTCTGGCTGAACTTGTGTTTTTTAAGTCCTAAAAAAAGGGCAAAAATTGGCAAGTCAGAATTAGTAGCATCCTCAACCAATTTTATTGGTTAATCGATGAATTGATAATTATAAGTGTAATTATTTATTCATACAAGGCATTTTCTTTCCCTTGAACCTCAAAAAATGGATTTAGGTCAAATAAAATGGTGCACTACTCAATTTATTTTACAAACACACACAGTAGAACTATGGAAATGTAGGATATTCAGAAAACAAAAGTAGTCATTTATTTTTTTTAAAAAACAAACAAACAAACCCAGGCATCGAATCAGTCACACCGAATATGCTGTGCAAGTATTCTGATTACTGCAGTATTGCAGAATATTGTTAAAGAAATTATATAGACCAACAAAGCAACAAGTAAGAAATCTTTATTTTAAAGCCGGTTGTGATGCTGCATGTATTATGCACATTTAAATGTTTAACTTTGTATATATACATTTAATTTAATGCTGGGTGGATGGGTAGATGGGCAGATGGATAAATGGATGGATGGATGGATGGATGGATGGATGGATGGATGGATGGATGGATGGATAGATAGATAGATAGATAGATAGATGTGACCCAGTTTCTTAAACTGAGTTAGATTCAAACTGGCATGAGAACAGAAACAGTTTAAGGATGCAATGCAGTTATGCCCTTAGCGAGCCCCTGAACTGCTGCTCCATTCTGAACAGACCTTCTTAGCAATACTCAATATGAATTGAGGTTTTATCTTCTCTACAATATAGTAATGTGAAGCAACAATCCTATTTCATTGATCAAATGCAGGTGAACCAACACACTTTCTACAGCACACTCCATTTTCCCCCTTTTGTGGTCAAGTGACCAAAGATCAGGCAAGCAAACGTCTCAGTGTTGCTGAGATTTATGATGGAAAGGAAAAGGGTAACTATGAGAGCCAGTTAGATGTCTCTGAGACTGATTAAATGTGTCCCTTGGAAAATAGTAAGGTAATTATGGTTAAACATTTGTTGCTTGGAGCAACCATAGTTATCTTCCTCCAAGAGGTACAATTTACCATTAAGCTGTATTAATCGTAATTAATGCAATCAAGATTGTATACTGGTGCTTTGCTTAGGATCTTATGTTCCTCCATCACTTAGTGGGTTTGCTTGCCTGATCTTTGGTCACTTGACCACAAAAGGGGGAAAATGGAGTGTGCTGTAGAAAGTGTGTTGGTTCACCTGCATTTGATCAATGAAATAGGATTGTTGCTTCACATTACTATATTGTAGAGAAGATAAAACCTCAATTCATATTGAGTATTGCTAAGAAGGTCTGTTCAGAATGGAGCAGCAGTTCAGGGGCTCGCTGATGGTGATGGTGCAGTGGTTAGATGCAGTATTCCAGGCTAACTTTGCCCACTGCCAGGAGTTCCATCCTGACCGGTTCAAGGTTACTCAATCTTTCATCCTTCCAAGGTCAGTAAAATGAGGACTCAGATTATTGGGACAATATGCTGACATGGTAAACCACTCAGAGAGTGTTGTAAAGCAGAGGTCCCCAACCTTTTGGGCACCAGGGACCGGTTCCATGAAGAGAGGTTTTTCCATGGACCGGAGGGGGCATGGTTTTGTGTGCTGCCTGCATCTCGCAGATGGGGCTTTGCTTGTTTGTGTGGACCAGTACTGGTCCACGGACTGGGGGTTGGGGACCCTTGCTGTAAAGCACTGTGGAGTGGGATATAAATCTAAGTGCTATTGCTATTTGTCTTCTCCAGAGTTTTACATTGGAATATCTTCTATGCTTACTTTGCACTCTTGCATCCCCAAAGCAGGCATTTTCTAAGCTAAACAATGGATCCTATAGCTTTGTTCATTTTTCCACCACTTTCATGGTGTTAAGATCTCCCAATTTTACATCCTTTGTCAAGGTTTTGACCACCACTAACTAGGGCTGCCTTTCTCTCCATCTTGGTCTCTTTCTCTTTCATCATAGGGCCCCCCTTTCCTGTTTATCTTTTGCCCAAGCTTCCCTCTCATAGTCCCCTCCTTTCTCTAGGAAAGTACCTTCTTATTTGATTGTTTTCTACAGAAACAAAACCACTTCTTGTTTACCCATTCCTTCTCACACTTGAAATCAATGTTTTTCATCATCTTCATAAATGATCTAGATGAGTGGAATAGAAGGAGATCTCATCAAATTTGCAGACAACACCAATTTGAGAGGAATTGCTAATACTTTGGAAGAGACTTAAAATGCAGAGGAATCGTGACAGATGTGAACATTGGACCCTATCCAAAACATGCATTTGATGATGAGAAAAGTAAAATCCTGCACTTAGGCAAACCCCCCAAAATGCATGGGTAAAAAACTGGCAGTACCTGGCTCAACAGCAGTAACTCTGAGCGAGATCTAGGGGTCCTAGTGGACCACCACTTAAATATGAGTCAACAGTGTGTTGCAGTTGCCAAAAAAGCCAATGCAACTCTAGGCTTCATCAACAGAGGGATAGTATCGAGATCAGAAGAAGTGATAGTATCACTATATATTGCACTAGTGAGGTCACACCTGGCATACTGCATCCAGTTCCAATCACTATGAGACAAAAAAGATACCTAGACCTTAGAAAGAGTGCCAAGTGCCGAAAAGAGCAACAAAGATGATAAACCATACAATGAATGGTTAAGGGAACTAGAAATGTCTAGCCTAACAAAGAGAGGGATTAGGGGTGCTATGATAGCTATCTTCCAGTACTTGAGGGGCTGTTACAGAGGGGATCAACTTATTCTTCAAAGCACCTGAGGGCAGGACAAGAAGGAATAGATGGAAGCTCTTTGAAGAGAGATCCAAGCTTTCCAGATAGTATTGATAAGGAGAAATTTCCTGACAGTGAGAATAATTAACCATTGGAATAGCTTGCCTGCCAGAATTGTGGGTGCTCCATTGCTGAATGGGTTCAAGAAAAGATTAGACATCCATTTATCCAGGACAGAATAAGGTGTCCTGCCCTGGGCAGGGGGTTAGCCTAGAAGATTTCCAAAATAGATAAAAGGAAAATAAATGAAACTAAAACAACTGTACTTTGTCATTCACTATATCGCTCCATGCCTTTCTGTCTTGCAAACCATCCTTTACAAAAATCACATTTTTCTCTTTGCTGTGGTAATTTAGGCTACACAAGAGAACAACAGAGATTTTGCAGACCAGCTTCCAGAAACAAGCAGCAAAGCTCCCTTGTGCTCTCAACACTGTCCTTTTAGTTCCTCAAAAAACTACTTCCAGCCTAACTCACATTCAATAATGAGCCACAGCCAGATGCCTCTCCAGCATTCCAGCAACTCCATTTGTCTTCCCAAACACTTTCCATTCTTCCTTGAGAGCCTCTAGTTCATACTTTCCTAGACAATCTTTCAGGCTACCTGCTATACCTGCATAAGGTTACAGTCTATCATTTGCATATAAGGGAGGTGGGACTACCTTAACATTGACCACTCTGGCCAGACATATAATCATAAAAGTTCAAAAAAAAGAAGACACCTCTTTAACCTGTCCTCAAATACTCATTTTCTATCTCTGAAACCCTAAGGGAATAAATTCAAGAGAACAAGAATTAGTAATTGTGGAGTAGTGTTGTTTGGCAATAAGGTAGCTGTCATTTCTAATCCCTAACAAAGAGATACAGTCAAATAATGTGTAAGAACCAACTGTTTCAGCGTTTGCTATTGAATTCAGGTCAAATTTTCAGAGATGACTGGGCCTCCTTGCCTAGAAACATCCATTTAAAAGCAAGAAACATTCTACTTTGTGCAAAATTCTGGGAAGGCCCAAAAATGTTAAGTGCCCACAAGAAGCCAGAACATACATGTTTGGCTACTTGCTCATTGTTAGCACTTTGCATTTTCCCTAGCTTTTCTCATGAAGTAGTGTGGAAAGGGAACAAGATTTTAGCTGTTTCAACCTGAAACAATCTCTGGCAAGAGCATATTAAGAGAGTCCTTAAGCTCAAAGAACATTGTTCACTAATGATTCCTGAGCCTGGCAAATTCTTGCCTGATCTCCCTGAATGCCTGCAGGTGATAAGAAGGGGGTGCGTGGGAGAAAGAAGAGACTCTGCACCAAGAGACGTCTGTCTGGATTCTCATGTGCTGCCAGTCATCAAGAGGGCTTCAGTTGCTGCCTTCATGTTAGCTTCTTGTAGCTCATTTTCTCCTACTACAGGGGGCCCCAACCTGTGGGCCATGGCCCACTACTGGTCCGTGACCTATTTGCAACTGGGACACGTGAGTGGCTGGCTGGTGTGCATGTACACATAGTCCTACTCATGCAAGCATCACAGGCGCTGGGCCCCTATTGTGCGACCATCGTGGGTGCTCTCTGCCCCATTCGCGCGAGCAACGAGTGCTTCTGCGTGCGCACGGCCCTTCTACAAAACCATCCCCTCTTTCTCCCCTCCCCCCTCCAGGCCACCAACCCAGAAAGGCTGTCCTACTGCACAGATTTGACACAGAATGCTAGTAGTGGTAAATATTTGAAATTGCAACTGGTAGTTCCTACTTTGTTCTTGAACTGAGATGTGTCAGAAGCTGGGATATTTTTAAATATTTCAAAACCCCTGCAAGACAGAAATGTATGGAGTGAAAAGTAGGACATATCAGAGAAAAACAGACATAGTGACTCAATATATACTGTATATATATTAAACTTTAAAAAATGCTTTATAGGGTTAGCACAGTTTCAAAGCCTGAATAAATAAAAGGATTTAGAACATTAAGAAAATCCATGGAATTCAGAGTCTTGTGACAAACTCTGCATTGACCCCCACACACAAACCCCCCCCCCAAAAAGCAGAACAAGTCTTACATGAAAACAAAGCATACAATGGACTATGTGTGTGAATTTGTGTGTGACGGCAGATATAGAGGAAGCAAATGCTGACAATACAGTTTTTTAACCACAGCGGCATTTTTCATTTTCCTCAAAATATCAGAGCAGCTGTGGTTCAAACAACAGCATTTCCCACTCTCTTTTCATTTAGCAAAGGAAGTGAACTTGCACTGGGAAAGCATAAAGTCATTAGAAAGCACTTTGCACCAAATGTACTGTAGTCTTAAAGACAGGGTATTTTCAGCTGCAGTTTCTGCAAGACTACACAATGCAGGCATCTGAATTTTAATGACCCATTAGGGGCAGTGGCTTGGAATTCTGCACCACTACAGATGTCACACTGGGACAATGGTAGTTGTTTGACAAAGAAGCTGATTTTTTTTATCTCTATGTCAATGGGTCATCTGAGAAAGAATAATTCAAGTCAGAAAAAGAAACTGCGGTCAAAGGAATGGCAAGGAATAAGATTGGAACATTATTTGGGGGGGGGGTTAGGCAAAAGGAACGTAGTTAGGCAAATGAATCAGTCACAGCAACAGAGCTTCTAAAGTATTTTCAGGGAAATTTGCCAAGCAGGAGAAAATCTGTATCTCCTTAAATTGCTTGGCAAAGCCGAGACAACATACATTTTCAGTCCTATTATTTTCAATTAATTATTTATATTGGTGAGAAACACAGAAAACCACATGACATAAGTAAGCATTGTAAAATTTGCAAGATCAGAAGTATCAAAGGAATGCAATGTTTTATCTAGTTCAGGGATATCAAACTGCCGGCCCAGGGGCCGGATGATCATAGCGAAGCCGCGCCCACCCCATTGCCAGCAACGGCAAAAAAGTTGCGATATGTTGCGACACATTATGTGACGTTGAGAGTTTGACATCCCTGATCTAGTTAGATCACCAATCAAAGCATTTTTTCCCACAAATACAATTGGCTTCCAATAGCCATTTGGTAAACAGTCTAATTCATATGTTGTTGATACACTGAATTCTCCTATTTGGAAATTTCTTACAGATAGTTTTTCAGCATCAATGAAATGCCCTTTGGGGGAAAAGAGGCCCCCAACCTTTTGAGCACTAATCTAAAGAAGCAAAAGCTCTTTATTATTTATTTATGGACATGGATTAAATGCAACAGAAGTAATTGACAATAATGTTCCCTGCTCAAGTCAGTAGTTGTGTGCCTTGTGATTTATGCACACACGGAGTGAAGAAAGCGAGATCCAGCTTTAAGTATTCATCTATTTCATGTTATCTCTTGCAAGGAAAATGAGATGCTCTATTTCATTGTTGGTTATGTACCAAGACAATCTTTTATCCTCCAGATACAATTTTTCTTATTAAGGAAAAATAGAAAGAAAATAGAAAGATTTATTTGTACTTTAATCTGAGTCTGATTTTTCATTTTGTGAAATTTATAGAACATAAAATAATAGAGTTGGAAGGGACCTTGGAGGTCTTTTAATCCAACCCTTTGCTCAAACTGGAGACCCTATACACTCCAGACAAATGGCTGCCCAGTCTCTTTTTAAAAACCTCCAGTGATGGAGCACCTATGACTTCTGAAGGCAAGCCGTTCCACTGATTGTTTGGGATACAATTCAGTATTATGTTACAGGTAGTCCTTATATAATGACTCATTGCTTAGAGAATGTTCAAAGCTACAATGGACCCCCAACTGGTATATACAGTTCCAGAGTTCTGACACTTGTACACACACACCATGTTCACTTGATCACATTTTGAGCACTTGGCAACTGACTCATCTTTGTGGCCAATTGCAACATTCTGTGGTCATATCATCATAGTTTATGACATTTTTGCCAGTTCCCAGCCTTTTCTTTTGGTTTCTTCCCCCAAAATGCCCATAGGAATGCATGGATTCACTTAACAACTACTGCAAGAAAAGGTTGTAAAATTGGATCCAGTCAGTTGGGTACCTCGATTTACCACCATCGTGACTTATAGCAAAAATTCCAGGCTCTAATACAGTCAAGGACTTCCTGTAAGTTCTTTAACTTTTAATGATTTATCCATTGATCTATTTATGGACATTGAAATACTATTCCAAAATGATACCAATAAGTTCACAAGACCAAATCACAGAAGTCAATAAATCCTCATATTTTTAGTCTCCCACAAAGAAAATTTGATGTCTATTCTTTTAAATACATTCTTTGCTGAATCCAATAACCTTGAAATACAATTGAAGATGAACATTTTAATTGAGGGCTTTTGCAGATGGTTTAGTAATGATTCTGCAGGCACCTGTAAATGGTAAAATAATGAAGAAGTTAAAGTTTCCAAAGACTTTTGGAAAACCAGCTGATTTCAGCATTAACAAACAGAAAATCAAGATATTGGTGAAACACATGAGCATACACGATCAAGATAAATTAATGGCAAAGAGAGGTTTTCAAATGGAAAAGAAATTAAATGCCTAGAAGTAACACATGGCATAATGCTGTTATCCCCTCAGAACAGTTTAGAATCCCTGTTGGTTTCTCCATTGAGTTGTGGGAAGATGTCAGGGATAGTTTAAAAATGGGGTGATATGACTATGGATGGTTGATACAGAATGAGCACAAAGGGACTGGCAGAAAATGTGTTAGGTGGGGAGACTTGCCTGAGCAACACGTGACCTTCTGTTGCAGCACGAGTGCAAAAAGACTGTGGAAGAGCAACAACTTTCCAAAATTTCATTCCAACGGAACAACTGAATCCCCACATTCTGTAAGTTAAAGCAGAGGCCCCCAACCTTTTGAGCACCAGGGACCGGTTCCGTGGAGAGAGGTTTTTCCGTGGACCGGAGGGGGCGTGGTTTTATGTGCTACCTGCATCCCGCGGATGGGCTTTTGCTTGTTTGTGCGGCCCAGTTGCTGGCATGCCACAGCCTGGTACTGATTGGGGATCCCTGAGTTAGAGTATTTGAGATATGAGAGTTTTAGTAGTATACTAGACAACTTGTGATCCAGAAATATTTTCTAATTTATTTATTTATTTTTTAAATTTCTATACCGCCCCTCTCCCGGAGGACTCGGGGCGGTGTACAGCCTAATTTAAAAACATATAAATATACAAAATTAAAATAATTAAAAATGAATTAAACAATTTTGGCCGTAAAATCCCCATTTAAAACCCAACACTACGAATCTTAAAAATTACTCAATCCCCCTAAAACATTTTAACCCTGCTGGAACCGGAGCTTCTATGCCAGGCTGGCTTGTCGAAAAAGGAACGTTTTTAGTTCCCGACGGAAGGTGCGTAAATCTGTTATCGTACGGAGTTCGGGGGGGAGCTCGTTCCATAGCGTGGCAGCTCCCACAGAGAAGGCTCTCCCCCTGGGGGTCGCCAGCCGACATTGTCTGGCCGACGGCACCCTGAGGAGGCCCTCTCTGTGGGAGCGTACCGGACGGCGGGAGGTATTTGCTAGCAGTAGGCGGTCCTGTAAGTATCCGGGTCCGATGCCATGGAGCGCTTTAAAGGTGGTCACTAACACCTTGAACCACACCCGGAAGACCACTGGCAACCAGTGCAGCTCGCGCGGGAGCGGTGTTACATGGGAGCGCCATGATGCTCCCGTCACTACCCACGCGGCCGCATTCTGGACCAGTTGGAGCCTCCGGGCGCACTTCAAAGTCTTCAACAATGGGCAGAGCTTCTAATGTACTTAAAAAGGTCTAAAAAATTCAGAGAGATATTCAGAGACGTATCTGCCTTGAAAGTGCGGTAGCTGATGTTGAATTATATA
Organism: Bothrops alternatus; assembly: GCA_034064705.1. NCBI lineage: Eukaryota > Metazoa > Chordata > Lepidosauria > Squamata > Viperidae > Bothrops > Bothrops alternatus. The sequence continues at coordinate 22,868,817 of JARGCV010000006.1, forward strand.
GCACAGTCAAATCTCTGCCCAGGAAATGTTTTTTTTTGTATTATGTCATAAATTGTTTTATGACAATGCTAATGTCACAAAGTGTTTTATAAAAATAAAATTTGCCTAATTTTAATTCCATGGGAGTCATAGGTCTCAGGTTTTGGACGCATTCTGTAAATCAGCCCATTTGAAATACCTGGGTTCAAAAATGGTTAGCCTAAGATGCACCATTTTGCTCTATTAAAGATTACAGAAACAAGAGTCAGTGATAGATAAGCAGAGAAATGCATATGTATGTTCATATATTTTTCTCAGCTGGAAAGCTAAGCAGCTTTGAGCTTGGTTGGAACTTGGGTGGGAGACCACCAATTACAACTGAAATGGGGGGGGAACCCCATCCAAGCTATTGTCAAAAAAGATACATGGGTGGATCCAGCCACCAGAAACTTAAACTGGGCTAAGCTTAAACTGGGCTAAGCTTAAAGCAAACTATTGTTGTTCAGTCTTTCAGTTTCTTTGGACTCTTCATGACCCAACAGGCTGCAATTGTCTATCAGAGTCATTACTTTAAAATAATGTACTTTAAAAGTACTTTAAGATATGGGTGACTTAAATGATTTATGCAACACTGTAGTTTAGATGATAACAATAATTCTGTGACAGAGAAGTACCAATTCAGACTGCACATCAGAAGATTAAACAATTGAATGCTTACCCATGAAAAATATATTGGCAGGCATTAGAAAATACTTTTATTATTTCCCTTGTTTCTATGAACTAAATTAGCTTTGGAAATAAATTGTCCTAGAGATTTGCCACATTCTATTGCTTTGTTTTGATTTCCTTAACATTAGTGGCCTGGTGAGAGAGGGAAAAACTTCATAGTGCTCTCTACAACCATATTTATATTGCTTATTTATTTTCAACTGTGCTGAGTTGCTAGCATTCTCCCTAGCAATATCAATAGATTTGGTATTATGAAAATGAATTAAACATATTCTTGTGTCCTGGGCCTGATGAGGAAACTCTGCAGGCCCAGAATTGTTGCAAATGGTCCCAGGCATTCTAAAAGCTGCCTGGGATCAGACAGAGTGGCGCCAGCCTTGTGCGCATGCGCAAGGTGCGAAGAAAGAAGAACTCTTATTGGTTCACTCTGACCGGGTTTCAAGCCCTATAAAAAGGCCTGCATGCCTTTTGCTTTTTGCTTGGAGTTGGAGTAGGAGAATAAAGCATTGTTGGTTGTCACCATGTGTCTTCATCATTCGCACGCGAACGAAGGATTTAACACATATTCAGTTGAAAAGATCACATATAAGCAGTTGTGGGATTCAAACACCTGAACAACCGGTTCTCTGAGTGGATGCAGGCCTGTGTGTCCAAGGCCTAGAATGGACTTCCAGAAGTGGCATCCACGCACTTCTGGGGGCGGGGCGTTCTAGCCCTGGGAGGCATTCTCCAGGCCTTCGAGGCCTAGAATGGGCTTCTGTAAGTGCCATTCGCATACTTCCGGCGAGCCATTCTACGCTTGGGAAGTCCCCTCCAGCCGGTTCTCTGAACTCAAAAAAATTTAGCTACCGGTTCTACCGAACCAGTGCGAACCGGCTGAATCCCACCACTGCATATAAGCATCTAAGCACTTAACTTTAGGTCCTGATTAGAAAAATAATCATACATATATTCTGCTCATACAGTTTTCTATATGAGCAGAATATAAACCTGGTTTGATTGACTGCCATTCCTTGTAAATAATATTACTGATGAGAAACAAATGGGCTTTTACAAATACAATATGTTGCGGGAAGAGTTCATATCAGGAAAGACAATATGTCCATGTCTCTTGAAGACATTCATTTTTATCTCCCAAAGCCCTAACAATCTCAAAAAGAAATAACTCTATGATCATCCTGAAGTCTGTTTAGTTATTAAATGTTTTAAATATACAGTATGAGGAATGAATGAATGAGCAATTTATGCAGCATTTAAGAATTTCCAAAGATAGAAACTAACCCTAGATGAAGTTTGTCAATATTATTCTATTTTTGTTTGCTCTCTCTCTCAAGTTTTTATTGCTTCTAGCCCTTTAGGGGTTGTCATAAAAATGCAAAATGTTGGCCAGTTAAATATTAATTAGCATGTGGAAGAGCAGCTGAGGTGAAGCCCAGAGCTGTCAGGTACAAGAGATTAACTTGGGTGAATACAAGCCACATTATTGCAGACATAATTGTATTTTAAACACCGAACCCAAACATCTTTTGAATGAGTATTGAATGAGTATTTTCCATTCATCCTTTTGAATGAATATTCTCCATCTTCAACTCCCATTCTTGAATGGGTGTTCTCCCATTCAAAACAGACGATATAAAAATCTAAAAGATCAGAACACCTCCTGGCCAGCAACTAACACGAAGATAAGCAGAGATTAACACCACATAATAAGCAATGCCCCAGTCATTTTTTTTAAATTTTATTTAATTAAGTTAATCAATAAATTAAAATTTTAATTTAGATTTTTTTTAAAAAAAGTTGGAAAATCTTTTATGTATTTGAACATTTTATAAAGTTTTAAAATTTTTAATCCTTAAGTGAATTATCTGAAGGAAACATAGTCATAGAAATAGAGACTGACACTGTTGTAATTTGCAAAATATGTTCCGTGTATGTGCTTATGCCCATGTAGGATGCACAGTAAACATGTACCAAATGGAGACTAAACAAATTACTGGAAGGAAAAGTAAAGGGTCTAGAGCAATTCTAGCCATTCTGAGATTCAACCTAGAAAATGAAAAACTCTAAGCAAGAAGACTATATCCAAACTAAACATAATAAGGAACAAATACTAGAAGAAATGAACCTTTACATGAACCTTTAGAGATAGACCGATGAAAACATGTCACTCATAGAAGAAAAAAAGCAACCAAGAGTGATGCCCTTACTGTCTATTCAGCCCAGTGCAGCTCCATTGGAGCTGGATAATCAACTTCATAGCCTCTCCCTGGAAGAAAGTATACAGACACCTGGAGAAGGGACATCATCAAGTGCTCCTGTGATAGGAAGAAAAGCAGGAGTCTCAATTTTCAGGGGAACAGAATCAGCCATCTATAGACGGGACAACCAATCTAGGGAGATATGTTATATCCTTGGAACAAAAAATTAAAGATGTGACTGACATCTTACTAAAATAACCAAGCCCACAGATTATTATCCCTTTCATCTCCTTCATGTGGGGATGAGCAACACAACAATGAATCTAAAAACAATATCAAAAGATTATGAGCAGTTCGGCAAGAAAGTTAAGAAGTTAGGAGCACAAACAGTGCATTCATCTGTACTTCCAACAAAAGGTCAACATCCAATGAGGGAACAAAGGATTTTAGAAATGAACCACTGGCTTAAGGATTGGTACCTCAAATTCATATTTGAGGGGCTGCCACAAAGAAGAGGGGGTCCAAAGCACCAAAAGGCAAGACAAGAAGCAATGGATGGAAATTAATCAAGGAGAAAAGCAACCTAGAACTAAGGAAACATTTTCTGACACTGAGAACAATAAACCAGCTTGCCTTCATAAGTTGTGGGTGCTTCATTACTGGAGACTGGATAGCCATTTGTCTGTGATTGTATAGGGTCTCCTGCTTGAGCAGGGAGTTGGACTAGAAGACCTCCAAGATCACTTCCAACTCTGTTATTCTGTCAAGGAACTACAACTCAGTAAACAACACCCTAATTAAGGAACCACAAAGAACACTTCCACCAACATTGACAGGGCAAGCCATCTGTATATAAACAGAGCAAACCCTACTCCCATTTACAAGTGTGTCATGTCCCTCTCAGAGGCTGGTTTGGAGGAAGAAGAGTTGGGCTGGGACTATCTGACGGGGAAGACACGCCAGGAGCTGAGGACAATGCTGTCCTGGGCCTCTCAGGCATTGGAGGAGGTGATCAATCAGACGGGAGAGCTGCCTGCCTGCACAGACACAGGGAAGGATCGGATACTGACCGGCAGTGGTGCTGACACACAGCCAATCTCCTCTGATGAGGAACAGCTGCTTACTCCACTGATCTAAGGGCAAGGAAAGTGGAACATAGGCAAGCCCAGAGAAAGGCTGCAAGACTACTCAGGTCACCCCACCCCTCCTCACAAGAAACAACTACAGGGAAGTAGCTTAAGGAGAAGCTGTGGGGAGTTAGTGTTTGCCAGGAACAATTGTTTGCTTTGGCTTACACTCCCCCCCCCCCCCCCGGCTTTTACTCATGCCTCTTGCTGTTTGCCTTGCCTCACTTTGAAGATGGCTCTTCACATTTTGTTTTGGACCTCACTTTTCTCTTGTGGTCTACATTTGGCCTTTGCTTCACTGGGGCTTTAGAACTGCTTCTTTTCTGAGACCTGTTTCTTGTCCTGAGGACTGCCCTTGTATTGGGCCTGAACCCTGCCTGGTGGATTGGACTTGGAACCCTGGACCTTGCCCTGTGAACGTGCTCCTACTCTGTGGGGGCTGAGTGTGGCTGCTTTCAGGGTAGCATGAGAGTGGAGCCTTACCAGTTGTTGGAGGGCCATTGGCTGGAACTTTGTTTAAGAGAAATGAAGAACTCTTTAGAGGCCTGCCTTGCCTTGACTACCTGGGTCATATCACAGTGATGATGTTACCTAGTTGGGGAATGTGTAATGAAACATCTGCAAGAAAACAACCAAGTTCAGAGGTCATTGAGGTCTATCTGTATTCCTTTATTTGCTCTATTTTTTCCAATAATAATTCAATAATCCTGTGATCCTATTTTCCCTATTAAACACAATTGCCTTTGTATTTAAGACCTCTTTTTTTTGGAACCCTATTCTTTATTGCATCATGCAATGTATCTTACACTCACTGCAGATACTTCTGGTTCTCAGCCAACAACATGGCATTGTTTGCATATAATATTATAAATATGTTTATGTCTTCAAATAATGTACTTCTGGTATCAGTATAAGCATTCCTAACGCTCATAAATATGTTAAACAAGAGAGCTGGTTTGACACCTGGGTAGAAATGAAGAGATTACATCATAATCCAGTGATGGTGAACCTTTTAGAGACCGAGTGCCCAAAAACTGGCCCTGCCCCTGCTCCACCCCGTCCCCCACCCCGCTTGCCCGCAGGGCCACTCACTGCCTCCACGGCCTGCCGCAGATCACCCAGGCAGTCCAGCAGCACCATGGTGGCCACGCCCTCTGCCCGCGCCCTGCAGCATCAACTGTGCGGGATGGGGCGTGAGGGCAGAGTCTTGTCTATGCTACCTGGCTGCCATGTCCTTGGCTGCGCTGCTCCGTGTGGGCCATGCTCGGGGGTGACTCTCCTCCAGGGGGGCTGCTGGTGAGGAGGGGGTCATGGGGGAGGCGAGGCTGGGGCAACGGCACATGTGCCCACAGAGAGGGCTCCGAGTGCCGCCTCTGGCACGCATGCCATAGGTTCGCCACCTTAAGCATGAAAGCCAGATGGATGACTTTGAGCCAATCACTCTCTCTCAGTCCAACTCATCTCACAGGGTTGCTTTTATGGGGAAAATAGAAGGAGGAAGGAGTATTAAGCATGTTCATTACCTTGAGTTATTTATAAAATAATAAAGAGAGGATTAAAAATCTAAAAAAATAACCCCAAGGGGATACCATTGTCTAACTGAATTCACTGATCATTCCATAGATGTTATTTTCATTTTATATTGCTCTTATGACATTTAACAGCCACCTTTCAACTACACATTTGTATAAAATGTTCCATAATTCAAATTGTTCACATTATCATACATTTTCTCCAAATGAACACATTTACAATACATGTTTTCATATTCAAATGTTTTTGAATGGCATGGGCTACATTCTTGCTAGCCAAGTTAATGCAGCACAGCATTTCCCAAATTTTACTCACTATCTCTATTTATATTTCTTCAATAAGAATTCTAGCAACCTCCTTTCCATCAGGAACATTTACTAAATAATTACATAAATAATTCCCTAGTAGTTTTTTATTCACTGTTGCCTCATCTCCTTTTATGTCCCTTTATGAACAAAAAAGACATTTGTCCAATCATGAGGGACAGACGCAGTCTTCAGCCAAATCATATTAAAAAATGTTATATAGACATTCCAAAGCAAACCACATTATTACTTTAGTATTTGTCCAGTTACACCATCCATACCTCCAACTTAAATATTTTTCAACATAGTGTATGTCAGATGCAAGGAACCAGACTGAAACTGTGAATTGATCAGAGAAGTTTCTTTATTGCTACTTGCCTACTTACAAGAATGTCACTAGACTAACCACACTCTCTTGAGAACAACCAGATAAGGACTTCAGGGATTTAGGGATGGGGGTGGGGGTCAGGTCTCTGTTACTTCCTCCCCTGCAGGCACTCTAAACTAGTCACTCTCTTAATTCCACCCCCTACTCAGCTGCAGATTCCACCACTATTTATGGCTGCCTTGCTATGAGTTTTTATCTTGGACACTAACATATAGTAGTTGTTTAAAATCCACTCTGTGATATACCATTGCTTCTAAAGTGATACCTATAAATATCTAAAATGCTTCTTTTAGCAAACTCAATTCAGTTTTATCCTAAACATTTTCATCACTTCTATTCATAATTCCATTTACTCTGCTATGCTGTGCTTAGCAATTTCAACCTGTTTACAAAACACTGTTCTCATTAAAAGTGTTCTGCATTTCCTCTGCTGCTTCTAGTTAACTGTTCATTTCTCTCTTTGAATATATTCTTTTTACCTATCCTTTTTTTAAATGTGCACTGTATATCTTTTGGTCATCCTAATATTTCACTGCAATTATTTCTATATGCATTTTACCTCATCCACAGTCTCTTTCACTTCATCATTATACCATTAGCATAACTCTATATACTTCAGTAGCAGATTATGTTGTTATACTTTTTACCCTACTTAGAGCAGCTTCCACCTCCTCTTTTCTTACATCATTGGAGGATTGATTTATCTCCTAATACTTTTTGTACAGGAGTTTACTTTCTTTACTTCTTTTTTTTGTCTGTGTTCATTTCCCCTTGAAAAACTATTCTTAACATTACCAAATAATGGTCTGTTCCACTTTCAAATTTCTCATCAATTTTATATCCTTCCCTAATGTTTTTAATCTTTCATCACAAACAATCAAATCAATCATGCTTTTAAATTCATATTCATTCCCTTTCCATGCATGCATATGAATAGATGTATTCGAAGCATACCATTTTCTAAGCATTTATTCTTCTGTCTCTGAATGGCCCAATCATTTTTTCTATATTTTCTCATCTCATTTCCACCAATCTATTCATGTCACCTGGCAAAACATATATTTTTTTTTCCTCCTGGATCACATTCATTCAGAATGTTACATAGTTTTTTTCCCCCAGACTCATTTCTGGTTCTTTCATTAACACCATTCAATGGAGCGTAACATGCAATTATCACCAACCTACGATTTTCTACTTTTATAGGCACCAACAACAATCTAAATGACACCAATTCACGACCTTTTGACATATGTTTAAGCCCTCTTGTTCATAATTAAACCTACACCTTTGCTTCTCTGCATGCATTCATCAACCCCACTCTATAAGATCAAACCATCTTAATTCAGATGTATCACATCCTTCTTTTTTAATTGCACACTCACACACAAACACACTTTTCCTACTTTTACTTCATTCACTAATTCCTGCTATTTAAAATGTATGCCTCTTACTCCCCAAATTACAGCCTTCCATATGCCAATAGAACCAACCAGATCCATGGAAAGTGAACCCCCACCCCACTCCATCAATGCTTTGGTCAATTTAGATTTTGCATGATCCTTTTCAGGAAGGAAATAACAGAATGGTGGTTGCAACATTGCCAGTGTTGCCTCTGGTTGATATTGTGTGCAGTGTTAATACATGTATAAAAGAGGCAGGGCTTTCATCAGAATATTGCTACCATCATTTTGCCTTCCTGGACCCATTTCCTGACAAGGCCACTGAGCAGGAACTATTCATAGGCAGATTTTTTTCTTCTTCCTTTTCTTTTCTCGTTTCCTCACATCCCACATACCCTTCACCCAAAAATATTCTACAAGCTCCTGCAAACCACCAGAACGCCAATATTCCCATGCTCCAAGTTGCTTTAGTTATCATATCTCAGGCACTCTTTTTCTTTTTCCTTTCTTACTTACCTTCCATATCTACTTTCTAGGAGCAAGCATTATTTGAAATCACTGGTCATGTTGAAAGATATCAGGAAGCTCTGGTTTATTTTGACCATGGTTGTAAACAGCCTAAGTGTTCACATATAGCACTAATCCCATAAATGGATGCATTCACACATCACACGAAGCCAAAATCTTCACTTAGCACAAGGTATAAGACCAGCCATTCTGGCTTGTTTAATGAATATTATTTAAAAGCAAGCAATGTTTTGCGTAGTTATGGACCCAAGAATTGCAACTGTTCATTTTTAAGCTAGAAAAATGAAACATAGCAAAGATAACTTGGAAAAAAATATTCCAAACTTAGATTTGATTTTGCTTTCCATTTCATTGAGCAAGTTAGAAAGAGAAAGAAGAAAAAACATCCTTCAGAGACAGATGGAAAGGCTGTTGAGAAAGACTGATTAAATGCTGCCCTCTGGGTCTCAGACATTTTTTAGAGGTCCTTGAGTTCAAGGATGGCTCATTTACCTCTTCTTCTTCTTCTCAAAGCCAAATCTATTTTTCCTACCTCTGCCTCATGGGATGGAGAAAATTCACTGTTCCGCAGAGCTCTGAGCTGTTAATCAGAGCTGTTGAACTCTTTAAGTGCACCCAGAAAAGTGGTGGTAAAAAATAATAATAATAGAGATGAAATGGCTGCACATCCAATCTAGTTGATCATAGACATGGAAGAGAAGACAGTGGCCCATTTTCTCCTCAGAAAGTTATTCAACTTGAACAGTGTGTTGTTTTTGAGTTGTGCCTTAATGGACAATTCTGATGTGGGAGATGATTTCTAAAGGAAGGCAGGACTTTTTCTAAGTCCAGATCCATTCTGAGCTCGAATGGCCATATCACAGATTGTATTTCAAACAAAAGAAGTGAGGGAAAAGTTAAAAAAAAAATTACTTTCGACATTTAATTACAATCACAAAAAGAAGAGACTTAACTCCAGTTGCATCAAGGTAGCTGCCAACTTACATTTTTTGAGCAAGCTCTGCAGAACCCTTTTGCCACATTAGCAATTGCAATTTCATAAGAACTGTGACAGGGTAAAGTGCCTGGCTGGAGAAAAATGACTGGGTTCTGCCAAGACCATAGGCTGGCTCAGAAGAAACTTTACTTTCTCTTTTCTTACATTTCTTACCAGGGAATTTCTCTACATGGCCTGTAAAGATCAAAAAGAGGTTGACCAAGCATTTGCAGTTGCCATTATTGACTTGTTTTGACCCACCCCTGCAGATGATCATGTCACTTACCCTGACCTAGAAGCATAGGACTAGAAAGGACATTGGAGGTCTTCTAGTCCAACTTCCTGCCCAAGGCAGAAAATCTTATTCCATCCTGGATAAATGGTAGTCCAGTCTTTTCTTGAAAACTTCCAGCAATGGAGGATCCACAACTCCAGGATGCAAGCTGTTCAATTGTTCTCACTGTTTTGTTCGCTGTTGTGGCAGATCACATCTGCCAACTTCTTCAGTATACAGGGATGTAAACCACCTGGTACTGGCAATTTCAATAATCTAAAGTGAATAGGCATTTTTTTTTACCAATTTCTTACCTATTTTGACTTGTATTCCTTGTTCTGTCTCCCCTGGTGCTGCTTTTGATAGATTTGGCTATTTTTTTTCTTTTGCCTGAAGACAGATGCAAAGTTCGTGTTAAGCAGTTATGCTTTCTTCTTGTTTGCCACCATCTTCTTGGCATCTTCTCCCATTAGTGGACCAATCATTTCCTTGACATTTTCCTTTTCCTTATGTATTGAAAGAAACTTTTTTTTAATTATTATTGGCATTTTTTGCATTTGTTCTTAGTTCATTCTGAGACTTAGCCTTCCTGATTCCATCCCTGCATATTTGAGCTATTTGCTGGTATTCTGTTTTAGTTATGCGCCCCTCTTTCCATTTTTTATACATGTCCTTTTTTTCCTCTCAGTTCATCATGCTGGTTTTCCCTACATTCTCTTGATTTCTTTCTATGTGGTAATATGGTAGACTAGGCTTTTATAATCTCATTTTTCAGAGTTTCCCAAGCTTCTTGAGTTGTTTCACCTGTAAGATTTCCATCCATGGAATTCTTCCTAAACTCTCTCTTAGTTTGTTGCAGTCTGTTCTCTTAAAGTCTAAAACACTACTTTGGCATTGTTCATTTACTCATACCCATATGATGTAGTCACATGGTCTTTTGTTTTTCTTTCTTTGTGATATAGAATTAGTGTTTTGTTTTTGAGAGTTTCTCCGGCACCCTAAACTGTTCTTCCCTCTAGGATTTCCATCCATGGAATCCTTCCTAATCTCTCTCTTAATTTGTTGAAATCAGCTCTCTAAAAGTCTAAAACACTTGTCTGACTTTGTTCAATCACCTGTCCCTGCATTATGTTGAATTCTAGTATGACATGATCACTCTCCCCCAAAGTTCCTACAACTTCTACTTTGTCAACCATTTCATCCCTATGAATTAGGATTGCTGATCCTCTAGTTCATTCCTTCACCTTTTGAGTGAAAAAGTTGTCAACTAGGCACATGAGAAACCTGTTCAATCCCCCCTTTGCTACAGAGTTTATTTCCCAGGTGATGCCAGGGTAGTTATAATCTCCCATTATTACAGTGGGTGTATTTCCTGTATACCTCAGCTAACTGGTTGGCAAAAAGCTCATCTATTTCCTCTGTTTGGTTGACCTCTCTGTCCCCATCTTTTAGTTTTAGTTATAATTTGCATATTATTGTGATTCTGTACATTGTATATACATTTATGGTTTTATTTTGATGTTGTTAGCTGCCAGCTTCACCTTGCAGCAAGATGGGTGGCAATACTGGCAGGATTTTTGCCTCTTGCTCAATGCTATGTTCTGTTTTCCTGCAATAATACCCCCCCCATTCCTCCACAATCAAATGATCAGCATTTCTTTGAATATGCTTTGTCCACAGTCCAGCTCAGGTCATAATTATACAGCATTGTACCTATTGGGGATAAGGAATCTGGAACTGAAATTAGAGTGTGAGTATGACTGTATTTCTTTGCTTCCTATTAATAGGGTGGAAGGAATGGCTGAACTGCCATCGTATAATAACACCATCAGTGACTTCCTTTTCAGAGGTAAATCTTTTATAGTTGAACACAAAAGATGAGAAATAGACTTATTAAAAGAAGGGGAGGGGAAGGAAGAAAACTAATCAGCACTTAAATGAAAACCTCAGGAGATTTGAAAGTACAACTTGTTCCATGTGTTGCTCTTGAATGTTCACAGCATTATGATCAAACCCACACACACACGCACGCACACAAAGGTCAAGTGGGAAAACAAGCTCCAGAAAAGAAAAGTGAAAGGAAGCCAAAATCACTTCAAGTGGAAAGCAAAGTGCCAGAGAAAGGAAAGGAAGGTAGAAGAGAATTCAAATTGTCAGTGATAAAGGTGCTTTTGTACAGAGTATGAATATTATGTTGCAAAGAATCTGCCACATTGATAATAGTGTTGTACAACCACCTATACTCAATATTAGTGTCTGTCTTGCTGGGGCAGTGACATTCTATCACTTTAGCAAAGCAGTGGCATTCACTTCACTTTAGCAAAGCAGTCGTCTTCTTGGATCATCTTCCTATGAAGAACTCTAAATCAATCAATCAATCCTTGTACATTGGGCATGTTTGACATAGATAGCTAGCATTTTCATTTTAAAGTACCCAGCCCCCTTGCTTTAACAGTTGCATATCAAGTAGAAGCTCAAAAAGTAAGTTTGTTTTTGGCTTAGAAATATAGCCATGAAGAAAACTGCAAGGGCTACTTCCTGCTTTTGAGGAATTATTCAATGCATTGGTTTCCTCCAAGAAAAAAAAATGCAGCATTGTCATCAGAAGTACACTTGGCAGCAAAAAACGAGCAGCAAATGAAGGCTTTCCCATCAAACCGTTTGCTTGACTCATAGCTGGGAAAACTGTTCACATCAGTTATGCAGGAAAGATAGGAGAGGAGGAAATTCCTGTTTAAGCTAATAAATTATGTTGGTGTGCATTGTCCTTCTGACTCAACAACTGGCTCCATCTGCTTTGTGCAGAAGCAGTCAGATACCCCGGTAGGTAAAGACAAGTCTCCTTCAAAGATTTGTGAGCTAATGTAATGACTTTGGGAGACAGGAGGGAGAGCCACAGACTAGACAACAGGTGTATAAAAGGTATCTCAACCCACAAAAGGAGAGAAGTAAATATCAGAAGGGACTCTTCCTGCTTTTCTAAGGAGTAAAAGGAATGGAGGGAAGAAATAGTTTCAGTCTTGCAAGCTTCTGTTAATATACAATACAATAAAGATAGAGGGAGGACTTGATAGATAGACGGTCCAGAACTGGGTATAGTATTACAAGTTTGTCCTGGAATACTGTGTCCAGTTCTGGTCACCATGATACAGAAAAGATGCTGAGACTCTAGAAAGAGGGCAGAGAAGAGCAACTAAAATGATAAGGGGTCTGGAGGGTAAACCATATGATGAACGGTTAAGGGAGTTTGTTATATCTAGTCTAATGAAGAGAAGGACTAGGGGTGACATGATAGCTCTGGTCCTTGACGTGCTTTCACAGGGAGGAGGGGGATAACTTACTCTTCAAAGCACCTGAGCAGGTAGCACAAGTGGCAAGTGCTCATACTTGTGCATGTACAGCTCCAGTTGTGCGAGTGGTGGGCATTCGCGCTTCTGCAGATGGAGTTGCGTGCATTCACACATGCACCTGCTGCTTACACAGAACCATCCCCTCCACCCTCCACCCCCCAGTCTGTCAAGCTTTCCTTCCAATCACATCTTCCCTTTCAATCACACTGAAGCTCCATGTAACTAGAATTTCAGGAAAATTAACTTCAGGAAGACGATTTCCAAATCACTTTGGGTCCTCTAACAGTTGTGATTGTATGCAGTTTGTGGATTTTTGAAATTGTTTTTGTATTGCAATTAGTTGCTATAATTCAAAAGACGGTGCAGAGGTAAAGACCTCACTGATCATGCCCTGACATTAAGAGGAGCTTGCAGAAGAAATGTCAAGGGGATAGCATTTCACCAGAGGAGGAAGAGAAATCCTACAGAGCTATTCCATGTAAAATTCTCCAGTTATAACTCTCCCTGCCTGCACTGTTGAAAAATGAATATGAATTGGGAATAATCCATCTTTGCTGCCATTGCTGAGAGTCAGTTTGGTGTAGTGGATAAGGCATCATGCTAGAAACCAGGACATTGAGTTCTAATCCTGCCTTAGACACAAAGGCAACTGGATGACTTGAGCCAGTCACTTTATCCAGCCCCAGGAAGGACGCAATGACAAATCACTTCTGAAATCTTGCCAAGAGTCAACACTGACTCACAGGAACATATGCATAAACCCCAATCATTGCTGATATTCTAAGTTGTATCTTGCTATGTTTTGTTGTCACCAGCAGGATCCCAGCAAACATTAGATCTTGATTGGCCCCTAAGCTTTCTCCTGTTCTCTCTTTCTCCCGGCATTCATCCTTCTCAAGGTGGTGTTTCTGTCTCATCTCTCTGGCCACCTGCTTGTTTACTGAAAGTCAACATAAGCAGAAGTGTGTGAGAAAGACACTTTCAACATGCTGTGTTATGCCGTAATCCCTGCTGGGAATGGGGTAAAAGCTCTGAGCAATAACAGCAGGTCTTCCATCTTATCATCTCTTCTCAAACCAAACGGAATTAAAGCTGAAAAAGGAGAGAGGGGGCTAGAAAAGTGCAATCAGGTGACTAACAGCTATCAATGTTATGCAGTAAGCTTTGAAATACAACTGGCATTTTGAAAACTGGATGGTTTTTCTACAGTCAACATTAGAATGGAACAGAAGAAGGAGAGAGAACTAGCAGCTTTGAGTGAGTTAATCTCTCAGCCTAAAAAGAACCGATTGTAAATTGTAATTATCAATGTAAGCATCAAGAAACTACAGTACTTGAAGTTTTTAATATCAAGCAAACCTTTTCCTCAAAGAAATAGATTATTATTTTTTTAAAAAAAGGAGTCCCATGAACCACTTGTCAGCATATGTTGCTATCTTTCAAGTGTCTGAAGAAGAAATTTGATTAATTGAAGTAATGCTCTATGTATGTGCAAGGGAAGGTCCCTCCGTGAGAATAAATTCCAGGGAGTGACTGGAAAAATCAGAAGGACTGATATTTTATTAACAAAACCAGAAAGAAAGAAAATGTAGAAAATAATGGTGCAAAAGAAACCATTTGGGGAAAACAAAGAACCACCATTGTTTGAAATAAAGATTGTTTGTGACAGGACCCAAAATTTCACCCTAAGTCAAAGAGGTGGAGTAATTCCTAGTAGAGTTTAAGGATGCGCAAGCTATATGATAGGAGCTCCTTTTGGGTTTTCTGTTATCTAGCAGATTATTGAAAGTTCTGATCTGGGCTAAACTTGCTGCTGTTCTCCCACTTCTTCATAATATGTAGAATTCACATTATTTCAGCTAAAAGGAGAAACTAATTTATTCCTTTTACAGAACGTCACTTCTTTGAGTTTCTCATGAGGAATGCTTTTAATTCACTGAAAAACACTTCCCAGGATACAGTATATTGTCATTTGGGTGTATGGGGTGGCCAGGGAGGGGTAGTACCTCTCGTGCCATTTTAGGCAGCTCATACACCTTTGGTCCCCACCTGACACTCAGCTCTCACCTGTGGCTCCTAGTAGCTGTAACATGCGCAGCGGCCACACCCCGGGCAACAGCTTCGACAGGCTGGCTAAACCAGGTTGAGGGTAGCCGTTGTGTCTTCGACACTCGGTGAGTAAGGGATTTGTCTATCCTGAGCATGTGAAGACAGACTCTGGCAGATTGAGCGGATGAGATCTATCAAAATAGAACCAACGGTCATGAAGGCAGTTTCTGCAAGTGATGTGGTACGCTGAGAGCACGGCAAGACACAAAAGATGCCCTGGTCAACCACTGCGCCCAGCCTATCTCCAACTGTCTTGACTTTTGTCCTGCCATTGGAACAAGATGGAATCTGGGAAGAGAGAGTGAGGCTGACTATGCACACCTCTCCCTCACTTAAATCCAATTCATGCGCAAGTCTTGACATCTTGACTTTCCCTATTTCCATAAAAAATATTGTCATTATTATTCCTGACTTCATAGCCTGAAAAGCTATAGTTTCATCTATTTTAACTTGGCAATTTCTCACAGATACAAGCTCACACAGAGAATTCAGCACTTTTTTTTCCAAGTATAAAAATGTTTATGTACAATACCAAGAAGGTTGAATGCAGGAACTAACAAATACATAAAAAAACAAAAGCATTTACGTTCAAAACCTTTCACTATCAAATATGACAAGATATGTATTATACAAATGTGTACATATTTTAAATAAAGGTACATCAAGTATATTTAAAACATCAAGTCTACCATATTTTGAAGCAGATTCTTTTTGATTTCTCTCTAAGAAGTTAAAGATATTGCTTAGTCTATCTTTCCTAGTCTAGCGTATCTACAGTGAATCTGGACTCTTGCTTAAGTTGTACAACACTCTGCTGGAGTAAGCTAAGTGGCAATAGACTGAAGGACAATCATAAGTTATACAGTAGTGCCTTAATAGATTGGTAACTTCCTAAATTTTCGCAGAATACTCGTATCTCGTATGGTGCACAGGCAGAGTCCCAGTGATGTAATGTATTATTTCATGGTACTTGAAGAATTACCCAACCCAAATAAAAATAAATACAGCTGAAATAGTTACAGAATTTTCACTCCTGTTAGAAAGTTTTGGAGGATGGCAGAAGGTTAAGCTATAATTCAACGGAAGACAATAATCTAATGTGAAGCATCACTGAGTCATTCATCCCCTGGTATCTCTAGGAAGAAAGATCATTAGTAGCTTGTCAACCACTCAAAGCAGACTAGGCTAAGAAATAAGCTTCACAGAAGACTAAAAATGACTTTTTTTTAAAAAAAAAAGAATTTTATTGGTTTTTTAATTTTTACAGAAAAAAAAATGGCCAAGGCACACCGTGGTGTTAGGGCGAACATCCAAAACCAAAACATTTATACATATTTCAATCAATACATCTAGTATTCCCTCTCTTATTCCCTTAAATAGCATAACTTATTAAAAGTAGTTCAATCTAGCTTAAATTCAACCAACCTATACCTGTTTTTAAAACTTTTAGAGTTTAGTTTAGTTTATTCACACTTATATGCCGCCCTTCTCTGAAGACCCAGGGCGGCTCACAACAAGAATACAATAACAATTTTAAAATTAACCACATTCATACCACATACAAACACAATCAGTTCGCAGTCGCTGATTTATACTGCCATAGTCAAATTAACTTTAAATGTAAACCTTATCAATTTGGGTATCCCTTCCAAATATATTCTAGTTTCTTAATTTTTTCATAAATTTCATTTAATTCTTCCACTAATATCCCTTAATTAAAATAAACTATTAGTCTATCCTATACATATCTAGTCTATCAATTAATCAATTTCTTTTTACTAACAAAAAATAAATAAATCAAACCTTAAGTCCTTTCAATCCATTAAACAGAATTCAATTAATTAACATAACTAATAACATCCATCTTATCAAACAAACAAATCATCTTATTTAATTAACTCAAATTTACATAATAAATTTCTTGCAAGTAATCCTATTGTCCTAAAGAAAGAAAAGAAAAAAGAAAAAAAGAACAAACATATTCTTAATCCATTTAATATATATTTCATTAATCACCCCTTTTTCTCTTACTTCTAACTCACAATCTTAATCCTAAACTCAATCCATGATTCTGAATTACCTTTAATCCATTACCTAAAAATATCTCCTTTTTAAGTTGAAATGATAATTTATCATAACTAATAATATCAAACAAACAAATCATCTTATTAGATTAAATCAAAGTTACATAAAAAATTTCTTGCAAGTAACCCTATTATCCTAAAGAAATGAAAGAAGAAAAAACAAAAACATAATCTTAATCTATTTAATATATATTTCATTAATCACCCCTTTTCTTACTTCTAACTCACCATCTTAATCTTAAAATCAATCCATAATTCTAAATTACCTTTAATCCATTACAAAAAATATCTCCTTTTTAAATTGAAATAGTAATCTATTCTAAAACTGTCTAATCCATCAATCAATCTCTTTAAACTGACCACATAGCATCAAACTTTAGATTATTTCAATTCAATAGTCATCAAACAAATAAATCATCAGTAATTTTCGTATAGGTAAGTCTTATATATCTTCCATTAATCGCACATCTAACTCATAGTCCTTAAATCAGTCCATAATTCTAGGTTGCCTTTAGTCCATTACATAACACTTTAATTTTCAGTCTTCTTTTTTAGTCTTATTCTAGGTTTTTTCAAATGCCAAGTGGGTTTCCATAGCAAGGCTTCTCTTCCAGCTGATAAGTCTTTTTCTATTGCTTGGATCAGTGAGAGCCATCTTGATCTTTGCATTGGCCCTCTGATTTTCTTAACCATGAGAACTTGTTGCTTTAAGATTTGAAGTCCCAGTCTTTGCTTTTCCTGGTTCTCAGCATCATAAGTAAATTGTTTATAAGGCAAAATCAAGTTCTCTTTATTTTCAGTTAGGTCCTCTCCTTGTGTAATCTGTTTTGTAGAAAAATCAGGTATAGTCTGAAATTCAATTTTGGAGTTTGAAGAAGAAATTCTTACAGGCAAAAAAAATTAGAAAACAAAAGAGAGGAAAAAAAAGAAAGATCTCACCCGGATTCACCATGGTGGGTTCAAAGCTTAGCTATTCTGTGACTTGTGGTTTCTTGTGGCTAGGTGATCAGCCATTTTACTGGCCGATCTTCTTCTTCGTCAGCCCTGAGAGTCTGGCCCGGACAGCTGGAGGAGCCGCACCTCCTCTGCAGCCAAGCAAAGCCTCCTCGACAGAAGTCGCACCCTCCAGGGTGACTTTAGACCCGCATAAGGGTCTACTGATGGAGGGAGGCTAGCCGACAAGGAGACGAGTCTCCTTGTACGACTAGAGGCGCCGCGACCCGGAACCAGAAGTCACTAAAAGCTACTTTTATTTAGATAGGCTGTGATAATCTAAATTTGCAATTCTGATTGTGCTTCCCTCCTCCCTGTGCTACATTCATGTGAATTTGGGGGAGGGGGTATCTGTCTAAGATGTTTTTGTAATCCTCCCACATTGTTTCAACTTAGGCCATGTTGAATAATATATCTTCTCTTTGTCCATCAAGGTCATCCTCTTTATTTGCTACATCAGCCACTGACTGGAAAGATATCTCTAGCACAGCTTCCAGCAGCATGAGCTGGGTAAATAGCGGGCAGGATTTAAATGGGTGTTTGTTCCTCTTTTAACCAGGGAGTAGCATTTTTCCAAAACAAGGTGCAGAAAGTGAAAAGGGATTAGAAAGGTAACATGTTCTTAATAGCTGTAGCACTGTAATTCCAGACTCCAATAACTGTTGTGCTCATCTATTTCAGTCCCAAGGCTGTTTGGAGCTGAACTAACTGCCTGAGTCAGCTGTGTCTTCCATATAGCAATAACAGCACTGAGAGAAAGTGAATCCTCTGGTTCAGCTGCCAGAATAGAGACAAAATCCTAAAGCAGCTCCAGAAGATTTGAGGCTGCCATAGGGATTCTGGGGATTCTATCTCAGTTCTCTACTCCTGCTCTGAATATCCTTATGAGAAGTGAAACATTGGGGAAAAATTGAGAAGCCCTCCCAGTCTTCCCCATGTTGTCCAGTATGAATTATGTACTATTGGCCCATGTTGCTGTCCCCCTTGACCACAGCATTGAGGAGGGTGCACTGTACTCATGATGGAACCTATCCAGGGGAAATGACTTGCACGGTTGTATCAAGTGAACAAGAGCAGGGAATCATTTGTTTCTCTAGGCCAGGGGTCTTCAAACTTGGCCGCTTTAAGACTTGTGGACTTTAATTCCCAGAATTCCTCAGCCAGCCATGCTGGCTGAGGAATTCTGGGGGTGGAACTCCACAAGTTTTAAAGTGGCCAGGTTTGGACATCCCTGGCCTAGGTGGCTCAGAGTTTCTTTGTTTTTCTTCATTTTCATCTTCTTTGACGAACATCTTCTGTGGGCCATCTTCTCTGCTCAATTCTGCCCTGAAGCTGCAATTTCAAGCACATGTAATCCAAACACACCCAGAAACAGCCACTGCTCTAAAGAACGATCACCAACCAGGCTGAGAAAGAAACAATCTGGTGAAGTCGAATGCCGGAATGACAGCTTCAAAAGCATTTCTTGGAAATCTAAAGGGACATGGTTGAAAAACCACAGGAATCAAACTTACGTAGTTTCCTTCTGGGGTTAGTTTATGTCATACAGAAAGCTAACTGGGCAATTTAGCTCTCTTTGAGTCTTTGGACTTAGATCCTGCATTGATTGTGGAAAATGCCCTTAAATAAAATGCCCTGCTTCACAGATACTTCCTGACATATTATAAAATATTTTACAAATCTATATAGACCTTTTTAGAAGTCTGTTGAACATAATTTGAGTGTGGCTTACCTTTAAGCAGATATGTCTAGAACTGTTATCTGAGCCTTCCCCCCCTCTGAGTGGAAGGCTAATTCCTGCTTTTCCACCAGGGCAATATTTTTCCAGCAAAACCCCCACATCCATAGGTGGGGTGTTAGTGGGGCTTAAGAACTTTTCATAGGCAGGCACAAGCCACTTGGCTTGAAGGTCAAGCTATTATTTCAGCAAGAGCCGGCCTTCCCCATGTGCAGCTGAAGCTAAGCAATTTTGATTTGTTAAGTCCTTAGAATTACTTAAAATATAGGGCTGAAAAATCCTTTGTTGTTGTTGGTTGTGAAGTCATGTTCGACCCATTGCAACCCCATGGACAACGTTCCTCCAGGTCTTCCTGTCCTCTGCCATCTTATGGAGTCCATTTAAGCTCACACCTACTGTTTCAGTGACTCCATCCAGCCACCTCATTCTCTGTCATCCCCTTCTTCTATTGCCCTCAATCTTTCCCAGCTTTAGGCTCTTCTCCAGTGAATCCTTCCTTCTCATTAGGTGGCCAGAGTACTTGAGTTTCATCTTCAGGATCTGGCCTTCTAAAGAGCAGTCAGGGTTGATCTCCTCTAGGACTGACTGGTTTGATCACCTTGCAGTCCAGGGGATCCTTAGAAATCTTCTAATCTAACTCCCTGCCCAAGGCAGTAGTCCTTATACCATCCCAGACAAATGGTAGTCCAATCTTTTCTTGAAAATCTCCAGTGATGGAGGACCCACAACTCTAGTAGGCAAGCTGTTCCACTGGTTAATTGCTCCCAATGTCAGAAATCTTCTCCATAGTCCCAGATAAGATCTCTCTTTGATAATCTTCCACCTGTTGCTTCTTGTCTTCCCTCTGTTGAATTGAAGATTAAGTCAACCTTCTCTTCATTTGGTTTTTCTTACCTAAGTACAGGACCTTACTTGTCTCACCACTGAACTGCATCTTATTGGATAGGCCCTATTGCTCTAGTTTAGATGGTGCCTAGTTTGTTCCAAAAATCTATTTTCTTGTCCAAACTTTGAATTTCTTTCAAACCTGTTATAATACTTTTTATCATGGGAAAGAGATGTTATTTTGGCTGTGTAATAATAGAGGCTCCCCTCTAAATTTACAAGAGATTAAATAATTTTTCTCACTTTTCCTTCTTCTAATTGCATCAACTTATCTCAAAAAGCAACACAATGCAAATGTTGCACTCAATTCAACCTTGCAACAGTTTAGCAAATCTCTTAGTTAGTGCTGGGGGGGGGGAGGAGGCTGCTTGATAAGACACAGTATGAGCTCCTTGCTCTGTCTCTTTTTAGCATTAACATTTACTGTATGATTAATGGTTCCTAAATTATGACTGCTCACGCTCATTATGTGACAATGATTGATTGCTTCCCAAGTGCCCAATTTATTAAGCAAACCTAGTGGGAAGAAAGCATAATAAAGCTATCCTTTCCAATTACTAGAATTGTATAAATGGTGAAATCCCTCACACAGAGTCCCTGTGGAGGACTACATTAGAAAGGAAAAAATGACACTTAGCTTGCCCTGTTAGATTACCCCTTTTTTTCCTTTCCTTTATAAAAAAAACCCCAAATGGTTCAGATTAACCCCGCCATTTTTCATTTAGCTTAACCATACAGAGCTGATTTCATGATCTTGATCTTTCTTTACTATACAAGCTTCTTCTTTTCCTTTCTTTTCCTTTTCTTGGGGTTTGTATACAGGTCACTTAAATATGAGCCAGCAGTGTGCGGCAGCAGCCAAAAAAGCTAATACACTCCTTGGTTGTATAAACAGAGGCATAGAATCAAAATCATGTGAAGTATTAGTACCACTTTATAAAACCTTAGGAAAGCCACACCTGGAATACTGCATCCAGTTCTGGTCACCACATTAAAAAAAAAAAGTTGAGACTTTGGAAAAAGTGCAAAGAAAAGCAACTAGGATGATTAAAGGCCTGGAGACAAAAACATGAAGAACAGTTGCAGGAATTGGAGATGGCTAGTCTAGAGAAAAGAAAGAGTAGGGGGGACATGATAGCAGTATTCCAGTATTTGAGGGGCCACCACAAAGAAGAGGGGGTCAACTTATTTTCCAAAGCACCAGAAGGCAAGGCAAGAAACAATGGATGGAAACTAATCAAGGAGAGAAGCAACCTGGAATTAAGGAGAAACTTCCTAACAGTGAGAACAATTAACTAGTGGAACAGCTTGCCGTCAGACATTATAGATACTTCATCACTGGAGGTTTCTGATAAAAGACTGGACAGGTATCCTGAATTTGTTGGACTCAGAAAAATTGGCGGAAAAAATAAAGAGAGCGAAACAAAATTTCTTCGAAAATGCCAATAAGCCAGGAAGATGGCTAGCTTATAAGCTCAAAAAACAGAAAGAGAAGAAAATAATACATAATTTAGTAGATGGGAAAGGTTGTTTACAATTTAAAAAGGAAGAAATAAAAAAGATAATTAAGAAATATTATAAGGAATTGTATGGCAAAGAGGAGGCTGCAAGGGAGAGAATTGTTCAATATCTAGAAGAAAGTAAATTGCCAAAAATTCCAGAGACATTCAAAACTATGTTAGAAGAAAGAATAACAATGATGGAGATATTAGAGGCTATAAAACGACAAAAGAATGGGAAAACATCAGGCCCAGATGGGCTACCGGCGGAACTTTATAAAAATTTACAAGATATATTAAGCGAACCACTGAAAGATGTTTGTAATGGATTATTGTTAGAGGCCAAACTTCCAAATACATGGATAGAAGCAAATATTACTTTGATACCAAAAGAAAATTCAGATTTGACGTATATTAATAACTATAGACCGATTTCATTACTCAATGTGGATTACAAAATTTTTACTTCAATAATGGCAGAGAGATTGAAAAAAATACTTAGTTGAATTTATACACCCAGATGAAAATGGCTTTTTACTAAAGAGACAAATTAAAAACAATTTAAGGGTGATAATGGACATATTAGAATATTATGAATTAGTGTTTTTAGACGCCCAAAAAGCATTTGATAATGTTTCCTGGCAATTTATGGTTCAGCAATTACAAATAATGGATTTTGGAAAGAATTTTATAAATATGATAAAAACAATATATAGCAACCAGACAGCAAAAGTGATAGTGAATGGAGATTATACTGAGAACTTTGAGATAAGAAAAGGTACGAGACAAGGGTGTCCATTATCTCCATTATTGTTTATAATTACTTTGGAAGTACTAAATAGAAGGATAAGACAGGACACAGAAATTAAAGGATTGAAAATAAAAGATGAAACATATAAGTTACAAGCATTTGCTGATGATTTAGTGTTTATCTTGGAAGAACCTTTAGAGATGATTCCTAAACTATGGGGAAAGATAGAAGAATATGGAAAAATGGCAGGACTAAAAATAAATAAAGAAAAAACTAAAGTAATAGTAAAAAACCTCACAGATAAACAAAAAAGGCAAATACTAGAGAAAACAGAGGTACAAATAGTGAAAAAAGTTAAGTATTTAGGTATTCATCTTTCAGCTAAATGTTCGTCAATAAAAGAAGACAATTATATAAAATTATTGAAGCAAATAAAGCTAGACTTGGAAAGATGGAAAAATCTGGAGCTGTCAATATTAGGAAGAATTGCTACAGTAAAAATGAATGTGTTGCCGAAGATTTTATTTCTATTTCAAATGATTCCGATAAAACTTGAGAGAAAATTCTTTCAAGATTTAAATTCATTGGTTTTGAACTTTATTTGGTAGGGGGAAAAAGCTAGAATTAAGATGAAAACATAACAAGATGCTGAGGAAAATGGAGGTTTTGGGTTGCCAGAATGGACATTGTATTACCAAGCATCTGTGTTAACATGGGTGAAAGAGTGGATAACACTTAGAAACACTTATTGTATTTAGAGGGACATGATTTACAATTGGGGTGGCACGCTTTCTTATGGTACGGAAAAAATAAAGTCCATAAGTACTTTCAAAATCATTTTATAAGAAATGCCTTGTCAACAGGATGGGAAAAAATTAAAGCTAAAATATATTTAAAAATTTCAGGGTGGTTATCAACGATGGAGGCATTTATACATCCGAACTTGGTAGACTTTGAAAAAATATGGACATATAAAGATATTCTAGATATTGATGGAAAATTAAAATCTAAACAAGAACTGGAAAATCAGAGAATTAACTTGTCCTGGTGGGTACATTTACAGATACAAAGTAGATATGAAAAAGATGTAAAAATGTATGGATTTTATAAGGATCAAACTGTGTTTGATAAGATTTTGTTAACCTCAGATGAGAAATTAATCAAGAAAATGTATAACTTTTTGTTAATTTTGGATATGGAAAGTGAACAAGTGAAAGAAACAATGACAAGATGGGCAAAAGTTTTTGGCTATAATATAGAATTAGAAAAATGGCAAATGTTATGGGAGAGAAACTACAAATTAACAATGTCAACCTCATATAA
This sequence comes from Bothrops alternatus, assembly GCA_034064705.1. Classification (NCBI taxonomy): domain Eukaryota; kingdom Metazoa; phylum Chordata; class Lepidosauria; order Squamata; family Viperidae; genus Bothrops; species Bothrops alternatus. The sequence goes on from JARGCV010000006.1 coordinate 22,892,986, forward strand.
AGAAAATCTGTACAAAATGTTTTATAGATGGCACCTGCTGCCAGCAAGATTAGCAAAAATGTTTAAAAATATGTCAGATAGATGTTGGAAATGTAAACATAACATAGGCACGTATTATCACATTTGATGGACATGTGGTAAGGCAAAGGCCTATTGGAGAAAGATACATATGTGGTTAGAAAAAATATTGGGTGAACAAGTGGATTTTAAACCTGAATTTTTTTACTAGGTATTATGCCTGAAAAGACTAATAAGCAGAAATTATATTTAATCTTACACATTACTACAGCAGCGAGAATAATTTTTGCACAATACTGGAAGAATGAAGGACTGCCATCAGAGGAAGAAATAATCAGGAAAATATTGGAATGTGCAGAGATGGACAGATTAACTATGAGGTTGAAAGATAAAGAAGATACAGACTACTATCAAATTTGGAACCTATTTTATTCTTGGCTAGAGGAAAGAATGAAGGATTAGGAATTGAACATGTATTAGCATAGCAAACTCCAGACAACTTGTTGATTGGAAAAATTAACATATGTTGATGAAAAAAAACCCAACAAATCTTTACTAAAAAAAAAAAAGACTGGACAGCTATCTGTGTGAAATGGTATAGGGCAGTGATGGTGAACCTTTTAGAGAAACTGCAACCCAAAACCCACTTATGTATCATCAGGTGCTGGTTTGGGGTTTGGGGCCTTTGAATCAAAAGTTGGTCTATACCAGGGGTAGGCAACTTTGGTTCTTTTATGACCCGTGGACTTCAAGTGGCCCATTGGGTGGGTGTGGCCCATTGGGTGGGCAAGGCTGTGGTGGTAACAGCAGACCGGGTGGGACTAAAAAGTTCAATCAATCAATTCTAACTTTGCAAGATTTTTTTCCTGCAAGAAGTTGAAATTGATTGATTGCTTGAACCTTTTTTTTTTTTTTGCACAAGGCGGCAGAGGCCTAAAGTGAAAAGGTTTTATAAAACCCAGCTGAAGGCCTAGGACTGGGGTGATGGCGTGTGTGCCCACAGAGAGGGTTCTGCGTACCACCTGTGGCATGCGTACCATAGGTTCGCTACCACGGATATAGGGTCTCCTGCTTGAGCAGGGCATTGGACTAGAAGACTTGCAAGGTCCCTTCCAGTTCCATTCTGATTCTGATTCTGAAGTGTTATGCTTTCTTTAAATCCATCCTTTTTTATGGAGGCATATCAAAAGTTCTAGGGTCAATCTCTGCTACAATTCCTGCTCTATCTGCTTAAATGGGCATCTCGATTCATGGTATCTGTATCCTGATCTCGCCTACTTCAATAGGCTGACAATTTCAAGCTACTTTGGAAAACATTGGTTTCTCTCCAGTTAATACAAAAAGCTTTTCTGTTGAGAAATATGTAGAAAACAACCAACAACCATAACATTTTTAAAAATTAACAAAATGGGATGACATTTTCAGGCATAACCCTATGAAGATAATGTCTGTCAAACTTCCAGAAGATGCACTGGTAAATGCAGATGCAACTTTAAAACAAAAAGAAACAGTCACATTTTTGTTTGATTGTTTGCTTGAAAGAAATAGGAAGACGTATTTTGAAAGATCAACTTATTATTAGCTTTGCTCAGTCTCTCTTTGTTCAACAAACTGAACAGAACTGACAAGATAGGCTCAAAGCTTATAGATGCCTCACTGAGAAAGAGAGTGATTGTGGTCAACTCAAAGGAGGGAGATGTGATTATATAATAATAATAATAATAACAATAATAACAACAACAATAATAATAATAATAATAATAATAATAATACTAATAATAATAATAATAAATAAAAAAAGTTGGAAAGGACCTTGAAGGTCATCTAGTCCAACCCCCTGCTCAGGCAGGAAACCTACCATTTTGGACAAATGGCTGTCCAGTTTCTTCTTAAAAACTTCCAGTGTTGGAGCATTCACCGCTTCTGGAGGCAGGTTGTTCCACTGGTTAATTGTTGTAACTGTCAGGAAGTTTCTCCTTAGTTCTAGGTTGCTTCTCTCCTTGTTTAATTTCCATCTGTTGCTTCTTGTCCTGCCTTCAGGCACTTTTGAGAATAGCTTGACTCCCTCTTCTTTGTGGCAACCCCTGAGATATTGGAACACTGCTATTATATTCCTTGAAAAGACCCAAACACACTTTCTCTGAATTCACAAATTTCTGGGGGAAAGATGTAGTTCTGGTTTGGGGCCTTTGAATCAAAAGTTGGTCTGTACCAGGCTCAGAAATTCAGGGAGTTGAAGTCCACGGGTCATAAAAGAGCCAAGGTTGCCTACCCCTGGTCTATACCTTCAATCCAGGTTTTGTGTAGGCTACTGCATTGAAACAGTGTTAGTCATCCTAATGTATGGCCCCTTTTGAGAATAAGAAGTGAAAGTGGTGTTGGTAGCTTTGGATATTATTGATGTTTTTTTAAATTATTGTTCCACTACCAAAGAAGTCCTTTATTAACAGGCTCAATGATTACAGACCAGTGGCACTCACCCCTATTAACATGAAGTGTTTTGAAAAACTGGTCCGCAAGCACACTGTGTCCTGCCCAGTGCTTTTTTTCTAAAAAAAAAAAAAAAAGTGCCGGAACTCACACACGTCATACAACCCGCCTTGCCTACCCTACAAGGTTCCATCTAAAAAAGGTGCCGGAACTCCGTTCTGGGCGTTCTATGAGAAAAAAAGCCCTGGTTCTGCCTCTCATATACATTTGACAGTCACAAGTTTGCATACAGAGCAAAAAGATCCACAGACGACGCCATAACCAGCACTCTCCATACTGCTCTGACTCATCTGGAGCAGCGCGGGACCTATGTAAGGATGCTCTTTGTGGATTTTAGCTCTGCGTTTAACATAATTCTTCCATACACACTGGTGTCTAAACTTGTCAATCTTGGACTTTCACATTCAATCTGCCTTTGGATTATGAACTTTCTGACCGGCTGCTCTCAGAGGGTTGGATTAGGCAACTATATCTCTTCAGCCCTTATTCTTAATACAGTCTCCGCACAGGGCTGTGTGTTGAGCCTCCTACTTTACACTCTCTACACCTATGACTGCATCCCCACTCATCCCAGCAATATTATTGTTAAATTTGCAGTTGATACAACGGTGGTGGAGCTTATCTCCAAGGGGGATGAGTCTGCCTACTGGGATGAGGTGGAGCGGTGGCTCTTATGGTGCAAAGACAATAATTTGGTTCTAAACAAAACTAAGACCGAGGAGCTTATAGTACAGTGATGGTGAAAGTTTTAGAGACTGAGTGCCCCAAAACTGGCCCCATCCCTGCTCCACCCCCTGCCCCACTCTGCCCCACCCCACCTGCCCACAGGGCACTCACTGCCTCTAGGGCCCACCGCAGATCACCCAGGCAACCCAGCAGCGCCATGGCGGCCACGTCCTCTTCCTGCGCCCTGCAGCATCAACTGTGCACGATGGGGCATGAGTCTTGTATACGCTGCCTGGCTGCCATGTCCTTGCCTCCGCTGGTCCGCATGGGCCACGCTTGGGGGCAACTCTCCTTGGGGGGGCTGCTGGTGAGGAGGGGGTCATGGGGGAGGCAAGGCTGGGGCAATGGCACGTGTGCCCACAGAGAGGGCTCCGAGTGGAGTACTCATGTTATAGCATTGGTTAAGAAGGCCCAGCAGACATTATATTTCTTGAGACTTCTCAGGAAACAACAACTGAATGAAAAACTGCTGGTGACCTTCTACTGTTGTTCCATAAAGAGCATTCTAACCTATTACATTTGTGTGTGGTTTGCTTACTGCACAGTAGCAGATAGAAAAGTGCTCCAGAGAGTAATTACCATTGCCCAGAGGATTATAGGCTGACCTCTCCTCCCTGCCCCATGACCTGTACAGTTCCTGTTGTCTTAGGAAAGCTCAAAATATTATTAAAGAGTCATCTCATCCCAGACATTCTTTTTTTGAACTATTACCATTTGGCAGATGGTACAGGATAATAAAAACAAAGACAAATAGGCTGAAAAATAGTTTTTATCCCAAAGCTGTAACCATATTAAACACCATTGTATAGTGCAACATTGAAGTGCAATATTAGGGGCAGCACAATAGTGAATAGAATGTGAAGGATGTGTGTATATAATGTATGTTCTTATTTGTGGTTTTTACTTGTGTGTAGTGTGCACTGTGGACAGCACTTAATTTTGTTGTGAGTTACACAATGACAATAAAGATATTCTATTCTATCATGCTATCTTGCTTCATTGGGTATGGGAGATGCAACTAAAAAGTACATGGAGGGAAACTGAGGAGATAATAAAACTGGCCTTAAACTATAAAACCTGAATGATGGCTTTCTGAAAGATTCCACCTTCTTATTTTATTGTCTTTGTCAAATGCTATGTGTGCCATCCTTGTGAAATAAATGATAGCTTGAACATTTTAGGAACAGACTCACTGGAATAAGAATTGATTGTAAGAGCAAAGATTAGGGGTTAGGATAATTCATCAGGAGGTTCTCAATACACAAACACAAAGAAATCCTCTTGTATTTCACGAAAGCTCTTCAAATATGTCTATTCAGATGAGATAAAATGAACAAAGATGGGAGAACCACCTATGCTACAGTTTTCATCTCTCTTCCCCTCTCCACGACTGTGCTTGGCAATACCAGGTAAATTGCTTTGTGTGATTCAAAGGTGATTATATCAGTCACTCAGTTTTCCTTTCTCTGTTTTGCCTGTCTGGTACTGTACTGTATTTTCCTTAAATTGGAAAGCTTTGGAAGAACTGTGACAATGTTTTCCAGATCATCTTCTTTCAGCAGGCTTCCAAATTGCCAATTGATACCCAAAACTTTAGGGACAGAAGTTGTGGATGTTCCAACACTGAAGGTTTGTAAGGTCCTTTCCTACTCTGTTATCCTGTTATTCTGACATCCAAATGCCACACCATTTAGTTCAATGGGATTCCCATTTACCAACATATATACTTAATTTTGTTGTGAGTTACACAATGACAGTAAAGATATTCTATTCTATTCTATTCTATTCTATTCTGTTCTGTTCTGTTCTGTTCTGTTCTGTTCTGTTCTGTTCTGTTCTGTTCTGTTCTGTTCTATTCTATTCTATTCTATTCTATTCTATTCATCTGGGGAGACTTGATTTGATTCTAGAATCAGTCAAAACCAATTGACTTCTCTCTTTTATATACTTGGGTTTCAGATCTCACAAACAATTATTGCCCTAAAAAATGCCACATTTCCTTTATACAGAAATAACACAGCAGGGAAACCTAAGACCTTTTCATCCTGCTTTCTTGACAACACAATTCAGGCATATTGAAACCCCATATGGAGTCCTGCCAGAAAACAGCTCCACATTCATTTAGTTCCTTTCACAATTTTCTCAGTTCTTGCAAGTTGCTCTTACTCATGCCATGCCTGGTTTGATAAAGAAAACAAAAGGTTAACCGTTCTTTACATTGTAAATAATTTTATCACTGAACTGGAATCATTGTTCAGATTGCTTTGGGTTGAACCCATTTAGTTTATGAATAACATTTTGGATATCCGACTTTCTGATGGCCTTCTTCCATTATTCAGCAATGATTTATGCAACTGTCTCAGTTGGGGGAAAAACTTTAATGTCATTCATCTAAATTGCTTACTTCCAATCTGCGTTTTAGCTTTAAATTATTTATTTTATATGACTGCGCACAATAGCTCTCAGTTATGGCAGAAATCAGATAGTTACTTTCCAGTTTTCATTAAAAATTCTGAGGACATTCCATCATCAACTATTCTAATCAACTACTTTATTAATAAAAAGCAAAAAAAAATCCAGTATCAAGAAGAGCAGAGAAATTGTCCTCAAGGGCAATTAAAAATATACATTTGCAAATGTTTTTAATTACTTTGGAATGAGTGTATTTAGCCTCTACTTTATCACAATGTAATATGATTTCTTGTAGGGGAAAACAATATCTTAGACCAATTTTATATTAATTCATTTGATTTCTGTTTTTTAGATTGCAACTCGATTAGCCAAGCCATCTGGACTGTGAAGCTGTGAAAAGCAAAATAAAGAATTTGAATCTGAGTGGGTCTGCCTACAAAACAGAATGATATTCAGGTAAGTATGGATTTAATCTTTCCATAGCCCTCCTTGCTGTTTTTTCTGGACTTGCTCTCTACTCTGATTTTTCTAGAACAGTATTTCCCAAACTTGGCAGCATCTAGATGTGTGAATTGACTAATGGGGAATTCTGGGAGTTAAAGTCCAAACATCTTCAAACTGCCAAAGTTGAGAAACTCTGCTCTAAGAAATAGACTGTACTCTAATTCAGATGTAACAAGAAGCCATGGATTACTTCTTAAATGTACCAGAATGCACCAGGAATGAAGCATCCATTTTTATTGTAAAATAACCAATTTCTCATGACACAACGAATGATGACTTATTGAAGTTAAAAGTGGTATGATCAAGTTACAGATAGGTTGTGGTTTCAAAGTATTATCATCTTGAGGAAAGATATTTTCCCATTTTGGGATAGAATTCAGGAGGCTCTAACCATGAATCTGGCTCTTTGTCTTCTCATCCAGAAAACGAAGCAAAAGAATGGCTATTGCTAATTAGAATTGCTACTTTAGATCCATCTCACGTCCTTCAGATGCTTGGGACTAACTCCCTTCAAACAAGCCAGAATAGTCAAGGAATGTAGAATTATAGTTCAAAGGTTCTGGAGAACATCACACTGCCTGTCTTGAGTCTCTTTAATTTGAAATATATATTTGTACTTAGTCCTATCAACTATTTTCAAGCTGGACCTTACAGAATCTTGATAGTACTGCAGATGGAAATGGAACAGCCTAGAACTGTTTTCCCCCCCAAATAGTGTACTTAAATTTAGCCTATTTGTTCTTTTTAAACCTTGAAATATTAAGTGGTTGCAAGCCACTAACTTCTGGAATCATTACATGTATTGGAAATGCTGCAAGTTTCCTTTTGAAAAGACCAGAAAATAACCTTTTATGTATAACCCAGCTATTGTTCATTCTTTCCTGCTTGCTTTCTGTACCTCCCTTTGATGTAACTTAAAATTGTGCTGACCAAAGAGAAAAAGTTTAGCTGTAATTTTAAATGTACTACTCAAAGAAAGAAAAGTTCAAGGAGAAGAGTTCCTGGCTGCATGCCAGCAATTGTGTATTCCAAGCATAGAGCTGTAACAAGCTGTGCTTAACTTGATAGATAAGGAAATGTATATTCCGACGAAAAGAAATCTTTAGCTGTGCAGGAACTGTTAGCATGAGAATGCGCATTAGCTATAAAAGGGAAAAACCTTTTTATTAGTGCGTGCCTTTTTTCCTCTGTCTCGCTGTCTCGGGACTGGGGACTGGAGATTGGGAACACCCAGCTTATCCTTCATCAAGAATAAAACTGTATGTTTCCTTGTGTTCAGAGTCTCATTGGGATTTTATTAGGATTCTGAGCTAAAAACCTTACACTTTTAAACTGTGGGAATTAATCCATGGTGACAGCAAGATTGGTAGAGATACCAACAAGTAACAGTGAACTGTGAAGGGAGGAAAAATTATTATATTTATTTGGTTAGTAAAGGGACTCCATGAGTTGTTTCCAAAATTACAAAGACTTGCAGTTTAAAAGGGCATGCTGCTGAGATATGAAATGAAAGTGTTTAACATTTCAAATATTCTAGTAATTTGTTTTGGAAACTGAACACATTGTTTTATTCCATTATTCAGTTCTGATATTTAAGAGATCAACACTATCATGGGGACTGTAAGCACTTCCTTTATATTATAACATCTTTGCATGCAGTGTTGAGTTGGGTTGAATGAATACCCAACATAAATACAAACATATATATCAAAATTTTAAAGCCCTTCTGCTGACATTAACCAGACCATTGATTCATTCCACAGATTTCAGTAGATTTTAACTATGCTTTATTTTATTCTAGCTTAGGAAAAATATTCCTAAATTGTATGGGAAACATAAGATTTGAACTGAACTCTTTAGTCCTTCAACCAAGAAGCAATTGGATACATCTATCTGATTTCAAATTCCTTTAAAGTTTGTTTTTAAAAATACATTTGGAGAGAAATTCCCATAGAAACTCATATCTGAAGATTATTTCAAGCAATTTCTGGATTTAGAGTTTTTATCAGGGAATAAGCTATAAAGTTACATTAGATATATATTTAATATAAGAATCAACATCATATTTTTACACTCTCTTTAATGAGTAGCATTTAACATTAATTTCAGGTGAAAATATATAAAGAGCTATTATCACTGTAATTGTTGTGAGCCGCCCCGAGTCTTGTGAGAGGGGCGGCATATAAATTAAATAAAATAATAAAAATAAATAAATAATTGTTCCCATGACACCTCCGGACCACATGATCTTTTAAATACAATTTTCAAAACTATTTCCAAAATGGCTTAACAACATAAGAGAGTGAAGAGCATCAGAAATTTTAAGATTTGTTGATGACATACAAACATGCATGTCTCCTTTCACAAGACTATTCTTCTCTACCCTCATCTAAGTCATTTATAAAGATATTGAAGAGTACTGGGCCTTAGACAGAAAGTTATGATATCCCACTGCTTACTTCCCTCCCTGTAGATGTAGCACCATTAAGAACTACTCGTTGAGTATGGTTTGTCAGCCAGTTACAAATCATCTGGTGGTAATGCTGTCTATTCCACATTTTTCTAGCCTACCAAGAAGCAGGTTGTGACCTACGTTTCTGAATTCCTTACTGAAATGTAAGTATACTATATCCATGGCATATCTCTGGTCTACTAATTTAGTCACTTTGTCAAAGAATGAAATAAGATTGGCTTGGCATGATCTGTTTTTAACAAACCCACACTGGCTTCTAGTTTTAATTTTATTTGTTTCTAGATTTGTTTTTATCTTTCCCAATATTTCCCCATGCATTGATGTTAGGCTGATTAGTCTGCAGTTTCCTGAGTCTATTTCCCCTCCCCCCCTTTTTTTGAAGATGAGGAACCACATCAGCTCTTTTCCAATCCTCTGGTACTTCCCCAGTGCTCCAAGATTTTTGAAAGATATGGTGCAATGGTTCTGAGATAACATCTGCCAGCTCCTTCAGAACTCTGGGATGTAATCCATCAGGTCCCGGTGATTTATATTCATCAATATCCGATAGGTATTCTCTTACCATTTTCTTATTTTAATTTTTATTTCTAGTCTGTCTTTTACAGTTATGTTTTTGGAAGATTGGGCTATAGTTTCTTTTTGTGTGAAGACTGATGCGAAGAATGAGTTAAGCAGTTCTCCTTTCGCTCTACTGCCTGTTACCTCTTTGCCATCTTCTCTTTTTCTCTTTCTCTCTCCTATGCTTTATCATTCTCTCTTCTATGCTTTTTAAAAAAATGTTTGCACAAAAGGCTGAATCTATTGGGCAGATTTTAGCCAAGACATCAGCAGTAGAAGCCTGGGGCCACTTGGTGAGATAGAAAATTGCTTTCTTTTTTGTAGGTTTTTTTTAATTCAACATTTTAAAAAGAGACTAGACCAGTGAAAAGGAAAAAGAAAAATATAGCACAAAAGATGACAACAAATGAACAAAGAAATAACAACAGTTGTACAATTAGCATGGTGCTAATCATAAAAACCAGAATAATCTGATACACAAGGATATCACTTTCAAAAGATCAAGCTGATTCCAATGTAGATGGAGGGGGGGGGTCCATTGGAGCATTCATAGAAATTGTAGTCTTTTCACAAGATCCTTCAAGAACTGCCTCTCCATGATTCCTGCTAAGGAACCCCTAGAATTGTTTCCTTCCACTACAGGAGGAAAGTCAGCAGAGAAACCTTAATTACAGGACTTATTCACAAGACTTAACTTGGGAACGGTGTAGTCTAGATTGCATGCAGTTTTGGGATTCATGTAGCACAGCAGTACTACAACAACATATTTGGAAGGAAAGAGTTGTAAAAACCACAATTCTGAATATATATATTTCATTTGTCTCACTAACGCTTGCAACTAGATCTTATGTATCTTGGCTCCATGTATGTGTGTGTAGCTTAGATGCTAAAATCCTGAAATCTCACTTCTGTAACATAGTGTTGTGATCCAAATGTGGCAGGGAAAGTCAAGTCTCCACCAGCAAGGGCTTTTCCAATCCTCATTTTTTCCAAAATAACAGCAATACGAATAAGTTTATAATTTCAGTGATTGCTGGGTGATGGTCTGACGTTTTTATAAATCACTAAGCAGGCTTAGATGACAAACAAAATAACATAACTGGTCATATATTTATTTACTATATTTATAACTTGCTGTAATGCAGTCAAGCATTTTCACAGATAAAGACATATATTACCAAAAATTACACAGTAAAAAACAAAATAGAAGTGTCAATAAACAAGAATATTTGTAGCTCAGAGTTGAAATGAGGGTTCCTTGGTGCTCTCTGAGCTTGATTGTTTTTATGCAGACATTTCATTACCCAAACTCCCACTCCTTACTAGCATTGATGATATAACTTAGTTTGGGTAATGAAATGTCTGCATAAAAACAATCAAGTTCAGGCAATACCAAGGATCCCTCAAAATAATAATAAAAAAACCCGACTACAAAAGAAAAATAAATTGAGTTGGTTCCCAAATACTCTGCGAAAGGACTCTGTTTTAAGCTGTTTGTAGAAGACAGGAAGCAAACCGTTCTAATTTTAACTGGGAGACTGTTTCACATCATGAAGCAGCCCTCCTGCTCTCACTCTTTCTTAGGGGGTCTTTGCCACCTTGCCACGCCCAACTCACCATAGCCAATTCATCATGGCCAATTCACCACAGCCAATACATTACAGCCAACTTGCCACGACCGACTCACCATGGGATAATTCAGCATGGCCAACTTGCCAGGGGACAACTTGCTGGGGATAAGAGTTACACAAGAGTTACACTAATATTGAAGAAATACAGTGTTTCCCTGAAAATAAGACCCAACCAGAAAATAAGCCCTAGCATGATTTTTCAGGATGCTTATAATATAAACCCCATCCCCAAAATAAGCCTCAGTTAAGACTGGCAGCCAGATGGATGCATATTTCTCCAAATATAAGCCCTAACTGGAAAATAAGCCCTAATGCGTCTTTTGGAGCAAAAATTAATATAAGACCCAATCTTATTTTCGGGGAAACACGGCTAGTAGAATAGAATTGTTAAAGAAAGGATGTGAAAGGAGGGACCAAATGAAATGTGAATGACAAAAAGTAAATTAATGTTTTAACTATTTTAAATAATTATATTGAATTGTTGATGGCATGGTTCTGACAGAAAGATACGAATAAAGCAGAACTCCGAGGCTTGCCGAAGAACACGCTTATTAGTTACATAGTATTGGCACAGTCAAGAGTGAAACCAAGTCTGGATAGACACGTAACAATTCCCCAATACAAAATTAAGAAATCCCACCCCTAAAGCATTTCCCCTGCCCTCCCACTTATACGACAATCTTTAGTTTCTTTCTCATACTTCCTTGTTTTCCTAGTTTATGGTCATATTTTACTAATGGTCATCACATAACTTCTCCAAGGTCATCTCTATACAGGACCATAGTACTGAAGGTAACCTGATGCCAAGCCATAGGAGGATTTACACCTTAAACCTAGCTTTAGAATTGCACCCAGAAGCTTATTGCTAGCAAGTGAAGGCATATAAGCTCATGAGCTGCCTCTTCTGAGGAATCAACCATACTCCTAACAAGATGTGTATAAAATAAGAGTTTGCATTTGGCAGTTGGTACGGCAGAGGGTGCCAATGAAAACAAAGACAGGCCCTGAATGCAAAGCTTTTCTAAACACGGACCTCTGCAATTACCACCAGATGCTCTTGGACTTGGATTGGAAACCCAGATCTGTATTTTGAGGGTAGTTTGTATTTGTTTCAAGAGAAAGGGCCAAGTCATGTTCAGCCAAATTACTACAACAAAAGAGAAACAGGCAAAATAATAGGTGGGAGAAAAACATTGGAATACACTTTCATTCATTAACAACAAAGCTTCAACTTTTTTTCTGATTGTCTTGCTTTTAAGTGAAAAAAGGCCTGGAAAAGAGACCCCCCCCCCCAATGTTTGAACATATTGCTTGACAGTCTTCTTTCTTTCCCCCAAGGTGTATTTGACAACTACACATATCAACAATCCATTGTTGCAGATCAGCTATCGAGTTCACTTTCTCATATTGCATAATTGCATAATTCTTGGTATCTTGACAAGTTCCAAATACTAGCTAGGAAGAATATAAGCATATTTTACACACAAACCTCAATTCAGAGTAAAAATCCAGGCATTTGAATGGAGCCAGGCTAGAGAAGGCTGTTCTAATGGATAGCCTCATTCTGACACCTTTCAGAAGTGCATTAGCTTAATTCTCTTGAATGAAAATGGTCTGATCACAGTGCTTTGCTGGCTGAATTTTTGTCAACTTTGCTCAAAATTTGTTTCTAAATTTTGCATTCTGTATGATGAAAATTCAAGTTTGAATGCATTTTTCTAATTATATTATGCAGCTAGTCAGCCGAGAGATGCTTTGCTGGATTGGAAGGAAGGAGATAATATGCCTCATCATGTATTCTTCTTTGTAAAAGCTGGGAACTTTGTAATTAGGAGGTAGTAATGGGTCAGAAAAAATAGGATGCTTGCTAAGTGTTCAAATGGAGAGCAAAGGCCCTAAGGCAGGGATCTTCAAACTTGGCCTTTTTAATGACTTAAAAAGGCCAAGCTGGGGAATTCTGGGAGTTGAAGTCCACAAGTCATAAAAGGGCCAAGTTTGAAGACCCCTGCCCTAAGGCTAGAACTGACCAGAGGACTGGTGAGATGTTAGACATTTTCTTAGCCAGATTTGTCTTCCTCTTGAGTCCAGCTGGAGAAAAATGGGACTTTAAGTATTATCTTCAGCCAGCTGACGTCATTATGTCAGATGAGGGAAAGAAATACCTCCAGTCAATAGCTTAGCAAAAACAAGAAGACCCCTGCTCTTTGCATATGGTCCACCTTCTCTCACATAATTCCCTCTGGCTGTTACTCTTCCAATCTGTTTAAAATCAAGGGATGGCTTCTTGTTAGTGTTGTGAGATAGTCCAGACAAGAGGAACAACAATCATTTAATTTGATATTCAATGTGGAGAAAAGCAAGGTTGTAACACTTGTACATCAAATGTACAAGGACAGATTAGGTGAAACCTAGTTCAATTGCAGTAACTGTGAGAGGGAGTCCTAATGGACAATTACTTAAATATGAGCCAGCAATGTATGGGAGAAGCCAAAAAGGCTAACATAATCCCAGGTCACATTAACAGAGGGACATAATCAAGATCACATGAGGCCTTACTAAGCCTTAGTATAAAGCCTTAGTAAGACCACACTTGGAATACTGTATCCAGTTTCGGTCACCAAATTATAAAAAAGATGTAGAGGCTCTGGAAAGAATGCAGATAAGAGCAACAAAGATGATTAGAAGGCTGGAGGCTAAAACATATGAAGAACAGTTGCAGAAATTGGGTTTATTTAGTCTAGTGAAAAGAAGGACCAAGGGAAGACATGATAGCAGCGTTCCAGTATTTGAGGAGCTGCCACAAAGATGCAGGGGTCAACCTATTTTCAAAAGCACCAGAAGGCAAGACAACGAACAATGGATAGAAACTAATCAAGGAGAGAAGCAACCTAGAACTAAAGAGAAATTTCCTGACAGTGAGAACAATTAATCAGTGGAATGGCTTGCCTTCAGAAGTTGTGGGTGCTCCATCACTGGATACTTTTAAGAAGAGACTGGACAGCCACTTGTCTGGAATTGTATAGGGTCTCCGGCTTGAGGAGGAGGTTGGACTAGAAGACCTCCAAGGTCCCTTTCAACTCTGTTATTCTGTTAATCAGACCATTGTCCAGGCTGGTGCTCTTCATCCTATCTCCCACAGACATCGACACTTCTGCATCTGACTCTCCTCTAATAAATCCATACTGGCTGCCAGCCATGTGATGCTAAGCCAGAGAGGGCAGTAGCATGTAGCCACAGATGTCCCCCCTTCTGTTTCTCTAAGACAGGGGTCTTCAAACTTGGCCCTTTTATGACTTGTGGATTTCAACTCCCAGAATTCCTCAGCCAGGGCCAAGTTTGAAGACCAGGGCCAAGTTTGAAGACCCCTGCTCTAAGACTTCCCTCTGACTAGACAACCAATGAAAACTGCTGGTGCAATTTTCTACACTTTTAAGGCAGAAGATACACACAATGTAAAGTTATCTAAATGAATGTTGTCATAGTTTTAAAAGACTATTAAATGTCTCCCCCAGATCTGAAAATCTTTAGTCCTTCATACATAAAATCCCTGGCCTTGGCATCATATCCTCCTCCAAACACTAAGCATGGCCCTTGATCACCACCTCTGAGCCTTAACCACACCATCATCATGCCTTAGTGTAGCATATAAAACCAGCACCTGTTACCGATACACTCATCCTTTCTAGTGTGTAGCATTTTCTCACAGAGTTTTTCCAGGGTCTTTAACTTCTCCACCACGGTCTTCCACGAGAGATGTCTCAACTGAGCCCTCCCAAAGATAGAAGCCAGCTGATACCATTTGCAAATAACTGTCTTTCCACCAAGGATACTATTCTCACATCAAGGAAGTGTGTTACAGATGTCTGTCTCTGCTTGGCGACTTTATTTCTGTACGCTATATTTTGCAATATTTTTCAGATGAAGCTCAAAGCAATTGTTATTGGTTTTTTAAAATTTTTTTATAATTTTTATTAATTATATATTTGTCAATGTAAACAGAGGAAACAAAGAAGAAATCAGGTTGAGCGCAACTCAACTTAATACAATCATTTTCTACTTGTAAACATTTTTCAATCAGCATATAAAACATTTAACTATGATTACTATTACTACTATTGGAGAGGGTCAGTGGGTTCCCTAATGTTAAGAGAGTTAGGCCTGCCAGTTGTTTAATTGCCTCCCCAGACTCAAGAAGAGAAGCTTCTAATACCAGTAATTTTTGAAGGAGGGAGGGGAAAAAATCCTTTGCTTTTATTATGGCTGTAAGGATAATCGTTACACTGAAAAATTACTGGAATAATTGCAGCGGTTTTCCTCTTTTATCTAGTTCAGTGCCAATTATTAAACAGTCAGATTTAGACAGAGGAGAACCTTTTATTGTTACAGTATTTTAAATATCTATCTATCTATCTATCTATCTATCTATCTATCTATCTATCTATCTATCTATCTATCTATCTATCTATCTATCTATCTATCTATTGATACTTGCCCAAGTAATCAGTAACCTTATACAGTAAGCAATTAATTGAAGACTCTATTTTTTTTATTTGTAGTTTTGAAGTTGTTTTCCTTTGCGCAATGCCTGGGGCTGGATGCCCAGTCACCCTTAGAAACAATTTCTTCTTAAGAATAGCTTACTGAGCCGTTCACATCACGATCAAAGAGCCAGCAGATCCCAGTCAAGCTCCATCAGCATCTTTTAGAAGCCTCTGCTCCAAATGGAGATGAGGTAGCAAGAATGGGACTGGCTCTCGGAAAGCTGCTTTCAATATGTGCCCAATCTTAAAAGACAGAGCACTTAGCCCATTTTTAAAAATAGTAATTAAGCAAAAAGAAGCCTCTGCTACAGGATGGTTCTGATATTTTGTCCATTATATGGGGCTATCAATTTCTCCCCTGTCTACCTTTTGATTCATACATGTAATCATCATTTAACAGTAGTAGTTTTTTAAAGATAAGATAAGATAACCTTTATTGTCATTTTTTTTACTGTGGGCACAATGGCACACATCAAAAATGAAATTTAGTTGCCCGTCTCAAAGTGAAACACAAACATGACACACACCTAAAACATAGCATGTACAACGTATGTATAGACCCACACCCCTACATATACGTAGCAAATAAATATTAAATATTGTCCATCTTGAATATATAACAGAAGGAGGAAGCTTGAGAGTTCACAAGGTTAATGCTGTATGGAATAAAACTATGGCTGAATCCGGATGTTCAGCTATGGATACCACGAAGCCTCCTCCCAGAAGGTAACAAGGCAAACAGGTCGTGAAGAGGATGTGTAGTGTCCCAGATAATCTTACGGACCCTGCTCAAACAACGCTTCTGTGCTATGTCCTGGATGGGAGGGAGGGAAGTGCCAATGATCTTTTCGGCCATTCTCATCACTCTCTGCACCGCCTTCCTGTCTGAAGCAGTGATGCTTCCAAACCAGACTGTGATGCTGTATGACAGGATGCTTTCGATCGTCCCTCTGTAGAAAGTGGTCAGGACAGGGGAAGGAAGATGTGCTTTTCTCATGCGACACAGAAAATGCAGGTGCTGCTGTGCCCACTTCACCAGTTTCTCACTGTTGAGCGACCAAACCAGCCTACTTGTTAGCTGCACACCCAGGAATTTGACGCTGGTAACCATCTCCACAGACGAATCATTTATGCACAGAGAAGTGTGGTTGTGCCTGCCTTTTCTGAGATCGGTAAATCCATTGCTAGGTGATGTTGTTGTAAAGCATAATGTCATATGACTGTGCTGACTTCCAACAGCAATTCTGGCTGCTGTCATTAAGTGAATCCCACATGGTCCTTAAGTATAATGCCATGTGGTCACTATTTGTGACTCCCTGCTGGCTTCCCCACTGACTTTGCCTATTGGAAGTCAGCAACAAAAGTCACAAACAGTGATCATGTGACCATAGGATGCTGCAACATTGTAACTGTAAGTCAGTTTCCAAGCATTCAAATTGCAATCACATGACTATGGGGATATTGCAATAACTGTAACTATGTGATTCGGCTATAAGTCTCCTTGTTCAGTACTGTTGCAATTTTGAATGGATGTTGAATCAGTGGTTGTTAAGTGAGGACTATTTATATCTTTAAAAATACCTGCTCAGAAGCAGCCATTCCTTAGGTAGCTTAACAGTATAAACTCAGATGGTTTTATTTAGTATGAGCTCTGCAAGAAAGAAATAACAGGGTAACCCCTTCATTTAAAGCTGGTTGTTTTATATATAAAAACTAGAGAGTCAACAAAGAGGTGTTTTCAGTCATTTTCCAGTTGCTATTCCTTTGTTCGACGCTATGATTTTAAAGACTTTGCTGCTTTTTTGAATACTCTTTATTGTACTTAAGAACTTATGGATCCTAAAAGCTACTTACCCAGTTATCTGATTTTGGTTGGTTAATATTATAAAGAAATTGCTTCTGTAGCAGCTTTCATTACTGGCCACCCTTGTTCATCTCCTTGTGTAATCCAAATAGATCTGGACTTGTATTTCTGTAGATGGTACATGAAATTATAAGTTCAAAGTACATTTGAAAGAGGAAACCTTAAATCACATGAATGTGGATACCATCTTGCCTCTCTCCAACTCCCTCCCCCATAGTATCCCTGCTGTTTTTCACCTGGAGGGGGAAGGACACCTGATATGGTCTGCTGTTGAGGTAGTTCAGGGAGCATTCTCTTTTTCCCAACAGCTTTTGAAGGAGGGGAAAGATATATTTTCAAGGAGTTTTCATCAGAAAATGTAATTAAATCTGAATAGCCAGAAGCTCTCAGGATATCTTGGAACACAATCTTTGCCACAATTCAGAAAAGCACTGGATGGTAAGTGTTTATAAGCTGTTTTCTCCAACTTCCCAACCCCAGTCTTCATGGCACATAATCTGAAGCTGGAATAAAATTAATCCTTTCTTTGGTAATGTTACACCTCTTTAAAACCTCTGTATAATTTGTCTTGTTGTTAAGTGAGAGGTCTTACTTATCTCATCTTTTGACATCTCACCTTCAACTATAGCTACTATTTCACAGGCCTCTCAAGGAGAAAAGTGGCTTAACACAGTGACCCCCAACCTTCTGGGCATCTGGGATTAGTTCCGTGGAGAGAGGTTTTTCCGCAGACTGGAAGGGGCGTGGCTTCATATGGTGCTTGTATCCCACGAATGGGGCTTTCCTTGTTTGCACGGTCTGGTTTCTGACAAGCCATGGCCCAGTGCCAGTCCACAGATTGGGGGTTGGGGACCCCTGGCTTAACAGTTTTGCAGTTCTTCACATAACCATTTCCTTTGTTAGCTTGTGTACAACCAGACACATTGTTGTTAGTTGCGAAGTCGTGTCCGACCCATCGCGACCCCATGGACAACATTCCTCCAGGCCTTCCTGTCCTCTACCATCTTCTGGAGTCCCTTTAAGCTCACGCCTACTGCTTCAGTGACTCCATCCAGCCACCTCATTCTCTGCCGTCCCATTCTTCTATTGCCCTCAATCTTTCCCAGCATTAGGCTCTTCTGCAGTGAGTCCTTCCTTCTCATTAGGTGGCCAAAGTACTTGAGTTTCAACTTCAGGATCTGGCCTTCTAAAGAGCAGTCAGGGTTGATCTCCTCTAGGACTGACCTAAACATACATATATACATACATATACATACATACATACAACCTAAACTAAGAACTCTGTTTTTATGTGTGTGTCTGTATGTGTGTGTGTTCTAAATTCTAATTTTATTTTTTAAATGGAGGGAGGAGCTTGAAGCGTGCACATGCACACGCACACACACACACAGAGTGTTCAAACTGATGCCTTTACTCCCGTAATTCACAACAAGCTCAACCGGTCAGGAAATGGAGCGTACCAGGCTGGAGGAGGAGTCTGGAGAAGGGGAAGCGGACTTTTAAAAGTAACACTAGTTGCAATATTATTTTTAATCATGCAAGGCGACTGCATTTTAGTCGTATCATGTCTGTGGGTGGCATTTTCATGTAAATCTCGAGCAGCAGACATACAATTAACTTCTGTGTGATTCCACTGGTGTAAGAGAGAGGCTAATAGCTGCGTTCTTATCTTCTTGAAGTGCTGTTGGGGGAGGGGGAAAAACCCTAAAGCTGCATTGAAAGTGAACGCTCAGAGAAGAAAATGTCCTTTCCTACAGAATTGTAACCATTTCCCTTTTCACAGGCATTTGTCGGTGTTTCTGTTCCTCCATGGTGTTCATTCAAATATCTAATCCAAATGGAGTCTTGTTTTAATGTTTCACTGAGTTCTGTTCCTGAAAGAAACACCTTTATTTTATGCAGCAGTCATACCTGTCAAGCGAATTGTAAAGGAAATCAGTATCAATAATCTTCTCAAACAAGTCTGCCCAAATTTCTACATGATAATCTTTCAGGTACATGATGACAGCTATCACGTTTCTGTGTAGTCTTCTCCACATGAAACATAACCAATTCCTCCAAATGTTCCTCATACATTTTTAAATTTCCTGGCCCCTTATCATCTGTAATTGCTTTTCTGTGACTCTGTCTCAGTTTATCAACATCCTTTCTGTCATGTGGTGGTCAGAACTGGGAATCATGTTCTAGGTGTGGTCTGACCAATGCAGAACAGAGAGAAATTATGAAGTTTCTTAATGTTAATACCTATACTTCTATTCATGTAGTCTATTCATGCAAAAGCAAATGCAGATTATGTTTGCTTTTTTTTGCAGCTGCATCACACTATTGGCTCATATTCAGCTTGTGATTTGCCAAGACGTCCAAATCCATTTTGTATGTATCATTTCCTATTATAGCCTTCTTGTTTCTATAGTCATGTCTTATTTTTCCTACATGTAGGACTTGTTCTTGCTGAAATTAACAAGGTGAAGTTTGCAAATAATTTCCTCTCTCTCTCTCTCTCTCTCTCTCTCTCTCTCTCTCTCTCTCTCTCTCTCTCTCTCTCTCTCTCTCTCTCTCTCTCTCTCTCTCACACACACACACACACACACACACACACACACACACACACAGATTATGCATGCCTTTCTTTAAACCAGGTTGTCTGTTGTTCTTTGAATCTCAAGGGCTGCCACAAAGAAGAGGGAGTCAAGCTATTTTCCAAAGCGCCTGAAGGCAGGACAAGAAGCAACGGGTGGAAACTAATCAAGGAGAGAAGCAACCTAGAACTAAGGAGAAACTTCCTGACAGTTAGAACAATTAACCAGTGGAACAACCTGCCCCCAGAAGCAGTGACTGCTCCAACACTGGAAGTTTTTAAGAAGAGATTGGACAGCCATTTGTCTGAAACGGTATAGGGTTTCCTGCCTTAGCAGGAGGTTGGACTAGATGACCTCCAAGGTCCCTTCCCACTTTATTTATTATTATTATTATTATTATTATTATTATTATTATTATTATTATTATTTGTTGGATAGGGTATAGTGTTCAAGTCTGTCAAGATCAAGGGTCTTCAAACTTGGTCCTTTTATGACTTGTGGACTTCAACTCCAAGAATTCCTCAGCCAGCATGCCTCAGCCAAGTTTGATGACCCTGGTCAAGATCCTTCTGAATCTTGAGTCTATCTTCTACAGTTTTGCAACCTCTGTGGTGGAGTCCCAGAGTTACTGCCTTTGAAGATCAGTCAGGACAGAATGCTGATTTTCTCTGCCTTCTCCTAGGCCTAATTAACTTTTAGATCCAATTAAAAGCATCAACTCTGATGGTTAAGGCTCTTCATGCATAGGTTCCATAGCACCAAGATTATGGATCATTCTCTGAAATTTCAAACAGCTTTATTTTTTAACTTTCTTTAGATAATCTTACCAGCTTTTGAGGAAATTTTCTGTCCCAGTAAAAATTAAAAAAAAAAGTTGTTACTATGTAGGTACTTTTCCAGAATAATATTCCATTGCTACTAACACCATAAACAAACATACAAAAAGACAAAGGAATGACAAAAGGGATAGTATTTTCATATACTGATTTCTATTCACCCAGGCAATTTTAATTATAATTTCGCTGAAGCACATAATACTAGTTGCAATATTGAAAAAGGTGAAACTTCAATTGCATTTTAATGATCCACCTTGGAGGTGTATAAATAAAAATATTTTTAGAGTCAAAGAAATAATATCTTAATCTGATTATTAAAAGCTACCAAGCAATTTAGCATTGGGTTGGTTTTTATTTATATTAGAAAAGCCTTGATTGAATTCCTTTTATTAAAAGAAATTGGTATCTTGCTGTAGTTGGATGTTTAAAATTCATGCAGCTCCCCATAATATCTTATCTTTATGGCAATCACGTTTAATATGATTATACAAAGAAAGAAGAAAGAAAAGTACATACCCCCTAACTATCACATTCAAAATATTTAATTCTGCCTTATTTTTAATAAATAATTACCCTTTGGCCATAGAAAATAATATTCATCAGCCTTTTTATTATTTGGTAGTGTACCAGATCATAAATGAAAAGTGAGCATATTTTTAAAGCACAATTATAAATCCAGAATAAATTCTTTCTAACACTGCTAGTTTCCATCCAACCCATCACACCCACAGTAATTAAGCATTTTAGTCATTGGTTCTATATTTAAGATTTTACATCCTAATTGTAATTATGAGAGTTGTTCTTAAATGGTCATGTTATGCATCTCTAGTATATATATATATTATTAATATAGATTAGTCATATATATGTGCACATTGTTTAGAGATAATTCCATGGAGTTTATCCATTTTATCAAGTTGCCAATATTTGAAAAACAGTTGCATACTTAAATCCATTTCAGTCTACTCAGCCATTAATTTTATTTGATCAGTTTACATAACTGCTCTTTTAAAAATGTCTCAGGATGACATATAGTTAAAGAACTAAAACTGAAAGTATGTCCACTGAAGGAAAACCAAAAATAAGACCATCCTATGGGATGGGATCATAGAGTAAATGTTTCTGATTCAATGGTCAGGGAAAAATTAGGTCTTTAAGGCCTTATAAACTACAAACAATTCTCTATTTTGCTTTAAGAAAAGACATAAAGGAACTAGACAACCCATGAGCCATTAAGTCATCATTTCAGAGATATTTCCTGACCAGATTCCACAATAGCAATAGCACTTATTGTGTCACAGTGCTTTACAGCACTCTCTGAGCAGTTTACAGTATCAGCGTATTTTCCCCAACAATCTGGGTCCTCATTGTACCAACTTCGGAAGGATGGAAGGCTGAGTCAACCTTGAGCAGGTCAGGATCGAACTCCAGGCAGTGGGTAGAGTTAACCTGCAATGCTGCATTCTAACCACTGCGCCATCATGTAGCAATGACAAAACTTCTAATGTGTTGCCTTCATTGAAAAAGTTGAGACACATTCAGAAATGTACAGTATCTGCCTTGAAAATAATGTATGTTGAACTGGTTAGCATAAACATCAGCATAGGAAATGTTTTATGACATTTTGTGTTATGTCACAACTGTTTAGTCTATATTGAATTGTACAACACAAACATCAGCACAGAAAATGTTTTATGACATATGTCATAAAGTGTTTTATGTTTATGTCATAAAGTATTTTATAAAATTTCCTAAATTTCAATTCCACATGAGTCATGGATTTTGGACACTTTCTGTAAGTTAGTCCATTTGAGGTACTTTTGTTCAAAATGTTTCACCCTACCGTGCATTGTTTCACCCAGTTAAAGGTACAGGAATCAGAGATTTAATATATGTATACTGTAATAGTAACCATCTCTATGTCTTTCTGGTTGTCTTAACTTTCTAAACATCATAAGAAAACTGATGATCTAGAGTACTTAAAGGACTTGACGTTGATGTCATTAAAGAAATGCTTAACTGCCAACATTTCACTATTTGACAAACATAAAGACTATTTATCTTGAAAATTTTCCTACTCTCTTTGAAAGGACATAATCTATTACTTGCAAGGATTGATGCATTTCAGAAGCAGTCTTGGTATTTGATCAAACTGGATCACTTAGAATGCAGGAAGAATTTTTTTTTTCTTAAATTGTACTAAATGGCAACAAGAAACTTGTTTCTACCCCAGAATTTTCTTCTTTCTTGGATTTTAGGTTGGTTAGTTGGGGGAATCTGTCTTCTCCCTTCTTAGAGGCTCCACAACCACAGTTGCCAACATCAATATCATGAGAAGGTAGTAGAGGTGAGCCTCAAGTTAGTCAACTTAGTAATTACCTGAGACTCTCTTCCATTAGGGTATGTGATTCTGAACTCATCTATGGTCAAGGCATCATATTTTGTATGGCGGCGAACTCCAAACTTTCTAAAGGAATTGAAAAGTCTTGAAAAGTCCCATCTTTTTTGCAGTCTTTCTGTTAAGCTATATAGATAGAGATCTCAGAGTTCATCAGTGGATGATCCTGGAGAAGATTCTGAATAGTGATTTGTGCTCTCAGACCAATCTAATCAGAGTCTTTTGTGGGGTGCAGAACATTTCAAGTGCTAGGCATTGTGCCACCATTGAACACTCTGGCTCAAACTTTAGAGGTATTTGAATGGGGGGGGGGAGGGCTGAGATGGAACCAGAGATGACGTGTTGCTTGAAATCAGGAAAGGAAGTAAGGGGCAATTGAGTGATAGTGTCCAAGGCCCACGATGAGACATGGAGATATATGCCAGTGTAGTTTCAGCTTCAGCCTTCTCACTGCTTTACACAATGTAACATAACACAAAACAACATGCCATCTGACAGTGCTGAAAAGATACATGTTTTTAGGGCTCAATCAATTCAGTCTCTGCGAAAAATAAAATATTTTTTCAGCCATTTCTAATCCTGTAGAACAGAGGCCAATCTTATATAAAGAAAATTATATTTTTATGTTCACTGATAGCAATTTTATTCAGAGCGCTTTGAAACAGTTAGGATGATATTCCCCAGTCCCAATTATATGTAGTTTCAAAGAGATTTAGAAAAGAAAAAGCTGGATGACATCTGTGGGCCCCACATTTAACAATTTAGAAGCATTCCCTCATGAAGATCATGATTTTTAGATTTGCTGGTTGAGATCCTGTGAGACAGATTGAAAGCTCCCAAGCATGACCATTCTCACATTTTTATCACCACCAGGAAATTTTTAAAGATGGGGGTGGGAGCCAGCATTTGAAAAGTTCTCCATTGTTCTTCTCTCTGCATATCAAATCTTTTGACCCTGACTCCATTTTGCTATAGTACTGCTAATAAACCCTATGCTAGCTAATAAACACAAAGATATGACAACATTGTCATTTGTGGTTTACAAATCACAAGAAAATGATGTTAAAAACAATAATGTTAAAAAACAATAATGAAATTATAATAAAAAATAGAAAAATATGATTGAAAAGAACACTAGGCCAGATCCAGCTGCCGAGCCACTAGTTTATTAGCTTTTTATCTGCTAAAGCTTTGAAAAAGTTAAATCTGCAAAATCAAGCAGAAGAGGAATCCTTTGCTGCCTTCTGTCACTGAGTGGCCTGAACTTTGGCCTTCCATTTGAATTAGCCACTCTTTATCCATTATCATGAGCTATTCTTTGAATCTGATTGCAAATATAATTGAGCCATGATATTTATATGTCTGGAGTACATTAGATTTTCTCCCTCTTGTCTAGGTAACTGACCTTTTCTTCACGGAAACAGCTTCATTTTCATCATGTTAACTTCTATGTCACTATGATGGTTTACAATAGGAAACAAGATAGAAGAAGTAAATAAATGCAAGGGAAAGGTAGCCAAAAAAACCAAAGGAGCAATTTTCAAAAATTAACATCTTCTCTGAGTTGAGCTCAATTTCTGGTAATTTGATAGGAAGGCCTGTGCTTTTTTTCCTGGAAAGAATATAGAGGTGGCTTGCCACTATAACCTGGGATTCCCTGGAGAATTGTGGAGAAATTAACACCTCCTTCATAGAGAATTTTCATTAGAGGATAATACTTAATTATTGCTTAATTGTTAACCATGATTATTTGGCCAATCTATTTTAAATCAGTGTTTCAACCAGAAAGCAGTTGTATTTGATTTGTGTTATTCTGAAATTGCAATTAATTAAGGGAGGGGTGAGTGGGGTTTTTTGTTCATCACTTTTGTTCATCATGTCATTTTGTTCATTAAGTTGGGTTAATTTAAGACATGGGTGTCAAACTCACCACGTCACGTGACGTGTCGCAATGTATCATGACTTTTTTTGCACTGCTAGAGCTGGGGTGGGCGTGGCCTCTGCATGATGCAACTGGCCTGTGGGCCGGCAGTTTGACACCCCTGATTTAAGACAACATAATCAAATCCTTACCAAGAAAACTGCAGGGGCTTGTTTAGGAAATCGACAGGAATTAACATTGAGTTGAAGGCTCACACACCATCCAAGAATGGAAGAGAATTTTGTACTGATATGTGTGCTGTGGAGTGTGGAAGATCTATGGCCCTCCAGATTATGCCCTTCTTCTTCCTCATAATACTTCCCAACATTAGGAATAATAGGAGGTACTTGAAAGGCCACGGGCTCTGACTCTCCATTAGTATTACAAATGCCTTGGCATTGCTGTGTTCAGGACATGGCAACCTTTCCAGAGGTATTATAGCGATCTCAAGCATCCCTTAAATTGTGCTTTCCTTGGTAAGATATTATACTGTATCTCTTTCACAACAGCTCAGTGGGACTGAGAGTATACCTAGCCATAGTAAGCTTCCGTAACTGATAGTAAACCCAAATTGGGTCTTCCTAGTGTCAGTCCAATAGTTTAGTCACTATCTCATTTTTTTCCCTGTGGATTGGAGGAAGTTGTGTTTTCTTTTATACCAAGATGTTTGAAAGTTGACACTATGCCATATCTCACTCCTGGTCAGAACTGTCATAACCACCAATGGCACAAAATAGGACTTCTATCACAACTTAAATTTCTGATTAACCTGAATGGTGTCATATTTGTATTAAGCACATGCGAACAAAGTCTTTCATTACTTCAGCAAAATATTCAGTATGTGACCAAATCCCCAAAGAAGCAGATCACAGGAACAGGAATAACCTAAATGTTTGGCTACCTGAGGCAGTAGACCAAGTGCCTGCTCCTGGAAGTCAACTGGAGTCTAGGTGCAAAAAACCCAACAACAAACAAACCAATGACAAATAATAACAGTAAGAAGAATTTGCAACCAAACATTTGTTGTGCTTTCCTTATATCAGAATTAGCTGCCTGAGGTAATTGACTTATTGTGCTTAATAGTAGAGCCAATCACATTGGTTGTCTCCTTGCTGTGAATTCCCAGTTTGTCTTCTTAGCCACTCATGGAAACAGACTTTTGAATGAAATGGACCTTTGATCAAATTATGCATGCAAGGCACTTTGCAAATTTTCTGGGTGAGTCACAGCTGAAGAAAACAGGGAACAAACAGTCCAGGGCATTCTGCTGCAGCTGGACTGTTTTCTATGTTCTTGACATGTTGGTTATCCAGGCTGGTTTATTTATGAGTAAAACAGCAAGAAACCAAGTCATCATGATATGCTGGTGGAGCTTTCTGAAGAGTGATAGAGGTAAATCTGGGCTATATCTGTAGGCTTCCATTTCACCTAGTTGTTTTCTTCTGCACCAGGTGGAAATAATGGGGGAAATACCAGAGTATACATTCTGTACTATAGATTTCAACAACAGCTTGTTCATTATCCTGCTGGGGCAGCTTTTGAGAACTGTCGTTTGTACTAAAGTTTTTTTTTTAAAGAGCGAGTGGTGTTCATGTATGTGTTCATATGTGCAAGTAGGATAGAGGAAAGGAGTCTCTCTCTCCCCCCCTCCCCGTACTTTTTAGAAGAGATTGCCCATAGGATGAATAGGTTCTTTACATAATAATTTGAGCACTGGAGGGGGGGGGAGTAGAATGCTAAGACTGAAAGAAAATATGCACCAATGCCTTTGTTTGGCATTCACAGCCCACACAGACAGTTCATGACATAAAGCCCTGCTAGATTTCTTTTTCAGAGGGATGACTAAAGGCCTTTGAGGCTGACCCAACCTCCAGAGCAGCAGGGGGTGCCCAGATCACAGTGATGGAAGCAGCAACTATGTCACTATAATAAGAGTGCAGTGCAGAGAAAGAAATGGCAAGAAGGAACATTTCCTTTTTCAGTCTTCAGTGAGAGATTGTGGAGGAGAAGGTTTGTATAGTATGACTCACCTTGCTTGATCTTTTTCCTCCACATTCAAAATGGCTACTTCTTATTCCAAGAAAGCAGCACAGAGAGAAAATCAAATTAACTTGATGGAAAATTTTTATTTTATCTTGTACGAAAGTGCAGAGTCTTGAGCAAAAGGGATGGAAAGTTTGAAGCTCTTCAGATGATCATTTACTTATTTATATATCGTACTGTTTATTGATCTTTGACATCTAAAAAATCGCTATAGGTTGTTTTGGGAAAGGAACGGAAGGCAAAGCACAATCTTGAGATTCTCCAAGTACATACTTATCAAGTGCTAACATATTCTAGGGTGGTGGGATCCATAATTATATAGAAAGTACCTGAACATTTGTAATACTTTACTAAATGGTGACATGGAACAGTAGTTGGTTAGAAATCTGGAGAAGGAAAATGCTACTTCTTCCTACATTAGCGAAAATGGCTAAAAATAAGAAGAGCTCATTACGTGTTTACATGCCTATGTAGCTAAATATTGTAATTCTCTTCTTCCTTTCCAAAAGATACATCCCCGTTACTTACGTTGAAACTGCTGTTTTCAGAGATGGATGTGTAGCATTTTTCTTGTTTCTTTTAGGTTCTAAATTGTGCAAAAAGGTTTATTTTCTTTAGCAATCATAGCAGAATCTACTGTCAAATAGTTAACTGTGCATCACTTTATCTGCCAAGCCATCTGTAAGAGTTTGGATATAATAACTGAAGCAGTATTTGGCCATTGAAGCTGAAATGCTCTGTTCATCCTTCACTTGTCATTCAGTCTACAAAATCTTCCCAGGTGAATCTGAGGTTGGATTTCTTTAGACAGGGCTCATACAATCTTGCCAAGAGGACAGAAGAAAAGATATTATCATCTCTCTGTGCATCGTATGTTTCTGTCAGCACAACCAATCCTCATATATATTGACTAGCAAGATAGAAGATATTCGAGGGTTTCATGGCTGTCATAAACTAGGGTTCAGGGAATCAGCAACTTCAGTTCGTTTCTGAATATTGCTTTTCTTCTTTGGTCTTTGCCAGCTTTCCCCAATGTACTGCCTTCTGGACCACAACAGGATTAGGGAACTTGTTGGCTACACTATGACTTCTGAAAACCAGTATTGTTGATTCCCCGAGAATGCAAATGCATTGTATTGTAATCTGTAAAATATATTCAATTCTATTTGAAAAACAAAGAAAGATCAAATCTAATCCCATAATATAATGAAGAAACTGGAAATCCCTACTGTTCCAGTTGGGTGTGACACAACCACATTCATTGTTCATCACCAAACATCTGAGCCTTTAGCCCCACCCAAAAAATATAGCACCAAAAAATTGCCCAAGCCTGGACTACAACTTCTGTTGAGCTCAAAATGTCATCATTTCTGGCCATCATAGCAAATAAAAATTGTATTCCAGGACATCTAGAGGGGGTTTAGGACAACTCAGCACGCCCAACTTGTCTTGGTCAACCCACCCCAGTCAACTCGCTGTGGTCAACTCACCACAGAACTTGCAGTGGGACAACTCAATATGGGATAACTCAAGATAGAGAAAAGAACAAATGAATTGCAGTAACCCTTATCTTGCTTTAGGTTTGAGCCTTCTCAAGTTGGAAGTCTATGAGGCTGGGATGAGCTGCAATTCCACTTGTCCCTCTCTTGAGTTTTATTCCGTGTTGAATTGTCCCATGGTGAGTTGGCCGTGGCGAGTTGTCCCATGGTGAATTGGTTGCGTTGAGTTGGCCATGGCAAGTCAGCCGAGAAAAGTCAGCTACAGCAAGTGTATCCCTTACTGATATAGAGGGTATGACATTGGGGAAAGTTACTATAGTTTTCCTGATGTCATTTTAAATTTCCACCTCTGAAGGAGTTTCATGAGGACCCATCAGGAATGATGGATTTAGATTTCCCATCTCCAAAGAGAGAACACATGTTGTCAGACCTCTGCACAGGAATACATTCAGTGCAGACTCTATCTCAGAAAGAGAAGCAAGGCTGGAATTTTTTTCTGGTTGAATTTTGCCTTTGCTGGGGCAGAAAATGTATTTTTCAATTCCTGTGATTCTAAGATACATGCATGTGAATTTGTATTTATAGTCATGTGCTTTTTAAAAATAGCTGATACTTGTTCTATCTAATATCTTAGTTATTTGTGCTAAGACTCTGAATCCACTAATGTTGCAGGTAAAATCAAGGGGAAAAAATAAACACACACACTCATACACCACACACAAATATAAAAATAAAAACAGAAATTCCTGAACTCAAGCTGTCAAGATAGCAGAATTGATGCAAGTGAAATTTCCTTGAGGAAGACATTTCCCAGATGGGGTGCTGAAGCTCATCAAATGTTGGGTTAAAAAAAAATCTGTTGATAGCTCTCACAATGAGAAAAGGGAGAATAGGAATGTTTAGCTTATAGAAGAGAAGCCCAAGGTGGGAACTGAGAAAAAATGCCACATACTATAGTAGGAAAAAACTCATTCTTTATCATTCCAGGAGACAGGACACAGAATATGAAATAGAAAAAAGAAGGCAGTCTTTAGCTGTATGTCAGGAAACCTTCTCTGACAATCAGAGTAGTGGAATCAATTATCCAGATTGTGGGCTCTCCAGCACTTGGATATATTTAAAGAGGGTAGCTCATCAAATTTGCAGAAGACATCAAGCTGTGGGGAACAGATATTGCTTTGGAAGATAGACTCGAGATTCAGAAGGATCTTGACAGACTTGAGCATTAGACCTTATCCAACAAGATGCAGTTCAGTGGTGAGAAGAGTAAGGTCCTGCACTTAGGCAAGAAAAAACAAATGCACAGGAATAGAATAGAATAGAATAGAATAGAATAGAATAGAATAGAATAGAATAGAATAGAATAGAATAGAATAGAATAGAATAGAATAGAATAGAATAGAATAGAATAGAATAGAATAGAATAGAATAGGTGATACCTGGCCCAACAATAATTAATGTGAGAGGGATCTAGGCATTATAGTGGACAACCATTTATGTATGAGCCTGCAATGTGCTGCAGTGGCCAAAAAAAAAGCCAACCTAAACCTAGGCATCAACACAGGGATAGCATCAAGATCACAAGAAGTGATATCACCATTTTATACTGCACTAGTTTGGCCACACTTGGAATACTACCCCCAGTTCTGGCCACCATGATACAAAAAATGCTGCTGAGACCCTAGAAAGAGTGCAGAGAAGAGCAACTAAAATGATAAGGGGTCTGGAGGCTGCATTGTATGATAAACAGGCAAGGATAGTAGGTATGTCTAGTCCATGGTTCGGCAACCTGCGGCTCTGGAGCCGCACGTGGCTCTTTGAGCCTTCTCCTGCGGCTCCCAGCCTCCTCCGCCATTTGCAGAGAGACAGAGAGAGGCACTTGTGCTTCTCTCTCTCTCTCTCTCTCTCTCTCTCTCTCTCTCTCTCTCTCTCTCTCTGAGTGGGGGAAGAGGACTGGCAGATCAAGGGCAGGAGAGAGCCGGCCCAATAAGAATGTATGTCACCTTGTCAGAGAACAGTGTGAAGCCAGCTTACCAGGTGAGCAGAAAATCGGAGAGGGGGGGAAAGAGAGGGAGACAAAGAGGGAGAGAGAGAGAAAGAGAGAGAGAGAGAGAGAGAGAGAGAGAGAGAGAGAGAGAGAGAGAGAGAGAGAGAAACTCACGTACAGCAGCCTCTATTTCTTTTTAATTAAACTCTTCAATCAAGCTCCCCCCCTTGCACCCACACGTGCGTGTGTGCAAGTAAATTTTGTGGCTCCCAGTGTTTTCTTTTCTCTGGGAAATGGGTCCAAGTGGCTCTTTGAGTGTTTAAGGTTGCCGACCCCTGGTCTAGTCTAATGAAGAGAAGGATTAGGGGTGACATAAGAATAACATAGTTGGAAAAGATCTTGGAGGTCTTTTAATCCAACCCCCTGCTATACCATTTCAGAAAATGGCTGTCCAGTCTCATTTTAAAAGCCTCCAGTGATAGAGCACCCATAATGTCTGAAGGAAAGCCATTCCACTGGTTTCCACACGATAGCTGTCTTCTGGTACTTTGAGGGACTGTCATAGAGAAAAGGGAGTCAACTTATTCTCCAAAGCACCTGAGGATAGGACAAGAAGTAATGGCTGGAAGCTTGTTAAAGAGAGATCCTACCTGGAAATAAGGAGAAATTTCCTGACAGCAAAAACAATCAATGGAACAGCTTGCCTTTCGGAGTTCTGGGTGCTCCATTGCTGGAGTTTTTGAAGAATAGACTGGACAATCATTTGTCTGGAATCAAATAAGGTCTTTTCCAGCCTTGTGATTCTATGAGGGCAGAACAGACAATTATAAATGCTTTAATTTGGGTTCCTGCCGAGTTGGGAGTCTGGCTTGATTGGCCCCTTCCGACTCTGGCATTCTGATTTGAAAATTAGGAATCCAGTAACATATTTTCTGATTAATATATTGTGAGCTGCAAAAAAAAAAGTAGTATCAGATTGCTGTTGGTTTTGGCACCATAGACTTAACACAGTCCTCCTCTTATTCTGATCTGATAAATTGTGGGCAATGTCAAAACTCACACATCAAGCTTTGAAATAAAACCCATTAATCTGTTGATGTATACTTTCTGAAAGCAATCTTTTTCTAGAAAAGACTCGAATAAAACTTGAAAACTCAACTGTCTTTGAATTGAAAAACCATTATATCTGAAGAATGGTGCAAAGAGAATAATCAACAAAGAACAGGCTTTAGGAATGGCATTAGAATTTCACCAATTCTGCTGCTAAAATCCCATGCAGAACTTGTCAAATGCTTCCCAGTTATTTCAAACTGTTCTATTATTACAGCAAATTTTGTTATCTACTATGTCACATAGAACATCAAATGTGGAAGCGAGGGAGGGAGAAAGGAAGGTCATATGCAGAGTATAACTTAACTTCCTCACTTACTGGAATTTAATAGTGAACCCCTTTTTTCTTATAAAAGTTATACAAAGTATAACAAACAGCGTATCACACCTCAAGAAACCATTTAAGTTATAGGAAGGCAAATTTGGATTTATTTAGGGGAGAAAAGCCTTTCTAATTGAAAGTGGAACCACTTACTTGGAGAGGTGAAGAGTTCCACTTTGCCAAATGCAGCATGTCTATGGAGATTCTCAGTCATACAGGTCATAGTTGTCCCAAAGATGCTTTTTCATGAGGCAACTGGACTTTCTTGTTTTTCTTTGAAGATGTTTCACTTCTCATCCAAGAAGCTTCTTCAGCTCTGACTGGATGGTGGGGAATGGAAGGATTTATATTCCTCGCAGACAGGTGGTCATTTGCATTCTTTTAGAGAGTCGTTGAGGCCACCTGGAGGTTTATCTGTCTCATCAGGGTCACCTGAGTAGTGCATATGGGTGTGCAGCCTTTTTGGAACTGTTGAAAGGACTGTGTTGCAGACAGGAGCTAGCTCAGGGGTTCTCAACCTTGGCAACTTTAAGACTTGTGGACTTCAACTCCCAGAATTCCTCAGCCAGCAAAGCTGGCTGAGGAATTCTGGGAGTTGAAGTCCACAAGTCTTAAAGTTGCCAAGGTTGAGAACCCCTGAGCTAGATGATGTTGGATCTCTCCCCCTCTGTTGAGAGAGGGCTGTTCAGTTTCAGCATAGATGGCCTCTTTGACCCCTCTTTCAAACCAGTGGTCATATTTCCAAAATGTGAATTTTGCTGTCTTTGAAAGAGCGGCCGTTGTCTTTTAAATGCAGATGGACTGCTGAATTTGGTCTTGATGGGTTTGTTTTCCTTTGTTGTGCCATGCGTTTATAAAGCAGTTGTTTTGTTTCCCTACAGATTTGCACATCTCACTGCATTGTACTTCATATATCATGTTACTCAGTTTATGTTTACAAGATTCAGCAGTCCATCTGCATTTAAAAGACAGAAGTCTCTCAAAGACAGCAAAGTTCACATTTTGGACAGAGAGGATCGCTGGTTTGATTCTATCTCCTATCCATGGAATCTCCACTCAACAATACATTGATTCATTTTCCATATTCCAGA
The DNA here is from genome assembly GCA_034064705.1 of Bothrops alternatus. Lineage (NCBI taxonomy): Eukaryota > Metazoa > Chordata > Lepidosauria > Squamata > Viperidae > Bothrops > Bothrops alternatus. The sequence goes on from JARGCV010000006.1 coordinate 22,925,989, forward strand.
GGTCATTGTTTGAAGACATTATCTAACGGATATCGAGGTCAGGTTCCATCTTTTTAGTTTGCTTTCTATGCTGGCATTAGAATTGAATTATCATTCAAGGAAAAAAGCGGTTGTTCTTTTCTGGAAGAGCACCTGGCTCTTCTTCCTTCTCCTTAGAACCAGCATCAGTGCTGGCAAAGAAGCCCACAAAGGCCAGCTGTTTCAAAGGTTGGGTCAATTCTTCTACAGTCTTGATTTTTTTTGGTACCAGCCATTTGGGGCTTCTGCCATGCCATGGAATTGTCTCCTCCCATCCCTAAGCTTGGCAGATAGCCTAGTCAGAATGTCTGACTGCCTGAGCCAATCTTAATATGGTTACATTTGGATATTTTCTCTTCAATAAGCACACTGTCAAATTAGTTTGTTGATTTATTTCAGTTTTCATAGTTCCCCAAAGGAAAAGATTCTGGGGAGGTTACAACATATAAACAAATTTAAAACAATGATAACAAATCAGCCCATCATCAAGTTGGATGCAAATAACAAAGTAGGTGTCAACGCTGGTAACATTGGATGTTCTTGCTTCGACAACAGATGGAAATGCAGCCATTTTTCTCTATTGCTTTTAGAGTTAGTTGATGCTGGGAGGGGGAATGTGGATGAGAGTCCAGCTAGTCATAACAATAATAACTCAGCCGTGGGAATCCAAGGTCATTGGGCCCAGAGTTGATAGAGTTTTGGCAGGCTGGAGAGCTGGGGAGAAAGCCCCCCCTCAAACTAATTGGGGAATGTGATGTATGACTGTTTATTGGAGGAGGGAATTGTGCTTTGATACTTTGTATCTAGGGGAGGGGAATTTAGTTTTTGGTTTCGACTATGTAGTGCCGATACTTCGTTTCTCAAATAAAAGATTCTTTAAGGTAAACAATGCCTCAAAATTATTTTGAAGAATTTCATCTGTCAGAACCAAGACAGTAGGGTTTAAGGCTTGGTGAAATTAAACTCTCCAATGATCTTCTACAGGCCAAGAGGGAAAAATGTACTTTTTACTTAGTGCCTTCAAATGCCAAAGAAAAACAGAAAAAAGGAGCCTTCTCAAATGTCAGCACTATTTATTTATTTAGTTACTGCATTTATATTGTCAACACTGAAGGCAGTTCACCAGGGAGGGTGGGGGTTACTTCCCTTATTTCATTCTTCCAGCTATACCTTTTGGAGGTTGGGTGTGCTGAGAATGAATGGCCCTTAATTATTTCCTAGAGTCCCTGGTCAAGTGGGGACTTAAACCTAATCCTCCTCGAAGTTTAACTCATTAACTACAGTAGAATAACCTTTTATTTTGATACTCTTTGGATGTGTTAGATTACATTTCTCAGAATCCTCAACCAAAGAAAACTTAGTATCAACATACCAAACCACAGGGAAGCAGAAAAAGATTGATCTTGCTTACCTTATGTAATGAAAGCAGTGAAATGCTATGAAAGACACATCAAGAGAAAGATGTAGAGAAGTGCCAATTTCGCACCACAATCAGAATGGACAATCTGAGTTTCTAGGATTGTTGGAAGAACCTATGCTCCCTATAAGCACTTTTGCACCAAACTGGTAGTGTTTGCTGCTAGTTTGAGATGAAAAGTATGTGAACCCTGTAGCTTAAATCCTACAACACAATTTCTCGTACTCAGAGCATAGGAAAACAGAGCCCTCCCATGTGTGAGAAACAGCCATGTCACTTTGCATCACTGCCTATTCACTTTTCCTCCTTCTCAAATGTTAAGTGGAACATCTGGCTTCCAAAATACTACCTTTCCTTGACTTCAACTGTTAGCATTTATCCTTAGGACCAAAAACCATTATGTGATTGATAGTAATCTTCTACATGGCAAACCAGCATTAACCTAGATTCTTAGATGACTCATCCTGATTCAAGGTATGTGAGTCAGGTAATATCCATTCAGGTTGCCCAAAGCTGTGTACATAACTCACAATTTACCATTCCTATTTATTGTGAAAGACCTGTTGCATCAAGAATTTGTTATATCTTTGGGAAGTTTTATCTCAGGAAAACACTCAGGGCTGCTATAAAAATCAATTTCGCTCAAGCATTCATGGAATTTGGGAAAGGAGATAGCTGAACCTTTCTTTTGGAAGAATATGTCAATGTTTAATATTAATCTATATCCTGTAAGCCACCAAGTCTTCTCTCAAATAATTTAATTGCCATTGTCAGTGAGAGACTTTCTGTTTTTAGGATTCTGAAGATGTTTCTTATCTTGTTCTTAAAATAAATCTTTTTTTAAAAAAAAGAAAGGAGAAGCACGCTATTATTTTTCTATCACAGAGTAGAAAAGCGACTCAGCTCTCTGAACTCCTGAAAATTTTGTCTAGCTGGGGAATTTCTCATCAGCTAGTTGCCAACTGCCATGACATTAAGCACAGCAAATTGCTAGCCATAATTAGCAAAGATGGGAGTGTGTACAAGTCACTTGTACTTGTTACCAGGTGTAGAGTATCTTCAGAAATCTAAGCCGGTTTCCTTTGAATTCCATTTTCCTTCACATGAGCAAGAGAGCGGAGGGCAGGGGTGACCGAGCATGCACCTCCCTGGACAACATTGGAGAGAGAGGGTTGGAAATACCTACAGACAGCAAGGGGATCAATCAGAGCAGGAAAGTCTATGGGCACCACAGCAGTTGCCTAAACAACGCAGGCACCCTGAAGCTTTGAAAGACATCCCAGTGCAGCAGTGGGGGAGGAAGAGAGAGAGGCAGGGAGAAGGGTAGAGCTTGAGAAACGCAGGCCTCCTCCTTCTAGGGAGCAACTCCGGGAGCACTGATGAGAACTCCCTTCCTGGCAGCCACCTGCTGCTATCTCCCCCTGCACCTCCACAGAGGTTCTGATCCCGCCATTTCCCCACAAGCGCCCTGGGCTGAGGTTCCCACTGCAGCCCCTTACCCGCCTGCTACCACCGGCCCCTGGTTCCCTCCTCTCCCGGTTCACTCCAGCGCCCCAACCAGATGAGACAGCTGGGAGGGCAGGGGTGCCACAGGCATAGCTAATAGGCCTGTGCAGGAAACCGTCTGTGGAGATTTCTCCCACAGCACATTGCCCGCAATTGTGGGAAGGCCAGTGGGGGAATAATGGCGACAGGGAAGCACCGGAGGGGAGGGGCAGTTAGGGATAAACACCCACAGTGGGTCAACTGGGGTGGGGTAGGGTGAAATGGCCATAACCATGTGGCCGCAACCAATTGTTCCATTGTTCCCTGAGGCACCCCATGCTCCACTTAACAACCTATACATTTGTTTAATAAATACACTGGAGAGAGCAGGGATGGCTGTTCATTAATTGAGGCAGTTCATTTGTTTGTCTCAACCTCCGACCCTAATGGGCAGGATCCCTTACAGTCGTTAACTTGAGGTCTACCTGCAATTGAACTAGTAATGGATGTAATCCATCTAGTCCTGGTGATTTGAACTCATCTAGGATGGACAGGTGTTTTCTTACCATTTTCTTATCTATTTTAATCTACATTCCTAGTCTGTCTTTTACAGGTTCTATTTATGGTAGGTTAGGCTATTTTTTCCTTTTGTGTGAAGACACACAAATAATGAATTAAGGAGCTCTACTTTCTCCCTACTGCTTGTTACTTCCTTCCTATCTTCTCCCATTAATGGACTGATCGTTTCCTTGACTTTTTTCTTGTTTTTTTACATATTAAAACTTTTTTTTAGCCTGAAATGGCATTGCATCTTCAGATCACAGTACTCACAGCAGTTCTGAGAAGCTAATTAAAATTCTGTGTTGAAAAATCTTGCTCAGTCTTATTACAATCATCTTGATCTCTTAAACGCATTGTACAAGACATCATTCTTTAACCATTGCTACCTGTTATAACTGCTTATGGAACCAACCAAGGATTTTGCTGTTTTCTTCTCATCCTTACCCTGGCTTGCCATGCCTTTCATTTCACATTCTAAAGTAAGAGTTTCTGTTTGGGATCAGATATACTTACCACTAGGAATCTTTTAAATAAGGAAATTAAAAAGAATTTCATTTTACTAGCTACATCTTTTATAATTTACTGACCAGAGAAGACATGACAATTGTAAATTTGACCAAGCAATGAGCAACATTTTAGATCAGTGCTTTTCAAACTGCATTCTAGAAACTGACAATATCTTAAAGTTGCCGAGTTTGAAAAACCTGGATACAACATTTAATGTGGAGATGTAACTTAAAGCAAGGAAAGCAATTACGAAATTATGAGAGCAATTATAAAATAATTAATTATTCAAAGCGTAAGGTATATGTGAATCAGAATTTTGCGGCTTTTAGTTTATGTTAACATACAGCTCAGAGAAAAAATTCTAATGGTCACATTCAGAAATTGCCTTTTTTATTTCAATAGTAATACAACTGTAAAACAGAAAAAAAATGGAATCTAAAGAAACTGTTTTGGGAAATTTCTTAAGAATAAGCAATAAGGAAATATTACTGCATTAGTTGTTATTTAGCAAATGTAAATAAGAGAAATATTTCATACTTTAGTGTTCGGCAACCTTTTTTTTTAGAACTTATTTTTTCACTATCTAGTTTGATGAAAAAGTTATGAGGTGTTTCAAAATTCTGAATATACCTGCCTAAATAGTATCAAATTGTATCTAGATTGGCAACTTCAATATCTGAAGTAGAAGTTATTATTTATATTACTATTTAGCTATTCTGAACAATTTGATTATTCTTCACACTATTCAGAGAAGCATTTTCCAATAAGATAGTATTTTAAGGAACTTTAATATATTTAAAAATGTAAGATTTTTTTATTACATAGGATTATATATATACTATTGATGCTATATGTATTTGTTTTTTCCAGAAGAAATCCCTTTCATGCTTTAAAAATGCACCTTAATTTCATATTATTCAGTGTAACATATATAATAGTAAAGAAGGTATCAAACAGGTTATACATTACAAGGCAATGACACAATTTTGACAGAAAAATAAAAGGCAATTCACAATCATTTCCAAGATATCTGTGAGATTTAAGGCCATTTGTTCTACTGTAAAATTTTGACACAAATACCCAGAAAAATGTGAATTTCTTGTAAAAACTGTACATGCAAAAACACTGGATAATTGGAATAAGAACAAGCATATCATAAAACACTTGAGTTGTTCTATACACAAAGCTGTGCACAAAGCGATACAATTGTGCAGTTTTAATCAAGTTAAATAAGATTCACAACTTATGTTCCCCTCATGGCAATATGACTGCAGCTCAGCCAACTCAAAATAAGTCACCCCCTCTTTTTGAATAGCCAATCTAGACAAACCTCCTAGCAACTGTCAATCATAGTAAGATATTCACCTTCAGAAAGCAATATAACACCAAATGTCTACTGTTATTCAATGCAAGATACTTTACAGATTTCACATACCTTACATGAGCTAAACACAGAGCTCAAAAGTTATTAGAAGTGCATGATACTGTTGTTATCATTTATTATGCCAGCATAATCAATCTTAAAAAAATGTAAACACAAGTTATTTCAGGATTGGAGTTATCTTGCAAAAATACATTTTGTTACATTATTCACAACTTGGAAGCTTATTCTCAGATATATCAAGTTGATACTTTACTGAGCTTTTCAGTGAGGTGTTTCCATTGAGACCTATGAATGCATTTGTCCCCCACTTTCTATTCTTAGCTTTGCACCTAATTCGTCTGGACAATCATTCAAAGAGATATTGCTTCTCTTGTGGATTTTTACTATTGCAAGATAGAAGACAAATGTTTAAGAATAACTATAAAAAGTAGTTAAATTTCAAAAGTAGTAACATGTAAACAGTGATACAGAGGATTTGCATTCACATTATATATACATATTAAGTCAGAAAGACAAAAGACTTTTGAATAGAACCCGTGGTCTTGTGCTTTCTCCAAAAAACCCACATAATAGGCATTTTTCTGTTAGAAACAGAGTAACACTTAGAAACGACTTAATCATTTAGCTTCTTGTAAATAAAAGCTGTTCAGTTGTGTGTGCAGCAAGATTGAACATTTTGGTATACGAAGTTTTAATTTTTTTTTTAATGTTTTTCCAAAGCCCACTTGAAAACTCTACTCACTGCATACAAAGAACTTGCTGGCTCTTAAAGTGCATCACTGTACTGGAACTCTTTCTTGGCAGCACGGTATAATTTTGAAAAGTATTCAATATTCAAAGTACTCATATCTGAGTCTGCACCACGTGAATCGGGGGTGTATATGGAGGGGGTGCCGGAGATGGCTTGATTCCTCTGACCCTCATGTAGGAAAGAAACTGGTCTGGGATCTCAGCTAAGACATCTCTTGCAAGTCGGGCCATACTTAATACGTGATTTCCAGTTCTGTCAACATAATCCCGGAACGGTACAAACTGAAATGAAACGGGGAAAAAAATAATAGTATTGTTTTTGTGGTATCATACTGAATGAAAGCTAAAGCAGGAAATAAAATAATTTTAGACAAATGCAGGAAAAAGCAACAAGAAACAAAAAAGTAATCAAAACCACAGTCATAATGTACTTAAAAGACAATTTAGAAAAATTTACTTCTCACCAAAGATCTGATCAAATACGCACACAAAACCACCACCACCAGCAAAATAATGTGGATGACAGATTTCACATGATACTATAAAATAACCCAGGCTTCTTTCTCCACTTATCATGCTCACTTATCTGATTATGGAGCTTTTGTGGATGAGTGGAGATGTGCTGTGGTTGGTGAAGCTGGTAGTATCAGTATTGGTTTCCCATTTTTTTTACTATTTTTATTATTTTTAACTGTCATTTGTCAGCCACCTATGGTAGGGGCTATAGAAATCTTTTAAATGAATCAATACATTAATATTTTTGTCTTACCTGTACTATATCTCTTTCTGCATAAACTCCTCTTGATGAAACCCTTACTTCATCACCATCCAATTCTTCCATGGCTTAAAAGATAAAAATATTCCCATTATTTCGCTGTCTGAAATTAATGCAGCCAACTTGATATGAAATGTATGGCTTTCCTATATAATAATCTATATAATGCAATTGCATTTTAGATATAAACTACAGTAAGCAGTTGATGTGTGAATTACTGAAATTACTTTCTTGCAAAATTATAAGGTTAATGAAAACACATAACAAGAAATTACATTCCCATTTTACATACTGATTCTATTCACAATCTGCTTAACCCAATTTGTTTAATCATGACTTTTTATACAAATCGCAACTGATTCATATAGAATGCTAATCTGTAAATCTAATGTATTATAATCAAATACCAACTAACCATATTAAAATCGTAGAGCAAATTTGAAAACTAAGAAACAGGATATTGTTGCTTAGTTTTCTTCAGAAAAATATAATAACAACAACAATAATAGAGTTGGAAGGGACCTTGGAGGTCTTCTAGTCCAACCCCCTGCTCAGGCAGGAAACCCTATACCATTTCAGACAAACGGCTGTCCAGTTTCTTCTTAAAAACTTCCAGAGTTGGAGTTATTCCACTGATTAATTGCTCTGTAAGGAAATTTCTCTTTAATTTTAGGTGGCTTCTCTCTTTGATTAATTTCCATACATTGCTTCTTGTTCTGTCTTCGGGTGCTTTGGAGAATAGCTTGACTCCCCCTTCTTTGTGGCAACCCGAGATATTAGAACATTGCTATCATGTCACCCCTAGTCTTTCTCTTCATTAAACTAGACATACCCAATTCCAGCGACTGTTCTTTATATGTTTTAGCCTCCAGTCCCCTAATTATCTTTGTTGCTCTTCTCTGTACTCTTTCTAGAGTTTCAACATCTTTTTTTACATTGTGGTGACTAAAACTGGATGCAGTATTTCAAGTGTGGCCTTACCAAGGCATTATAAAGTGGTAATAACACTTCACGTTATCTTGATTCTATCCCTGTTAATGTAGCCTAGCACTGTGTTGCATTTTTTTAGCAGCTGCAGCATACTGCTGGCTCATATTTAAGTGATTGTCCATTAGGATTCCGGGATCTCTCTCACAGTTATTACTATTGAGCAAGGTACCACCTATACAGGATTTGTGCATTTGGTTTTTCTTGCCTAAATGTAGAACCTTACTTTTTTCACCATTGAATTTCATTTTGTTAGATATTGCCCAAAGTTCAAGTTTGTCAAGATCCTTCTGTTATCTTAAGTCTATCTTCTGGAGTGTTAGCTATTCCTGCCAGCTTGGTGTCGTCTGCAAATTTGATGAGTTCTCCCTCTATCCCCTCATCCAAATCATTGACGAAGATGTTGAAGAGCACTGGGCCCAGAACAGAGCCCTGGGGCACCTCACTACACACTTCCCTTCAAGTAGATGCAGTTCCATTGAGGACCACATGCTGAGTACAGCTGGTCAGCCAGCTATGAATCCACCTGGTGATTATGCTGTCTAACCCACATTTTCTATCTTATCAAGTAGTAGGTTGTGGTCTACTTTATCAAATGTCTTAATGAAGTCCAAGTAAATTATATCCACAACATTCCTCTGGTCCACTAATTGTCACTTGGTCAAAGAATGCAGTAAGATTTGTCTGACATGATCTGTTTCTGACAAACCAATGTTGGCTTTTGGTAATGACTTTGTTTGCCTCTAGCTGTTCGCTGATTCATTACTTGATTATCTTTTTTCAGAATCTTCCCAAGTATTGAGGTCAGGCTGATAAGTCTGTAGTTTCTTGGATCCATTTTCCCCCGATTGGTGTCTAAATAATTCATGTCACCCAGGAATCTCTGGACAGCTGCATAACAACTTTCTCAACAACCTTCCTCAAAAAAGGAAGATTGGAGACATGTTAAAAATTATCCCACAGGGTGGAACCCAGCAATGACTTCTTAAGAAGAAGCCTCCTTAAAATGCTACCCCTCCTGCAGGGAAGCATTAATCACACCAGACCCCACCTCCTGGGAAGCTTTCACAAGTGGTTTACTTTGTCAAATGCCTCACTGAAGTACAAATATATTATGTTCATAGCATTTTGCTGGTCCACTAACTTATCACTTTGTCAAGTGAATTTATTACATGAAAGACATCACAAATTATTAAATAAAAGTACAGACTTTGTCCCACTGATTTTTGTTAAGACTTCTCTTTAGATAACAGGAGCTATATTAATTGAGGTCCTCACCATCGAATTCCGCAGGTCCAACACCCACTATTATTATTGACATTGGAAACTTTGCAGCCTTCAAAAGAACAACATGAAAACAGTTACATCATTTTTCAGATATCACAGGAAAATATTTTAAATATACATTTCATCCCTTAATATTAAAAAATGCACTACTGAAATAGTTAAATAAAATATTTGTTTTATTTTCAAGGAGCATTATTTACTTTTGAATCAATTAACCAGCATGAAATGTATTTTCAAGTTTTCATCAAGAAACTTGATTTAAAAGATTTAGAAAACAGAATAATCCATTTTGTTTGAAAAAAAAAAGGTTACCTTTGTATAATAAATCCTCCCCTTTCACAAAGGAAAAGAAATTTTTTCTATGGAGATTCTCAGTCATCCAGCTCATAGTTATACCAAAGATGCTTTTTCACGAGGCAACTGTGAGCTGAAGAAGCTTCTTGGATGAGAAGCAAAACATCTTCAAAGAAAAACAAGAAAGCTCAGTTACCTTGTGAAAAAGCATCTTTGGGAAGAGGAAATTTGCTTCTTCTTTGTGGTCTGTATCATTTCCCAAAACAGAATCTGTCACAAAACATAACTTACATGCACTATGGACTCCTTTGTCTGAGCCATATCAGAAATGACTCCATCTGTAATAATGAGAAGAACAAAATACTGGGAGCCATCTTTTATTGAGGCAGCATATCTAAAAAACAAAAACAAAAAAGAAGCCCTCACATTTTAATGTTAAAACACTATTTGGAATGCTTATAAATCTAATTTACACTAAAATAAATATAAACACCCAATTATTTTAAAAAACAAAACAAAAATCAAGTAGCTCCTTGAGTATTATCTGTACATTTGCATAACAAATAAAGCATTATTTAAATTTTGCTAGCTTTCTCTTTTCAAGTGAAAAGAAGGAATGTAATCTGTCAGGTCCCAATGATTTGAACTCATCTAGAGCGGAGGTATTCTCTTACCATTTTCTTGCTTATTTTAATTTGTATTCCTAGTCTGCCTTTTACGGTTCTGTTTTTGATAGGTTGGGCTGTAGTATCTTTTTGCATGAAGACAGATGCAAAGAATGAATTAAGTAGCTCTGCTTTTTCTCTACTGCCCATTACTTCCTTGCCATCTTCTCTCATTAGTGGACCGATTGTTTCCTTGACTTTTTTCTTCTTTTTTATGTGTTGACAGAAACTTTTAAAATTATTTTTGACATTTGTTAAAAGTCTTACTTCATTCTGAACCTTTGCTTTCCTAATCATCTGTGCAAGTTTGTTGGTACTGTACTTTAATTATGTGTCCTTTTCCATTATTTGTACTTATCCTTTTTGTCTTTCAGTTTATCAGAGTTCTTTGTGTAACCAAGCTGGTTTCTTCCTGGATTTCTTGGGGTTTTTTTCACTGGTATTGAGCTGGACTACACTTTTATACATATTTTTCAGAGTTTCCCAAGCTTTTTGAGTTACTTTTTCCTTTAAGATTTTCATCCATGGAGTCCTTCCCAAGCTCTAAGTTTGTTAAAATCAGCTCTTTTAAAGTCAGTCTAAGACTCTGGTTTGATTATGTTCTACTGTTTGTGTTTGCATTATATTGAATTCCAATATGCCATGGTCACCCTCCCCCAAAGTTCCGGCAACTTCAACCCCTCCCATCACCTGTCTGTTAGTAAGAACGAGATTCAGTATAGCTGACCCTCTAGTTCCCTCCTCTACCTTTTGAATGGCAAAGTTGTAAGCTAGGTTAATCAGTTCAATCTCCCACTTAATGCAGAGTTTGTCTTCCAGTTGATGTCAGGGTAAAATCCCTCATTACTATTGTGGTGTGTTTCCTACATACATTTGTTAACTAGTTAGCAAAAAGTTCATTATTTCTTCTGCTTGGTTGGGTAGCCTGTAGTATACACCTACAACAATGTCATTCTTTTTCCCTTTTATATGCATTCTATGAGGTTTTCATTCTTGGTTTGTGGATTTCTGTAGAGATGTAGTGATCTCTTACATATAATGCAGTTCCACCTGCTTGTAGGAGATGACCCGGCTAAGCCTGAGGGAGGGGTCAAACACGTCATCAGTCATGAGGCCCCTTCGCACCGACAAAAGATCTAAGTCCAGGCCACTGTGAATTCTTTTCTATTCTTAACTCCCACCAATTTCTCTTGACCATTAGTAGTTCAGATTCTTGTAGCGAGCTTAAGCTTGCAATAAATCTTTATTCTCATTTGAACTGCCTGAATCTCGATTTCCCTGGCACTTGACACTCCTCTTTTGTTAGATCTGTTTCTTCTGAACAGTTTGTATCCTTCCATCAGTACATTCCAGCTGCGAGTTTCCTCCCACCAAGTTTTGGTAATGACAACTATATCATGCCCTTGTGTACTAGTACTTCAAGTTCACCTTTTTGTTCCCCAGACTTTGAGCCTTTATGTATAAGCATTTGAGTTCTGTATGGTTGATTCTGGGTATGTTTCCTGTATCTCCTACTTTATTTCTGAGATTTTCTTCCTTCCCATCAATCCGTACCTCATTGTTTGGTTGACTATCTTGGGATTTATGCTTGGGATTAGGTCCTAAAGATCCTAAGGATTGGTCATCCTCCCCCTTCAATTTTAGTTTAAAATTCCTTTGATAAATTGAGCCAGTCGTTTTCTGAAAACATTCTTCCCAGTTCCTGTGAGGTGCAGCCCATCCCGTGCTAGAAGACCTTCATGTAGGTAATGCAGACCACGGTCAAGGAGTTCAAAGTTCTCTTGGTGGCACCAACTCTTTTTTATTTTTTTCATTTTTTCCAATTTACAAAACATTAAACATTTTTAACAGTACTGTGTCGTGTATCTCTTACAGTTATTTACATTTATTACTATACATTTTTGTTTCTCTGTTCTAACCAATTATACCACCTTTTCCACACCTCATAAAATTCTGTTTCTTTCCTGCCTTTCATTTCTAGTGTAAGCTTATACATCTCGGCACATTCTAATATCTTATGAATAATCATATCATTAGCTGGTATATTTTCAAGTTTCCAGCATTGAGCATAAACAATATGTGCTGCTGTTACTATGTGTACAATAATATATTGGAGTTGCTTCTTTATCTTTTGATTTATTATTCCTAATAAAAATAATTCAGCTTTAAATTCAATTTGTTCTCCTATTATCTCCTGTAGCCATCTCCTTATCTGTTCCCAGTATTTCCTTGCTTTAGGGCATTGCCACCACATGTGATAAAATGTTTCATCCTTATATTTACACTTCCAACAATCCGGTTTCATATTTGTGTACATCTTAGCCAATCTCGCTGGTGGTAGATGCCACCTATAAAGCATTTTATACTGATTTTCTTTATATGCAGTCGATAATGTTAATTTGCAGTTTTTGTTCCATACTTTTTCCCATTTTTCTAAGTTTATATTTTGACCTACATTCTGTGTGGCACCAACTCTTAAGCCAGTGATTCATTTCTAAAATTCTTTGTTCCCTCATTGGATGTTGGAACATGTAGACATCAATTTCTGTCTGGGATGAAAGAGTTTCCATATCTAACAGGAAAACGTTTTCAGGACTAAGACCATTCTTGTTTTTATGAAAACAGACATGATTGATCTGTTCAGTAGTCTAGCCACCAGGAAAGACGTGATCATTTCATACAGAGAAGCATGTGGTCCAAGTCCAGCAGTTGAAAGATTTCGGAGTTAAATCATTAGAACAGATAAATGATAGATGTATTCATTTACTTAGGAAATAATTTATTAATACCTTCAGAAACTTCTTAATAAATGGATGAGAAATAATTGTACTTATATATTGTACATAGAAGGCTACAATAGCAATTAGATAAACTTTTTAAAGTCATTTTTTTAACTCACTAAAGTGGAAGGAGAGCAAGAATTAGACAGCAAAAATAAGTAATAGATAATTGATATAATAGATCCATATATCACAGGCATATAAAAAAGGAAAAAAAAATATTCTAGTTCACTTCCTTGATTGGCTTTTTGGCCACTTCCAATATAGTTCAAATATTCAATCTTACAGTTGGAAAAGAGAGATCCTCTGTGCTCTGAGGCAGAGGGAGTAAATATAAAGGTATTTTAGCAGGTAGTCTGTACTGTAGGAAGTTCAGATTTGAAAAGAGGCTTTGCCACAAGGACACATCAAGATATGGAGTAGAGACTAATAGGGCCAACTAGGATGACCAGTATGATGTACGTGCCATCTCTGGATGCCCTTTTCATTGTTCAAACACTGTAGTGCATCACTCTTTGCACAACCTAGTCTATAAGGAGTTCCTCAGATGAGCTGAGAACTTTTTAAAGTTTATGCTTGAACTGCAGTGGCATCCAAATAAACAATAATTTCTGTCTTATGGAGAGGATAAAAGGTCAATCTTCTATATAGAAAAAGATATTTCTGTTAGAATTGTATGCTTATACTCCCGATAGTAATCACTTCCCTAATATATTATTACTGAAAAACCTTGAACCAGTTCTATTTAGAATGTAATTCTCCATTTTATGAACACATAAATAGAAGGCCAGGTACTTGAAGAGGACAGCACAATATAAAGAGTTACTTAAACACTTATGTCTAAGGCAAATGGGAGTTTTTCAGTCCTATTACAAACTTCTTTATAAGCAAAATAAATTAAATCAAGAAAGTTGGGTTATCCTTCTCTGCCAGAATTTTAGGTGTGCAACAACAAGATACTTGGCAAGTAAAGTTAGCCTCAAAATGTTATTTTGAAGATCACGGCTAACATCCAAATAACAAGTATTTATTTATATCCCACATTTATTACTTCTACAAATAATGCAAGGTGGCAGACATATTCAACGCACCTGTTTTGCAAGTCTGACTTCATCTCTGCAGATTCTTGCTATATGCTGGTATCCTGCCTTAATTACATATCCCTCTTTCCATTTTTTATACTTGTAAAATAGAAAGCTAGCAATCCTCAAGCCAGAGCTGGCAGTTAAGTAAACACTCAACAATGGCTCAGTTTCAAGGCCACCCAGTGCTGTGCAGAGATTGTTAATTTGTGTGAATTTGTGTGAAGAAAAAGCTATGGGTCTGAACCACTTCAGCTTTATGAGCCCTTGTATTGCACTGAGGCAGCGAGCAATAAATTGCTGCATTTGATTTCATTCCTGTTTTCCAATTGAATAGAATTGTGTCTACTAAAGTTCTGGTCTTGGGAAACTTTAGTTGTCTAGGAGATTTGTGATTTACGTTGATAATAACGTATAGCATGATGGATATAGAACAAAATACTGTGAAATCTTGCTTCATTCAGTTTATAGTGTGAAAGTAAGCTAATTGTCACTGAAATGTGGTTATAATTGCAAGTGAATCTATGGATGCACAAAAGGTTTATTCTGTGCATAGTGGATGTTTTGAGCAAAAGTGTTTTGTTTTGGGGGAGTATAAGCAACAAAAAACCAACACTGGCAGATGAGGGGAGACAGAGAGAAGGGGAAACTATTGATAACTGAAGGGATAGACATCCCTTCATAAAATCACTCTATAACCCCTGAAGGTTATTTTAAGCCAAAATCCAGAATAACAAAATTTTGAGATTTTATTTTTGTTTAACCACAGCTGATCTGAGAGGCAGAATGACTGATGTTTTATGTTCCATAAAGTGTTAAAAAAACCTAATGACCCCCTGAAACAGTTTCTGTTTCATAAGCACCCCAAATGATTCCCTTGCCTAAATATTCATGAACAATCAAGAATCCAAAACACAAAAGACTCTTCATGTTAAAAAAGACAAGAGGGATAAATACAATCTAAAGTAAGTACATTATGTAATAATGGCAGAATATTCTGAAGGCAAAAAAAAGATGCAGTTCTTCTTTCCATATTAATGAAGACTATGTTAAAAAAATATTGAATATTATTATATCAAGTTTCAGTACTGGATATTAAACATATTCATTACCTTGCTACATGATTAATAACCGGAGCGAAGTTGGTTGGTCCATAAAGCTGCACAGATTTTAAACTCATATAGTACGCTTCCATTACGCCATCAATTCCATTGCAATAAGGATTTTGTGGGTTTCCATTCTGTAAAGTGAAAACCAGGAAAACGTATTAATCACTGAGAATGTTACTTATAAAATAGTATTATGACTGACAAAGGCCACATCGAGCATTGCATGGGCTATATGGGACTCTAAAAAAGAAGGCAAACAGTATTTTAAGACCGTTTCAGGAGTTTTAAGAGATGAAGTGGCTCCTTAAGTAACTGCAAAGCTTAAGTCGCTCATTTTGCCCATTATCCACTTAAAATCTCCAAATCCAAGTAAGGGGGGAGGTGTGGCCACAAAATTCTGGAAACTATAATAAGAATGCTGATAATCTACATGTGCTTCCTTGATCACACATCCTTCACTTCTAGACTTTTTAAATTCACTTAATTATCACAACGCCATTACCATTGCTATGGATAATCTGCAAAATTTCTTCATTTCTACTCATCTTCCCATAAAAAAGTGAAATACATTTCTTTTTTTTTTTTTACTAGAATTTTGCATTTTATTTTCTTTTGTACTAATTACAGCAAACAACTACAGAGAGACAATAAACACTGGAAATAATATGAACATGTATTATTTAGTGAGAATTTCTAGTATCAAAGATGAGAAAAGCAGATTTATTTATATAAAACGTTTTAAAAGTTTTTAATGAAAAGATGTTTGTGCATTTGGAAGAATTTTGCAACAATCACCACCTTCCATTGCTGCTAGAATATGCACATGAAAGTTTT
Source organism: Bothrops alternatus (assembly GCA_034064705.1). NCBI lineage: Eukaryota > Metazoa > Chordata > Lepidosauria > Squamata > Viperidae > Bothrops > Bothrops alternatus. The sequence continues at coordinate 22,941,924 of JARGCV010000006.1, forward strand.
CTGCCTGTCTGATAAATATTGTGAATTCATGTAAAAACTACATGCATTTCAGTTATATTGTTCAATCATTTGAACAGCAAAGCTCTCACAAGAGAATTGGTCCATAACTTCTCCAAACAGCTAATAGGCAAGGCAGCCTCATTCATTATTCACTTGGGAAAACCAAATGTATTGATCGATCCTGGTTGAAGAAATAACTGATTATCTGGTACAACTTTAAAATACAAGCATGGATACCAACACAGCGCCATGGTGGTTGTCAACCTGTGGATGTGTACCTCAGGTGTGGCTTAGAAGCAGCCTATGTGTGTTTAAGGAATTCCAGAAAGCACTTGAGAGATATTGATTGACAAGCATCATTCAAATGTCTCAGTGGAACTTTTATTTTCATATTAACATACCAGCTGAGCTTGCATAGTGGATGGCACCAAAAAAGTGATCTGGTATCAGGAGCTTAAAGGATCTTGAAATTTAGCAGACTGTCTGATCACAGTGGAACATTCCCACCATCATCTTCCTTGGTGGGTTGAGAACTTAAGGCAAAGAATCTGTGTATGTTCAGGCTACTGGTAGTCCTTGATTTACAACAGTTCATTTAGTGACCCTTTCAAAGTTACCACACTGAAAAAAGGAAATTATGACCATTTTTCACACTTATGACCATTGTGATGTCACAGGATCAAAATTCAGACACTTGGCAACTAGTTCATATTTATGATGGCTGCAGTGTCCCGAGGTCATGTGATCCCTTTTCCGACTTTCTGACAAGCAAAGTCAATGGGAAAGCCAGATTCACTTTAACAACCATATTACTAACTTAACAAATGCAATGATTCACTTAACTGTGGCAAGAAAAATCACAAAATGGAGCCAAGGCACTTAACAAATGTTTCACTTAGCAACATATATTTGGGGCTCAACTGTGTTTGTAACTACAGTACAAATTGTACAGTGCTACAGTCAATCTATAACTTCTCACTCCCTGCTGTTATTCCTTTTTCAGTGGGCGATCCCAGTCTTCTTGGAATAAATTTCTGGAAAAACAAATCCTGAGTCCCCAAAGGGCAGTCTGACAGGAGAGGAAAGCCCTTTCTGCGAAGAGTGGGGGCCCTCCAGGCTTGATGTGGATCACGGGGGTAGGGCGGGGGTGCAAGAGACGATGGGGAAAGGAGGAGGTCATCGGGGGTCGGAGAGGTGAGCTCGGGCCCTGGAGGGGAGCAGATGGGCAGGCGAGGGGGAGGCGCCGCCCGCTCCTTCCTAACCCACTGGCTCTCCGCTGCCGGCGGGTCAGGCCCCACTGCTGGCGGTTTTCTCTCGCAAGCTCGACCGGATGGTGCGCGAAGCGGCCGAGATGAACCCACCGGAGGGCCAGCAGCCCCTCAGCGCTCGCGATCTCTTGGACGCGGCAGCCTCTTTTTGCGACAATAACCGGAGCCTCTTCCCGACCTCGCAGGCGCCAAAAGTCCCGCCCCACGGCGGCCACGGCCTGGGCGACTCGAGCGGCGGCGGCCCTTATCTGTGGCTCAACGGTGCGCCCGTGGCGCACAGCCCCTACTTGGTCGCTCCCAATGGTGCGTCCGGCCCCTTCGTGCCCTCAGCGGCTTATGGGACGGGTGCCAGGCAGCTGCTGGCCGCCCAGGCAGCGGCCCCCGAGCTCAGCTGGCTGTCCCTGGCCGGCCAGCAGGACTTCTTCAAGCTGGTGCGGCCGCCCTACTTGTACTCGGCGCTGATCGCCATGGCCATCCAGAGCGCGCCGGCCAAGAGGCTCACCTTGAGCCAGATTTATCAGTACGTGGCCGGCAACTTCCCTTTCTACAAGAAGAGCAAAGCCGGCTGGCAGAACTCCATCCGCCACAACCTCTCCCTCAACGACTGCTTCAAGAAGGTGCCGAGGCTGGAGGACGACCCAGGTAGGGAAGGCTCTTCGAGCCGCGTCCGCAGGCGCGGTGAATCAGGCGGAGCCCGCTGGAACTCGTTCCCGCGCTTCTCCTCGTTCTCCCTCTCAATACATTTCTTTCTTACGTCAGGTAGAATCAGATGCAATGTCTTAAAATTTCCTGAAATCATTCAGATAAGATGATGGAAGATGATACAGAAGTGAAGCCAAGTACAAATGATAAGTTTGATCCAATTTGCCAAGAAAGAATATTTTTTTTTGTTAATTTGGTACTTTTTCTCATACATGATAGAAAAAAACTGTGTCCATCCTAAATTGAACCAAACTAAGGATGTATCTATGCCAACCTTTTTGTTTTCAGTACTGAGATACCAGTAAGATACTTCTAAGAAACCCATAAATAAGAAAAAGCCACTCCTCCTGATTGCTTAGATGCTTGGAAGATACATAAGGCATGTATAAATTGCATGTTAAAAGAGACAATAGGGCTAAATAAAATCTAAATAAATATATTATGTAATAATGGCAGAATATTCTGAATGCAAAAAAATGATGCAATTTATTTGTTTGTTGTCTGGTTTAATATGCTGCCTTTATGATTATTATAAACAACTCAAGGTGGCAAACATATCTAATACTTCTTCCTCCTTTTTCTCCCACACAACAACTTTATGAAGTGAGTTGAGCTGAGAGTATGTTAGTGGTCCATGGTCACCCAGCTGGTTTTCATGACTCAATCTCCCAGTTTCTAGCCTGGTGCCTTAGTCCACTAGACCAAAGTGGCTCTTAATCCATACATTATACAATAAACCTTAGGGTAAGACGAAGGGGACATTTCTGACTTTATATGGACTGTCAAGGAGATGAAACAAGGACATATTTTAGCGCCATTGCTTTTTAACATGTTTATCAACTGTTTAATTAAACCCTTCAGAGAGTTGTTATCCAGGCTGATAGATATCTCCCAATTCCCACTTTATGCTGTATGCTGATAATGGTGTTCTTCTCTCCTTCTCTTCTATAGTCATGAAGCGGGCACTAAGAACCCTGCCATCCTACTGCAATAAGGAACAATTAGTTATCAACTAATTGTTTTAAAGTTTTTAGTTTTTTTCCAACAAAAGACAAAAACACAAGTGGACAATTGATTCCCATGAATTAGAGCAAGTCAAATGTTTTAAATATTGTGCATAGTATTTCTGGCCTCTAAGAAATTAACATTACAAGTAAATTATGTCATTTCTACTGCCCAAAAGAATGAACAAGCAACACCTAAATTATATAGGTAACAAACTTGCAATCAAACTATAATAGTTGCCCAACTATTATAGTTTTTTAAAACATTTTAATATTTCTAGTTTGGCTTGATTTTGTCTGGTTTTCGTTTTGCTTGGTCTTTATGCTTTTTAATGGTTTTATTAACTGTTTTTAGCTCTGTTGTATGCTGTCCAAAATCGCTGCTTTGTGAAATGAGAGGCTATATAAAGTGATTTATTAAATAAATAAGCTGAGATACAACTTGATCCATATATAAGCCTAAGGGCTTATGAAGCCACTGAATTGAATAGTTTTAGGACTTAGTTTGATACCCCAAGATGCATTCCTAATGCAGTCTTGAGGATTGAAGCTAATGTGCCAAATATTAAGGCCCAGACCTGGACCAGGTTTCTGATCTCAGGGCTCAGAATTATATTAACCCTACAGGCCTATTCCTTCTACTATTGTTAGACAACTATCTGTCTCATTGGCATTGTACCAGTATAGAAGAACTTTACAGTCCTGGCCTCTCTTCTTAATACTTAGGCCAGGTAAACCTGGAGACAGTCAAATCAGTACATCACAAAAATAAAAGAAGCAAAATAAGAACAGGCAATCTTTGAACATGTTCTTTTTTAAAAACAACAACAACTACTACATAGGTTACTTTAATAGTGAGATGGGTGACCTATACATTAAACATACAAGCAAATAAATATATTTCTTACCAAGGCAAACTCATGAGATATTCTTCCATCCGGGGGCAGTTTTGCACCAAAACCTAGAGCTGGAAACATTTTGTCACTATCATAGTCTTGAATGATTTCACCTACTGCTTTTAATGCCATGCCATATGCATTCAATTGGTATGGATTCATATAGTGAAGTGAGGTTGGATGTGCAGGGTTACCTGTTTTAAAATATATGTAGAGGATGTTTAGTAGATGTGAGTTTATATGTACATTTATATAGTTCTCTACACCTGGTACCTTGGTACTGGTTGTTAATTGGTTCTGGGAAGCACGATGAGTACCAAAAACATTAAGTACCAAATTTTTTTCCATAAGGAATAATGCAAAAAATTAAATGCGTTCCAAACCAAAGACAATGTACATTTTTAAGGCAATATGTAAAAAGATAGGGCTGTATATCACTACTTTACATAAGAAACAAACCTAAAAATGAATACTTAGATTAAATAAAATTTCACTTTATCTGTTCTGTACTGATGAGAAAAAAAATACACAAAATGACCACAAGCTAAGATAAGACCACTAGGAGATATGCACAGGGAAAGAGCTACTGCAGGACTAATGCGTGACCTTTTGTTTCAGCTGGAAAGTGTATTGAGTCATCAAGCAACCAACACAGACAAGTTCTAGCTTGCATGTTAAGTACCAAACAAATGATGACTACCAGGACAAAACTGTCTTGTCAAAATATGTTTGAGTACCAAATTCAACAAGTTTCAAAGCAGCTGAGTACCAAGGTATGACTATAGGAGCAACGATCTCTCTAATTGCTACTTTCTTAACAGATATTATTTGTACTATTAATAGATATTTCTGATTATTTCTGCCCTCAACTTTACTACCTTCCTCCCACACGGAACTGAATTCCCTATTATTCCATCAAAAGCTGCTTTCTTTTCCATGCGAATAACACAGATTTCAACAATACATTTGTTAGTGATGAAAAAGCTACACAACTTTTTCAAAATGTGGACAGCAAAGTTAAGTATTTCTTCAAGTCTGTTTTTACTATATTCAATGTAAATATATAATGGGCACACAGGTATACTGCTTTGATCATTTTTAAAATTATATTAAATCATGGCAATTTTAATTTTGCTAAATTTGAAAATTGTGCGGCAATAGTTCAAAAGAAATGTATAGTCACCAAAATAGAGAAATGGAGATTGAGAGCCAAACTTATCTCTAAATCAAAAGTTGCAGATAAACCTGCTTCAGATTCTAAAAATAAGAGAACCTTTTAAAAATGTCTTTATGAAAAGTATCTAAAATTTTATACAATTACGTCCATAACAGATGTCCATATTTCATTGTAAGCACTAGATCCTGTGGATGACTTTGAACTTCCTAAGATTATGTGAAGAACCATAGAATCATATGTCTAGAAGTGACCTTGGAGGTCTTCTAGCCCAACCACTTGATTTCTTTCATTTTCTGCTAGGCTTCATGAGCTCATTTTACTTTGAAAACAAAAATAAGCAACAAAAGCTTTCAAATTAATTAAAAATAAAATAATTAAAATGGAGCACAATTTATATTTCATAACATATGGCAAGTGTAATTAATAAAACTATTCCTTATTGATAGAAAGAAGAAAAGGAGGCATCATATGATTCCAAGATCTAGATTCATTCATGTCTTTTTTAATCATATCAAACCATGGTTTTATAAGACAAGCCTAAATAGCCATCTGTCTGTATTTGTATGTATACACTAGTACCATAAATTGCATACAAATATAACCATATTGTATAGATATATGCAAACCTAGATTTAGACTTGATTTTTACTGTAAATAAAAATGAATATAAGCATATAATGCCAAAAACAAATAGCAGTTTAATAGCCTCTCATGGGTAAGATAATTAAAAGCTTTCAGAAATATATCTAATAATATATCAGAAAGGAATCTAGGCAGTGAATGCTAGGTTACTGAAATACAGCACAGCATTTTTCACAGCAAACAAGACAAAGAACTCTCTCTCTACTGTGCTTATTAATGCATTCTCAGTTTGAATGTACTGGCTTTGATCCACATTTCTATAGACAGAAATGTCTTCAATAAAAGGACTTTATTTCCCCCCTTCTTGCTTCATCATTCAGTGCCTCCTGAAGATATGCCTATTAAGATTGAGAAATCTTTAGCATAATGTGGGAATATGCAGAATGAAGCCATTAGCACTTTTCTATTTAGAGAGGGAACTTTTGCTTCCAAATCACTGTAATTTACTTGCATTAAGCTTTTAGAATACCTTAAGCCAAAATGAACATGTAACATATAACATCAAAATAATTCCCACAATTGAAATGTTTAGAAAACTGTATGGTATGCCCCAACTCTTACCATTTGAAGCTGTAAAATCAATAGCCACGGTGAAATTGATTTGAGTCCTATTAAAAAAACATTAATAATGCAAATTATTTAAGACTGAGGTTTAGTATACGAGCAATATAAGAAAAAAACAAAACATAATTAATTGCAAATGTTCCCATATATAAATTTCAAGCTGCACTGATCAAAAATTAAACTTATACTTAATATATTATTTTTTAGAAAGATCTTTTATGAAAATGGCATTCAAAAGAGTATGCACTTATACTCTTTTGTCATATACTTGGAATATTCCTTTTTTTAAATATGCTGATCACAATTAAAAGTATAATCCCCTTACAAAGGATTAATCCATGTGATTTGAGACAAATATATTATAATAATAATACAGTTGGAAGGGACCTTGGAGGTCATCTAGTCCAACCCTCTGCTCAGGCAGGAAACCCTATACCATTTCGGACAAATGGCTGTCCAGTCTCTTCTTAAAAACTTCCAGTGTTGGAGCATTCACCGCTTCTGGAGGCAGATTGTTCCACTGGTTAATCGTTCTAACTGTCAGGAAGTTTCTCCTTAGTTCTAGGTTGCTTTTCTCCTTGATTAGTTTCCACCCGTTGCTTCTTGTCCTGCCTTCAGGCGCTTTGGAGAATAGCTTGACTCCCTCTTCTTTGTGGCAGCCCCTGAGATATTGGAACACTGCTATCATGTCCCCCCTTATCCTTCTCTTCGTTAAACTAGACATACTCAATTCCAGCAACTGTTCCTTATGTTTTAGCCTCCAGTTCCCTAATTATCTTCGTTGCTCTTCTCTGTATTCTTTCTATAGTCTCAAAATCTTTTTTACATCGTGTTGATCAAAACTGGATGCAGTATTCCAAGTGTGGCCTTACCAAGGCATTGTAAAGTGGTATTAATAGTTCACGTGATCTTGACTGTATCCGTGTTAATGCAGCCTAGCACTGTGTTGGCTTTTTTGGAAGCTGCAGCACACTGCTGGCTCATATTTAAGTGATAGTCCACTAGGACTCTGAGATCCCTCTCACAGTAACTACTATTGAGCAAGATACCCCCTATACTATATCTGTACATTTGGTTTTTCTTGCCTAAATGTAGAACTTTACTTTTTTCACCATTGAATTTCATTTTGTTAGATAGCGCCCAGTGTTCAACTCTGTCCAGATCTTCCTGTATCTTAAGCTTCTCTTCTGGAGTATTGGCTATTCCTGCCAGCTTGGTGTTGTCTGCAAATTTGATGAGTTCCCTGTCTATCCCCTCGTCCAATGAAGATTTTGAAGAGCATTGGGCCTAGAACAGAGCCCTGGGGCACCCCACTACACACTTCCCTTCAAGTAGATGCAGTTCCATTGACAACCATATGCTGAGTACGGCTGGTCAACCAGCTACGAATCCATCTGGTGATGATGCTGTCTAACCCACTTTTTCTATCTTATCAAGTAATAGGTTGTGGTCTACTTTATCAAATGCCTTACTGAAGTCCAAGTAAATTATATCCACAGCATTCCTCTGGTCCACTAATTTTGTCACTTGGTCAAAGAATGCAATAAGATTTGTCTGGCATGATCTATTTTTGACAAACCCATGTTGGCTTTTGGTAATGACTTTGTTTGCCTCTAGGTATTCGCTGATTCATTACTTGATTATCTTTTCCAGAATCTTCCCAGGTATTAAGGTCAGGCTGATAGGTCTGTAGTTTCTTGGATCCATTTTTTTCCTTCTTTGAAGATGGGAACTACATCAGCACTTTTCCAATCTTCTGGTAATTCCCCAGTGCTCCAAGATCTTTGAAAGATATACTTTAGTGGTTCTGAGATCACATCTGCCAGTTCCTTCATAATCTTGGGGTCTAATCCATCCGGTCCTGATGATATGAACTCGTCTAGGGTGGACAGGTGCTCACTTACCATTTTTTTGCCTATCTTAACTTGTGTTTCTAATCTGTTTTTTACAGTACTAAATGTGAACAAAGGAAAGATATCCTAGCAAGTAGCATGGCCAAGCAACTATTACTTGGGTTTATTATCAATATATTGAAATAAATGAATAGAAATAACATAGATTGGCATAGTTTTCTCTTCCTTCGTCACCCCATTCAAAATCAAAGATGGCAATTCTCCATGGTCCAAAGAATTCTCGATCCAGAGCCACTCGATCTTGCCAAGACTCAGTTTCAGCCTGTTGCTCCCCATCCAGCCCTTAACAGCCTCCAAGCACTGCAAGAGGGAGGTCATGGCATCTCTTAACTCACCATGGACCAAGACATACAGTTGAGTATCAACAGCATATTGCTGATATCTCAGTCCACCGTGATGTTAAACAGAAGCGGAGAGAGTACTGAGCCCTGTGGGACCCTGCAAAGCAGTGGATGAGGGATGGACCTCTCACTTCCTATCAATATTGACAGAGTGGCCACAGAGAAAGGAAGTGAACCAGGACAGCACAGAGTCTCCCACTCCCAAGTCTCTCCAAAAGAATACTATGGTCAATGGTATCAAAGGCTGGCGAGAAGTCAAGTAGAGCAAGGATGGATGTACTACCCCCATTCCGCTCCTGCCAGAGATCATCAAAAAGCGCAGCCAATGCCGTTTCCATTCCATATCCAGGTCTGAATCCTGATTGGTGTCTAAATAATTCATTTCATCCAGGAACCTCTGGACGGCTCCATAACAACCTTCTCAGCAACCTTCCCCAAAAAAGGAAGATTGGAGACATGTTAAAAATGCTCCACAGGGTGGAACCCAGCAACGACTTCTTAAGAAGAGGCCTCCTTACAATGCTACCCCTCCTGGAGGGAAGCATTAATTACACCAGACCCCACCTCCTGGGAAGCTTTCACAAGTGGTTTACTTTGTCAAATGCCTCACTGAAGTACAAATATATTATGTTCATAGCATTTTGCTGGTCCACTTTTCCCCCCTTTTTTAAAGATGGGAACTACATCAGCTCTTTTCCATCCTCTGGTAGTTCCCCAGTGCTCCAGGATCTTTGAAAAATATAGCTCAGTGGTTCTGAGATCACATCTGCCAGTTCCTGTAACTTTAATAAAGCTATTAAAAATTAATTTATAAGTGAAATGTACATCATTTCACTAAAATATAGAGGCTTATTACAGATAAATCCTCATCTGGATAGTACATATATTAAGAAAAACCATATACTACATGTCTAATACCTTCAATTTAAATGTCAGAAAGCAAAAACAAGCTTTCAGACTTCAAAAGCCTTGTTTAAGTTAAATGCTACACAATCATGCAAAAGAAACCGAAGCAAAACAACTTGGTGTAACAATCCTTGTAATCTGTAATTTCTGAAAGATTTAAAATGGAGTACTGTTAGGCATGTACAACCAGATCCACACGTGAGGAATTCAATTAGGACATAACAACACATGCTCAAAAAGATAAGTTATGCTTTACTATTACTTACTTACTTTAGTATTACTTACTGTTACTGTACCTATTATAAATTTTGAGAACTTGGCTTTTTTAGTTTTTTTGCTAGATATTTTTATTTGTATGGATAGTTTAACATTTAAATCTATAAAGTGGTTGATAATGTATTGATTTAGTTGCATTTCTGAATCACGTTCTCCCATATTAATATAACTTAATAAACCCCACTCCCTTCTAGCACTGATGATGTTAGCTTGTTTGATAATCAAACATCTGTAGATAAACAACCAAGGTCAGGGAGAACCACACAGCATATATTATTTATTTAATATTCTTAATAATATAATTATAAAATATTTATAATAACAATCAAAACTCCTAAGTTGTTATATTCTTTTATACTGTTTGAAATTAGTTCTCACATGATTTGAAGACTGGTACCTACATCAGGCTGGTACCACAAGGAATTGCTTTTAGCCCTTATATAAAGAGCAGCAGGAGAAAGAGGCATAAGAAATTTGAACACTCCTCCTCCTTGCAATATAAATAAAACTTGCATTTGATACTGAAGTCACTGAAATACTTTATAATGGATTTATCATTTTGCTACAATAAAAATATTATTCCTGATTCTTCATGTCCTAATAAACATATTCTAGTAGTATTATGTCTTTGACAGAGACCTGACAACTATACCTAAAACAATATCTCTGTAAAAAACTAGTACAAAGAATTTATGCTCCTATTTTATTCTTAATGCAAGTAAAATCTTGTTTTTAATCAGCTTTCTGGAGTATTTACTTACCCTCCTTTAATATAGTCGAGAAATGAAACTTCTGTTTCCACTAGGAAGGAAAGTAAAGTTACCTGAGAGCAAATGATACATAAGAAGTAATGAACATTAATTTTCAAAACAGCCATATAGATAAAGCAGTGGTTCTCAACCTTTTCCGGGGCTCGACCCCACCCCCCCAAAAAACAACAACAAAAAAATGGGGCACATTGCGCATGCGTGGCGCGACGGCCCACATCGCAAAGGGAAAAAAATGGCCGACCAAAAATAATAATAAAAAAAATGGCCGACCCCCCCAAAAAAAGGCCGACCAAAAAAAAATGGCGGGCCCTCATCGCACATGCGCAGCGCGACGGCCCACATGGCAAAGGGGGGAAAAATGGCCGACCAAAAAAAATGGCCGACCAAAAAAAAAGGCGGACTGCGGTGTTTGGCGACCCCGTGAAATCGTCGTTCGACCCCAAATGGGGTCGCGACCCACAGGTTGAGAACCGCTGAGATAAAGAACATCTATTTTTAGAATACTGAAATATTGTTTTAAATTAGAAAAGTTTACATTTATACAGTAAAGTGAAACATTTTGTGGTGATCTTGGTATGTATCAATAACAACTTTTTTCTCCACTTTACAAAACCCACAACTATTGAGAAGAGTCCTGTCATTTCTCTATTGACAGCTCTGTTTGGAGGATTTCACCTATCAGTTCCGGCAATGCAAGAAAGGGCTCAGACTATATGCCTCTGACCCTTGCAATATTGGCAGACAACCTCAAACTTCCTGGAAATAGTGATCCAAAAGAAACTGAGTCATTATGGTTTCACCAACAGTCAGATCAAACTAGATCAATACTATGACAAAGGATCTTAGATACTGAAATCAACAGAAATTGCTACATTCTCTAATAATTTAATTGCAAATTACTTAATGAGTGCCTAAACCAGCCTCATGTTTACATCAATTAATATTTCCCAGTTTAGGAGAGTCTTATTTTAATTCAATTTAATACTCTCCACACTGTTGTCTTGAAAGGGAAATATAGGAAAATTCCATAAGAAACCCAGTTTTTTTCCTATGATATGGATACTACAGAAACCACAGCCCATGTTCTTCTGTATTGCCAAGTTCTACAGGGACAATAAGTTTGCCCCTTTTGTTTAAATTTTCAAGGTACTCAAACTTTTATTCTATTATCTATTAAACAATTAAAATAAATTTATTTCTCTAAAAATAGCAACACTTTGCTACATGATGTTAATAGTTCCTGTTAGAGCATATTTTTTGTATTGTTCAGTTTATTGAATGTACTTTTATTGATTAATGCGTGAAATAAAGTTTCTATCCGAAGGCATGCATGCATTTTTGTTTTCAGACACAACCAGGATTATCTCCTAAATTAATGTTTAAAAGTACTGCTTGGTCTAGCATTAATGATTGCCAACTGTGTAAATAGCAAGACAAAACCTTCAAAGTATAAGGTTATTATTCCTAGTTTCACTTCATATATGTGAATAAGAATAATAGTACAGTTATCTGTTTCTGTTTCTTCAGAATAACTAAGCCATTTATATTAAATTTCTGAAAAGTTTTGGAAGAATTATTGGCTTCTGTTAAATGACATATTCATTGAAAGAGCTTCACATTTTCACATATGAATTTTATTATTGATAATTTAACTTCTAGGAAATCACAGTTTCCTAAGTCAGAAAATTATTCAGACTTTATATTTATTTCTAAGCATTTTAACCAGACTATGTTAACTCTTAAATGAAAATCTCAAAACTATATCAGACCAAGCCTTACTCACTATTTTTTAATATTTTGAGCAATCTAAATTCAGTGATGATAAATTTTGGGGGCTCCTTACGCAAATTCTTCCAGAATTTAACTGCAGTAATTGTAACGTGAATTTATATATTTATAGTTTTATTTTAATGTTGTAAACTGCCCTGAGTCAGCTTACACAGGATGGGCCAATTGCTCAGAACAATTTACATCCTGCAACAATATCTCTAACACCATAAAACAGCCACATCTACCTATCCTAGGTCCTTGGGAAGGACATGTTAGGTGGACAAAAATGGCACATCTGGCTGGCTGCAACGAACCATAACTTACTTCAGGATACACACAAAGGAGGGAAACATAGTAATAAAAACCAGGCACTTAACTGTTCCTGAATTAACATACTTTTTCTTTTTTGCCTTTTTCTTTGGATTTATTACCTAGGAAGATAAGTAAATAAAGCATATTCAATATTCATGCAAGTTTTTTTTCTTGTTTCATACACCTTTAGAAGGCAACTGAATCCCTTTAACATCCACTATACACACTTCCCCAAACAACTAGCTTTTAAAAGCAAAGATAAATTTGCATGGGCTTGGCTGCTACTACCGGTATATCTTTTTCTTTGGAATTAATTACAGGAAGGACTGGAAAGTAAGAAGTAACAGGGAGAAGAGAAAGGGGATGAGAAAGTCAGTGGAAAAAAACTGGCCACTAATGCACCAAACAGAGAACAGATGTATCATGTGTTATCCTAGAAGTATACATAACTTCCTGCACCACTGCATTCTATATCAGCTGAAGCTTTCAGATATTATTTAAAGCCTACTCCAGGTAAAGCATATTACAGCAGTCCAATCTGGAGATGACTACGGCATAAATGACCGTGAACAGAGCAAGAATTGGGTGCAACTGGCATACAACCTAAAGCATCTCTCTATCCAGTCAGATCAATTTCTTATTGGTTTTCAATATTCTATTCCTACCCAAGAAGCATCTTCAGTTCAGAAGCTTCTTGGATGAGAAGGAGTGTTGTCTTACCTGAACACCTTTTCTCAGCACGGAGATGGAGAATCCACCAATGGGTTTAGACTGTGTTCCTGCCCAATCAGATCAAGTCAGCCAAAGTTGCCACACCCGTCCTGGACCATAGAGATCCCAGTCTTGACGCGAGAATAGCCATTGACTGACCGCAAGATGTTGTGGCTCACTAAACTAAGATTAACCCTAGGCCTAAATGACCTGCAAGGGTGGGAGTGGATTCTCCATCTCCGTGCTGAGAAAAGGCGTTCAGGTAAGACAACGCCCCTTCTCCAGCATTGGAGATGGAGAATCCACCAATGGGACATACCAAAGCCTACTGTCCCTGAGGGTGGGGAGTAGACTGGTCCGGTGTGGCACTTTGATGTACGACCTGCTGGAGAACCCTCCTACTGAAGGAGGCCTCCACCGAGGCAAACCTATCGATCTTGTAGTGCCGTATAAAAGGAGATGGTGAAGACCATGTGGCTGTCCTGCAAACGTCCTCAATGGACGCCTGAGTGGCCCAGGCGCGGAAGTAGCGGCACTCCGGGTAGAGTGGGCTGTAACCCGTCGTGAAACCGTCAATGAATCAGCTTTGTACGCCCCCGCAACACATGCCCGAATCCACCTGCCAATCGTGGAGGAGGAAACCTTCCGACCCCTGGAGGAAGGAGGAAGGAGACAAAGAGGGCCTCTGAGTTGCAGAATGCAGCTGTCCGTGAGATATAGTACCGGAGCGCTCTGCAGATGTCCAGTAGATGCCATTGCCATTCCAGATCATGTGATGGCTTAGGGCAGAAATCCGGGAGCACGATTTCCTGGGCCCTGTTGAAAAGGGAATTGACCTTTGGAAGGAAAGTAGGGTCGAGGCGAAGGACCACTTGATCCTGGTGGAAAATGCACAGGTCCTCCTGGGTAGAGAGCGCAGCCAATTCAGAAATGCGTCGTGCCGATGTGATCGCCACCGAGAATGCCACCTTTTGGGACAGTTAGCAAATGTCGCACGTTTTTAGAGGCTCAGAGGGCAACTTGATCAGAGCCCGAAGAACCCGTGGCAGCTCCCAAGAAGGGTACCTGTGCACTATGGGGAGTCTGGTGTTAGCGGCCCCCTTGAGGAATGAGCGGAGTAGGCAGTGATGTCCCAAGGAAACCGTGGAGTCACAGGTGAGTACTGTGGAAAGAGCAGCAATCTGTCTACGCAATGTGTTTGGGGCCAAGCCCGTCTCCAAACTCTCTAATAGATAGTCCAGAATATGGGGAATCGTAAGGTCTGAGAGTGACAGGTGTCAAACCGAACACCACGAGCGAAAGTTCTTCCATGTGGCCTCGTAGATGCAGTTTGTGGAAGGGCAACGGGAAGCCTGGATTACCATAATGACCCCTGGAGAGCAAAGCTCCCGTCATAAGATTGAGCGCTCAAGTGCCATACGGCTAACTGGAGCCATTGGGGGTCCAGATGGAGAATGATCCCCTGGCTGAGTAAAACCCGGTCCGGAGGAATCCTCCATGGATTTGCAAGGGAGAGACTCACCAGATCGGCGAACCAAGGCCTCCATGGCCAGTACAGAGCCACTAGGATAATCTCCACCTGCTCCTGAAGAAGCTTGCGGATGACCGCCGGGAGGAGAGGGAGAGGGGGAAAGGCGTAAAGCAGGCCCTCCAGCCATGGGCTCCGAAGAGCATCTGTTTGTTCTCCCCTGGAGATGGGAACCGGGTAAAGAATTGAGGCAGCTGGGTGTTGATCAGGGATGCAAAGAGGTCCAGTGATGGCAAGCTGAAATGGTGACAGATTTCTCTGAAAATCCTCGGGTGGAGACGCCATTCTGAGTGATCTACTGTTGCCCTGTTCAGGAGGTCGGCTTGAGTGTTCGCCTCCCCCGAAATGTGATCAGCCTTGATGGAGGCCAGATTGGATTCTGCCCAGGAGCCCAGCAGGAGAGCTTTGGTCAAGAGGGTCTGAGATCGGGTGCCCCCTTGCCGATTTACATGAGCCTTGGCAGCCACGTTGTCCGTGAGGACCAATATGTGATGACTCGTCACCAGGCTGTGAAAGTGACAAAGGGCCAGATGTATGGCCCGTAACTCCAGACAATTGAAGTTGTGCCGAAAGTCTGAGCAAGACCAACTGCTCTGTGCCCAGTTTGAATGAAGGTGCGTTCCCCAGCCAAACAGGCTTGCGTCAGTCATTAGCACAAGCCGATCTGGCTCCTTGAAGTAAGACCCCTTGAGCATGGCGGGCGAGAGCCACCACGTGAGGGAGCGCGATACTTGTAGTGGGAATCTCACCCTTTGCTGGGAGGTGCTGAGGTTCAGCCTCTGGAAGGGGAGCAGGAACCACTGAAGTTCCCTTGAGTGGAGCCTGGACCAAGGGACGATTGCTATGGTCGAGATCATCTTCCCTAGCAATTGGGAGACATTGGCCAACGTTACGGTTCGACTCCTGCGTAATTGAAGGACTAACTCCCTTATGCTGTCCCAGCGTTCCTGTGATAAATAGACCCGGCACTCCACCGTGTCTATGATGGCCCCTAGGTGTAACAGCCTTGTTGTGGGGACCATATGGCTCTTGGGGAAGTTTACCGAGAACCCATGATTCTGAAGAAGCTTTACCACCAGTTCAAGGTCCGCCAGGGTGGACTGGGTGGACAATGACTGGATTAATATGTCGTCCAGGTAGCATTGGACTCTGACCGGCACCATCCTTAGGTGAGCTGCTAGAACCGCCAGGATCTTGGTAAATACCCTGGGAGCCGAAGATAGGCCAAACAGTAGTGCTCTGTATTGAAAATGGCGCCTGTGTGCGAACCTTAGAAACCGGCGGTGGGCGAGAGAGATGGGGATATGAAGGTATGCTTCTGTGAGGTCGATAGACGTCAGGAAGTCCCCTTTTCTTACGCTTCCCAAGATGGAGCGGAGCATTTGCATCTTGAATTTGCAGTATGCAAGATGATAATTCA
Organism: Bothrops alternatus; assembly: GCA_034064705.1. Taxonomy (NCBI): domain Eukaryota; kingdom Metazoa; phylum Chordata; class Lepidosauria; order Squamata; family Viperidae; genus Bothrops; species Bothrops alternatus. The sequence goes on from JARGCV010000006.1 coordinate 22,958,124, forward strand.
AGCCCTTGAGATCTAAAATGGCTCTCCATCCCCGACGCCTTGGGGACAACAAAGAGGATGGAATAAAATCCCCGACCTTTCTGGTCCGCCGGCACCGGTTCTATGGCCCGTATGTTTAGTAGATGTTGAACAGCTTCGTTCATTAATCTTTTCTTTGTTCGATTCCGTGGGTAGGGACAAGAGAGAAATCGATTTGGAGGGTTGGAGATGAACTCCGAGGACAGACCGTGGTGTACAGTGTTTAGTACCCATGCATCCGTGGTGATGGCCTCCCACTGGTGGGCAAAGAGAGAGAGTCTGCCCCCTATGGGAGGAACTGCTGGAGAGTCACCTGAAGCGGCGGAATGGTCGGCCATTCCCGCGAAAGGGCCACTTGCCCTGAGATTGCTGTCTAGGTCTGGCCGTCTGCCTATCAGACTGTCTATCCTGTCTGTCCGGGAAGGGATGTATGGGTTGAGTGTAGTTGTACCTAGCCCCTGCCCGAAAGGACTGTCTTTGTGAGTAAAAATTGGACCGTTTGTCCGATCTCTTAAGGAGATGATTAAGGACCTTGCGTTTATCCTTATTTTCGGTGAGATAAGGATTCAAAGCATCCCCAAACAGCTTGTCTCCCTGATAAGGCGCCACTGATAGCCGCCACTTAGACTTGGCATCGGCATGCCAGTGCTTCAACCAAAGCATACGGCGACCAGTGACGCTGGAAGCCATAGCCCTGGAGGAAAATCTGGTGGCCTGGAGAGTGGCATCTGACACATATTCGGTGGCCGCCACCATCTTACTAAGATCCTGGGGAGTGCGGATATCCTCCACTGGAATACGGGCCTGGAGCTTCCTTAGCCAGCGAAGGGCTGATCTGTTAAAGATGCGGAGGTGGCCGTTCTAATAGTCCATGCAGCCGCTTGATGCGTCCTGCGGTAGGCGAGTTCACATTTACGGTCCTCAGCTTTGAGAGCCTCAGAGACATCGCTGGGGATGATGGTGGGTGATACTAGGGGCCCTAAGGACTCATCGACCACGGGCACTTCTAGGGCCTCCTCCAAATCCTTGGCCACATTGTATAGTTTTTTGTCAGTATTACCTGGGAAGGGAAGGGAGGCCGGAGATGTCCACTGATTTTGGACCGCACTTAGGAACATGGGAGGGCAAGGAATGCGGTGTTGAGCTGCCACCGGTTCGGTGAAGTTTGGGTCCACCTCTGAGTCTGGGGGAATGGTGGTTGTTGCTGAGGAAGGATTGGGCCCGAGATGGGCTGTGGATGTGACCTTGCGGAGCAAGGGAACAAAGAAAGAAGGGTTGAAGAGGCCGCTAAACAGAGGAGCGTCGGGGAGAGGCTCCTCCTCCTCAGACATCGGAATCCCCTGTTCAATGTCATGTTAGCGAAGGGATAAGTCTTCCGAGCAGATGGACCCAGATGGGGAAGAAGGAGCATAACAGGTTTTAGAAACCGGTTGATGAATAGGCAGGTGAGCAACAGCCGCTGGCCTAGGAGCTTGCGCTCTTGCTTCAAGAGCACGATCTACCGCTTGAGCAATCAGCAAGGCCAGACAGTCCTCCGTGGGGAGGGGAACTGGCTCACTCGGCCGAAGCCCGGCCGCAGTAGGGGTGAAGGTAGCCTCAGTGTCCCGTGTTGAGCCCGTGTAACAGCGGGTTGGGAAATGGGGAGGGCTCTGCCCATCCCACACTGTGCAGGGAAAGGTAAGGGTTCCCCTGTCGACCATATCCCCAGGGGAGAGGTGGGGGTCCCAGGGGTAAGTCAAACGTTGACCCTTCAGCTTGGGGGGGGTCTCCAACCTGGCTATTTTCTATGCCTTTGAAAATTCCTTTTCTAGGGCTTGGTGTCTCCGGATAGCCTGCTTTTCAGCTCTCTTGGAGGTCTTGGCGGTAGGTCTGGCCTTGGCTTTGGCCGCAATCTTGTCAGCAACCTCCTGACTAGAAGATTTAGAATGCATAGGAGCCGATGAAGACGGCAAAGCGTCCTTTGCAGAAGGCATAGAATCCTCCATTCTCTGATAACATAGGAGTACGATAGGGGACCCCTGGTATCCAGAGAGTAATATACACTGGATAAGGACAGGGGATGATAGGGGATGCCTGGAATCCAGATAAGCTGCTGCGTGGATAAGAACAGGCGCACGACAGGGGACGCCTGGAATCCAGCTATAGCTGTTGCGCGGATAAGAACAGACGCACGGCGAGGGGCCCCTGGAATCCAGATAGAGCTGTTGTGGATAAGAACAGGAGCATGACAGAGGACGCCTGGAATCCAGACAAAGCTAATTGTGCGGATAAGAACAGGTGCATGATAAGGTACGCCTGTAATCCAGATACAGCCGTTGGTAATTTAGTAAGCCCAGAAACACGCTGGGTTAAGTCTGTTATGAGCAAGGTGAGACCGGGAGACATCAAACCTGAAAGGGCCCAAGAGCAATAGTGTAAAAGAGAGTGGGCCTGGATAATTATGAAGGCCTGTAATTGTTGTGCCTGATAGATCTTAGATGGGGAATAAAGACCAGGGGAACTCAAGACAAGATAACAAACTGTGCCCTAAGGGAGCTTGGAGGCTCCGTTGCACCTCGAGATAGCAGGCCTCAAGTTAAAAATGGGCCTATCTGGCTCCCAAAATGGCGGCCGTCCCCAAAATGGTGGCCTGCCTGACGAGGGTGGAGCCATTTGCTCTCCCCGGACTGTCTGTCTCAGTTTACCACGCCCACTGGTCACCCCTTCTCCGGGAACAAGGAAGAATGGTCAGTAAAGGAGGAGGAAGGATCCCCTTCCTCCAGAATTCCCCTTTTGAAATGGAACGGGGCCTTCTAATACCACGTGGCCCCAAAATGGCAGCCACGCATGGAGCAGACAGCTAAGCCTGCCGCGGTCCGGGGTTTCGGAAAGGAACACTGGTGTAGAGCGAGCGCTCCCTTATCCAAGGGGGGAAGGTCCGCGCCTGGAGGCTTGTAAATAAAAGAAAGAAATGGAGCTTTCTGTCCCTCCGATCTGCCGCCTAACAGCTGAGAAAGGGACGATCGTAAGGCCGCGAACTGAAGAAGGAAAAAGGAGGCGACTTGCTTAAACAGACGCTGAAACTGCAGCCGCAACTCCAAAAGACCCCAGAAACGTGGGATTCCTGAGGGAGATCCTGAGCACATCGCAAAAAAGCCTCCTCCACCGACGCTCATATTCAGCCACCAGAGCTGCAGCCGCAAGCTCCGGTAGAATGAGGCCAATTTAATGCCAGCTGGGGACTAACAGCCATTAGTCCACAGTTGAATCCAGCAAATTAGGGGCTTTGAGAGAGGTCTATTTGCTGAGGTGGGTAGGGGGGAGGTAAGGAAGGAGCCCCTTCCTTAGAGAAACTCAGTTTTTATCCCCCCCAAATCAGGAATTGAGAGGAAATTAGGATGTTCCTGAATGGGGAAAGAAAGGAATAAATTGCTAATAGGAAGCCAAATTCTGTGCTGAATACAGCCCTGCACTAGAGACTGTACCTGCCTAAGAGCCAAACTTGCACGTCTGTCCTGGGCGAGATCAAGTCAAGACTGGGATCTCTATGGTCCAGGATGGGTGTGGCAACTTTGGCTGACTTGATCTGATTGGGCAGGAACACAGTCTAAACCCATTGGTGGATTCTCCATCTCCAGTGCTGGAGAAACAAAATATTTTCAAAGAAAAAAAAAAGCACCTTGGGGACAACAGCCAAAGACTGTTTTTACTTTTTCTCAATTTCTCAAATAAACTTTAAGTAAAGATTTGAGGTGATAAGTATTAATTTCTTAAAATAAGGAAAGACACAGACACACACACACACACATACAGACACACACACACACACACACACAGAGAGAGAGAGAGACAGAGAGAGAGAGAGAGAGAGAGAGAGAGAGAGAGAGAGAGAGAGAGAGAGAGATCAATTTAACTCTTTACCTCATATACATTAAACTGTGATTGGCCTCTAGATAATTCCCTATAGCTTGTTGTGAATTCTCCAATAAAATCATGACTAGAAACACAAAGAAATATTCACATTAGTAGAATCAAGCATTACAATGACATACTATATGTTAATATATTTGCCTAGCTTATTTTAAACAAATTGTTCACAATTTTGGACACGATAGATATCAGTATTTCAAATCTCTATAAGCTTAATAATAAAAACACAGGTCTTTCCAATGCTCATATTCTCAATGGTTTGCACTTGGCCACTAGTTGATCTTCTGTAATATCACACTGTTATCAAGAAACATTAAAGATTCTGTTAAAAAAAGTACAGTGCTAATGTTTGAAGTAGAAAATTTTAGAGGGCTGCTGGCCAAGAGACAATTAAGGTAGTGACCCATAAAATGCTTAGGTTGTGGAATAACCACTAATTGGACAGGGAGGCAGAGCAGTTAATGGAGCTGAGAAATGTATGTATACTTAAATGAAAGAGCCAAATGTTTGGTTATTAAGTCATTATTTTTTTAAAGAACGGTCAAAAGCATCAAAGAAAGAAAAGTTTGATTCTTGATAAAAATACCATCACATCAGGCATTTTTTCAAAAATTAACTAATTGCTAAAACAGGAGTCCCCAACCCCCACGTCCATGGCCTGTTAGGAACTGGGCCACACAGCTGGAGGTAAGCAGTGGGCAAGTGAGCAAAACCTAAACTACCACCCACCCTGGTCTGTGGAAAAAATATCTTCCATGAAACTGGTCCCCTGGCGCCCAAAAGGTTGGGGTTCCCTGTGCTAAAAGAAATAAAAATCCAAAGCATGTCTCTCAAAAGTGAAGGGGCAAATGCATTTTATCAGGTTTTTTTTTTTCACACACCAATATGCTCAGTGTAGAAGTACAGTGTATGTATATATGTGTTTGTATCTGTATATGTGTATATAAATGATAGCAAAAGTAAGGAAACGGCAAGCAATAAGAGCTGCTAAGATTCATGTCTTTTCTATTAATATGCATATTCCCATCTTAAAGGTTTCAGTCAAATTAATTGATAAATGCACCTTCATAACACCCCAAATAGTATTAAAAATATAGGTAATGCTATATCTTCTATATAGTGAAGTGCATATAATAATGCTATATCTTCTATATACATTTAGTGAAGTGCATATAATAATTACCTTCCATCTCTATCCCAGTCATACACTTCTACCTTAATTGTTCTGTAAAACAATAAAGAAAACATTCTAGAGTAAAAAATACAATTATTTGAACTGTGCTATCACTGCCAGCCATTTTGCTCAAATTTAAAGGGCAATATAATTCATTTATAAAATTCTCAAGATATCTTTTATGAGACAAGTATTTAGATGATGTATAATTGAATCTAAAATCATTATAAAAAACCTTTAAAGTCAAACTAGTTACTCAAAGATCTAGCCGATTTTTCTTTGTTTGATTGAGAAAAAATATACATCTTACTTTTAACCTGTTTGATATTCCAAACGTGAGTATCCAAACTTAAGATACCACAGGGGAGAAGATACAGTAAAACCTCAGTTTTGCTGATCTCTCTTCAACAGATTTCAGATACAAGACAGAATTTCAGATGAGATTTAATTTCCAAATAATAAAATCCACTGTTCTCAAAACAGTCTAGGCAACTGCTTTAATATATGTCATTTACATCTATCGATATATTTATATAATTATGTACTTCACTTAATTTACATAAAATTATATACATAATACAAATGTTAAAAAATAAATGAAGTAAACTGATGCAAATGACATAAATTACATCAGTTGACTGGACTGATGTAAATACAAGTTTAACAAACACTTGGCTTTAACACAACTATTTTCCCCAAACTGGTCTATGTAACCTACATTTTATTGTAATGAAGGAATGAGATATTGTAAATATTTCATATTTTGTATTTTAAAAAACTGAAATACTAAACTTTTTAATTAAACAAATAAATTAATACATGGATAGGCATCAACCAAATCTTCAGGCATTGGCACAAAGCATTCAATATCTGTTCTTATTTATTTGGTAACTTTTAGCAGTCATTCTAATATTTTTATGACTTAGGGAGAAATAAGCATGGGTAGAATGTAAAAGGATCTACAGGCATATAATGTAAAGAAATGGTAGACGAACAAAACTACTGAATGAAACAAAATATTTTTAATCAAATTGTATAAGTGAAAAAATAATAGAGATTTTTCCCTACCTGAAAAACACATTTCTCTGAGGGTAGGTCCAGTTATCCCAACTTCTCATTCCATAGATGACTGACAGGCAGATGTAGCCATGAGGCAGATACTGCTGCTAGAGTACATAAAACTATCCATATGATATTTTATAATATACTAAAAGAACACTCAGTTGGAAATATGTGGATTATTGGATCTACTCTCAGAGAAATATTTTAGGGGCAGGAGCAAATTCTTCATGATAGCAATCATTCACAAGAATGAATATTAATACATTAACCATCTTGCTTAATACGAAGCCAGAGTTTATAAATTACAGTCATCTTGTAAAACTAATAAAGATCTTAGCTTCAGGTTTGCAGATCTCTTCATAAGAGGTCACAACCTATACTACTATTTCTACTTCGATAAGATGAAGGAATGTTTTCCCTGAAGGAATGTTTCATTGAGTTTGTGTCATGAATAAAGAAATCAATGTTGTTAAAAATGGCTTTTACCTCTTTCTCATTTCCAAGTCAGATGAAGCCTATCAGCTTGTCCAGATTGGGTTCTTAAACATCAATAGATCATTTGGAGTCACTATCGCTGCCTTCCTCAGAATTTACTGAGGAAAGCAGCTCAGGCATATAATAAATTAATGAAGCTGCTTCTGAGGAATTACGTCTAGCTACACTTAGTCACTAATGTCAAATGTTCTGTTTACCGTATTTGTTCATAAGTTTAAAGTTCAAAGTAACACAAAATGAAGGTGCAGAAAGCTATATATTTCAAACCTCGGAATATATTAGCATTTTGGGTAAGCATACTCTTTCTAGTCCATATCAATCTGAACTGTACCCATAATTTTACCTGAACTGCCTGCTTTCAAAACGAAATATTTTAGTGTTTATTTCATGGTATTTCTTAATTTTCTTTAAAATAATATATTTTAAACAATATATCGTCTATTAATAATTATTGCTATCAGTTCTTCAAAATCAAAGACTTTATATTACAGACATGGCCATACCTTTTTTCAAGTCTGTTTCAGCTGAAAATTGGTTGGGATTCACAACTAATTTCCATGCAAAACCAAACTATTTAAACAATCATGATCTATAATAATTTGTACTTGTCTAGATAAATACTGAAAGACGTATTACCTTATGAACTGCACCTGAACAATTCATAGGATACTTTTAAATTAGTGATTTTTTTTGTGCACTAGATTAATATTTTGCATTCCATAATGGATGGCACTTATAAAAAGCAAAGAAAACTCGCTAGTGAAAATGCTGTGCCTTTTTAAGAAAGCAGAAATCTGGCATATTAACTGAAGATGCCAAGTGTCCAGAGATAAATATGTGAGATTGAATAAGTCTCCTAAATATTTGTGTTTTTTAAAAAAAAACTAAGGTTAATTTATATAATTCAGCATTTCTGCACTGAAAATATATTATAATTAATTTATTTCTCTGATTTGGAAAAAAAATCTTTATTCTGACAATGAAATGAAGAAAAGGAAAGCCATCAGATTTTCTATGCAAACATGTAACTCATTTTGTCAACTGCAAATGCTATTTTTTCTTCACTTGGTTTAGTTCAGAATACCTTGACAGACTGCTCTGAAACTTTCCTCCTCCATTCTGTGGCTTATAATGTAGCCTGAAGTTTCACACTGAAGGTGGCAAAGGGGGAAGAGAAGATAGATCAGTTGAAGTAGCGATTGTATCAGTAATGTTGGCAATCACCTAAATTGAGTTTATTTATCAGAAGCACTGAATGTGGTACTCAAGATCCCTATCTCTTGATATGATAGATGTTAGGAAATGAATGAGAGTACCATGTATTCTGTTGAAGTTTCTTAGTCTTATTTTTACCCAATTTATTTTAAGCAAGAAGACATTTCCATAAAATTTAATAAAAGTTTGGCCTGAGGAAAGCATAATCATCAATGTTTATTTTTTAATATTACAGAGCAGTAATTAATATCTCAGTGTACTAGCAGCAGTTAACTTCTTGTTTCCTGATATTTTGATTTTTATCTGCTTGTCAATCATCTGTGGAAAGAATAGCACCTATTGTTATACTAACAATGATATATATTTCATTTAGGCTGTAGTCTTATGAATTATTATTATTATTATTATTATGGATTATTAGTTTTACATCTAAGTAAACATGTACATCAGATTGCGTTGTCAGGTATTCATGTTTAATTTAACAAGTAATAAAATATTAATATTTATTATGAATTTTAAATTTATAAAAGGATTTTTAATTTTTTTACAAGGATTCAAGTAAAATGAATGGTCTTATAAGCATTTTGAAACATTTAAACAAAAATGGCTTCACTTACCTGTCATAATCTCCATTACAAAGTGCTCTGATTGATAGCTTGAATGCCTGCCATACTGGATTTAAAGTGTTCTTTATAACTTCTGTCTTATGGCAGATTGTGAAACTAAAACAAACAAAATATTTATTTTACTTTGTATTTAGTCTGTGCCTGGCATCAGAGAACAAACTCTGAAAAATGTGATGTCCCATAGTTTGAATGAACATTTGTAAATTAAAAAAACACGATCGTGCAGAAGATAAATATGACAGAAGTCAAAGAAAGCAAAGCAGGGGATAAGATTTGTGGTAACTTTTGAAAGGTTTTTATAGCTTTGGAGATGGTATCTAGTAATAACTGTTCCCTTTACTTAACATCACAACTTATCACTGGGGAATTACATATTCTTTCATAATTGACATGTTTAAATTACATAGAACATAGAATTATTGGAAGGTTGGAAATGACCTCAGGGATCTTCTAATCCAACCCCTGACCACTCCTGTCAAATGGTTGTCCAGTCTGTTTTTGAAAATCTCAAGTGATAGACCACTCACAACTCCAGAAGAAGTGGTTCCATTGATTAATTGTTCTGTTAAAATATTTCACTTTACTTCTAGGTTGGATCTCTCTTTAACAAGTTTCTACCCATTGCTTTTTGTTCTGTTCTCTAGTTCTTTATTAAATAAACCAATCCCCTCTTCTTTATGACAGCCCCTCAAGTACTAGAAGACAGTTATCATGTCTCCCCCCCCAATCCTTCTCTTTTATTGGCTAGAGACATACTAGCTCCCTCAACCATTATATGATACAGCCTCTAGCCTCTTTATTATCTTTATTGCTCTTCTCTGTACTCTTTCTAGAGTCTTAGCCTCTTTTTTTATGTTGTGATAACCAGAACTGGACACAGTATTCCAAGTGTGGCCTTAACAGTGCAGTATAAAATGGTATTATAACTTCTCATGATTTTGATGCTATCCCTCTATTGATGCAGCCCAGGACTGCATTGGCTGGTCCACTGGAATACCTAGATCTCTCTTATTGATACTGCCATTTTTTACAGAGATAATTTAGAGGGATATTGATCCATAAAGAAAAGCTAATAACAAAGTAAAGAGAATTTTTTCATAGACTACAAAGAGAATCCAGTAATCACTATTAAAGCTTCTAAGACTGAATATTTAGCAGAACGAATGAGAACATCTACCTGCCATCTTCATTGCTACGAAAAAATACCAGGAAGGGATCAGATTTCCCAAAAAAATCTTTCTTGTCTAATTTGTTTGCACAAAATTGCATCAAAACAGCTTCCTAAAAAAAAAAGGATAATAAAAAGATTAATTCATAAATTATGTAGAGGATGATTTACATAAAGAATGATAAGCACAATTTAATTTTTAATTTACTAATAACTTAGAATAAAGTTAGAATGAAGAATAAAGCTAATAAAGAAAAAAGTTCTTTAAAACATTTATTATTTGCCGGGATTTTTATTACTAGGATGGAACAGTATCATACATTTTTAAGCCCAGGGTCACTATTTTCATTACCAAACTACGAATTAGGAGAAATGATTTCTTTTTTTCCTGTCAGTTATATATATACCATTATACTCATTTTACCATATCAGAGAATATCATTTTATTTTTTCAGTTTTTATCTTGCCCTCCTGTGGTATCATCTAAGAATGGAAATAGATGTTAAGAGCATATATTAATTACAATAAAATTCGTAGCAGAAAAATTACAAAAAGGTAGCAGCAAGGGGGAAAAGTTACAAGTGATATGGAAAAATAGACATGATCAGATTCAGTGGTTACTGCAGGATCTGTCGCAGCTCAAGGGGGGCAAGAGTGAATTTCTGAACTCTCTTTTGAGTAGCTGGGCAGATAACAAAATGAATCATGATATTCCCTGTTCATTCTCAGAAATAAAGATTGTTGAATGAAAACATCAGAGTGTTTTGATATGGAGTGAAATTTTGCTACATACCCTAAGACAGGGGTAGGCAACCTTGGCTCTTTTATGACTCATGGACTTCAACTCTCAGAATTCCTGAACCAGCATGGCTCAGCTTGGAAACTCTCCCTTTCCCCTCAGCATGGATGGCTCAGGAATTCTGGGAATTGAAGTCCACGAGTCATAAAAGAGCCAAGGTTGCCTACCCCTGCCCTAAGATAATTCCAAATTGAGAAAAGCATCCGAGGTCAGCAACCTTCTTCACTGAAGTGGCCAGAGGCCATGCTACCATTACTGCTGCCACTGCTAGAGGATCTATTGTTCCACCCACACTGAAGTGTCTGGTGAAAGCATCACCAAAAATATTCCCCCAAAGAGGCAGTGAGTGATGTCTCTCCCGCTCTCTCTTTTGTGAGCTGGATAAATATATTTCTTTTTGGCACTATTGGCTGGATAAGCAGGTGATTTCTGCTTTTCCAATCATGATGCAATACTGTGGATTTGCAGCAGCTCATAGTGCAATGAAACAGGATTGTAATTCAGCGGTCATCTAGAAAATAATGCTGATATTCAGAAGAAGCTTCTTTTGGTTTGTGGATGCTTCCAATGTAAAGATTAAAAGTGAAAAGCACCAAACAGTGCTCCTAGGATACATCTAATCAGAGCATGATGGGGCTAAGATCTGAACTTTTTTTAATATATTTTTCTGGTTCTAGTGAATCTTTTCAACTTTAGAGAGCCATTAATTTTTTAGGGAATTGGTTGCTATTGCAAAGAATTATAGTCAAAGGTAAAACTGTTTTTATTAATTTTAGTTAATTATTAGAGAACACTTTCCTTAGTTCCTTCCTTCCCTCCCTATCTTTCATCCATTAGCTCAAGGCACTGTGTACCACGTGCCTCTCTTCTATTTTTCCCTACAACAATCCTGTGATGTAAGATTGAGCTTACAGATAATGACTGGCAAAACCACACAGTGAACCAAAAATATTAATTTACCCGGCAACAGTTCAGTTCCTCTGCTGTCAATATTATTGTGCCACATTTTTTCCCAGGAATTCCTCTGTAAAAAACAACAACATATAAGTAACTGAAATATAAATGTAAAGAAAGTTTCCAAACAAATAGAACATTAGGTGATTTTTATCAGACTTCTTTACTCTTTCATATACAGTTCAATAGTACTAACGTATGTACTTTTTCCCTAGTTGAAAGGACAGGAAAGAAAAAAGAAAGATAATGTACTACTGACCTACAATTCTTGAATTTAATTTTTTTCCACGCTTCAAATGTAGTATTTGGAGCTAATCAACTAAGACAGGCTCACAGAGAAGTTGCAAGCAGACTTAGTAGGGTAGGTCCATGCCTTACATGGCACAGAAATAGTGGGCATCAATTTACCATTTTTCTGCTTTCTGGGGCACAAAATGCCTTTTCTTTAAAGTGAAGATTTTCTTGATTTCTTTTTCTTAAAAAAACCAACATAACTAATTTTTAAAAAGTGGGAGGATGTAGGTTGAATAATCACAGCACTCATACTGCGCTTAATGTATCACAAGTGCTTTGTTTATTTATTTATTGCATTTAGGAAGACACACTCTGCATGTCAATACAAAAATACATTTAAATTACTATGAAAGAAAAATTAAATTTTTTTTAAAAAACTATAGCAATGATAGTGTGGTTACATAAAACAATTTTTCCTGCTTATATAAAGCAGAGTAAGAGAAAATGTTCTTCAATTAGGGAAGACTGCAAATATATAAATAATTTATAGTAATGCACTTAAATCAGACTAGATGTGAGTACCTTAACACAGGGGTCTCCAAGGCCTGGTCCGTGAACCAGTACCGGTCCGTGGCATGCCAGCAACCGGTCCACACAAACAAGCAAAGTCCCATTCATGGTATGCAAGCAGCACACAAAACCATGCACCCCCCCGGTCTGTGGAAAAATCTCTCTCCATGGAACCGGTCCTGGTGCCCAAAAGGTTGGGGACCTCTGCCTTAACAACCATAGCACATCCTTATAGCAGATGTATGATACATTAAAAATAAAGATAAAGAAGTCCCTGCAGATTTTACTCCACTAGTCACTGCTGACTATAGGGGCTGATTCTCATCTCTGTTTCAAGGCCATTGAGCCAGAACTGTCCAAAGACACTTCTACAGTCATGTGGCCAGCATGATGTCACAGAGCGCTATTACCTTCCACCAACGTGGTATCTATTTATCTACTGATAAGTTGGTAGATGTTGAATGGCACTCAGGTCTCAAACCTGGGCTGCCGGCTTTCCAGCCACCAAGTTCAACATCTTACTAGCTAAGCCACTGCCCCCCATATAATACATTATCTATAATAAAATAGCTACTGGATAAACTTCTATTGGACAGTTTTGTGCAGTGATAGAAAAATCATATGCAGAACCAATGTTTGATGTATTGATGTTATTAACTTCACATTCCCCAGAACACCTTACAACAATGCAACCTTTAGGGAAAGCCAATAAATCAATAAGGTCTTATAGGACTACAAGGAAGGAAGAACACTTTTCTTTTATTATGATGGCCGAACTGCCTGACTTGCTGTATTTATCAGCCTCTGTTACTTTCCAAATAAATGGATAAATAAATGCCCAATATTCCCAACTGAATGTCTTAATAATATACGTTTTTTTAAAAAAATCTTTGACTACATCTTTATATCCATAATTTGTCCCAGAGCTTAAAACATAATTCAAGACCACTTTTTTGTTTGTTTCAGTGATGTGAAGTTAAGGCCGAGAAGAGATTTTCAATAACTCTACCACATAATCTATTATTTTAAAGGCTACAAAGCAACTGAATGTAGCAGTGATCTCATAAACGATGTAAGCAGCACAAAATGGATCAAACCAAAAACTGGAAATGAACACAAAGTCAGGCTACTCAGTCCAATCCTTATTTCACACATATCCAAAAGCATGCAACAAGCAAAGAAAGCAAGAACAATAGAACAAAGAACATCCCATGAAAATATACAAAGCAACACTAAGGAGCATGCCCAGGGTATTAAGATTAAGATTATGATGCGGCAGTAAACAAGCGAAAATGACACTGAGACATGATTATGTATATTGTGTATAAGTTGTACATATAAATACTGCAACATATGAAAACATACTGCATAAAAACAGCACTATAGCATAGAACAGTGATGGCGAACCTTTTAGAGACCAAGTGCCCAAACTGCAACCCAAAACCCACTTATACATTGTCGGATGCCGGGTGGGTGTGGCCCATTGGGTGGACGTGGCCCACTGGGTGGGCGTGGCTGCGGTGGTAATGGCAGACTGGGTGGGACTAAAAAGTTCAATCAACCAATTCCAACTTTCCAAGGTCTTTTTTTTTCCCCGCGAGAAGTTGAATTTGACTGATTGAACCTTTTTTTTTTTTTTGTACACGGCGCTGGAGGCCTAAAGTGAAAAGGTTTTATAAAACCCAGCTGAAGGCCTAGACTGGGGCAACGGCACGCGTGCCAACCGAGAGGGCTCTGAGTGCTGCCTCTGGCACCCATGCCATAGGTTCGCCACCACTGGCATAGGAAATAAAGATGTGCAGGAATGCAGTAAACACAAATACAGATACTCAGCAAAGACTTCCTACATGCTGACAACATGCAAGGGCCCAGTATATATACCGGTAAGCATTAACATTGGCATAACAGTACAGATCGTCTTTGTTTAGCAACCGTAATTGGGACTGCCAAGTCAGTCATTAAGTGGCTGCTTATGACTACAATTGGGACAGGAATCTCAGTTGTTGAGTGAAGTGGTTGTTAAATGAAACACTGTGGCTTCACACAACAACCTCAATCCTAGCTCTCCCAGTTGCGGTCATTAAGCTCTCCCAGTTGTGGTCATCATGCAGGAGTGTCTCAGGAGGTAAGAGAGACCCCGGGAAGCCTAGTGTTTACTGATATGTGGAAACTTGCCATGGGCTGGGAGGCCTTGGCTGGCTAAGGGATCCATCAGTATGCAGAAACCTCTTCGGGCCAGGAGACCCTTGTGTTCTACTCACCCCATCATATCCAGGTCCAATTACATTTGCCTTTTTCTGCAGCTACTAACAGGTGCACACAGCCAATGGGAGGTGCAGCTAGAAACCTAGTGAACATGATCTCTTTGAAGGCTAGAAAGAGTAGAAAGTGTCTTCTAGCTTTCACAAAGATCCCAAATACTAGCTTTATAGATGTGCCTTGCATTGGCAGAGCCTGCCTATCCACAGTTGCAGAAAAAGGCAAAGGTAAGTGGAGCCGGGCATGATTGGATGGGAGAGGGCCCAGGGCATGGTGGGGTGGGGAGAGGGCCTGATGAGATAGGGAGAAATAGCCAGTGAGCAGGCCGAGGCCTCCAGATCCATAGTAACTTTATGCATGCTGGTGAGTGGCTGAGATGGGCAGAGATAAGTAAGTGGCAGAAGTTGCAGCGTGATTCAGTGGGGCACAAATACCAAGGGCCCAAATTTTAATCATATGACCATGGGGCTGTTGCAAAGGCTGTATTTTTGGGCATAGGTTAAAACTCCCTTCATTCATTGCCACTGTACAAAAGGACTACCTGTGCTTCAGCTCTTCTTTGCCCTACAGACTTGCAAAGGTTATAAGTACGAGGTCTGGTTGCAAAGTTGCTTTCTGAGCACCATTCTATTGGTCACCAAATGAGTCGGTCACTAAATGAGGACTACCTGTACTGCACTTGAAAAGATATCCAGCCACAATAAATTATTATAAACTATAAGCAGCAATATGTACCAGATTCGCTTTGCAGAATGAGATGGACAGCATATAAGTGTAATAAATAAATAAAGGTATTATTACACACAGTCCCATAGCAATATATAATGTCACATCAAAGCATATGTATGCAACAATACATAATCATTCCAAATGAAAGCAGCAGCTAGATTCCCTCCACCAACAAATACACACTTCTTTAGCCTACTTAGATCAGCCATTTTTACTTTGGCAACCAGGTTCCACCAAGGAAGTTTCAATCTGCCAAACAGATAACTTACTTTTACTATTCCTGGACTTATTTAAAACATTTATTTCACAGCAATAGGAATGTATCTTTATCTAGGGAGAAGTACTCTAGTTTCTGATTTTTTTTGATATTATATACATTTATATAATGTTTTATTTATGTAACATATGACAAAAAGAAAATATTTTTAAATGTTTGAATTTATTTTAGATATTTAAATTCTTCATGTAACTCTATTTCAGGCAGCTATATTTTACAATTTTAAAAATCAAGACATTCAAAACCAAGTCAACAATTAAATTTCATCGGACAGGAAAGGGAATTGGAAGGGAATTCTATACCTACAAGATTTGAAATGAAAAAGTCCCCTCTGTTTGAGTGAGAAAACAACTATCTCAAACAGCGACCTTGTTGGGGTATAATTATTACCTGTAATTTCAGATCAATGGAGTCCTTAGTGTTCCCCGAGCTTGGTTGTTTTCAGTGCTGATGATGTTGCCTAGTTTGGTAATAAAACATCTGCAAGAAAACCACCAGGTTCAGAGAGCACCAAGGACTCCACAATTCAATTTGAGCTACAAATATTCTCTTCTATCAGTTTCAGATCAACATTATGAAAACAAGTAAACATTATGAAAATGTTATGAAAATAACACTGGGCTTATAACAACATAGCACTACTAAATCTGTATCTTTAAAAATGTACTTACATAACTGGTTTTTCTAATCTGCTTCCTTGTGACCCAACGATTTCTCCTAGTGTACAGAACACTTGTCCCAAGAAATCCTGAAAAACCACGCAAAGTTATGGAGCTTAGACATTGTTCCATCTGTAGTATTTCATCCACATTCGCTACATTTATCAGCACAAGAAATGCAATACTTATGAACAATTTAGTTATAAATTCATAATTAGGAATAATTAAATTAAGCCACTCAAGGTCACTTCAAAAGTGAGATGAGTGGCATATAAATTTAATAAATAAATGAATAAAACAAATTATGTCTGGATGCAAGAATTGTAGTTTATGAGTACAGAATGAGCATGGGTAAATCAAAAGTCAATGTACATACTCACTGTTCTCAGTACCTTCCAACTATGTATATAAAATTTGCTACAGATATTACTAATTTGAATGGAACACATTACATTTTATAAGAAAACAAAAAAGGTTCATATACGTTTTTAAAGACACATAAAGTGGCAAGCTTTAAACCAGGGTGTCAAACTCAATTTCATTGAGGGCCGCATCAGCATTGTGGTTGCCCTCGGGGGGCCGGGGGTGTGTGGCCAAGGTGAGTGCAGCCTAATAGTGGGCGTGGATGGAGTAGGTGTGGCCTACTGGTGGGCATGGCCAGCTCTACATTGTTCGCGTCAAGGGTGCCTGTGGAGGCCTGCGTAGGAGTGGGACAGATCTGAGGGTCTCTGGCAGAAGGGGGTGGGACTGGGGCAAGCACCAAGGCATGGTCGATTTCTTCATTCCTCACAAAGAGTGACACCTCCCCAGCATAGCACCGGGGGGGGGGGCGACGCGACAGGGGCTGGTTCCTTGTTTCTAGACGGCCTTGTGGAGCTAAGACTGAATGCGTTTCAGCATAGATGGCCACCACAAAATTGTACATTGGCTCCGGGCCGTCCTGGGCCAGGGCCATGGTAGTAGGGGCTGTTCCCTCACTGTCTCCAGGATGGCTTCGCGGGCCACATGAAACCACTTCGCAGGCCGCATCTGGCCCTGGGCCTTGTGTTTGACATGTCTGCTTTAAACTAATACCTGCTCCAACATCTCACTTCATCCCTACCTCATAATCTTCTTTGTGAATTTCATTCCAGTTTGATAGAATATAAATATTTTATTTTCCAAGGGGACCTCAAATTCCCTCAGTAAATTCCAGCGCTCCAGGTTTAAAAATTAATTCAAAATGCTAATTTTATGTAAATCAATATGATGTTCCCATGTGATGAACCAGATTCTCCCACCACATTTTTTCATAGTTTGAGCCAGTATTGACTCCTGGAGGCTGCCTGGGCAAGTTTTCTTGGCAATATTTTTGGAAGTGGTTTGCCACTGCCTTCTTCCTACAGCTGAGAGAGGATGATTGACCCAAAATCACCTAGATACCTTTGTGCTTAAGTTGAGACTAATTTCTAGTCTGTGCCTTAATCACTATACCCAACTGGCTTCCAGATTCCCAATTAACAAAAAATACTATATGGATAAATTTGTAAATTAACACACTTACATGCTTTGAAAGATTTGGACTCTTAGAATCAACATCATACCTATAAAGAAAAAATAGATTTATTCACTCTAATATTTTAAGGCAAAAATATTCAAGGACATACTGGAGTCTGCAGGTACTTGCATCCTAAAGTTATATAGTAAGAAAGACAATAAGATAACCTACTATGTGTGAAACCGGCTTTCCAGGTTTAACTTAATCTTGCACTTAACCTTAAATCAATTATGTATTTTCAAAATGGAAAACCAGCCAACAAACAAAAAGTGATAAACAACATGCATAACACAAATAGGAAGTAAGTGGAAATCCCTGATTCTAACTGGCATTCCAGTGCATTTGGCAGAACACAAAAGATATAATTATGAAATTTTGTTTGTTTTCTGATTTGTACTCTGCTAAGATTATAGTATCTATTTAAGTATTGTTTCACAACTTTAGTACAAAGCCCACTGAAAATGCATTAAAAAAAATAACAAAAACTGGGTGGGCTTTTGAACATTTAAACTAAGCTTCTCATACAAAGTTAGAATCAGAAACTCCAAATCTTATTTATAGCTTATTTAACAAGAAAAATATTTTGTGGTATTGTATTCTATTTTTCAATTTGGGAAATATACTCTGCCAAAACTGATTTTATAAAAAAAAGATACTGGCAATGTTTTCGAGTTTAATTCTACAAATCTGTGTAAGCATTGCATACTAGGAGTATAGAATTCATTTCTGACTCTTATCACTTAAATTGTCTTTATCTTTTGGCAAAAGAAACAACAGATTGTGGTAATATGGTTTCACATATTACCTGCTACATTTTTATGAGATACATAAGAAATAATTTCTGCTGTTATTTCTGATAAATTGATACATCCTGATTTGCCTGCAGAACAGAACAGTTTTTACACTGTCTTAACCTGGAAATATACTATAAAATAGTGAAAACTAGGATTTTAGAAAATATTTTTTACTGCAGACTATATTTTTAAAAATCAGTTCAGCACTTCATTACAATTTAAACTGCTATAATAAAATATGACTTATCTAATATAAGTAGTTTACTGACAAAATAGCTCCCGGTATCTGTACTATTCTGATAGATGAATACACTTATATTATCAAAATCCAAGTTTATTAGTAAACTTACAAATCAAATCGCAGGTTCTGTCTCTCCTCAAAAAAATAATCCATTATAAATTTTCTTACGAAATCTGGGTTCAAAGTGTTGTCAATTACTTCTGTTCTTCCAAACTATAAAATAATATTTTAAAGAAAGTGCATCAGTATATAATTTTCTTTCTGCCCATGTACACCTCAAGTAAAAATACCAAATAAAAAATATGAATATATATGAACAAATCATGGGCCAGTTTAAAGGAGATAAAAGAGGAAATGAGAGACTTTAATTAAAATGATCTACGAGTAGAGAAACTTTCAGTCTTTACAGAAATAAGTATTCTCAGAACCTATTCCCAAATATTTATCTGATCTATGTAATAGATTAATATTATTCTTCTACTTAAATTCAGAATTGACTGCAAAGGGGTCTAATAAGAAAAAGTTGTAGTCCAATTTGCTTCAAATTATGCTTTTGTTAAATACTCAGATTTTATTAATAAGTTATTTATCCCAGTCTGTCACCTTTTTATCATATAAGCCACGAGTAGGTAAGATTTTTCGCAGTCACTTCAGTTGTTTGGATAAAGCATGTACACAAACAAAATCACTTCCTCTACTCATATGCATATCATCATTTCCATAAACAGCTTGCCCTTCTTCTGGGAGAGGAAAAAATCCTTTCTTTCAATGTCAGCAAAATTGGAAAGATTTTCGGCCCATTTCCAGAATAAAACACAAAAACAAAAAGCTTCCCTTTTTTCTTTCTTTTTTTCCAAGGAAAGTCCAGTCTAACAAAAAGAAGGACTAGAGGTGACATGATAGTCGTCTTTCAATATTTAAAGGGTTGTCACAGAAAATAGGAGGTCGAACTAATCTCCCCAAAAAAACCAAGCAAACAAACACCTGAGGGAGGGACAAGAAGTAATGGATGGAAGCTTATCCAAGAGCAAATTCAAATACCTAGAATTAAAGAGGAATTTCCTACCAGTGAGAACAATTCATCATTGGAACAGCTTGCCTCCAGAGGTTGTGGGTACTTCATCATTGGAAGTTTTCAAGAAGAGATTGGTCATTTTTCCAGAATATAGGATCTCCTGCTTAAGCAAGAGGTTTGACTAGAAGACCTCCAAGATCCCTTCTAATTCTGTTATTCTGTAATTCTCCTAGTGAAGTAGGTGAAAATTGATGCATCTCTATTGTTAATGGCAACAGAAGCATTAATTTAAGCTCCTTTTACTTCCCATTTCTTTCTAGTGAAAAAATAGTAGTTCTTGGCCTGCTCACCTGACTGAAGGCAGCCTTTGACTATGTGGAAATGCTACATGCAACCCTTTGGGTGCTCACTTATGGCATATGCCCTGATTATTTTTTTCCTCTGTTGTAAACTCAAAACAGAATTGATCCTAGTATATAAAAAGGCAAGATGATGCACCAATAACTGTATCTTAAGTATGCCTGAAATACAATATAGGCACGTTTGTTTCCAATTTTAAATTTCAAAGGATTTTTATAAATATCAGAACCAAAATCATTATTTGATTATATTTATCTTTAATACTGAACTGATTAATAAGAGGTTACAAACAATGAAGGAAGAAGCATAATAAGTGGCTGTACATGAAAAATAATATGCAATGAGCAGGGGACAAGAATGAGTTTCTGCATTACTTGATCGCAGAAGAAAACCAAAAAAAGGGTCCTGAGAGTACAGATAATCCTTGAAGAACAATTGGGACCAGAATTTCTGTTGCTAAGCAAGGTGGTTGTTAAGTGAGTTGCACCTGATTTTACAATATTTTTTGCCATTAAACAAAACTGGCTTCTCCCATTGACTTTATTGGGAAACCAGCTGGGAAAGTCACAAATGACAATCACAGTATCCCAGGACCATACAACCATTGTAAACACATGCCAGTTGCCAAGTGCCCAAATGTTGATCACATGACCGTGGGGATATTGCACGAGATCTAAGTGTGAGGAACTGTCATAATTCACCTTTTCACTTCTGTTGTAACTTTGAATGGTCATTAAAAGAATGGTTGTTAATTGAGGATGACCTGTAACCAAATCAATGAACTGCAGATGTATTAGTTTCTTTGGCCCACTGAGAAAGCTGCTATTTAATAAGGTGTATTATTTTATTAAAGCTGTTATTTAATAACGTGTACAATATATACAAAACTCAGCTTCTTAGACTGACTGGGAAATTATAATAATACAAGCTATGAAATTGAACATTTTGAACAACAAACACCTTTAAGAACAATCAAAGCATCATAGTAAGAAAAAGAAGAAGAATGGCTTTGTCATCTTTTGGAGCTATTAAAAGCTCCAAGATAAGGACGCAACTGGTAATAATAACAACAACAACAACAGCAACAACTTTATTATGGTCACAGACCAGCAATAGACATCACTTTTTACAATATATTAAGAAAAAAATAAAATAAAAATAGTACTGACATTAATAGTAAATAATAACATCTCTGTTAAGAAATACATGTTCTCAAAACGTTACGGTCACTCCCTAGTTTACGTGAATGGAAAGCCGATAAGTGTGTGAGTAAATATAATGTTCCAAAAATTATTAGAGATATCTCCCAAAAATTGGCACAGGTTGACGGCTATAAATCTGTAACCAATTTTTTTCTTGTGAACATTGCCGCAACACAGTATTTTGCCACTGCATCCGTGATAGAAGGGTTTGAATCCTGGAGAAGAAAGCCTACATAAAAAGCAGAGTTCTAGGCCTCCCTTTGGCATGAAAGCTGACAGGGTGACTTTGAGCCATTACTTTCTCAGTCCAACACAGGACTGTAGAGAAAACTGTGGAATAAAAATCTTTTTTTTTAAAAAAAATACATAGCCTGATCTCTATACTGCCTATACCAGATACTATTTTTTATGAAACTGCAAACAGGAGCTGCTCACCTATTTTAAAACGTACACATTTAACAATGCAGCCTTCAGTTGGACAGATTATTTAACTGATTAATTGGTTCAACTGATGTCTCCCTACACCTACCAATTTAAAAATATCAAATGGAGGGTTACTTTTGGTTAAATTTGGGTACATAATAGCAAATTACCATATAAGAACTTAAGTGAAAAAGACTGGAGAAGATGGCTGTATTCACAATTACAAAGTCAGAACCAAATGGATTATTAATTTGTAAATCTAAGCAATACTGAGAAAAAGTCTTCTTCCAAAGCCACAAAGATCCAATATGAAGCCATGATGATGTGAAAACGATGAAAATCACATTAAGATATCACAGTCTAAATCCTGGCCTGGCCTTTCATATTTTCCTCCAAACAATGGACACAAGAATGTAAATTATGTGGCTTACATTGCAACACATATTTCATTATTTATTTATTTACAATTATTTGTATATCACCAATGTTGTCTTCCAATTCCATTCCCCAAAGCCCAATGGAATGCATTATTTCTAAAGGCTAAAAGCGTGAGGCCAGTCTAACCTTATAGAAAGAGGTGATCTAAAATAATGTTACTGAGAATGTTATTTTATAGGTTCCTACTTTCTGGTCTTTCTAGGGGTTCAGACCTATAGCATTGCCTCCTAGGCACCACAGGAAATTTCTACCTTCTGGGGAGCGCAGGCCCAAATCCTCTACAGCAAATATTTAATACTTTGAATTAGTCCCAGAAACCTATCAGTAATCAGTTCAGCATTTAATAGAATAGGTGTTATTCAGCTTAACTGGATATTTCCTGTCAGTAAGTAGTTGCATTCTGAAGCTTCTAGGCACAGCTGGTGACCCTGCCAAAATTGTCCAAAGATGTTTCTGGGCAAGTGCATCTGAAGATAGGGTAATCTGTACAATACTAAACTTTTTCCAGCTTTCAACCTCATGCTCAAATCTTGTGCTGCATGATATATAAATAGAGCCAGTTGTGAGGGAATGGCTGCAATCTGTGCTCTGCAGCCAGGCAGAAATGTTTCCTACCTTCACTTCCCTACATTCCTCACAAGCCTGCAAGTTAGCGTTCCAGCTGCCTATGATAACTGAGCCACACCCTGGCATTTTCAAGGACTTGCCAACATCCAGAAGCAGACTGACCCTTCCCCCCCTCCAGCTTACAAATGCAAATGCTAAGGCAGAATAGAAAAAAAAGGATGTAGGACAGCGGTTCTCAACCTGTGGGTCGCGACCCCATTTGGGGTCGAACGACCATTTCACAGGGGTCGCCAAACGCTGCCGTCCGCCATTTTTTTCATTTTTTTCATTTTTTTTTTCATTTTTTTCCATTTTTTTTTCAGCCAACGCATGCGCAGTTCGGCCCGTCGTGTGCACGCGACGTGCCGAACCACGCATGTGCGGCGCGCACAACGACCCAATCCGCGCATGCGCAGCAAAACGGGCCGAACTGCTTATGCACAGCGCAAGCGGGCCGCTCGCCTCCCACCGCTGCCTCAGAGACTCCGGCAGGCACACCGAGGAGCGGTCCGGAGCAGGCGGGTGCAAAGCTGCCTCCTTCCCGCTCCGCTCTACCACGTCCCAGGCCCGGCCTCCAACTTGCCCTCCGGCAGCCGGCCAAGCGGTCGGGGCAGGCGGACCCGCACTTCACCGAGACCGGCTCGGCTGTGGCCCCCAAGTCCGCACTCCTCTCCTCGCCCTCCTCCCCGGCCGGCCCTCGCCAGCGCTGCCCCCTTTTCTCCACGGCGGCCAATGGGGGTGGCGGGGCTCCCGGGGGCTGCCTGCCTGCCTGCCTGGCTCTGGCTCGGTCCTGCTTGCCCCCCTCCCTCGCTCGGCGGCAGCGGCCGAAGCAGGTGGTAAGGCGCCCAGCCAGCGGATCGGCAAGAAGATGAACTACCCTGGTGAGTCCCTGCCGGGCGTGGGGGGAGGCCGAGCCGGGGAGGGAGCCGGGTGTGGGGGGAGGCCGAGCCGGGGAGGGAGCCGGGCATGGGAGGGAGGCCGAGCCAGGGAGGGAGCCAGGGAGCCTGGCCAGACGCCGAGAGCGAGCTGGCCCGGGCGGGCTCCCCAGTCCTGCCGCCCGCCTACCTACCTACGGCTGCTGCCGGACCTGCGGAAGGCGCGGGAGTCCCGGACGAGCCTGGCAGGCGGAGCGCTGCGACCTGGACGCCGGCCGGGGAGGAGGGCGAGGAGAGGAGCATGGACTTGGGGGCCAGAGGCGGCCGTCGGGCGCCTCTCGCCACAGCCGAGCCGGTCTCAGTAAAGTGTGGGCCCGCCTCGAGGTCCGCCTGCCCTGACAGCTTGGCCGGCTGCCGGAAGGCAAGTTGGAGGCCGGGCCTGGGACGTGGCGGAGCGGAGCGGAGCGGGAAGGAGGCAGCTTTGCGCCCGCCTGCTCCGGACCGCTCCTCGGTGTGCCTGCCGGAGTCTCTGAGGCAGCGGTGGGAGGCGAGGCCGGCCTGGTCTGGAGCCAGCAGGCCAGCCGGTTCTGCGCACGCGCAGATCGGGCCGTCGCACGCGCACATCGGCCGTCGCACACGCAGATCGGGCCATCGCATGCACACGCGCAGATCGGGCCGTCGCTGTGCGCCATTTTGTTTTGTTTTGTTTTTTTATTTTTTTTTCATTTTTTAAAAAAAAAAATTTTTGGCGCGCGCATGCGCACCCAGGTCAGGGTCGCGGTGCGCATGGACGGCGCAAGTGGGGTCTCAACCTGAAAAAGGTTGAGAACCACTGATGTAGGAGGAAAGGAATTGCAAACAGGGCCCAGTACTCTTTAACATCTTCATGAATGATCTAGAAGGAGAATGTACCAAATTTGCAGACAACATCAAGCTGGGGGGAACAGCTAATACTTTGGAAGATAGACTCAAGATTCAGAAGGATCTTGACAGACTTGAGCACTGGATGCTATCCAACAAGATGCAGTTCAGTGGCGGGAATAATAAGGTCCTGCACTTAGGCAGGAAAAACCAAATGCACAGGTACACAATAGGTGGTACCTGGTTCAGAAGTAGTAAATGTGAAAGAGATCTAGGTGTCCTAATGGACTACCACTTAAATATGAGCCAGCAGTGTGTCTAATTTAACGAAGAGAAATACTAGGTATGATAGTCTTCCAGAGTGCAGGACAGAAGTAATTGGTGGAAGCTTAAAGAGAGATATAGCTTAGAACTAAGCAGAAATTTGACAGTGAGAGCAATTACCAATGAAAGAGCTTGCCTCCTGGAGTTGTGGAGGTTTTCAATAATAGACTGGACAACTGGCATAGCCATTCTCCTGCCTTCCTGCTCAAATTTGACTACAAGACCTCCAAGGTCCCATCTAGCTCTATGATTCTATGATCTATTGGCAACTATTTCAAACAACAAGTCAACTGCCAGGACCACAAACTGCGGTGAGCAACATATCCTGGAGGGAGTCCTGCTTGGAGTTTTGCCTGGACTTGGTAACAACTAGAAAAGGACCACAACTCATTGAAACCAGTGCAAGAACATTGGGAAAAAGAAAAAAGATTGTATGCTACTTAATAGATTTTTGAGTCTTTTGTTTGAACTGAGTGTTAGCGACTGAGTATAAAAGAATTCAAGACATTTACATGGCGGCAACAACAACTTGCAAAACCTAGAAGGGTAGAGTTAACCCAAAGCAATATCCTGTTATTGGGGAAATTGTAATAAAGCATTTGTGTATCCAGGGGTAGGCAACCTTGGCTCTTTTATGACACATGGACTTCAACTCCCAGAATTCCTGAGCCAGCATGGCTGGCTCAGGAATTCTGGGAGTTGAAGTCCACGAGTCATAAAAGAGCCAAGGTTGCCTACCCTGATGTACATTTGCTATGCTGGTCCTTGCCAGTTGTTGGAAAGCAAAGAATTCTCACACCAGTACTTTTATATGACAGTACTCAACTGCTATATATAACATTACCTCTCTCCATTCTTTATTTCCCATCCCTTGGGTGTACAAAACACAAACTGCAGAAGAGAAGAAAAAATAATCAATATAAAAAAAATGTATGCAAATGAACATTCCATTATAGACTAATATTTAAGATATAATATTAGGCAGATGAAAATTACATAAACACAAGTTATATTTAAGAGTTATATTTAATAAAATTACATAACACAAGTTATATTTAAGAGTTAATGAACTGAAATTCATATCTGGAATTTGAATATTTGTTTATTTTTTAAATATATATACAGATAATTGTATTTTTTTAAAATAGACATCTGAGTCAGTGTTTAATGTATACTAAAAAACATTCAAATTTACCAGAATTATCCATTCCTGTTAACTTGACACTTGAGTATACAATTCACAGACTGTATGCCTCCCCCGAGGAAGAGCCCATAGAGAGAACAAAGACCCCTCCCCAGATTTCACGGAAAATAGATTTATTTTAGAAATTTCAAAGTTCAACACTTGCCCATTGCACTGGGGCATAAAGAGGAAAATGATAATCTTGGCTTAGTCTACTTTTTTATTTTATCCCTCCCATACTAAATATGGCCTACTACAGTCAGCCATAAAAACTACTGCCAATCCCTTACATTACTTTTTAAGTGTAATTTTAACTATAAAAATATATTATATTGTATACATATAATAAATATATGTAATATATTTTATTGTACAACAGTAAAGGAAAGAGACTTAAATGGAAAACAGTGGCTATATTAATTTTAAGGCTGAATGTAATAGAATTCATGCTTCTACTGATATTTGTCTCTTGACAAGCTTCTCTATTTTTAACATCTTGATGTTATGTATTAAAAATAAAAAAATGTTTCTTGGTGCTCTCTGAGCTTGCTTATTTTCTTGCAGATGTTTCATTACCCAAACTAGGTAACATCATCAGTGCTAGTAATGAAACACATGCAAGAAAACAAGCAAGCTCAGAGAGCACCAAGGACCCCTCACGTCAACCCTGAGCTACAAATATTCTCTTTTATTAAAAAATACTTCATAGCCTACTTTATCAATTTTGGTAAACAAAATAGGCCTTGTAAAACAGACAGAAAATATCCACAATTTCTTTTTCAAGCTTTCATATCTCTAAGCACAGTCTACCACAAAACTGCATTCAAATAGGTCCTGGTGTTCAATCAGCCAATCAACATCTGGTTTTTAAATTCCTACAGTAAAATCTCAATTCAACAGTGCATTTGAGGGAAGGGATATCTGAAATTATACTATTGTAATGAACATTATTTATGCAAATAATGTACATTATTTATGCATTATGGCTTCATTGCCTTATTCCAAAAGGGGAATACCAAAATAATACTTACTTGGATCAGATTTTGAAAATGTATCTCTATCCAAAAGGTTCCTATTAATAAAACAAAATAAAATGATATTTTTGTTAAAATATTTTCCTCAGTCTGCATAAGGCTTTTAAGAAGAGACTGGATAACCATTTATCAGAAATGGTATAGTCTCCTGAGAGAACAGGGGGTTGGACTAGATCAGTGGTCCCCAACCTTTCTGGTTTGGTGGACTGGTAGGGGGGAGACAGGACGGTTCCACATGAGTGGCAGGTGTATGTGCGTCACACTCGCCATTTGCACAGACCATGGCCCAGGGGTTAGACACCCCTGGACTAGATGACCTCCAAGGTACCTTCCAACACTGTCACTGTTACAAAAAAAAAAGAGCTGTTTTACATCCATGTGCCCAGAGAAGCACAATGGAAATATCATTTCTGTAAGGGTTAAAATAAAGGCAAAATACATTTAAATTGCAGCTACCATATGGCCCAGCAGTTGGGTATGGATTCTTATTAAGGAAAATTTATATGCTTGAAACATATAACAATGGTAGAAAAGTGGATACTCTTCTATTGTTGCTCCTATGAATTGGGTAATGTACAAAGGAATCATGGAAACTGACGCACTATAGGAATTGAAATACTTGAAATGTAGTAAGATTACTCAGTGCATGTATAAATACTAAGAGCCAATAACTTAGAAGAGATGCCAAATAAGTAGTTGGAAGTGGAAGAACAAAACAACAGATGCCATATATTTATTTTAAACAACTCCGAAAAGACACAGCACTAAAGCGGCAAATGTATCTGTAATGAGGGAAGAGGTGTCCTTGGGATCTAACCAGCCCCACTGGTGAGATCCTTCTGTTCTGTGGTAACTTGCATCTGTGGGTGAACAGCGACTGGCAAGTTAAGTCTCCTTGCTGACACTCCCCTTCTCTTTTACTATAAATCTTTTTTCTTTCCACACCAGCCATCTGGGGAAATAGGAGAGGACTGAAGGGGAAAACCTCTCCCAATGTGGGTTTGGCTTAATCCAAAAAATAAACTGAAACAAAAACTTTGGGAGTCTGTAGTTCAGGCAAGCTGAAGCAGGTGATACAAGGCAATAGATCAGTCTCAGACATATATACACACACACCAACACACACACACACACTATACACACAGACACGCACACACACACACATTGCAAATCCATAGGCATGAGCTATTTCTTTTAAATTTTATTTTATTCATTTAAATTTATTGGCTGCCTAACTCCAGTGGATTCTGGGTGGTGCAAAAACAGCAAGAAACATTAAATCAACAGATTGGTGGTCATATGCCTCACCAAATTTTTCTGTCAGATCAGTGGCAGAATGCTCCTGAATTGGGGAAAGATATTGGTTTCTCCTGTCGTGGTCAGACCATCCCTAGTGAGCCTCCAATTGCCTGGCACACATCCCTGCAACGAGGCTACACCTGTTAGATTGGTGCACCCCAGATGACTAATGGACCCAGCTTGTTCTGGGAAACCTGCTACATGCTCTCATCAAAGCCTTGGTGTTGCACGAAATGGGAGAGGGGCCTTAGCCTTGGATCAGATTGCACTTGATTGGTCTCTCTGTGCACATGATTCCCAACAATCTCCATGATATACAGAGGAGCTGAGGGCGCTAAAGAAGGCTAAGAGATGTCTGCAGTGCCACTGTCAAATGATGGGATGTGAATTCAATTGAACATGAACTAGAACTACTATCAGAGCCTATCTTATGGTGGTAAGGGCAGCAAAACATGTTTATTTCTATGCATTAATAAATCCACCGAGATTCCCCCAGCAACCCTATTTAGGTGACTCAGTCCCTCTTCTTAAAACCTGAAGTGATGAAGCACCCACAACATCTAAAGGCAAGCTGTTTCACTGCTTATTTGTCCTCACTATTAGGAAGTTTCTCCTTAATTCCAGGTTGCTTCTCTCCTTGGTTAGTTTCCATCCATTGTTTCTTGTCTTGCCTTCTGGTGCTTTGGAGCAGATTAAATTGCTCATATTCACTCTAGTGGAGCTTTATGGCAATGCCCATGGAGATTACAGGGGTGGAGTTTTGCAAGATTATCTGGGGAGTTTGATTGCATTGCACCTGAAGATGTGGGCAGGGTTTCTTGCAGCTGCTAGCTCAGTCACCTCTGTAGACCTATGTCCCTTCTAACTGGTTAAAGCTGCCCAGGAGGGAACAGATGATTGGGTCTGGGCAATGATCAATACTCCTTAAGGGAAGGGGTGGTTCCTCTTAAGGAGGCAGTCGTGTGCCCTCTCCTGAAGAAACCATTACTTGACCCAGTAAGTCTGGACAGCTTTCATCCAGTCTCCAACCTCTCCTTTTTAGGGAAAGTTGTGAAGAAGGTGATCACATGGCAGCTGCAAAGGACCCAGAATGCTAGGCAGATTATCTGGACCCTTTTCAGCCAGGTTTCAGACTGGGTTATGGGAGTGAGACGGCCCTGATTGTGCTCTTAGATGACTTCTGCTGAAAGTGGAATGGGAGTAGTGTGACCATCCTCACTGTTCTTGAGCTCTCAGTTACCTTCAATACTGTTGATGATATTATCCTTCTAGGCTAGTTTCAGGAGTTGGGGATGGGTGGTCCTGTGTTGTGCTGGTTCTCCTTCCTCAGACTTGGTTCCACTCAGTATGGAATGGGAGGGAAAAGATCTAGCCCACAACGCCTATTTTGTGAGACACTTCTCTATTTAACACCTACGTGATGCTGCTAGTGAGATGAATGATAGTATGGGTGAAGCGTCACAAATATGCCAATAATACCCAACTTTATATCTCCACCCTGGTCTGCCTGAACAATGGCATGGGTGTCCTGTCTTCATGCCTAGAGGCTGTAAGGGTCTGAATGGTGCAATGGATTTCATCTTAACCCAAGCAAAATAGAGTGGCTTTGGGTATTTGGCTGTTATAGCAACAAGTTTTTTTCACACTAGACATGGATGGGGTCGCATTGCCCCAGATAGATTTGATATGCAATCTGGCTTTGTTAGAAGAGCAGGTGCCAGCTATGGCTAGGAGGCCTTTGCACACTTTAGGATGGTGTGCCAGTTTCATCCATACTTGAATTGGGAAGCTTTGTTTGTTCCTGGACTGGACCCTTGTGTCCTTTTGTCTAGACTACTACAGTGTGTAAATGGGACCGCCCTATAGGAATATTCAGAAGCTTCAACTGATACAGAATGCAGCTGCATAGATAGAGTAAAAGGTGTCGGATATCTGACATAAGTAACAGCACTATTTCATGAGCTGCACTAGTTGCCACGGTGTTTCTGAATGCAATTCAAAGTGCTGATTATCGCCTTTAAATTTCTTCAGGGCTTGGGGCAGGATTGTCTTAGAGACCATTTTCCACCAGTCATATCTATCTGTCCAATTCAGTCAGTCAGGTTGGGCACATTGCAAGTGCATCAGCCAAGGAATGTCAGAGGGTGGGAACCAGGAGACTTGCCTTCTATACTGTTACCTCTGACCCCTGGAATATCCTTCCTGCCAGATATCAGGATGACCCGACCTTGTTGGCCTTTTGCAAGGCTGTGAAGACTTATGTCCCCAGGCCTGGGGCCCCAAGTATGTTAAGGGTCCTTTTCCTGGTTGTATTAACATCTATAGTAGCAGTTTTACTTGGGGCCATATATATATTGTACATTATTTTTTATGTTTTATGATGTACACTATCTAAAATCAATTCAAATAAAATCAATCAATAAAATGGTCTGGTAAGAAAAACTATAAAACAAAACAGGTTTGAGACAAAAGCCAGGTTTTCAAGGTATTCTGGAACCCCACAAGAAAAAATGTCATCCTTACTGGGGGGGGGGGGGAGTGCTGTCCCAGAGGATAGGAGCTGCAATAGAAAAGCATGCTTCCTAAGTCCCACAAGGTGGCAGTATTTAATGGAGGAGACCCAGACTACCCCATCTCTGCTGGAACACACTGGGCTGGCAGAAACAATTGGAGATAGCCTTGCCCTATGTTATACAATCCACTTTAAAAGATGGAAGTAGAGAAGCAAGCAGCATATTCCAGAACACAATCTTCCAGAATGATGCTCTCAATAATTCCTTTTACAGAAAGTGAGAGGTTTTCTGACATAACTCTGAAGATTTATTAGAAATAGCAGAATGATTTGGTGTAACTCCAGAACTCAGTATGTTTTCCTGCAGAAGAATCAGCGGACTGCACTATCATTGTGTCATGGAAATCAATGTCCTTGAAAATAGGCAAGTAGACAACATGGGGGAAACATTAAAGTCAGCTAGGGTCTATAACTTTATTATGCTAGTCATGTAGAAGGACTTGATGTCTGGCAACTCCCACAGCTAAAGAACAATATAGTCAAGATTAGTTGGATTATAATTGCAATTAAAGGGAATGAAGTTGTGAAATGAAATAGCTATTGCCTATATACATGCTAGCATAAAGTTCAAAACCCCATACTAGGTGTTACCAATCTTATTAATCTTTCCTTTCTGAAGAAAAGGTCTTCAATTCTGGCTATAGCAGGGGTTCTCAACCTTGGCAACTTTAAGACTTGTGGACTTCAACTCCCAGAATTCCTCAGCCAGCTTTGCTGGCTGAGGAATTCTGGGAGTTGAAGTCCACAAGTCTTAAAGTTGCCAAGGTTGAGAACCCCTGGGCTATATAGCCTTCAGCATTAATTCAGTGTAGTGAAGTAAGGCATAATGGTTCAGGGCAAGGGAAGAAAACATGACCTTAACTGTCTAGTCAGCGATGCAGTAAGTCTTAAAACTCTTAAACATATTATGGCAAGTAAATATCACAAATTAGTACTGTTGTGTTTAAATTTAAAGGGCTGGGCTCAGCGTATATTTATATATTGTACATATCAGCACTTGTACCATACTTTTCATGATTCTATAAAATCATTTTAATCTCCCATCTTTTCAAATTTTCAGAGTATCTTTTCAGGCTTGAAGAATGTGAATGTTTCCATTTTTATATCATAATTTTTCTAATAAATTTATGATCAATTTTGTGGATATTACCATTCTATATTTTTTCTTTACAGCAACCTCAAACCTAGACTTTAGATGGTTTATGACTGTGGAAGAATGAATGAACTCGCCACCTGGAGTGAGAAGGCATTTTTCTCCCTTCTAGGATTCAGTTTTGGTACTGCGGGAAATAGGAGGGTTAAAACAGCCCCAACCTCTGCTTAACAGGTGAGTTTATTTTATAAAAAGGTAACTGAAAGAAAGCATGTGGGTGGATATATCAAGAAAGGAGTCAAGCCATGAAGAGAGCAGAGACTTGGGAATGAGAAACCTGCACCTCAAAGATAAGCAACTCAGAGTAGTTTTCAAATAGGAAGAGAGTTGGAGTTGCAGTACTGTTTGTTGAGAGGCAGAGCTGAGACACAAAGGAGGAAAAGAGCCCAATTAGAGTCTATAGCTAAGTCCACCATGTGCAGCAGCTCTAAAGCTCCAGAAACAGAATGCTGTAATTTCTTCCGGCTTGGGGAGAGAAACCCCATTCACAAGTCTATAGTGAAAAGTTTTTTCACATGCAAATGCATTGAGACTGGCTACTGGAAAAGAACATCTGGAGGAAAAGGAAAGATTTAAAAAGCTAAGAAATATTTAATATAAGAAAACAGTGCTACAAACATAGAAATAGGAATAGAGAAATAGAATGTTGGAAGAAAAGTCTTCACCGAGGTTCAGTCCAAGCCGGGGATAAACAACATGGCGACTGCTTTAGAAAGAAGGTTGCAGTTTATTGAAGAGGAGAGCCAGATAGAAAGATGGCTCTGGCAGAAAAAAGAGAATGAGCACATATAGGGAATGGGTTTTTATACCCTATAGAGCCTTTTGTTTGGAGTTGTTCCTGTGGCATGAACTTTGACCTGCGTCTGAGTGTGCCCTTTAGTATCTCTGTGTTAATCCTATTATATCCTGTCTTAGAGTTTGGGTGGGATATGTAGATTTTACGTGTCTTTGTCTTCTTGATCGTCTAGCTGTGGCCTCCATCTGCATTTCTACAGAGCTGGTTTCTGCTTGGAGGAGGGAGACCTGGGGTTATTAAGAAAAACTGGCATGCTTTTCTGCCTCTTCAAGATCCTTTGAGGAGATATATTTTCCTGCCCTTTTAATATTTCCTTCTCTGGGGGGCTGACTTCCCACAAGAACATAGAGATAGAAATGTATAGACTGAATAAAAATAGAAATAGTTGTAAATTCATAATAGGAAGACAGTAAAATAAGATACGAATTTAATTTTGTACAATAAAACAATTTTGGGTGGGGGAAGGAACAGTGTCACTGTTCTGCATTATTTTAAAACCCTAATAGTGATACGATAAAATGTACAGGCAACTGACTGATATTTATCACCGTTCCCCCATTCATCAGGAGTGCTCAAAGGTTTTGTTCAGTGGTTCCCAGATCACATCTGCCAGCTCCTTCAGAACCCTGAGATGTTAACCATCTGGTCCTGGAGATTTAAATTTGTCTAGAGCGGATAGGTGCTCTCTTACTAATTTTTTTTTTTTTTTGCCTCTTTTGACCTGCATTCCTCTTCTATCTCCCACGGTGCTGCTTTTGATAGGTTGGACTATTTTTTTCATTTTGTAAATTGTGACAGATGCAAAGAAGGAATTAAGCAGTTCTGCTTTCTCCCTGCTGCCTGCCACCATCTGATCATCTTCTCACATTAGTGAACCAATCTTTTCGTTGACTTTCTTCTTATTCTTTACATACTAAAAGATTTTTTTTGTTATTTTTGGCATTTGTTGCAATTCTGAGTTTTAGCTTTCCTGACATCATCTTCTATTTTTTTATATTTGTTCATTTTGTCCTTCAGTTTCTCAGGCAATTCTTTGTGCAGCCATGCTGGTTTCATCGTGTGTCTTTTTTTCCCCTTTATGGTATTGTGTTTGATTGGTCTTTTATAATTTCATGTTTCAGGGTCTCCCAAACATCCTGAATTGTTTTTCCCTTTAGGATCTCCATCCAAAGAATCCTTCCTAATCTCTCTCTTAGTTTGTTGAAGTCACCTTTCTTGAATTCTAAAAGAATAGTTTGACTTTGTTAAATTACCCGTGCCTACATTATGTTGAATGCTAATATGACATAGTCACTCTTCCCCCAAAGTTTCTACAACTTCTACCCCTTCAATCATTATATCCCTATTAGTAAGAATGAAGTCCAGCATAACTGTTCTTCTATTTCTTTATCTTTTAGCTGACAAAATTATCAACTAGACATGTCAGGATCCTATTTTATCTCCCAGTTGGTACAAAGTTTATCTCCCAGTTGATATTGCTGCTACCCTTTACCTTCTCAAGTACCTTCCCCCCAAAAGTGTGAAGATGGGGCAGTGAAGATGGCCACTTCAAGAGTCAAGCCTCCCTCTTGTGGACAGGGCATACTGCCATTTCATTCAAGGATAATGATTCCCTTTTCTCAAAGAATTCACCACTTCCCCAATCAAATCTATATCCCCTTCTTGGCAACTTGATTAGGCTAAAACACACAAAAATCCAGTTCACATACAATATTGCCCACTTCATCAGAATCCACAAACTCAAAGAAATCTCTCATTGGAAGATATCTCCCTTAATTGGATTTTGACTAACCACCATCTAACTCTGATAATGATTTTTCTCTACAAAATATCTAGCAAAAAGGTCACTGAAGCTGGCCAATGATTCACTTTGTCACCATTCATCAACAGAATTATTTCTCCTTAAACAGTATTACTGGATGGCATTTTGCAGACATGAAAAGAACATAAAAATATGGAAGCTTGTCACGCTTACTGCCACAGTATATAGTCAAGTCTGAGTTTCAGCAGGACCTAACTTTTCTAGCTTTCCAGAAAGCTTTAAAAATCTGGTTCTTCCTTTAAGCATTGGATGGGGTGAGACTGGAGCTCATGGCTATAAATGTTGATGTACTGAATGTTTGTTTAAGAAGCTGAGATTTTATTTATTTTTGTTGGAGATTGATTTTATTATTTTTGTTTTTTATTACTACTTTTGTGAGCTGCCTAGGGCTATGGCCCTTAAGATGGGCAGCCAATTAAACCTTTAAAAAATAAAAGTAAATAATGATTTATATCCATGCTTATTATATTCATGTCTTCTTCTAGCATTGCTTTTGGTGTTTTTGTGTCATTTATCTCCTAGAGCAGTGGTTCTCAACCTATGGGTCGCGACCCCATTTGGGGTCGAACGACCGTTTCGCGGGGGTCGCCGGACACCGCGGTCCGCCATTTTGTTTTTGTTTTTTTTATTTTTTTTAAAAAAATTTTTCGGCGTACGCGCGCCGCGCATGCGTGGATCAGCTTGTTGCATGCACGCGCCGCGCATGCGTGGATCCGCCCCGTCGCGGTCCGCCATTTTGGGTTTTTTTAAAAAAATTTTTATTTTTTTTATTTTTTTTTGGCGTGCGCGCGCCGCGCATGCGCGGATCGGCCCGTCGCGTGCGTGCACCGCGCATGCGCGGATCCACCCATCGCGGTCCGCCATTTTGTTTTTGTTTTTTTTATTTTTGGGTTTTTTTGGTTTTTTTTCGGCGCGTGCGCCCCACGCAGGCGCGGATCAGCCCGGCGCGTGCTCGCACATGCCCAGGTCGGGGTCGCGGCGCACATGGGCGGGGCAAGTGGGGTCTCAACCTGAAAAAGGTTGAGAACCACTGTCCTAGAGCAAGTAAATAAATTAAGTATAGTACTTGTATTAATGAAAAGGAGAGATTGCTGGGAGTAAACTGTCTAGCACTTTTTTTCAACTTAATTTTCCAGGTGTCAAGAAGGTAAACAAATTGCTGTCAAATAGTTGGAAAATACTCCGAAAACTTACTGAAAACCAAAAGTTTCCGTAAATCGACTTCAACAGGCCATTACAATAGATCTCTCCCACTTGAGATTGGTGGTGCTGACAACCCTCATGGTCACAAGAAAGTGATCCCTTAGGGATTCCACTCGAAGCTGCTCCAATTGAATCAGCAATGAATGCCTGATCCAGGTAAGGGTCACAGCTAATTGAACTATTCACAATATTAGAAAAAAATATATCAGCATAAGAACTACACGCTACAATTTATCTGATAAGTTACTGAGCAACCTCTGAAATTCCACACATACCCATCTTCCTTCCTTTCACTAATCTGACTCACTAACTGGTGATCCTCGTAACCACTGTATTTAACTAATCATTCCAACAGTAGTATAACAAATGGCCACCACTTCCTTTTGTTCCTGGCAGAACCGTGTAAGGCATTTCAACCATTCCTTTCTCTGGCTTTTTCTTTGCAATGTAATGGGCGAAAGGTATATAAGCTCTGGTTCTACTTTTGCATGACTGTTCAGCAAAGTACAAAACTTTGCTGAGAGACCAGTATACTGTATTATTGATTGCATGAAAATAAATGTATGTTCCATCTTCAAAGTGATTTGGTTGCTTTGAGTGAATCAGGTTTTGGTCAGAATACCTGGGCAAAGAGCTACATCTTCAGAGATGTTTGAAATACAAATAGGGCGGAGGCCATTTGAATCTGGGCAGGAACCTCATTCCATTCTTCTATAGCGGGGGTCTCCAAACTTTTCAGTCTGAAGGCCACATTGGACATTTTGCAAACATTCAAGGGCCAGAGGGGGAAAAATAATTTTTATAAATGTGCCCAACTAAGCCAGATCACTCCCCCCCACACACACACAAGGTAAAGGAGGGGACCCTCCAGATGACCCTTCCTCATCCACCTGGCCTGAGCCAGTTCAAATGGGGCTTTCTTTGTGTGTGGGGAGAAACAATCCAAGGGAGTCCCTTAGATCAACCCCCCTCCCCACCAGCAAAGGAAGTGTCAGACCTGACCCAGCTTGGTATCTTAAGAAAGAAACATTCTTGGCTCCATTCAGTAGCGAAAAGGTTACTTTTACTAAAGCCAAGCAGTTATAGTAGCAAAGCCAAATCTAAAAGTCTGTGCACGAAGATTCCCTAGTTAACTTTCCCTTCTCCTTTCCACCCCGTTCTCTCTCCATTGTCCAGTCATATTCAAAGAAGATGTTTTGGTAACTGTCCCTGCAACAGTTGGATAGATGAAGAGGCACTGCATTCCATTTCCAGGTCCTCAGCCTTGGGACGGCTCAGAACAGCATGAAGATCACTTTCTGTTTCCCTGTGGCTTATGGCAGACTGGCATCTAGTGAAGCACAGGTGTAAGCAAAGGATGGCAGTTCTGACAGGAAGCAACCCTCCAGCTGGCTCAAAACCAGTGCCATTTTAAAAAGTAATGTGCTTCCCCTTCCTCGTCCACCAACCCTCCAGCTGGCTAGCAACCCCCTCCACTGGAGAAAATTGAGGGAATCCTACATTTCTTTCCAAACAGTGGTGAATACAATCTGCTTTCTCTCCCAGCGCTGTTTGGAAACACATGGCTGGAGGGCTGAAAGGAGCCTTCCAGAGGACCAGATGTAGCCCGCAGGCCATAGTTTGAAGACCCCTGTTCTATAGAGCAGGTGTGCTTCCACAATTCTGACAGCTGGCATAATTAATGGAACCTCGAGTGTGCCGACACTACCAGATCAAATTAGCTGGGCAGATACTATGGGAGATAGGCAATTCCTCAAGTAACTAGGGTCTAGGCATAATTATGTAATTTATTATCAGAAGCTAAGATAAATGTTGCAGGTATATTTTGAACCATAAGCCTTTGAACACAGTACAATTTTCTTCTGAGTAACTGTATTGTAATTTTTTTTGGGGGGGGTACGATCCTCAAGACTATCTCACGGGTCAAACACTTTAAGCAATAAAGACGCTTGGATATTTATTCAACCTCTACGGATGCCCAACTTGCAAACCACCCTAGGGAGCTCACAAATTCAAAAATATGTACATTTAAAAATTACAAATTTAAAATCAATCATAAAAACATTCTCATCAAAAGCAAATAACAGATTGGCAACTGAGGACACCAGCCAGCATACTATATTCATCCACAGCTTATGGCAACAGATAGGCCTTTAGTGTCTTACAAAAGCCAATAGGCCAGGTACCACAACAGAGAAGGCACACTTCCAGGGTTCACAACATTTCCTATGGGCTGCATATACTACCGGTAATAGCAAAGTAACATGCAGCTTCAGAAAAAAGTGCCAGGGATCTATTGTGTAGGCTTTCATTTTTAACCACATTTACCATTTACTCAGGATATTCTACCAAGAACAGATAAATAATGTGCCCAACAATTCTAGCAATAGTTAAGAACTATTTAAGGAATTAATTTTCTTACCTACCTAAGAAAACTGTGGAATAGACAGAACAGAAAAACCCAGTTCCATTTAAATATGCAAGTTCCACTTAGAAATGTTCTATGGATGAGAATAACATTTGTGAGAAGCCTTCCTCTACTATCTGCATATTTCCAGATCAAGCTTTTGCTTTTTCTCTCACTTCCCTGAGGCTGCTACAGCAGCTTAAGAAACAAAGAGTACCACCAAGAAAAGGTTGCATGAGAGTATTGTATAAATACGTCCCATAAAACATTGGTTTATATATGTATGGAAATTCTTATTTTGTTATATAAAAGTAATAGTCTAAGATCATGCAAATGCTTTATAGTTACTTGGGAATGAAAATCAGTAAGGTAAAATTTATTCAAAGGACTGAAAGTTCACCCACTGAGCAGAAATGATGGTCATTAGGAAGGCTAAACAACTACAAGATTAGAACTTGCAAGAGATGAAAATGATTTAGATTAAAGGGCTAACAAATACATTCTACAAACGGGGACCTGGCTTCACTAAAGAATACTTTTTCATAGATAACTTAAAAATTATTCTGACTATATATTCAACAGCTATTCCACTTCAAGAGAGCGCTGCCAAATCTATCCTGCAATTTCAGTGAAATAGGAAAACCGACAAATATGCACTAGATGTTCAGTCTAATGCATATAAACTGCAAGAAAGAAAAATAAGACCAGTTTTGGTACAATAAAGACAAGATAAAATTTATGCCAGAGATTTCTCAGTGCTAGTTTGTGACTTCATGGCTTGTATGCCAATAAGTACGTTATTCATGAGTCATATTTATTCACATTTGACTTCACAATGAGAAGAATGATAGTGAATACAATAAAAATGTAGGGGAGTTGGGATGGGAAAGATGCTATTATTAATCCATTGTCAGCCTAAACCATTTCAACCAGCAGCCAAGTTGTCCACCTGCCAGAGTAAATGATTAATTAAAATACTCTAAGAAACATAAAATGCATAAGATTACTCAATGCGTTGGGGTAATTTTCAAGAAGACAGGCTGAGCAACTATAGCGAGGTTTAGTTTTGTTATAGATTAGAATGACAAGATAAAATGGATCTTTGATATTATCATCTCTGATTCTTTTCATTATGGCTTTATTATTAAAGTTCAGAGGATTCATGAAGAATAAGTCAGAACTGGAGATGATTAGAATCCACCTATGAAAATCTATGTGAGGATGACTGAAAATAGCTTGGAATATTTTGAGTCTTTCTTTGCTAGTTAATACTATACCCTTTAGTTTCTGCCCACAAGAATTATCCTATGTGATTAGGAGACTATTGCTATAATATCATCCCCTATAAATTTTGGAACCGATATACAATTCCTGTGATATGTTTAGAGGACATTTAGAGAAGACACTGTACTGATCTGGAGGCCTCCAGTGATGTATTTTGAATAAGGTGTCTGTTTCCTATTTGCTCCACTTGGGCAAAATCAGTTTCAGCCAACTTTATTATTCCAGGCAATTGTTAAGAACCTTAAACTGGTCTGAATTCTTAGGACTGATTACTAATATTCCTTTCTTGGGGACAGTTAGGGTCCCCAAGCAGGGAGGGTAGAGGATGCCAAGAAAGAAGAACCTAGAGTTTCTTATTAAAGCTTTGAATTGAAAGAGGGCATTTGAAGTTAGTGTGTCATCCTAGAACTCTAGATTGCCCCATTCTGAAATTTATAATAACATGAAGAACAGTAAATTATTCTGTGTATTTGAACATTAAGGTTATTACTTCTAAGGTGAACAAAAACTTAAGTGCAAATGACATGTTCTTTTCTAGTGACAAGTGCCCCAAATATTTAAGATAGGGAGCACATTTGAAATTTTGAAAACTTATTTACTTTTAAGTAAAAAAAAAAATGAAAGTAGGGTGAGAAGCATATTGTTGCCCTTGAGTCACAACCTGGAAACCCAAGCCCTATACCATCTGCTAATATTCATTTTTCTACCAGAAATAATAGAAAGAAATGATATGGGGAAAAATAAGGCCAGAGTTATTACCAAAGTGCACACATCTTAAGAACATAAGACAAAAGCTGAGAAATAGTTTGCAGCAGGAATATACTGAGGGAAAGGTTTTAACCACAAATACAGACCAAAGTCACAGCAAGAACCAAAGACATGAATTAATGATTTCTTTTTACATGAGAAAATCCCAATAATTAATACGGTACTAGTAATTATTAATTAATAATAGTAATAGTAAATGGAAAGAGACACATATCTAGGACAGAACAAATAGCTCAAACCTGCAAAGATGAAGTTAGGAAAGCTAAGGCCAGTGGTGGGATTCAGCTGGTTTGCACCACTTTGGCAGAACTGGTAGCTAATTTTTTGTTGCCCAAGCCCAGAATGGACTTCTGGAAGTGGCATCCACAAAGAGAACCAGTTGTTCACATATTTAAATCCCACCACTGGCTAAGGCTCAGAATGAAGTAAGACTTTCAACAAATATCAAAAATAATAAAAGATTTTTCCACACATAAAAAACCAAGAAAAAAGTCAAGGAAACAATTGGTCCATTAATGAGAGAAGATGGCAATGAAGTAACTGGCAGTAGAGAGAAAGAAGAACTGCTTAATTCATTCTTTGCATCTGTCTTCACGCAAAAAGAAAATACAACCCAACTTATCAAAAACAGAAACCATTGTATCATATCTTTAAAAAAACCTGGAGCACCGGGGAACTACCTGAGGATTGGAAAAAAGCTGATGTGATTCCCATCTTCAAAAAAAAGGGGGAGGGAACAGACTCAGGAACTGCAGACCAATCAGCCTAACATCAATACCTGGGAATATATTGGAAAAGATCATCAAAAAACAGATCTGCGAACATCTAGAAACAAATAAAATTATAACTAAAAGCCAGCATGGGTTTGTTAAAAACAGATCATGCCAAGCCAATCTTATTTTATTCTTTGACAAAATGACTAAATTAGTAGTTCAGAGATATGCCATGGATGTAGTATACTAAGATTTCAGTAAGGCATTCGGCAAAGTAGACCACAACCTATTTCTTGGTAAGCTAGAAAAATGTAGAATAGACAGCACTACTACCAGATCGATTTGTAACTGGCTGACAAACCATACTCAACGAGTAGTTCTTAATGGTAGTACATCTGCAAGGAGGGAAGTAAACAGTGGGATACCACAAAGTTCTGTCTTAGGCACAGTACTCTTCGATATCTTCATATATGACTTAGATGAGGTTATAGAAGGAGAACTCATCAAATTTGCAGATGACACTAAGCTATCAGGAATAGCCAATACACCAGAAGATAAGCTCAAGATCCAGATGGATCTCGACAGACTTGAACACTGGGCCCTATCTAACAAAATGAAATTCAATGTAGAGAAAAGTAAGATTTTACACTTAGGGAAGAAAAACAAATTGTATGGGTACAGATTAGGTGAAACTTGGCTCAACTGCAATAACTGTGAGGGATCTTGGAGCCATAGTGGACAATCACTAAATATGAGCCAATAATGTAAGGTAGCAGCCAAAAAAGCCAATGACCACATTAATAGAGGGACAGAATCAAAAACACGTGAAGTATTTGTATCATTTTATAAAGTCTTAATAAAACCGCACTTGGAATACTGCATCCAGTTTCGGTCACCACAATGACCAAAGATGTTGAGATTCTGGAAAGAGTGCAGAGAAGGGTGACAAAGATGATTAGGGGACTGGAGACTAAAACATATGAAGAATGGTTGCAGGGATTGGGTATGTCTAGTCTAGTGAAAAGGAGTAGGGGAGACATGATAGCAGTGTTCAGTATTTGAAGGTCTGCCACAAAAAAGAGGGAGTCAATTTATTATTCAGAGCAGCAGAAGACAATACAAGAAACAATGGATGGAAACTAAAAAAGGAGAGACACAACCTAAAACTAAGAAAAAAATTTCCTAATGGTAAGAACAATTAACCAGTGGAATGGCTTGCCTTCCAAAGCTGTGGGTGCTCCATCACTTATGTCTTTTAAAAAGAGGCTGGATAGCCATATGTCTGAAATGGTATAGAGTCTTCTGCTCGAGCAGGGGGATGAACTACAAGATTTCCAAGTTCTCTTCCGACTCTGTTATTTATCTTCTATATTCTAAGTCAGGGGTGTCAAACTCAATTTCATTGAGGGCCGCATCAGCATTGCGGTTGCCCTCAAGGGGCCGGGTGGGTGTGGCCAGGGTGGGTGCGGCCTACTGGGTGGGCGTGGATGGAGTGGTGTGGCCTACTGGGTGGGCATGGTCAGTACTACATCATTCGCATCAAGGGTGCCTGTGGGGGCCTGGGCAGGAGTGGGACAGATCTGAGGGTCAAACGCCCAGCCTGGCCCTCAAGCACCCGTGGCACCAAGCCCAGCCCCACTTCCCCAAGGGGGCGCCCAGCTGCACTTACTTCCTCCTCAAGGCTGCTGCTGCTGTGCTTGCTCTCCTTAGCCAGATTGCTCATGAAGGGTATGAGGGCAAAGTCAGAGGGAAGCCCATTACTCTCCATGGGAGGAGACCTGGCTTTGTATCCAAAGTTTCCTTAGCAATAAGATGGGAGACTTCCAGGATAGGCCAGGAGAAGGGGGCAAGGGGATAGTGAAAGGGCAGGACTAAGGTAGGACTTCCCTCAGACCCTCCCTCTCCTTCTTTCCTTCATTCTTTCCTAAGTACAGAGTGGTGGGAAAATATTTGAGATGAGGGAAGGGAGAAAAAACAGGCAAGAAACGCAGCTGGGGAGGTGTCACCCTTCGTGAAGAATGAAGAAATGCACCATCACCTGGAAGTGGCCAGCACATGGCCCTCTCCTACTTCACATATCTGGCTTGGTGGGCTCTGGGGGAGGGGATGCCATGAGCAGCGTGAGAGTCAACGTTACCTGCGCAATGCCACCCAGCCCCCAGCCTGCCCGGTTTCAGCAGGCATGTGAATCTGAAAAGAAGAGTGATGTCGCCCAGCTCCCAGCCTGCCTGGTATCAGCAGGCAGTGGGGCATTCTCCTCATAGTGCCAGGAGGCTGAACCGGGCAGCGCAAATCCAAAAAGAAGCTTGAAGCTGTCCAGCTCTCAGCCTGCCCGGTTTCGGCAGGCAGCAGGGTGCTCTCCTTACAGCACCAAGAGCAGAACCGGGTGGCATGAATCTGATGAGAAGTGCAATGCTGCCTAGCACCCAGCCTGCCCAGTTTCAGCAGGCAGCAAGGTGCAAAGCTGATGAGCTTCGCACCACACAACTCAACCTCTCGGTGCTGTGAGGAGAGCGCCCCGCT
This sequence comes from Bothrops alternatus, assembly GCA_034064705.1. NCBI lineage: Eukaryota > Metazoa > Chordata > Lepidosauria > Squamata > Viperidae > Bothrops > Bothrops alternatus. The sequence goes on from JARGCV010000006.1 coordinate 23,001,705, forward strand.
GCCTGCCGAAACCCTTCCCCCCAGAGCCCATCAAGCCAGATATGTGAAGTAGGCGAGGGCCATTTGCTGGCCACTTCCAGGCAATGGTGCATTTCTTCATTCCTCACAAAGGGTGACACTTCCCCAGCAGTCACCGGGGGGGGGGCGATGCGGCAGGGGCCGGTTCCTCGCTGTTTCCAGATGGCCTTGTGGAGCTAAGACTGAATGCGTTTCAGCATAGATGGCCACCACAAAATTGTACATTGGCTCCCGGCTGGCCAGGGCCAAGGCAGCAGGGTCGTTCCCTCACTGTTTCCAGGATGGCTTCGCGGGCCACATGAAACCACTTCACAGGCCACATCTGGCCCCTGGGCCTTGTGTTTGACATGTCTGTTCTAAGTAATAATTATCCTTATTGCCTTTGTTGTTCCTGTGAAACAATTTTTTAGAAGAAAAAACAAAAAGTATGAATTCTTAATAGATAACTACTACTTAAGGTTTAATAAAATCCTAATGAACTATTTATTATGGCATTCATATACTAATTTGCTATGCCTATTTATTTGTTAAATTTATTTGCCGCCCATCTCACTGGGGGACTACTCTATTAAAAATGTTAAAAAATTCTCAGAAATATGAATATTCCTAGATCTAATTTCAGCCTCTCTAACTCATCTCTGAAAGTTAAATCTGAATAACACACACACACATATATGCATACTCAGTGAGTAGAGGTTGTTCTTGACATATAATCAGAATTGAGCCCCAAATTTCTGTTGCTAAGCAAGACAGTTAAGTGAGTTTTTTTCCCATTTTACAATCCTTCTTCCCATAGTTATTAAGTGAATCACTGCAGTTGTTAAGTCACTAACATAGTTGCTAATTAAATCTGGTTTCGCCATTGATTTTGCTTGTCAGAAGGTTGCAAAAGGAGATTACATGAACCTAGGACACTGCAACCGTCATCAATACATGCCAGTTGCCAAGTGTCTGAATTCTGATCACGTGATCATAAGAATGCTACAATTGTTAAGTGTGAAAAATGGTCATGTCGCTTTTTTTAGCACCATTATAACTTTGAATGGTCACTAAATGAATGGTTGTAAGTTAAGGAATATCTGTACACATGAACAATAAGACGGTAATATTGCTATTTTTTCTATTAACTATTTCATTCAGGAGCCCTTAATCGGGAAACCAAACTACTCAATGATTTTGTCAGAGTCTCTACTGGTCAGGATGCTTTCCCTCTACTTAAATAATACATTCTCACATCCCTTTTTTCAAATGTATAAAAGATTCTAGAGCAGAAAGCATATAATCTACACAGAACCTGAGATGGAACAGATTGATTTGATTTCCAGTTGAAAATGAAAGTGAAAATCACAAATATTATATAAAGTCATAAATAGTCATAAACATGCAAGATAGGTTGAACAGGTTAAGGCAGTGGTGGGATTCAGCCAGTTTGCACCAATTTGGCAGAATCGGTAGCTAATTTTTTGTTGCCCAGGCCCAGAATGGACTTCCAGAAGCAGCATCCAGACAGAGAACCAGTTGTTCGCATATTTAAATCCCACCTGGGTTAAGGGCTGGTGCTGAAACCAGGCAAAGCATATTAGTATTTCCTCAGGCAGACTTCAGCTTTATAGTGCGTAACTGATTATTCAATAGGGCACATAAAGACTTTATAATGGCCAGCCTGCATACTGAGTGAGCAATAAAAATAATTCAACAAGGAAGCCTCCAAATGTCTATGAGAAGGATACATGTTAAAACCAGGTTAACTTATAAGAGTGAATGAATGAATGTGAATAGAGTCAAATCATTTATAATACAGAATTATACACATATAAATATCAATCACATTATACTATAAAAAACAGCAATTTAATATGAAAGAGAGCATACTGTAATAGGTTGAGCAACCTAGCCATCTCATCTCAGAGCAAGATTTACTCATTCTAAAGCTTTACCTATGTTTGATGTTGAGGTGAAAATCTTAATGCGTTTTAGGATTGCACAAGGATCTAAACCAGCGGTTCTCAACCTGTGGGTCGCAACCCCATTTGGGGTCAAACGACCATTTCACGGGGGTCGCCAAACAACATAGTCTGCCATTTTTCCCCCTTTTCCTTAGCTGTGCTACTCCCTCTTATTCTATTGGCTTTTGAAAGCCAATAGAATAGACTGTCTTGAATAGAGTCTAATTCTATTGGCTTTCAAAAGCCAATAGGAATTGTCCAGGTTGTCTCTGCCCTGCTGAGCCTGCCAAAAGTCCCAGTCTGCAAACAGTGCTGCAAGTTGTCTGCAGCGAAGGCGAGCTGTCTGGAAGTTTCCACCCCTCCCTGCTGAGCAACTACTAAAAATGTAAGTAAAAGAGGGCCAGGGGTGGGAGGTGGGAGGCCGGCAGGCGCAGGGAGGGTTGCTGGCGTGCGTGGGGCCTGGCGGGTGCCTTACCTTCCTTGGGCTGGGCCAGCTGGTGGCCCAGCCAGTGGTCGCCCTGCGCCGTCGCTGCCCCTTGTCAGCTACGCCTCGGCTGGCGCAGGAGGCGGCACCAATGCATGCACGGCGCTCCCGGGCAGCGAAATAGTCCTCGACTTATGACCAGTTGGGGTCCTCGACTTACGACCGGTTGGGGGTCCTCAACTTACAACCGGTTGGGTAGTGCTCGACTTACGACCGGCTGTGGGTCGCGGCATTAAAAAGGTTGAGAACAACTGATCTAAACTTTTCATGATTACATGAACATTTTAATCTAGATATTGTGACTCTAGAAAGAGTACAGAGAAGAGCAACAAAGATGATCAGGGGACTGGAGGCTAAAACATATAAGGAACAGTTGCTGGAATTGGGAATGTCTAGTCTAATGAAGAGAAGGACGATGATAGCAGAGTTCCAATATCTCAGGGGCTGCCACAAAGGAGAGGGAGTCAAGCTATTTTCCAAAACACCTGAAGGCAGGACAAGAAGCAACGGGTGGAAACTAGCCAAAGAGAGAAGCAACCTAGAACTAAGGAGATACTTCCTGACAGTTAGAACAATTAATCAGTGGAACAACCTGCCTCCAGAAGCTACGAATGCTCCAACCCTGGAAGTTTTTAAGAAGAGATTGGACAGCCATTTGTCTGAAAGGGTATAGGCCAGTGGTGGCGAACCTATGACATGTGTGCCGGAGGCAGCACTCGGAGCCCTCTCTGTGGGCACACATGCCGTTGCCCCAGCCCTGCCTTCCCCCCATGGCTCCCTCTTCCCCAGCAGCCCCCTGGAGGAGAGTAGTCCCCAAGCGCGGCCCCCGCGGAGCAGCGAACCCAAGGACATGGCAGCCAGGCAGCGTAGAAAAGACTCTGCCCTCATGCCCCATCACGTACAGTTGATGCTGTGGAGCGCGGACAGATTGCCTGGGCAATCTGCAGTGGGCCTTGGAGGTGGTGAGTGGCCCTGCAGGTAGGCGGGGCGGGGCCAGTTTTTGGGCACTCAGTCTCTAAAAGGTTCACCATCACTGATATAGGCTTTCCTGCCTGAGCAAGGAGTTGAACTAGATGACCTCCAAGGTCCCTTCCAACTTTATTATTATTATTATTATTATTATTATTATTATTATTAGTAGTAGTAGTAGTAGTAGTAGTAGTAGTAGTAGTAGTAGTAGTAGTATTCTTGGTAACAATAAATAAAGAGGTTTGTCATTAACTTTTTATTTCCCAGTCTAATCTACAGTCCTGGGGACTTAGAACTATTTGCAAACATAGTACAACTGCTCCTACAAAGACAATATTAGTAAAATGACAAACCACTGGACAAAGTTAAATGTTTAACAATAAGTAGTACTGATAAATGTAACTTGTTTCTGCAGTCATACAGAAAACTACTTGGAAATTTTCTCCTCTACTTTCAGCTTTAGACTTGTTCCAACTACCCTGCATGAAAAAAACAGGAAATGGCCACTGTCCAACATTCCATACAATCCTTTGATTTTACTACACTGTGGTATCATTCCACCTCCTGTATTATAAATATAGGTAAAGTAAACATAGGTACACTACTTCCTTCCTTGAAATCAAGACACCTCTAAATATGTGTAGACCAATGTTTACCTTTCTATCTAATGCAAAAATACTTTTACACTCCTAGAGTATGTTTCACATCTCCTATTTTGAGAGAGACATGCTGAAAAAACCCTGGTAGATGCTTTGCTGTGCATTACTGAAAACTAAAAAGATCTAGAAGCATATAGAGAATCTAAATGTCAGAGTGTGTATTAAATGCTCTAAATGTTTATAACATGTAGTAAATGTGCAATTATTATTCTACCGTGTATGTTTATACATCACACAACTTACAAATCTGGAACATTTCCAGTACATTTTCAAATAAAAACCTTATTTTATAATGAAAGGACCAGGTTGGTATGGTAAATAAAAGGAATGGACTGCCATCGGGAAGACCTAGATTCTGATCTTCATTCAGTGGAAAAAACCCAGTCACATTCTCTCATCCCAAACTACCTCACAGGGGTATCGTATGGAAAAATTGGAGGAAAGAGCACTATGGATACCAACTTGACTCCTGAACAAAAAAAGATATAAATCTATTAACTAAATAAATCCACATGTTGGTCTTGAATGTGTACAGAATATATCAGTGATGGCGAACCTTTTAGAGACCGAGTGCCCCAAAACCAGCCCCACCCCTGCTCCGCCCACCCCGCCCCCACCCCGCCCACCAGCAGGGCCACTCACCGCCTCCACAGCCCGCCGCAAATCGCCCAGGTGGCCTAGTAGTGCCATGGCGGCCACGTCCTCTGCCCGCACCCCGCAGTATCAACTGTGTGACGGGGTGCAAGGGCAGTCTTGTCCCCGCTGCCCAGCTGCCATGTCCTTGGCTGCGCTGCTTCACGCAAGCCACGCTCAGGGGCGAGTCCTCCGGGGGGGCTGGTGAGGGGGGCACAGGGGAGGCGGGGCTGGGGTGATGGCTTGCATGCCCACAGAGAGGCTCTGAGTGCCCCCTCTTGCATGTGTGCCATAGCTTCGCTACCACTGGAATATATCATTAAAAATGTGAGGGTAGAAAAAAAAGCAAGAAAATATTGAGAAATCTGATTTTTCTACAATTTTCTTTTTCTGAAAATGAAAAAATAAGACAGTTCCTATAATTTTGTTTTAAATATTGTAATGCACAATGTGGCAAAGAAAACTGTTTTCATATTGCTAACCACCTTTATTCCAAAAATATTTTTATCAGAGGACTTGTACTGTATATACTTAATTTTTTTCTTTAAAGTATCAGTGACATTATAATGAATTTATAAACAAATATTACATATTGTAAGTTGCATAGTAAAACTCTCAAATGCAAAGATACATTTTTCCTCTAGGAGGCGCTGTTGTTTCCTTTGTTAAAGACCTTGTGATCTACGTAGCACAGAGAGAGCAACACATGGCCTGTAGCATGGATCATCAACATCTGAAGATGAGCCCCAAACTTAGTAGGAAATGACTTAATTTATCTTGTATGCTACACAGAATTGCTTTGAGTTGAACAGCCCATAAATTAATTGATTTATAAATAAATATATTTTGGTGGTGCAGTATGTGAGGATGAATTCAAAAATTAAGATGGCAATGGAAGCAGAAAGCCATGGACTCCTATTCCCACCCTTACCTGATATTTTTCAATCAATCAATGGGGAGGGGGGCTTAGTGAGAGCAAAGACTATGTATCAATCCCGATTAATCCCTTCACCTAATTAATCCCATCCAAAGTTTGGAGCAATCCCTACCAAAAGGTAATTATCGGTTATTTTTCAGATTTAAGGACATATGGATGGGAGTTTGTCTTTTAGTTTCCTGTGCTCATTCCCATCATGTAGCTTTCCCCTCTCCAAAATAGAAAAGGTCAAAAATATTCTGCTACAGGTAATCCTTGATTTACAACCATTTGTTTAATGACGGTTCAAAGTTACAACACCACTGAAAAGAGTGACTTATGACCACTTCTCACACTTAATGATTGTTGCAGCATCTATTCATTTCATTTATTGGATTTCTATGCCGCCCTATTCCAGAAACTCAGGGCGGCTCACAACATGGATAGAAATCTAACATTAAAATACAGTATAAAAACCCCTTAATTAAAAAACCAATCATTCAAGACATACATACAAACATACATGCACTGGCTGGGGCCAGATGTTAACTGCCCCAGGCCTGCCGGCAAAGATGTGTCTTAAGTAATTTGTGAAAGGCGGAGAGGGTGGGGGCAATACGGATCTCTGGGGGGAGTTGATTCCAGAGAGCCGGGGCTGCAACAGAGAAGGCTCTTCCCCTAGGCCCCGCCAGGCGACACTGTCTGGCTGACGGGACCCGGAGAAGGCCAACTCTGTGGGCCCTAACCGGTCGCTGGGTTTCATGGGGCAGCAGATGGTCACGTGATCAAACTTCAGGTGCTTGGCAATCGCCATGTCCAATGGAGCTTCTGACAAACAAAGTCAATGGGGGAAATCTAATTCATTTAATGATCACGTGATTCCCTTAACTCTAGTGAGTCACTGAACAACCATGGCACAAACATCATAAAATGGGGCATAATTCATTTAACTGTCTTATTTAGCAATGGAAATTTTAGGCTCAATTGTGGTCGTAAGTCGAGGACTACCTGTATATTCTTTCCAATCAAGTTGCCACATTTTACTACACAGAGAAGGAAGGGAATGGGGCATCACAGCCATGTATAAAATACTGATTCAATCCCTCATTTAGTACTCTTTGGAAACCCTCCCCCCCCAATAATACAGCAATTGGACAAAAACTTTCTCAACCAGATTGACTAGGGTGGGCTATTTAAGAGGGATTACTATCACAAGGACATTTATACCCTCTGAATATACCCACTCACAACAAGCTTAAAAAGCAGTTTCCTAACATGGCTTTTTTACTTAAACTTAAGTGCTACACAGGGAAATTTTTAAAGTTCTACCATGCAGAGAGTAATCAGTTCTTTTCCACTTTCTAAAATCAGCTCCTATGTAGAAAGAATCTTTTAGGCACAACAAAAATCTCTTTTGGAGGAGCCCACCACCTTTCAAATGAGAATCAGAAATCATGGAAGCCGCCATGATTACTGAACATGCTGAATCTATCAAACATTATGGATCACATAATTTTTCTGCATCCTCCAAGTTAGTATTGGTTTGCTACATCAGTCTATTTCTAATGCTCTTTGTTAACATTGTGTCCCAATATGTTTTAAGTAATTGAAACATTTATTGTAGCCATTAACAATGAAATATTCATTCAAATTATTCTGTACCAGTCTTTTATGTATTAAAGGAAATAATTTCCAATGTGGAAATACCATCATAATGAACAGCTTATTCAATATCACATAGGCTTGAATGTAAAATTTCTGTATTGGTGTATAGAAAGAATGGTACAACAAATAAAGTCTGATTTCAGAGCTTTTTCAAAATCTGGATGTAGTCATATTTTCCCAACATCACAACCTGGGTTGCTGCATTCTGTTGCCTATACAAAAGAACCAAACCTGAATAACTGATACTGTAAACAGCAGAGAAATACCATTCTATGTTTATAGTGCAAAATTAAACTATGCAAAACAAATATTACAAAGTGTTCAGAAATGAGAAAAGATAATTCAATTCCCATTTAATTCTTTTCATTATAAAGGCCTCTGAAAACGAGGTAATAATACTGGCATAACATTTCAAAAGAAAGGGACAAGCCAAGATAATCTGGAGAAAAAAAATATGAAGGTCTTTTCTCTAAATGTTAAAGCATAAGGAGTAACAATTTTCTTCCTTTAGCTGCTAGCTTTAATAGACATAAATTGCAATTCTTTACTAGAACTCCAGAACATGAAAATTTCCTAATTAAATAAGGAAACAACATTAAAGGCAATGGATTAGTTTTATACGGCACAAGATCAATTTTAATTTTCTCCTCTCCGCTAATCACCATGATAAAAAATAGTATTTTCAAAAGACCAATACTGGATTGCAGGAAGAAACAGAGTGAGTAGAATGGGGAAAAATCAGATTGAATTACTCATTTCCTAACAACAGAATTTCAAACGATTCTCTTGAAGATAAATGTGATATATATGTGCATGTTTGTGTGTGTGTGTACACACACGTACACACACACACACACAGGAAAATTGAAATATGCATTACTGTTGGCATGTTTCCCCAGAGATAATCTCAGTATTTTCCATTTGTTTGCATCCTGTAAAAACAATAATATGAGGGTGACAATAAAGGGGGCTTTTATACCTGCTGCATGTTTTACCAGGAAAAGGTCCACACAGACAGAAGTTACAGGTACAGCAGTACCAACCAGGTCAGTCAAGTGAAAGGGGGGAAGACAATGTGCATTTGTATCAGCCTTGTAGAGTTGAAGGAATTTTAACAACTTTTTAGCAGGGAGGAAAACAAACCCTTTCCTGGATGTCGAAGAAGTAATCCTAAGCAGAGACTGATGCCAGAAGCATTTCCTGCCTCCAATACGCGAATCAAGCCCAAGAATAGCATTCTTTTTATGCTGTTGCGCTCAAAGTGTCGTCTCCCCCGCTTCTCCACCCTCCCGTATTTTTCTTTTTTCTCCTGTTTCTGCACTGGGATCGTTAATGGTCTTGTGGTCGTTTGACACTACGGTAGTAGCACAGGCAACCTTAGCCACAAGTTCTTGTTGTGAACTGCCTGGCGGGTGTGCGTCACATACCAACCACCCTCTTCCCGGATTGTACAACACAGGAATTTCACACCCCACGAACTTTCACCAGGTGCCAACCGAGCGTCACGGCGGGTCAGGAAACCTCCCAGGCACAGAAAAAAGTCTGGGTCGAGGATCTCCCGCACCCAACCCACCGGGGGTCACGGGGTGGCTCCCGTCTGGCTGTCAGCCCCGCGGGGGCGTAGGAAATCCCACACCCAGCGCGATCTGAGTGGAAAAGAAAAACGTCGCTACTCCGATGGTGGCGACCCTCCCATGCAGCCAGCCACGCAAAGCAGGTTTTTCCGTTCACACGTTCGCTCGCAGCCCCCGGGAAAGGTGTGGTGGGTGGCTCCATTCCCACGGCCCCTTTCCCCGACCCTTTTGCCCCGTCCAGGAGCGGGAAGCGCCCTCGCCCCAAAATCAAGAGAAACGCGCCGCACTGCACCGCCTTTCCTCGCCCTCGCCTGCCTCACCTGCAAGACACGGAGATCTCCACCCGGGTGGCCGGCACGTTGGCGCTCACCGGGTTAAAATCCCCCACGGACGCCATATTCCCGTATCGCTCCAGCTTGGGCAGCTGCCCCAACAGTTTTTCCGGACCGAACATGTGGGGCCCAAGGCGGGGCGGGGCGAGGCGGAGGGGGAAGAGGTGGCGCTAACGGAATTTAGCGGGCAGGCACGGAGCGCGCGCGCTGCGGGGAGAGGTGGGGGGGCGGGGACGGAGGGACGGAGTGGCTAAGCGGCTCCGCTGCTGAGGCGCGCGGGCTACGAATGCCGAACGCGGGGACTGCCTGGAAGGGGCAGCGGGCGCGAGGATCGGAGTGGGTTTGTGACGTCACCGCCTTCGGGAGACGTGCGTGACGTTCCCCCCCTCCCCTGGGTATCCGGGCGGAGGTGGCGTGGGGGGGGCTCTCTCACTTGGCGCCTGGCATGTGGCGCGAAGCCGATTTGGCTCCCTTTTTCCCCTCAAGGAGGCGGCGAGAAGGTGGGGGGGGAGGGGGGGAATCTCCGGATGAAGGTGATGCCCCTTTCCCGTAAAGTTCAGGTGTATTTTATACTACGTGGCAGACGGGACTCAGCGGGGCACTTGACACTTAGGGAAAGTTTTTTTAAAAAAACAGTCCAAGAAACCGCGGCGAGTTAACGAACCTATCAACCCATCCCCACGTTGCAGCTTTCCTTAAGGCTATAGGACTAGATACTGAACATTCGCACGGAACACTCCCAGCCGGGTTAGCCAGCCTTTGTGAAGTCAACCCTGGTTGCACCGATTAACCCAAGCTTTCGGGTTGGCCATAGATTCCCCGAATTGGAAGCTATTTATCCGAGGCCGCCCCGACGAAAATCCGCCTTCTGACGCTCTCCCTTGCACGAGTTGTTCGGGAAACATCCGTGTCTTGTGGAGCGTGCAGCAGAAGGGAGGGAAATAAACTTGGCGTCTGAACCGTCGTCGCCACGGACACTAATAGATCTCTTCCAAAGCCCTCCTGCAAAGGAGCAATCAACCCTTCTCCAGATCAACGAAGTTGTGGGGAAAGTTACGCTAGGGGGAATTTGCGAAGGGGTCTTTTTCTCTTTCCAGGAAACGGAGGTGGCCTTCTCGGGTGACGCTCGCAAGAGGTCGATCCTGAAAAAGGAGGAACGATCGTTACTTCCACGCCTAATGTGGATGAGTCAGCTTCGTCTTACTAAATGATCGTAAAGTATATAAATAGTCCATGAAATGTTATAAGTATAAATACACAGTCGTCAACAGGATTCTTGGTTTTCTTTTTTTAGGATCGCCATTTAACTCGGTTTCTTAATTAAAAAAAAGGGGGGGTGGAATTGTGTTCAAAGCATTAAAGAGAAGAACCTCATATTCTTAACCATGGATGGCAGGGCAACTTGGTTGACTGAAGCACAGTCCCACCCAAAAAACTCCCAAGTGCTGCCTGAGATGGCCAAACAAGAGTGTGTTGTAGTTTGTTCACTGATTAACACAAATTCTTTTATTTCTTCCCAAGGAGGGAAAGTGCTGTATGATTTCTCAAAGGCATTGAAACAGAGTAACCAACATGCTGTACTTAAACAGCTGATTCACCTTTACAGGACTTGGAAAACCCTTCCCAGAATGCTATTAAGTGCTCCTGGGTTCACAAGGGTGACATTTCTTTCTGAAACAAACTAAATCTCTTCAGTCCTCAAACACCAAAGGGGTCAAACTTCAGATAGTCTCAAATAATGCCCCATGGTTTGGGAAGGGCCAGACTGCAGAGATCATAAATAGTAGTACTAACTTTTAAAGACTACAATTTAGCGTAACTTTGGCTTTTGTAGACTACAATTTAATTCATCAGAGACATTGAGTGTTAGAGAGTAGTGGAAAATATAAAAGCAATCATGGAAAAAGGCATCTATAGATACTTAGCATTTATTTATAAAACACACACGAAGACATTTTGCATTATTGAATTTACTCGATATGCTGTGATAAAAAAACCTTGGAAATTTTTTATCTGAGAAATGGTTTCCTAACAAATTTCAGTCTAGCTATTTCTCAAACAAATTACCCTTTATAGCCTTTGCAATCTGTAAATCAGTGATGAATTTCTAGATGATTCAGTACTTTCATACTGATTTTTGAATATTGATGGCAGAAAGCCGTCTATTTCTTTTTTAGATTGGGTTGTGATGGCAGCACACATCCCATTAGCAAATGAACAAGTTTATGAATATCTCATAATATCACTGACATTTAATCTTTTAAAGCATTGTAGAAATAGGGATTGGAGAAGCTAATGCTGCTGTGCATTACTTCTTAGAAATAATTATCCTGGGCTCAATATAGTATACTTCCCAGGACTGTGCCTATGATTGCTCTTTTGGTTCTCATCAGTATGGGTGAAGCATGTCCTCATTCTTGTTGGAGTACATATTTGAGTGTGGATCTTTAGATAGACAAAATAGCATTATCCTTATACAAAAATGAGATAGGTAGGTAGGAAGGTCAGTAGGTAGGTAGGTAGGTAGGTAGGTAGGTAGATGATAGATAGATAGATAGATAGATAGATAGATAGATAGATAGATAGATAGATAGATAGATAGATAGATAGATAGATAGATAGATAGATAGATAGATAGATAGATAGATAGCCTTTATTGTCAATTTTTACTGTGGGCACAATGGCACACATTAAAAATGAAATTTAGTTGCTTGTTCTCAAAGTGTACACATACATAGCACACATTTAAACATACTATATACAACATATGTATAGACCTACACCCTTACGTATAAGTAACATAAATATTAATCACTGTCCATCTTGAGTTCATAAGGTTAATACTGTTAACACTGTATGGAACAATGCTGTGACTGAATCTGGATGTTCTGCTTCAGCTACCACAAAGCCTCTTCCCAGAAGGTAACAAGGAATAACAGGTCGTGAAGATGATGTGTGTAGTGTCCCAGACAATCTTGCAGACCCTGCTCAAGCAATGCTTATATGCTGTATCCTGGATGGAAGAGAGGGAACTGCCAATAATCTTTTCAGCCACTCTCACCACTCTCTGCACTGCCTTCCTGTCTGAAGCAGTGATGCTTTCAAACCAGACTGTGATGCTGTATGACAGAATGCTCTCGGTAGTCTCTCTGTAGAAAGTGGTCAGGACAGGGGAAGGAAGATGTGCTTTTCTCATGCGACGCACAAAATGCAGGCGCTGCTGTGCCCGCTTCACCAGTGTCTCGCTGTTGAGTGACCAAGCCAGCCTACTTGTTAACTGCACACCCAGGAATTTGATGCTGGTAACCATCTCCACAGGTGAATCATTAATGCACAGTGGAATGTGGTTGTGCCTGCCTTTTCTGAAATTGACAATGATCTTTTGGTTTTTCCAATGTTTAAAACTAGGCTGTTTTCCTTACACTAGTTCACCAAACCCTCAACCCTCATTGTCATCTTGAATAAGGCCCACTACTGTTGTATCATCCACAAACTTCACAATATGGTTGGTGGCAAACCTAGCCCAACAGTCATGGGTCAACAGGGTGAACAGCAGTGGACTTAGAACGCAGCCCTGAGGAGAACCTGTGCTCAAGAAAATGGTGTTAGGAATATTTGTTTCAGCTTGCACATACTGGGGCCTGTTAGTAAGAAAATCAAGAATCCAGTTGCACAAAGGAGTGTTTAAGCCTAAAAGGCCCAGTTTGTCTACTGGATGCTAAAGAATGATTGTATTAAATGCTGAACTGAAGTTGACAAACAACAAACGCACATGAGTATTTCTTTCCTCTAAGTTAGGGGTCCCCAACCCCCGGTCTGTGGACCAGTAACAGGCCTTGGCCAGAAGAGTGGCAGGACAGAAGCTGTCTTGCTCAGTGCAAAGGTTCTTCAATGGCTGCGCTTACTTACTTACTTTACTTACTTTATTTCGACTTATATGCCGCCCTTCTCCCCAGACTCAGGGCGGCTTGCAACTGGCTTGCAACATCTGAGCTCCACATCCTTCTCTTCCTCCTGCTTCTTGCAACATCTGAGCTCTGCCTCTTCCTCTTCCTGTTTCCTCTTCCTCCTGCTACTTTTTCTTCCTCCTCTTCTTACTTTCCTCCTCTTCCCACTCCCGGCACCCCAGCTGGGCTTGTGCTCCCTTTGTGCAAGTTTGCAAGAGAAGCGTGCGCCAGCCAGCTTGCAACCGGGGTTTTCCCCAAAACCTTGTTGGAGGGGGATTCCACCCCCTAAGGTATGTGTTTGTGAGGGTGCTTTCTCAGGGTGCAAATAGAGACAGGGAGAAGCTACCTTTCACTTTAAGCACTGCGTCTTCAAGGGAATCTCATTTGCTCCTTTTCTAAGACAGCTGAGTTTTTGCTTTTGTTTGATGCTGCTCCAGGTTCCTCATGTTTTGGCAATTTCCTGCCTGCTTTAATTTTGTGTGTGTGTGTGTGTTCATGCTTCTTCGTGTAGCTCAAATTTGCAAGCCAAGAGCGCTCCTATCAGGCTTGCAATGGTGTAGGGGAGAAGCTACATTTCCCTTTAAGCATTCCTTCTCTCTCTCTCTCTCTCTCTCTCTCTCTCTCTCTCTCTCTCTCTCTCTCTCTCCCCCTCCCTCCCTCCCTCCCTCTCTTTCTCACACACACACAATGGTTTTCTCAGACTTCCTGGGTCTTTGGTTTGTTTTGCTGGAAGGCTGAGTTTAGGATTGTCTCTTTTCCTTCCCACTTTCTTAGAAGCAGAAAGTCACTGGTCTAATCTAATACAATGTAATAATAACAGAAATAAAGTGCATTATTTATTTGTTTGTTTATTTAGAAAATTTAGAATACAATGCACTTAAATCATCTTGAAATCTCCCCCCCTCCCCCCCCCGGTCCATGGAAAAATTGTCTTCCATGAAACCAGTCCCTGGTGCCAAAAAGGTTGGGGACCTCTGCTCTAAGTGCTCCAAGCTCAGATGGAGAACAGAAGAAATAGAGCGATTTGGTCGGTAAGCAAACTGAAGCGGGTCAAATGCTTTTATACATAACTCAAGAAGCTGAACATACCTAACACTCCATCCTATTCTCCCCATTACAACAACCGCCGTGTGAGATGGGATGGGCTAAGAGAGATCAACTGGCATAGAGTTACCCAGCTAGTTTTCATGTCTAAGGCAGGACTAAAACTCACTACGTCGTGGATTAATATACTTCCCCTTTCAGCTTTTCAAAAGGGATTTAATGCGGCCATAAAATGTAGGTTTTTGTGGAAGAGAGAGATGGAAGAAAAAAAGTGCAAGGAGGAACAGAATAAGGAATAAGAATAAGGAGTCTATGGACTGTCTGGAACCTTGAATGGAGACCTTCCACGTTGCAAAGTTTTTATTGTAGATCCTACCAATTATCCTTAAAACCCAGGCCATATTACTTGATGAATTCTAAACTCTTCTGTACAGATTTTGGGTCCACATTAGCCTCCAGTACTACAAAGAATCTGCAACTGACAACATTTCAGAGTTGCTGCATTCTAATGAGATACCTATGTCTCCTTTCCCTGCTTACATCAATAGTATGCCCTCCTGGTCCATTTATCTTTCATCTCTATGTTTTCCTTCAAGCCATCACTATATTTGATTGGCTTCCTTTAGCAACTATTTGTGGCATTCTTCTGTCTTTCACACCATGAGGTTCTTCAGTTCATTTACTACTGGTAGCTGTTTCTTGCTTCAGGTACTTAACTCCACATGTTATCCAACCACCTCATTTCCCATTATGTTTCCTTTTTCATTGATACTGTCTGCTCCTTCATTGTTGTCTTTGGGCTTCCTTTCTCTGTTTCCCACCATTCCTTTTCTGTCCTATACAACATTACAATACAATACAGTACACTATTTCCAACCAGACAGAAACCAAACTGCAAACTGTTAATTCCTTCACTTAAAACCAAGCTACCACATAAAATCACCCCTTTAGCAACATGGGGTGCAATCAGCTGGACCTCTTTTGCTTTTAAAACTGAGTCAACAGTCATTAAAGTTATATTCCAAAGGAAACACCATTATTTTTTGAGGCTTGTAACCCTAGTGCTTTCTGTCTAGTATTTCATTTCACAAGAAGACCCTGCAAAATTGTAAAACAAAATAGCCAAAAAGATTTCTTGGGTAGCTAATTAGAATAAGCAAATCCCTGCATGCCCTGGACTATAAAAATCTCATAAAACCATTATATAAAACAGCATAATAGGGAATTCTAGAACTCTCTTAACATGCATAGAAGCCCCAAACTGGAACTGCACTAGTTGGTAGAACTGCTACCAGGATTCAGGGCTTAGTTATAGCACAGTATAATCTTTTTCTTTCTGTTTACAGACACAAATGCAGTCAACAATTGAAATAGTTTTAAGGCAAACGTTAAAATAGAAAATATTCAGTGGGCCAGATCAGTACATTCTCCAAAGTCCACTCAAATCACAGCATCTCCAGCTGCCATTTCAAATGCATTTCAAAGCTACCTCTTCTCCAGCTCTTTCCTATAATTACAACTATTGCATTTGATTGCTGCATGTTTCTTGGATTTGGCAAGCCTAACAGGGTTGGAACTGCTCCCAATAATTTATGGGTTTCAGTTGCAGGAGACAGTTGTTCTCTCTAATCATTAATAATGGGAATTTGTCTCCAAAGATTTAATTTAAAAATGCTGAAATAAGATCAGTTCTAATGTTTGATCCATACCATTTGTTAATATTGCATGCAGAAATAAAGTTAGTTTCAACTATATTAAATCCAAAAAGTCTAAATCATTGCTTCCAGAAATGTTTATCATTACGTATTTCAGATATCAGTTACTATTTAAATAATAGTACATGTATTCATAGCCATCAGAATGTTTAATTCTTTAGTTTTAGCTTCTTGTAACAATAGAAAAGAAATTGAAAATGCTGCAATTGTTTTATTGTTTAGATGCTTTTTTCCCCCTTTTGAACCTTTATTAATACATGACCCCCATTTAATGATGGGTATTTTAAATACAAGTGAGGAAAAACTGAGTCAATATAATTTCATGAATATTTGAATAAAATGTAGGTATTGAGCATTAAGCCTTATGACTTGTTATTATGCTTTGAATATATATTTTATTATGTATATATATTATAAAATTTCAGTAATAGACCTGTAAATGTAATCAGTTTGTGAGAAAAATATAAATCTAAATTTGAACTAAAGCAACAGAGAGCACAGAACATAATTCACCACTTATTTAAAAAGGTTTCAATAATTATTAGGCACGTTATTGTTCATAAGCATTTTTCCTACTCATAGAAATGCAAACATCTGGTGGCATTTTAGTTTTATCCCATAAAAAAGATATCTCACTTAGATTAATAGAACAATTAATGATAGGAAAAGAAAATTTAAAATTAAACCATTAATTAAGCCAGCTGCCAAATGTGCTAGATTAAGGTTTCATATTCCAGAAGGAAGAAGTACATTATAAAATAAACCCCTATTCCCACTGTATATGGAGTTAATCAAATTTTTATATAACTTCACTTAGTATTCTAGTTAGGGTGATCTTTTGGGGGGGGGGTTCGTTTACATATCCATTTAAAATGTGAATAAAAACTTCATGTCCGAAGTATATGCTTTTCCTACCCTGAGGGCATTCTTGTACAGTAAAAATGCCAGATATAAAGATATACCAGAGAAGGATTAATAACAGGTAGCCAAAAATCAGATCTGATAGCAATTTTTCAAATTAGCAAATTTTATTAAAAGCTAGTGTGAATTACTGCTCAGTTCACCAAATGAAAGGAATCACTAAACCAGTGGTTCTCAACCTTTTTCAGGTTGAGACCCCACTTGCGCCGCCCATGCGCGGCGCGACCCCGACCCGCACGCGCACGCGCGACAGGCCGATCTGCGCATGTGCAGTGCGTGTGCAACAAATAAAACAAAAACAAATTGGCAGACCGCGACGGGCCGATCCATGCATGCGCAGCGCGCGACGGCCCGAACCGTGCATGCACGGCGCACGCTCGTGACAAAAAAAAACAAAATGGCGGACTGCGGTGTCCGGCGACCCCCGCGAAACGGTCGTTCGACCCCAAATGGGGTCGCGACCCATAGATTGAGAACCGCTGCACTAAACTAATGTAGGATTTAAGCTGGAATGAGATGCAGGAAGAGAAGCAAGATTTTGTGCAAATGCAGGATGCATGAGTGATTTACTTGTAACATTTGTGATGCTGAATATCATATGTGTGTTAAAGTATAGGTAATCCTTGTTTAGTGACTTCCTTGCTTAGCAACCATTTGCCATTACATTACATGAAAGAGTAACTTTGTGGCCAATCCTCACATATATGATCTTCATAGGTTGGAATAGGACAACTCAGTGTGGCCAGCTCAGTGTGGTCAGCTTCCTACCACTGAGATGCCTTTGCCAACTCACTGCCACCAAGTTCTCAGAGGACAACTCAACACAGCCAATTCACTGTGAGAAGCTGAATGGAGAGCCATGCAGGTGGGAGGGCAGAGCACAGAGAAATGGCAGCAGCGAGGGGCTTCCCACTGGAGGAAGAGCCGGGTGAGCAGAGCACAGAGAGGCAGTAGCTGGCGGCTTCCCATTTTCACACTCACCACTGCTGCCACCATGCCAAGTTCTTAGCCATTCCGAATTCAGGCTGTTCAGTTGCAGTGTTCGGGCCATACAGCGACAGTGGTAGGCAGAGTGGGAGGATGGGAAGTGGTGTCTGAGCATGCCCTATGTTCACACTCACTGCCATCGCCACTGTTGTGCTGACCTCCAAGGTGAGGTGGGGAGCTGGAAGGTGGCAATAGCCAGGCACATCCCATTTTTACACCTCCTGTTGCTGCTGCTGTCACTGTTGCTTCCACACCAAACTCAAGGCCGTGCAAAGTTCAGGCCATTTGGTGTTGACAACAGGTGGGGCGGGCAGCCATTTTCACACTCCTACTGCTGCCACCTCACCGAGTTCCCAGAACTCTTGGAATTCAGCACAGAGGCAGTGGGGTGAAAATGAGATGTGTCCCTCTGCCACTTTGCCACCACTCCGTATGGCCTAAACTCTGAACAGCCTGGAGCTTGGCCTGCTAACAGCATGGGGGTGTGAGAAAATGCGAAGCATCTGGCCCCTGCCACCAGTCTGCATTCTACCCATCCTCTTGCTTGTCTTCCCATCCACCCACATGCCCTGCTCTCTCCGACTGCCCATAGCAAGTTGTCTCCGTGTTGACTTGACCATGTTGCATTGTCCTGCGACAACTTGGCAGCAGTGAGTTGGCAAAGACAACTTGGCAGTGGTGAGCTGGCCGAGTTGGCTGCACTGCATTGTCCTAGACCCTTCATAGCAGAATAAAGCTGAAGATCATAAACACAATTGCAGTTTCACTTAGCAGCCACTTTGCTTAACAACTGACATACTGATCCCAGTTGTGGGCACTAAATAAGACCTACTGGTAATGTTATAAAAAGAATTATAAAGCTTAGATAGATAGATAGATAGATAGATAGATAGATAGATAGATAGATAGATAGATAGATAGATAGATAGATAGATAGACAAATTATAAAGCATTATAAAACATGACATCATGGAATACTGAATTTGATTATTCAACTGTTATGTAATTTGAGATAAGAAAATCATAAAGATCCACATCCTCATAATAATGAACTATAATAGTAAAAGATGATATTAACTTCTTGTTTGCGTGCTGCGATTGCAAAAGCTTGTGCAAAGTGCACATTTATATTACTGAAAGGGATACTGTGTAGGAGCAGTCTATATTGCAGCTCCTCCCTATTAATATACCATGAACTCATCCTACAGAGGAGAGTCATGAACTCCAACTTGAAGCAGTGCCAGTGGCACAGCATAAGGAAAGGGCTTTCCAGCCAAGATTGAAATGAGAAAGGAGATAAAGTGGTACTTTTGCATGTGGCAGGTGATACGTGACTGTCCTAAGGAAGTGTAGCAGGGGAGGGGAATGAGCTGAAGTGACCCAAGCCTGAGGAAGAGGCAGCTACAGCTGCAGGACTGTCTGGGCTTGGTAGAAGCCCCAGGAGCCAGCAGGACTCCAGCTGATTGGCACTTCTGGAAGCAGTGTGGAGATGGAGGTGAACTGAAGAAAAGGGTGGAGAAGAGGATATAAAAGGAGGTGGTTTTGGTGGGAAAGGGGGAAAAAGACAACAGGGAAAGAGAAGGGGAAGGAGAAAAAGCAGGCAGGGAAGAAAAAGAGACAGGGAAGAAGCAGCAGCTATTGCTGGAAGAAAAGATCCCCTGGTTTGTTTTCTCCAGCCAGTAGAATGCAATCAGCGCTGATGAAATGAAAAGCCGGGAGACAAGCATGTTGGAAAGGAGGTTGGTTTATTTAGTTCTGGATCAGCTGGCAGCTTGATTGGGTTACCATAAGGATTTTTGTGCAGTTTTTATAGCGTTTTGTAATTCAGAGGCTCGGTTTGTGTACTTTGGTTATTGGAATATTTTAGTCTATTTCACAAAGGATAGCAATGAGTCCAAAGTGTTGACTTCCATAGGTTTAATTCCTTTAAACAAATGTAATTAGTTTTGCCCCCTTTTCTTGAGTCCGTCTATGGCTTTTAGAAACTTTTCTTTGAAGGTAAATAGGCTTAATTTAAGGCTAAAGCTTTTCGCAATTGCCAGAGTCTTTCAGTCTCAGGTTGCAATATTGTGACACATGACACACCTAAGGCAGCTTAAAGAAAAAAAAACCCAGAGTTTAGTGTTTATTCTGGGAGGCTTTTGTGAGCCTTTCTTGCTTTGCACTTGATTCCTGTGTCTTTAAGGGTACAGGGAAGGGACTGGGGGGTGCATTCTTACTACACTGTGGAAGGAGAGCTCAGAAGGCATGGAGGAAGAAGAGAAGAGGGAGAGAAGAAGAAAGGCCGACCAGCCAGCTGGTAGTGGTGCATATTAATAAATATGGATAAATTCATCATACATTTGTCAGTGCAAAGGAAAAGTGATTTAGCAAAGGAACTGCCACCAAAGAAATTAAAACTGGTACTTTTTTCCTTTTTTTCTACAGTTTGTAATATTTTATTAGATTATAGAATAAAATACAAAAGCAAATAGTAGGACACAGGGAAAAAGTGAGGGGGAGAAGGGAAAAAGAACAGACTTCCTCTGTTGCAGTAGAAGGAAGCATTAGCATTGAACCTCAACTTTTTACTTTTCCATATTATTATAAACTAGCCATTTCTATAACAACAAATGAATCTAATCAGTAAAACCCAAAATCTCCCTCCTTTTTTAGTCATCACATTTTTGACACCTTGCTAAACAAGTTGTTGCTCAAATATTGTCATGTGCTAAAAGTGGTACAATCTGTGAAAAGGTTGAAAAGCCCTGATCTAGGGCATCTTTCCCAAGATCTCTTTAAGTTTGTTAAAGACAGCTCTTTAAAGTCTAAGACACTAGTTTCATTTTGTTCTATTGCTTGTGTCTGCATTATATTGAATTTCAATATGATATGGTCGCTCTCCCCCAAAGTTCCTGCAGCTTCAACCCCCTCTCCCCCATCATTTCATCTCTGTTAGCATGAATCAAGCTAGGTATAGCTGACCCTCTACTTCCCTCCTTTACCATTTGGATGAGAAAGTTGTCATCTAGGCTTGTAAGGAACCTATTTGATCTTACACCTGATGCAGAGTGTCTCCCAGATGTCTCCCAGTTGATGTCAGGCTATTTAAATTATTACTATGGTATATTTCCTACTATGGTATATTTCCTATTGGTTAACTGATTAGCAAAAAATTCATCTATTTCTTCTGTTTGGTTGGGTGGCCTGTAGTACATACTTATGCAGTATATATCTTCTCTACCTTTTGTGAGAAAAGGAAAGAGATAGTGACGATCGAGTGACAATGATAAGGCAACTTCAAAGTTATGGCGAAAGTGTCCATGGCGTCACCCGGCCCCCATGAATAATGACAGAGACAGGGGATTGTCTCGAAAGTGAAAGGCCCAGATAGAAATCCAGAGCATTCTTTTATTACACATCAAAGGTTTCTTCCCCCTTAATTGTCACCCCATAGATTCACAGCCAATCACAGTACACAAATAATTAAACAATACACTTGGAAAGCCCTGACGTTTTTCTCAGGAAACGAAACTTATTCCCTTCTTCCTCCACCCCCTATTGCAGCTATCAGCTGATAGCCTGTAGGGGGGGGGAAGGAAACCCATCCAGACAGAGACTGAGAAATGATTCCTTAAAGGAGAAATGGACATTTATCGCAACACAAAGTATTTTATTATCCCCATCTCTAAGATGCTTTAAAATGTTCAATGCTGGTGAAATCCTGTTCATTCTGCTTTGTTCATTTGGGGAACACTTGCCCCAATCATCCCTTACTGGCCTTGGTGCAGATTGTTTTTTCTCCATGTCATTCACTGATTATGATCTCCAAATAACATCAGCATGATGGCATGACCTCTTCTCATGGAGCTCCAACTGCACTAGAAAACCAGAGAACTCCCCATATTTTCTGGAGAAGTTAAGTTATTCATTTTCTTCCTGATTTCCTTCCTCATATCTGAAATGGAAAAGGCAAAATAGACACATCACACATGTAACTCATTGATATTTATTTTGGTGTCCATCAAGTGCAGTCATTGGTATGCAGTCTAAACTAGGGATGTGTGTCAACTTTCAGAAGTGGGATAACCCCTTTGTGTGATAGACTCAGTAAGCAAAAATACACAAGACAGGAAAAGGAAGCAGGAACAACCCTGTCCCATCCAATTATTGTTCCACAGGCAGAAGTGACAGAAATAGCTCTGTAGAGGCAGAGACTGATTTTTTGGACACTAAACTACAAGGATTGTGTACTTTCAATGTGAACAGAGAAACAAGGTATAAATTGCAGTCACTAAACAAATAGTAGATCATCTAATTATTGGGCATTATAACCTCTCCCTTCCTATATTGTTATCTAGATACTCTGACTTATGCCTTGTGTTTTCTTTTTTCCCTCCCTGTTAAATAAATTAATTATCTTAGGAAATTTCTAGTGTTTTTTTTATTTTATCTTTTCAGGAAATGGAAAACCTGGTAAAATGTAAGCAGTGCACCTTATTTTGGATGCCATTTTCTTCTTATTCTGTTTCTTTGAGTGTAACGGTTAAACTGTAGGACCTAGATTAAGAGATCAACGTTCAAGATATTGCTTGATTGCAGCGCTAATTAGTTGATTTGGGGCCAATTACTTTTTCTCAGCAAAACCTACTTTTATGATGATGAAATGAAACATGCATGCTATGTTTAATTTTAAGAAATAAGGCATAAAGATAAATTTTACCAGTTGTATTGGTAGATTAATTTGTTTTGATTTGTATGGTTTGAAAATTGAATCTTTTAGATCTCGGAATATCTTATTTTGCACTTTATGTTCCAGTTTCTGGAGTTGCTCCTGTGAGATGGCTGGCTAGGTAAATTATTTAAATAAAAAAGTTATTAAATATTTCAAATAAAAAATAAAAAGAAATCTCATTGTTTTTAAGTCACAGCTAAATGCTAGTGAGTTGAATTAGGTGGTGAGGATAGTTATATCTATAGAATCATAGGGCTGGAAAAGATCTCGGAGGTTTTCTAGTACAAATCCCTGCCCAAGGCAGTCAAATGGCTGTCTAATCTTTTCTTCTCCTCCAATGAAGAAACACCCACAACTCATGGAAGCAAACCATCTCAGTGATCAATTGCTCTTACTGTCAGGAAATTTCTCCTTAGTACCAGGTAGGATCTCAAATGACCTTTCATCTAAAGTTTCTTGTTCTGCCCTCAGATGCTTTGGAGAATAAGTCGACCCCCTCTTCTTTGTGACTGCCCCTCAAGTACTGGATGATAGCTGTCATGTTACCTCTAATCCCTCACTTCATTAGGCTAGACATACCTAGTTCCCTTAACCATACATCATTCAGTTTAAGCTCCAGTACTCTTACAGTCTTTGTTGCTCTTCTCTGCATTCTTTCTAGAGCCTCAGCATCTTTTCTGAATTGTAGTAACCAGGACTGGATGCTGTGTTCCAAGTATAGTCTTACCAGTGTAGTATAAAGCGGTACTAACTCTTCAGTTGATCTTGATATTATGTCTCTATTGATGCAGCTTAGAACTGTGCGGGCTTTTTTGGTAGCTGTAGCACACTGCTAGCTCATTCTTAAATAATTGTCCACTAGGACATCTAGATTCCTCTTACAATCACTACTGTTGAGCCAGATATTGCTTATTCTATACCTGTGCATTTGGTTTTTCCTGACTAAGTTTAGGACCCTAATTTTCTCACTACTGAATTGTATTGGATTGGGCCCATGTTCTAGTCTGTCAAGATCCTTCTTGAGCCTATCCTTCTTGAGTTTATATTTCAAAGTGTTAGCATTCCCTGCAGCTTGGTGTCATCTGCAAATTTGGTGGGCTCCACTTTTATCTCATCATCTAGATACTTTCTGAAAGTTTTGAAGTGCCCAAGACAGAACCCTGGGTTACCTCACTGCATGATTCCCTCCATGTAGTTCCATTGAGGGCTACACATTGGGTATGTTGGTGAGTCAATTGCAATCCATTTGGAGGTGATATTGTCTATCAAACATTGTTCAATCTTACCAAGAAACAGGCTGTGGTCTATATACTTGTAGAATATCTTAGCTCTACAGAAAACAATGTTCTATTTTTGAAGTGTCTTATTTAAACTGTTAGACATGATACCACTTTACGTTAGTAATAGTGGTAATAGTAATTTTCCTGGTTCAAGCAAAGAATTTGCTGGTGGATTTTACTTGATACAGGCAGAATAACTCTACGGACAGATTCATGCAATTACTTTATTCAACAGGCATTCTCAAGTCAATAACTTACAGTTAGTGTAGAGATTCCTCTGGAATATAGGTTGTAATTGGGACCCATCATGTAGGTAAAAGGAAAATAGTCTCCTCCATTCTAACGGAGCTTCCAGCCCTCGTGGCTAGGATTCATGGAGAGATTGCAGACTGGCACGTAATCAGGATATCCCGTAATAAAACACAAGACCTTCCCAGTGGCCAATCCTAACACAGATATGACCAGGTAACATAAACTACATTACCCAGAAGGCTATCCCTTAAGGGAACAGTTCTTAATTCCTAAAATAGCTATATACTCTGACCAGATGGCTATATACTCTGACCAGCACAGTAATACTGGAAATGGTATAGAGATCACCATGATAGGCAATAATAGAAAGAAAACATAGTTTACCCTAGTTGGAGTGTTGAAAGACTCAGCTGTGAAGGTCCAGTTGTCAGCATTAAATATTACCGCTAGAATTTGCATGAGATAATTGCAGCTGAAATGAAATTGTCAGGAATGAAAACAATTTCATAAATATGTCTATAATCTAGTTCCACATGGAAGTAAGCTGTTAGCTAACTGAATGTTTCTATGGAAATACTTCTCTGCTAAGTAGATATTTTATTTAAATGTTTCCACTATCATACATTTGGTTCAGCATGTTTAAGCACCCATGTAATAAAAGACACAGAAGGATTTGCAGGTATACAACAGATCTGCAGCCCACATTCTTTAACTAGACAAAGTGGCCACAATCCTATTCAAATGCATTAAGTCCATTCATTTTGGTGAATTTAAGTGTGTCTAATTCATGTGCTTAATATGTTTAATGGAATTTGGTTTATAAAGAGTGTTCAATTAGATTTAACTGTATTGCCTTACTGTGAACAGAGTATTTTATTGTGTTTGGGTGACTGATAGAATGAGAATGTATGACTAAAATTCCTAGCTGCAATTTTTTAAAACAGTAATATTTTACCATATGATCAAAATTAAAAACGGGAAAACATGTCTATTTTTAGTACTTCTCAGTAGTTTTTTTCTTAATTCTTTTCTTAATCACAAGCTTCTCATTACATATGACATAAGTTCAAAATCCCTGTAACAAAAAGGTCCCCCTTTCACAGCTGCAAAATTGTTCTAAATTGGCTTTAATTGTCTCCTGATTGCTTAATCTCTCTTCTGGCTTGATGTGGGGAATGTGCTTGCTAAATCTACACACACACATGCACATGCACACAGAGACAACTTCCCTTCCTCTATGGAAGCAGAAGTAATGTTCTATACTATTTATTGCTTTCAAAGATATTAATTGAAGTACGGATGGTCATGAATAATAGAAAATATTCAATACTAGATCAATAAGATAGTACTATTTTTATTGTTATTATTATTGGTAATAATTATAATAATTAAGTAAAATAAATAATAAGTGCATGTCTACAATCCATTACAATATAATTTTCTCAGGAATGGAAACACAAAATTCAATGTACTTCAGATATGATTACAGTAAAGCAAATATATTACTGGATATATCTTTGTGGTATATCCAGGGACTATGTCTTTTTTCTGTCTGTTTTTTATGTGCATAGCACACCGACATATATAAAAAAACCCTGGCAAATGTTTGATCTCATTATCACAACAACCATCAGGGGCTGCCACAAAGAAGAGGGAGTCAAGCTATTTTCCAGAGCACCTGAGGGCAGGACAAGAAGCAACAGATGGAAACTAATCAAGGAGAGAAGCAACCTAGAACTAAGAAGAAACTTCCTGACAGTTAGAACAATTAACCAGTGGAACAACCTGCCTCCAGAAGCGGTGAATGCTCCAACACTGGAAGTTTTTAAGAAGAAACTGGACAGCCATTTGTCCGAAATGGTATAGGGTTACTGCCTGAGCAGGGGTTGGACTTGTTGACCTCCAAGGTCCCTTCCAACTTTATTATTATTGTTGTTGTTATCTTAACTTTTTGCCCATATCCTGTGGACACTCCTGGTGAAATCCTTCCAATTTAAAGATTAAAATCACAGTTTAGTTTCATATGGACCACTATCACTGAAAGTATATTTTGGATGAGGATAGGATTGCTAATCAATGTCAAATACAATAGCAGCCTTAATGACAAAACTACTTGGTAGAGAATATGCCAAACTGTACTTATAGACTCATTCATTTTTGTCATTTGCACAACTGACAGTAACTGCATGCAAGTGGGCATCCCCATGATGAAGATAGTCGTTTGGAAGCAAAAGGGAACAGCTGCTTATACATGTTTTTTGTGAATTTATGGGTATTTGCAAATAAAGCCAGGTGGATAACAGTATTGTATAGTATCTTCTGATTTTTCATAGCCCTCCTATATAGAAGTATTTAAATTTATTGGGAGAAAAAAATATAACAGGTATCCTATAAATCATATTTTATCTTCCCTTAACCCCAAATAGAAAATGTTAGTATTAAGATTCTTGTCCTACATAGGACAAAGTCCTGCATCATAGCTAGAGACCCAGAAAAAAAATCAAGAAAGTTGAAATACTTTCAGGAGCACAGTCCAAAATCAATCTGATAGTAAAAATTAGAGTCTCAAAAGGAGAGAGTAAGTCAAGTCGACCATATACAGTATTCAGAAAAATAAACAAACAAAAGTTTGACCTGCTTTACAGTATCTTGCTATGTAAGATAAACCAGAAACAGACAGAAGTTAAATTGTGGAGTATCATCCATTTCCCAGTGATATGCCTGATTGCAACAAGCTTTTTCAAAAGTTTGTCAAATGGCTGGGCTACCCATGACCTCATGCTCTTACATGAGGTCCGTGAAATCCTTTTCCTGCAACCATGAAATTTCCTTTGATCATTTATTTTTAGGAAGGACATGCACGCCAACAATAGTGCGACTACAATAACATAATCAAAAACAAAGAGAAAAACTCAAGGGAGGGGATTCCAGTCTCCCTGCATTGCAATTGGCTCGCTGTAATCTTCGGTTCCCCAAAAGCTTTTCTGGCTTTATCCATCCCTACCATATAAGATACCAGAATACTAATAGTCATACAAATGATAGAATCATGGGACTAGGAAGGATATTGGAGGTCTTCTACTCCAACCCTCAGCTCAAAACAGGAGTCCTTATACCATCCTGGACAAAGGGATGTCCAATCTTTTCTTGAAAAACTCCCATAACTCTGGGAGGCAAGCTATTCCATTGGTTGGACATTTCCTCACTGTCAGGAAATGTCTCTTTAGTTGCGAGTAGGATCTCTCATTGTTGAGCTTTCCCCATTCCTTCTTACCCTGCCTTCAGGTGCTTTGGAGAATAAATCAACCCCCTCTTCTCTGTGACTGCCCAAAATGTACCAGAAAACAGCTATCATGTCATCCCGAATCCTTCTCTTCATTAGGCTACACATACCCAGTTCCCTTAATCATTCCTTGAGTGGTTTAGCCTTCAGACCCCTTATCATCTTTGTTGTTCTTCTCTGCACTGTTTCTAGGGACCCAGCATCTTTTTTGTATTTTGGTAAACTGAACTGGATGCAGTTCAGTATTGCAAGTGTGGCCTCACTAGTGCAGTGTAGGCAGTACTATTACTTCCCATGATCTTGATGTTATCCCTCTGTTGATGCCGCATAGTATTGCATTGGCTTTTTTTGGCAGCTGCAGCATATTGCCGGCTCATATTTAAGTGGTGGTCCACTAAGACGTCAAGATACCTTTCACAATTACAGCTGTTGAGCTGGGTACTGCCTGTTCTGCATTTGTGCATTTGGTTTTCCCTAAGTGCAGAATCTTACTTTTCTCAGCAATGAAATGCATCTTATTGGACAGGGCCCATTGCTCTAGTCTGTCATGATCCGTCTGAATCTTTTATCTTAGTTTTTGACCTTCTTTTAGCAACACGGTAGCTTTCAGGTCACTTAATGTAGCTGAATTATTGGGGCTATACAAAACTCTGAAAAAGATGCTTTGCTTCAGTGATCTTTAGAGTGAAGGATTTTGAAGGCAAGTCACAAAGCAGTATAGCTTAAAGTTCCCAACAGCAAAACAACCAAGATTCTTTGTATTTTGGATTCCTGAGTTTTTAGACTGAACAGTGGATGTCCAGCAGTCTCTTCAGGGAAAGTTGTCAGAGGAACACAGCATCTCAACAAAGCAATAACATGGCCTCTGTAGCATAGAGCAATTTGTGGCAGCTTTGCAGTGACCTGTTAGTTATGCTTTAAATGGGAATAGACTTCATGCATTTTATAAATGTGTGAATGTGTGTTTACAGTCAACTATAAGAAATGTAATTTGACAAGGTAACAAGAGAAAAACATCAACAACTAAATCAGCTTATAGAGAGCAGAGAATGCAATATACTTTCAGACCCCAAAAAGCAAAATCATGTATTTTTCCACTTAGAAAGTTAATATGTTATATTTTTTTAAGAAATACATTCTCCAGAAATAAATGTGAGGTATTCTGTGGCAGCCCTCATCTGCTTCTATGAGATTTCTTCAAAAGATTTCTGGCCAGTTGTTCTCTAAGTGAACATTGCACATTTAACATCATATTTTTCAATGTACTTGGGAAATAACATGTTTTCCCGAAAGTAAAGCCTACCCCAAAAATAAGCCCTAGCTTGATTTTTGGGGATGGGCCTAATATAAGCCCTATCCCCCAAATAAGCCCTAGTTTTGGGGTGAGGCACACACCTAAAAATCAAGCTGGAGGGTGGATCTGCCCCACGTGCCCCGCATCTACTTACCTTGCAGCCAGGCCTTTCCTCACCAGTCCACTTCTTCTGAAGCGTCTTCTGCAGCCAGGCCTGCATTTCTCAGTCAGAGGCTTTTCCAGAAGGCCTCTACAGCCGAGAACCGAGCTATGGATTGAATCCATAGCTCGGTACTCAGCTGCAGAGGTCTTCCGGAAAGGCCTGACTGAAAAGTGCAGGCCGGAATGCAGCTGCGGAATGAAGCTGCTCCTTTGGCTCCAGAAGAAATGGACTGGCTGGGTGGGGCTGTCGATGCCGGAGGTGAGTATAAAAGACATCCCCCAAAAATAAGACCTGGTGCCTCTTTTGGAGGCAAAAAAAAAAAGACCTGGTCTTATTTTCGGGGAAACACAGTACAAAATACACAATACAAGGGATGGAAGTCTTCTTGAAAGTATTTGGGTAAGTGTTAGAGAAAAAAGAAATGACTTTGCTATAGGTTTGTACTATAGGTCACCCAACCAATGAGAGGAAATATATGAACTCAAAATCAGTTAGCTGAGGTGTGCAGAAAACACACCACACTGTAATAATGAGGAGTTTATTACTCTGACATCAATTGAGAAACAAACTCTGCAATAAGTGGGAGATCGAGCAGATTCCTGATGTGCCTACCTGACAACTTTATCATAGAAAAGGTAGAAGAGGGAACTAGAGGCAGTAGAAAATATAGAAACTTTGGGGTAGAATGACCATGTCATACTTGAATTCATTATAATGCAACCAGGTAACAAAATCAAGTCAGACTAGTTCTAAGATGAAAAACAGTACAAGATGCTTGGGAAATCCTAGAAAAATGAGATATTGAGATAATGAAGGCCCAAACAAAAACAATACAAAGGGAGAGAAAAACAAAAAAACAACAAGACCAGTATGGTGCACAAAGACCTCTCTAACAAATTGAGGGACAAAAATGTTACATGTAGAAAATGGAAATAGAGACAACAGAATACTAGCAAGTAGCCCAAATCTGCAAGGAGGGAGTCAAAAAAGCTAAGGGCCAGAATGAGCTAAGACTGATAACTAATAACAATAATAATTTTAAAAGTTTATTTCAATATCTAAGAAAGAAGAAGAAAGTTAAGGAAACAATAGGTCCACTAATGGGAGCAAATGGCAAGAAGGTAATGAGCAGCAAGGGGAAACAGAACTGCTTAATTTCTTCTTTGCATCTGTTTTTATGCAAAAGGAAGAAATAGCCCAACCTATCAAAAACAACACTTGAGGGAGATAGAATTGGAATAGAAATCAAACTAGGCAAGGAATTAGTAAGAGAATACCTATCCACTCTGGACAAGTACAGATCACTTGGACCAGATGGTTTACATCCCAGGGTTCTGAAGGACCAGGCAGACATATCAGAGCCACTGAATGTAATCTTTCAAGGCTCCTGTATCATGAGAAATATCAGAGGAGGATTTGTGAATACCTAGAAACAAACAAAGTAATTTCTAGAAGACAGCATGAGTTTGTTAAAAACAGATCATACCAGACAAATCTTATTACCTTCTTTGATAAATTGAGTAAATCACTGGACCTGCAAAATGCTATGGACATAGTATACTTGGACTCTGGTAAGGCATTTGACAAAGTAGATGACAGCCTATTTCTTGGTAAGAGAGAACAATGTGGGATAGAGAGTACTACCATCAGATGGATTTGCAAATGGCTGACCACTGCACTCAGAGATGATAAAGAGGCTAGAGGCTAAATTGTATGATGAACCAGAGAGCTAGGTACTTCTAATCTATTGAAGAAAAGGATTAAGGGGGGACATGATAACTGTCTTTGAGGGGCTGTCACAAAGAACAGATGGTTTGTTTATTGTCAAAGCACCAGAGGGCAGGACAAGAAGCAATGGGTGGAAGAGAGAGATCCAACCTAGAAGTTATAAATGCTTCATCACTGGAGATTTTCAAAAGTAAACTGGACAACCATTTGACCATGATGGCTTAGGGCAGTGGTGGTGAACCTATGGCACACGGGCCAGAGGTGGCATTCAGAGCCCTCTCTGTGGGCACAAGTGCCGTTGTCCCAGCCTCACCTCCCCCCCGTGACCCCCTCCTCTCCAGCAGCCCCCTGAAGGAGAGTCGCCCCTGAGTGTGGCCCATATGGAGCAGCGCAGCCAAGGACATGACAGCTAGGCAGCATAGACAAGATTCTGCCCTCACACCCCATCGTGCACAGTTGATGCTGCAGGAGGCGGGCAGAGGGCATGACTGCCATAGCGCTGCTGGGCTGC
This sequence comes from Bothrops alternatus, assembly GCA_034064705.1. Lineage (NCBI taxonomy): Eukaryota > Metazoa > Chordata > Lepidosauria > Squamata > Viperidae > Bothrops > Bothrops alternatus. Next base: position 23,032,740 of record JARGCV010000006.1, read on the forward strand.
CTGGGTGATCTGCGGTGGGCCCTGGAGGCAGTGAGTGGCTCTGTGGGCAAGGGGGCGGGGATGGGGATGAACAGGGGCGGGGCAGGGGGTGGAGCGGGGGTGTGGAGTGGGGTGGGGCCAGTTTTTGGGCACTCGGTGTCTAAAAGGTTTGCCATCACTGGCTTAGGGTCTCTGGCCTTGGGCAGGGGGTTGAACTAGAAGACCTCTGAGGTCCCTTCCAGCCATATGAATCCATGTTCTACTCAGAAAATACAGCTTCTCTTTAGTGCATTTAAGGCAAAGGATATTCTCAGTAACACGTTTTTATCTGAAAGTCAATATATTCAAAGCCAAAGATGGCCAGGTTCCAAGTTGAACAATAATTTTTCCAAACCAAAGTAATCTGCATACAGATGTCTTTGCTTTGTGGCTCTCAAGCATGATAGAGGAGGCAGATGCTGATATATGGTGTTTCAAGGAAGCTAAAATTTGATAGTGGCAGAAAACCCATCCTTTAGTTTATTATCAGACAGGGCCAGGCAGCTGGCTCTGACAAGAAGATAAACAAGCAATGAATACAGCAGCCAAAGGACTGAAGCAAAACATCTGAAGCATTGCTTTCATACAATATGGTGTTTTAAGAGCTTCCAAAAATGGGAGAATTTGGATTGCGATATGAAACTGATAAAAGACACACTTTGCCACATTATTGCAATGATGTACGTTGCATGTTGGGGATGGCAGAAAGTGAATTTGAGTAGTGTGCTATCACCTAATAATCTCATCAACAAAATATTTGTTCTACATGGTTTGAGTTACATTAGCTATTATTAATTTTACTAACCATTATTGCAGGCTGCAAGGAATGATGGAAGACCACTACAAATCTTAACTGATAAGCAAGTTTCCATGAAGTTCTTCCTAACACTTCTTGACCTCTGCATCAGTCATGCTAACTGGGTGCAGCTGAGGGAGAAATATTTGCCTAGTTCTATGGAGAAAAGATTATCAGGAGCTTCTTTATCCTTGAAATCTCTCTTTCTTCCACTTCTACAACCTTTTTGATTGCAATTCTCAAGGTAGGTAGTGCCATTACTGATGTTCATAGGCTTTATTGGAGCCTTTCAGACTCAAAAAAGTAAATATTATTATTTGCATTCTTGCTGAGGAAGAAATAGTCCCCATATCCCACAGATCTGTTATTGGAGGATATTGTGAAGATGAACGCTTTGTAAAGAACTTTGATAATAGTGTAAATAGATCTTTCATAGACCAGGTTGTAATGCTTATTTCTTTTGTGATGCTACTCTTCTGATTTTTTTAATAATACATTTATTAAAGATTCTAATTAGAGCGGTAAAAATTAATACAAACTAAAAAATAGAAGAATAAAAAAAGTATAGGTGTGCAGAGAAGAAAAAGAGTGAAAGAGAAGGTAAGGAAAAAATAAATATATAAAAATCTATAAATATTCCCTCCTATCACAATATAAACTATTTTAGGAAGTCACCATCCCCTCTTAAAATACTACAAATGATTTCTTCTTCCTGTATTCTATCTCTTATCTATAAACAAATCCATAAAGCTTTGTTATCAGCAAAACTTCTTTAGAAGTCATCAGAAATATCTGTTTTAACCTTGATCAAATAAACCAACTTTATGTTCCTTTCTTTTACTTCTAACAATCTTCAGGTTTAATCCATTCAAATGATGTCATGGACTTTTTTTTTTTAATCCTTCTCACTTCTATATATAAATAAAAATGTAAATGTTCGTTTGTTCAAAATCTTAAATCTCCGAAAGTTCTTCACCGATTGCTTTGAAATTTTGACACAATGTTGCATTTGAATATGCACGTGTTTTTATATACCTATATTATATAGATGTCACACCTGTGACAGGTAAAAGCATGTTTTTTTTAAAAAACAGTGCCAACTGTTGGACGTAAAAGCAACACATGCTACGATTTCAGACAATCTCTATATCTGCACAGACAATGGAACAACAAAAAATATTGTATACCCATAAGCATTGTGAAATTAAACATATTTACAAACGTGCGCTTTCTCTTTTCTTTCTTTTTCATTTAACCAGACTGAGCCACAGCAATGCGTGGCTGGGTACAGCTAGTAATTTCATAAACTTGTATTTAAAACTTTTTTTTTCATTAAGGATTGAAAGAAACTCACTCCATGCTCGCAACCTTTTGATCCAAATACATGAAAAGCAGTTAACAAGCAATTTCCAAGAGTGATTAGGAAAGGAAGCATGTCCTTTCAAAAAAACACCAATCACAGTTTGTGCAGGGCAGCCAATCCCTCATCTCCTAGAGTTCTAAACTCACTGGAGACAACTATGTGTAGTCTCCTCGCAAGGAGCAGTTGACTATAGCACTTGTGGGTGACCTCAGCTCCTCTCCAATCACCTCCTATCTAGAAAGGTTTCAAAGAGCCATTCTACTCTATGGCTCTTCATTCCTTCCTGGTCATCAGTTCCATTGTCAGCCCACCATTTCTTCCTCCAGAAGTTGGAACTAATCACCAATTAGTTGTCCTGCCCAGAAGTTGGAACTAATAACCAATTATGTCCTGATCAAGGACATAACTGATTTTGTTTAAGCACTACGAATTTTGAAAAATAAGCTTGTAATTGAACATTCCACTCTTAGAAGAAATGACACCAAATCTTAGCCATCTCCAGCATGAAAGACTGAGAACATTCTGTCCTTTAAAAAGGAGTTCTACCCAAATATAATTACCCTGATATTCTGAATTTATCTCCCTATAAAACTAGTTCTCAGCAAGTTACAATGGCACTGAAAAAAGTGACTTATGACTGTTTCTCACACTTAACGACCATTGCAGCATCCCCATGGTCACATGATCAAAATTCAGACGCTTGGCAACTGATTCATATTTATGACGGTTGCAGTGTCCCAGGGTCATCTGACCACCTTTTGCAATTGTCTAACAACCAAAGTCACTGCGGAAGACAGATTCATTTAACAACCATGTTATTATTTAACAACTGCAGTGATTCACTTGACAACTGTAACAAGAAAGGTTGTAAAATGGGGCAAATTTTGTCCTGAGGGGTTTGTTGTTGTGCCATGTGTTACATTGAAGAACAAATCCATCAGGACAAGATTCAGCAATCCATCTGCATTTAAAAGAAAAAGGCCACTCTTTTGAAGACAGCAAAGTCCACATTTTTTGACAGAGAGGACCGCTGGTTTGAAAGAGGAGTCAAAGAGGCCATCTCTGTCAAAACTAAACAGCCCTTTCTCAACAGAGGGGGAGAGATATGACATCATCTATCTCCAGTTTACAACACAGTCCTTTCAACAGTTCCAAGAAGGCTGCACATCCATTTGCTCTACTCAGGTGACCCTGATGACACAGATAAGCCTCCAGGCGGCATCAACGACTCTCTAAAAGAATGCAAATGACCACCTGTCTGCGAGGAATATAAACCCTTCCATTCCCCACCATCCAGTCAGTGCTGAAGAAGCTTCTTGGATGAGGAGCAAAAATCTTCAAACCCCCCCCCTCCCCAAACAGAAAAGTCCAGTTGCCTCATGAAAAAGCATCTTTGGGACATATATGACCTGTATGACCAAGAATGTCCATAGACATTCTTTCTTTGCCTGTAGGTTGCTATATATAACAAATTTTGCTGTATGAATTAAATCAATGCCTAGTGGTGACTTAGTACTGCCATATTTTTTGAATATATTAATTTTGGTTGCCATCACTAAAAGAGAGGCTGTTTCTAATATCTGTATATTCTGCATATGTCCTACCTTCTGCAGACTTCTTTGAGAACCTTCCAGACTCAAATGTATATTCTTCCAACCATGTTAGAATACCTTCACAGAAAACATTATGGAATGGCGTTAGTATCACTCATTTTAAAAAGTATGACTTCTCATTACTGTAGAATGTGGAAGTTTGGGTAGTTGATGACAAAACTAATATTTCTTGACATGTGGGAGGCAGTTTTGTGAGACTGTGATACCATATTAATAAAGGCTGTTTATGTTTGCTGATATTTTGCTCTCTTTAGAATAGCTGCTGCCTAGAGTCCTTTTTGCTAGTTATGACATCTGTAACAGCAGGTTCTAAGAACTGTACATGCTACACCATGTGATAGGCATGGAGACTGCTTCATTACTCATGCTACAATATTTCAACTGTTTTGGCTTGTCTAGTTTTCCTATTTTTCAGCTCAAAGAAAACAACAAAATTTCTGTTACATCTCATTGCTTGACAGGTAGTGTCCTTCCCACCATCTCCAAAATGCTACCTTTGTTGATTTCAACTCCCCAGTTTCAAGAAGGACAAGCATCTCCACATATTTAAGAGGCTTTGCTGGAACTTTCAATTTCTACAAGCAGGAAGCAAACAAACATATGGTAACTTTATTATTTAGGGTTGGCACAAATTTTGCTTGAGATGCCAGGGGCTTATTTGTCTGCATTCCCCAATCTTGAAAAGCATCAGGTATGGATTGCAAGCCATACACAGTCCACCCAAATCCTGAATTCAAGGAGTCTTCACGGTGAGAAATAAGAGAAGTAGTGAGACACGTTAGCTCCCTGAAGAGCTTACAGAGCCCAGCTCTCGTTTTTTAGATAATCTCATACTTCCAAGGTCAAAAGCACCTTTTGTGTCCATGGCCACCTGACCAACGTAAGCATCCCTTATGGGAAGGCACAGAGGAGGAATGTCATAGAAGAAGAGGTAGCCCCTTGGACTGTTCTTTTATTCTATAATATTCCACACAATATAGAGCTATATATAAATATACCTCATTTCATCAAAAGTGGTCATACATTTCATTAATATGCTAAGTAGGGCAAGGTTTGCAAGGTAGCTTCTTAAAGCATCTATTATTGAGTTTCACTTTCAAGCTGTTTTTGCATTACCTGCTGTTCAGCAGATTATCCTGTTCTATATGCCTTTTAAATAAAGTGAGGAAAGTAAATATTAAGTAAAGCACTCTTTCAAGAGAAGTTTGTTTAGGATCATTTTTATAATCCTTCAGTGCCAGCTGAAAATATCTATCTCAAATTAAAATTGGTGTTTTAATTATCCTTTATTTTCCTATCATTTGCATTCATTTACTGCATGTTAATATTATATATAATTTTGTGAACTGTCTAAATAACTTTTGTTATGGAACAGCTTCCAAGAAAAAATACAACTATACTCCAACTTCAACTGAAAATAATCTTACAAAATGGGAGGTTGGAAATTGCATGCAACTTCTAACAGACACAGGCAATAAAACAGAGTCAGACTAATGTCTTAGACTTTAAGAGAACTGATTTCAACAAACTTAGAGAGAACTTGGGAAGGATTCCATGGATGAAAATCTTAAATCTTAAAAGGGAAAACAACTCAAGTATAAAAAATGGAAACAGGGACACATAACTAAGGCAGATTACCAGCATATAGATGGAATCGAAGCCTGGAAAGCTAAAGCTCAGAATGAACTTGACTTACAACAAAAGTCAAAAATATTTTTTAAAATTTCTTTCAACATGAAAAAAACAAGGGAAAAAAATCAAGAAAACTATTGGTCTACAGATGGGAGATGATGGAAAAGAACTGACGGGAAGCGGGGAGAAAGCAGAACTACTTAATTCATGTTTTGCATTTGTCTTCATATAAAAGAAAAAACTACTGTACAGTAGTCCAATCTACCAAAAATAGTAGCGTAATAGACAGACTAGGAATAAAAATCAAATTAGGCAATAAAATGTTAAGACAACACCTATCCAATCTAGACAAGTTCAAATCCCCAGGAGCAAATGGATTGCATCCCAGAGTTCTGAAGGAGCTGGCAATGTGATCTCAGAACCACTGAATTATATCTTTCAAAGATCTTGGAGAATTGGGAAACTACTAGAGGACTGGAAAAAAGAGCTGATGTGGTTCCAATCTTCAAAAAAGGGGAAAAAAATAATGGATCCAGGAAACTACGGACCAGTCAGTCTGATATTAATACTGGGGAAGATCCTAGAAAAAATAATCAAGAAACCAATCTGTGAACATCTAGAAGCAAGCCAACATGGGTTTGTCAAAAAACAGATCATACCAACTAAATCTGACAACCACTCTCAACATTTAATCCTCAATGGAACTACATCTACATAAAGAATGCAGTGGGATACTCCAAGGTTTTTTTTAGGCCCGGTACTCTTTCAACATCTTCATAAACTACTTAGAGGAGGGGACAGAAAGGGAATTTATTACATTTGCAGACACATCAAGATAGGAGGAATAGCCAATATTTTAGAAGATAGCTTCAATATCTGAAAGGATTTAAACAGATTTGAACACTAGGTTCTATCCAACAAATTCAATTCAGTAGTGAGAAAAGTAAAGTTTTACACTTAGACAAGAAAAACCAAATACACAGATACAGGATAGGTGGTACCCGGCTCAACAGTAGTTACTGTGAGAGGGATCTCAGAATCCTAGTGGACCATCAATTAAGTATGAGCCATCAACGTGCTGCAGTTGCCAACATAGTCAATGCAGTCCTAGGCTGCATCAGCAGATGAATAGTTCAAGTCACATAAAGTATTAGTACCACTAAGTAAGGCTACACTTGGAATACTGCATCCAATTTTGATCACAATGATATAAAAAAAAATATGTTGAGACTCTAAAAAGAGTGCAGAGAAGAGCAACAAAGATGATTAGAAGGCTGGAGGCTAAAAGATATGCTGAACTGTTGCAAGAACTGGGTTTGTCTAGTAGTCTAACAAAGAGAAAAACTGGAGTAACATGATAGCAGTCTTCCAGTATTTGAGACGCTGTCACAAAGAAAAGGGGGACGACCTCTTCTTCAAAGCAACTCAGGGCAAGACAATAAGTAATGGATGGAAACTTATCAAAGAGTGACCCAACCTAGAACTAAGAAGAAATTTCCTGACAGTGAAAACAATTAATCAGTGGAACTAGTTGCCTTCAGAAGTTTTGGGTGCAACAATACTTTTTAAGAAAAGATTCAGCATTTGTCTGAAGTGGCCTGAAGTGGTATAAGCTCTCCTACTTGAGCAGGGGATTGGACTAGAAGACCTCCAAGGCCCCTTCCAACTCTATTATTTATTTATTTATTTATTTATTTATTTATTTATTTATTTATTTATTTATTTATTTATTTATTTATCAGACTTATATGCCGCCCTTCTCCGAAGACCCAGGGCGGCTCACGACAAGAATACAATAAAAAACTTTAAAAATTAACCACACTCACACCACATACAAACACAATCATCTCGCACTCGCCGATGGAGGGACACTCCTAGGGCTGAGGGGCAGAGCACAGCTCTGTTGGTTTCCAGACGGTGCTTGGGGAATTACCGAGCTCCCTCATTCACAATTCGGCAGAGTCCTTGGAAGCAGCATGGAATATGGCCGCGAAGGGGGCTATTGACCGGATTGCGCCTTTGCGACCTCTCCGTGGTGCTGGCCCCAGGAGGTCTCCTTGGTTTACCGAGGAGCTCAGGGGGATGAAGCGCCATAAGAGACGTCTAGAGAAGCGATGGAGACGAAGTAGGTCCGGATCTGATCGAACCAGACTGAGCTTATTTATTAGAGCCTATCTGAAGGCGATTAAAGCGGCAAGATCTTCGTATCTTTCTGCTTTGATCGCGTCTGAGGAATCTCGCCCGGACGCCCTGTTTAGGGTGACCCGGTCCCTCCTTAACCCGAGGGGTCCGGGGCCTCCCTTGCAGGGTAGTGCCGAGGACTTTAACAACTGTTTCGCAGACAAAGTAGCTCAGATCTGGGCCGACCTAGACTCCAATTGTGTAGCAGAGTCGACTGATAATGATTCAGTTGAGGGGACAGGGGCATGTTCTTGTCTGGTCATCTGGGGTGAGTTTGAGGCTGTTACGCCTGAGGAAGTGGACAGGGCCATTGGAGCGGTGAGTTCTGCCACCTGTTTGTTGGACCCATGTCCCTCCTGGCTGGTTTCTGCCAGTAGGGAGGTGACACGTACCTGGATCCAGGAGATTGTCAACACTTCTTTGAGGGAGGGGTCCTTCCCGGCTCCTTTAAAGGAGGCACTTGTGTGCCCCCTCCTCAAGAAGCCTTCCCTGGATCCAGCAATTTTGACCAACTATCGTCCGGTCTCCAACCTCCCCTTTGTGGGGAAAGTTGTTGAGAAGGTGATGGCACTCCAGCTCCAGTGGTCTCTGGAGGAAGCCGATTATCTGGGCCCTCTGCAGTCGGGGTTCAGGCCCGGCTACAGCACCGAAACTGCTTTGGTCGCTCTGATGGATGATCTCTGGCGGGCCCGGTATAGAGGCCAGTCCTATGTCCTGGTGCTTCTTGACCTTTCAGCGGCGTTTGATACCATCGACCATGGTATCCTTCTGTGTCGGCTGGAGGGATTGGGAGTGGGGGGCACCGTGTTGCGGTGGTTCTCCTCCTATCTCACTGGTCGGTCGCAGTCGGTGTTTGTGGGGGATCGAATGTCCACCTCTAGGTTACTCCCATGTGGGGTGCCTCAGGGGTCAGTTCTCTCCCCCCTACTTTTTAACATTTACATGAAGCCACTGGGTGAGATCATCCACTGGCACGGAGTGAGATACCATCAGTACGCTGATGATACTCAGCTGTACATTTCCACTCCTGGCCATATCAGTGAAGCGGTTGAGGTGATGTGCCGGTGTCTGGAGGCTGTGAGGGTCTGGATGGGCATTAACAGATTAAAGCTCAACCCTGACAACACAGAGTGGCTGTGGGTGATGCCTCCCAAGGACATTTCAATCTGTCCTTCCATCACTCTGGGGGGTGAATCTATAGTCCCCTTGGAGAAGGTCCGCAACTTGGGAGTCCTCCTCGATCCACAGCTGACATTGGATCATCACTTGTCGGCTGTGGCGAGGGGGGCATTTGCCCAGGTTCGCCTGGTGCACCAGTTGCGCCCTTACTTGGATCGGGAGTCTCTCCTCACAGTCACACATGCCCTTGTCACCTCGAGGATCGACTACTGCAACGCTCTCTACATGGGGCTACCCTTGAAGAGTGTTCGGAGACTACAATTAGTGCAGAATGCAGCTGCACGAGCAGTTGTGGGCCTGCCCCGTCGTGCCCACATTTCGTCAACTCTCCGCATGCTGCATTGGCTGCCTATTGGTCTCCGAGCGCAATTCAAAGTGTTGGTTATTACCTATAAAGCCCTTTATGGCAAGGGACCAGGATACTTATGGGACCGTCTTCTGCCACATACTTCCCTACGACCAGTGAGAGCACACAGGATCGACCTCCTCCGGGTCCCGTCAGCGAAACAATGTCGGCTGGTGGGCCCTAGGGGGAGGGCTTTCTCTGTTGTGGCGCCCGCCCTCTGGAACCAACTGCCTCCTGAAGTCCGTGTTTCTCCCACGCTCCTGGCCTTCCGTAAAAACCTTAAAACCTCTACCGGCAGGCCTGGGGATGATTGTGGATTGAATGGTGAATATGAGTGGGTGTTAGTTTGTTTTTTAGATATTTTTATTTGGACTTGTATTGGAATTTGATGTTTTATATACATGTTGCTAGCCGCTCCAAGTCTCCGGAGAGGAGCGGCATACAAGACCGAATAAAATAAATAAATAAATATGCCCCAAGCCTGTCGGCATAGATGCATCTTCAGCACTTTCCGGAAAGCTAGGAGGGAGGAAGCAGTACAAACCTCTGAGGGAAGCTGGTTCCAGAGGGCTGGGGCAGCAACGGAGAAGGGCCTTGCCCTTGGCCCCGCCAGATGGCATTGTTTAGCAGACGGGACTCATAGGATGCCAACCCTATGCGCCCTAACCGGTTCAGTTGTTCTGAACTGCAAATTGCATACCTGTGGATTAGAGTTTTAATCTAGCATACATTAATAGATTCTTACCAGAGAATTTTCCTATCTCATTTTGTCCCTATACTCACTATATTTTCTCTTGAAGATCCTGAACTCTTTCCAGTAAATGTAGAGAATATGGAAAGAGGAAAAAGAGAAAGAAAGTAGGTACTACTACTACTACTACTACAGTAGGCTGTAATCATATACTGTATATTTACTTAATTAGAAGTTAATCCCATTGGACTCAATTGGATATGAATCATTTTCTAATATGTAACTTCAATATCTAACATATCAACTAATGATAGTTTTTTTATACTTGATCTAAACAAAAAAGCATATGCATATGTTATTTTAAGCAAAAGAGCCACTTAGGAATCGAACTTAAAACTAATGATTTTTTATTTTTCTTTTAACTAAAGGACATTTTCATGATTACATGAATGCACTAATCAAGAGATTAAAATGCACATATGCTATTCACAGCTGATGTCGTTTAGATGTATTTTATACCTGGATGTCCATGTATCTGGGAAGAATAATACATCATAAGGATGGATTCTGAGAAGCAAAATTAAATCCTTAAATACATCAAGTGAGCATCATTTGGCCCAATCTCTTTCTTTTGTTCACTAAAGTCTGAGCTTTATTTAAGAGCTTTTGCCATAGGAACAGAGAAATAAAGAAGGAATCTTCAAATTAACTGGTCTATCAAGGAGCCAAGTGAATAATGCAGGTAGTGCAACATAAATTAAACATTCCACAGTATATTGCACTGATGTTTGTTTTAAAAAGGTAAATATATTTCTTCCTCTGATAATTTTTCCAGTAATGGAAGCCCAAAGGAAAGTGGCTTTCAAACTGAATATTCTAACTGGGTTGGGGAAATGTTATCCTTCATTGTAGATGAATTAATATTTAAGCCTGATCTGCTCGCCAAATAATATAGTCTCAATGAATGAGTGCCAATGTAAATAAACCATCATAAATCCTATCCTGTGTACAGTACTGATCTTCTGGTGGGTACTTGCAAATGTATAGTATATCCAGAGCTTTTTTTCTCATAAACACCCAGAACGGAGTTCCGGCACCTTTTTGGGATGGAACCTTGTAGGGTAGGCAAGGCGGGTTGTATGATGTGTGTGAGTTCCGGCACCTTTTTTTTTTTTTTTTAGAAAAAAAGCACTGAGTATATCATCCACTCCTACTACACTATACAGTTCTAACTAGGTCAGGTCTGCACAATTAACTTAGCTTGACAGTTAAAATGAGCTTTAATGTCAACAGAATTGTTGAGAAAAAAATTGTACTACAAAAAAACCCCCTACAGATAGCCCTCGACTTATGACCACAATTGAATCCAAACTCTGTTGCTAAGTGAGATAGCTGTTAAGTGAGTTTTGCCCCATTTTATGACCTTTCCTGTCACCGTTGTTAAGTGAATCACTGCAGTTGTTAAATTAGTAACATGGTTGTTAGGTGAATTGACTTTGCTCATCAGAAAGTAGCAAAAGGCGATCACATGACCTTCGGGACACTGCAGCCGTCATAAATATGAGCCTGTTGCCAAGTATCTGAATTTTGATAATTTGACCATAGGGACCTTGCAATGGTCATAAATGGTCATGTGAAAAATGGTCATAAGCCACTTTTTTCAGTGCTGTTGGAACTTCAAAGGTCATCAACCGAACGGTTGTAAGTCAAGGACCACCTGTAATCAAAGCAAAGAGAGATAAAAATGCCACAGAACAAGCAATCAAATAAAAACAGACTCACTGGGGAATATAAAAGTGTGCATGTTTTTCCGTATTACTTCTTTGGAAATTTGTTATATACTAAATATAGAAAACTACTATAATTTTTAACCTTGCTTTTCAGTTGTCTCTAAGACAACAAGATAAAAGCACAGTGAAGGAAGAGAAGAGCAAGAAGCTTAGAAGAAAAAACATCTACTGTATTAGAGCAAATATATGACGTTAGTCTCTGTAGAGATAATCATACAGAAAAATAGTCACCGCTCTTCCCTAATCCACTAGTGGAGTTGGAAGCAAGAGGTATGAAACAAACACCACAACAATATTAATGTTACTTTCTTAGTTAATGCTTAGTTAATCTTTTTTTGGTAATATATTTTAAATATACTATATTTAAAATATATTTTAAAACATAGATCACTTAATAATTGGTGAACAGTGTGTTGTCTGGGTTACATTTGTAAAACAATCATTAACAGTTGATTTCTATAATCCATAATCCACATAATGATTTTAGTTGATTTCCTCTTTTCCCCAAATATCCTCTTTTGCAAACATTGAGTTAATACAATTATTATTGTTTTGATAGATAACAATTCAATATATAATTTTTTCCCAATATTCCTAAAAATAATAATCACATCAATATAATATTTCTTTTCTATTCAATCATTCTGGTTGCCTTATCACAGATCCTGTTACAGTCCTTATTTTAATTTGTTTCTCCCACCAAATTCTAAGTATTTTTACTGGTTAAGATTTTCTCAAAAATTAATTACATTTAAAAATTTAATTCTATATTTCCATATGAACCATTTCACACTTTTACATTTCTTAAGGAATAGATAAAACAATGAAAAAAAGAAAAGAAAGGAAAGCTAGAGTAAAGAAACATAAAAAATAAATACTACTTAAAATATATATCCCTCCTAAGTTAATATATATTTATTTCCTAAATGTGTTATTCTTTTTAACCACAGTTAAAAATATGTTTAATCTTTAAACATTCCATATAATACATCTAGTCATCTAGTCCACAGGTCGGCAACCTGCGGCTCCGGCACCGCATGTGGCTCTTTGAGCCTTCCCCTGCGGCTCCCAGCCTCCTCTGCCATTTGCAGAGAGAGACAGAGACAGAGAGAATCAATTGCGCTTCCCTGCTTCCCCCCCTCTCTCTCTCTCTCTGTGTGTGTGTGTAAAAAAAAAGAGAGTGGACTCACGGTGTTCTCCAAGAGCTGAAAAGCTTACTGAGCGGAGCTCCTCCCTTTGCTGCATCTCTGCAGGAAGCAGGAAGCAGGAAGGGCAGGAGAGAACTAGGTAGCCCAGCTATGCTGGCTCAGGAATTCTGGGAAGTCCATGTCATAAAAGAGCCAGGGTTGCCTACCTCTGAGCTGGTTGGAGAACAGCTTGAAGCCAGCTTGCCAGGTGAGCAGAAGATTGGAGAGAGGGAGAGAGGGGGGGAGAGAAAGAGAGAGAGAGAGAGAGGAAAGAGAGAGAGAAAGAAAGAGAGTTGGGGAAGAGGACTGGCAGACCAAGGGCAGAAAGAGAGAGAGAGAGAGAGAAAGAGAGAGGGAGAGGAAAGAGAGAAAGAGAGAGAGAGGGAGGGAGAGGGAGGGAGAGAGAGGAGGGGAGAGACAGAGAGACCCTTTTGACATCTAAAATGAAGATAACACTGCATATACCCTTTTTTACCTTTATGATATATATATATATATATATATATATATATATATATATATATATATATATATGTATGTATGTATGTATGTATGTATGTATGTATGTATGTATGTATGTATGTATGTATGTATGTATGTATGTATGTATGTGTATGTATGTATGTATACACACACACACATACATACATATATATGTATAATGGTAAAAAAGGATATATGCAGTGTTATCTTCATTTTAGATATCAAAAGGGTTTTGCGGCTCCCAGTGTTTTGTTTTCGGTGGGAAATGGGTCCAAGTGGCTCTTTGAGTGTTTTGGGTTGCCTACCCCAATCTAGTCCTTTAACTCTTATTCAAAACATTTTTTATCCATTATAATTTTCTTAAATTCAATCACATTTAAGTATCTAAAACATTTCCTTTATCTAAGTCATTTCAACTCTTTTATATTACTCATATCAAGAAAGAAAACAAAAAAGGGAAAAAAGCATACTATATTATTTAGGGAATTCATCCCTCTTAGAAAGACATATATATTCCAAAACTTTTCTATTTCTTTATAACCATATTCAAACTAATGTTTCTTTTTTAAGTATTCTCTCTGATAAGTTCTATCATCTATTTTCTTGGTTTCCACTTTAGTCTTTTTCCTTTGCCCAGTATCTTTCTTAATCAATGTATTTTGCTGAATCAAAAAGTTTTTCATATGTTAGTAAATGTTGCTATAGATATAAAAAGTAAATCAGGTGAAGTGTCTTTGTATGGGGCTTCTGCCTTTCTATGTTTGTTGAAAATCTTTTTCTTTTTCTTTCTCTCCATTTCTCTTATCATTTCCTTTCTCTCTGATGTTCCTGACATCTTTATAGTCCATTTTATCAAATCTTTTTTCTTGTCCTCAGATATTTATTTTGTAGTCTTAAGGGATACGTTGTTTTTTCTAATTCTTGTAAAAAGATTTCCACTAGGGTTAAATCATGTTTCCTTGTTTTGTTAAGTTCCATCTTTAAGTCTCTATTCTCAATTCTATATCCATTTATCTGTTTTATCTGCTCCTTCTCTGTTGTTGTTTTCTGGGAATTTTTTTTTGTAGAGTTAACTTAGAAATAGATTGATTTATATTTTCAAAGTTATTTTGGATTTCTTTGTGATTTAAGGTCATTGCTGTTTGAATTAGTTACAGTATACAATATATCTCCTCCTGTGAAGTATTTATGTTTTCTTGATATGTTCTTTCTACATGTCTCTGATCCATGATGGCCAAGAATCTGAGTTTTCCTCTTCCTTTCTTTTCTCTGCAAATAGCTTTAGAGTCCCAATTAAATAGATATTTGTAATCCAAATAGTTTTTTAAAAAAGGATTTTTTCCATGAAATTTATAATTCTCTCTTTGTCTACAGCCCAGATTATTGTCTTTTTTTTTGTCACAGCTGTTCTTTGTTGTTAAAACTTTGAAGGTCACAAACACAGATTAGCTTTTCCCAGGTTGCCAAGTCTTATATTAATGTCATAGCTGTCATAGTCTTCATCCACCACTAGTGTCAGCAACTATTTGTTTTTCAATTTCCAAAATAAACAATTATCTTTAAAATGAGAGTCTTAACCATTCAAACAATTTTAGATTTATCCAGATTCAAGTTTTAAATTTCAGGTTTTATATTTATTTCACTTCCATATATTTTGATCCTCCATAAAAAGATTAATTCGCCGCTTCGGTTAGTATAGGGGTGGGGTGGAAATCTTGCTGGTAATATTTATCTCGATAGGCCAAGGGGAAAGGGGGACTTAATCTCCCAGAAACCTTGGCAACAGTTCATTGGACTTCTTTCTATCTCCTTCAGCTTATTAAAGTCCATCAGGCATTTCCTGGAGTTCCTGAGGAGGTATGGAATGCTGGAAAATATATATGATTTCATTAATGAAGGTAATTACATTTAGAGCATCAAGGGAAAGAGATGAGGGCAAAAGAAAAGAAGGCAAATCCCACTCTTTGTATCTCAAATAGGGTATATGTTTACCCAACAGATTAAACTTCAACATCTCTGTATCATTCAGTTGTACTCACTGTGTTAATTGGTGTAAGGTTCCTTACCCATCTGCCAACTTCCCTTTTTAATTTTTTTCATTATTTATTTTCTATGCAGATGAACTAGAAGTAGAGGAGCTGTAACCTTCCCCCATATTGTACAAGCTAAGCTAGGGAAATGTAAAACAGCATGGAGAATAGGGAGCTGGACCATCCATTTGCCTATTCATTCAAGGTGATTGTTGGTTTTTCACTGGCTGTGACCAGAATGATGGACATTTGAGATAATGGCAAGCTTCTCCCCATAGTATCCATCTTGTAAAGGACTCGGGATGGGCACTAAGGATTTTAAATTCCCACCAGATATAAGAAAACATAGAAAAAAACATCACCCATTGCCTGTGGTGTGCCTCTGGAAAAACAGGTCAACTGCATCTGGTTGAAAGCCCCTGTGATCCAACATATGATACCCTCAGTGGTCCACCAGATGGATATTCTTTGAAAGCGCAAACCCAAAATACAGGGGAAACAGTTCCATGATTCCCAGTTCGCTTTCTTCAGAAAAAGAACTGTTAACTGTTGTTGTGTTTTGTTCTTCTTAACTAAGGGCACCTCCCATCCCCCAAAACTTTGCAGGAAAATTACACCCACACAAAATATCAGGGGATCGATAGATTTTAGTGATTTTGTGCAATTTTCATCTCAAATGCCAATATTACATTTTTTTGCAAGATCTTATAAGATGTAGATGATGGGGGGGGTGGCATAAGATTGTCACCATCTCTGCAATGATTGTTTTCCTTACACTTATAGAAACATCATGAGTCATTATGATCTCTCTTCCCATTATTTCCATCAAGAAAACTTAGCCTGATTCTTCACGTGTAATGTTCTCCTAGGCAGTCTAGCTGGAAGCAGTGTAAATATATGTTTAAATATATTATAATATATATTTAAACATATATTTACACTTCGACAAACTAAGAGCCTAGGAATGATTTCATGGATGGAACTCCTACAAAGAAAAACAGTTCAGGATATAAGGGAAACAATGAAAAACTAAATATTAAAGGCACAAACAAACAAAAAAATAACACAGAGAAGGAAAAACAAAAGACCATGTGACCACTTCATATTGGAATTCAACATAATGTAGGCATAAGTAACTGAACAAAACCAATCTAGTATTTTAGACTATGAAAGGTGACTAAACACAGTGAATGGCAAAGTATTGTAGAAAGTTAATACAAAAACAATGCAAGCTGGCAAAAGGGGACCTAGAGCTAAATGTAGCATTCCTCCAAAGTTCATCAGATAGAGGATCTTAGTTCACATGTGGTGTAAATGGAATTGTCCCTCAGACCTTGCTTCATTTTTGTTGCCCATCTCTGGACCGAATCAATATATTAAAATAGAATTGACAGAAGTTGCAGAAGTATCAGGGTTATTTTTCAAACTTTCAACTCATATTCTTCCATACTATGAAATACTGTAGTAGTATTTTAAATACACCTATTGAAAGGAAATCCTCCAAATATGTAGGAATCAATATTATTAAAATATTTAATAACCAAATATTTTTATAATAATTTAATCCCAAGGTGAAAAAAATAAAAAAGAAATGAAAAATGCTTAAATATTCTAGTTTGAAATGCAATAGTTTAAAATGATGGCTCTTTCAAAATTAAACATTTTATTTCAAACTCTTTTAGCTGAAGTGCCAAATTAATGTTATGGCAAAGAAAAAAATCATTTTTTCCTCAAAACTGAACTAATGAAGAATCAATAGAAAATCCATATATACACCCCAGAAACAAGAAGGATGAGGAGTTCCATTTTGAAAATTACTTCATCAGCAGCACATTTCAGTCACATTATTATTCCCTTCACATTGAAAAACTATGGAATGTAAGCCTCACAGTAGCCAGCATTTGTTTGTTTGTTTATCAGCTCTTCCTTGTGTTTTCTTCCCTGAAATTGAAGGCAGTCTCAAGGACACTGGGCCATGCTTGGTTTCCAATTATAAAAGGAAAATGCTGAGAGCATCACAATGTGCATGCTTAGCTGTATTTTGGAGGAAGATTTGTATTATTTGGGACAGCAGTGTGGAAGAATTTGCAGCCAAGCTCAGCAGGCAAGTGATGGTGAATGAAGGATAGGCTTGAATGTCAGGAAACCAACAACAGGAGAATCAGAGCCCAGTAGCTCTGAAACAATGAGAGCATCGCCAGCCAGCAGCTGGGAAAGCACCTTTCTTTGCCCACCCCAGCACAGTGAGTAAATCCAAAGCCAACACTTTGGCAGCAGTTCAGTACAAGAGTTAACTTCACCTAACTTGAAAATGGCTAAAGACTTGGTTGAGAGCCAGTTTAGTGTGGTGGTTAAAGCTCCAGGCTAGAAATCAGGAGACTTCAAATTCTTTAGGCACAAAGGCAGTTCAAAGGAGAATAGAATGCTCACTAGACTGTTCTAGGAATTATATAAACACACTGGCATACACACAGACATTAGTACAAATACATAAAGTGTAAGTATAGTATAATTTAGTATAACTTTAGTCAGTCACTCATTTATTATAGCTGCTCATCTTATATATATATGACTCTTGGCAGCTCACAACCATGAAAATAAATAATAAATAAATAAATAAATAAATAAATGAAAAGCAAGAACAGTATAAATATATCTAAAAATAAACAAACATACAGGTGATACTTAATAACCAATTGAATTAATGATGACTTTGGAAATGGTGCTTTATGCACTTGTAATATGCATAAACTGTGTAAAATACAACCCAGAGTTACTCCCGTTATTCAGGGGCCTCATGAACAGGTCCCTCATGATCTGACAGTAACCTCACAAAGTCTCTCAGATGTTTGGGTGGGCACTTGGCCCGCTGTGACCTTCTAAGGCCCGGAGAGATTGCCTGGCCCACCTGCTCGCCTACCAGGCTAGGCAGGCCAGGGCGTTGCTGCCCTAAATCCCCAGATGACCTGGGTGAGTGTGCCTGGCCTATCAGGCTAGGCAGGCCAGGACTTTGCTGCCCCGAATACCCGGTTGACCCGCCCCGCTGTTGGCTGGCTGGACCCTCTAAGTCCAAGCCAGCATGCCTTGGAGGGGTGGAAGTCCCCGAGTCCACAATGGACCCCTCTTGGGAACACTGTCCCTCGAGCCCAGGCCAGCAGATAAAGAGGGGTGGGTAGCGAAAGTGCCCCAGTACTCTGTGGCCCCCAAGCACGTGCCACAGGTGGCAGAGTCAGGAGTCGCCTCCGTGGCAACCCCCCTTGCTAGTGACTTCCTTTTGGGAGCAATTGTGGAATTAGACAAGCACCCTTGATGGAATTCCCTTTCTCTTACTGCTAGTGATTTGTGTGGATACCCCCAGTCAGTCTCCCTGTCTGGAGCACTATCTGACATATGTGAATACTATGGATACCCCCGGTGTGACTCCCTGTCTGGAGTAATTATGGATGTGTGGGATGACCCCTTATCCAGTGAATTCCTGTTTGGAGCACTTGTGGAACCTTGGGATGAATCCCAAACAGCCTCAGTAGCAGCTAGTGAGGGCCTGTCAGGCCTGGGAAACTGTGACCCAGAATGCATATTATGGTCCTCCTCCCCCCCCAGAGCAGAGCCAGGAACGGAAGGGTGAGAGTCCAGTCTCCAACGCAGTTGGTCTATGTGTCTGCGAAGAACGTGGCCATCACCCAAGGCAACTTTGTATGATAATGACCCAGAGACCTTGAAGACCACAGCTGTGACCCAGAGATGTCCAGGCCCATAGTTTCTTGCCCAAACTGGATCGCCCACCTGGAGTCTCAGTTGTGACACTTGTGAAGCCACCCGGTCAGGGTGCAGCCTGTCTAGTTTAGTGATGAGGCGGCGACCCCAGCGGAGTTCAGCAGGGCTCTTCCCTGTGGCTGTGCATGATGTGGTGCGGTGTGCAAGAAGGAAATCTGCTAACCTGTGATGCCAATTACCATAAGTCAGTTTCTTGAGGGCATCTTTGGTGGTGCACACCATTCTCTCTGCCAGTCCATTAGAGGATGGATGGAAGGGAGCCGATGGTGCATGCCAGATTAGATTGGCCTGAAGAAAAGCCTGGAACTCAGAAGACGTAAATTGAGGGCCATTATCTGAAACTAGCACATCTAGAAGACCGTGTGATGCAAAAATTCCTCTCAACACCTGGATGGTCCTGGCAGTAGTAGTGGAGGAAACAGGAACAACTTCTAGCTACTTGGAATGGCTATCAACAACAACCAGAAAGAATTGCCCCTGAAAGGGCCCAGCATAAACTATATGCACCCTAGGCCATGGGGTTTGAGTTTCCTCCCACCTATGTACTGAGGCCTGAAGCATTTCAGGCTGAGATTGTTGGCATACTTGGCACTGTGCACCTGGGTCTTGATGGCTTTATTGAGCCGAGGCCACCAAAGATGGCTGCGCACAAGTGCTTTCATCCTGACTATACCAGGATGTCCCTCATGCAGAGAGATCAAGATTCTAGACCTCAATGAGGCTGGAATCACTACCCTGCTACCCCATAACAGGCAACCCTTGAAAGTGGAAAACTCATGCTTCTTGTGCCAGAAGCTTTGGAACTCAGTATCTGGGCACTTGTCAGGCCATCCTGACAACACCCATGTCAGCAGCGTGTATGCGTGTGATCAGTGGCAGTTTCTGCAGCCATGTCCCTCGCATTGAGGGGAGACTCAGGCAATTCCTGAATGGAAAGAATATTAATGACTGGAGCAGGATCTGGCTCTAATTGGTTCAGGGGTAATCTGCTCAGGCCATCTGCATGACCCATTTCTTTTCCTGGTTTGTGAACTAATGTATAGTCATATGCTGACAGGAAAATGGACCATCTCAGCATACGAGGAGAAATGATATGTGGGGTCTGTTTGTTAGTGGTAAACAAACCCAGCAGAGGCTTATGGTCCGTATAGACAGTGAAATTGTGGCCATATAAGAAATCATGAAATTTCTTAATGCCAGCCACTATGGCCAAGGCTTCTCTGTCACTTTGAGCGTAATTTCATTCTGCAGAAGACAGAGTCCTTGAGTAATAGGCAACAGGGACCTGTGTCCCATCAGCCTTCAGATGGCTAAGTACCGCTCCCACCCCATAAGGAGATGCATCGCATGCGATGCAAACAGGCAGTTGCTCATTGAAATGCGCTAAAACAGCATTAGAAGTGAGCAAGGCCTTAACCTCATTGAAGCTCTTGTCATGGACTTTAGTCCACTGCCAAGGAGCCTGCTTGTTTAAGAGCCTGTGTAATGCTTCTGCCACTGCAGCTTTATGTGGGAGAAATGCATGGTAAAAATTTAATAACCCCAAGAAGGCTTGCAGCTCACTCTTAGACTTAGGGCTTGGGGCCTGCTGGATAGCTTGCAATTTAGTTTCAGCAGGGTGAATGCCTTGAGCATCAATCCTGAATCCTAAGAAGTCAGTAGAAGTGACTCCTATCTTACATTTATTCTTCTTTAGTTTAAGGCCTGCTTTTCAAAAATGAAGCAAGACAGTCCTTAATCTTTCTGCTAAATTTTGAGATGACTCCCCAGCAATGAGGACATCATTGAAGTAGGGACAGACCCCAGGAATACCTTGATGTGTGCTCTCCATGACATTTTGGAATATGCCAGGGGCTACATTGACCCCAAATTGCAGTCTCTTGACCTTGAAGGCCCCCCTGTGAGTTACAATAGTCTGGGCCTCTGCAGCTGCCTCATCAACAGGTAGCTGTTGATAGGCCTGTGCCAGGTCAAGTTTCGCAAAAATGCGCCCCCCTTGAGGGAGGCCAGAATGTGACTTACCACAGGCACTGGATAAGCGTGCTGTTGCGGCGCCTTATTCAGTGTGCACTTATAGTCTGCACATATACGTATGTCCCCATTAGCCTTTAGAGGCGTTACTATGGGGGTTTCCCATGGACTAGAATCCACAGGTTCTAAAACACCCTGCTGGAGCAATTTGTCCAGCTCAGCATCAATCTTGCCTTTGAGGGCAAAAGGTACCCTCCTAGGCTTAATCCTGATGGGCGCGATGGTTAGGTCTAATCGTAGCGAAATTGGAGGCCCCTTGTAGGATCCTAGCTCTGAACTAAACTCATCTGCAAACTCCTTGCAGACTTCTGCATGGCTCAACATTTGCAAATGGTGCAGCCCAGTTACCTGGATTCCCAGAGCCTTGAACCAATCGAGTCCAATAAGACTCGTACATTCATCCCCAACAATCACCACATCTAGTGGACCTTCAAGATCCTTATGCTGTACTCTAAGGGTGGCCTCCCCCTTAACACACACCATAGAATTCTGAAAATCAGTAAGTATTAGATTCGATGGCCTGAGTTTAACTCGAAGGCCACTGCTGCTGCATATCCTTTTGAATATGTTAATTGAAATAATTAAGAGAGTGGACCCAGTGTCCAACTCCATTGATATGGGAACCCCTTGCAACCTTATGTTAATGGAAAGTTTCTTCTTAAGGGGCTTGTGTGTCCCTGTCCTCAAAATACTCCTGTGCAATGCGCAGAAACCCACCCTATGTTGGCTGGGGACCCTGGTACCTTTCAGACAAAATTCTTCACGAGGTTGGACCTTCTGGCGACCCAAACAGATGGATGTGATGTGGCCTTGCCTGCCTCATGCTCTGCAAATGGCGGAGTGGAACCTGCAGTCAGCTCGCTTGTGGCATCCTCCACACCCGAAGCATTGAAGAGATCTGGGGCCTTGTCCGGATGTTCCTTTTGCCTCCTTTCAGCTGGCTGGTGAAGTCTATCCACCTCCTCTTCAGGATCCACTTCCGATCCTTCTCGAGCGTCCTCTTGATGGACGGTAGCTGTGTCTGGAGGGTTCCTGGTGAGCCGTAAGGTCTTCACAGCCCCACCTGCTGCTTTCTCAGTTGCCACCTCTCGTAGCGCGTCTTGGAAAGAGACATCTTCTTTTGCAAAAATCTTCTGTTGTAAGTCTCTGCTCCTCAAACTGCATATGAAGCGATCTCGCAGCCTCTCTTCCTTGAACTCACAAGGTCTGGCTGCTTGCCTTAAGGCCGCAATAAAGTCCGCAGCAGATTCACCCGGCCTCTGGTCTCTCTGCTCGAATGCGTGCCTCCAAGCAATGACGGATAACTTCGGCTAGAAGTGTTCCTTCAACATTTTCTTCAAGTCAGCATATGTTACTGACTCCAGAGGTGCAGGGGCCACCAGATTCTCTGCAATGTCAAATGCTTCCTGTCCACAGACACACAAACGAGTTGCAGCCTTCAGGCCATCTTCTCTAATCTGATTTACTCTGAAGTAGTTCTCTACCCATGCTACATAGGAATTCCATCTCTCTGGGTGTGAGACATCGAAATCAGACAAGCGGCCAATCTTCGACATCATACAGTTTACGACCTTCACCACTCGCTTCCTCTGCAAACTGCTGTTGGGGAAAGGATCCTTTAGCCAAGCTCACCCTCCAGCGATGTTATACTGGCAGGCTGATTCAGATGCTGTCTTCCCCTCTTCAGGACTTTCTGGGTAAGTCCTTAAATCTTTTGTTTCAGCTTGCAAAGGATCCCACCTTCGTCGCCAGTGTTGTATACTTCGTTCACATGCGAGTGATGAAGACACATGGCAATGCTGAACAAACACTTTATTCTCCTTCTACAACAACCAAGTGAAAGCAAATTATTATTATATTGTAAAACCTAATCTTTAATTGGAAGCTTATCTCTCTTATTCACAAATATTTAAAATTACAAAATGGAATTCACATGCTATCGCCCAAAATTCTGTTGTGATTTATATCAGTTGAATAATGGCATCACTTTGCAAAAGACGTTTTACAATATTTGCTTAATTATATCATTTTGTTAATTGCAGTCAAAATTTCATCTATTACATTAAAGTGAGCTCTGGATTATAAACATTTGAACAGGGAACTGTAATTATTCTATAAACTGGGCAACAAATTGGTTTAATGAAGCAGCTGATTGGAGAAAATGAGATTTTATTCAAAATGTTAGCTGATATTTAAAACAATAATGTATAATAGTCAAACCAGCAGGGATAAGAAATTGTGCTGAAAATAAGAAAGAAGAAGTAGTAACTTGAGATACAATCAGGAAATGGGAGAGGTCATTACAGATTTAACAAAGAAAACTTTCTTAGTCCATCAGGGAAAGAAAGGCTTTAGAAAAAGAATTTCAAAAGTTTCAAACAGACCCTATGTTAATAAAGTCACACTTAAAACAAGCCATTTAAAAGATAAATGATTAAGAAATGGAGCTAGTCTTTCTTTCATAGAATTAAGATATATATTGAAGATGGTCCCATTAAGTAAATAGGATTTAAATGTGTTCAGAATTGCTTGGAAAGTGCCATAAATAAAATAGATAGCTTCTTTCAAAACTGCCTGAACTGCATTTTTCAAAACAACTTGCACTCTGTACATAACTGATCTTTTATTTATATCCTGCAGATTTTTTTAAAAAAAGGATTGGGTTAATATGGAATGTCAGCAATACTTCAGTGTGTGGTAGAGTTCAGATGTTCTATTTCAAGGCCAGATCCAGATCTGATTTCAAGCAAAGATGGACCAAAGGTCTGTTTGAAAAGAAAGAGCTACCCTTGTCGCTACAATCCCTGGTAGCTGAGAGCAAACAGCTCACTCTTCCCTGTGAGGCAGAGAGGCAGCTGCTTTTACTTAAGCAGAGCTTTTTCAAATAAGGACTTAAAACAGGAAATAAAAAGGGAGGAGGGAACTAGGCAGGAACCTTGGGAAGAATACCTGCTGAGCCCTGGTAAGTTTGTGGGGTTTCTTGTTTAACTACAAATTCACCTTTTTTTTTAGCAACCAAAAAGGGGTTTCTCCTTCCCCTTTCTTCTAAGTTTGCCCTCAGCACAGGTTTGGAGGGGGTGGAGCTTTCTGCTGCAGCCCCCCTGCTGGCTAATCCCTGGTAGCTTAGAGCAAACAGCTCACTCTTCCTTGCGAGGCAGAGAGGCAGCTGCTTTTACTTAAGCAGAGCTTTTTCAAATAAGGACTTAAAACAGGAAATAAAAAGGGAGGGGGGAACTTGGCAGGAACCTTGGGAAGAATACCTGCTGAGCCCTGGTAAGTTTGTGGGGTTTCTTGTTTAATTACAAATTCACCTTTTTTTAGCATCCATCGCGCCCCTGACGGCACGCGATAAAATCCTAAAACAAGTAAGAAAAAATCCAAAAAGTAAACTGAGACCAAAACAAAAATTTGAACAACCCAAAAAAGCTGTGTGTTTTTTTAATAATAATTAGTATAATAATAATAGCAAACATATAATAACAAGAAATGGAGATAGATAGCTGGCAGACGGAGGGGAGCTTCCCAGTGTTTTGCATTGAGTGTCACATGTATGACTATCTGTCTGCTGGACAGAAGTCTTGGGTGTGTGATCGGTGCAATGAGCTCCTGGCTCTCAGGGAACAGGTTCTTTCCCTTGAAGCCAAGGTAGCAGACCTGGAGAAGCAGAGAGAGATAGCGAGGCAGGAGAAGATCTTCAGGGATGCAGCAGGAGCATCCCACTCCATGCTGAGCAGCTCTCCAGCTGCTTTGGAGAATGGAGATCTTGGGCAGGGAGGACATCAATCTGTGGAAGAGGGACAGGCTCCCTTAGTTGAGACCCCTTCCTTGGAGGATGTGCCCATATCCTCTTGCACCGAGGATACTTCTCCGCGGGTGGTGGGAGGGGGGCTTCTTGTAGTGGGTGATTCGATTGTTAGAAATAGAGAGAGACGGGTTTGTGATGGAAGCGTTGACCGCATGGTAAACTGCCTGCCGGGTGCAAAGGTTGCGGACATCACGAGGCATCTAGACAGGCTGATAGACAGTGCTGGGGTGGAGCCAACTGTTGTGGTACATGTCGGTACCAATGACATTGGGAAAGCTAAGCGGAAGGTCCTGGAAGCCAAATTTAGGTTGCTAGGTAGAAGATTAAAGTCCAAGACCCCCAAGGTTGCATTCTCAGAAATGCTACCTGTTCCATGCGCAGGGCCAGCTAGACAGGCAGAGCTCAGGAGCTTCAATGCGTGAATGAGGCAGTGGTGCCGGGAGGAAGGGTTTAGATTCATTAGGAACTGGGAAACATTTTGGGACAAGCCACACCTGTACAGAAGGGACGGGTTACACTTGAACATAATGGAACAAGATTGCTGGCGATTAATATTAAAAAGGTTTCAGAGCAGCTTTTAAACTGATTCGTAGGGGCAAGACGACAGGAGCTGGGCAGCTTCCAGTTCGAGAAGGCGCACTGCCTAATATGGAGGGTGGAAGTTATGTACACACTGGTGAGTCAACAGGAAAACTAAATTGTAATAGTCAAGCAGAAGGACATGGTAGACCATCTACAAATTCTACAACCAAATTCTACAGTCAAAATCCACAGTCAAAGTTGAAAGTGCACCAGAAAAATTACATATAAATGTCTGTACACGAATGCTAGAAGCATTCGAGCAAAAATAGGGGAATTGGAATGCTTGGTGAAGGAAAATAATATTGATATTATTGGCATAACAGAAACCTGGTGGACAGATGATAACCAATGGGACACAAGGATTCCAGGTTACAAATTGTATAGGATGGACAGGAGAGGGAGAAATGGTGGTGGCGTGGCCTTGTACATAAATGAGGAGTTAGAATCTCATGAACTCGAAATTCAAGAAAATTCAAACTCACCCACAGAAACATTGTGGATAAAAATCCCAGGACAGGAAAGTAATCTGACGTTAGGGATCTGCTATCGCCCTCCCAACCAAACTCCAGAGGCAGATTGCTATTTGGAAAATGAATTTAAGGAGGCCTCAAAAAGAAATAGGGTAGTCATAATGGGGGATTTCAACTATCCCCAAATAGATTGGGTAAATTCTTGTTCTACACATGAAAGAGAGACAAGGTTCCTCGACATGTTAGCTGATCATTCCCTTGAGCAGATGGTCATGGAACCAACCAGGGGAAAGGGGATCCTGGACTTGGTTCTAACTAACGCACATGATTTGGTTCATGATGTCCTTGTAACTGAGCCCATAGGAACCAGCGATCACAACACAATAACCTTCAACTTAACCATGGATAGCAAATTGTCAGTGAAAACTAACACAGAGACCTTAAACTTTCACAGAGGGAATTTTGACAAAATGAGGAAAATAGTAAAGAAGAAACTAAAAAGAACAGTAAAAAAAGTCAAATCCCTCCAAAATGCTTGGAAACTGTTTAAAAATACGTTACAGCAGGCTCAAATAAAATGCATTCCTAAAAGAAGAAAGAGGACTGGAAAGTCCAAGAGGATACCAGTATGGCTTACGAATGAGGTAAAGGAGGTTATTGGAAGGAAGAAAAACTCATTTAAGAAATGGAAGGCTCTTCCTACCGAGGAGAACAGGAGGGATCACAAACTCTGGCAGACCAAATGCAAGGCGATAGTCATGAAAGCCAAGAGAGACGTTGAGGAGCATATAGCCAAGAATATTAAAAATAATAACAAAACCTTTTTTAAGTACATCAGAAGCAGGAACCCAACCAGAAAATCAGTTGGGCCACTTGATGACAATGGTCAGAAGGGGATAATCAGAGAAGACAAGGAGATTGCTGAGAGGCTAAATGACTTCTTTGCCTCCGTTTTCACTGAGGAGGATAGAGAGCATTTGCCTGCCACTGAATTAGTTTTCCCAAGGAGGGAAATAGAAGAATTAAACCTGATAGAGATAAACAAGGAAGATGGTCTTGCATGCCTTTCTAAACTAAACGTCAACAAATCGCCGGGTCCAGATGGTATCCACCCTAGAATTCTCAAGGAACTCAAGTGTGAAATTGCTGAACTTCTAGCTAAAATATATAATCTTTCCCTAAGATCAGGCACTGTACCGGAGGATTGGGGGGAAGCAAATATAATCCCGATCTTCAAGAAAGGATCCAGAGGTGATCCAGGAAACTATAGACCAGTCAGTTTAAGCTCAGTTCCAGGCAAACTGATGGAAACCATTATTAAAGATAAAATTACAGGGCACATAGAAAAACAGGCATTGCTGAAAGAAAATCAACATGGTTTCTGCAAAGGCAAATCATGTCTTACTAACTTGTTAAAATTCTTTGAGGGTGTAAATAAATACATAGATAAAGGGGCCCCAGTTGATATTGTATATCTTGACTTTCAAAAGGCTTTTGACAAAGTCCCTCACCAAAGGCTCCTAAAAAAGCTCTCCAGCCACGGAATTAGAGGACAGGTCTTGTCCTGGATTGGTAACTGGCTAAACTGTAGGAAGCAAAGGGTGGCAATAAATGGACAATTCTCCGGATGGAAAGAAGTGAGAAGTGGTGTACCCCAAAGTTCTATTTTGGGACCTTTACTTTTTAATTTATTCATCAATGATCTGGATGTAGAATTTAATAGTGAGGTAGCCAAGTTTGCTGACGACACTAAATTGTTCCAGGTTGTGAAAAGTGAAACTGATTGTCGGGAGCACCAGAAGGATCTCTTGAAATTGTGTGAGTGGGCAACAAAGTGGCAAATGCATTTTAACCTAAACAAGTGCAAAGTTATGCACATTGGGACAAAGAACCCCAATTATACTTACCAACTGATGGGGACCAAACTTTCTGAGACAACCCAAGAAAGGGATCTTGGGGTTTTGGTGGACAGCTCGATGAAGATGTCAACCCAATGCGCAGCAGCAGTAAAAAAAGCAAATTCCATGCTTGGCATGATTAGGAAGGGAATCAAAAATAAGTCAGCAAGTGTTGTATTGCCTCTGTACAAATCGATGGTGATACCACACTTGGAGTACTGTGTACAGTTCTGGTCACCGTACCTCAAGAAGGATATAATGGAACTGGAAAAGGTGCAAAAAAGGGCAACAAGAATGATCAAGAAAATGGAGCGCCTCCCTTATGAAACCAGATTGCAACGCCTTGGTCTCTTCAGCCTTGAAAGACGGCGTTTAAGGGGTGACTTGATCGAAGTGTATAAAATCATGCATGGGATAGAAAAGGTGGATAGAGAAAAATTCTTTTCTCTATCACACAATACCAGGACAAGGGGGCACTCCCTAAAGCTCATAGCTAAGAAAGTGAGGACAAATAAAGGGAGATATTTCTTCACCCAGAGGGTCGTTGATTTATGGAATTCACTTCCAGAAGGGGTCGTGACAGCTGTCAGCCTTGACAGCTTCAAGGCAGGGTTAGATAGATTCATGGATGCCAAGTGTATCGGTGGTTATTAAAACGGATGTCCATGTGCCGCCTCTATGTTGGTTGAGGCAGGCAGGATTCCCTTAAGTACCATTTGTTGGGGGTCAAGGGAAAGGGAGGGTTTTGCCTTCTCTTTCTGCTCAAGATCCCCATGTACAATTGGTGGGCCACTGTGTGACACAGAATGCTGGACTCGATGGGCTTTGGCCTGATTCAGCATGGCTCTTCTTATGTTCTTATCATCTTAGTTGCTCTTGTTTGCACTTTTTCCCAAAGTCTCAACATCTTATTTGTAATGTGGTGACCAAAACTGGATGCAGTATTCCAGGATGTGGCCTTACTAAGGCTTTATAAAGCGGTACTAATTCTTAATTGTTCTCATTGTAAGCAAATGTTTCCTTAGTTCCAGGTTGGATCTATCTTTAATGAGTTTCTACCCATTGCTTCTTGTCCTGCCCACAGATGCTCTGCAGAATAAGTTGACTCCATCTTCTCTGTCACAACCATTCAAGAATTGGAAGACAGCTATCATGTCACCCTGATTCTTCTCTTTGTTAGGCTAAACATACAGAGTTCCTGCAACCATTCAACATATGGTTTAGCAATTTTTTTTTTGCATCAGGGTGAGTTAAGGTGTTCTGTACAAGCATCGGTTTTCTAAAGCTAGTTATTTACCAATTTACTTTGGAGCAAATATCTTTGGAAAATAGCACAGAATCAATTTATTATTGACTACTTCTGACACTCCTTGTGATTGTACACTCCCATTGTGGATGCTGCCTATCTGTCATTCAGATTTAAAAATTATGTCAGTTCCAATAGCAGAATAATTTCTTGTAGTTTGGGACTTCACTTGCGCAGAACTACAGTGATGTAAGTGTGGATCCCTATGGATTCAGGATTCACCATAAGCCTACTTTCAAAAATCATCAATATGCGTATGAAAGGGTTGCACTTATATTACTATATCTCTGGATATGTTGTTTATTTCTGTTTATGCTGCTTCATTATTGTAAGACTGGGCAGTGGGAGGAAGGGAAGGGAAAGGAAGGGAAAGGAAGGGAAAGGAAGGGAAAGGAAAGGAAAGGAAGGGAAGGGAAGGGATGCTTTCAGGATTTAATATAAGCCTACTTTCAAAAATCACCAATGTGCTTATGAAAGAGTTACACACATATTATTATCTCTATGAACATTCTGTTTATTTCTATTTATGCTGTTTCATTACTGTAAAATCAGGCTGTGGGAGGAAGGGGTGGGCAAGGGAAGAAGAAAGGAAGGAAGGAAGGGAGGAAGGAAGGAAGGAAGGAAGGAAGGGAAAAAAATTATGTGGCTTTGTTTATTGTCACCCTCTCCTGGCTTTTGCTCCTGATGAATAAAACAGTTAATTCCTTTCTTATTGATTAGCACAGAGCTACACCCTTGGGAATAAGAATAATGCTTCTCAATGAAACACAAGGCAAAGAGCTATTTTGGAATTTCCCATCATAACTGTGTTTTTCTCATGGTGGAACACTACTACTTAATCCACCCCTTGTCAAAGCTGTCATTTCAAAGAAGGTGTATCCTATGTGTCTAATTTGTACTTAGTGGTAGGGACCTACATTGGCAGCAATTAATAGTTGACTAATTTAACCCCTAATAATATTGTGTGTCTACAAGATGAGACAGAGACATTTCCATACTAAATGAGAATTGTAAATACGAACAGAATTGTAATGACAAAGGCAGTGATGGTGACAGTGGTGGGATTCAAATGTGTAAACAACCAGTTCTCTGTGTGGATGCCGTTTCCAGAAGTCCATTCTGGGCCTGGGGAACAAAAAATTAGCTACCGATTCTGCCGAACTGGTGCAAACTGGCTGAATCCCACCACTGGATGGTGATAAATATTGATAAAAGAAAGTGCATTTTGTAAACAGTATATTAAGTATGTTAACAGTAGGTTAAGTCATAGTAAACTTGATTAACAATTAACATTTAATATGTTAAACTAAACGTTAAGATTTAGTTTAGGAATCACTACCTCCTTTTTAGTGCATTACTTTAAGATGCTTTAAATAGACATGTTTAGCCAGCTCCTACTTATGATAGGTGTTCTGTCATACTAAGATGCTGTTTGTGTCTGGAATTATATATTTTTTTGTAAGTCCAGCAAACATAAACAGTTTGCGCAGTGTAGTTCTTGTCTTGCGTGGGCGGTGGTCCTGTGCAGCACATTGGAAGAGCAATGCTACTGCATGCTTGGGGTGAGAACTGTGCTGTGCCTATCTGCAACTCCAGCCAAAAGGGTCCAGAGGGTTGGGAGAAGACAGGAGGTAACTGGTTTCCAGTGTACTGCATATGTGTGCAACACAACAGAAGCTGGCCCTTTCCCAACTTCTCCTGACCAATCTAGGAAGGCTTGTTCATATTGGCAAAAGTTCAAATATTGAAAGTTTGTTAGTGGAGTAATTTCTGTACATCAAACTGACATAAGGGTTCCCGAAGGTTGAAATGTCATGCCCTTTTAAAAATAAAATTGAATTTGTGTATTGTCCTTAAATAAAAACTGAGTAATAATTTTTTTTTAGATAGTTGCCGGATGATTTTGACATGGCTTGTGGGCCCTTGGGCCTGACGATCTCTCAAGAAACTGCTGTAGGCATGCCCAGGCAAAACTGAAATAATTTTTGACATCCCTCCCATTTTCCCTACTCAAATTTTATCAAACTTTTCCCCAAAGCTTTCCAAAAGCCTCCTATCCTATCCTCCTATCCAAGCTGTGACCCAATGTTGCAACCACAGTTTGATAACTCCTGATAACATTGCTGTTAACATTGACACAAACCTATTATCTTCTCTGTGCAGGTTAATTGTCATCAACAATTCACAATATAATTCTTGAATAAAAGAAAAAGTTACTGCATGTATTAGAGATTTCTTGGCAAAAAGGCTCCCTTGAATTTTGGTGCATTTATCCTGTAGGCATAATTTCAAAAGATTCCTGGTGTTCTCTGAATTTGTTTTCTTCTTGTAGGTGTTTCATTATCAGGCTAGGTAGCATGATCAGTGCATTGAGAAGTGATATTTGCTGACTGGAAACAATACCCATGGTTCACTCCCCTCTGCACTGAGAGCACCAAGAACTCAACAATTCAATTTTAAGCTACATAGGTTATCTATTACTGCAAAATTAAAATCTTAAGATTATGAAAGAGATTTTACTTAACTTGACAGTATAATTACATCTACATGGAGGGAAGCATGCAGTGTGGGGTACGTGAAGGTTCTGTCTTGGGCCCAATGCTCAGTTAGGTGATGAGGGAGTCATAAAAGAAACCTTGTTAACACCTTTAACATTCAGTTGCAAAGTTTTTATGACACTTTTATGGAACTAGTAATTTTCTGATTCACTAGCTGGATGACAAAACAACAATCAGTTTCCCCCAAGTAGCTAGTATTCACTGTCCTCTGCGTATTATAAAATTGTGAGGATCATTTTGAGAAAGAAGAAAAAAGGAAATGAGAGCTTCCTCTATTTTTTCTGTAATGAATTTGTATTATAGCTTGAAATTCAACATTGTTTTCAAGCAAATTTTCTTAAATACATTTACTTATACTTGCTATAATGATTTTATCTGGAACACTGCATGGGAGACTGTCTTCCTTCGACTATCATACATTACCTTTTTTACTGTGTGAAGTCAGCCCCCCCCCAGAGAAGGAAATATTTTGGGGGATATTAAAAAGGCAGAATATTATATTTCCCCAAAGGATCTTAAAGGCAGAAAAGCAGACCCTGTTTTTCTTAATATCCCCCAGTAGACACTCAGGAGATCACCTTGTAGACATGCAGATATGATAATCCTTTCAGAAAGACTGGAGCCAGGAAGCTTGGAGCTGATGGGATTAGAAAGACAAAGACCCCTAAGCTTGATCAAGAGAGTGAGGGAATAGCAAGAGAACAGAGGACTACAAGATTGACAAGACCTAAATATAAGTAATTGAAATAGAGAAAGAAAACGGATTTTTTTCAGTGAATATAAATCAGCGGTTCTCAACCTGTGGGTCGCGACCCCATTTGGGGTTGAACGACCATTTCACGGGGGTCGCCAAACACCGCAGTCCGCCATTTTTTTTGGATCGGCCATTTTTTTTTGGTTGGCCATTTTTCCCCCTTTGCGATGTGGGCTGTCGTGCTGCACATGCACGATGCGGGCCTGTCATTTTTTGGGGGGGTCGGCCATTTTTTTTTGGTCGGCCATTTTTTGGGGGGTCGGCCATTTTGTTTTCCCCTTTGCAATGCAGGCTGTCATGCCACGCATGCGCGATGCAGGCCCGCCATTTTCTTTTGGTCGGCCATTTTTTTGGGGTCAGCCATTTTGTTTTCCCCTTTGTGATGCGGGCCGTTGCGCCATGCATGCGCGATGCACCCTGGGGCCGAGCCCCGGAAAAGGTTGAGAACCGCTGATATAAATGGACTGAATTTCCCATAAAAAAGAAATAATTATTTTAGAAAACTACATAAATTAAATATAGATATAATTTGTTTGCAAGACACACATATAAAAAGACAATATTACAAACTGTTGGAATACTCAAACATTGGGAAACGTTACCATGCATTGGACTATTGGACCTCTCAGCAGCTTTTGATACCATCGATCATGGTATCATGCTGCAACGGTTGGAGGAGCTGGGTATAGGGGGCACTGTTTTGCAGTGGTTCTCCTCCTTCCTCTCCGGCCGGATGCAGTCTGTGTTGACAGGGGGTCAGAGGTTGACCCCGAGACCCCTCATATGTGGGGTACCTCAGGGGTCGGTCGTCTTGCCTCTATTGTTCAACATTTATGTAAAACCGCTGGGTGAGATCATCCGTGGTTTTGGTGTGGAGTATCATCAGTACGCTGATGATACTCAGCTGTACATTTCCACGCCGAACCACCCCAACAATGCTCTTGCCGTGCTGACCCAGTGCCTGGAGGCCGTGCAGGTCTGGATGGGGAAGAACGGACTCAAGCTCAACCCCTCCAAGACCGAGTGGCTGTGGCTACCGTCATCCCGGTATAGCCAATTGATTCCATCGTTATCTGTTGGGGGCAAAACAGTGGCCCCCTCGGAAAGGGTTCACAATTTGGGAGTCCTCCTGGATTCATGGCTGTCCTTAGAGGACCATCTGAAGGCAATGGCCGGAGGATATTCTATCAGTCTTGGGTTTATTTAATCAGCCAGTGGGGATCCAGTGGTTGTTGGAGATAACCATTTGCTTTCACAGTATGATGTCTGACTTTGTGATTTACTTTTTACCCCGTACCTTGCTCTTGTGCTGCACATTGTGAATTTTTTAGTCAGATCCACTGTTTTTTTGGGATTTGTGTCTGGACTTGGTGAGACTTGCTTACAAGCTATGCAGCTCTGGACCTCAAACTGTTGGCAACACACTGCTGGTGTGCCTCCCTTTGCTGTTCTTCTAAGCCTCGCTCCTTGTGCTATGCTGGTTCCTTCCTTGTTACCTGTTGAATTCCTGCTGCCTACAGGAACAGATGTTGACACTTCTACAACTGTGGGGAATTGTTCTTGGAGATTTTGAGGAGTGCTCTACTGGGGTATAGTTGTGCAATAAAATATACAATGCCCTTACTGGGTGCCATCTGAGTGACTGGGGTCAGAATAAAAGGCTTTAAACAATGCATTGAACTTTTTGGAAATACAGTTCAGCTGGTAAAATTAAATGTAGGTGAATTGCAACATCTGCTCCTGGTCCATATATTCATATTAGGTGCAAATGGAGCCAACTACAGTTTCTGATTATAGATTTTCTGGAATATATGGAAAAAATGAAAAAATATACTATATATAATCCATTGGAGATTAAAGGCCTAGTAATTATTAAACGTAGTCTGCAACTGGAAATTCAATAGATGAACTTAAGTCTTCTTAAGTAAACAGTATTTAAAATATTTCATACATTTCTTCCTGATTGAGTTCATACATCTCACTAATCAATGATTGTTTAGTTAGTAAGATGACCAACTTTTTTACAATGAAAAGGAGGACACAAATAAATTAAAGAAAAATATTTTAAATAAAAGAAACATTTTATTAATTGCAACAATAATACAGAATACACTATAATATAAATGCATAATAAAAAACATTTGTAACAATAACATTTTATATTGTAATTATGCTTACATGCCATGCCCCCGCCTGCAGCTGCTCCACCAGCACTGCTGCCCCGCCGTGTAGAGCGGGCCCCATGGCTCCCAAAGCACCAGCTGCGCCGGCTCCAGCCCCGGGGGACAACCCGCCATCAACACACCCCGCCTGCAGCTGCCCCTCCAGCACCACCGCCCACCCTGCACAGCCCCATGTAGAGCAGGCCCCGCAGCTCCCACAGCACGGGGGGCAGCCGGCCATGCCATCCCTCACACCCCCGCCCGCAGCAGCCCTATCGCCCCTGCCTCTTGCGCCCACAGCCATTATTGCCCTAGCAGGGCCGAAGATAAAGATAAAGTTACCCTGGCATTACCGCTCCAGTTTCCTCCAGGTATCTTCGGGACCAACTAGGAGATGGTGTAGTTGGGTAGCGAAGAGGGGTGCAAAGTTCCTGCCAATTCGCCTTCGCTGCAACCAACTTACATGTGCAGTTTGCCGGCTGGGTGTTTTGGCGTGCTCAGCAGCAATTCCTATTGGTTTTCAAAAGCCAATAGGGGGAGTAGCACAGCTCATATAAAAGTTGAAAAAAAACCCCATCAAAAAAAGGTGCCAGAATGCCGATCTGAGCATTCTATGAAAAAAAAGCCCTGCAGATTAGTCTTCAAATATCAAAAAGGAGGACATGTAAGAGGACACTTTTTGAGGGAGGACAGAACTCACAAAAGGAGGACAGTCCTCCCTAAAGGAGGATGGTTGGTCACCTTAGCATTATTCAGACATAACTATAAGCTAAAGCTGCACATTATGTCTTTTGGAGGATTTTGGAAGCACAAGTAGTGTGTCATGCATAATATACCGGTAACTAAATATACTGTGTTGTCATAATTGTTAGTCCCTTAAGTATGCATGTATGTATATGTGTACGTATGTGTATGTTTGTATGTACAAATACATATACGTTTTCTGAGGTTTTTGCAGGTGTTTGTATGTAGATCTTTGGTCATTCAGGTTTTGTCCCGCATCAAATTGGAAGTGTCTTGGCGACGTTTCACTGAAGTCCCATTCATCATCTTCAGGCTGGTGTTTTCGGCTTTGTGCTTCTAAGAGCATTGCTCTTAGAAGCACAAAGCCGAAAACCTCAGTCTGAAGATGACGAATGGGACTTCATCGAAACGTCGCCAAGACACTTCCAATTTGATGCGGGACAAAACCCGAATAACCAAAGACTAAATACATATACATATACACATAAATAGATACACACACACACACACACACACACACACACACACACACACTGAGCATTCCCACTTCCTAGCTACCAAATGAAAGTCTGTTGGGAATGACGTCAATACATTCTAGATCTAGTGACATTAAAAGTTTAGATTGGAACTGCCAGGGGAATGAATCATGCCTTCATCTGGCAATTTCTCCGGCACCATTAACCTATCCTCTATTAGGCGGAACCTGTTCACTGTAATCTCTCCTTGCCAAAATGTATTAATGTTGTCTTTTCCCTGCAATCCTGCCATTGGAATTCATTCCACAACAAAGTGATTTGGAACTATTTTACTCACAATTATTTTAGTGCTGCAGCATTTAGACAGATGGCATCTTCCTATGTTTCTTGAGAAGCTTTGAAAAATAGTTTTCTTCCTGATTGCAGTTTAAAAAAGTTCAAAATCACTTATTGGTGGAATTCCAGAGACTAAAGTACAGCACTCAAAGTGACTGACAAATGCGTGCCTTTCCACTGAATATGGTTCTTTCCTAGCCAGTGAGCTGAATATTTTCCATTTACAATAATGTAGAGTGATTTAAAATAAATGCTCTCCTTGCTAGTAGACTTGTCAGTGAAAAATGCCTCCATATCAGCCAAGTCTAGAACATAGTTTTTCAACAGGTGTTTTGATCCATTAGTCTGGAAGTTGGAAACAAAAGGAGAAAAATGGCATATCACAAACTTCAAATATATTCTAAAGTTACCAGTCTTTTGTTTTGGATTTCCTGTCCTAGCATGACCCAGTCATTTTGCTGTGGACTTTCCTTTGATGGATACATATTTTTTTTCCTGTTTCAGAGGAATGCAGAGAATAGTCCAAGAGTGCAAATATAAGAATGGTTGTTCTCAGATTTTCAAAATGAACCAAGATAAGAAATAGACACCAGAAATGCTACTTTATTGTTGTAGGGCCTACTGGCATAATCTTGAACGCTTGTCCAAAACTTTTATTACCCCCTTTTTGAGGACTTCAAAGGACTGAAAGTTTGTCTTTTACATACTGGCAGCCTTACCAGGTAGACCAGACAAAAAACTTGATCAGATATGCTAGTTCTACTTTATTGTAAGAATACATTAACAGAATCTTGAAAGTCTGAAAGTATGTATCTCCCTGTCTCCCAAGCAACTAGGGAGGGTCCCTTCTGAGCCTTGTGCTCACATAGATGTGAGCTATGCCCTCTCTTATTTGACCATTTCCTGGCCTAGACAGCATCTCTTTGCCCGTCTCCCAAGGTTTTTCCCCACATACCTTCTCACATACTTTCTCAGATCTGTTTTGCCTCCCCCACTTTCTTCTCCAGGCCAAAGCTGCATTCTGCTATACTTGCACTTAAGAAGATCAAATAATTTAAGTTGACTGTCTGTAATGCACAACAAAATACTAACAAAAAATTACAAGAGAGCGTTATCTCTCCCTACACTGACATAAGCTTCACTTTTCAATGTGATTTTTATTTAACTGATATGTATATTAATAACTGACAAAGAAATCCTCAATTAAGAGACAACAGAAACTGCTTCCATTCAATTTCTAGAAGGAATCGAGTCGTTGATTGGTTTTAAGCTTTTTCAAACTACCTCTTCTTGAGCATGATTAATTTATTTTCATGATTTCATCTCCTTGAGTATAGTCTCTTTGCAAAACCTTGCATTTATGCAATACCATCAGAGCTGATTTGTTTCAAAATATAGCAGCTTAACATTTACATTTCAATATAACAATATTATATATATGAAAGAGGTGAGTTTCAAATTCAGATATTTTAAGTATGATCAGAGATAGTTCCCACTTCTAATTTTTTCTGTCTTGTTTATAATTACTACATACAAATAGTTCCTGACTTAACAGGGACTTAATTTAGTGACCATTCAAAGTTACAATGGCACTGAAAAAAGTGACTTATGATCATTTTTCACATTTACAGCCATTACAGCATCTCCATGGTCAAATGATCAAAATTCGGACGCTGACGGTTGCTGTGTCCCAGGATCACATGATCAACTTTTGCAACCTTCAGACAAGCAAAGTCAATGGGGAAGCCAGATTCACTTAACAACCATGTTCCTAACTTATCAACTGCAATGATTCACTTAATTGTGGAAAGAAAGGTCGTAAAATTGGGCAAAATTCATTTAACAAATTATTTATTATTATTTATTATTTTTATTTTTCGGACTTATATGCCGCTCCTCTCCGAAGACTCAGAGCGGCTCACAACATAAATAAAACAATATTTCAAAAACTAAGTCCAAATCTAAAAGCATTAATAAAACCTCAGACACATTCATTATTCATTCACGAACCACAGTCAACCCAGGCCTGCCGGCAAAGATAGGTTTTAAGATTCCTTCGGAAGGCCAGGAGAGTGGGGGAAGCGTGGACTTCAGGGGGCAGTTGGTTCCAGAGGGTGGGTGCCACAACAGAGAAGGCCCTCCCCCTAGGACCCGCCAGACGGCATTGTTTCGCTGACGGGACCTGGAGGAGGCCGACCCTGTGCGCTCTCACCAGTCGAAGGGAAGTATGTGGCAGAAGACGGTCCCGCAAGTTAAAAAATGTTTCACCTACCAACAGAAATCTTGGACTCAGATGTGGTCATAAGTCACGGACTGCCTCTAACTTTCCATGCAGATCAGATGGGGGTCCCACTTACAATCAGAACATTCAACAAATGAAAAAGCAGCTCTAAGGACTTGGAGGGCATATGTGGCATTTTGAGAATGTGCCTTAAGAAGTATTGCTAAATGGGTGTCACTAAGACTAATCTCTGTATATAACAGCAGCATCAGTCACAAAACATCCATTTATCATAAACAAAACTGAAGAGATTGGGACACTGCCATTTTCTAGTTCCACATGATATTCTTTACTACCCCACCTTAATTTTATTTTGTTTTCTGGGAAAGGGTGTATATACTGCATAAACAAAGCATAGATTCCTGTATGAGGCAAGAGGCATTCTTGTAATGAAATTATGAAATGAAATAAATACGCCTAACTTGTTTGGCAAGAGTATGTGTAACTTGTGTGGCAAGATATAAAGCATAAAAGGGGAGATTGAGGCATAAATTAAACACATTTTGCTGTTGAAAACAATTTCATTCACAAGAGAGATTGACTGTTCCAAAGTCACTTAGCCAGCTTCTACACCTAAGGGAAGACCAGAACTAGTCTCCCAGTTCCTAAACCAGTGCCTTAATCCAAACACCATAGTGGCATGCATATCCTGAACACCACAGTGGCTTGCATATCGTGGTATGCATACTCCTGCATCCTGTATGTCAGGGGTCCCCAACCCCCAGTCTGTGGACCAGTACCGGGCTGCAGCATGCCAGCAACCGGTCCATACAAACAAGCAAAGCTCCATCCGTGGGATGCAGGCAGCACACAAAAGCATTCCCCTCTGGTCCGCGGAAAAACCTCTCTCCATGGAACCGGCCCCTGGTGCCCAAAAGGTTGGGGACAGTGGTGGGATTCAGCCAGTTCGCACCACTTTGGCAGAACCGGTAGCTAATTTTTTGTTGCCCAGGCCCAAAATGGACTTCTGGATGCGGCACCCACACAGAAAACCGGTTGTTCACATATTTGAATCCCACCACTGGTTGGGGACCTCTACTGTATGTAACAAATCTGCTTTAAAAATCTGACTTTCTAAGCAGTAGATTCCTA
The DNA here is from genome assembly GCA_034064705.1 of Bothrops alternatus. Classification (NCBI taxonomy): domain Eukaryota; kingdom Metazoa; phylum Chordata; class Lepidosauria; order Squamata; family Viperidae; genus Bothrops; species Bothrops alternatus. The sequence goes on from JARGCV010000006.1 coordinate 23,072,318, forward strand.
GTTGTATTGGCTCAGCTGGCTTTCCCTTTTAAATTTAATCTGAACACCTTGTTGCTCTGAGAACACTTTTAAAACGGGTCCCTGCTTCTCCTCATTTAGCCAAAGAAAGCATTTGCATAATAACATTAAGTATTCTCATTGATGAGGATCACTAAGAGATACTTTGATATATTTGTCTGTTTAGTTCTGGACAATAGACACAGCAAGCTTGCTGGACAATAGACACAGCAAGCTTCCAACTGCCTCTCTGGGAAGTAAAATGTTTGGTTATAACTCCAGAGAAGTAAGTTGAAAAGTGGAGCCATACAAAACCCTGGGAATCTGAAGTTAAAAAGCTCTCACCCATAATAAAAATCCTGATTTTTTTTTGTTGTTGTTAAAATGAACTCCAGCGGATTTTATTTTTACAATGTAGTTGTTATGAGACTACTCACATCTACCTTCTTTTAAATTCCCTGGAGTCTTCTCAGTAAAAACAGAGGTGTCTTACCATAGCCAACTCAGGATTCATTCTTTTGTTAATGCAGCTTAAAGATTCTTCAGTCATCTTCTGCTCCTTTTGAAAACAACCAAATGGTGCCATTTGATCTCTCCCATTTCTATAAGTTTTTTCATCCTTTTTTCAATGTTTTTTTAAAGTGACTTACATATAACCAGTTTTAAAAATCAGTCCCAGTTTCTAGATGTACTGTATAGAGTAAAGCTGTGAAGGAAGAAAGAAATGGAAAGTGTTAAATTTTTTCTGTAGAAAGCGAAACTAACATTGTTGCAATGTATAACAAAAGAACCCCTTAGAGTGAGCCAAGGACGTAGGGAATCGTTGTGTCGCTTTTCTATAGGTTTGTAACCCACTACGCCAGAATAGGTTTGTAACCCACTACGCCAGAATAGCTGACGTGGAATGGGAGGAGGATAGGAGGGTATAATTGCTATAGTGCTTCTGTAACTAGGTGTGGTCTCTTCCTATAACAGTCGAGATCCACCACGCTTTGCAAACCGTTCTTAGAAATAAAGCTGTTTCCTTTCTTCAACCGAACGTCTCCTGGGAATTCATTGAAATTCTGAATACAGCTGTTACACAGAAGGGCAAAGACATTGGAGCAGTGGTGGGATTCAAATATGTGAAAAACTGGTTCTCTGTGTGAATGCCGCTTCTGGAAGTCCATTCTGCGCCTGGGCAACAAAAAATTAGCTACCAGTTCTCTTGAACTGGTGCGAACTGGCTGAATCCCACCACTACATTGTAGGGAAGATGAAGAAGAATAAAACCCCATTGAGATCTTAATATTCTACTAGAATAGTCCTGTTGTATCCAGCCAAGGCTTTAAGTAATACAACATTTTATTTTTCATAATAACCAATGTGATACCTATCAATGAATAAATGGAAACTCCCATCTTTCAGATCTGCCATCACACTGCTTCAGCTCTGCTTTGCTTTGATGGCAGCCTGCATAAAATGTGGGGAGGGGGGGAAAGGAGAATACAGGGAGGGGAGGATGACAAGAACCAGAAGTACAAGGACATAGGCATGGGAACAGACTGTAAATGACCACCAAAGAGGCACCAAACTTAGAACTGTTACCAAAACAACTAATTTGAACTTTATTGGACACTAGCAAGATGACCAAGGGGGAGATCCTGGAGAAGGGAAAAATATCGGCTTAACACGGGAATCTTCAGATTTGGCTGTTTCCTGTGACCACCTGACTTTAGTAAAAGTATACCTTTTGCTACAAATGGAGTCCAGGATCTTTCTTTCCTAAATGCTCAAGCTGGGGCAGGTCTGATACCATCATTGTTTCCCTATAATGGGCATTTAGAGACATATTACCTCCACCCGAATAATCTTGAGATTTTGAAGACTAATAGTCCTTGCTGAATCTGCTCCCCATGATTGCCTTGTTAAGGCTATTCATGTTAATGACCATCACTACATCTTATGTAATGAATTTCACAGATTAATTAGATCCCTGAAATAAAGGAGAAACTTCCTAAGAGTGAGAACAACCAGGGAAACAGCTTGCATTCATAAGTTGTGGGTGCTTCAATACTGGAGGCTTTTAAGAAGAGACGGGACAGCCACTTGTCTGAAATGTATATAGGATCTCCTCCTTGAGCAGGGGTTGGACTAGATGACCTCCAAAGTCCCTTCTAACTCTATTATTCTGTATTTCTTACATAAAATACAACTCCAACTCTTGTTTTGTTAGGTCTGTTTCCTTTTAACAGTTTATATCCTTCTGGTTATGGGTTTCATCCCACCAAGTTTCAGTAATGGCAACAATATTGTACTTGCCATCATGTTCTAAGACTTCAAGTTCTCCCTGTTTTTTCCTCATATCTTGAGCTTAGTGTTCCGGCATCTGAGTCCTTTATGACTGCCTTTGCATTTGCTTCCTACATTTCCTCATTTATGTATTCCTTCTCATCACGTCTCAATCTGGACAAAATAACCAGGGTTTCCTGGTTATCTCTCAGAATACTTCTAACTAGTTCCAATCACGTTTAGCTTTTCAAATCCAGCCAATAAAGGATGGTTCAATTCAAGTCTACCCAAGCCACAGGTAGCTTCAAAATGACTATACTCACATAACAAACTGAATCACAAAAGAATCAATCATACATTTTAGCTTAGCACAATGATTGTTCAAGACACTGGGTGAATCTAGAGACATTGGCTGATTATGTGCAGATGTGTTCAGCAAACATCCAGTAAGTCTTGCTCCAAGGAGCCATATAGCTAAAAAAAAAAATGTCATTGGCTCTGCACATAGGATAAAAATTCATTGTTGGCACCTCTGGTAAAATGTTTCAATGAAAAGAATTGCATTAGATATTAGAGGAACCTGTTAGTCATAGGAAACAAAATCAGACTTAATCTCTATAGAGATTTTATGGATCAGGCTTAATGAGCTGCTGGATTACATAATATCTTTTTAAATATCTTCTAAATGTCCCAATATTAAATTAGGGAAATGCAATTCTATAACTTTTTCTTAAACAATTTTAATGCTTCTATATTTAATTGCTATGTCGTAAGAAAGTCTGAATGCAGTACTAGGAAATATTTCCTGCAAAATCTGAATGCAAACTGAATGGTCTATTCCACTGTCTTCAGCAGGAATCTTCATTGCGGGAAACTATCGTAACAAGCTGCAAGAATCTGAAAGCAATTTCTTTGCACATGCATTTACTTCATTTTCTGTTTCATAAGAGGCAGGACAACCATTATTTAATTCAACAACAAAGCAATGCAGTATCAGCAGTGAAACATAGTTAAGCATGAACAGTGGGAAACAATCATAAATAAATTCAAAGTTTTATTATTGTAAATGCCACATATGTTTCTACCTCCTATATGAATGAATCCATGACAATATTTATAAACACATAACTTGAAAATAATACAGTATTGTCAGAAGAATAAGTTGGGGTTCCAACTTGACCCGGGGTTCTGCAAGAATAAATAAAAATGAGATCCAGACAGCTGTGAGGAAAGAAGAAATATTTATTCCTAAAAGCAAACAGTTTGCCTTTAGGGGCTGCTGCAGAGAAATGGGGTACAGCAACAGACTTTTATAGGGGTGCTTATCCTGATGTGGAAGTGTCTGCATGCTGATTCTAGGGTGATATTCAAGGGTATTGCATGTGTGTTTAAGTATGTTTATTTTTGTGAACATGCAATTCCATTGGAAGATCTAATTTAATTAACTCTATTTGTGTTTGCAGACCTTAACCTTGATATGTGGATTGGGTCTGGGTAACTTATTTCGGGGTTTGAAGAAGTAAACAATTTCCCCCATTTGCTATTTTTACTTGATTAAATAAGTTTCAGCTTGATTATCAATTATCTAACGTGGACGCTGATTCTCAGTCCATTATAAATTCTGTTAATGTTTTAAGGGAAGATGGAAACAGTATAAAGAATAAAATCACTGGATTTTTCTCAGCCTCCAGCTTTTTATTTCATAATCATCAAAACGGCATAATGTTTTAAGGGAAGATGGAAACAGTAAAAAGAATAAAATATATCTTGATATAAAACTTCTCACAGTATGTTCGCTTCAAAGGACTGAGCGAGACTGTAATTCTACAGACCCCATTCTAAATCAAATCAGTGTAGTTTTCATTCCAAGGCCACGTGGTATGTTTAGAATTAGTGTATCACTCACATGATAAGTTAGATTTATATACGGCTTCACACTGCTTTACAGCCCTCTCTAAGTGGTTTACTTTACAAAGTCAGCCTATTGTCCCCAACAATTTGGGTCCTCATTTTATTGACCTTGGAAGGATGGAAGGCTGAGTCAACCTTGAGACAGTCAGGATTGAACTCCTGGAATGAGCAGCGAGTTAGCCTTGTGAGGTATACATGAAATGTATATGTTATAATTTTTCATGCTGCCCCATGAAACCCAGCGACCGGTTAGGGCCCACAGAGTCAGCCTTCTCCAGGTCCCGTCAGCCAGACAGTGTCGCCTGGCGGGGCCTAGGGGAAGAGCCTTCTCTGTTGCGGCCCCAGCCCTCTGGAATCAACTGCCCCCGGAGATCTGTATTGCCCCCACCCTCTCCGCCTTTCGCAAATTATTGAAGACCCATCTTTGCCTGCAGGCCTGGGGCAGTTAACACCTTGCCCCAGCCAGTGTATGTATGTTTGTATGTCTGTTTCTGGTTGATTGGTTTTTTTAAATTAATGTGTTTTATAATATATTTTAATATTGGATTTCTTTATGTTAGTATTCATGCTGTGAGCCGCCCTGAGTTCTTGGAATAGGGCGGCATAGAAATCTAATAAATATAATAATAATAATAATAATAATAATAATAATAATAATAATAATAATATAGATTAGCTTATATTTTATAAAATCTATTTGGAGCCAATATTTTAATGTATAATCATGTAGCCAAAGCTCAGCCATATATAAGTGATGATAAAGTGGTTTGAAGCAAGCATTGGTTACTTTGTATAGATAGGCAAGGGAATGGAGATGAAACAGGCTCCTGTTGTGAGCTGAGTTGGTTGAATGTCAAGAACATGAATTTATAATTGTACAGCTGCAGTGTCTAATAATTTTACTAGGTGGCCGGAAAGCATTGACTAGACTGGACCTATCAACTGGGTCTGGAAGAGAAGGATGTGGCGTATTCTGGGACAGATATAAAAGTTTATGCTGAACTAATTTGGGTGTGGTCTCTGGAATGGTATTTGCAGAGATCCACCATCCTTTGCAAAACACTTCAATAAAACTTCTTTTGACTTCCAGTGGCTCCGCTGGCGCCGCAGGGTCTCCTTCGTGAGACTCCGTCATCTGGATGTGTAAAGCCGTGAAAAACAGCGCACATCAGCTGTTTTTTCGCGGTGAAAGATCCCCTCTCCGGGCAAAGGAGAGGTGAAGAGCATCGGGAGTAAGGTTGAGCCTTCTTAAATCCCTGGAAAAGAAGTTTTCAGGGATTAAGAGTGAGCTCCCTATAGCTCCGGAGGATGCTCCTATCCAGAGACGCTTCTGTCTTCGGGCAGAAAAAGACGCCGCGACCACCTCTGCTTTTTTTTTAAGATTTAACACTGAAGAGATTATAAGCAGGCTGAATGACTACAGGAGTCCAAATGGTTTGCAAGTATTTTTATTGTTTTTTTTTCTTGGTTATACATTTCTAACGTTTTCAATCAACAATGTTTCAAGATGGCGTTTAGCTTTCACTGTTTTTACTGTTAGGGAAAGTGCTGGAAAGTGAAAGTGGAATCTGTTACTTTTCTCTCTCTTCTTGTTCTTTCAAGCGCAGCTAGAGAGACGGCTGTGATTTGAAAAATTTAAAATGGAGTGGAATATACAGCCAAATGCTAAATCTAAGTTGGATTTTACTGATGAATTTTACGAAAAAAGGTCTGATACACAGAAGACTTTTGCGCAAGAGGTTAAAGAGTTTAAAGCATTTGTGAAAGAGGCTTTGACAGAAGTATTTTTGAAATTAGCTAAACTCCTTCCTCCAAATGAAATCGATGTACAACCTACTGTTGAACAATTTATTTCACAATCTGTATATGGAGATGATTACTACATAACACAAGAGAAAGAAGTTCAACAGGGAAGAGATGAGGAGGGTTTCGAGAATGAAGATGACAAATGGATTTTGCTAGATGAAAAGTTTGTTTATAGTGAGCAAGAGGTTTTGTTTCAAGAAGGGGAATTCTGTCTAGCTGGGCAGCAAGAAGATGATTTAATCGACAAAAGAGAGGCATTGTTCTACTTTATGAAGCAATTAGACTATAAAACGAAATGGATGTTGTTTGACGAACAGTTTATTTATGTAAAACAAGAGGATATGATTCAAGAAAGGAAGACTCAATTTAACAAGCAACTTAGCTACGGGGCTGAAGAAATACAGAAGAGAGACTTATTAGTTGGAAGGGTGGCCTTGTTATGGCCTTTTATTTGGTTGAAAAAGAAACCTAGAGTTCGCTTGAAGTAATGAAATTTAAAATTGTATGTAAGGAATTATTCTAGGTGTGATATTAGGTTGGAATGTAAGTTAGAAATGCTATAAATAATTTGTTTTTATTATGGAGGTTTATTTGTCAGGTGAGAGAGTCCAGAAGTTGATTGATTAAAAGAAATTTATAACTAAATGAGAGAATTAAGGTTAATCTAAGATAATGGGTTGATTTAAAGATTAAGATTTTAGGCAAGCTGTAAGATAGGATATTTAAATGATATTTTATGATATATTACTATAAATTAAATTTAGTAGATTTGATTTAGATTGATGGTTTAGACGTTAATGATAAATATTATTTTTAACAAGATGAGCTGATTGTTTATATTATAAGTAAGGTTTAGAAGAGGATGTTTATATGATGATATATTAAGATATATTATGATAAACTAAATTGAATAAGAATATAATTATTATTATTAATATAAGTTCATAGGTAAGCTGCAAACCAGGATGTTTAAATGATATTTTAAGATATATTATTATAAACTAAATTTAGTAGATTTGACTTAGATTGACGGTTTAGAAGTTAATGATAAATATTATTCTTAACAAGATGAGTTGATTGTTTATATTATAAGTAAGGTTTAGAAGAGGATGTTTATATGATGATATATACTAAGATATATTATGATAAACTAAATTGAATAAGAATATAATTATTATTATTAATATTATTATTATTATTTTGAATCGAGGGATTTATTGATATTGTTATGGTTAATATTATTTGTTTAATTTTAATAAGATGGGTTTTTTTTCTTGTTTTTTTTTCTTGTTTTTTTTCCCTTTTTTTTCGTTTTTTTTTTGTGTGTGTTGAGTAAGAGATAGTATATAGTTTAAAATTCTTGTTAAGTTCATATAATAATTTTGTTTGATGTAGTGGGGCTTTCTTTTGTTATACCCTGTAATCATTCTGGGAAGCCGTATAATTTTAGGTATGATGTTTTTTTTAGCTGTAATTAGGGTTGGTGGAAGAATAATTAATTATTGTTACTAATGGGTTGTTTGGGTGGCCTTTGGTGGATTGAAGGATGAGCTAAGTGTGAGCTGATAAGAAGGGGGAAGAATGATGGTAAATTGTTTGAGATGCTTATTTTTAGTTGAGTTATTATTATCAGAAGTATTGGAAATTGTATTTATGTTTTGTTGTTGATTGTTTATTTGTATATTAAGATTTGATATGATTAGCTTTCTTTTCTGTTAAAATTGGGAAAAAAAAAGTCAATAAAAAATATTTAAAAAAAAAAAAACTTCTTTTGTTTTCCAACACCTTTGAAGTGGAATTGATTTTGTTCCTAACAGCATTCTGCAGCATTCTAACTACTGCACCACCACACCTCTTAACAAATAAGTCTTAACAAAACTCATGATGATGCAATATCCTGACAAGTACCTGAAATTTACTGGAAGTATACTCTAATTCTTGGGTGATACCAAATCCTGAATTAGACAGAATTAGATCATCACTTAGATCAGGGCTTTTCAACCAGTGGTATGGGTACCACCTGTGGTACATTGGCACCTGGCAGGTGGTACACGACCATCCTAGAAAAGTGGTAACAGGAGAGGGGAATGAGCTGAACCAGTGGCAGCACCACACAAGCTTGAATGAGAGATGGCTGGAGCTGCAGGGCTGTCAGGGCTCAGCGGAAGCGCCAGGATCAGTGCTTCTTCGGGGCTGTCAGGGCTCAGTGGAAGTGCCAGGATCAGTGCCAGGCTCCAGCTGGAGCTCAGCGCTGATGCTGGTGCTTCTGCTGAGCCCAGAAAAAGCACCGATCAGCTGGAATGTTGCAGCATCTCCAGGGTCTTGTGATTTACATTCAGATGCTTGGCAACTGATTCATATTTATGATGGTCACAATGTCCCAGAGTCATGTGAAGTGACCAAAACCTGTTGCAACCACCCAGCAGACGGGGGGAATAAAAACCAAATACCCCCCACCCCCGCTGCCAATCCTCAACAGAAATGCTCACAACAATGAAAACCTCGGACAGGAGGAAGAGCGCCGGTGGGCAGGCAGGCAGGTGTCTTGCTCAGCTGTGCCTTGGGGGGCACTTTTTTCAGTGCCATTGTAACTTCGAACAGTCATTAAGTGAACTGTTGTAAGTCGAGGATTACCTGTACTTTATCACTTTTTCTCTTTTTTGGGGGGGGTCATCAAGTTTTTGACACCTTGCTAGGCGACTGATAGTACTCGGATATTGCCATATCCTAAAAGTGGTACAATGGGTGAAAAGGTTGAAAAGCCCTGACTTAGATCTTCAATTCAAGGGTGGGCAAGAAATCACAAAGCCATAGGATCACCCTCTGTGGTAGTACAGAAGGCAATGCAGCTTTAGGGGACTATTTAGAAGTTAAGTGCATCCAGCTGAAGTAGTGATTACAGTACAGTTTTTAGCTAACGTGATGACCGTTAGAGTGGAAGACCAATTGTTTTTGTTCTGCATGAAGAGCCCTTCACAGGAAGCATATCAAGTGCTCAGTTTAAGAACATTCTAAGAGCGGCATAGTTATTTCTACTAAGGGTCAAACATTTGATATTATTATAATAGCCTGAACCATGTGTTTTGCTCTCTTCCCTGGCCAAAAGAAAGAGATTCTTAAAGAGCATTTAACACTTATGAAGTCTGAGGAAGTTCCATAAACTATTTTCCTTCTTGGGTTATATCTTAATATTTAATTGTCAAAATGGTCTCAACCACTTATTGGCAATGATGATTGCTAAAACTCTAGGAATTGTTAGAAGGAGATTGGCCAGGCTAATTTTTGGATTGCTGAGAGGACTTCCGGTTTACTGGAAGCAGATTTTAAATGTGAGCTCCTAAATTTTTTCCTAGTGGGAGAATATTGCTCCTCACATAAACAGATATACCTGCACTCAAGGAGAAACATGTTTATTCTCTCAAATACTTCCTGGTGTCATTTTCTTTTCCAAAACTAGCAAGGTCCTTGCTTGTTAAAATCAATAAAGCATGCAACATTTAGATCCACTAGTAGATCTGGCATTTCGAGTATCTTTGTTTTTTTTGCTTCTACAGTTCATGATTCAGATTGCTTTTAGAAACACATTTAGGACAACTTGTTAGGAAGGGGGAATCAATAAGACTTAAAAGCATTTCGCTTTTTCTATGTTGCTTCCACTTAAAAGGTAGGAAACACCCCCCCCCCCCCGTCAAAGAGATCCCAGGAGTTGTGACCTGCTAGCTCTGCTAAGAAACCAGAGCTGAAAAATCTAGCAAGGAAACAGAATTGAGGAACAAGAAAAAAACACAGGACATTTCACTGTAAATCACAGTTCGCAGAGGAAGTGTTCTCTGTCCAAGCAGAAAAATTTTATTCTAGTCTTTTGTTTATTTATTTTGTCTTATTTAGCTAGCCCACTCCTAATTCTGGGCAGCAAACAAGATTTAAAAATAAAACAATATCAATAACTTAAATCCAAAACATACAAACCAAAAGAAAAAAAACCTGGCAACAGAGAATAAAAAAAATAAAACAATACCAATAACTTAAATCCAAAACATACAAACCAAAAGAAAAAACACCTGGCAACAGAGAATAAAAAAATAAAACAATATCAATAACTTAAATCCAAAACATACAAACAAAAAAAACACACCTGGCAACAGAGAATAAAATAATAATGCCACCCATGCATATCATACTCCACAAATTTCCTGACCTCATCCTTGGGTAAACAACCGTATTTTCCCTGATTCTGGAAGGCGAAAAAGGTTTGAGGACATTCTAATTGTGCTTGGTTCAGTCTAGGGTAGTGCAACCCCCTCTAAACCTGGAACATCACCTGATTTGGGGGGTCCTAAAACCCAAAGCCACTCACTGCTGTTTAGCAGGCTCAATAGCCAGCTTAAATGGGTAATGCCCAGCCCAGAATGTCAGATGCTACTGTCCAGGATAAAATCAAAACTCAAAAAGAGACTTGGAGATCACTGAAAGAAAATTTTATTTAAAAGAGTTTGCAAAAGATGGTGGACTTCTATTAACACAATCAAGAAGCCACACACAATCAAAATTGACAATGATTTAAATACCTCCTGATCCCGATGACACGCCACATCCCTCCTCCGTGGACCCAGTTAATAGGCCCACTTTGGTCACATTCTTTCCAACCCCCTAACCTATTGTTAACTGACAACAAGTTTTTTGCCTGACAAGTTTCCCGCCTTTTTAGAAACTAAGGCTATGTGATTTTTAAGTAAGTTCTCATTAAATAATTTTTATCAAAAATTATATTCCCTTCACTACCCTGTAGAAATTACACCTTTAGTGACTTATCTTGTGGGGCTTCTGATATGACAAGAGTAGAGTTAGTGATAGCCATTCAAAGAACAAAGAAGAGTAGACTCTGAGACTACCATTAAACCTTAAAAGCATAAGATCTAATTATCTGAGGAGCTGCTTCTCGGGATATGAATCAGTTCAGATATGTTTAGCAACAGCTTTAAAGGTGCCCTGACTTGCAGGTATACAGTATGTCAGGAACCTCATATGTTCTATATACACTTAGATAGTGTCAGGTTAACAAAGATTGGCTTCAGTATGGGCAGAGATGTTTTCTAAATTAGGCAAAAAAAAGTATCATCTTAGCTGTTAAACTGAGAAATATCAAAATAATTAATAATCAGAAAGTACCAACATGCTTAAAAAAATATTACCGGTATTTCAACAATGAAAAAGTATGGCAAGTCATACCACTACCAGTAAGGCAGGGATTGTCAAACTTTTCAAATAGATTGATTTTTCTCATCACTGTGATACAACAAATTCAAGATTCTGCTCTAATATATATATAAATTTATCCTTCGAGAAATGCCGTTTGGAAATTAAGACTGACAGAAAATGTATTTCATGTAAGAATTCCCTTTGTGATGGATGGCATTTCTCAATAATATGTTAGAAAATTTGATCCTGGTTATTTTACTCACAGAAATGAGTACATAAGGAGAAATAACTGAATATCCCTCTTGAATGACAATGATAAAAGCATGAATGCACACAGATAATTTTTCCTTATTTAATTTCCCCTGCTTCTTAATATTGCTGATAATAGCACACAATGAGGTTATTAAAAACAATTTTAAAAGCCTTGCTAGTTAAGAAGCATCAGCTGCAATCTTAAACTAATTGGGCAGACTCTCCCCAAGAACTGGGTTGATGTAATGCACATTTATGCCAAGATATAAATAGGCATAAGTACATACAGTATAAAATTTGGGATAAATTTTCATTCATAAATGCACACTAGTTTCTATTAAAAATGAACAATAGAAATTAAAATTTCATTTAGAGCTTACGTCCCAGTATTTTCAATAAAATTAGTGCTAAAATACTTTTCCCTACTCTGCTCAGACAAGCTGACTATCTAGAAAAGTCCTGTAAAAGCTCTGATTCTATTCAAGCATGTCATAAATGGTCCAATTTCGTAAGAGATCCTTTAAGCTTTCCATCTTGCCCAGAGAACCAGAAAAAAATATATATGAGGTTTTGGCTGACCTGTTGTATGTTCAGCAGATTCTTACAAATCACTGCAAGCTGATTAAATTTAGCATCCCTGGAAAAAGAATCCCACTGAACTAGACAAACATGCATAATTTGGGGAGAATGGTTCACTTGTGGCTAGGCACATCAAGTTCGATTAAAAAGAAATCAATAGAAGTTAAATTCTTCCTTAGGTATTTCAGTCTCATTATTTTCAATTTAATTAGAATCTTCTTCCTCTTTGTCTTCCTCTTTTTTCCCTTTCTGGCAAATCCTTGCAGTTTTCTTGGCAAGATTTTGGAAGTGGTCTGCTTTCTTCTTAGGGCTGAAAGAGTGACTGGCTCAAAGCCACTCAGTTGGCTTTCTGCCTAAGGCAGGACTAGAACTGGTGTCAATGCTGCTAACTTCGGATGTTCTTGCTTGACAATATATGAAGATGCAGACATTTTCTATTTAACCTGTGTATTATTTTTAGAGTTAAAATTAGATGGTGCTGGAAGGGAGGGGGAAGAATGTGCTTGGGGACTAGTTAGCCATAACAATATCTCAGTAGAGTATTCTTCAAGGTTGATTGTAATAAGAGGAGATAAGTAATGGCTGGTTATGGAATGGGAGGGAAAGTTTGCACTTCAAACTAATTGGAGAATGTGATTAATGACTGTTAAATGAAGGAGTGAGTTATGCTTAGATACTGTGTGTTTGGGGGAGGAGAATTCAGATTTTGGCTTCTCTATGTACCTGCCGAAGCTATGTTGCAATTAAAGATTCTTTAAGGCATCAGTTCTCAACCTGTGGGTCGGGACCCCATTTGGGGTTGAATGACCATTTCACAGGGGTCGCCAAACAACGCAGTTCACCATTTCCCCCCCCCCTTTCCTTAGCTGTGCTACTCCCTCTTATTCTATTGGCTTTTGAAAGCCAATAGAATAGACTCTCTTGAATAGAGTCTAGTTCTATTGGCTTTCAAAAGCCAACAGGAATTGTCCAGGCTATCTCTGCCCTGCTGAGCCCACCAAAAGTCCCAGTCTGCAAACGGTGCTGCAAGTTGTCTGCAGTGAAGGCGAGCTGTCTAGAAGTTTCCACCCCTCCCTGCTGAGCAACTACTAAAAATGTAAGTAAAAGAGGGCCAGGGGTGGGAAGTGGGAAGCTGGCGGGCGCAGGGAGGGTTGCTGGTGCGTGTGGGGCCCGGCGGGTGCCTTACCTCCCTTGGGCTGGGCCAGCTGGTCGCCCAGCCGGTGGTCGCCCTACGCCGTCACTGCCCCTTGCCAGTTATGCCTCGGCTGGCGCAGGGAGCGGCACCACCCATGCGCAGCGCTCCCAGGCAGGGAAATAGTCCTCGACTTATGACTGGCTGGGTAGTCCTCGACTTACGATCGGTTGGGGGTCGTGGCATTAAAAAGGTTGAGAACCACTGCTTTAAGGTAAATAATGCCTCAAAGTTCTTTGAAGAGCTTTTGGAACCATGACATCTGGTTTCTAGCCTTATGCCTTAATTATTACACCAAACTGGCTCTCTGGAGCTAAAATATAAGCTCACTTTCCCCCCACTCTGCCTGGACCAACTGGCTAGGCTGTCTTTGTGTAAAGAATGAAGCACAATCCTGCTAAGCTCTGACTTTGCCTGTGTGTGTGTGTGTGTGTGTGTGTGTGTGTGTGTGTGTGTGTGTGTGTGTGCAAACCCCTATTGCTGTCACTAGTCCTGGAAGCATCATTCTTTCTGCATCCTACTTTTGTTCACACTAATGCTCTGAATTTTAAAATTATTGTTGATCAGTTGTACTGTCACTTCTGATTCTTCAGAATTATTACTTTTTAATAGTATTTTGAAGACAGAAATGTAAGCCAGGCATAATTTTGATACTGGTGTTGAGGGGGACTGAACTTTGTTTTCCACGTTCAAGGATTTTTTAAAGCTATGTCTATAGTCTTAACTCCTCAGAAATTACATAAAATATGTGAAGTCTTTCTTTGCCATGTTCCAAAATATTTTGTGTGTATCAGAATATGTATGTCTAAGTTTAAAAGTGTATTATTCTGTGCTCTTCTCATTTTGTTTCCTCAGCATGGATGGGCCTGGTATATGGGACAGAATATAAATTGGATTACGAGAAGCTTTTGTCGGTTTTATGTTATCACCATGGGTTGATTGATGCTTCTGACTGGCTGAAATGCGATACTGTCAATAATAATGTCAACGTTAGCATCAGATGACAAGATTATTAAGAACTCTGGAATAACTATTGTTACTGCCTTCTTTTCTGCTATTATTGCTGTGTAAAAACAGAGATGAAAACTTTATTGCAGTCATTAATCAGCACAGTGGAAAAATATAGAATATCATCAAAATGTAAACTTCAGGTTACTGATCTGTAGAAACTTGCATCTGTTTTTTAGATTGCTCGAAAGGAATTTGCTTTCCCAACAATGGACACCTTTCCATTTAATTTTTTTTCACCCAGATTCACATTTTTTTTTCTAGTTCATAGGGCCAGTAAATACCTCTTGCCTAATCTTTAGTTAGGAAAGAATCAGAATAAATTAAAACAATATAGTATCAACAACAATTCTGATATTGTTTGAGAAATACTAAGATACAGAATACAGAATAACAGAGTTATAAGGGGCCTTGGAGGTTTTCCAGTCCAAACCCGGAGAAATGGCTGTCCAATCTCTTCTTTAAAAATCTCCAGTGATGGAGACCCACGACTTCTGGAGACAAGCTGTTCCACTGATAAATGATTCTCTGTGTCAGGAAATTTCTCCTTAGTCCTAATTTGGATCTCTCCTTAATAAGTTTCTGTCCATCACTTCTTGTCCTGCCCTCAGGTATTTTGCAGAATAGGTTGACTCCCCTCAAGTAGACAACCTGGAACTGGAAGACAACCTGGAACTAAGGAGAAACTTCCTGATACTGAGGACAATCAACCAGTGGAACACCCCCAGAAATCATGGGCTCTCCATCACTGGACTAGATAATCACCTGTCTGAGATGGTATAGGTTCTCCTGCTTGAGCAGGGGGCTGGACTAGAAGACTTCCAAGGTCCCTTCCAGCTCTATTCTATTCAAATATCACTCTAGTCCTTCTTTTCATTAGACTAGAAATACTTAGTTCATACAACCATTTATCATGTTTTAGCCTCCAGACACCTAATCATCTTTGTTGCTCTTCTCTGCACTCTTTCTAGAGTCTCAACATTTTTTTTTGTATTGCAGTGACCAAAATTGGATGCAGTATTCCAAGTATATACCAAGGCAGTATAAAGCAGTATAAATACTTCACATTTGCACTTTCCCTCTGTTGATGCAGCTTAGGACTGCATTGCCTTATTTTGCAGCTACAGCACATTGCTGGTTTATTTACATGGTTGTTCACTAGAATACCTAGATCCCTCTCACACTTGTTGCTGTTGAGCTAAATACCACTATTCTATACTTGTGCATTTGGTTTTATTTTCTTGCTTAAGTGTAGGATCTTACTTTTCTCACCACTAAATTGCATTTTGATGGTTAGGGCCCAGTATTCAAGTTTGTCAAGATCCTTCTAGATCTTTAGCCTATCTTCTAAAGTGTTGGCTATTCCCTCTAGCTTGATGTCATCTGCAAATCTGATGATTTCCCCTTCCACTCCCTCATCTAAATTGTTTATGAAGATGCTGGAGACAAAACCATGCTTCCCTACAAGTAGATTCAATCCCATTGAGGACTACATGTTGAGCACAGTTGGTCAACCAATTATGAATCCCTCTGATGGTGATACTATCTATCCCACATTTTTTTTAATCTTACCAAGAAGTAAATTGTTGTCTACTTTATCAAATGCCTTACTGAAGTCCAAGTATACCATGTCCATAACATTTCACTGGTCCACTAATTTAGTAACTTTGTAATAATGATTAAGAATGCAATAAGGTTTGTGTAGCAGAATTTCTTTTTGACAAACCATATTGGCTTCCAGTAATAGCTTTGCCTATTTCTAGATGTTCACAGATCCACTACTTCAGGGGTCACCAATCCCTGGTCCACAGCCCACTACCAGGCTGTGGACTATTTGCAACCAGGCTACGCAAGTGCCAGGCTGCCACTTGTATGGCCTAGTTCCCCTGTCCTTCCCCTCCCCTGGGCCGCCAAGCTGCAAAGGTTGGGGGACCACTGCACTACATCAATATCTTTTCCAGAATCTTCCCAGGTATTGATGTTAGGCTGATTAATCTGATCATTTTTTTTCTTTTGAAGATGGGAACCACATCAGCTCTTTTCCAGTCCTCTGGCAATTCCCTGATTATTCAAGTTATTTGAAATATATAGTTGAGTGCAAGCTCCTTCAGAACTCTGGGATGTAATTCATCTGGTCCTGGGAATATAAACTTGTCTAGAGCAGCAGTCCCCAACCGTTGCAGCTTGGCTGCCTGGCTGGGAGTAGGGAGAAAGGGGAACCAGACTGCATGAGCAGTGGCTTGGTATGCTGATGTGTGCGCGCACACCGCTCCATTCACACAACAGAGAAGAGAAGCCTTTGGGATGCAGTTTCACACTCTTTCAGGCTTCTTCATGCCAAAAGCAAAGGGATGGAAGGCCTGAAGCAGCGCGAGATTGCTCACCTGAAGCCTTTCGTCCATTTGTAAAAGCTTTTGGCATGGGAAGAGAAGCCTTTGAGGGTGCAGTCTTGTGCTCCTTTAGACTCATCGAGGCTGCCCATTGCTCCAAAAGCAGATTGGGTGTTCTGTGCAGGCAACCTCAGTGAGTCAGCAAAGCTGAGCAGGGAGCATTCATCCAACTCAGTGTCTTATCTCACTGCTCCACTTTTGGAGCTTTGGGAGCAGGCAGCTTGACAGCCCGGCTGGGGGGAAGAGGGTAACTGGGTTGCACAAGCCGCGGGCTGGTGTGCATGTACAGGGGCAACTCCAATCACACAATAGAGAAGAGAAGCCTTTGGGGTGCCGCTGGGATGAGCGGAGCTGCCCGCGTGCACATGCACTCCAGCCTGCCTCTTGGGTGGCCTAATTCCAAATAGGCTATGGCTCAGTAGTCTGGAGTGAATAGGTGTTGTGAATGTAGCTGAACTAAAATAATCTGAGCCTGGCCATTTGTGCCTCAAGTGATAACTATGAGTTGATTTGTTTTCTGATCCATTAGTTTGTTTTTTTGGCTGTCCATGGCATTCTCAGCAGCCTTCTCCAACATCAATGCTCAAAGGTGTCAATACTCTTTCTATCCTGCTTCTTTGAAGTCCAACTTTCACATCTATAGTGTCACAGGAAATACCATGGCTTTCACTAGTCACTATAGACGGGGGGACAATTAATTTTCATAAGGGATACATGAGAAACTAGGACTATTGTGGAGGCCAAATCAATAGGGCTATGAAAGTGTGTAGTTATGCACGAACACACGTACATACATTTTTAAAAAATGATAGCTGTCACCTTCAAAATGAAAACAGTGCAGTTATGCTGCAAGCAAGGCTTATACTTATTTTACATTTTATTTCTAATTTTCAGTTGACCTCATGCAGACTGGACAGCGACAGCCAAAGGACCAGATGGGGCCCAGGGGCCATAAAATGCCCAGGTCTGGCAAATCATGGCATTTGAATATCTTTTCCAAGGACTTCATGGCTCTTGTACCAAGTGCCAATCCATGATGTATTTCTTGACTGCTTGTTCTTTTACTATTGATGATTGATCCTAGAAGGCAGAAGATATCCACCATTTCAATATCTTCATTGTCAGTTCTAAGGCTGGTTGATCATATTTAGGCATGTTAGGCATCCAGAGTCATGAATTTGAGATGTGGCCATAGAAAATGAATGAATGAATGAATGAATGAATGAAAATAGGTACAAAATACGAATGAGAAAATTTTAGGCAAGTAAAGCAGTTAAAGAATGGAAAAGATTCCTTAGTTATTATATTATTTATTACTATTTGAATTTAAAATTAATATTCAGATAGTCAAGCATAAATCCAAACAATGGATCCCTTCAGTAATTCTTAAAATACTGAAACATCTAAACAGGTTATTTTTGCAAACTTGCAAAAGTTTCCAAGAACTTTTGAATTATTACACAAAGTGAATGCTAAACATCAAAATGGTTTAAACTTATGTAACCCTTTTTTCAGTGTGGGCTTTCTTAAATCCCTGCTATGTTTTGTTGGCATATTTTAGTACACTCAATTATTATTTACAGTAGGAATGTTCTCAGGAAGTTCTCAGTAGTCTGCGTTGACCACAGCCTTACATAACTTTAACAAGTTGTTGCAGCATTGCAGGATATTTGAGGTGATATCCTGGCTAACGCTGAAATTTGTACCAAAAAAAATATCAATTCACGACAACAAATAATAATTTGATATGCCACTGTTGGCTTAAATTTTAGTGGCTTGAATTTAAGTTTTTAGTGGTGAATTGTTCAGATCATCTTTTCTCCAAATGAAAAATGAAAATGAAAAAAATTATAACTTTTTTTTAATACAGCATCTAACCTCCTTTGTCAAAGCTGGTGCCAAATGTTGGTATAAATACATCTACTTTCTTAATCAATTTTGTCAGACTTCTGTAATTCCAGAGTACTTAATACAAGCTAAATTCTATTTGGTACAGTAATCGTGGCATCAAGACTATGAGATTTCAACTGCCAAAATTACACCTGTAGGTTGTTTACATCCAATACTGTTGCTAAATGTACCTTGGAGACTTGAGAGCTTTGCCTCATTTCAGTTTCATAATCAAAGTTGCATCTGAATATAACTTATGTTCTTGCTATTTGTCTGCCTGTCCATAATAAAAAAAGTTGTCATTTACATTCCCATTCCCACGAGAATGTTATTATAATTGCTTATTCTCTTGTTTAAAATTTTCCCCCTTTTCTTCCTTCCTTTTCTTTCTTTCCTTCCTTCCATTCTTTGGTCCACCATGTTTCCCTTCAATTATTACAGCAACTGACCAGCAGCTTCTGCTCCACCATTTCTCTAGAATAGAAATACAGCTGCAACTTGTATGTCCACGTGTAATGCTGAAGTCTCAATGAAGACTCTAGAGCAGGGCTTTTCAACCAGTGGTATGCGTACCACTAGTGGTACGTTGGCACCTGACAGGTGGTATGCGTATGACGGGTTGAACAGCACTGTAAAAAAAGGAGGAAAAAGTGTAAAAGTGGATAAGGTGAAGCAGCAGCAATGCCACACAGGCTTGTGAGAAAGTCAGCTGGAACTGCACATTGCCTGGGTCCTATTGAAAGCCCAGGATCAAAGCGCGCAGCTCCAGCTGATTGGCGGTGGCCTTAGGGGTGGCAGGCAGCCTCACACAGTCTTCAGGTGGAGATTCAGTTGAAGCTGCGCAACACATTGCCTGGTTCCTGCTGAGAGTCGCAGGATCGGTGCATGCAGCGCCAACTGATTGGGGGTGGCAGGTGGCCTCACGGAGGCTTCAGGCAGAGATTCAGCTGGAGCTGTGAGAGGCATTGCCTGGGTCCTGCTGAGGGGGAGAGTAGAGAGGATATTAAAGGGGGTGAGAGAAGAGAGGATATTAAAGGGGGTGAGGACTACCTGTACTTTGTCACTTTTTTCTGGGGGGGGTTTTTGGTCATCAAGTTTTTGACACCTTGCTAAGCGACTGGTGGTACTTGAATATTGCCATATTCTAAAAGTGGTACAGTCGGTGCAAAGGTTGAAAAGCCCTGCTCTAGAGCCTCATAAAAGTTGCTACCATACAGTAATTTTTAGGAAAAATATGGCAGTATGTAAAAAATAACTACTAATGATAATAAAATTGCCTTCAGAGGATCCCTTGGTCAAAATTATGATATATTCCTAACATAGTTCTTTATTTCATTCTTTACTTAGTAAATACTAACATCCTCAGTCTCCATCTTTCTAAGAGTTAGGATCCATACAAATAATATGGCAGTTATGCACACGGTGTGAATGTGTGAATATGTGTGAATCTAAAAATAAAAGTTTGCAGTTTTGATGGGAATGGTTAATTGAGTGTGTTCTACCTCATTTTAGAAGTAACTATTTCTTCACTGATAACATTCAGTGAATAAATGTGATATGTGTGCAGCACACCTCTTGAAAAAAATCCTTTGTTCCTGCATTCATCTCTATATACATTAAAATATGATTTTACACCTGCATGACAATAGAATATGGTACACATTGTTAGAACCTGGTGATGGTTCCTACAATCAAAATAATTCTGATCCACACTTCCATATTAGTCTCAGCAGTTGAATAGTATATAGCAGTATTTCTCAATCTTGGTGACTTAAAGTGTGGACTCCCAAAATTTCCCTAAACAATCCTGGGAATTTTAAGTCCACACATTTTAATGTTGCCAACGCTGAGAAACATTGGTGTACAGTATCAGCATATCAGTATAATACCAATGATGAATCAGTTCTGAAAAAGCAAGCATGTCCTTATACTTCTAAGAACAAATAGCCAATCATAGAATGTCAATCTCCAGGCCTTTATCCTGCAGTGGATAGACAATGGCTAAAATAATGTGTACATGAGGGCATGACATAATGATGACATTATGGCATGATGAAGACATTCCAGTACATAGATGTTAAACCTAGTCTCTTTCTTCTATCAAATTTTAAGGATTTCCCCTTACTTTAACAATTAATGGCAGCAAAGCATAAGTACTTCTCCACACTAATTGCATCTGCAGATAACTGACCAGCAACCCTCTTTAAAGTGAGACATCTTCTCCTGGGGAAGGAGGATACAGAGGTACATCTAAAGGGGCTCTGGGGAATTTGTCGATTTTCTAGAAGATAAAATTGTTCAGTTTCATTACCAGTAGGATGCCGGCATGGTTGCTGGTCTGGTGAAGGCATCTGGGGCAGGTCCTTGCCTTGTTATCTGGGAACAGTTTGATCCTGCTGCTCCTGAGGAATTGGATGGGATCCTAAGGAGTATGCTCAGAAGCACCTGTGTTTTAGATCCATGCCCCTCCTGGCTTGTGAGAGCTTCCTGGGAGGTGACATGTGGGTGTTTTCTGGCGATGATTAATGCTTCCCTGAAGGTGGGGTAGTGACCCAGCACTTTAAAGAGGCTGTGGTCCGCCCACTTCTTAAGAAGCCATTGCTGATTCCACCCTATTGGTTAATTTTTGACCTGTCTCCAATATTTTCTTTGGGGGGAAGGTTGTTGAGAAGGTAGCTCCAGAGGTTCTTTGATAAAATGAATTATCTAGACTCTTATCAGTCAGGATTCAGGCCTGGATATGGGAGGAAACAGCATTGGTCACAGGAGTGGGATGGAGATAGTGCATCTATCCTTGTTCTACTTGACCTCTCGCAGGCCTTCAATACCCTCAACCATATCCTTCTGGGGCGAGTTTTGTTTAACATCTACTACATGAAGCTGCTGGGTGAGATCATCCGTCACCATGGATTGAGATATCATCAATATGCTGATAATACTCATCTATGTATCTCAGCCCACGGTGAGTTAAGTGATGCCATGACCTCCCTCTCGCAGTGCATGGAGGCTGCTAAGGACTGGTTGGGGAGCAATGGGCTGAAACTGAACCCTGGAAAGATTGAGTGGCTTTGGGTTTGGGGTTCTTTGGTCTACGGAGAATTGCCATCTTTGGTCTTGGAGGGAGCGGCATTGCCCCAAACAGAGCCAGTCCATAATCTGGGCGTTCTCCTGTATTCACAATTCCTACTCGAGTCTTTGTACAGCTGCTGGTTATGCACCAGTTATGTCGTTTCCTGAACCAACAATCCCTACTCACAGTCACTCGTGCCCGAGTTATCTCGTATCTTGACTATTGCAATGCACTCCACATGGGGCTGCCCTTGAAAAGCATCCGGAAGCTCCAGTTGGTTCAAAATACTGTGTTTTTATTGCTTGTAAGTCACCTAGAGTTGCTGTGAGTAAATAGGCAGCCATGTACATTTCATAAATAAATAAATAAAATAACTTTTTAAGGTAATAAAGAGAAGGCAAAAATCCTGTTTTGTTACAGACATTTGTCATTCTGCTCAATAACTTGCTTTTAAAACACAGCTCTTTGTATCTAAACAATGCATTGGTCTGACTCAGAATAAGTCCCAAGCAAAAATTAGGCCATTGTTCAAATGAAGCAACAACACTAAAGAGTAAGTCCTGACATGCTTAGTAGTGGTGCAATATGTACCAAGTTACTGGCACTAATAACTGCACAAACCACAGCATTTTGCACCATGTGTATCTCATGAATACTCTTCAAGGGAAGACCCAACTAAAATAAATTGCAGTAGTCCAATCTGCAGGCCACAAGGGCATGAATAATCATGATATAAAAGGTATAGCACTATATGTTAAAAAGAAGGGTGGTAGCAGGTTTAGACTGGACAGAGCTATCTTTCTAGCTATGATTTGAAAAACTATTTTATTCATGCCCAGTGAGATTTTTGTTTGTCACTTCACAATCTACTTTTGAAAGATATGTAAGATTCAAAAGTGACTTTCCATATGGCAAGAACAGCTGTGGATCCAGAGGGCTGAATACAGGGATCCAACTGAACAGAGCAATGCATTAAATCTTGACTAGGTAAGGTAAGGTAAAATATATTATTCTAGTCACTGATCAGCCTTAAATAACATTAAACATAAGAATAAATTAAAGATAAAATAAAATAAATAGAGCCAAACCAAAAGTAATAAATCAAACAACCAATGCAGGTGACATGTTTAAAATTCAAGTAAAATCCCTGTGAACATAGGAGTTATCAGCAGGATGGCTTCAGTGAAAAGGCCAATGTAACAGGTAACAGGAACAGATAAACAGAAAGGTTAACTATTTTAGTTATTCAATTTTGAGCAGGTTTAATCAAATCAGTCTGTTCCTGGTTAGGTCATGCTGCATCTTGCTGGCTATTAAGCAGTAGTTGGCAATAGAGGAAAATGAATCACTCTGATTAGCTCAAAGATAATTGAGATAAAAATAATAAGGCCTGGTATAATTAAGTTAATAAAAGGTGCAATAAATATATCTCAAAGATTTTCATATGACGAACAGTAAAGAAGCAAGTAGACTATTGTTTCAATAGTCAGTATCACAACAGTGACATGATAGCAGTATTCCAGTATTTGAGGGGCTTCCACAAAGAAGAGGGAATCAACTTATTTTCCAAAGCACCAGAAGGCAAGACAAGAAACAATGGACTAAACAAGGAGAGAAGCAACCTGGAATTAGGGAGAAACTTCCTGACAGTGAGAACAATCAACCAGTGGAACAGCTGGCCTTCAGAAATTGAGGGTGCTTCATCACTGGGGGGTTTTAAGAAGAGACTGGACAGCCACTAGTTTCAAATTGTATAGAGTCACCTCCTTGAGCAGGGGGTTGGACTAGAAGACCTCCAAGGTCCCTTCCAGTTCTATTCTGTTTGATTGATAAATAGATCGTGACAGAAAATAACAAAGGTATTTATTATATGGGCTATTTTAGAATCTCGTTTCCAAAATCAAAATTTGCCTCCGAGTTTTTCAGATTTTGCTATGATAAGATAACTAGCAGGCTAATAAGAAGACACAACTGAGAATATCAAATATTTTTCATCTAGGCGTCTTCTTGGCCAAGTAACACCCCAATGTTATTAATGTGTGAGGAGAAAAGCCATTGTACTACTTTCCTCCCCTCAGCTTTTTTTTTTTCATTTTGAGACAAATGGGTCATTATACAAATATAGGGCTAAACTTCAGGGAAAGTGAAAAGCTTTAGCCAAAATTTAAACATGTTAATCCATGCACTGATTGTTCCTGTCTATACATTTTCACAAATAGACTGATATCTAGCTTTGAATTTATATGTTCATGTTTCTCTATGTTATTATTCATATTTTAATGGATGGGAAAAAGAACTTGAGTTTTTTCAGTATTGTTGAACTTTACAGCCAAGAATCCACATGTCGGCCATGTTTGCTGGGGTAGCTGATTGCTAAAGATGAGTGAATGTATCCATTTTAGCTTCTCCACATTTTTTATTTTTGCAAATGTCCATTTTGATTTTAATCCATTTCTCACTTTGTCCTTCTTAAATTTAGTACAGGTTTGTACTAAAATGGGTATGTGTGTTGCACATATTTCTTGGAATGTAGTATTTTGTTTATGATTTTGCCTATGTGGGCTTTCTTTTTCAAAAGGTACTTGCCCAACACACATTTTTTTGGAAATTATTTTCACGAATTTTGGCCTTTTTGTGTAGCATTTTCTCTAATATAGTTCCTGGTTGAGTGTCAGACTGCTGTGCAATTTTCAGAGATGTGCAAGTTATGGAAGATTTCTGAGATGGAGTTTCATACGAAAGTTCAAAAATACAAAATGATATAAGCTCACACTCTGAGTAAACCAGTCTTCTGACCATTACTGTTTGCAACCCATTCAAGCAGCTGTGCATGTGATAGACAGATGATTAGGAAAGTGCTCCATTTTCTCTCCCTCCAAATGAAAAAACACACACCATTTTTTGTCATATTTTCATCAAAATGCAGCAGAGCTCTTTGGAGAAAGGAAAAATTATGAACCAGTCTTCCTATGCAGTAATTACAATCTTCTAATCCTTTTCATCTGTGAGATACATTAAGAATTCTTAATGTGGCTCCTTTGTGGGGGCAGATACTAAAATGAGGAAGTCTACATTTTGATGGCCCTGGGCATTCTTTATTAGAATTCTTACAATGTATGAATCTCTTATGTATTTCGACTGTCCATTTTCATTATTGGAACTCCACTTTATTGTTAAAAAGCATCACAACAGAATTTTGAAAGGTTCCCAGAGAGTCCCTCTTTCCCCTCTTATGCCATACAGACAAAGGCAGTGTTATTTTGAACACTTTTCTTGTTTTCTCTTGTTTCCCAAAACTGTGTTATTGTTCATTGTCTCTTAGTCATTCTGATCATGGTTCTTGCATTCATTGGTGTCATCTTTGAATTCCTCTGCGCTAGTATTTTTCAACTATCAGCTTTAAGATGTGGAGAATTCTGGGACTTGAGGTCCAACATGTCTTAAAGCATTCCTTTACACAGTTCCAGTTGGTGAAATGAGTTGGTATAAGGGACACGTAAGCCTTTGAGTTGCCAGATTCTATTTTCCCATTTATATATTATTCTCCTTACAACATTCAAACCATCTTAATGAACTACAAGAATTCCAAAAATCCTATTTTAACGGACCGTAAGATGAATTATCAATATAGTGCACCACTTATTATTTGAACCTGTAAGCTACTAGAATGGCTTCTCCTTCATCTTCAGCACTCTCCCATTCCCATTATACCATAGAGGATGGACATTGAGAGTATAGTGTTTCTTTTGACTTTTGTTTTATCCACAGGAAAAACCTCTTCTAATAAAAAGAAAGAGAGTGAAAAATATTTGCTTCAGTTCCACTGCCCCTAGAAAATCAAAATAATAATATAAGTAATCAATCAATTAGCAACATTGTAGAATCCATTTCCAGTGCTGAAATGAACTTTGGCAGAGCTACCTTTCTTTATCATAAGTGGAGTCCATTTGTGATCCATGTAATCAATGTCTGTACAGTGGATAATTTTGTTAACAGAAACAGAAATACAAAGTAGATTTAGTTTGTCTTCATACAACTGATTACAGGTAGTCCTCGACTTATGACCATAACTGAGCCCAAAATTTCTGTTGCTAAGTGAGACATTTTTAAGTGAGTTTTGCCCCATTTTACAACCTTTCTTGTCACAATTGTTAAGTGAATCACTACAGTTATTAAATTATCAACATGGTTGTTAAGTGAATCTGGCTCCATTGACTTTGCTTGTCAGAAAGCACAAAAGGGAATCAAATGAAGTCCTTGAGTCATAAAAGAGCCAAGGTTGCCTACCCCTGGTATAGACTCTCCTGCTTGAGCAAAGGGGTTGGACTAGAAGACCTCCAAGGTCAATTCCAACTCTATTCTGATTGATTGATTGATTGATTGATTGATTGATTGAAAGTTGCAAATTTCACAATAACATAGGGCAGTGATGGCAAACCTTTTAGAGACCGAATGCCCAAACTGCAACCCAAAACCCACTTATGCATTGTCGAGTGCCGGGTGGGTGTGGCCCATTGGCTGGGTGTGGCCTATTGGCTGGGCATGGCCCATTGGTTGGGCATGGCTGCGGTGGTAACGGCAGACTGGGCAGGACTAAAAAATTCAATCAATCAATTCCAACTTTGCAAGATCTTTTTTTTCCCCCGCGAGAAATTGAAATTGACTGATTTAACCCCTTTTTTTTTTTTTGCACACAGCGGTGGAGGCCTAAAGCAAAAAGGTTTTATAAAACCCAGTTGAAGGCCTAGGACTGGGGCGATGGCGTGCGTGCCCACAGAGAGGGCTCTGAGTGCCGCCTCTGGCACCCGTGCCATAGGTTCGCCACCACTGACATAGGGGCTGCCATACAGCCCTACCATAGGGACTTGATGGCTTTTTTAGTAGAGCAATATTAGAATATTATCATTAGGCAAATTGACATTACAGAGATAAATCAGGAGGAAGCTGATGTTATTTTAGTTGACTGCCATAACTTCTATAACTCAAAGTGGTTTTTGTTTTCTTCTTTACAAAAATCAAATGATCTCCTCTCCTCAATTAACTGCTGGTTTATAATTTGTAGCTGAGGTTTTTCCTGCATCTCAGGAATACTCTTTCTCTTAAGCAGAGATTACTATAGTGTAAAAAAAGATATCAGCCCACAGAAAGGGTGGGGTGCAGGAAGCATTTCAGAAGAAATCATCTCTCATTTTCTGGACAGTAAAAGGAAACCAAATGAGAAATACTTTCAGACTTGCAAAATTCTGTTAATGTTGCCTTGGCTGCAATAAATAATTGAGTGGTGCTAATAAAGATGACCTTATAATAAAGAGAGAGAGAGAATTAGAATGTT
The DNA here is from genome assembly GCA_034064705.1 of Bothrops alternatus. NCBI lineage: Eukaryota > Metazoa > Chordata > Lepidosauria > Squamata > Viperidae > Bothrops > Bothrops alternatus. The sequence continues at coordinate 23,099,215 of JARGCV010000006.1, forward strand.
TCTGAAGACATATGTCTTCCTGCTTCTGCAGACATGATGGGGTTTCAGAATATCCTTCCCCCACCTTCTTTCCAGCATAAATCAGGCTGCATTCTGACAAACTTAGGATCCTTCGGTGACTTTCCCACTTTGAATAGTCTACTCATATGTTTGATAAGGGTCATGACATAACACTCAGCACTTTAAAAGACTTGCAAAATACTGTACGGGCATACCATAGAAAAAATAATTAAACAGCAAAGGAAAGGAGATAGAATACACCACTTATTTTTTCCCCATACAAAGCACAATTACTTATGTTTTCTCAGTCAACAAAACAAGCTCTTTATTGTTCTAGATTCTAGAAGAAGCATAGTGCCATAGTAAGCAAAGTGAAAGTTTGTACTATAAAATTATATTTTCATTCAGTTGTATTTTTGGTTTCTTTACAAACAATTAGCAGTAGCAGTAGTAATTTTAATCATAGTAGCTAAATTAAAATTGATAGCCTCATCCATGTCTGGGTTTTAGCAACATTTTTTCCTCCCATAATTTTGTTCTTTGTCTCACTTTGCTTGCCTTTACCCCATTTAAAACTGAAGTACATATTGCTCTCTGGAATTGTGGTGTAAACTGTTTACATAGGTTGGTGCCATTCACAATCTATTTACATTAGCCTTATCTAAGTTATAAAATCCTATCTGAGACATTAAAGTTTTGTGCATTGAGGTGTTTTTTTTTAAAAAAACCACTTCTATATACCATCTTCAACTACTCAGTTTCCTCTGTTAGTCATTGCCAATTAATTTAACATGTAAAAAGCAAACCCTTAATTAAATCAACTCCACATTCTGACCTTTGGAACAAGAATTATGCTATTTTTAATGCCACAGTCTGCTAAATTACCTCACTGAAAGTTGATGTTTATTCAGAACTCACTATATTTTAATTATTTGCACACACCTCCTAATTGCAACTGACTACTCAGCGAGCAGGAATTTGGTTTGGTATAGCTAAGCATTTGTAAATTGCTGATGACTATTGGACTAAATTGGACTAAATAAAAAAAAAACAACTACGTATATTTTATTCTGCAGACTTTCTTGGTTCTTGCAAGGAAATATCAAGAGAAGGCAGTTCCTGCTGGCTGAAAATGTTTGTAGGTTGATTTGTCATGTTATTTTGTGGTGGCTAAAAAAGTAGAATTGGATCCTATAATATTATTGGTTTTTACATGTCCTAGAAGCATTCAGTGGCTGATCAAAACAATCCAGGGCCCACACAGTAAGAATTTGAGATAAGAGGTAAGGAAAAGAGATAGTTGGATAACATATAAAAATTATTTCTGAACATAGCACATTTTGCAACTAGTAGCCTCCAATTACAAATTTACATGCAACTTCCAGTTTCTGCTTGATTTGTCTTCTGAACTCTGAAAAGCTCGTGTTGAAAATATCTTGCTGAGATAAATTAATGGCTGGAAGAGATCAACAACCAACATTTAACTTCAAGCAACCCAATGTGTGATTAAATGTTATTGGCAATCAATAAAAAATATGAGGGAAATATAATGTTGAAAGCACATAAAATATGTCCCATGTTTATTGCTTATTATACAGCTTTTTGCTTTTTGACTCTAGCATTAATCCTAATGAGCAATTGGGTAGAATGCCTGTGTGCCTTCTATTGTAATGATCTCTTTAAGAATAAATAAAAGATAAAATCCATGAAAGAATCCTGGAATATCTCAAATGGGCTAAACCCCTGCAGGCTCATTCTACTCCTTCCAGACTTGGTGATTTAAAATAGTGATATTGTAAGACTGTTCTATGGAATGTTGTTTCCTCACAGGAAGGAGAGTGACTGGAGACTCCCTCCCCACAGGTGACAAACTTAATCTTGTCAATACTGACAGAGTAATCCTACAAGTCAGTATTAACTAACTTATCCCAGGCCAGTTGAAGAAGTTCAAAATTCTGACGAACAATGCATATTTCATGCTGTCCATGCTATCCAAATGGCAGAACGTCCCCTTCTCTATCACGTTCTGAACTTCCACGGCCACACTACCATAGAAGCAGAATGAATATGTCCTTGGAATGAAGAAGCCTTTGGCAATAACAGATATTGGCCAGACTGTGGGGGACTTTTCTTCACCACTTAAACTTCCACTGCTGGTAATCTTCGGTATCTGACAGCTCAGCGGCCAAGGTGATGACTGGATCATGAGGGAGATGCTTTACATTAAAAATATAATACTTTGACATAAACTCAGGCATCTCTCAGAGGAATTTGATAATTCTCCCAAAATTAAGGGGAGAGTTTACAGCACTAAGGTTACTACCTGACCATTTTGTAATGACTAGAGATAAGAGGCATGTTGATTCCTTGAGCCTCAACCTCTAGTATACAACAAGAGTCTTCAATCCCAACCCAGCTACTTGCCAACAATGTTGTGGATATGCAGACATCAAATGAGGAACTGGCCTAGCCCAGTCTGCAAACATAGTATTAAAAGTGAGATCTAATGAACACTAGAAAGCATCATAATTTTTTAAAAATCATTGTCTTCCTCTTTTCACATTTTTTAAAGAACATTTTTGTCCTGTTTCAGATTGGCAATTTTTCTCTATTTCTTTTCTTTTTTTCCAAATTCTAATTCTTATGTAATAATTACTTATGCACAAAAAGTTAAGTTTAATTTCCAGGTTCAGAATGTGATGGTTAGTTCAGAGGACATAGTTCCCTTGTATGCTGTTGAGAAGTGGGAAATGCCTTTGCTAGCAGAATATTATAGCTCAAGAATGTAATGTCAGAGGCTAGAACAGCTAGCTCAAGGATCCCAAAGGGACTCTAACCCTTTAGAATTCACATATAATCAGAAATTCAGGTGTAGATGCAGTTAAAAACATTGGAACTGGAGGAGAAGAAAAGCTAAACAAATTGGAACTTGAGAAGGAAGAGATTCTTTAAAAATTGGAAATGGACAAAAAGAAAAACCTGAAAAAAATGATGCTGGAATAAAAAGACCAGAGATGGAGAAAAATAATAAAGAGGGTATTTATAATTTAGAAAAGGACATGTGAAAGAGCGAAAGACTTTCTAATGTAATCTCAGCAGCTTCGCTAGAAAAGTAAAAATTTCCAGAATATAGAGAATATGTCCTCAGGAAGGAAATGTGTCTTTTTGCTTATATGGCAGATACTGTATAATTATGAATCAATTTTTGATCCAAATAGATGAAGCTGAAGTTTAAGCAGCCTTTTCTTTCTTATATCTTTTTGCCCTTCTGACTTTTTAGCTTTACTATAGTTTTCCTTTCAGGCACTGTGTCTCTTACAGTCCATTCCAGATTCAGTTATATAACTGTTCTCTTGAGTTGGTAAACAACAAATGTAACCTAAGGCAAGGACAAGTTTTATTAGAGCTCCCCTTAAGAAACTTCATATAGGTGTAAAGAAAGTCAAGAACACTTCATCTGCAAGATGGGCTTAACTTTTGAAAGATTGCACCAAGTTCATTAGCTGGGGGCATGTTAGGTGAATACATTGCAAACCAATGACATTTGTCAAAGAAGAATGAAGCTGGACAGCTGAGAAAATTTATGTTTATGTTCCATAATCTAATCATGTCTTTTGCGATACATTTAATGAACTCCCATCATAAGATAACTAACATATGGACTTCTTCCAGTTAAATCCATAGAAGCAGCAATAAAATCTGAGAGAGCTAACTCTATTTTGGAATAGAGTTTATTTCCTTAAAATATAACCTTAGCAGAGAGTTTGGTGGAATACAGACAGGACAAAGACAGCAATCTCATTTGTGGAAATAATACAGAGGGGGGAAGAAAAATAATTGAAAACTAGAAAGAATTACAGATCCAGAGGACTAATGAAGAACTAATCTATGAGAGACTCTGAAAGAAGAAGAAAAAAACCCTATATTTTCTCTGCTGTTATATCCACTCCAAACTCTTGCAAATAAAAGAAGGAATTACTGTAGGGTATCTTCTCACATTCTGAAGAATTCTATACATGTGTGTTAGATTGCAACTCGGTACCTCCCAGCTTCTAAGTCACATTTCCTAGTAGAGACACATTTCCAGTGCAGCTATCAAGAATGATCACTATGAATGTGGACCACATTTGTGGTAGCACACAGTGTCACCTGCTCCCCCACATACTTTCATGTGAGATGGATTGATAGTTAAATGAAAGAAGGAATGATACCTCAAATAAGGTTGTAGCAGGAATAGAAAACAATTTCAGAATCCTATTGATGCACAAAATGGGGGCCAGAGTAAGCACCCCAAAGGAAGGGTGGAAATGAAAGAGAGAAAAAGACGTTAGAGTTGCCATGTTTACTTTATAGTATGCCAACTTCCTATTTATTTCTCTTTCATTAAAAGAATCTTTAAAAGAAGATACGATAAGGCATCATCTAATGCAGCGGTTCTCAACCTGTGGGTCGCGACCCTATTTGGGGTCGAACGACCATTTCACGGGGGTCGCCAAACAACGCAGTCCGCCATTTTTTCCCCTTTTCCCCTCGGCCGGCGCAGAGGGCAGCACCGCGCATGCGTGGGGTAGCACCGCGCATGCACGATGCGGACCGTCACACCGCACATGCGCGATGCGGGGTTGTGCCGCGCATGCACGGTGCAGGTCGGGGTCGCGCTGTGCATGCGTGGCGCAGGTTGGGGTCGCGGCCTGAAAAAGGTTGAGAACTGCTGATCTAATGGCAGAAAGGGAGGTATCTCAGACACATTGGCCCCATGTACATCACAACAAATATTTAACAAAATGGATCAGTTGGCCCCCAAAATGTGATAATGAAATTGTAAAAATGGTTTGACTCTTTGAATTGCATCTAACAAGGTGGCTATCTTTGGAGATAGACGTGTGTGTCAGAGCATATTCTTATTTTGCTCTTCACAAGAAGGATTTTTCTTTTGTGAGGATTTCATGCCAGAATGAATCCAGAATAATAAAATGAAAGTCAAGCATTATTTTTTTTTTAAAAAAAAGAAACTTAAAAAGAAAAAAGCCAAGGAAGCAATTGGTCTACTAAAGAAAGGCAATGACAAGGAAGTGATGGGCAGCAAGGAGAAAGCAGAACTGCTTAATTCATTCATTGCATCTTTCTTCACACAAAAAGAAAAGATAGCCCAACCTACCAAAAAAAGAACTCTAAAAGACAGACTAAAAACACAAATTAAAATAGGCAAGGAAATGGTAAAAGAACTATCTACTCTAGACAAGTTCAAATCACCGGGTCCTGATGGATTACATCCCAGAGTTCTTAAGGGGCTGGCAAATGTCATCTTGGAACCATTGAACCATACAGTATATTTTCCAGAGGACTGGAAAAGAGCTGATCATGCCAAACAAATGTTATTTCATTCTTTGACAAAGTGACTAAATTAATGGACCAGCAAAATGCTGTAGACCAGGGGTTCTCAACCTTGGCAACTTTAAGACTTGTGGACTTCAACGCCCAGAATTCCTCAGCCAGCAAAGCTGGCTGGGGAATTCTGGGAATTGAAGTCCACAAGTCTTAAAGTTGCCAAGGTTGAGAACCCCTGCTGTAGACAGTGTACTTGGATATCAATAAGGCATTTGACAAAGTAGACCACAACCTACTTCTTGGTAAGCTAGAAAAAAGTGGAATGGACATCATGGATTTGTACTGGCTGACAAACCACACTCAGTTGTGTAGTCCTTAATGGAGGGAAGTAAGTACAGGGATATCCCAAGGCCCAATACTCTTCAGTATCTTCATAAATGATTTAGATGTGGGAACAGAAGGGGAACTCATCAGATTTGCAGATGACACCAAGTTGGCAAGAATTGCCAATACTCCAGAAGATAGGTTCAAGATCCATCTGGATCTTGATAGACTTGAACAATGGGCCCCATCTAGCAAAATGAAATTCAATGTAGAGAAAAAATAAGGTCTTACACTTAGGAAAGAAAAACCAAAGCTACAGGCACAGATTAGTTGAAACGTGGCTCAATAGCAGTAACTACGAGAGAGATATTGAGTTCTAGTACCCAATTACTTAAATATGAACCAGTAGTGTGCTGCAGCCAACCAAAAAGGTCAATGCCATCCTAGGCTATACCAATAGAGGGGTAGAATTAAGATCACCTGAAGTGTTAGTACCACTTTATAAGGCCATGGTAAGACCACACTTGGAATACTGCATCCTGTTTTGGTTGCCACAATATAAAAAAGATGCCGAGACTCTGGAATAAGTGCAAAGAAGGAAAACTAAGATGTTTAGGAGAGGGAGGCTAAACACATGAACAATGGTTTCAGGAGTTGGGTATATCTAATTTACTGGAAAGAAGGACTAGGGGGTGACATGATAGGAGTTCCAATATTTGAGTGGCTGCCATAAAGAGGGGACCAACTTACTTTCCAAAGTACCAGAAGGCAAAACAAGAAACAATGGATGGAAACTAATCAAGGAGAGAAGAAACCTAGATCTAAGGAGAAATTAACAAGTGAAACAGCTTGCCTTCATGGGTAATGGGTGCTCCATCATTGGAGGCTTTTAAGAAGAGACTAGACATCCATTTGTATGAAATGGTATACTGTAGAGCAGGGGTGTCAAACTGCTGGCACGCAGGCTGGACACATCATACAGATGCCGCACCCACCCCAGTTCTGGCAATGCAAAAAAAGTCACAATACATCACGATATGTTATGTGACGCAGCGAGTTTGATACCCATGCTGTAGAGCATACATGTCAAACTCGCGACGTCACCTGACATCGCACGATATATTGGGACTGTTTTGCCATTGCCGGCAATGGGGTGGGCGCAGCTTTGGTGTGATGCATCCAGCCTGCAGGCCGGCAGTTTGGCACTCTTGCTGTAGAGTCTCCTGCTTGAGCAGGGCGTTGGACTAGAATAAGGCCCCTTCCAACTATGATGGTGATTTTGATGATGATGATGATATTTCATCTAAGTACTCAGTATAAGTATCTCAGAAGTGTTTTTTTGGTTTTATTTTGGGTAAAAATGATATTTTTCAGGTGCTTTAAGGCATTTAGTGTAGGGGAGGGTTTTGCTATGTTTTTCTCCTTCTTATATGGGTAGTCCTTAAGTTAGAACCACAATTCAGTCCAGAATTTCTATTCCTAAGCAACTGAGTCACACCCAGTTTTATCACCGTTTTTTTGCCGCGGTTATTAAGCAAATCACTGCACTTGTTAAGTGAATCATGTGGTTGTTAAGCAAATCCAACTTCTTCCATTGACTGTGTCTGTCAGAAGCTGGCTGGGAATATTGCAAATGGTGATCACATGACCCCAGGATGCAACATCTGTTGTGAATACATGCTGCTTTGCAAGCACCCAAATTTTGATCAGGTGATCGTGGAGATGCTGAAATGGTTGTAACTGTGAGGACCAGTCATAAATCGCTTTTTTCAATGCCAGTGTAATGGTTGCTAAATGAATAGTTGTAAGTCAAAGACTGCTGGAATATACATATTTTATTTGAGGTTTAGCTGAAGTGAATTACTTCCTTTTTAATGAAAATTTGCACTGGGATTATTTTAAAATTTGCCACTCAATTTCAGCGTAATGATGGGGACACTATGAAAATAACTTTATTTCTTATGGTGTTCATAAATGGCAAATTGTCCTCTCTTGATGTGAGGACTTGGCTTTAAAAAGTGCACCAGCATTCTTTTTCTAAGCCTGTTATATTTCCAAGACCTTATTGCCATTGACAACACTGTACCAAAATTCATTTTAGCAAATTATTCTGTCAAAGTTTATTCCTAACATAGGGGTTGTTCTGGATCGTATAGCTCTATGTAACCCTAACTAGAGAGCATGTATCAGTATGTTAGAATATCTGGCATTTATTGATTTAAGTGTTTTTTCCTTAAGCAATGGATTATGGGAAATGCAGTTTAGCTAGTCAGTCATCTCATTCATGTTCATGGGTCAGTGGGAGGAGTTTCTGAGTTCCTCTCAAGACATACTGGCTACGTGCCCAGTTTGGAATGCCTTTGTTCATCCAGCCTCATGCCTCCCAGCCACATGGCTTGGAGGTCCTATGCTAACATGTGATGCTTATGCAGAAGAAGAGGGGAAAATTCATTATCAATTTACTTATGGAAATGAACAGAGATGTGTTATCCAGAAGCAACAATGTAAAAGCAAGTATTTTCTCTGAATAAACATATTTATCTGTTTTGCAATCATTTCTATTGAGTTGTCTGTCTGCCCTAGATTGGACTAAAGGAATTTGTTTGCCCAGAGAGAGCCCTCTAGTGGGCAAAGAGTGAACCTCAAAGCAAGAGCACCCTGGTAGCTGACCCGCAGCAAGTGACCCCTAGTAGTGAAGGGGTGAATTGCGCTGAAGTACCCACAAACGCAGGAGAATGCACCCAGTGGTGCCTCCACCCACAGACAGCCCCAGCAGCTGATCTGCAAGCAGCGACACCTAGTGGTCAAAGATAGAAGTTCATTGAATTTGCTTCAAAATAGCTAGGAAGTGTACTGAACCTGTCCTAGCCATGGCAGAGCGTTTCATTGATTTAGATGAAGGGGTTCAACCAACCATGGGAGTTGAAGTCCACGAGTCATAAAAGAGCCAAGGTTGCCTACCCCTATCCTAACAGAACCCAAGCTACATCACCCCTTAATTCCTCCTAATCAGAAACTAAGCATGGAGGATAAAAACAGAAAGCAACTATGATCAACCTGAGGGGGTCATGATTCCAGATCTGATTCAAAATATGTTACAGGGAAGTCCTCAACTTATGATCACAATTAAACCCAAAATATATGTTGCTAAATGAGAAATTTGTTCAGTGAACTTTGCCCCATTTTATGACTTTTCTTGCCACATTTGTTAAGCGAATCACTGCAGTTGTTTAATTAGTAACACGGTTGTTACTAGCCAGTTACTAGTCAGTGAATCTGGCTTCCCCATTGACTTTATTTGTCAGAAAGGGGGTCACATGGCCCTGGGAAACTGCAACTGTCATAAATGTGAGTCAATTGTCAAGCATGCTGCAATGGCCATAAGTGTGAAAAATGGTCATAAGTCACTTTTTCCAGTGCTGTTGTAATTTCAAATGGTCACTAAAGGAACTGTTGTAAGTTGAGGGCTATAATTCCCTACAGTCTTCTCTTGCATTCTATCCCCGTCAACAGTCATACATTTAATAATGTTCTAACATATAAAATCACTTATTATTATTTCTGAGAAGTTGGCTTCAGAAATAATTTTACTGTGAAATGTCCTCAGTGCACATCTACAGGAGTCTTGCCAAAAATTAAACAGAAGCAGAGAATGTGGGCCAATAATCTTTTATATATTTACTCAGAAAATATGAGATCATACTCATACATTTTTTAATCAACTCCACATTTCCTTTTTACAGATATAAGGGTGGAATTCAAACTGCCAGCAGTTGAAAGCCAAGTGGAAGACACCTGTTTGAGCAGGGGGTTGGACTAGAAGATCTCCAAAGGCCCTTCCAACTTATTCTATGTTCTGTGCTTTTAGTCTCATACCATTTATTGAAAGTTATCTCTTTGTGACAGCAATAGTGTTGTCATTTTTTCCCTTTTTTCAAACAGATCTGTTAGCTATTGTAGCTTAAAGATTAGCAAGTTACAGTACAATTTTGTATGGACAACAGTGGATATAATCAGATATATGAATACACAGGGCTTTTTTTCTCATAGAACGCCCAGAACGGAGTTCCAGCACCTTTTTTGGATGGAACCTTGTAGAGTAGGCAAGGCAGGTTGTAAGTGTGAGTTCCGGCACCTTTTTTTTTTTAGAAAAAAAGCACTGAATACATACACAGACATGAGTTGTTGTTGTTGTTATTATTATTATTATTATTATTATTATTATTATTATTATTATTATTATTATTATTATTATTATTATTATTATTATTATTATTCATCCATCGAATTTGATGAGGACCTTGACATCTTATGGATTATGGGCCATCAACGATGTGTCCGTAGGTGGCTGATAAGACCGATGTTAGCACGGAATGTTCTGTCACATACTGAACAAAGAAATGTAGGCACTGTTACTTCGGCATTTACAGCTCTGGCTTTGCGGAGTGCACACTTCTCTTGTGCCAAGATTGTCCTTCTATGTTCATATGTCTGGCAACCCTGGTACACCAGAGTACGCCATGTCAATCGATCATGTGCCAGAGGTTCCCAGGAGGTGATGTTAATATCCAGGGACTTGAGAGAGGCTTTCAGCGTATCTTTATATCGCTTCTTTTGTCCTCCGTGTGATCTTTTTCCTTGAGACAGTTCACCATAAAAGAGCTGTTTAGGGATGCGATGATCTGGCATCCTTACAACATGGCCTGCCCAGCGCATCTGGGCTTTCATCAACAGAGTGTAAACTGATGATAGGCCTGCTCTGGAGAGGACATCAGTGTCTGGTATCTTATCTTGCCACTGGATCTGGATGTTGCAACACACGTGCAAAGATCTTGCCTGCGACGGAGAGAAGTGATATTCCTCTATAGTTATCGCAGAGTTGTCGATTTCCTTTCCTCTTGTAGAGGTGCACGATGGACGCGTCTTTCAGTTCCTGAGGAATGGAACCTTGTTTCCAAAAGGATTGGAACAGTTGGGTAAGTTTTTCAACAAGCACAGTGCCACCAGCCTTATAAACTTCCGCTGGGATTGCATCAGATCCTGGCGCCTTACCACTGGAACATTGCCTGATGGCCTGTAAGGTTTCAGCCTCTGATGGTAGGGCATCCAGGCTATAGTTGATATCTACCTGGGACATCCTATCAATCGCCTCATTATTGATGGTAGATGGGTGGTTCAGCACAGAGTGGAAGTGCTCAGCCCAACGCTGTAAAATCAGGGTCTTCTCAGTGATAAGAGTTGCACCACTCGAATCCAGTAGAGGAGAGCTTCCTAAGGGCTGAGGTCCATACAGGGATCTAAGGGCTTCATAGAACCGTTTGACATCGCCTCTATCAGCAAACTTCTGGATTTCATCTGCTTTAGCACTCAACCAGGAATCCTGCATCTTGCGGAGCTTGCTCTGTACAATCCTGCGAGTGTTTATAAAAGCATTTTTCTTTGCAGTTGACGATGGATCATTTTGATGAGCACGGTAGAGGTGGTGTTTTTCAGCAAGCAAGATCTTAATCCCTTCGTCATTTTCATCAAACCAGTCCTGCTGCTTCCTATATGAAGGTCCAAGAACCTTGAGTGCAGAAGAGTGCAAAATGTCCCGGAAACATTCCCAGTCCTTCTCAGCATTTTCCTGTATTTGCAGCTCCAGGAGTTGAGTATCAAGATCTTTTACTAATGAAGCTGCTACGTCAGGGTTTTCCAGTGCACTGACGTTGATCTTTTTCATCACAACTCTGTTTCCCTGTGGACAATTCTTTGGCTTGATGTGAATATTTAATTTTGAAATAATGAGTCTATGGTCAGCCCAACAGTCAGCACTCGGCATAGCCTTAGTTACTCTTACATCTTGCATGTCTTTCCTCTGCACAATGACGTAGTCAATGAGATGCCAGTGCCTGGAGCGTGGCTGCATCCAGGACGTCTTTTTACGAGTAGGCAGGCGAAAGATGGTATTAGTAATGACCAGATCATGAGCAGCACAAGTCTTCAATAATAGCAAACCATTGCTGTTTCATGTGCCAATTCCATTTTTACCAATAACGCCATCCCAGGTAGAATGATCAGATCCCACTCTCGCGTTGAAATCACCAAGTAAAATCAGCCTATCAGTGTGCTTCATGGATGAAAGTAGGGATCAAGATCTTCGTAAAACTTGTCCTTTACTTCATCTGGATTTGTCATTGTAGGTGCGTAGGCACTGATCAATGTGGCTTGCTTTCCACTTAGTAATGGGAGGTGCAGTGTCATAAGTCGATCATTCACGCCCTTAGAAAGACTGGCAAGTTGGCGAACAAGATGGTTCTTAACCGCCAAGCCAACTCCAGACTCACGACGTTGGTCATTATTACGTCCACACCAAAAGAATGTATAACCGCCTCCTGTTTCTGTAAGCTGACCTTCATTGGCTAAACGAATTTCACACAGGGCCACAATGTCAATGTTAATCTTGCAAGTTCTCTGGCTACCAGAGCTGTTCTTCTTTCTGGATGGTCTGCTAATGGATTGTCTTGAAGCGTACGTACATTCCATGTACCAATAATAAGTGGTAACACCTTGTGTTTCGTCTTAAATTTTGTATTTCGACTGCATGAGATGGGATCCCCTCCAGCCGCGGTAGGCAGGACAGGGTTTGAAGGAAGCAACAATGTTTAGGGCACATTTTCTAGCCCCTTCCTCATACTACAGAGGTGAGCAGTGTGATCCTAAAGAGGGCTGCTCAGTCGCTCAGATAGACACTGAATCCAGCTATTGCTTCATCAGCAAGAAGCGACCATTAGACCTGAGCTGCCTGTGTGTAGGTCTGCGTCCATAGCTCCCAGTGGTTCCACACCTGCTGCTTCTTCACTCGCCTATCGCCACAGGACTTTAAGATTTTGTCGGAATTAGGGAAATAGGGAAAGTCAAGATGTCAAGACTTGCGCGTGAATTGGATTTAAGTGAGGGAGAGGTGCGCATAGTCAGCCTCACTCTCTCTTCCCAGATTCCATCTTGTTCCAATGGCAGGACAAAAGTCGAGACAGTTGGAGATGGGCTAGGTGCAGTGGTTGACCAGGGCATCTTTCGTGTCTTGCTGTGCTCTCAGCGTACCACATCACTTGCAGAAACTGCCTTCATGACCGTTGGTTCTATTTTGATAGATCTCATCCGCTCAATCCGCCAGAGTCTGTCTTCACATGCTCAGGATAGACAAATCCCTTACTCACCGAGTGTCGAAGACACAACGACTACCCTCAACCTGGTTTAGCCAGCCTGTTGAAGCTGTTGCCCGGGGTGTCGCCGCTGTGCATGTTACAACTACTAGGAGCCACAGGTGAGAGCTGAGTGTCAGGTGGGGACCAAAGGTGTACGAGCTGCCTAAAAAGGCACGACACGCCCTACACCAGAGGTACTACCCCTCCCTGGCCATCCCATACACCCAATATTGATAGATAAAATATAAAAAAGAGACATGAGCCTCATTTATAGATATTTGCAGTTTACAAATGAGGCTATTAGCACATGTAAATTTTTTTTAAAACTGTACTGGCTTTAATGAGCAAGAAATGTATTTTTATGATTAAATCATCTTGGCAGTTGCTTGTATTAAGAATTAATAAACTGAGATCATGAAAATATCTGAGAATGAAAATATCCCCCAACAGATTTTTTTTAATAATGCTATTTTTGATGTCAGATTTTAGCCTATTTGTCTTTTGCAGATAAGGGGTGGAAAAAATGGTTTAATATATGTGCATTAGGGCCCCACTGATGGCTAATAGAAAATGGAAAAGGAACAGAGAGGTGTGTGTGTGTGCATGCATGTGAATGACGTAAATATTGTTCTGAATTTCCCTATACTGTTGCTTCCCTACAGTGTTGCCAGAGAAGCTGTCATCTGGGAAAGTAAGTAAAGCTAGGGTTATTAGTAAATTCAATTTTTCATATAAAATTCATTCCTGTGCTCCAGTTTTCTTCATTTCAGGAGATTAGTTTTGTTGAAATTTGTGGTTGCTACTGGAAACAACTGAGAGTCAGAAATACTCAGGAGTTCTGGTAGCTCATCTTGATCTATTTTGATCATTCCTGACTTAATATATCTGTTTCAGCAAGGTAAATTTATTAAATATTTGTTTTCCTTCAATCTTGTTATCCATTTAGTATTAAAAATCCCTTGACTTTACATCCTAATAGGCAAAGTACGATATATAGTACATACATATCCACGTTAAGCTATCAGTAATGGATTTGGGCAAGAAAAGTTGCTTAATTAGAATAACTCATTTCTGAAGACCTGGTATTAAGACACTACAAGAGACCACAAATGGCTAGTCACATCAAATTTCCTCATCATAGCAAAGCACGCATACTATTTGGTTTGCCAACTTTTATTAGATGAGATTAGTTAAAATGTCTCCACTTTCAATACTTTTACTTAATATTTTATACAGTTAGTCCTTGACTTACAACAGTTCATTTAGTAACCAAAGTTGCAAAGTTGAAAAAAGCAGCTTTCCTTGCCCAAAAAAGTTTTTCACATTTACAACCATTGCAGCATCCCCATGATCACATGATCAAAGTTCGAATACTTGACAACTGACTCCTGTTTATGACGGCTGCAGAATCCTGGGATCATGTGATCCCCTTTGCGAACTTCTTACAAGCAAAGTCAGTGGGAAGCCAGATTTACTTACCAACCATGTTACTAACATAACAGCGGCAGCAGTGGTAGGCTTCAAATACCTGAACATCCAGTTCTGTATGCGGATGCAGGCCTGGGCCTCTGAGGCCTAGAATCGACTTCTGGAAATGACATCCATGCACTTCCGGCGGGCCGTTCTAAGCCTGGGAGGCCTCCACCAGGCCCAGAACGGACTTCCGGAAGTGACATCCACGCACTTCCGGTGGGCTGTTCTAGGCCTGGGAGACCTCCAGGCTTCCGAGGCCTAGAACGGACTTCCAGAAGCAATGTGGGTTCAGCCAGTTCTCCAAACGCAACAAAATTTAGCTACCAATTCTATCAAACTGGTACAAACTGGCTGAATCCCACTATGGAGCGGCAGTGATTCATTTAACAACAGTGGCAAGAAAGACTGTAAAATGGGGCAAAATTCACTTAACAAATGTTTTGTTAGCAACAGAAATGTTGGGCTCAGTTGTGATCATAAGTTAAGGACCACCTATTGTGCACAGAAATGCACATATTTGATTCCTGCGCTGCTGCCTTTTGTTGGCCTTTCTTCAGCCAGCCCAGCATTCTTCTGCCCATAGATAAATCTCAACAAAATAGACTTACCAAAGTGGACTGTGTCTTATCAGCTACATAGGGTGAAATCTCTGTTCGAGATTGGTGGTTCCCTTTATTCTCATAGGGGCAGCAGTGAAACAGCAGTACAGAATTATGGGATATTAATTCTTCCAGAGAAACAGGACTTTTCATCACCATCAGACGCAATGCTTCTCTTTATTCCCAATTTTGCCTACTGGAAGAACTTTTGCTCCCTGCCAACTTGCTATCATGCAGGGCAGTTTGTGGATGACTTGTGATCAACTGGTTGTGTGTTAGGGTTCAAAGTCACTGTTTAAAACTGTCACAAGGATTTTTGTTGATTATGAAGGTTTGCTGAAAGGTTCTCATTTTAGAACTGAAGAAGAGATTTAACAGAAGAAGAAAAGGAAGGAAGGAAGGAAGGAAGGAAGGAAGGAAGGAAACTTGGCTTAGGTATTAAGGTAGTAATTTTGATATATTTGCCTGAGAATTTCTGATGGCTGCTGTGAACATTTATTCCAATTTCTTTGCAAGCAATTCTTGTCTCAGCAGCAAGTGCTCAAAATCACAATAGTGAGATAAAAGAAGGAAGATTCAGGTTGCATAATGGTAACAATAACATGTTCTTGGGAGATTTGGCTCTCTTCTTGGAAATCCAAGGATTCCCAGGTGATGCTTTAAAAGGTCTGTAATCAGATCTCCAACTTTAACAAGTTGCTATATTAATACAGGAGCATTTTTTTGTGCTTCGAGAAATGGTTGTTGCTATGCACTAGATGAAGATACAATATCTTGGGGAGAAGTGAGGGAGCGGAAGGAAGGAAATAAACAAATCCAAATTTAGCATCAGACGCAAAACCTTTTGCAGAATCAGTGTTAATATAAATTATCTCACTAGCTATTGTTTATTCCACATATTATTTTGGGGATCTATCCATATGACAAACTAATAATGCATTAATGTTTATAAAAATAATCATGTTTTATGTAATCACTTTAGAATGTCTTATGTTCTGAGTGAAGTCACATTCTCCATCTTCCTTTTGCATTTTTCTGTCAGCTTTCCCTAAGAATTAAATTCTTAGAATTTTAAGAAGGACCAATATTAATTTTGCCCCCCCTGTCCAATTAAAGGCATTGGATTGCTCCTTTAATTAATAGACATTTCTGCAAATTTAAGAATCTTGTTGACTCTCTGATGGGTTTTCATAATCATAAAGTAACAACAACGCTATGATGCAATTTCTGGTAACTAACAAAGGTTCTTCATAGGTTTTTTTTATGTAATCAAACAGGTTTATCAACTAATTTCTCTGTATTGTTTGACTATATTTTCAATGGATTGAGCCAAGAAGACAGGGTTCTTTTTGTAGGCTGTCAACAGAACAGAACAGAACATAATAGAATTCTTTATTGGCCATGTGTGACTTGATGATGCTTTGTGTTGGCTGAGAATGATTTAAAGCAAATAGAAGACAGAGTCTATGATGCAACAAGAAGCCGGACCTGAAAATGAATCTATCAAAGTCTAAAAGAGTTGTATTTGACAAATAAAAAGGACTGAAGAAGTACAAAGTATAAAAATAGTGAAAAACTACAGCAAGTAGATGGATTTACATATCTTGACAGAATGTTTACTAAATAGAAGAAAATAAACCAAGACATTTTAGGATGAACAAATGCTGGTAGAAGGAGAATAGGTAGCAAGCATTCTGTTGGGAAAGGAAGCAAAACTATCTGTGTATTGGTATGCCCTCCTAACCTCCTTTTTGCATGGAAGTGAGAGCTGGGTAGGTCAGAAGAATATAAAAGTTAATTCAATAGGTTCTTTCTGTTTGAAAAGATGGGGTGAAGAAGGAATTGGTACTAAACAAAGACTGAATGCAAAATTATTATTTGGCAAATAATTATAATACAAAAAAAGATTATGACTGTTTGCCGCCCAAAATTACCTGTTTGAGATGGGCAGCCACAGAAATTGAATAAATAAAAAGTGAGCAGCCAATAAAAATACTTTAGAGTGGTTTCGTCACAGAGAAAAAAATGTGTAAAGGGCAGATCATAAAACAAGGAAGATTTTTCAAAAGTAGAAAAGCAGAGAGAGGAATCATACACAGAGCTAAAATAGATTTAGTTAGATTTCTTCATCTTTTCCCCTTATCTAATGATTTCCAATGTCTTTCACTTGCCATTTAATGTTCTTTCTCTGGACTTTGCATCCCATTGCTTACCTAGAAAAGGAACAGCATCGTTGATGGGCGTATATGTATATCAGTTACATATACTTTTGGAATCAAAGTGAACTCTGAAAGAGAAAAACTGAAATATTGCATTGAACAGGAAGTGGCAGACTCAGTTTCTATTCTTCCCCACCAGAACAGGCAGGAATTATCCAGGCATTTAATTTAACCCTACCCATACTCTAGCCAGTAAACTCAAAAGAACTTATGTCATTATAAATAGAAACATACACGCCTTGAAACTGGTCTCAACATGCACACAGCGTGGAAAACAGAAAAGCCAGGGATTGCCCAACTGTAGGATTTTTTTTTTCCTTCCTGCATGCACACAAATGAGCAATGCTTGGATGTGGAAGAGGTACATTATGGGGAAATCCTCATTCACGGAATCAAAATTAAGCAATGCTTAAAGATCTGATTATAAAGTATTTTTCTTTCATAGCCTCTGCTTGATTACGTAGTTCATCCCTTAAGCAAAGATTCCCCTTTTCAAATACTGCCGATGAAGATTAATAAGTAAGGTAACCATGGCAACAGGAAAGTTATTCTCCATCAACAAAATTCAGGGCTAATCCAAATTTCAATCATACAAAACTCCTGATGGTTTCTATTTTGTGCAGTCCTTGGCTGCTTTCTGAGTTTGGTTGTTTCTTGCAGACATTTCATTACCTGGCTAGGTAACATCTTCAGTGCTAGAAGGGAGTGAGGTTTGCTCTTAATAGTGCAGCTTGCCAGTTGCAGAGCTTCAGTTGGCATACAAATCTTGAAGTCCTAGTTCAGTTTTCTTCAGTGTCCTTGTCTGCAACATGTATTGCTTTTCTTGACCAGAAGTTAGGAGTTGTAATTCAAATTAACTTGCTACCTCTGTAGTATAATATGGCATTACATTGCTACTGTTACCCCATTAACATTCTTAGTGCAGAAGCACCCTTTCCCTTATCCTCCAAAGTTTGATTGTTTAAGTCTACATTCACAAAATGCGTTAAAATACTGTGTGCAATATATTTGTCAATTAGAATTTGTCTAATACTCTGAAATGCCATTTTTAAAGTTCAAAAAGCATATCTTTCTAGATACTTTGCTGATGATGACTTCTGGGCATGTGAACCCTGATATTATTGATCATAGCAAAATGACAATGCTACCCTACCTTGGCCAATGGAAGAAGGATGCTCCCTCAAGGCTGTACTTAAAAGGGATGTTTCTATTGGACCATGGACGAAACAAAGTGCTCCTTCAAAGTCTGTATAACCTCACACACAAATAAGGAATGGCCAAAGGCTGGTTAGAATGCATTTCAGGTAGAAGGTGAAAGTTTTAACTTTTTTAGTATGGATGTTTTAGAGAAAACTGAGCCATGGGAGAGATTTTCTTTCAGGAATATTTCTAAGGAGAGATAAAAAAAAAAAAGGAGGAAAGTGGTTTGTTCAGGAAGCAGTGGGAAAGAAAGATAAAGCAGAAATGTATTGTGAATGGTTCCTAGTTTCTCTTTGATTGAAAATAACTGTTTTCTTTGCTTCAGGCAAGGAAAATAGCGAAAAGTCGCAGGAGTTTTGCATGCCAAAATAACTTGCTAAAATGGCTCTTATGAGAAGAGAAGATTTAACAATGGGAATTTTACCATAAATAAAACAACACATGGAACTAGCATTTATTTCTCTTGATAGAGATAATTTACTATTAGAGACTTCCATAAAAAAAAATCAAGCAATGAATGAATGAAGTTGGAGGTTGTTCCTGTAGAAATTACTTAATTACAAATTATTCATCTTCCTTTTGTAGCTGGGGTTCATGCAGTTTGTTAGCACTTAAATCATTTAACTTGGGGCAAATATAGTACTTTGAGTGGGTAACGTTGAGATTTCAGTGATGTGCCCAATGTCAAGTACAAAGAAAATCTATTATATCTTACCATCAAGAAAAAATAAGTTTAAACACAAATAACAACCCTCATGGTCTTCAATGATCCAGTTTCCTTTGTTCTCCCAGGTGTAGCTGGATTATGTGGTTCTCAAAGAAGAAGCATGCTGACTGTACAAAACCAAAAAGGAAATTATTTAAATGAAGTCCATCTACTGCCATCTTCAGTTTAACCCTGTATGCCTTCTACAGTGACATTAATTTGGTATGAGGTGTAGAGAATTGCTCTAAAATCGGTGTAGAGAAGTTAGTTTGGAGGAGACAGTTCAAAGTTGCATGGGAGTTGGCATCACAGGTTCTCTAGAACAGAGGTCCCCAACCTTTTGGGGCACCAGGGACCGGTTATGTGGAGAGAGGCTTTTCCACAGACTGGAGGGGGCGTGGTTTTGTGTGCTGCCTGCATCCCACAGATGGGACTTTGCTTGTTTGTGCGGCCCAATTGCTGGCATGCCGCAGCCCGGTACTGGTCCATGGACCAGAGGCTGGGGACCCCTGCTCTAGGAGACAATTGCAAGCATACAAGTAGCAAGGGAAAAGAACAAGCAGCCCAAGGTGGGGGCAGAGACAAAAAAACTTTGTATGAAGTCACTAAAATGGGGAGACAGAACATAGAACATACAATAATTGGGTTGGAAGGGGTCTTTGGGGGTTGGCCTTCTAGTCCAATCCCCTGCTCAAGCAAGTGACCCTATACCATTCTGGATAAATGGGGATCCAGTTTCTTCTTGAAAATCTCCAATGCAAGATGGAAGAGATGAACAGTGCAAGGATCAGAAATTTGCTTAGAAAATTTTTTTGGAATGTGTAAAAGAGTGAGGAGATTAGCTAGTGAAGACCTTTTGACCTGGTCATTTTTATTGATTTTTCTGCTCACAAAATACCTTAATCTCTGAATTGACAATGGGACTAGGACAATGCTCTGTGAATTTTCTCTTATTTCTGAAATCTCCAAAATTAGTTCCAAACGAATATTTGCATAAATACAAAAGTCTTTTATGAGAATATGAAGGAACACCTATTAACCATTCTAACTTATTTATTTATCTGTAAACTTTTAGCACATTGTTCATGAAAAGACACTTCACAATGGGGCCTAACCATTTTAGCTAATAATATCATTTTAGCTAAAACAATCATAAAAGTTATAAAACATTACTGTAAAAACCAATGAAACCAATACAAGAGAGATGCAGCTTCTTAATTTCAACTTATAAGGTATAAATGAATGGGAATAGAGACAGAGCAAAATCACATTCAGAACACATACTGTATTAAGAACATCCTTTGGCGAATAATACATAGCAAGTAGTAAGAGTAATTGTTAAGGTCAAGTATTATGGTGGTCTAAGGCACATTAAGATCTTTATCGTGTTTGTCCTCAAAAGTATCATAGGAGGTATTGTTTTATAACATAATGACCAAGAGGGGATCTAGATTTAGACTCTTCAATGCTTTTGTGATTGACCTTCTCTGCATTTATAAAAAAAAGCAATCATAAAAAGGTGAGCTGCCTTGAATTAGAAGTTTGTTTCACAGAGAATTCTTTTTAAAATAATTTTACAGGTCCGAAAATTGCTGCCATCAATCACTGAGGGATACACGACTACCTGCTGACATTCATTTCTTGAGAAAAATGGTTAATGCTGTAACAGATGTATCTCTTCCTACACCATAATAATGTGAGCATTTTCTATCCAACTGAATTTCTCGAATGAATCCAGTGACATGAAGTAGCCACCTGATTCCATCAAACTGAAACTGATAGATAGGGAGATCTAAATTAACCAAGATCTAGTTTGAATTTGCAATCCGAGTCAACAACTCAAGTTGATTCAATTTTATGAATTGACTTAAATAGTTGAAATGAATTATAGTTTGAATCGTTGAACATATTCAGTTTGAAGATAACATTTGATAAAAATATGTGTGCACACGCACATATATCTATCAGATTTTCAACAGAATGAATGGTACTGGTTCAAATTAATGTAACAAATTGCACTAATGATTCAAACTGAAATTACCCGTATTTCTCGCTCTATTAGGCGCACTGCTGATAAGACGCACCTAGATTTTAGAGGAGGAAAATAGGAAAAAATATTTTGCCAGCCCGGCCCTTCACTCACCTTAGCAACACCTTCGTCCTTGCCCGCCGGGCAGCTCGCGCTTCCGGGAACGTGGGTCTGCGGTACGCATGCGTACCGGTAACTTTTTTAGCCATCATAAGGACAAATTAAAGGATCCGCGCGGCCATCTGGTACCCTTTTCCTTGATCTAATACCAAGGAGGTGGTGCTGCGCACGCACGCCACTCCACGGGGGTTGCGGGCGATGGGCTTAGGAGTCAGGTGAGTAGCGGGAAGGGGGATGGCTGCTTGCAGGCGGTAGCAGCGACGGCTCGCCACCTTTCCAGGTTGGACTACAGTTCCAAGCCTCCCCAGGCGGCCTTTTGGTGAGTACTATATCGTACTCCCTTGCCCTCCGCCCTCCGCCGATTCTCCGCTTCCCTTTCTCGCCCCTTGCCCTCCGCCGATTCTCCGCTTCCCTTTCTCGCCCCTTGTCCTCCGCCCTCCGCCGATTCTCCGCTTCCCTTTCTCGCCCCTTGCCCTCCGCCCTCCGCCGATTCTCCGCTTCCCTTTCTCGCCCCTTGCCCTCCGTCCTCCGCCGATTCTCCGCTTCCCTTTCTCGCCCCTTGCCCTCCGCCCTCCGCCGATTCTCCGCTTCCCTTTCTCGCCCGTTGCCCTCCGCCGATTCTCCGCTTCCCATTCTTGCCCGTTGCCCTCCGCCGATTCTCCGCTTCCCTTTCTCGCTCCTTGCCCTCCGCCGATTCTCCGCTTCCCTTTCTCGCCCCTTGCCCTCCGCCGATTCTCCGCTTCCCTTTCTCGCCCCTTGCCCTCCGCCCTCCGCCGATTCTCCGCTTCCCTTTCTCGCCCCTTGCCCTCCGCCGATTCTCCGCTTCCCTTTCTCGCCCCTTGCCCTCCGCCCTCCACCGATTCTCCTCTTCCCTTTCTCGCCCCTTGCCCTCCACCCTCCGCCGATTCTCCGCTTCCCTTTCTCGCCCCTTGCCCTCCGCCCTCCGCCGATTCTCCCCTTCCCTTTCTCGCCCCTTGCCCTCCGCCCTCCGCCGATTCTCCGCTTCCCTTTCTCGCCCCTTGCCCTCCGCCGATTCTCCGCTTCCCTTTCTCGCCCCTTGCCCTCCGCCGATTCTCCGCTTCCCCCTCTGCTCCAGCGCCTCCCCCCCTCCCTGCCTGCATCTTCGCTCCATAAGACGCGGATGATTTTTCATCCTACTTTGGGAGGAAAAAACCTGCGTCTTATGGAGCGAGAAATACGGTATGAATTGATGTTTCCTAGAGTTGTAGAAAGTAGATATAATTTGGGTTTTTTTCTGCCCCTAACCTTAACTTCTAGGCTCTAAACTTACCCTTTTTGACTCTTATGACATGCCAGGTCATTCATGGTTTATAGTAGCTGTATACATAATTCACTGTTCTGTGAGGTCAAAACATTCTAGAGGCTATTGAAATACTGCATTTTTCTTTTGTAATGTACCAAACTAGCATTTGCTTGAAAGTAAATCTTCAGGTGTAGGAAATAGTTCACAGTGACTTATTTTGGAATATTTACTTCCGGAAAACAATGAAACCACCCATGGAATAGCTACATCAGCCTAGTCCAGGAAACAAACAAGCAAACAAACAAAACCAGAACATTGTTTATATGAGAGCACACTAAGATGATTTTACTCCCCAGTCAAATTATGAACCTGGTTATTCAGAAATTCAATTTAAATAGGAAAGGCAATGCAATGTGTATTCTCATTGTTTTCCCCTAAGCAAACTATCTCATGCAGGAGTGGAAAGGTTGGAGAAATGCAGGGCTTCTAGTGTGAATCACAAATGACTAGAGCAGGGGTAGGCAACCTTGGCTCTTTTATGACTCGTGGACTTCAACTCCCAGAATTCCTGAGCCAGAATTCCTGAGCCTACCCCTGGACTAGAATCTCCACAAATAAGTGGAGATAACTGTGCTCAAGAACAAAAGATTGGCAAGTAGATTGATCCTTTGAATCTTTCCAGAGAGGAGAAGCCAGAAGATCACCCATGAAGGCTGAATAGCAGCTCCACAAGGAAATCATAAAATGCCCCCTCCCTGAGTTTGAGTGACAGGAGCTAAGGGAGGACAATATCTTTGCTCTCAGCAGCGGCAGAGCCTTTAACAAGGACACTAAGGCAGATAATTTCACTTTCTAATCACATTCAGAAAAGTTCAGTTTAACTACTTTAAGGATATTAGAAATCTTCAAAATGGTGACTTTACTTTGACACCTGGTGAGTTTTACCTTCTCTGAATTTAATAAGTTTCAAGCAGACAGGTAAGAATTTAAAATAATACACAATTGGCAAAATAAAAATAAAAAGGATTTTGATTTAAGAAAGTTTTAAATGAATTGGGAGACCAGAGAGATTTGGAATATTGATTATTTTTGCTTTAAGATTTGAAAAACAAATACATAATTAAGTGGTATACTTGTGGGAAATGAATGAAATGGAACTAAATCCATACTGGGATCTGAGGCTTCAAGAAGGTTGCAAATGGACACTGGAGACAGAGACAGAAAAGAGTTAAAGTGGCTAAGCTGACCATAACTTTTTCTTGTCTTAAAGAATTCTTTAAAAATATGGTCTGAAAAATTAATACTATTGTGTTTCCCTGAAAGTAAGGCCTACCCCGAAAATAAGCCCTAGTTTGAGGGCGAAGCACAAACTTAAAAATCAAGCTAGGGTGGGGGTAGGGGTGTGGATCTGCCCCATGTGCCCCACACCCACTTACCTTTCAGCCAGGCCTCTCCTCGCCAGCCCACTTCTTCTGCAGTGTCTTCTGCAGCAGGCCTGCATTTCTCAGCCCAGAAGGCTCCTGCAGCCGAGAACATAGGTCATTTGCACTACTCAGGTACCTAAACCTCCAAATGGCTTCAAGGATTCTCTAAAACATGGGTTTCAAACTCGCCATGTCACGTGACGTGTTGCGACTTTTTTCGCATTGCCGGAGCTGGGATGGGTGCGGCCTCCGCATGATGCAACTGGCCCCCAGGCCGGCAGTTTGACACCCCTGCTCTAAAAGAATGCAAATGACCAGCTGTCTGCAAGGAGCATAAATCCTTCCATTTCCCCCACCATCCCGTCAGAGCTGAAGAAGCTTCTGGGATGAGAAGCAAAATGTCTTCAAAGGAAAAACAAGAAAGTCCAGTTGCCTCCTGAAAAAGCACCTTTGGGACAAGGCTGTGAAAGTTAGACAGGTTGTATGTGGATCAGCCTATGCTTCCTGGTCAGAAGGTCTCCTCAGTATTCTAATATCTCTATCTCTAGCTGGGGAAAGCAAACATTTTGAGGTATGTTTCCCTAAAAGTTAGATATATTTAGATTATAAAATAGCTCTCTGACTCTTTCTCACGGTGGTTTGTGAAACAAAGATGGCAGAAAGAAGATCTGGGATATCGTGCTCTGCCTCCAAATGCCTGTCAATTATTTTTGATCCTCTCATCTATCCTGCTAGGCATAGTTTGCAATATTGCTATTACCATTAAATCAGTGTTTCTCAACCTTGACAATTTTAAGGCATGTGGACCTCAACTCCCAGAATTCCACAGCCAGCAATGCTGGCTGTGGAATTCTGGGAGTTGAGGTCCACATGCCTTAAAATTGTCAAGGTTGAGAAACACTGCATTAAATCCTCTGGTAATTAGCCAAGATTGTGTGCACCTGATCCAAAGATATTGCAGAATGCTCTGCCTGATATTCTCCATTATTATTTAATATGATTGCCAAACATGAGCAGCTGTCTGGACCAGCTAAACTAAATCTTCATTGTACTCCTCTGTTTTACCATCTTCTCATCTGAGACAACCCACAGTGGCTGTGGACTAAGATCTTTTGCATTTCTATTGCACCCTGAGTCAATCCCCAGGCTGCTGTCTTCCCTATCACACATTAAACCTTATCCAAAGACATTAGGGCGCTTTTGGCAAGGTATAGGTTTAATCCTTTAATTATCTTTCTTATTCTGGCTCCATCACAATGACAGGAAATCTTAAGATAGCGGTAGGCACCATCTTGAAATGAAGGGATTTGTCACAGCACTCAACAATGCAGTAACTTTACTTGATGGGCTGTGTCACTATCTTGTAGCCAGATTGTTTGTACTTGTGAGCAAGAGGTTAATCTGCATTCTTAAGGAAATCCCAAGATTTGTAAAAGTCCATAAAATTAAAGAAGGTACCTGTAGGACAGACATGTCAAACTCGCGACGTCACATGACGTCACGAGACTGTCGGGACAGCTTTGCCATTGCTGGCAATGGGGTGGGCGCAGCTTCCGGATGATGTGTCCGACCTGCGGGCTGGCAGTTTGACACCCCTGCTGTAGGATAATGCAAGCTAATACTGCCGATAAATGAAAGTGTGCATTTATGTAGTCATGTAATATATAGCACTCACCATGACCAGTTTTCCTTGTTACCTTCTGGGAGGAGGCTTCATGGTATGTGAAGCAAAACATCTAGATTCAGTCACAGCTTTGTCCCATATAGGATCAATCTTGTGAATGCTCAAGTTTCCTCTTTCCACTATGTATTCAAAATGGACAGTGACTTTTGTGTGTGTGTGTGTGTGTGTGTGTGTGTGTATCATGTGCATATGTGTGTTATGTATGGGTATGGGTATACATAGCAATAGCACTTAGACTTATATATTGCTTCACAGGGCTTTACAGCCCTCTCTAAGCAGTTTACAGAGTCAGCTTATTGCCCCCCAAGAATATGGGTCCTCATTTACATCTTTGGAAAGATGGAAGGCTGAGTCAACCTTGAGCCGGTCAGACTCGAACTGCAGAACTGCTGGCAGCCAGCAATCAGCAGAAGTAGCCTGCAATGCTGCATTCTAACCACTGCACCACTACGGTATACTTTCTTTTGAAGAGCAGGCAGTAGAATTTCATTTTTAATTGGTGCCAATGTGCTCACAATAAAAAAAATTACAATAAATGTCCTTATCTTATTTTATCTTATCTTGTCTTGTCTCGTCTCGTCTCGTCTCGTCTTGTCTCATCTTTCCTCATTTTGCCTTGCCACGCCTTTCCCTATCTTGTCTTGTCTTGTCTCGTCTCGACTCGACTTGACTCGACTTGTCTCGTCTCGTCTCATATTTCCTCGCTTTGCCTTGCCACGCCTTTCCCTATCTTATCTTGTCTTGTCTCGTCTCGTCTCGTCTCATCTTTCCTCGCCTTTCCTTGCTTTGCCTTGCCACACCTTTCCCTATCTTATCTTATCTTATCTTATCTTATCTTATCTTATCTTATCTTATCTTATCTTATCTTATCTTATCTTATCTTATCTTATCTTATCTTATCTTATCTTACCTTACCTTACCTTACCTTACCTTACCTTACCTTACCTTACCTTATCCCACCTCACCTTATCTTATCATCATCATAGAAAGGGAAGAGGAAAAGAATTTTGAAAGCAAAAGTGAAGGGTGGGAGTGGTAGCATAAGATGTGATTAAAGAAAAATAACTCAGGTTGGAGGAGGAGGAGGAGGAGGAGGAGGGAGAACAAGACAA
Organism: Bothrops alternatus; assembly: GCA_034064705.1. NCBI lineage: Eukaryota > Metazoa > Chordata > Lepidosauria > Squamata > Viperidae > Bothrops > Bothrops alternatus. The sequence goes on from JARGCV010000006.1 coordinate 23,125,884, forward strand.
TCGGATCTCAGCAATGAAATTCCGAACAGCCATTAGATGAAGGGAATAAGAGATTTTTTGTCTCTCTTTGCTGCCAGTGGTGGTGTTCCAGATGTTTATAGAACAGATACAATAGATCTAGAGGAAGACACAAGGAAGCCTGGAAGAAAGAACAATGGCTACAAAAGCAGTAAGATGCAATATTTTGTTGTCTTCTCTGCTGGACTCCTTTGATGTTCAGCCAGATGTTAGTCTCCAACACTGGTTCCCCAAGTCATTATAAATGCATGCACTAAGAAATCAGAAAAACACAGAGGGTTTTACCACCATCAGAGGTATGACTCAGCTCACTCACTTGGAGAATTACCGCACTTTGCTGTGGCTGCCTGTAAATATCACTTTTGAAAACAGGTGCCTCTTTCCAAACATGGACCAGCCAGCTTCAGCAGATACATTGCTATTTTTAACTTCTCATCATCAGCTTCTCATCCTGCCTGATGCAGGAGCCCAAGAGGAAAGCGAGCTGAATATTTGCCTTTCTGACTTCACAGTGCAATGAAGTTGTGCAGAAAGAGCTACCTGGTGAAGAAAATCAGAGAAACCAGAATGGTACACTGAGCCAGCTTGAAAAAATAATACCTATAAAATAACAAAAGGCTGGTTTATTTTTAGAGGCAGAATATAACTAATTTAGTTGCTGCATTTCATGCATGACTGAAAGACGTAGGAGTAAGTGCACTGAAATAGGGTTTATTCCCTGGACACAAAATGTTCACATGGTTCAAAAGCTTTGAACCATTTAATATTCTTCTGAAAGCAACAGCCTTTTTCTTCCCATAACTGTTCCAGGCTTTATCTCTTCCACTTTTGCTACTCCAAACAGCTGGGAACTGTCAATTATAAAGATCAGGGATGGAGGAACCTGTGGCACACTTGATGTTACTCACCACTATTTCTCTTATGCTTCCCACTGAGCAAACTCATGGAGAGTCCCAGATTCTCAGTCAATGTTCTTAGAAACAGCATTAGTGAGGGAAATTTTGCACTGAAGCCCTTGAAAAATGTCCTGGAGTTTCATCTTTCTAAGCCAGGGGTCTGCAACCTTGACAAGTTAGTTCCGCGGTCAGATCTAAATACCTTAACTGGGCCTCTATAGGCTTGGAACCTTCTCAGAGCGTTGATGAAGCAGGAGATGACCATGGATTCTATGACTTCAGTGTGAACGGCTTGAATGCTAAGACATGTGAAGAGAACGGCCCAATGTTTGCTGTTAACTTGACCACCTCTGGTCCAATGAACAGTCACGGACCAAGGGCCAAAGATGTCTAGGCCTACGTTGGTAAATGGCGGTCCGGGACTAAGGCGCTCAGGTGGCAGGTCAGCCATCAACTGGTGTTGTGTCGTGCCTGGCTGAGGAATTCTGGAGCTGAAGTCCACAAGTCTTAAAGTTGTCAAGGTTGCAGACCCTATATGAACAAAACTATTTATTCCGGGTGTTGCAATAGTTGAAATTGGAAGAACTGATCAAATGTCTCAAGGATATACCATTGGTACTATTTTTCTAAGACCATTTTATAATGTTTCACACTTTATTTTGCAGCTATTATCATTAAAACAGTGCCAGGTTGGATCAAGTGATCGTTTCCATAGCTCTTTTATCCCTTTTCTATTTATACTAATTTGTTTTTATTTCACACTTTTAAGAGCGTCACATTATAGATTTTATATACTTGGAAATTTTGGAATTGGGAGTATTCTTTGTGTATTATAGAGTGAGTCTATTTCTGTGTATGTGTAAGTATTCCTGAGAAGAGAAATATGGTCTAAGCAATGAATCGTGAAGCAGGTTTTATAATTACTGTATAGCAAAAAGGAGATGTATTTAAGGAAACATAGAGATGGAGAAAGCTAGTACATCACCGGGGTTGTGTTATGCAAGTTTCATGTTTAATTTCATTTTAACTTCAATATACCACACACAGTTCATCGTATAATTATTGTGAACTGCCAAAAGTAGTAAGAAGTGGGGATATATTAATTAATTAATGCCTGAATTTAAAAAAAAAATTATAGATGGTCCTTGTTTAACAACCATGTTTCAGTGACTGTTTAAATTTGTGACTGTGCTGAACAAATGGTACTTTTGACTGAGCCTTGTAAACATGACATTACTACATTCCAGGATCATGTGATCACAATTTGCAATCTTCTCTGCCAGCATCCCACAAATTCAATGGTGAACCTGTTAGGAATTTAGTTACCTGAGGTTCTCATTTAATAATTTATCCAGTCCTATTTAATGGCAACATTCAGGACTGCCTGAAGTGGCACTGCTAAGCAGAAGGGTCATATGATTTTTTTGTTTAGTTTTGTTTCACTTATTACTGTGTTGCGTAATGACAGAGTTAATGACAGAAGCCTGGCATTCTGACAAATTAGCCATCACATAAACAGTATCTATACACCAGTGGTTCTCAACCTTTTTAATGCCGCGACCCCCAACCGGTCGTAAATTGAGGACTACCCAACCGGTCGTAAGTCGAGGACAAACAGCCAGTCATAAGTCGAGGATCCCAACCGGTCGTAAGTCGAGGACTATTTCCGTGCCTGGGAGCGCCGCGCATGCGTGGTGCCGCCCCCTGCGCCGGCCAAGGCGTAGCTGGCAAGGGGCAGCGACGGCGCAGGGCGACCACCGGCTGGGCCACCAGCTGGCCCAGCCCAAGGAAGGTAAGGCACCCGCCGGGCCCCATGCGCGCCAGCAACCCTCCCTGCGCCCGCCGGCCTCCAACTTCCCACCCCTGGCCCTCTTTTACTTACATTTTTAGTAGTTGCTCAGCAGGGAGGGGTGGAAACTTCCAGACAGCTCGCCTTCGCTGCAGACAACTTGCAGCACCGTTTGCAGACTGGGACTTTTGGCGGGCTCAGCAGGGCAGAGACAGCCTGGACAATTCCTATTGGCTTTTGAAAGCCAATAGAATTAGACTCTATTCAAGAGAGTCTATTCTATTGGCTTTCACAAGCCAATAGAATAAGAGGGAGTAGCACAGCTAAGGAAAAGGGGGAAAAATGGCGGACTGCGTTGTTTGGCGACCCCCGTGAAATGGTCGTTCGACCCCAAATGGGCTCGCGACCCACAGGTTGAGAACCGCTGCTATAGACTATGCAAAACAGACAGTCAACAATCCAAAAACGGGAACAAAAAGACCTAAGCACCTCTCCCACAGCAATCAGCACCCAGATGAGCATCGATTAATTCCAGAACAACAATCAAGTAAATAATACCCCAATCAAGGAACTGCCAAACAAGCCAATGGTAAACAGCCCAACCAAAATACTGTACTTCTAAGACCCACCACCAGCAACAACAACACTGACAGGGCAAGCCACTAGAATATAAACTGAGACCAAACCTCACTCTTTACTAGCACTGATGATGTTACCTAGTTTGGGTAATGAAAGATCTGCAAAAAAAAACCAACCAAACTAAGAGAGCAACGATCACACCCCTGGTGTCAGAATTTCCATTCCCAATTGGCATTTTGAGGAAGGACTACTTGTACAAAAAGCAAGAGGTTAATTAATAAAAGTGTGCTTTGTGAGCTTTATAATTCTTACAGGAATACTGTGGCATCCTTATTACTTTATTTATGCTTGTATTTATACATTGATTTATACTCTCCCTGGTTTATCTGCAGTAGTATGTGCTAGCTATAAATGTATATCATAGTTAAAACACCAAGGTTAAAAGAAAAAAATGGGTCTGGGGAAAACAAAAGTCTGCTCAAATAGGCTTTCCAGTTGCCTGCAGGCTTTTTGTGAGGGGATAGTGCAAGCCTGCTGGGAAGGAATGTTACAAGCTGAATTGAAAACTACTGAAAATGTTTTGTCCTTATCTATATTTAGAAGGCACATTCTTATATGTGTTCCTGTTAGAGCAGACATTACACCTAATCTCGTCAGTTGCATTGGTTACCAGTTTGTTTTTAGGTCCAGTTTAAGGTGCTGGTGTTGACCTTTTAAGCCCTACATGGCATGGGACCAGGTTATTTGAGGGATCACCTCTTCCCTATTTCATCTATCCGCCCCACCAAATTTAGAAGAGAGGACATGTTATGGGTTCCATCATCTAGCAGTGTTTCTCAACCTTGACAATTTTAAGGCATGTGGACTTCAACTCCCAGAATTCCACAGCCAGCATTGCTGGCTGTGGAATTCTGGGAGTTGAAGTCCACATGCCTTAAAATTGTCAAGGTTGAGAAACACTGACTCTAAAGTGACATACTTTTCTGCTGTAGTATCCACATTATGGTATCTTATGCCCTCAGAGATGAGGTCAACATCACTGAGCTTTTGAGGGTCCCTCAAATAATGATTATAGCAGTAGACCTGGAGACCTCAGGAGATGTGTGATCCCTTTAACTATTATTTTCCTTTCCTATTTTAGCTTTGCTTTTATTGTTTTTATTTTTTTTAAAAAAATAATTATTATATAATGATTTTTTTTATACATACATACACACGTCCATACATTTTATTGGGTTGCTGTCTACTGTCCAGAGTCACCTTCCATGAAGTTGGGGGGCCATATAAGTTTGATTTATGTATTAAAAAATTAAAATCTAAGATTGGGTGCATTTTACCGTTTATAGATATAACATTTTGGTTTGACTGGAGGTGATGAAGAACTTCTCAAACGCCTAAAATTAGAGGGAAAGACTGAAAAAATCTGGTACTGCCCATTTCCATGTCATCACAGCCCTAATATGAGTCTATGCATTGCCAGCTGGGAAGGCTAAGAACTTGATTTTGTATTCTATAACTTTTTTTGAGTTCCTAGCTAACCATGGAGAATACAGTTGGCCCAAGACACTTCTCTGCTTTTGTGTTTAACTATGTTTGCCAAAGCTGAACTGCCAGTTGCCTCATATTTTCCTAAGAGAAATTTTATGGGTTTTTTTTAGTTTTTGAAGCTATTTTTAAGGCAGATGTGCGGAGAATAGAATAGAATAGAATAGAATAGAATAGAATAGAATAGAATAGAATAGAATAGAATAGAATAGAATAGAATAGAAAACTTTATTGATCAAGTGCGATTAGACACACAAAGAATTTGTTTCTGATGCAGTCGCACTCAATGTACATGCAAACCACAGAGTAATAATCCTAGTAATGATACCATTATGAGGGGGTAGTAAAGCAGATGGGAAGGATAATAATACTACAGCCATACAACATGGGGAAATATACTTAGACAGCACTGTGAGATAATCTTCCAAACTCTGCTTTCCCCAGTCAGATAGCTTTTAGATGTACAACTTCCCCATTTCTCAACCATCCTAGTAGTTGCAAATTCAGGGAGGTTGTTTCATTGCGTTCAGAGGATTGGTCTGTGAAAAGCTGCAATAGCTCATTTGGAAGTACTGCAATTTTCCTATATGTAGGATGTGACAAAAACTCATACCGGTAGCAGGTTCTGACTGATTTGAGAGGGGCACCTTCCTGTAATAGTCCATGCTGAAGACTCCTTTTTTCCATTCAAAGGAAGCTTTTTTTATTTTGATCTGAAAGCCTCCTTAAGAAAGTATTTGTTGATGAGTGGCCATATCAGTGGGATCACTCCATCCCACATCCACACTTGAGAGAGTCTGCTGCCCATTCAAGAGTGAAAAGTACTATTCTTAATATACACTTGCCTGGAAGGGAGTCTCTTTAAATGACACATCCCCTGCAATAGAATTTTAAATTACCCCTCTGAACACCGCAGCATATGAGAAGAGATCAAATCTCTCGAGGCAAACTCAATCATGCTGAAGAAGAAGAATGGTCCTATCGGGTGTGTGTTTGTGTGTGCTTATAAACGCTACTTTGCAATTTTGTACTGAGAGCAAAAGAAAGCTGTTGCTTAAAACATTGGCATCTTTTGAAATAATTTTCTCTGGGCCAAAAGTTGTCCTCACTTAAAAAAAAAACCCCCTTGCTTTCGCTACAGAAATCAGTTAATAATGAATGAATTCTGGAGCATTGGATTGAAAATAAGCAAAGAGTTAATCAGACTTTATTGCTGGTTTCTTGCCTTTACCATCTATAGTGTAGTTAAAAAAGCATTTCACGTTACAGTATAATAGCGTTATGGACTGGGTGAGAAGCAAAACTCCAGCTTATTTTACAAACAATACACAAAGTGATCTGAAGATGGGAAAGCATTCAGAGGTATTTATATATGGGATCTCAGCAATGCTCCATCTCATTTATCACTACTAATACTGTAATCATGTCACAGATGCTGCTGTCATTTCTTTTGGCTTCCCCATTTACTTAAGATGTGTTGTCCTTTTTTCTATTCTCTCATTCCTCTGATTTTGGAATTGTTCCTTTCTCGAAAGTAGCTTGTTTCCCCCACCTTGAAAAATCAAAATCTGTAAATCATAAAATAAAGGAAGACTTACATTGCTTTCTTCTTTTGTCAGAGTACAAACCACTGGAGCACTCAAACTTCCTAATCACTAGCCAATTGTTTGCTGCCTTCGGAAGCCATCAGATCCTGGCTAATAGAACAGCTAGCCGGTTGGCCCAGCAGTTTCCAGTATGGGATTTCATTTGACCCTATAAAACAAGGGTTCCCAACCTCCAGTTTGTGGACCAGCACCAATCTGCAACATGCCAGTAACCAGGCTGCGTAAACAAGCGAAGGCCCATCCGCAGGATGCAGGTAGCACATGAAATCACACCCCTTCCGGTCTGTGGGAAAGACCTTGCTCCACATAAGTGGTCCTGGTGCCCAAAAGATTGGGAGTCGCTGCTATAAAAAGAAGGGCATTGGAATAATCTGTCAAGCTACTGCTTCTTTTTCTACTTCTGCCTCTCCTTTTCCCGCTCCCTCTCTCCCCCCCTTCCCTCTCTCTCTCTCACTGCTTCTTCTCCACCCAGCCAGCTGAGGAAGACAGGCAGATGGCTGTTGTCAGAAATCTAAACTAATCATGGAATAGGTCTCCCATGCCACCAGCTTTTAAAATTGCTGATCAGTCACAACCCACTATTTCTCTATATTGTCCTCACTAGCTGCAGTCTCAGATACAGTACTTTCAGGATGATGTTGTCTGTATGCTTGCCAATCCACAGCTTGCAGAGAATTCCTTTATTTAATCTTTTTTTCACACTCTGTTGGCCAATATTTAAGAACAACAAATGCCAGGAAATCAGTGTTTGCTTGTTCTATTTTAAGCTGGACAATCACTGAACAGGCTGCCCCCCTCCCCCCCAGCTTTCAATGCTCTATGAATAAGCAAATACACCTTCACATACCCTTCACAATAGACTTTAAAAAGCTACCAGCTGGACAATATGGAGATCTGAGATAGGGAATTAAGAATCTGAGTAAATCTACAGATTTATTTATTTGTTTCTTTAATCAATTTGTAAAACTACCCATCTCAACAGTTGACTCTATAGTGGCAAACAACAGACTAAAAAGAATTATATCATGGATAGAAAAATCAAATACAAAAATTGGCAGCTGAGAAAAACACCACAACATGCAGTTAATACAGCCAGGAGATGGAGCTTTTGCATACATGGGGTCACACATAGTCACAATATCTGGTCTTTGGTGCCTTACAAAAGGCCAGCAGGATCAGAGCCCTCCCAATCTCTGGAAGAAGAATGTTCCATTGAGCAGATAGTACAACAGAAAAAGCATGGCTCTTCAGCCCCATTAATCTGCCCTCCTTGACTGACAGGGCCTGAACCAAGCCCATCCTGCTGAACTGGATTAGATGTGTAAAACAGCTAGGGAGTGTCAGTTCCTCAAGTAACCCAGTCCCAAGGCATGAAAAGTTTTAAAGGTGGCAACCAGCACCTTGAATTGCATCCAGAAGCAAACTGGCAATCAGTGCACCTCACAAAATAGTGGTGTTATATGTATTGAGTAACAGATGCCATTCACTATTCAGGCTGCAGCATTCTGCATTAGTGGAAGCCTCCAAAGATTCTTCAAGGTCAGCCTCATATAGAGCATGTTGCAGTAGTCCAGACGAGATGTCATGAGAGTATGAGTAACAATGAGCAGGACCTCCTGGTCCAGGAGATGGGTCAACTGGTGTACAACTCAAAGTTGTGCAAAGGTCCTCCTAGCCATAACTGCCACTTCTCTTCAAGAAGGAGCCGTGAGGAACCCCAGATTGTGCAACAGGTGACCCAGGAGGCAGTGACACCCCCATCCAGAATAAAAGGTGGAAATTTTCTAGCATTTGGTTCAAACACCCAAAGTCACTCATTCTTGCTTGGGTTATGTTGAAGTTTGTTGCCCCCCATCCAGGCCCTCTAGCTTCCAAGCACTCAGGCTATCTGGGGTAGAGGTGTAAACCTGGATATCATCAGCAAACTAGTGATACCTCGCCCCAAACTGGGATGACCTCACCCAGTGTAAATCTTAAAAAGGAGGGCAGAGAGAACAGTGCCCTGTAACGTTCCACAAAATAGGAGAAGCAGGTTGAACTTCTCCCCCTGTATCAACACTAACCGGAACTGGTCTCAGAGGAAGGAGGAGAAGCAACACTACATGGTGCTGCCCATCCCCAACTCCTGGACCTGTTCAGTACCATGATCAGTGGTATTGAAAGCCACTGAGAAGCCAGGAAGAGCAAGGATGGATGGGCTATCCCCATCCCGCTCCCACCACATCATCTAAGAATGCGATCAATACTGAGTCAGTCCCGTAGCCTGGCCTGAATTCCGAATGAAAAGGGTCCAGGATAATCCATTTCAAAGTCCTTTGAAATTGCAATGCAACCACCTTCTCCACAGCATTCCCAAAAAAATAAGGATGGAGACTGAACAAAAACTATCCAGGTTGGGTCAACTATCAAATTTAGCATTAAATTTCTTCATAGCAAAAGCAAGATCATAAACATAGTAACTTTCCTCCCTTCTTCACTTTCCAACATAATTTCCCCCTTCTTAAACATTACAATCTGGGTCATTAATAAGGTAACAGAAACCATAGCTTGATATATCTTGCAGTCAAGGTCACTTCATAGGAGGACACTTATATTTACCTATCCTCTGATAAATCCTCTTCCTTTTTCAATGTTCTTTCTCTCAACCAAATATTCCTTTGACACTCATCTTTTCTAGCTCTGTTCTCTAATTCCTGTTACTTAATAACCTGAGTACTATATTCCTGAGCTATTCTTCTCCACCTAAGACTACCTAGGGATTCTCCAGATTTATCTATATTTGCCAGGTTGCAAAGCATTTCTCCCAAATTATAAAGAAAGGTTGGTTTTTAAAACTGTTAATGAATGCACCAAGGAGCCTCAGAAAATTTCTGTCTGCCATGGCAACAGATTACCATTGCAAACCTTATGAAAATAACATCTGAGCAAACTCAGTTAGTGCACATGGCAGTTAATCCTGTGAAACCATGTTAACAACAGGATATTTGATGGCAAGTCTCCATAGCAAACATCATGATACATAATGAAATCATGGATGAAATCAAATACTCAGCAGAAGCCAAAAAGGAGAAGCATTCCAATAATAAAATAAACATTTTAAGGACAGGTGATCATATTACATCATGGTTTCATTCATCTCAGATATATAACAGATTTTCTAATGATGGCAAAGAATCTGAGCATTGGGAAAAGTGTTTCCATTAAAGCTTATTCAAATACAATACTGCACTACTGATAGTGGTCCTTGCTGCTAAAGAAAGAACTGGAACACCATCTGAAATAGCTTGAGATTTAGGCCATATGAGCTCCTAGAGCAGTGATGGTGAACCTTTTAGAGACCGAGTGCCCAAAAACTGGTCCCGCCCCTGCCCTGCCCCCGTTCCTCCCCACCCTGCCTGCCTGCAGGGCCACTCACCGCCTCCAGGGCCCGCCGCAGATCGCCCAGGTAGCCCAGCAGCGCCACGGCGGCCACGCCCTCTCTCCATGCCCTGCAGCACCAACTGTGCGCATTGGGGCATGAGGGCAGAGTCTTGTCTATGCTGCCTGGCTGCCATGTCCTTGGCTACGCTGCTCCGCGTGGGCCACGCTCAGGGGTGACTCTCCTCCAGGAAGGCTGCTGGTGAGGAGGGGGGTCACGTGTGGAGGCAACAGCATGTGTGCCCACAGAGAGGGCTCCAAGTGCTGCCTCTGGCACCCGTGCCATAGGTTCGGCACCACTGCCCTAGAGTTTTTACTTCACACATCCCTGTTAGAAAATCTCAGTACTTCACCCTAGGTCTTCAGTTTAAGCAAGCAAGCATGTTGTTTATTGCGTTATATAAATCAGTTTTGCCTACTCTACATTTTGTTCACCTTTTTAATGTCTGTTGTTCATGTATGGAATTTGAGAAACATTTTCCAAAGCGCCTGAAGGCAGGACAAGAAGCAATGGGTGGAAACTAACCAAAGAGAGAAGCAACCTAGAACTAAGGAGAAACTTCCTGACAGTTAGAACAATTAACCAGTGGAACAACCTGCCTCCAGAAGCGGTGAATGCGCCAACATTGGAAGTTTTTAAGAAGAAACTGGACAGCCATTTGTCCGAAATGGTATAGGGTTTCCTGCCTGAGCAGGGGGTTGGACTAGATGACCTCCAAGGTCCCTTCCAACTTTTTATTATTATTATTATTATTATTATTATTATTATTATTATTATTATTATTATTATTATTATTACACAAATAAAGAGGACATTAAACATCCATGAAGACTATGATTCAGTTCAAAATGAAAAGAGTCATATAGACAATTTCTAAAATAGGCCTGTTCAATTCTACTTCTTTCTTTGACGAATAATGCCTCTCATCATTCTTTTAAGGAAGAGTCCCTAACCTTCTACCTATCTCTCATACTTCATATGCTACCTAAGAATTTGGGAAAGACTAACTGAAGGAAACTGACTGTTAATAATAATAAACTGTCATCTTTTTCTTCTTACTCTAATTCCATTATTCCAGTATTAGTATCTGGCATAGGTTTGTAATATCTATTTGCATCTTTTAGGCCTAATAGATGTATATATGAGAGCTCTTTCATATCCAAAATTCCATTACAATAATTTGGAAAAAGTTCTTTGGACAACCCTTAAATACTACAAGGAAAAATGCTGTTTCCCATTAACCTATGGATTTGTGTGGCAATCTGACAATGTATTTTGGTAGTAAAGTAATGATCATGACATTAAAAGAGTGAGTTCATACATCACGTTTTGCCAACACCACATAAACTATATTAACAAATATGATTTATTACAGTATATGGATCCATTTATTGACTATACCAGTGGTGGTGAACCTATGGCACGGGTGCCAAAGGCGGCACTCAGAGCCCTCTCTGTGGGCACGCACGCGGTCGTCCCAGTCCTAGGCCTTCAGCTGGGTTTTATAAATCCTTTTCGCTTTAGGCCTCCGCTGCCGTGTGCAAAAAAAAAAAGGTTCAATCAGTCAATTTCAACTTCTCGCGGGGAAAAAAAAGATCTTGCAAAGTTGGAATTGATTGATTGAACTTTTTAGTCCCACCCAGTCTGTCCTTACCACCGCATCCACGCCCACCCAATGGGCCACGCCCACCCAATTGGCCACACCCAGCCAATGGGCCACACCGACCCGGCACTCGACGATGCATAAGTGGGTTTTGGGTTGCAGTTTGGGCACTCAGTCTCTAAAAGGTTCGCCATCACTGGACTATACCTTACCTCTTTTTTTGAGTCAGGACTGTTTTTTAAAAAATTGAAATAATTTATGTCATGTATATCTGACATCTTCCTTACTACTCTAAGTATTATTTCTATAAGAGATCAAAGTCTTATAACAACAACAACAACAACAACAATAATAATAACAATAATAACAATAATAATAATAATAATAATAATAATAATAATAATAATAATAATAATAATAATAATAAAAGTTGGAAGGGACCTTGGAGGTCATCTAGTTCAACCCCCTGCTCAGACAGGAAACAATATACCATTTCAGACAAATGACTGTCCAATCTCTTCTTAAAGACTCCAGTGTTGGAGCATTCACAGTTTCTGGAGGCAGGTTGTTCCACTGGTTAATTGTTCTAACTGTCAGGAAGTTTCTCTTTAGTTCTCCTTGATTAGTTTCCATCCATTGCTTCTTGTCCTGCCTTCAGGCACTTTGGAGAATAGCTTGACTCCCTCTTCTTTGTGGCAGCCCCTGAGATATTGCTGATACTCTTGTCCAGGTCACAGGATTAACAGAATTATGGTTTATCCAACTCCAAAATTTCATCTGATACCCTTATAGTGTTTATTACCCTTATATATAGCCTTTGAGTGTTGCAAATATCATGTATAGGAGCTGCAATACTGACAATAAGATAAACAACAGGCAAAAATGTATGATTTCCTCCTATGCTGTCTTGCTGACTTCCAATGTGCTGGCTTTTCTTCTTCTTCTTGGAAGTGTGACATTTAAATACTTCCATCAAGAGATATCACTGAGCTGTAAAACTACAACTAAGAGCATGGATACAGAACACTGTCAAAAAGCATTTAAGAAAGCAACGAAGGTCTTTGCAAAAACCATGTCTATTTCATCTGCCTCTCTTATTGACCTGACTTTGGAAATGTGCCAAGTTGTTTCCAGAGGTATTCATGCTTTGTGGACTTTCAATGATAAGTGTCAGAATCTTCTTTATGTGACAGAAATTACAGAAAGGAAAAATCAGGAAAGAAAAAAAAGGAACATAAACTGTACCTACAATCATCCGTAAAATTTGCAAATAATTCCCAGTAAATGTTAAATCCAGCTTCTGGATTTAAATCTGCTTCCCCCACTTCATCTTCATTACCTACAAATCAAAGACACATTTAGTGTCAGATTGTTGACGCGTATGCTTAACTGTGCAGAACAGCCTTGCTCTACCTTGAGGCATTGCCTCATTTGGATTTCAACGATATTGATATTTGAGAGGGTATTCTGACTCAGTGCATTAGTTGGAAGCATCCAAATCCATTTTGTTCTATAGGATACCACTCTCTTTGCACATGCAGCATACACAGAGAATCCCTTTTTATCACCCAAAGGAAGCTGCAGAGCAATTCTCATCCAGTACTTTAGAAGGAAATAAGACCTTAATTCAGGATGCCACATGGAAGAAGAATTTTGATAGGTTTATTAAAGCAAAACAAACAACTGCAGATTCAGCTGTCAACTCTCAGAGCTTTCAAGGGGCACATAATGCAAATCTCCAAATAGCTTTACTCTTTTGTTTTCAAATTTATCAATCTCTGAGTTCACCAGTATTCCTTTTTTTTTTTTTTAAATAATTTTTTTATTAAAATTTTTTATAAAAAAACTTTTAACAATTATAACATAGTAACCTATTAACTCAACTGAAAACAAACAAATTACATAATAAAAATAAACAATACAAAGAACTGCTCGGAACCCCCCTCCAGAACACCCTCCACCAGCCCACTCCTCTTGTATTTTCGCTCCTCCTCCTCGCCATAGTTCACCAGTATTCCTATGTTCTATGGAATGACAAGCACTCCACCACTATTCTTTGTGGAACATAAATAAATAATCTGCCATTTCCAATCCAAACACTTGAACAGTTCCCTGGGTTTGTAGTTCTTTGATGAGCATTTGTCCCATTAAGCAGTGGCAACTTTGCAATCAAACAAAACTCCATATTAAAGCATTTTGGGGGACAGGCAAAATGAAAGAGACAGAGTGAATGAAAGTAGAGCTGAGAAACACATTGTCACAGGTTATGGAAGGAAAAATTCTAGAAGCCCAGGATAAATGTGTATTCCATCTAAAACTTAAGGAAAATAGCAAAAAGCTGCTTTTCCAAGGCTAGGCAGGAATTACACAGTTTGTAACCTTTTTCTGAAGCTTGTCCATGACAAGGACAGTAGCAGATGCACAGTATCATTGTGTAATATGGCTCATTAGAGTTTGGTTATGCTGAACCATAAGTAGATCTCTAAACTAACATTGCTTTTTAATTGTGTCATACAGAAGCATCAACAGAATAACATGAACCTTTAGCTTTTTATTTTCTTTTTCCTGCAAAATTCTCCAAAACAAAACAGCTGCTTCTTGGAACAAAAAGTTATTTACTATGTAAAAAAAAAAAAAGAAGATCTGGGTAAATCAGGAATGACTGAATAACAACCAAGCTTCTGCAGGAGCCTACAATTTATATAACTGGAGGAGAATCTGTATTATTCTGTGGATGTATCATCTATTCTGACATTTAAAATGCAGCTGGGAAAACCGGTAGCTTCTTTTGCAGCTTACAGTAATATTTGATATTCAAAGAGGCATACAGCTCTTGCTTCCTTTCTCTCTTACTGGTTTGCTCAGCCAGTTGTATCTATCCTTCCACCTATCCCTATACTGAATGAATAGGTGTGGGTATGGTGTAGGTGTAGGTGTGGGCATGGATGAGTGTGTTGTTCTTTATTTCCCAAAATGTTGTAGTGTAGTCTTCACTTACCTGGAGAAGATTGTAATTCTCAAAACTCCCAGCTATCAATCCAATAACTGTCAGTAACTCTTTTTTTTTTTTTAAAAAATCTGTATCCAGGATTCAGCTACAAGAAAAGTCTTTAATGAACCAGTACAACATCTGGCATAATAACTGATCTAACATCAATCTGCAATATCACACAGCATTTGTCTTTGCGGGACATATTTTGAGATGGCAAAGAAAAAATAATCAGACCAATAAAAACTATGCTTCTTATATCTTGCAGTTTTACATTTTGTTTCCTGTGCTTCTGTAATTTTAAGTTATCTCCTTTAAGAAGTGTAAAATGTACTATTTTGGCATCTGGTTACCTTTTTGGATAAATGAAGGCAGATTGCTGAGCTTCTGTGCCATCAGAGGCTTCCCTGTTTATCCCAATCACAAATAATGCAAAAAGTACTTAAAATGCAGAAGGCATGGGGGGAAAAAACCCCTAATCCTTCTGACTAAAAGAGCAGCACATTTCATCCTGAGGCCCTACAAGAAATACAGAAAAAAGCAGGTTCTGAAACAGCAAGTACGTAATATATTCAATGAGGTTGCCAAGGACACAAAATATTTTAAAAGAGAGGAGAAAAGGAGCTAATGAAGAAACATGTTGGCAGAAGGCCACTTTTGAGCCAAGTTTTAATTACTGAATTATTATCCTGGTCTGTTGAAAAAAAATAAGCAAGCCAGTGTCAGTCTCACAGATAAATCAAATAATCCTGGTTTACCTAAGCAACTTTTGGCTTGATTTCCATCCGTTTTAGCTATACATGTCTATGATCCAGTTAGAGGCTGGAAAGGCAGAAAAAACAAACAGCCACAAACAAATCATTTGTCGATATTTGCATGTTGTGCTAAATTACAGTTGGAATTGATAGGTCATTGCAAGATTTCATATTGTGGCTTATTGACAGATCTTCTCAATGGAAACTAACGGCATCTCTGCTCTCTAATCCAAACTTTCTACCATCAAAACTGGAGGGAGATCACTCTAAATTAAGAAGAACACCTCATGCATAGCAGTGATGACATGTTTGCAAGATTACATTATGTCTTGGGCTGTCTATTATGAAAAATGAATAGAGAGTGGGAATCCTGATCCACTGGGAGATGAACCAAGCCGTATATCCAGGTGGGGTTGCAGAAGAGAGGGAAAGGAGCTTCATGCCAACCTTTGTTGGGTTGAGTAAGAAGTTGGTGCTCCATGTCTTGATCTGTACACCTGAAGAGTCTATTCCAGGGGTAGGCAACCTTGCCTCTTTTATGACTCATGGACATCAACTCCCAGAATTCCTGAGCCAAGGTTCTCCCTATTATTTCTGTAAACTGGCAACGCAGTTGCTTCCCATCTTGAAACAGAGGAAGACTTTAGTCAAAGGCCTAAAATATTTACGCATGTTCATTACAAAGCATCACAGCATAAAGCAGTTTTAAATGTGTGTGTGTGTGCATACTAATGAGCTCGCAAGTGCATTTTTGAATGTAGTCTAAGAGAAATGGAGCATGCCTAAGCCGGTATAAAATTTGTGTTGAACGAACAAACAGATCTTTTTCCAGGGTGTTCCATTCTCAAATAAATGTACAGTTGGGCCATACTAAGCAAACTTAGAGTAGGTTTCCTTCAAATTTGTCAGCACTCGTCAAATGTCAACACCCAAACAAAAGAAAAGCCCACATCTTAGGCATTCAATCATACTGTACTTGTTCCATCGATAGTGATGCTGGGATAACTAATATTTTCCAGACTCCACTGAGGATATGCTATCAATTAGTACAAAGGATTCTCTTGGCGTACTAATACAAAGTTTGGATTTCACCAGTAGGCAGGTTCAAGTTATGCAAAAGCACTGAAACACGGGGGGGGGGAGCTTATCCATGCTCAGCTGAGCCTTGATCTGGAAGTCACCTTGACTAGCCGTGGTGGTGGAGTGGTTAAAATGTAGTATTGCAGGTTAATTTTGCTGACTGCCAACTGCCGGCAGTTCAACAGTTCAAGTCTCACCGGCTCAAGGTTGACTCAGCCTTCCACCTTTCCGAGGTCAGTAAAATGAGGATCCAGATTACTGGGGGCAATATGCTGACTCTGTAAACCATTTAGAGAGGGCTGTAAAGCCCTGTGAAGCAGTATATAAGTCTAAGTGCTATTGCTACCTGTGCTCTAGGATGCGAATCTTATATCCCTTTCATACATGCCCTTTTGTTCATTCTGCATAGTTGTTTAATGTCTTATTTTTTCAGTCATGGCTGGTCGCAACAGCAAGTTAGACATTTATTCTTCATTGAGGAGTGGGGTGGGGGAAAGAATAGATTCTGAAAGAATTTACAGAGCTAGCTACAACAATCTGTATGGTTTTCAGATTTCCATCCTTTCCAGTTCCTAAACTATGAACACTGCAGAAAGTCTTTTCTTAACCGAGCCGAACACATTAAGCAAGGGAGCCCTCTAGCTTCCTTCTCTGTGTAACTCAACTCACAGGTACAATATTCACCCTTAGACAGAGAGGGAGAGCTTGTGATATCTGTGTTTTTTGTTGTTTTTGAAGTACCATAGAGCAGGGGTCCTCAACCTTGGCAACTTTAAGACTTGTGGACTTCAACTCTGGGAGTTGAATTCCTCTGGGAGTTGAAGTCCACAAGTCTTAAAGTTGCCAAGGTTGAAGACCCCTGCCATAGGGGCAGTTTTCCTACTCTACTTCCTAAATCATCCGAGTCTTCCTTCCCCTGCTTGCTTTCCAAAGCCCCGAAAGCAACACCGAAGACAGCTTTGTTCATAAATTTGAACAAATTAGTCACTGGTATTGCAACGATCAGATTTACACCTCATGTTCTGGAATAGAGAAATCATAAACCAACTCACACTGGGACGCTGACTGGTAGATTAGCTTTGAGACCATAACAGTTCTAAAACTTAATGGCAATAACAAAGAAATTATTTCCTACAATGTACAATAAGCTCCCAAAATGTTGTGCATGGTGTCACAACAGTACTGGGTTAGATAGCTCTGGAAGTTGATGGTGAAAATATGCTGGAGATTTTTCTAATAGAAGAGCAGTATAGTGTAGTGGTTAAAGTGTTGGCACAGAAGTGATGGCAGTTCACCTAGTGTGGTAGTTTGCTGGGTGCCTCTGGATAGTCAGCCCAACTTACCTCACAAGTTTGTTTCTGTGAGGAAAAACAGGAGGATGGAGCGCCAGGTATCCCATCTTGAGTTCTTGTTTAAAATGTGGGATACCAATGAAATAAACAAATAGATCTCTTACTATTTTCTTGACTCAGGAGCTAAAATGGACACCCATATTCCAGGTATGGATCATAGTGTGTATCCTCCAGACGTTTAACTGCAGCTCCTATCAGTTTGGTTTGTTCAGCCATTTTGGGGGGGATTATTGGGTTTGTGTAATGTTATGTTATGTTATGTTATGTTATTTATTAATTTTATTTGTATCTGACCTTTAATACTTTTACAAATAACCCAATGCAGCGATTGTATTCAACACACCTTCCTCCTCCTATTTTCCCCACAACAACCCTGTGAGGTTCATTTGGCTAAGAGAGAGTGGCTGGCCCAAAGTTACCCAGCTGGCTTCCTTGGCGAAGGCATGTTTGAACTCATGGTTTCCCGCTATCTAGGTCGGTGCCTTAACCACAACATCATGAAATTTCACTTACTCCTTATATCAAGAGAACAATAATTGCAACCATCACATTATCCATCGTTGGAAGCAAAAAAATAATCAATAGAACGTGTATATAGTTTATCAGATTCATAAATACATCTTGGCCCATTTCTTTTATATAGTAATAGTTTTTACTACTAAAATTACACAGGTTCTAATTAATAATTAAATAATCACTTTTAATTTATCAGAATTTCACAAAATGGGCATTCTCCAGCATGATGCTTGTAGAATCCACCGGTGGGTAATTATAGCCTTCCTGCTCAGCTAGACTAAGTCAGAACTTTAGCCACGCCTCCTTCAGGGAGTGTCCTCCAGTTTTTGACTTAGTCTACAGCTCAGCAGCAGCAATTTTTGGTGGCTCCTTAGCTAGTTTAGGCCTAGTCAGAGTAATTTGTACTTTAATTGTTTTTATTTGTTTTCTTACGGCTCTAAATTTCCATAAATTTACTACAATTCGGATTTAATTGGTTGTTCCAAATTGGTTACCACAAATTTGGTTCAGAACGAGATTGGCTGCCATTGGTAGAGGCCTTTGGGCCTAAGAGCCTGAGAGGCTTGGGCTGCAGGTTTACTGAGGGAACGTTTCCCTCGCTCGCTATCTGCCGCTTGAGCAAAGATTGGCGAACCAGCTCCCTTAAAAGGAGCATTCCTGGGGAAGTTCTTTCTCCTTTTCATTTTGGCGAACGAAGCAGGCATTCCAGATAGCAGCGCTGCTGCTACAATGAAAGCGCAAGTGCTTTTTGGAGTGGGGGAAGCGGTCCTGGTTGCCCTGCAAGGGGTTGAGTGCTCTGTAATTGTTTCCCTGCTGTTTTTGCCTGATTGCAGGCATCGGAGGTTGCGGCCGCTATTGACCGCGTGTGTGGGTCGCGGCCGCCATTTTGAGTACAGGCGCGGCCGCCATTTTGGGCAGGTGCGGAGATCACTCTACAAGGAGCGGCCACCATTTTAGAAGGCACGGCCGCCATTTTGTTTTTGGGTGTGGCCGGACAAATTCACGGAGGCCAGTCAAAGGGCCTAGTTGAATAAGAACGTGAGCCTGTTTTTCCGTCACAGTGCCTGCTGAGTCAGGCCTTACTGGGGGGAAAAGAGCACAAGGATTAATCCTCTACAACGTGAAATTCTCTCACTGGTTTCAAGGTGTCTTATCGCCAGTACTTCCATGGTATAGAACTTTAGCTGGTGTACCTTTTTCTTACTGGAACTTACTTGTGCATAGGGGAAATTAATACCACCTGTTGTGATTTAGTTGTGACCTTTAGTCACTTGGCCTTGCAGACAAATTTAGGAATTTGTCTGACTGTGACTGCCATTGCATCAGTCCAGAGCAAGGGTCAGTTTCCCATCTCTGGCAGTAAGATCTGCGTCCTTGGGTTCTCCCCCCACCGTCTGGGTACCTTCTCCGGATTATCCAGACAGCATGGCAGACAGTGCCTCGCCCCAGGCATACCAAGGCTCAGGTACCCCCCACATTAACAAAGCACAGATCTGTTGATTTGGAAGCGGGGGGGCAAGAAGAAAGCCAAAACTAAGCACCTGTCTACAAGGGAGCCATCAAGGCAGCCGAGCGAGAGGCCACAAGGAGGCACCAGGCGCTGGAGAAGGAGTTCTCCAAAGCCCAAAGGCTCAGAGCCAGTGGGGCTGAAGTGGTTTTCCCCGCCCCATTGGACACTCCCATTCCCTTTGAGCCGCAATTGGAATCTGGGCATGGCCCTAGGCCATGGTCTCCTCCGGGGGAAACTGAGCAGGTTGGTTCCCCTTGCTCAACATCATTCTCACCTGTACACCAAGGTTCCGCAGCCACTGACGCTGAGGCAGGGGGCAGTTCCAGGGATCAGCATAGTCAGTGGTCACAACAATTCCACTCGTTTATGCAACAGGCTTTTGACCAATTTATGTCTTCCTCTAGGGGTCATCCCCCTCCTCAAGCCCCCTTGCCTCCATCTGCGCCCCCTTCCCGTACGGAACGGGCCGCAACCCAGGTTTCTGATATCTCAGAGGCTTCTTCGCAGTTAGGAGAGGAGGGGTCTGTGGACCTGGAGATGACTGACATTCCAATGTCTGAGGATGAGGAGGCAGCGCCGGAACAGCATCCACCTCAGGGTTATTCGACCCCTCTCTACTCCGTTCTCTCCTCCTTAAGGCCTGTGCCACGATCAATCTTTCCTCTGCAAAGGAAGCCAAACTTGCACTTCTGAGGATGAGGATGAATCCAATCCCCTCTTCACCACTCAGGTGGCAGAGGACAAACAGATTCCTTGCCCAAAGGTTTTTCGTTCCACGGTGCAGACACAGTGGGCGTCTTTAGCAACTGTACCCTCCCCTAATAATACGGAGAAAAAATTGTTTAATGTTTCCTCTTCCTTTGCATCTCTCTTGGACGTACCGTTGGTAGACGATCCCTTAATCTCTCTCTTTTCCACTTCTGCCATTCCAGGAGACATGAAGGCGGAGGATAAAAAATTTGAATTTTCCCTTCGTCAGGCACACCAATCCTCAGCATGGTCAATTAGAGCCGCCACTTCGGTCTCCTTCGCAAGGGCCTCTATCATGTGGCTCCGAAAGCTCCAATCGAGTGTCCCTCCCGAGCAGGTACGCACGCACCAAACATTGACCAAATTACTGACTGCAGCAGAGTACATGGCTAACTCTTCCTTATATGCCACAAGGTACTCAGCCAGATCTATTGCGGCTACTGTGGCCTCACGGAGGCTTCTCTGGCTAAAACAGTGGAGGACAGACTTAAAGTCTAAATGGCGCCTGTCCACCTCAAAGTACACAGGTTCAAAATTGTTTGGTCTGATTCTCGAGCCACACATCATTGAAGGCAAGGACAAGCGTAAAATTCTAGCTCACCCATTCAAGAAGTCAGATAGGCGTCCACAGCAGGAGTTCCGCAGACAGGGTTTTCGCCCGAGCAGCTCCTGGGAGTGGAGGCAACCCTTTCGTGGTGGGCAGTCCTGGGATTGGTCCAGAGGCTCGTGATCCTTCCCTCCCAGGCAGGATCGCCACCAGGACTGCCTGAACACAGCCAGGGGCCAATTCCAATCCAAACAACCCTTTAGAGGTGCGGGGGGCCGCCCTTACAGACGATCAAAATGACGCCAGGGACAGTGCTCCCATTGGAGGTCGCTTGGCAAGGTTCAGTGACGTTTGGCAAACAACAACCACCGATTCTTGGGTAAGGGACACCATAAGAAAGGGCCTAGCCCTGTAATTTTAATCTCCCCCTCCAAGTCGTTTCATAAAATGCCCAGTTTCACGCAACCCATCCAAAGCAAGGTTGCTAACATTAGCAATAGACCATCTGGTAGAAATCAAGGCAATAGAACCGGTACCACAAGAACAGAGAAAACAGGGGTTCTACTCCATCCTGCTCATGGTTCCCAAGGCCTCAGGAGGTTGGAGAGCTATTCTCGACCTAAAAGGTCTAAATCAATTTGTAATTTACAAAAGGTTCAATATGCAGTCCCTCAAATCCATATTGGCCAGCATCAGAAAATGGGACTTGCTCTCATCCATCGATCTAACAGAGGCAGACCTACATATCCCAATTCTTCAGGAACACCGAAAATTTCTCCGATTCTGTTACGCGCACCGGCATTATCAATACAGGGCCCTTCCATTCAGCCTATCCTCATCCCCTTGAGTATTCACAAAGGTACTGGCTGTCTTGGCGGCCCACCTTCGCACATTGCCGGTGCGTGTGTAATGTTACCTGGATGACATTTTAATCCAGTCCAGCTCCCTCCAGTCAGCCCAAGCAGATTTACAGGTCATGCTACGCACCCTTCAGGCTCATGGCTTCTTGGTGAACTACAAAAAGAGTCACATCGTCCCCACAAAGCGATTACTCCATCTAGGAGCGATCATAGACTCCGACTCATGCATGGTTTATCTTTCCCAGGAGCGTCAGGTCAGCATCCGACAGCTCGTACACGCCATTCGGAGACAAAGATTGGTCCCTCTTGTGCAGCTGTCTCAGCTTCTGGGAAAGATGGTTTTGTGCATGGGGATCGTTCCCTGGGCCAGACTTCACTCCAGGAGTCTACAATGGTTCCTTCTTCCCTTCCAAAAACAGAACCTCAGTTCCTCCCCAAGAAAGGTCAGAGTCCCTCAGCATACCCTCCTATCTCTCCTGTGGTGGGCCTCATCAGCAATGTCCAAAGGGACACTCTTCAGAGAACCACCCAGAATCACAGTGACTACGGATGCCAGCCTGTTCGGCTGGGGGGCCCATCTTCAAACACATCTCGCACAGGGGAGGTGGTCAAGACAGGATTTAACACACAATATAAATTGGCTGGAGCTCAGGGCCATACATTTAGCTCTCCTTCGCTTCTCTTCTCTTCTGGCGGGTCGTCACGTCCTGGTGCTAACGGACAATGTGGCAGCCAAGGCCCACGTGAACAAACAGGGAGGGACCAGATCAGCGGCACTCATGCAGGAGGCCCGAGATCTGGGCCTGTGGGCGGAGTCAACCCTAGGTTCCATCAAAGCGGAACACATCTCAGGGGAAGCAAATCGCCAAGCGGATTCTCTCAGCAGGGTCACAGTAGACCACTCAGAGTGGAGGCTGGATCCGGCTCTGTTCGAGGAGATCTTGGACAGGTTCGGCCACCCCCACCTGGATCTCTTCGCATCTCCGGCAAACGCCCAGCTTCCCCGGTTCTTTTCCAGGTTCCCAACAAGGGGAGCGGAGGGAATGGATGCTCTACAGTGCAAATGGCCGCAAGGGCTACTTTATGCCTTCCCTCCACTTCCGTTGCTGCAGGCAACAATCCGCAAACTATTACTGGAAGGAGCGGAGATAATATTAATTGCTCCACATTGGCCATGGCGCCCGTGGTTTGCAGACCTCGTAGACCTATCGCTCCCGCCAGCATGGAAGATCTCCCCGCACCGAGTGTCTCTCAGTCAGGGACCCTCAGTGGCGCCAACTAGCCGCATGGCACTTGAGCGGGAGGGTCTGATTAGACAATCCTATTCAGCGGGAGTTATTTCAATAATCCAGGCTTCTAGACACACTTCCACTAATCGGATTTATGACGCCACATGGAGGAACTTCTCCACCTGGTGCAGCAAACATAACCTGACACCCCTTTCTGTCACTATTCCTAACATCCTGGAGTACCTCCTGGAGGGTATAAATAAGGGTCTGGTGCTCAACACCATCTGCAGACAGGTGGCGGCCTTGCAAACCGTCCTTTCCTGTGATAATCTTGCACCTTTATCACAACACCTGGCCGTTAGTGCCTTTTTGAAGGTGACTGTTACAGTAAGGCCACCTGTAGTCCATTGTTTCCTGTCCTGGGACCTGCCCAAGGCCCTACAGGCATTGACTTCGCCGCCATTCGAGCCCCTGGGGTCTTGTTCGCTTCGCTACCTTTCCTTGAAGGTAGCCTTTTTGGTGGCTATTACTTCGGCTAGGAGAATTTTGGAGTTAGCCGGTCTCTCAGTTCGTAGGGACTTATGTACCTTTTCCGCGGATAAGGTCATCCTGCGTTTGGACCCTTCCTTTGTTCCAAAGGTTAACACCTGGTTTCACAGATTGCAGGACCTAGTCCTTCCCAACTTTTGTCCGCGTCCTTCCCATCGTCTGGATAGACGATGGCATACATTGGACGTTTGCAGAGCCTTGCTCCATTATGTCAAAAGGACTTTGGCCTTCCGTAAATCGGAGGCGTTATTCGTTTCCTTTCAGCCATCGTCCATGGGTCAGAAGGTTTCTTCGTTGACCATTGGCAGGTGGATCAGGGCCTGTATCGCCAAAGCTTATGTTTCTCTATCACTCCTGGTACCCTCAAACATTACGGCTCACTCCACATGGAGTGCTGCCGCCTCCGCAGCCTGGCTCACTCAGGCCTCTGTGGAGGAGATTTGTAGGGCGGCGACCTGGTCTTCCCCTTCTTCCTTTGTCAAACATTATAAGATTGACAGGTTTGCCGCAGCAGATGCCTCGTTTGGCAGAAGAGTGCTGCAGCAGGTTGTTTCTTCTTGGGAGACACTAGCCTAGACTCCCACCCGTAGGGACATGTTGGGGCTTTGGTATATCCCACTGGTGGATTCTACAAGCATCATGCTGGAGAAGGGGCATTGTCTTACCTGAACGCCTTTTCTCAGCATGATGATGTAGAATCCACACCCTCCTCTAACAGTTTAGGCAGGTGTCTTTGTTTGTTTTTCTGGAGCCATTGTGTCAGACTTCGTCATGGATGCTTCGCCTCGTCAAAACTGGAGGATACTCCCTGAAGGAGGCGTGGCTAAAGTTCTGACTTAGTCTAGCTGAGCAGGAAGGCTATAATTACCCACTGGTGGATTCTACATCATCATGCTGAGAAAAGGCGTTCAGGTAAGACAACGCCCCTTCTAATCTAAGTGAAGAGCAAGTTACTTTGGATAACCAACCATTGCAGAAATATTTAATTTATAATTGCAAGAGAAAAGTTGTATTATCAGCTGTAAAATTTAAAAAAGAGTTTATCAAGCTTCAGCACTCTAAACATGCTTATTAAAATTAAAACTCATTGTCTAAATGGAGGAATTTTAATTTCAGGAGAGAATTCCCTGGCATCAGCCATAATTGACTATAAAATATAGTTAAATTAAAATGAGCCTACTGAGTTTTTGGAAATGATTTCCCACACTGCTTTAGAAAGTTGTTAGGTGCTTAATCATATCTGAGAAATTTAGATTGTATTTTTCTCAAAAGTTAGATGTGGCTGAAATTAATAGCATTAGAATGAGTTGTGACATGTTTAATTCTATATATACTTAACTGGACATATATTCTGCTGAACAAAAACAGACTTGCATATGTCCAAACATGTTGAGTAATAAGACAGCTAATTTACAGGTAACCTGGGTAAATGAATCCTATAAAACAACTTTCTACAATCTAGGATTCTTCATATGTATCAAGCCTTAACATTCCTTGTTTCCAACATCACTCTGATGAACACTTAATTCCCACAGCACTGTCTCACTTCTCATCTTCTCATCTTTCCTATCTTCTCCTATTGGTATCTTATGATTTATCAGCCCTTGTTTGTAACTTATGATTAATTATTGTAACTGATTTATGATCAATGACAGGGGTCTTCAAACTTGGCCCTTTTATGACTTGTGGACTTCAATTCCCAGAATTCCTCAGCCAGCATGCCTCACTGAGGAATTCTGGGAGTTGAAGTCCACAAGTCATAAAAGGGCCAAGTTTGAAGACTCCTTATCTATGCTGTTTATATGTACACTGTGAGCTTATGCACCAGAGTCAAATTCCTTGTGTGTCCAATCACACTTGGCCATTAAAAAATCTATTCTATTCTGTTCTGTTCTGTTCTGTTCTGTCCTAGTCTCCTAAGCAAATTACAGTCTATGTGGGAAAGAATAAATGCCAAACTTCCAGACATGTGATATAATCACCTCCATAGTTCTTTCATTGCACATCCAAGTTGAAAGAGATGGTTTTCCATTGCTGCTCAGGCATACCTCAGGTATATGCAGCACTCTGGATATGAAATTATGATTCTTATGCCTCAAACCAGTGTTTCCCAACCTTAGCAACTTTAAGATATGTGATTTCAACTCCACACTGTTGAAGTTCACACATCTTAAAGTTTCTAAGAATGAGAAACACTGTCTTACACTGAAGTTCCTACTATGTAAAAGCTGGTTAATGGTTGAAGCCCAGGATATGAAGATTGCAAGGGTTAGTTTTTCTTTGAAGTCATAAAAGAAACTGGGTGACCTCTGCAGTAATTTGCATGGACATCTGGCACATTAACTCTAATTTCAGGGAAAACAAGGAATCGTTTATTCCATATAGTTTCTGTGATAAATAGAAGTTTGGCTCAGGAGAGAAGGAGCCATTTTTCTTCTTGTGCTGAACCAAGCAAGAATGCATAAGAAATGATGTTCAGTTCAGTTCTATCACTTCTCTCTCTCCCAAACACCCCACAGCTAAACTTTCTTGTACTACTACCACCCTTCCTGTTGTTTTTCTTATTTTAAATCAAGAGAAGGAATCCATAGCAAATTTGGGGTCACAGATGGTATTACGGCAGGGATAGGAAGTGGAAGAGCTTTATTCTGAAGGGAAGTTAAAATTGTGGATCACTAGGATCATAGACCTTTTCTAAATAAGAGCAATAAAAAATACACTGATAAAAGAGGTTGGTAGCAACTTCCTTCTCACTTTAAAACCAGCATTCTCCTTGCCCTATACTCCATATCCAACTAATTTATAAAATGTTGTTTCCCTAATGCAAAGTTGCTCCATGTCTTGACAGAGCCCCCCCTGGGAAATGCACAGTCATTTATCTTCATTCTGTATTGTTGACAGAGCGGGGGCGGGGGGGGGGAATAATCCATTTTCTTAATTGTATTGCAAATATGTAAATCTCACCTTGCATTCTGCAATCAGAATAAGTGTCTCCCAGAATTCTGGAACCCTTCAGCAAAGTGCTTGGTTAATTTAGAATCGATACATGGAGAGCCAAGCCAGTGAATTCATAAATGGTTTGAGATTTCAATCAAGGACTCTCAAAAATGGGACCAGAATCTTGTTTTTTTAATTATCATGAGTTAATTTTATTACTAATTAATTAATAGGAAAATTTGTCTTTCCCTATAATCTATCTGCTATCAGGAATTATTGGTTGCAGAATCTTGCAAAGTGGGACAAAGTATCATAAAAAAATCAGAAACACAGTAAGAGCTGAGCCAATTAAACTCAGTACATCTATAAGTAAAGCTTGTTTAATGAACACAATGGGGACCAGGAACTTGGTAGTTAAGCAGTCACTAAACGAAACTATGACTGTACTTATAATTTTACTTCAGCTTTACTTTACAGACCTGTGGAGGTCATACATGTGAGGATTGGTTACTTTTTCATCACCATCATTACTGGTCACAGTATGAGGCGATTGTTAAATGAGGACTACCTGTAGTTGCAATATACTGCATCTTAACATGTGCATGAGAAATGTTTCCCATGGATGTGGACCGTGCCAGAAAAAATGCCTTTCAGAAGATCATGAAAGTGGTCAGAAAAATTAATAATCTTAAAGAATCAAGCAGTTATAAAATGTTTCTATTTGCACTGTCCCACTAGAACTAAAATATTTTATTAGGACCAATTCAAACTTACAAAATTAGAAAATAGTTAGCAAGCAATATGCTAAATACTATATTAAGCAACCAATAGTATGTAAATTGATGAGCAGGTTTCGAGGTTTTACAGAACAGCCCATATGTGGACTATGGTGCAATTTCAGAAATGTAGAACATGCAATATTTAAATTAAAGAAGAAATTGTTTCATTATTATCATTGGTCATATGATTATACGTCGGCAAATGGTTGAAATAGAAAGCTCGACTGGGTGTTTCAAAAATGAAATGGAGGCCATTTGCAAACAGCACATGTCCTTTCACACAATATCACAAATGATTATCCACGAAACCCATCCACCAGAGGCTTTAAAAAAGTATAAGAGAATTACGAGTTCTTTTAACCTCCAGCTTTTTACTATCCCTTTTGCTTTTCCAGGAAAAGTGTAAAAAGATGGTCTAGTCCAGGCATGTCACTATGCAAATTATTCACAAATCAAAATATGCAAATTATTCACAAGTCATGGAACTAATTGCCCTCCAATGATTATGAATAATAGAAATATTCGCACAACTTCGTGTAGTGCACCAATTTTGTCATTTTCCTGGATCACAAGGCCCTATGCTGTTAGTCACACTTGGTCCTCTCTTGCTTGGATTATTGCAACATGCCCTACATGGGCCAACCCTTGAAGAATGTTCTGTAGCTACAATCCAGAATGCAGCAGTGTGGAGAGTTTTGGAGATGCTTAAGTAACTATTGCGTGAGCTGCGCTGGCTGTTGATCTGCTTCCAGGTGCAATTCAAGGTGTTAGTTATTACCTTAAAAGCCATTTATAGTATATCTATGGTACCATATCTTCCCAATGGGAGTTACCTGTCTCACTTTTATTGGCAGAAGGGGCCTATTGTAGATCTGATCGGCCAAAGAATTTCAGTTGCTGGGAGCCAGGAGGGTGCCATCTTTTCTTTGTTACATTGCAGCATTGGCATTCCTTTTGCCACAACGTTATAAACTTTTTCCTTATTTATACAATAATTATTTATATCTTGAATATATATCTATATTAAGGGAAATTAGATTGGAAGAGGACAAGCCTGTTTTTGAAAATGAGGAGAAACATTAGTAACCTGCTCTATGCTAATGAAATTAGCTGCTATATCTGCTGCTATAACCAAAAATACAAATGATACGAAATCTCTGGTAACAAAAGCTGAAGAGTATAAAATGCATTAAATACAGCATAAAGGACCAATGGTATCAGCCTTAGAATAAAAAATTATTGGAATATATATTCATGTCAGTGGTGGGATTCAAATAGGTGAAAAAATGGTTCTCTGTGTGGATGCTGCTTCCAAAGTCCATTCTGAGCCTGGGCAACAAAAAAATAGCTACCGGTTCTGCTATTGACTTTGATGATTGGGTGCAGTCTCCAGCTATGAGAACAGCTCACCTCTACATAACAGGTGTACGGGTGCAACAATGGCCATCTTGATCTCTTATTTGTGGACCGAAGGACAGTGTCTAAAACAGGATACTGGTTAGATGGGCCTAGGCTTAATTCTCATGCTCTCATAAAAGTTGCACCTGAAGATGGGCAAGGCCAGACACAAACATAATGATGGTTATCTGCTTTTTCCTTCTCTTATTACTTTCTTGTATCTTGTGACAAAGTTACATTTATGTTATGATACAAATCACAGACCAGAAGCCTGGATGCTTTTCCTTTGTTACTTACACAACTAGGTTTGTTTTACAAAATATATGATTCTAATATGTTACAACTAATACAGTATATGCAATTTACCAACTTATCTGTATAATTTGTTCTCACTACAACTGAATTCTCAGTCAGAATGGCAGATTAGGTTTATTATTTGCCAAATACCTTCTCTGCAGTCAAGCAGAATCCTGCATTTGGTGCATGATCATAGTTTAAAGTTACTGCAAACATGCATATGGAATAATGAGACCAAGACCTCCCTCCCTCCCTCAGATAGCAGACTGAATATTGTTAATTTCTGTGATAAAACTAACTCAGTGTCCTTTTATGTTTGCCTGACTCAAAACATGGACATTCTTTGTGGGTGCTCCTTTCACACTTCTCCTTCTCTTAATTCCAGATATTATTTCTGTTTTTCTCTGCTTGAGTCCTGCAATTTTGCTGAATTACATTCTCAGTACTCATATCATACTGCAATAACCTGCAAAAAAAGCTTTTGCTAATTAGAACTTCTTTTTGAGTGCCATTATATTTTTCCAGAAGTATTGCTCAAATGTTTAGCATCAGCTGCTATCTTTATATTTGGGATATTTATTTTCTATAGTTCACCAATTTTATGATCATTAGATTTTTCATCTTAATTCAGCACACTAATAGTTCAGTCTTTTCAAATCCAGGCAGTGATACTTTGCTATCTAAGGTGGAATACGGAATAACAGGGTTGGAAGAGACTTTGGAAGTCTTCTAGTCCAGAGGTCCACAACCTTTTGGGCACCCGGGACCAGTTTCATGGAGAGAGGTTTTTCCGTGGATCGGAGGGTGCATGATTTTGTGTGCTGCCTGCATCCCGCGGATGGGGCTTTGCTTGTTTGTGTGGACTGGTTGCTGGCATGCCATAGCCTGGTACTGGTCCACAGACTGGGGGTTGGGGACCCCCTGTTCTAGTTCAAACCTGTGCTAAAGCAGGAGACCCTATATCATCATGGACAAATTAGCTGTCCAATCTTTTCTTTAAAACCTGCAGTGATGGAGCACCCACAACATCTGGAGGCAAGCCATTCCACAGATTAATTTTCTCATTGGCAATCATTTTCTCTTTAGTTCTAGGTTGGACGACTCTTTAAGAAGCTTCCATCCTTTACTACTTCTCTTGCGCTCAGGAGCTTTGGAGAATAGACCAACCCCTTGTTTTTTGTGACACCCCTCAAATATTGGAAGACTGCTATAGGGTCATTATTACTCCTTCTCTTCATTAGACTAGACCAGGGGTAGGCAACATGGCTGGCTCAGGAATTCTGGGAGTTGAAGTCCACGAGTCATAAAAGAGCCAAGGTTGCCTACCCCTGGACTAGACCTGCACAGTTCTCATAATCATTCATCATATGCTTTAGCCTCCAGTCCCCCAATTACCTTTGTTGATCTCCTCTGCACTCTTTCTAGAGTTTCAACATCTTTTTTGAATCATGGTGATCAGAACTGGACACAGTCGTCCAAATGTGGTCTTACCAGAACAGTATGAAGCGGTACTAACATTTTACATGAATTTGATACTATCCCTCGATTGATGCAGCCTAGGTGCATTGGCTTTTTGGGCAGCTGCAACAGATGGCTGGCTCATTCTTAAGTGGTTGTGAGTAGCAGACTCATATTTAAGCAGACTCCAAGATCCCTCTCACAGTTGCTGATGTTGAGCCAGGTACCACCTATTCTATACTTGTGCATTTTTTTTTCTTACTAAAGTGTAAAACCTTATTTTCCTTACTATGCATTTTGCATTTTGCTGGATAGGGCTCAGTGTTCAAGTCTGTCAAGGTTCTGGACGTTGAGCCTATTTTTTAAATGTTGGCTATTTCCCCCCCCCCCACCCATTTGGAGTCATCTGTATATTTAATGAATTCCCCTTCTATTCCCTCATGTAAATCATTCATGAAGGTGTTAAAAAGTACCAGGCCTAAGACAGAACCTTGAGGTACCCCATGCATGCTTCCCTCCATGTAGATGTAGTTCCAATGAGGATTACACGTTGAGTGTGATTGGTTAGCCAGTTACAAATCCATCCAGTTGTGATGCTATGTATTCTACATTTTTCTACCTGATTAGAAGTAGATTGTGCTTTACGCTGTCAAATGCCTTACTGAAATCTAAGTAAACTATATCCACAATAGTTCCCTGATCCATTAGTCACTTTTTCAAAGAATGCAATAAGGTTTGTCTGGCAGGATCTGTTTTTGACAAACCCATATTGGCTTCTAGTATAAGCTTTGCTTGTTTTTAGGTGGCTGCAGATCTGTTGCTTATTTTTTCCAGGACGTCCCTAGGTTTTGAAGTGAAAATTATTAGACTTTATGTAGTTTCCTGGATCCTTTTTGAAAATTGGAATTGCATCAGTTCTTCTCCATCCCTCTGGTAGTTGATAAGTTGCACTATTGTTTTTTTCCTTTTGAGTAAAGATAGATGCAAAAGATGAATCAAGTAGTTCCATTTTCTCCCCGCTACCCGTCACTTCTTTACCATCTCCTCCCATTAGCGACCCAGTCATTTTTTCACTTTTTTGTTTTTTACATGCTCAAACTTTTATTATTTTTGATATTTGTTGCCTAACTTCATTCTGAGCCTTGACTTTCCTGACTTCATCTTTGCAAGTTTGGGCTGTATCAGGGGTTCCCAACTGGGGGTGCAACATATTCCAGGGGGGGCAAAACTTGGGTTTTCAAAATTATAGTGTATATGCATAATTTGTTGCCATTATTTTGAACTTTTGTAAGGGATGCGAGAATATATCAGAAGCGTTCTAAGGGTGTGGGGTATAGAAAAGGTTGGGAGCCGCTGGGCTATATGATAGTATTCTGTTTTAGATATGTATCCCTCTTTCCATTTGTTATACTTGTCCTTTTTGTCTCTCAGTTTATCAGAGTTCATTATGCCACGATGCTTTCATCTGGGGTCTCATTTTTTCCCCTCAGTGGTATTGTGCTAGGCTGGGCTTTTATATTCTCATTTTTCAACGTTTCTCAAGCTTCTTGAGTCATTTTCCCCTTTAAGATTTCCATCCATGGAATTCTTCCAAAGTTCTACCTAAGTTTGTTGAAATCAGCTCTCTTAAAGTTTAAGATACTAGTTTGATTTTATTCCATTACTTGTGCCTACATTATGTTGAATGCCAACATAACATGTCACTCTCCCCCAATGTTGACCCTCTAGTTCCCTCCTCTACTTTTTGGATGATAAGAGTTGTCTGCTAGGTTCATCGGAAATCTGTTTGACCTCCCATTTGGAGCAGTTTGTTTCCCAGGTGATTTAAGGGTAGTTAAAGTTTCCCATTGCTTTTGTAGTGTGTTTCATGCACACCTTAGCTAACTTATTAGCAAAAAGTTCAGCTGTTTCACTTATGGCAATGCCATTTCCTTTTCTTTTGTAATAACCCAAATGCATTCAAGGTGGTTTTCATCCTTGTTTTTTCTATTTATATAGAGGTGTAGTTATTTCTTACATCTGTAGATGGGACAAATTCCTATGTCTAGTTATATAATACTCAATACTAAACTAGGTACTTTGTATATTTATATCCTACCAGGTATATTTATATCCTACCAATTGTTCAACAGCTCAAAGTGCCATTTAAGATCTATGGAGATTCTCACTTATCCAGCTCTTCAGAAGAGCTGAAGAAGCTTCTTGCATGAGAAGCGAAACGTCTTCAAAGAGAAAAAAGTAATTCCAGTTGCCTCGTGAAAAAGCATCTTTAGGACTGCCATCTGAAGTGTTCTCTCTAGCCATTTTTCTCCAACACAATAACCCTGTGATGTAAACTGGCCTGAGTGACAGTCTGACCCTGGGTCACCCAGCAATTTTCCATTCTTGAAAGTAGACTGAAATCTGTATCTCCTCAGTACCAAGTCCAGTGTGTCGTATTTTGGCCCCGAGGCAACAGAGCTTCATACATTATTAATCAATTCAATAATTCCTAACAATATTTCTTTCTGCCAATGGCCAGCCCTGTTTTTATAGTCCTGTAATGTTCCTGTCTGTGTACTTGAACATGGTGCAGCCCATAGGGATTTGGAAAATAGTATTTTTTTTTTTAAAAAAAGAAGATATGGTGCTAGAGGTTGGCAATCTGCAGCATGCCAGCAATTTATTTTTTATGAAAAGAATCTTTTAAAATAATCATCTACAACAGGGTATCTGTTTGCCCTGGGAATACTGCTTACCATTCTTCAGTGTAGTCCAGGGGTAGGCAACCTTGGCTCTTTTATGACTCGTGGACTTCAACTCCCAGAATTCCTGAGTCAGCCATGCTGAGGGGAAAGGAAGAAGTTTCCAAGCTGAGCTATGCTGGCTCACGAATTCTGGGAGTTGAAGTCCACAAGTCATAAAAGAGCCAAGGTTGCCTAGCCTTGGTGTAGTCCAATCAAAAGCTGGGATTACATAGGTAGAAAAGAAAGCAAAGGGAACTAAACAGAGACAGCCCAGCTTCTGAATGCAATACAGGTAGTCCTTGACTTACAACAGTTTGTTTAGTGACTGTTCAAAGTTACAACAGCACTGAAAAGTGACTTATGACCATTTTTCACACTTATGACCATCGCAGCATCCCATGATCAAGTGAACAAAATTCAAATAATTGGTAACTGACTCATATTTATGACGATTGCAGTGTCCCAGAGACATGGGATCCCCTTTTGCAACCTTCTGACAAGCAAAGTCAATGGGGAAGCCAGATTCAGTTAACAATCTTGTTACTAACTTAACAACTGCAATGATTCACTTAACAAATGTGGCAAGAAAGGTTGTAAAGTGAAGCAAAACTCACTTAACAATGTCTGTCTCCCTTAGCAACCAAAATTTGGGGCTCAGTTGTGGTCGTAACTGAGGATTGCCTGTACTGTACTGCAGTTTCCAAGCCTTTAAGACAGCGGTTCTCAACCTGTGGGTCGCGACCCCATTTGGGGTCGAACGACCATTTCACGGGGGTCGCCAAACACCGCAGTCCGCCATTTTTTTTGGGTCGGCCATTTTTTTGGGTCCGCCATTTTTTCCCCCTTTGCGATGTGGGCCGTCGCGCCACGCATGCGTGATGCGGGCCCGCCATTTTTTTTTGGGTCGGCCTTTTTTTTTGGGTCGGCCATTTTTTCCCCCTTTGTGATGCGGGCCATCATGCCGTGCATGCGCGATGCGCGTGGCCGTCGCACCGCGCTTGCGCGATGCGGGCTAGGGTCGAGCCCCGGAAAAGGTTGAGAACCGCTGCTTTAAGAAAAGAATAACGATAACAGTTCCATCCGGGGTCCAATGATTTGCATATATAATCTTTTGGCTTTTAAATCTTGCATTCCTCATTTACTAAAGATGGCCCTATAATTCAATCTCTCTTAATTCACCGTTGTGTCAGGGCGTCCTGCAGTCAGGGATGGCTGTCACGTTACAGGTAGTCCTCGACTTACGACCGCAATTGAGCCCAACATTTCTGTTGCTTAAGTGAGTTTTGCTCCATTTTACGATCTTTTTTGCCACAGTTGTTAAGTGAATTGCTGTAATTGTTAAGTTAGTAACACGTTTGTTAAGCAACTCTGGCTTCTCCATTGACTTTGCGTATAAAGTTGCAAAAGGGGATTGTGTGACCCCAAGACGCTGCAACTATCATAACTGTAAGTCACTTTTCAAGTGTCTGACTTTTGATCATGTGACCGTGGGAATGCTACAACGGTTGTGTGAAAAACAACCTAAGTCACTTTTTTCAGTGCTGTTGTAACTTCAAATGGTCACTAAATGAATGGTTGTAAGTCAAGGACTCCCTGTGTTGAGGCAGCCATTTTTAAAGTACTCCCCATTACTATAAAGGAGGCTTTATTGACTTCTTGTCTTTCCTCTGTTCTGGGCGCCACAAGAAAGGGAAACCAAAGGAGCCTTTGAGAGAAATTTCTCTCTTGATTTTTGGAAAGCTAAGAGTCTGTTAAGGTTACAATTGTGGCTGATGTGAGAGTGTTCACATAATTCTAAGCATTACTGGGTTTGTTTAGGAACATGTCCAGGCGATAAACTGATCAGCTCTATGAAATATGGTGAATGACATAATAACCCAACTTCCAACTGTCCCAGTTAAGTGCATCATTGGAAGAGAGCAAATCTGTCCTTATTGCCTTTTA
Source organism: Bothrops alternatus (assembly GCA_034064705.1). Classification (NCBI taxonomy): domain Eukaryota; kingdom Metazoa; phylum Chordata; class Lepidosauria; order Squamata; family Viperidae; genus Bothrops; species Bothrops alternatus. The sequence goes on from JARGCV010000006.1 coordinate 23,161,015, forward strand.
ATATGAACTTATGTTTAATGTTGATGGTTTTAATAAAATAATTAAAAAAAAAAAACAGATGGCCTGGGCTCTGCCTTGTTGCTGCCTGTATTTTTTTCTGCAATGCGAAAGTTTTGTCTATACAAAAAAATTCCAAGAGGTACTTTGTAAAGTTTAACTTTGACGTGAGAAAAACAACTCTTCTTGAAAGTGCTCTGCATGTCCGTGTACCCGCACAGCCATTTGTATTCTTGACCCTCGTAGAAGTATAGTCTATCTATGCATGTGATTGACAAGACCCCAAAGAAGCCTTGTCAAGATATGGCTGCTTCAATGAGGGACATTTCATGAAGCATCTCTTCACACATTTTCAGTGTAACAGTTCATGCTTTAAAAATCCATTCAGAATAACAAAGCAAGAGAATGGTGAGTAATACCATCCAACTACTGGATTATGAGCTAGTTAGCGAGTGTAACCTTTGATCCTTTCTTAGGAAAATTCTTAGATTCAACCAACAATATTATGAGAACCTAATGCACAGTACAGTTGTTACTATGAACGCTATTAGAAAATGCTTCCCTGGCGAGTATGGGGCGGGGAAAGAGGAGTAAACAAAAATCAGTGACAAATAGTGTGCATTCAGTTATGTGGCGTTTTTTTTAATTTAAGCAATGGACTACTTTAAGCTATACATATATAAGCTCATCTTCTCCATCATTGTACCCAATAAAACCATAAAACGTTGTTCTTGAAAATTATTCTAAACTTTTAAAAATAGCTGAATTTACAAATTAAGATCCTGAACATCTGGATAAATTATACATATCTCCCAGTCTGCACACACTACAGCATTTTTAAAATTCACTCAGGAACCCCAGTGTCTCTCTCTCTCTCTCTTTCTAACTCACATATTTACAGTCTTTCTTGATACCGTTGGTACAATTCTGTTAAGTATCTTTCAAGGTTCACAGACTTAAATGTATTTAGCAGCATATCAAATTAGATTAAAAGAAAACAAACCTTTAAAACATGAGATTAAAAGGACTCCATATGGGAAAAAAAACCCAAGGTATTTGTCTATGAATACTGCGGTAGGCCAAAGCCCTAATAAAATGTTAATTCAACAGCATTTTAGTTTTTAGTCCTGAGCATGGAGTAGACCTAGGTAAACTACTTTGGTCAATAAAAGTACAGGGTTATGTAACATTCATTGCTAGCAGATTATAGGATGCTTCCAGGTTTTTATTATGCAACTATCCTGCCTCAACAATTTACCAAGATGAAATCCAGACACTGGATTCCTAGATTTTGAATTTCCAGTCATCCCATATTTTCCCATGACTGCCATCTTTTTCTTTTAATGGGAAAAAACATTAAGATTTATTAGTTGCATGATTTCTTTTGACTTATAATGTCAGGAGCCCTCAGTCTGGAAACAGCAACCATCAAGGGCAGTAATCTCTCTCAGTTTACTGACACTCCAGTTTTAATATTTCATACAGCAGCAAAATTCAAGTAAGCTTATTAGGACCCCTCCTTTGTCTTCTGTTAAAAGCTTTGGAAATGAGATAAAATATACAGGTATATTTTGGATAATTGTGAAGTTTCATTCCACAGAAGGGTCAATGTGAGGTACATAGGGCAACTTCACATTCCAGACTACAGTTTTCAGACCACCATTCAAGATCACAGATATCCAGTTTAATTTTGCAAAGTCTTATTTATACACTCAAATTATGCCATTATATGTTAGAACAAACATTCACACAAACCCAGACAAAGATATATATATAAAACCAACATTATGAACGCAGTACATAAGGCAGCTCTTAAGGGCAGCAGTTTTTAGCAGAATGCAAATACCTAACAGTAGAACAATTAAGAATTCTTTCAGGTACTACCATTTGCCTATAAATGCAGAGCAACTTCAGTGAGAACAAAGCTTATCACCAGAGCTTGAGATGTCTAGCAGTGCAACTCAGTTCAGTTCAATTACTGGCAATATCTTCACTTGTATCACCTGGATCAGAGATCTGTCCATCTAGACTGCTGGGAACTTTCCAGATTTTCACAGTTCGATCACTGCAAAACATTTTTAACATTTTAAGAGGATGAAAAAGAAACATTAATTAAATTAACCTCTAATTGAAAGAAATTACCGTTCTTTATACAGTAAATATTTATACAGTACAGCAGTAAGCCTTCTCCACTGGAATATTTTTCTTTATGGTGATGTTTTTTAAAAGAGAAGGAACCATGTATGTTATTTATTGGTAATTTCACCACAAATATGCAAAATTTGAAGCACACCAAGTAGTGTTGTGAAGGAAGGGAATCTTTAGAATCTAATTCTAAAACTACCAGTTTTCTTTATGGTGATGTTTTTTAAAAGAGAAGGAACCATATATGTTATTTATTGGTAATTTCACCACAAATATGCAAAATTTGAAGCACACCAAGTAGTGTTGTGAAGGAAGGGAATCTTTAGAATCTAATTCTAAAACTACCAGTTTAGTCCCGCACTCCCCAAAGGGAAACCTCTTAGGTGTAATGGAAGTCGTGGAAGGATTTTCAGAGAGTGTGGCTGTTATATTTTTCACATAAAAAAATAATCCCCAAATTGGCAATTCACCAGCCCCCCCCAAACTCCAATATTTGAGGTGCTGCCACAAAGGAGAGGTCAACCTATTTTCCAAAGCACCAGAAGGCAAAACAAGAAACAATGAATGGAGACTAATCAAGGAGAGAAGCAACCTATTATTAAGGAGAAACTTCCTAACGGTGAGAACCAGGGCTTTTTTTCCTCATAGAATGCCCAGAACCGAGTTCCGGCACCTTTTGTGGATGGAACCTTGCAGGGTAGGCAAGGCGGGTTGTATAACATGTGTGAGTTCTGGCACCTTTTTTTTTTTTTAAGAAAAAAAGCACTGGTGAGAACAGTTAATCAGTGGAACGGCTGGCTTTTAGAAGTTATGGGTTCTTCATCACTGGAGGCTTTTAAGAAGAGACTGGACAGCCCACTCTGAAACGGTATAGGGTCTCCTGCTTGAGCAGGGGGTTGGACTGGAAGACTTCCACAGTCCCTTCCAACTCAGTATCCCCCATAAATTAAAATGTTAGGAAATTTTGAGGCTGACACATTTTAGAAAATTTTAGTGGCGTATCAGCTCTGCTATGTGAAATTTTAGGGAATATATTTAGGGGAGAGGAGTATTCTAAAAGGCTGCTGACCCCAAAGGAGTTTTCAACTCAAGTCAATCTCCGCTCCTATCAAATTTAGCAGCACAGCCTACCTAAACAAACAGAGTAAGTTATAATAAAATATCGTACAAAATACAAAATAACAGAACTGAAAGGGACCTTGGAGGTGGTCTAGTCCAACTCCTGCTCTGGATTCCTAGTTTCCTGTATTTGTCTAGATTGTAGACAAATGACTGTCCAATATCGTCTTAAAAACAGTATTGATGGAGCACCCCCAACTTCTGAAGGCAAGTTGTTCTATTGGTTAATTTTTCTGTCAGGAAAATTCTACTTATTTCTAGGTTGGATGTCTCTTTGATGAGCTCCCATTCATTATTTCTTGTCCTGCCCTCTGGTGTTTTGGTGAATAGGTAGATTCCCTCTTCGTTGTGACAGCCTCTCAAATATTGGAAGACAGCTATTATTATTGTTGTTATTGTTGTTATAGGCTAGAGATACTCAATTCCCATAACAATTCAATGTATGTTTTAGCCTCCAGCCCCCTAATCATCTTTGTTGCTCTCCTCTGCACTCTAGTCTCAACATCTTTTTTGTATCATGGTGATCAAAACTGGATGCAGTATTCAAAATGTGGTCTTACTAGTGCAGTATGAAGCAGTACTAATACTTCACATGACCTTGATACTATCCTTCTATTCCTACAGCCTACGTCCGCATTGGTTTTGGGGTAGCTAATTCATACTTAAGTGGTTGTCCACTAGGACACTGCTAGTTACTGCTGTTGAGCCACGTACCACCCATGCATCTGATTTTTCTTGAAGACTTTTCTCACCACTGAATTGCATTTTGTTAGATATAGGGCCCAGTCTGCTTAAGTCTGTCAAGATACTGCTGGATCTTGAGTCTATCTTCTAAAGCAGGGATGGCCAATTTATTTTCCCAAGAGACCACATGAGAAACTAAGTCTGTTGTGGAGGGCTGCCGCTGCTGCCCACCCAGTCAAACAGCAGGATAGACCCCATGGGCTGTAAAAAGCCCGGTCTGTTCTAAAGTGTTGGCTTAGTGTTGTCTGCAAATTTGATGAGTTTCCCTTCTATCATCTCATCTAAATTGTTTATGAAGATGTTGAAGATTACTGGGCCCAAGACAAAACCTTGAGGTACCCCAATGCGTATTTTCCTCTACATAGATTTAGTTCCACTGAAGACTCCATGTTCAATGTGGTTGGTTGGCCAGTTATGAATCCATCTGTTGATGGTTCTGTCTATCCCACAGTTTTCCATCTTACCAAGAAATAGGCTATGGTCTACCTGTATAACTACAGAACATAAAAATAACTCACTCAGATGCAGTAAAAATCTGGCTGGAATTGGAGCAGATGGCATTAATAGGATTATCGTGTCCTTTTAGTTCACTGATTGGGGCAAATGTGTCTCCACTCCATAGCTTCAGAATGCCTCCTCGACAGCCACTCAACAGCACAGAGGAATCAGGAACGACACCAAGAGCGCAAACCCAATCCTTATGAGCATTAGGAACTTGCTGAAAAGAAAGCACAAGTTCAAGCAGAAAAATGGCAGTGCCTATAACTAGGGACAAAACTATTTTAGAAAATATGACCTGGAAGATAATTGGATGCATAAACCAAAATAATGTGCATTCTATTATAGATAGTCCTCAATGTATGACCACAACTGAGACCACAACTTTTGTTGTTAAGCAAGGCAATTGTTAAGCAAGTTGTGCATAATTTCATGACCTTTTTTTGCCATGATCGTTATGCTAATCACCACAGTTAAGTGAATCATGCAGTAATTAAGTGAATCTGGTTTCCCTCCCTCGACTTTGCTTATCAGAATATGACTGGGAAGGCCACAAATGGTGATCAGGTGATCTCAGATGCTGCAACTGTCGTAAACAATGTTGGTTGCCAAGTGCCCAGATTCTGATCATGTGACTAGGGGGATGCTATGGCTGTCATAAGTGCCAAGGACCGGTTGTAAAGTCACTTTTTTCAGTGCTGTTGTAACTCTGAATAGTCGCTAAATGAATGGCTGCAAGTCAAGGACTATCTGTAGTTGCTTCAACAGCTTTCACTTTTTCGAACAGCAATTCCCCCAAAATTCCAAATGTGGTCTTACCAGTGCTAACTGGCAAGTGGTACTAACATTTCATGTGATCTTGTTATTATCCTTCTGCTAATGCAGCCTACAACTGCATTGTTTTCGCAACTTCAGCACACTGCTGGCTCATGCTTAACTGGCTGTCCATTATTAGGGCACCTAGATCCCTCTCCCATTACTGCTGTTGAGCCAGGTACCACCTATTCTATACCTGTGGATTTGGTTTTTCTTGCCTAAGTGTAGGACCTCATTTTCTCATTTTGTTGCATAGGGCCCAGTGTTCAAGTCTGTCACGATCCTTCTGAATTTAGGGTCTATCTTTTAAAGTGTTGGCTATTTCCCCCAGGTTGTTGTTGTCTACAAATCTGATGAAATTCCCTTTCTATCCCCTTATCTAGATCATTTAGGAACCTAGGGCTTCCCAACTGCATGCCTCCTCCGTGTAGAGGTGGTTTCACTGATGGCTACATGCTGAATGTGGTTGCTCAGCCAATAATGGTCTGGTGGATAGTACTGTCTATCCCACATTGTTTTATCTCACCAAGAAATAGGTTGTGGTCTATTCTGTCAAATGCCTTACTGACATCTAAGTAAACTATGTCCATACCTGAACCATTAATGAGGTTACTTTGTCAAAGAAGTTTGCCTGACATGATCTGTTTTTGACAAACCCATGTTGGCTTTTAGTTATAATTTTTTTAGTTATAATTTTACTAATAATAATTTTGACAACAGCTCTTATATCCTAATGTGTTTTATGCTTTAATATTACCTGAATTAGGTCTTTTTGAGCCAAGTCCCATTTTTTAATTCCATTATCTCTGGATCCACTAAAAAGATTGTCACCCATAATAGTAAGTGCTTCAATGCCATCATAATGAGGAGGTTCAAAGTTGTGTGTAGGGCTTACAGTTCCAAGAGCTCCTTCAGTTATATCGAACATCTAGAATGGGAGAATACACTTTTATATCTGCAGAATTGTTTTGGCCAGCAATTAAGCAAACATGTATGAGGAAATGCATCCATTATTCTTAATGAATATACAATAGTCTTTTAACAATCTCTTGAAAATTTGGGATGATGTATTAGTAGTAATTATTATCTGATTTTAAATTTTTGTGAATTCAAATAACATGGGCAGTCAACAATCACAAATGCCTGATTAATTTTATTTATATTTTTGAAAGTCTCATTACTAAAATTATTTCACTACCATTGTATCTCAAGGAATGGACTTCCAGCATTTCTGCTCCTATCAATAATCAAATGAGCAACAGAGTAATAATAATTAACCTGCTGAATACCATGGTTTAACTATTACTTGTCCACATACTAATTATGCAATATCTCAGTGGCAAAATTTTAAAATATTTCTAAGTAGCAGCAATTATTGGGGATTGATTGGGATTGTTATCTTATACATATTTATCCAGACATAAGTCTATGAAGTTAAGACTATGACGTTAGGGGTCTTTATATATGAAAATGTGGACAGAAAATATTGTTTTCATTAAAAAACATTAACACAGAACTACATATTTTACTGTCAAACATCCAAACAAAATCCATGAAAAGTTGAACACTTTTAGATTCCTGTCAACCAGCGAATGTTCTCTGGAGAGACCCAGGAAGAAAGTTATTTTTGCCATAGCTGCCCCCACCTTTAGAACATCACTCACACACACACACACACACACACAGAGAGAGAGAGAGAGAGAGAGAGAGAGAGATCAGATTGGACCCAATCTTGCTGGCTTTTCGCAAGGCTCTGAAGACAGATTTGTCAATGGGCATGTAGATCCACGGTGGAGTCAGTGCAGTTACAGTACTGATTATTCGGGTGACTTTATGCTGTGGGTTTTAGGTATTTTACTATGTTTTTTAATTATCATTTTATATTTTTTTTGGATTTTTAATTGTTGTAGAGTTCTTTTTATACAACAGAGCCATATATATATATGAAATGGGTTGCTATATAAATTTGAAGAAAAAAATGAAGATTTTTTTCAATGCAAATCGGGAACTCCTTATTTTTCATACATTGAGTTGATTGTGTTTCCATGCTGTATGAATGTGACTAATTTTTAAATTTTAGTTGTATTGTTGTTGTAAGCCGCCCTGGGTTTACAACAAGGGCGGCATACAAGTCTGAACAAATAAAATAAAATAAATAAATAAAAGTGCTTGGAAAATGTCAGCCTGACAAGCCTTTCAACTGTAAAAGACAGGTTGATAATGCACTCCACTCCACTGAATTCCACAAACTGATCGTTTAAATAGTTTCATACAATTTCATACAAGTATCTCTCCAAATCTTGTAAGGAGAGAAACAGAGAAAGTTCATTCTAGAAGTTTACTTTCATAGGATTGTTTAACGAATGCATGAGAGGCTACCTTTATATAATGGTCCTTGGAACCAGTAATTATGAGATCTTGTCCATTAGAAATACGATCTACTGTGAGGCACATAACTGGGCCCAAGTGACCAGTTAGTTTTCCTGTGGATTGAAATCTAGAAGAAAAGCAAAAGATGGAACTTCTGAGACGTAAAAGAACTTCATTATTTCAAAATTAAACAAACCGTCTCAACTAATTCTTTTCCAGAACTTTATTAATATTAGGCCAATGCAAATCATCAAACAAGTGTTAACATCTGTCTGGGTCTACAGCAGCGGTTCTCAACCTTTTACGGGGCTCGACCCCGGCCCGCACCACGCATGTGCGGCGGGGTGTATCGCGCATGCGCGGCGTGACGGGGCGCATCGTGCATGCATGGCGCGACGGGGCGCATCGCGCATGCACGGCGCAACAGCCCGCATCGCAAAGGGGAAAAAAATGGCCGACCAAAAAAAAAATGGCCGACCCCCCCCCAAAAATTGGCGGGCCCGTATCGCGCATGCGCGGCACGATGGCCCGCATTGCAAAGGGGAAAAAAATGGCCGACCAAAAAAAAATGGCGGGCCTGTATCGCGCATGCGCGGCAGCCCGCATTGCAAAGGGGAAAAAAATGGCCGACCCAAAAAAATGGCGGATTGCGGCGTTTGGCGACCCCCCGTGAAATGATCGTTTGACCCCAAATGGGGTCGCGACCCACAGGTTGAGAACCGCTGATCTACAGTATTTATTGAAGATATGAGTCATGCACAGCTGTACACTTCTGTCTGCCTGCTTTGAGGAATTCCTGGCTTCTTGAGTATCTGCAGGCACCAAAGATATTTCCACAAGAATAGGTGGTAAAGCATTTAATGTGTTTACTTGGAGGTAAAGGTACAGACTGGCCGTGTCAGCCTGCACCTCAGCAGATGTTTTTTGGGTATCACTGTGAAGGAATGGTGACTTTCGGGAGAAAAATCAAGTATTCTACTCATATATACAGTGACTACACAAACTTTATTTTAAAGGGCAGTCCTTTACATCAGAAGGTTGTCCCTTAGATTTATATTTCGAAAACTCACTTCTGTCCTTTATTCATGTGAAAAATATGGAAACTGAATTGTCTTTTTAAAATAAATTGAAATATTCTATGTTTTACATAATTTTATTAGAATTTGCATCTTTCTTGGCTTTGTTCTTTGATTTTTCCCTTTGTAAAGCAAAAAGGATAAACTTTTCTCTTTGCAAAGAAAAATAAAGCACAAACCTTTTTTCAGGTTTGTCCTTAATTTTTCCAAGAAAATAGTCACCATACTCTTAGTTACCACGCTCATATATTGCCACCATGGTGACCAAGGTCATTGCAATTGCATTTGCAATTCAATACTTGAGCCATGGGAAGAAATGATGATATATCAGGGTACTCACTACAAAAATATTTAATTATTTTTTTTAATAAATTTAATAAATAAATAAAAATTAAAAAAAATTAATGATAAGGGACTCAACTCTGTTAGTGACTTGTCCTTGCTAGTTTCCAAACTGAAGAAATCTAATGGAGATTATAACTGCCAATTTATTTTGGCACCAGATATCACAATGTTCTAGCGTGGTCAGTATATAATTTGGAAATATTACCTCTTCAGATCCCACATTCTGACCACATTTCCTGCAGCTGCATATAGAAAAGTGCCTGTTGGATTTAAGGCAATCTGATTTATCTGGTTCTCACCAGCTGGGATTGTAACTGTTCTATTGGTATTTCCAGAACAAATGTCCCCTGGCATTGCCTGGCCTGAAGATCTACATTTTATAAGGGAAAAGAACAAAACAAGACAAGATTGGATTAGATTTTAAAAAGAATGTGTGCTAATAGCAATAGCATTTAGACTTATATACTGCTTCACAATGCTTTATAGTCCTCTCTAAGCGGTTTACAGAATCAGCATATTGCCCCGAACAATCTGGGTCCTCATTTTACTGACTTCGGAAGAATGGAAGGCTAAGTCAACCTTGAGCCGGTGAGAATTGAACTGCCGAACTGCTAGCAGCTGGCAGTCAGCAGAAGAAGCCTGCAGTACTGCATTCTAACCACTGCGTCATTACGCAGTTTTATCTGTCCATTGCTGAACATAATAAGACGATGGGTTGATAGACAATTGTTTTCAATGGAAAGCTTCCAATTTATTTATTCAATTAACACATTTATAAAACTGCCCTTCTCACTAAAAGTGACTCTGGGAAGCATATAAGCAATAACGAAAACAATAATGCAACTAGCCCACAAGATGGTTGCATTCTATGTGAGATTTGAGTGCATTCTCCCATGATCTTATTTATATTTTATATTGTTTTAAAGGTTATTTAAGATATGTTTTGTTTTTTGTATGCCACCTAGTTCACCAATGAGAGGGCAGCTATATACATTTGATAAAAAATATGAAAAATAATGTATATTTATCACACATCTTGCTAACATTCAGTGTTCTAATCAGGTAGACATTGAGGCGCAATCTAATGTGAATTGATTCTGTCTTCCCTTTGAGATAGAAGAGGCCTAATTTGGTGGCTTCTTCCATGATTTGTGATGCCCTGAACTCTCTAGTTAAAAAGATGAGAAATGATTCTGGCCGAAATAAAGACCAACTGCCCTGGCTTTGATAAGACTTTCATAATGTACTTGGACTCAGAGGCTGATGCAGCGTAAGAAAAATCAGAAGAGAAATTACATACTTCTTTTTTTACAACTTTAATCATTTTTTCACTGTTGTTTACAGTGTTTAATTTAGAACTCTTTATCAGCAGAAGTTTGGATTTCTTTTTTCTCTTTTCTCATACTACATCAGGGCCTTATTTTTCCTTAGACAGCATACCTTACAAGTAATTTTTCAATTTTCCAGCTCAGTGAGATTTACCCAAAAGTGAAAGAAAATAAAATAGCTCTTTTGAGCCTGTATATTCTGCATAATTACAATTGCCTTGGCACTTACTGCAAAATCTATTAATGTTGTAAATTTACATCTTTGCTTTTTAGAGTCCCAACTTACGTTAATGTTCGGATACATTTAGCAGAATCGCGGATGTCCCACACCTTAATATAAGATGTTGAGACTGTGAACACCAAACTAGTATAATTACAGTATTTTACAGATACAACGTTGTTAGGATGACCACTCAGAGACATGATTTCTTGTCCAGTAACCAAATTCCATACTTTACAAGTGCGATCTAAAAAGAAAAAAATATACAACAAATAAAACATGCTAGATTATTTTACACAATACAGGCATTCATACCTTCAGTTTATTTGTTACTTCCTAATGAATTGCTATTTTCACAAATTACCTAAATATAGGTAAAAGATACAAATCAATATCTAATAACTGTCTTTAAAAGTTGCTCAAAAAAATCAACTAGCACTAGCAAAGGAACAAACACATAGGCAGCCAAAATTCTTTGTAAAGAAATATTAAAATTGAGAGCAGACAATAATATTTTCAATAAAAAAATGGAAAGTAGGATTCTTTGGTTAGATGTCAAAAGGATATTTTAATTGCAACATCCTATAATTATATTTTATAGCAACTGAATTTTCAAGTTATTTCAAAAGAAATTTCATGTGCATCACACTACAATAACCTAGCAATAAGTTATCAGACATGGAATACAGACTCGCTTTGTATGCTAAAAGGAGTACCCCTACAGAAGAGGATTGTATCAAAAAACAAAAATCAATCCACAAATGCCTGAAAATAACTGATAGGGAAATGCAACATTTCCAGCAAAACATGTGTCCTGGGGATCACATCCAAACTATTCTACAGAGGCAATTATTTAAAGCTCTGGAGAACTTTAGCAGTACTGTCAGTACTGCTTTGCTAATAAAATACAGTCAAATGAAAAGGCCAATTCACTGGCTAATTCGCTGACAAAGTACTTCTAATATTAATAGAACTAAAAAGGAGAGTGAGTCACGTCTTAAAATTGGCAAATTAATTCTGCACATCAGAAGCCTGGGGATCTGAAATGCAGGCAATTCTTTTCAAGCTCTCTAGAAAGTATATAGTTAACTAGGAAAGTGCCCAGCTGAATGATCTACCTGTTGTCAAAAGTGGTTTTACAGTGGATATAAAAAAATCTATACAGGCCCGTTAAAATGTCAGATTTTTGAGATGTAAAAAAATAAGACCAAGTTAATCACTTCAGAATTCTTTTCACCTTTCATTATTATTATTATTATTATTATTATTATTATTATTATTATTATTATTATTATTTATTCGATTTCTATGCCGCCCTATTCCGGAGAACTCAGGGCGGCTCACAACACAGTAGAAATCAACATATAAAAATACATGTAAATATAAAACCTCTTAATTTTTTAAAAAAAACCAATCATTCAGCATACACACAGACATACACTGGCTTGGGGCAAGATGTTAACTACCCCAGGCCTGCCAGCAGAGGTGTGTTTTGAGTAATTTACGAAAGGCGGAGAGGGTGGGGGCGACACGGATCTCCGGGGGAAGTTGGTTCCAGAGGGCTGGGGCCGCAACAGAGAAGGCTCTTCCCCTAGGCCCCGCCATGCGACACTTTCTGGCTGACGGGACCTGGAGAAGGCCGACTCTGTGGGCCCTAACTGGCCGCTGGGATTCATGGGGCAGCAGACGGTCCCGTAAGTAACCTGGTCCGATGCCATGTAGGGCTTTATAGGTCATAACCAACACTTTGAATTGGGTTCGGAGACCAATTGGCAGCCAATGCAGCTCGCGGAGTGATGCCGAAATGTGGGCATTTTTGGGCAAGCCCAACACTGCTCGCGCGGCTGCATTCTGCATTACCTGAAGTCTCCGAACGTTTTTCAAAGGTAGCCCCATGTAGAGAGCATTGCAGTAGTCGAGCCTCAAGGTGATAAGGGCATGAGTGACATATAACATATAAGCTGTACAATTCAATAGAAATCTTTTAGGGGGAAAGTAACAATAAAAAGGTAGAATAATGTGGCTGCATAAATGTTCACGCACTCCTATAAGCAGAGATGTGGCTGTGTTCAGAATTAACCAATCACATTCAAACTGATGATAAATAGCTGTTCTAAAGGATTTTTCAGACATTTGCTCAATTGCCTCTTGTAGCAAAAGCCATGGACTGCAAAGAGCTGACAAAGTATCAAAGGGATCTCATTGTTGGAAAGTATCAGTCAAGAGACGGTTACAAAAAATTTCCAAGGCATTGGATCTATCCAGTGCTTTTTTTCTAAAAAAAAAAAAGTGCTGGAACTCACACATCATACAACCCGCCTTGCCTACCCTACAAGGTTCCATCCAAAAAAGTTGCCAGAACTCTGTTCTGGGCGTTCTATGAGGAAAAAAAGCCCTGGATCTATCACTGTGAACACTATGAAGACAGTCATCAACAAGTGGCAAATATATGGCACAACAGTCATATTACCTAATACTGGATGTCCCTCCAAAACTGATGAAATACAAAAAGAAAACTGGTCCAAGAGGCTGCCAAGAGGCCTACAGCATAAAGGACTGGCAGGAATTTCTGGCAAGTACTGGTTGTTCACTACATATGACAAAAGATATCCCATATTCTTAACATGTCTGGGTTATGGGATAGCATGGAAAGACAGAAGCCTTTTCTTACAAAGTAAAACATCCAGGCATGTTACAGAACCTACATCAACTCTGACAAAAACACATGGGAAAATGTGCTATGGACTGATGAGACCGAAGTTGAATTTTCTGTCCACAATTCCAAAAAGTATTTTTGGCACAAAACCAGCACTGTGTATCACCAACACTACACCATACTCACAGTGAAGCATAGTGGTGGCAGCATTATGCTTTGGGCATACTTTTCTTCAGCTGGAACTGGGGCTTTAGCCCAGGTAGAAGGAATTATTTGTCTGGAATTGAATAGGGTCATTGCTTAAGCAGGGGTTTGGATTAGCAGATCTCCAAGCTCCCTTCCAACTCTGTCATTCCATATTCTGTATTGTGTATTTTGTGGTTTACAACACTCATCATCCCGCTACCATGTTTCACATTAATATATAGTGATGGTACATTCTATTTGTTATTTGTTTTTATGCTGTCTGATGCCTTGAGTCACATTGTTTGGGCAGCCTTATAGATGTTACAAATATTCTCTGATGAAATAAATTTAATTAAGTCTGCTAGAACTTCACACTCGTCATTCTGAGATTGAAAAAAGACTTTTTCTTTTTTCACTTCGCTTAACGTAACATCCAAACAAATAAGAGACACAACACGGAAAGCTTGCTCATTATTTTGGGATAGGCTTTTTGTTAATTGCGTTTTCCCATCTATTGTCTGTCTTCTTTTTAGTAGTTATCTTTTTTAAATGAATTGTGAAACTGAGTAGGTGTATAGGGTGGGGATGTGGACAGCAAGGAAATTAGGAATGAAGTAGCAAGTTAAATAGCAAAGAAATGAAGAAAGACAGACACTGATTTTGTAGTAGAGCTGCTTCCTATATGATAAATTTTAACAGTGATACAAAGCTTCTATTCAATGAAGCTTCTACTAATTTGCTCCATTATAACAATCCATGATTCAGACCAACAAATTCAACCAAGTAACCATGAAGTGCTTTGCAGTTTTTCAAAGTGGTTTGCTAATTTGATGGCTTTGTTCTAGTTATGCAACACTTACTACATAGTGACATTGTTGTAACCATAGTTCTAGAGTTGTTATTGGTAATATATGTTGTGGCAGCTTTATTTCCGCATGCAGAAGATTTCTAGGTCAGGCAAGTCAACCTAAGGCAAAGGGTGCAAAAAGTGTAACCACCATTGTGGCATGTGTATGACAAAAATCTGATGTATGGAAAAAAATGTCATGCAAGGATTTTTTTAACAGCATACATGTGTAAGCCAGAGAATATGCAGAATGGGACAGGCAGAAGAAGATATAATTGAAACTATGGGCTTTCTAACACATAAGATGTCATCCAATTAATTTAATCATCTCATCAAATTCTGCTCTTGAGTTATTTTGGAGAGTCAAGACTAACATTGATTTGGGATGCGATAACTATTTCAAAGTCTTTAATACAACCAACCACAAACCTTGATTTCTCTTATGTTAATAGAACATTATGCTTTTGTGCTCCTTTATCCAACAAATCTGGAAATTCAACTCTGTCCTCTGCATTTTGAATATGAACTTAAGAGACTCCAATATTTACTCTTGGGTCATACGTTTAATTTCTGCACCACAGTAGCCAATTGAAGTCTCTCAACATTGAGCAACCAAATGCTACACTAATATGTCCAGGCAATGGCCCAATACTTACTGTGTTTAAGAATAGTGATTAACTAGGCTACAAACTGCATTTATTCAGTGCCAGCTCTTTTCTCTGTAGGTTATCTCTCTCTCTCTCTCTCTCTCTCTCTCTCTCTCTCTCTCTCTCTCTCTCTCTCTCTCTCTCTCTCTCTCTCCCTCCTATCTCTCTCTCTCTCTCTCTCTCTCTCTCTCTCTCTCTCTCTCTCTCTCTCTCTCTCTCTCTCTCTCTCCCTCCCTCCCTCCCTCCCTCTCTCTCTCTCTCTGGCAATGTTTCTCACTGTACCAGCTTGTTTCTGTTGGCTCTGCTAATTCTGTCAATTACCCAAAGACATAACTAGGTTCTGCTACTGATGAAAGGGTACTTCCCAAGATAAGACAAACTTATCAACATACTGTTGCAATGTTCCTGCTCCCCTCCAAAACCAGGATCAAAAGCATCAAAGCCCTACTACTCTACAAGACTAACTCAATGGTAATTCCTTCAAAACAGCCAGGTTTCTCCAAGGTTCTTTCCTTGGCCTGGTATAGTGAGCCCTCTCTAAGAACAGCCAGCCAAATTTGCAAAACAGCTGTATTAACGACAGGTAGTCCTCGACTTATGACAATTGAGCCCAAAGTTTATGTTGCTAAGTGAGACATTTGTTAAGTGAGTTTTGTCCCATTTTATGATTTTTCTTGCCCCATTTGTTAAGTGAATCACTGCAGTTAAGTCAGTAACAGGGTTGTCCAGTCAATCTGGCTTCCCCATTGGCTTTCCTTGTCATAAGGCCGTGAAAGGCGATCACATGATCCCAGGACACTGCAACTGTCATAAATATGAGTCACTTGCCAAGTGGCTGAATTTTGATCACATGACCATGGGGATGCTGCAACGTTCGTGAAGTGTGAAAAATGGTCATCAGTCACTTTTTTCAGTGATGTTGTAGGTTTGAACGGTCACTAAATGAACTGTTGTTAAGTTGGGACTATCTGTATCTTGATGTTCTAAAAAAGCTGATGATCAGTGGCAGCAAAATCCACCTATCGTGAAAAGATAATGGGCATAATTAAGTGCTATGCTAGGCCTGGCACCTTAGAAAAAAAATAAATGAAAAATAGCTTTTTACACAAGCTTTGTAAAAAAAAATATCAATTAGAGTAGGACACTTTTTGTATTAATCATTTGAACTAGTCTTTTTGCAAGCAATTTGGAGCTTTCAGTGTTGTTAATTCCTCATCCATGTTGCCATTATTGTTGTGACTCTCTTGAAGATACACAGTTCTCTAAAAGTTTTATTATCCCTGCTATTGTTATCTTGTCCTGCCCCCCCCCAAAAAATCAGGATGATATTTTGATGCTTTCCCATTATACCCTGCAGCTATTTTTTTCATCCAAATTTGTCATTGTTCCAAATTGAATCAGTTTGCCCTTGAATCTTGAATTGCAAACTAATATGTTTCCTTGATTTGACTCTCAAATCTTCAATTAAAATGAAATAAATGGATTCACACAGACTTAAAATGTAACATGTTGCTCTTAGGACATTTTTTTTAAATATTTTTTTTATTTTTCCAAGCTCTCCCCCATACATATACCTTGATATTTATCAGATGTTAACATATATTCTTTTTATATTCATATATACTTTTAATAAAATGAAATAAATACATACACATGACTTTTGGTATTGCTCGCCCATTTCCCCTTTCACTGTATCCACACTCCTTCTTCTCTATCTTCTTTCTCCCTCTCTTCTCTTCCCTACTTCCCTCTTCTTCCTCTCCTCTTCTCTTTCCTTCACCACTCTCCTCCCCTTTCTCCCCTCTTCTCCTCCAACCTTCCTACTTCCTTCTCCCCTCCTTTACTCTTTTCTCTCTCCTCTCCTTTCTTCCCTCTCATCCCTCTTCAGATACAATTCAGGGGTAATGTCCGAGCAACTCCTCTCTCCAAATTCCCCCATCTGTATTATATACAATAAGATTAATTTTCTCTTACATTAATACTTCTATTTATCTAACCTTCTCGGTATATACTTCTATAAATATTTATACAACCTCCAGTTATTCAATACTGTGTCGCCTGGGTCTCCCTTCTTATCTGCTCCTTCTTCTTCCATCTAAATTGATGTTAACTATCTTTTAACCGTATTCTCTTTTCAGCCAATCATAAAAAGTTCCCCAGATTTCATAGTAGTCTGACAATGTCTTATCTTTAATTGTCATTGTTAGTCTATTCATTTCTGCACATTCCAGTATTTTCCCAATCACGTCTCCCACTGGGGGGGGCTTTCAGTGTTTTCCAATTTTGTGCAAACACAATCCTGGCTGCCGTAATTATATGAATAATTAAATATGTTTTCTCTTTATTGTATTTCCCTGGTAGAATACCCAACAGGAATATTTCTGGTCTTAGTTCTATATGTTGTTGTATCATCTTTTCTATCCATGTTCTAATTATATTCCAATAAGTTTTAGCTTCTACACACATCCACCACATATGGTAGAAGGAATCTGGAATCTGATGACATTTCCAACATTTCATAGACCTGTCCTTAAACATTTTAGCTAATCTTTCTGGAGACATGTGCCATCTGTAAAACATTTTGTACATATTTTCTTTATACGCAGTCGCCATTGTCAATTTATAGTTTCTTTCCCATAGTTGCTGAAAGAAAGTTGTTCTTAGGACATTTCATTATTCACCAACAATACTGAAAGCAAACTTCAGAAAGCTACATAAACACAATGGAAACCCATCAAACCTTTTGATCCAGTGAAGAGAAGATCATCAGTAGAATCAACACAAAGCACAGCCTTCGTATGACCTTCAGCAATATAGATACATTGAACTGGGGAAGGTCGGGCACATTTTGAAGAAAAAGGGTTGATTATGCCTCTAAATGGGAAAAAGAAGCACACATTAATCATTGTAGTCATTTTAATCAGATTTTACTATTCCAGCCACCTAGCGCTGCATTAGTGAAAATCTTTCATGAAGATATAGATTAAGAATCTGTTAATAGAACATCTATGAATTTATACTCTGCTGTGGCTATGTAACAGGACATACATTTGTTCTCTGATCAAGTGAATTTTCCCCGACCTGTATTTATTGGCCAAAAGAACAGCAGTGGAAAGGGTTAGCTTGGACCAAGAGTTCTGAGCTGCACACATATTTACAGATACTATCTTCCAGCACAATGGGCAGGTTTAAAGTACTGTACTTAGCTAATTGCTAAGAGAGAGTAAGAGATTAAAAAAAACTTTATGGCCAAACCAGAGTTTGGATTATACCAAAACAGGACAGTATGTTTCCTATATCCAGTCTATTTACTTATCCAAATCCACATCCTATGCTAAGGAAAATCAAATCACTCCAAAATATATTTATTAGCATTTTTTAATTAGTTAAAAAATGAAGGGGAGATGGCAAATGTATTTCCTCATGGTGCCCTTTACCTAATCGTAGCCCATATTATGTGTGAGTAGATATTATTATGTTCATACATATATACTTTTATGTGTGAGTAGATATTATTATGTTCATACATATATACTTTGCCAGTTTTGTTCATGATTGTACACACATACACTACTAAATGAATAACCTTTGGATGATTTCCACTGAATGATCTTTGGATGATTTCCCAAACAATTTATGAAAGATTTCAATTTCCTCCATTGTATGGTGCCTATAGACAGAAGGTTCTTGGAACAAGCCCCTCTCAGAAAGAGAGATGACTTGAAAGATTCTTCAACTTCTTATAGCCTTATAAGCACTAAACTCTGATCCAGAAATCCAGAAAATAGCAGTTGAGGTGCAGCAGGGGAGTTTCGAAGGAAATTACTCTCCTGGATCAAATAACCTTTTTCAGCAAATGTGAAGCACATCTACACTTGCATGGCCCCATAACAAATTAGTCAGCATTAGGTTTGGTTAGTACTTGGATTAAACATTTTGAAGCAATCCTAAGACTCTAATTTAGTGTGGCAAGCTAAAAAAGCATTTCAGAAGGCAATGGCAAACCACTTCTCCAAAGACACTTAAGAAAATATCATGGACTTTTCCAGGTAATCAAATTTGCCTCAAGGGGATGAGAGATTTATAAACTCCTGTAAACAAGCAGACATTTAATGTTGGATTTGGGAAAATGAGTAAGTTTAATGATGTATCAGATACATATTTCGAATCTCATATCTATCAGCAAATCACCATCCTTGAGATTATACTAAAGCAAAGCCAATTGAACCGTACTTTTTCAAGAGGTGAAACCTGAAAACTAAGTTATAAAGCGAAGACATACAGAAGTCAATATTATTCCTATACTCTGTAGAATCAAACTGAATAGATCTATAACAGATCTGAAAGATCTTATATATTAAGATGCTAATGTATAATATATATAATAAAAGAAAGAGTATGTAGATTAAATGAAGACTTAGGAAATATCAAAAATCTTTCCACTGTGTAAGTTATAGATTAGAAGACTGGAATATAACTGAAGCATGTATAGTTTTATAACTGCTTATAACCATAATTGTTATACCAAGAAAAAGACAATAAATACCATAGGAAAAACTTAAGTGTTAATAAACTGATAGAGCCTTCAAGCTCTTCTATTTCTAATAAATTTGGATGTTTAAATAATAAATGATTTAGACTCTTTGTACTTTTCAAATATAGGTGCTTTGTGTGTAAATAAAAACTTGCAGGAATATCGTACAGGCAAGGATGATAGAAACTGTTCAAGAAAAAATATTGTTATGTTGTATAAGAAATTTCCAATAAAATAAAAACAAGTTAAACTGATATTCATTCCATAAAAAAAAGGAATTAAATGTGCCAGGAATCTGTCTATATGGGCTACATAGCAGAAATAGAGGTCTATGTGTCAAGAGACACTCTCAGTAACAATGAAGAAACGATTAGAATCAGAAGAATTCTAAGTATTCAAAATGTTCTGTTATCTGAAAAATATTACTTGTTACTTCATTCTGTTCATATATAAATGAAAGCACAACCTAAATACAGGCAGTTGAAGAAAATTCTTATAAAAATTTCTAATTTGCAGCATGTTGATTCACAATTCCTTCGACTTTTAGTTATATCCTAGTCTCCTGTATGTATTGAGAATTGGTGGCAGGGGTTATTTTTGTCCTGTGCTTAACGTTTAAGAAGGACAAATGCTCTGTTTGATTAGTGATAATTTCTATTTCCTTTACTCTGATGCCACAGATGTCCCTTACAGATCGGCTGCTTTTAGCATCTTTAAGATTCAAGAACTGTAGTGAATGTAAAATGAAAATATGTCTTTCCTATATAGTTCACTATAGCTTGTCACTTTCAACAAAGCAAATGGAGAATGTTTGCCATGAGTTTATTAAAAGATTCAAGAGAGAAAAAGACGTAAGTAAAAACAGGCACAACACCCGGACATGATTTCCAAAGAGAAATTAGTGCACATGCTGAAGGTTGATTTTTTTTTTTAAATCAAGCAGAAGAATGCTTCAGAAAATAAAATGATCCAAGAGACATATGAACATTTTGAGGAGCATGGGATTTTTTAAAAAACGTCATGCAAAAATGTTTAGTTAGTAAGTAAAAATATTAAGCATAACACTAAGAGTCTAGAAGATGGAAAGGAGGAATACATAGTACCTGTGTACCTCCGACAGAGAAGAATCACTTTCATCAGACCTACAATAAACAGTAGTAAGGTTATGAAGAAAGACTGTAGATATCATCAAAGTAAAGAAAGAAGGGGGGGGAGAAACAGCATTGTTACTAACAGGTAGAAAAAACAGTGTGTAAACTATACCCAAACAGGCCTAACCAGGTTTGGTAATGCTGAAAGAATACGCAGAAAACCCTTTTCACTAGGGAAAAATGGAGCTTCTACCCGGTATCAAACTGGCTCTCTACAAGACATTTCCAGCTTCTTTAATAATTCTTTTGAAAAGCTGTGGGAGAGAGCTTTGATCAAATGACTGAATTTAGCATGTAGCTTTCTGCCTTTTTGTTCATTATATATGCATCGGGAGGGGGGAGGGATCAGTTTTGCAATCACAGTCAAAATTGTAATTGACGATAAGAGATTAACCCTTTGTGTTTTCTTCTTCTAAATCAAGGCGGAGCCATGTGCTTGTAATCCTTTAAAAATAGCCCAGTGTTAAAGAATACTACATCAGTACACTTTTAACAACTGAAGATACTGCATTCCTCAACTCAATCAATCAGTTGAAGTCCAAATTACGAAAGCTCAAAGCAGACCAATAGTTCTTATATACCTTTATGTCCAATTTCAATAATTAACACTATAGAGAATTGCTAATTCTTTTCGCTAGTATAAAATAGCTCCAAGCATAGGCTAAAAGATCTCAGTGGATTGTAAGAACTGTTAGAAACATGTATAGTAATCACAGATTCGGGAGGGGAGGAAGATATTAAAAACAAAGGTATAGAAAGACCAGATAAGAAATAAAGAAAAAAAGGCCTACAAAACACTACTGTCAAAAACATAAAGTTAAGCATAATATATTAACTCTGAAAGTGCAGCACATTTGCAATAAAGAATCTGGATGAATTCAAGCTGCTACCCCTGAAAAAATAAATACTACACAAAGGAAGTACTGACATTTCCTCTAGTTGATATTTCCAGTTCTTCCTTTACCCTCAAAGTGTGGTTTCAGGCAAGTGAGAGTGCAGATTGCCTGTTAATCCACTTATATTGCAATGCAATAATTACATGAATGCTGACACTGCATCCTTCAACAGCACAGAAACTCACAGGGTATTCCCATGCTTGAAAAACCATTAAATGAAAAACTGGCTATTCGGATGGCACAAGAAAAGTGATTTTACACAGGCATAAGTATACATTTATGTACATTTCAGCAGGAAATGTTTATGTAAGTAGGAATGTCATATTTTAAGAGTGTGGAAGCAACAAATGGACTCTATTTTTTAGCTCTAGCATGAGATGGCCATAGCCAAAGCATTCGGAAGCTCTGTAGCAGGCTCACATGCGCTTTGGGTACCATGGCTGCTATGGGGAGTTGTTGGGTCTTTGTGACTTACTTATCCTTCTGAACTGATGGGCTTCCCTGAGAAACAGTAAGACGGCTAAAAACATTCAGTTCATTACGGGGCCGGCTTGGTGGGGAAGGAGGAGGTGACAGACTAGCCTCTGAGGTTCCAGAATCTGAGCTACAAGAAAAAAATTAAACATTAAAAACCAATTGTAAATAAAAAAACAAACAAAACAAACAAAAAGCAAATGAAATAAAGAGGTTAAAATTAAGAAAGTATGCTAGGGACTAGGTTACTGATGTTCTGCTTGCTTAATTTAGTAATGTTTACTGCAAGCTCCTCTGGTAGAACATACAAATTATTAAACATACCACCACGAGAGGGCAGTATAACACCTTAAAACAAATTAAAGGCTATGGAAAGAAAAAAATATATAAATATGAGAGCTCTACAATGGAAAACATTGTTTCAAGATTGAGAACCCTCAATAATAAATAGTCAATATTAATGAAGTTTACACACGGCTTTTCAGTGTACCATTAAGTGAGAGGCAGAAGTAGAGTCACAAAGGCAGTTTCTTCGACAAAGCAAAATCACTTTCAATTTTGTACAACACAATAAAATCAACATTTGAAGTAAAGCATCTTACTGTTTTTGTTCTTTTGACTTTGGCTTATCTACAGATTTATCATAGCTTTTTCTCTTTGATACAGGTGAAGCTTCTGGTATTTTTTTTTCTGTTGGAGATGATAACTGTTTAGACCTGTCATAACGAAAAAAGAATACTTGGGCAGACAATCATAATTTGATGACTGCAATTATCAGTAGAGTTTTGCTGAAGTTAGTTTACAAAGCATCACCAGATTTTTTAAAAAATATTGTAATTGCAGATTTTTTTCATATACTATTATAATTCACTCAGAATGGATAGGCAGCATAACTCAACTAACTGTATGTATGTAAGTAAGTAAGTAAGTATAAGCAGTTTCCAAGGGCGGATGCACTTGAATGGAAACGCATACATTAGGGGTAGGCAACCTTGGCTCTTTTATGACTCGTGGACTTCAACTCCCAGAATTCCTGAGCCAGCCATGCTGAGGGGAAAGAGAGAGGTTTCCAAGCTGAGCCATGCTGGCTCAGGAATTCTAGGAATTGAAGTCCACGACTCATAAAAGAGCCAAGGTTGCCTACCCCTGGCATACATTGTTCTTAAAGGTATCATATCAAGGATATTACTGGAAGAAGAGCTGTTAGTAAGGGATGGTGGTGGTGGTGAAGAAAATAACACACATTAAAAGCATAACCTTCTGGGCCTTTTGTGATTAATTCTTTGTTATCATCTGGATCAGGATTTCCAAAATTTGAAGAGGTACAGAGCCCAGGGAGAGATATGAAGAAACTTAGGTATGTACATTAAGATTACACCAAAGGGGGATAAGATGGCAAAAAGTTTAGGAACCCCTGCTGTAGATGGATTTGGAATTCTTATTCAACATGGGCTATCACAACACTGGCTGTGATTTATAGGAGTTGTAGTTCCAACATATTAATCAGGGCTTCAAGTTAGGGTGGCTCCTTTAAAGATATTTTCAAGAGGAACCCTTTTATAGAGAGGGTGGCTCTCTATGCGAAGGAAACAGGTATACTTCACCAATATTGTTAACCACTGTTTATACATCTAAATCAGCAGTTCTCAACCTGTGGGTCGCGACCCCATTTGGGGTCGAATGACCATTTCACGGGGGTCGCCAAACACTGCAGTCCGCCATTTTTCCCCTTTTCCCCTCAGCCGGCGCAGGGGGCAGCACCGCGCATGCGCGGGGTAGCACCGCGCATGCGCGATGTGGGCCGTCGCGCACGCTGCGCTTGTGCGGTACGGGGCGTCGCGTGGGCCGTCGCGCGAGGGGCCGTCACGCACGCCGCGCATGCGCAGTACGGGCCGTCGCACGAGTGCCGCGCATGTGAGCCGTCACGCCACGCATGCACAGTACGGGCCGTCGCGCGCGTGCTGCGCATGCGCGGTACGGCCATCGCGCAGCGCATGCGCGGCGCAGGTCGGGGTCGCAGACTGGAAAAGGTTGAGAACCGCTGATCTAAATACAAGAAATAAAACTATTCATTTCTATTCTTGTACAATGTTTAGACTGAGTTTAGGGTTACAGCACAAGAAACTGCCTAAAGGTATCTATGCAGAACTATTTAATGTTAAAATTCTATGGTAATTGCACTGGAGACACTGGAGTTCCTTTGAACCGACAGTTGATCTCCAGGTATCCTGAACCAAATGAAATGTGGCCAAACATGTATTAAGGAGTCAAGAGGAAGTCAGTGGACTGTACATGTCTTACATGCTGGCAGCCTTAGAAGGCAAGGGTGACTGCAACAGAAGGGCTTCTCTGTCCCTGGCAGACGGTTCTTTCATGTCAGAATCCATTCCACTTTCTTGAGCTTCTGCAACCGAGGCAAGAGGACTAGACACAACTGACTCTCCTGCACTGACATCTGATGTTAAATCACTGCTATCAGCATAAAGCAATTCCATCTGGGTTGTTGTCCTGCGGCGTGCCTGAAATAGATTGGAAAAGGAAGAGCAATACAGTAACAATCTATTCCTTTTCAGAACTTACAGAATAGCCTGAAATGAAGATAGACCAGTACTATTTACTTGATACTAAAATTTAAATTATTCCTCATTATCCATGCTGAAAAAGGCAGCTATTGTCTGAAGGTAACTAGTTCCATTAACGGTTTATTGATCGCTAGTAGTAAATGGGCTATAACACTGCAAAGATAAGCTTACTCTTACATTTTTCTGATTCCCCTTGTCAAAACAGAAAGCACAAAAGACAGAAGCACGTTGAACGAGAAAGCTCTCTTATTTTCTTCCAGGTTTTAGTCAATCAATCAGATCATTAAAGGAGTAGAAAAACTTGTAAGAAAACTTGTGAGAAAAAACTAAAAAAACTTGGTGTCAAAAAGAGATGATCACTCCCCTTCTGAATTTGGGTAGTTTCAAAAGGCTGGAAAATGAACTGGAGGCACCCTGTTTGGACAATGATGATACTGCTATCTAAAATTCTACCATACTATTGACCGCTGCAGATGCCAGCAGCTAACTGGTCTTGATGGACCTTTTCAAAACCTAAGCGAAGTTGAAGGTGAGAAAATCAGGAAATCCCTAAGCATAGCCTAGATTGGAAAACATAAATATAGCATCAAACCATTTCTCTGTTGTTGCCAAAACCCAACAAGGATGTCTTCACATTACAAGTTTAATTCAATATGACTCCTTTACCTTTATCATGTTTTACTCATAACTTACCTTATTTTTAGGCTTGACTTCATTACAAAGTTTCATAAGATCTGAAGATAAAGAACTGCAAACAAAACCATACATTTAGTGGTAAGACCTCATGGAAACAATGTACCCCTCCTCCACTGTGAGTGAGTGAGAAAAAGACTTATATGGCCATTCATCTTATGTGCCATCTTGGTATGGTTCACAATAGCAATAACAACATAGAAAGAACAATAAAAAATAGCATCAAAAACAATTCACATTGCCCTAAAACAGGGGTAGGCAACCTTGGCTCTTTTATGACTCATGGACTTCAACTCCCAGAGTTCCTGAGCTATGCTGGCTCAGGAATTCTGGGAGTTGAAGTCCACGAGTCATAAAAGAACCAAGGTTGCCTACCCCTGCCCTAAAACAACACTCTCCAATACATAAACAATAATAATCACCAGGCTCCAGCCTCATTCTATCCCAATGTTTTGTGGAAAAGCCCACTTTTAAAATCTTCTGGAAGGACGGATTTCCGACCTGACATATATGTTCATCCTTTAATTATTATATTCTTATTCTAATATAGTTTTCTTTCCATCACTTGTCTAGACAGGATATACAGATGTTGAACACATGAAAGGCTCCCCCAAAGTAATGACTGAATATGTGTTATGATTCCAGATGTTGCATTTATCTACATTTTCCCCCAAAGGACTAACAAGGAGAGAATTGACCCTAAGAGCCTGTGGGTTTATAATTGTTTTTATCCAGATATCTGAGATGAATCCAGATCTCATATTTATCAATATACATGCATGCATGTGTGGGTATATTTGTGTGTGACAGTGTGTATACAAAAGTAGATCCTCAAGAACTCAAACTAAGCTATTTTCTTACAGTTAAAGAAAAAAATCATGGAAATATATAGGTTAACTATCTACAACTACAGCTTATCCCCTTTGCTTACCTTTATTTTCTATAGAATCTATTCAAGAAAATACTGAGAAAGGTTATATTGAAATTTTAATGACTACAGTTTGCACTGATCTCACCTTCCTTCAGCTCCTGGACTATTCAAAGGAGCATCTTCATCAGTACTGTCTTCCACATTTTCTAGAAAATTTTCAAAATCATTATGTTTGTTAGCCAATTTCAAATCAACAAAATATATATCTATTGTAAAGACTTTTCAAACTACCTAAAGATCGGAGGGAGATTAATTAGTATTGTATACTATTCTAATAACACCTTTTATTTCAAATAACATTCAATTGAACTGACCTAGTTTCCCATAATACCCATAAATGGAATCCCTTTATTGAACTCACTTTTTAAAGTTTTCTGAATCAATAGAAATACCTTATATTTTCTCATTGTCTATCATCCATATAGAGAATAAAATTGTAAAGACATCAAGAAATGCATAGCATCCCAGCACTTACTCCAAGTTATTTGTTGCTTAGAATAATTATTCTGATTTGCATTAATAAAATATAAATTCATGAAATTGTTACTATAATTTGCTTAAGAGAAACACTTGCTTGAGAGAGTTCCATATAACTAATACCAAATAGGGTTCCAGATTTATTGCTGGATATAAATTCAACATTAATATTCACAAGAATACTAGCTGCTGGAAGAAAACTATTTCAAGATACTGAAATGCTAATTTCTGTCATCCAATATTTATTTTGAACTGGTGCCAGCTGAAGCTGGATAAAACCTTCTCAAGATCACTATATGAATCAAGGACCAAAAGAAAATTTTTAAAAAACATTAATAGTAGTAGTTGTTCAAATTTCTAAGTAGATTCCAATAGAGGTTAAAAAACATTTGTCAAAATGCCAAAATGGAGGTCAAGAACCCCAAAATGCCTGTTATAAGCATTCAGATGCTGAAAGAGACCCTCTGTTTCACAGCTGAAATAGCTGAAGGAGGACCACTTTCTGTAATTTAGAAATAGCCTATTCCAAAATCAAAAGTAAAGTTCCAAAATTATGCCAATGGACCAAGTGAAATTGTGCCACCTTCAATTCTCCTTGAGAATTAGCAAACAGACTCTAATTTAACTGAAAGAACAAATACATAATTTGCGGTGAAATATAATTTGCTAGAATGCCTCACTCTCAAGTAAGACCACACAGACTAGATTAAAGATGTTGCAGTTTGTTGTGTAAGAAAAATGAGAGTATAATTTTGTAATGAAGAAAGAAAGAAAAGAAAATCAGCAAAAGCTGGCTTCTACAGTATATATCTAAAGGGAATGCTAGTCGCATGTAAATTGTCTGCTTTAGTTCCATTCTCTCTGAAGTAAGGGAAACAAATGAAGGCTAGAAAGAGGACTTTGAAATCCAATTTGATCCTGTGCATAATTTTAGGGATCAAAAAATATACAGTAAATCTTTAACAGACTAATGAGAGGAAGGGCTGTTCCCTAAAACAGAATATTAAATCTGTATGAAGTTTTACATATGTACATTGTATACATGTATAAAGTGGGAATGGAATCTAACTATATATTTTTCATATTTTATGCATGTATAAAGTGGCAAATGGAATTTTACAGAACACATGGAAGCACAGAGTATAAACAGATCTGGTCTATGCATCTGAAGTATGCTAAACAATACCCTTTTAAATGAAAATGATGAACCTGGAAGGAGATGCCACTGTTGTGTCCGTTTATTCACATGAAACAGCGCTAAATATCAGTGATTATGAAAATAGCCTGAAAGTCCACAAAAACGGCATTTATATGAAAGATTTCATATTTGAAACTTTAAGTTAAGGAAGGCAAACTGGCGGCTTTCCTACATTCTGAACCTTTTGCCATGAGCTATTTGACAAAGGTGAGCACATGACCCTAGGACACTGCAACTGTTATAAATATAAACCAGTTGCCAAACATCTGAATTTTAATCACGTGCCCATGGGGATGCTGCAAAAGTCAGAACTGGGAAAAATGGTCATAAGCCACCTTTTTCAGTGCCGTTGTAACTTTGAACAGTCACTAAATGAACTGTTGTAAGTCAAGGACTACCTGTATATTTAATACAATAGCAAGTACAATTCAGTTATAGCAACTAGCAACTATGCAATAGCTTTCTATTATTCTTGCTTAATGTAGATTTAAAAAGGGACATAGTTATATGGACTGACACTACACATATAATAAAGTCTTTCATTTTAACTCAACTTCATTCTTGGCCCTTTAACAAAATGGCATGTACTACCACTGAATATGCCCATCTCTGCAATGCACACTTAAATGTCCATCATATTTATAACTAAACTTTTTCAAGTTAAACATTCAATTCCCCATAAAGTAGAAAAGGGAGCTGCTAAAATGCGTTAAAATTATGTTTTTAACAAAAAGAAATGGTTACACGTGTTATAATAAGAACACAACTGTATCAGGAACAGCCTAGTAGCTACAGCATCCAAATGAACAAAAAGATAAGCTTTTAAGTACATTCACAATGGTTGCATTCATGCCTGCTTCAGTTATCATCCAACTAGTAATTTTTGGTAACAAAAGAAACTTCTAAATAAAACAACTTTGTAAGCGTATAACAATAAGCATATCTGCATGGGCATCTGCAAGAGGGAAGCAAGGGAGAACAAATAAATTGTCATTTGCTGTGTGATGACATCATGGCACCAATGTACATTTCCCAGATAGTACATGCAAACTTTATGGACATTCACACTCAATGATGTGCCAGTTAGTGTACGCATATAATTATTAGTATCTCATGCAGCTATGCAGGACACAAAAAGCTATACATACTTACCCAATGGTATGCTATCTAGGTCTGTGTAAAATAACAGTAAGGAGGAAACAAAAATCAACACGCCAATCAAAACCAATAAATTAGCAGAATGGCAAATCAAAGAGCCCTTCAGATTAAGAACTATCAGAACTATCAGAATAGATGCCATAGATGACACAAAACTAGCTTTTTTAGAACTGTACGGAGAAACTAAATTTAAATACGGAGAATTTTATTTTAAGTACTTCAATTTGTAGACCATTTAATTCTGTAGATAAAATTACTTAGTAACTGAATCATGCTCTAAAACCAATTAACTACATTTTTTCCCCTTGCATTTCATTGGTAAAGAACAGATCATTTGCAACAAGAATTGAACACCTTTACATGCACTAACTTTGAGTCATATTTTATCATATAATTTAAGTACAGCATCTATTCGTAAAACACTAATGGAAAGACATTCCATACACCATGCTTCATAAGCAAATCCAGCAGGCAATATAATTCCATTTTGTTAGAACATTCAGGTTACCTTGCAATGCATGGCCCAGTAAAGCATCTAGTTCAGGATTTAATTCTGCTTTCTCTTTCAACATGTGAAATAAGAGTTGGTTTTGGGTAGCAGTGGTGATTTCAGTTTGCTTAAGGCGTCCTTCAAGAACTTTGATTTGAGCCTCTTTCTGAGCCGCATGGAGACCCTGTTGAAGATTTAAAAACTGCCTTATTGTACTTCTTTTGAAAATGTGGCTAATCCCTTTATATACACAAATGAATACATTTTGTTAGATATGGGAGCCCACCTAAAAGTCAATGGAATAATCACTGAATATTGAACTTGAAAGAAATGTATCCTCTGCCTCCTAGTCGAACAATGGTTTCAATATTATTAATTACAGAAAAAACCCTTCACTTTGTTGATTACCTTATTAATGCCCATGGTAAGGAAATGATCAAGCAAATAACGAGCTTCAGTGAGAGTACAGGCGTTAATAACAGCTGTAACATCTAAAGTGTCTCCTTCCTCCTGTACCAACGACAGAAAACAGTCAGAAATTGATCTGCATGCAATATAGAGGATGCTATATTAGACCTAAATTAAGAACTTTTGAAATTGGAAATTTTATTAATAAAAATTGTCAGACAAAAACTTTCTATAAAATTGAACATGTATTAATCAAATGAATTGGTTGTAATTTCAATGCAAGCAATTATGTATACTTTTGCACAAGGTATCAGAATATTCAGAACTGAATATATTACAAATATGTATATTGAAGTTTAATATCACATGAAACAAAATTCCAACTACCGCCTCATTGCTCTTTCATCAAGTAAGAAATGTTTGCAAGGAAAGATATAAAAAAAATGTTACCAACACAACTAAACTGAAAGTTCTATCTGTATGCAAAATATAAATAAAATCCATTTTTTATTTCAGTCGTAGACCAACATAAATCTACAATCAGGAAAAATTACTCCTGTTTTAATAAAATGCAGGTAGTCCTCAATTTACAACCCAAAACTGGGATTCGAATTTCTATTAAGCTTTAAGATCAATACCAACACCTTAAATGGTTTTCCAATCCAGATTGTTCTGTTCAGTTATCACACAAACCCTATATCTTACATGCCTTAGCAGCTTAGATACAATATTTTCAAAGTCAGCCCTACGTAAAATTAATTTCATAGGAAGTAAAAGCTTCAAAAAGATAATTACATTGTCTATTGAAACTTAATACTTTTTTAAAAATATGTGGGGCTGGCCTACCTTTGCTTCTTCCATTTGCATGATATTTGCTTGGCAGTCAGAAATACTATCATTGATGTAATCTATATTGGCCATTATTGACTCCATCTCTTCGTTGATATTATGGATGTTTTTATCTGTATCTGGGATACCCTCTTTGATTATTCTCTCCCTTCTTCTGGCAAGCTTTTCTTTCCTTTTGGTAAGTTCTTCACGTTGCTAAAATTCAAAAGTGTACAGAACATGTCAGCTGGGAAATGTAGCCATTTCAATATTTTATGGTGGAAAAGAAAGAACATTAAATCTATTACGTTCACTGTATTTTTGTGGGAAAGAAATAAAATGTTCAGCATCTATAACGCAAAAGCAGTTTGTCTTTAAAATCTTCAGAGTTTGTATCACATTTACCTGTATATTACTAGGGGGGTAATGCAAAAAAAAAAAAAAAAAGAGAGACAATTTTAAAAGCCAAAATGTATAACAGAATATCTGAAAAATGCTGTACCTTCAATAATCTATTCATATCGCTTTCCATATTAGATATGGTCATCTTCTGCATAATAATCTCTGTTAATCGCCGTTCAAGTAACTGCCATTTCATTCTTGCACTCTTGGTAATATAAACTCTTGAAGTCATTGCTTTCCTTTGATATTTACTCCTGTAAGCAATTCAGAAATGTATAACATTTAAAAATTCAGAAATGTATAACAACGTTAACATTTGAGTTACGTTTTGTGCCAGCAGCAGTACGAGAAAACACCAGCTTTAGTATTTAAAACCTTTGGCACGGAGAGAAGTAGTACTAATTTTCAGAAATATAAATATAAACATTGGTTCCAGATATGTGCTCAGTACTATTGCAATAGCTGTTTTGTTTTACAAACGTTTAAAATAAAATAGTTCCCAACATTCCAGAATCATATCCTATCTCTGATATCATATCCCTTTTAGAAATGTGTTATCATCAGATATGAAACCTGGAGATGTTCAATAACTAAAAAAAATAGATATTAGATTTTTCCTATTTGCATTTATATACAAACAATAAACATGCCAAGTTTAGTGTGTCTAAAGGATATTCAGAACTGATATGCGGTAACATCTGTACAAAATAATATGTATATGTGTCTATATCTACATGTACAGTAAATTATACTGCTATGTAAAAATAAATTATGAAACCTCAATAAATGTTGGGACTTCTAATGCCCAAGCTTGGAATAAAAAGTCTCCTCAAACAATCATTGCTAGTTTTCAGTTGCTCTTCTATTATTAATTCGTCTGCTATTTACAAACAGCATCATCTAGCAAGTGCAAAAAATAAAGAGTCTGCAGAGGATGTTTTCTAACAGATGGAAGGCTGTTATAATATAAAGGACACATGCCTTCCAGGCAGAAGATTCAAGGTCCAATCTTAGGTTTCTCCCAGCAGAAACAGAACTCTTGTCTGTAATCCTGGTGAACTGATGGCCATACAATATGAAGCTGGAGAAACAACAATTTATGTTTGCAGTTTCCTGCCTCCTCCACTATAATCCCTTGAATTGCCTATATTAGGAAGAAAATGAAATCATATAACAGATCTACTCCGTTATAATTTATCCCCATGGTTTGAGTATCTGAGAAAGGTAAGGAATGAGAGTCCTTTGGATTTTCAGGTCCTTCCAGATTGTCCTTCAAAAAAATTCCCTTCACGATTTCTCAGTATCAGATTCTGATGTTGAGATCAATAAGCTTCTGAGGCCCTAGCACTGGAGAGAGAGAAAAATCTGGAGGATTTAATTTGAGAAAGAGGGTCTGAGTAATCAGTTTCTGATGTTGGGATCAATAGACTTCTAAATCTGGAGGATTTAACTTCAGAAAGGGGTCTGAATAATCTTATAGTCCCTAAAACATTGTCCCACCCATCGTAGAGTTAAGGAAATGTTCTTAGGAAACTGTGATCATCTGACAGGCAAAAGGACCAAAGTATTATTCATTTTAATATACACAAAATAGTATTTGCATAGCATTACTTGGTTCCATTTGCTGCTGGTAATGCTTGGACTCTCGCTATGGGTATTCTCATCTTCTGTTGGGACATCACTTTTGATCCATCACTGTCTACTGAGGATGCAGCTTCTTGATTTGAGTGCTCAGGTAGACTCAGCTTCCGATTCACTCTCCCAGACACTTTATCAGGTCTGGCTTGCCTACGAAGAGCTGTAACCTAAAATAGACGAATATTTTAATAACTAAAAAACTTAAAAATTACGTTATATATCATAATTTATATATAGATGGCAGAACTGAAATAATCTGGTACCTCTTCAGTTCTGCGGCGTAGAATAACTTCCTGGTTCTTCTTTTGAGTTTCCAGAAGTCTTAGCTGATGCTGTAAAGAAGAACAATCATAGTAAGCCAAAAATGTGATTCTTTCAATGTGAAAACCACAATGGAAAACATTTCAATATGGGATATGATAGGCAATTTCTGAGGCGCTAAGGTTCATAACTGAGCTGACTGCCTTTTGGGATCAGAGAAATACTATGGCATCATTAGAAGGAAAGAATCCAAAAATTCTGTGCTATTTGTGGATGGTGAGTAGCCTATTTCCAAGATTTGCAGCTGATGGAAACAGTGGCATGAGGCCTCTAGAACGGAAACTGCTACTACATCCATTTTTAAAACTTCCCCTAATTAAATAAAATGCCTCCCAAATTTTGACATCAAATTTCAATGGCATAATCTTCCCATCCTGGAGGACCATAAATGAGGTGCGTGAGGCTACATAATGGCCTCGGGTTGATGCCAGTGGTGGGATTCAGCCAGTTCATACCACTTCGGCAGAACCGGTAACTAGTTTTTTGTTCCCCAGGCCCAAAATGGACTTCCGGAAACGGCATCCACACAGAGAACCGGTTGTTCACATATTTGAATCCCACCACTGATTGATGCGCTCTGGAACAGGACCAAGCTTCTGTTGTTCCAAGTCATGGAACACTGCTTTTATATATAATAAGTGTAGCAAGATTATTATATGTGCAAAGATGAAAAGATCTGGCAATACCTACAACTTATGCCCTTGACTTACAACAATTTAGTGACCAAAGTTACAACGGCACTGAAAAAAAGTGACTTATGACCACTTTTTACACTTAAGACCACTGCAGCATCCCCATACTCCTGTGATCAAAATTCACACACTTGTCAACTGATTCATATTTATGACAGTTGCAGTGGTCAGGTGATCACCTTTTGTGACCCTTTGACAAAGCCAATGGGGAAGCCAGATTCACTTAACAACCATGTTACTAAGTTAACAATTGCAGTGATTTACTTAACTATGGCAAGAAAAGTCATAAAATGGGGCAAAATTCACTTAACAAATGTTTCATTTAGTAACATTAATTTTGGACTCAATTGTGGCCATAAGTCAAAGACTACCTGTATCTACATTTACTGGTATTGACCTTTTGCATAAAAAAGAAAAAAAATGAACTTATGATTTATGGTTTCAATGGTTAGATAGGCTAGACCAGTGGTGGCGAACCTATGGCACACGTGTCACAGGTGGCACGCAGAGCGCTCTCTGTGGGCACGCGTGCTATCGCCCCAGTCCTAGGACTTCAGCTTTTTCGCTTTAGGCCTCCGTCGCCATGGGCAAAAAAAAAAAAAAAAAAGGTTCAATCAATCAATCAATTTCAACTTCTTGCGGGGGAAAAAAAAAGATCTCGCAAAGTTGGAATTGATTGATTGAACTTTTTAGTCCCACCAAGTCTGCCGTTACCACCACAGCCATGCCCACCCAATGGGCCATGCTGGCCGGCACCCGATGATACACAAGTGGGTTTTGGGTTGCAGTTTGGGCACTTTGTCTCTAAAAGGTTTGCCATCACTGGGCTAGACTATAGAAAGAAGAGAGTCACAATGTAACTTTAGTACAATTTATAATTGTGCTATAATTGTACCTGCTGTAAAGATTGGAAGCCATTTTATATCTTTTTTCTTTCTTTTCAATTTTTTCTTTTTCCTTTTGTACTTCTCAACTTTTTTCACTTTCTCCTTTTTCTCTTTTTTCTTTTACCTGCACTAAATGTAAGTTTGATCCCCCTCACCTTCAATTCCAGATCACTTACAAACTATTTTTTAAAATAAAAATCCCAAGAAAGAAATCTTGGGAAACCAAGCCATGGTATGTTCTTTGCCCAACTTCACAAAATTCCCATTTAGAGAATCAAAGTAGGTTTTTTCATTATTCTCAAGATGTGCTTCACTGTTAATCAAATTCCCCACAGTTGTGATACTAAATCCAAATGATATGGCTCCATTTCAGTCCAAGCTTTAAATATATTTACTTTTGTCTCACGAGAATGCAATACATTTTGCCAATTTATCAATCACCTCTCGTTTTCTCTGTTCTTTTTTAAGCTGTGCAATCTCTTTGTTTCTTCTAGATTCATTCATCCTGGCTTTCTCTTGTTCTTCTTTCATTTGTTTCATCAAACGTACCTGTATAAAAGTTGTTATTTCACAATCTTTAAAATATAGCCTTTTCTCTTCACAGAACCCAGCGAAACTCCTTTGCATTAAAACTTTTTGAACAACTATCATTCATGGTGCTAGATTGCTTATAATAACCTCCTGGCCATTTTTGATTATTACATTAGGCAGGACAAACAATTACTGAGCAGAAATCAACTCAATCACTGCTTAGAACATAAGAACATAAGAAGAGCCATGCTGAATCAGGCCAAAGCCCATCGAGTCCAGCATTCTGTGTCACACAGTGGCCCACCAAATGTACATGGGGATCTTGAGCAGAAAGAGAAGGCAAAACCCTCCCTTTCCCTTGACCCCCAAACAAATGGTACTCAAGGGAATCCTGCCTGCCTCAACCAACATAGAGGCGGCACATGGACATCTGTTTTAATAACCACCAATACACTGGATAACCACCAATACAATGCTTATCACATTGTAACTTACTGAAGTGGGCGAATCACTGTGTCAAAGGCAAAGATCTCTACAGCATCAGCATCATAACATTTGCATACAAGAAAAAATATACAAGAAGGGGATAGTTGTGAAAACTCCCATAACATGTGAATAGAAATGCAGGTTACAAACATTATACTGGTAAGTGACCATTTTCATTTATGGGTAACATTGCAGCCTTGATCAAGTCATTCAGATGGTTTCAAGCAGCAAAATGAAAGACAGGGTATCTGGTAATACAGCTGATCATTCAGGTGGATGCACACAATGTTAGAATTTGTAAGGTGAGGTGGGATACCTTTGTTTTCTTCATTTCTGCAACATCCTGTTGCAATTTTTTCAGTTGCTTTTCATACTGCGACTGATTTTTAAGTAATCGTGCATGTTCTTTCTGGGCTGCCTGAAGCCTCTGCAC
The DNA here is from genome assembly GCA_034064705.1 of Bothrops alternatus. Classification (NCBI taxonomy): domain Eukaryota; kingdom Metazoa; phylum Chordata; class Lepidosauria; order Squamata; family Viperidae; genus Bothrops; species Bothrops alternatus. The sequence goes on from JARGCV010000006.1 coordinate 23,197,219, forward strand.
TTCTTTATTCATGGACTGGAGCTTCTTTTCATATTCACTTTTAATCTTTTTTGCTTTTTCTTCTGAGCAGGACTCCACTGAACCTAACAATGTTAATGGATTTCTCAGCACATGAGTTATGATCACACACATTCTAGCCTTAAAATAAGGCACAATGCTAAGTTGGATCAGTTTTCAATTTTTGCTAGTTTTCCTTTTTACTAGATTTTTTTTAAATAAGGGGAGGAAAAGCAAAACAAAAGACCTTTGTATTTCTTGTGTCATAGGCCTCCATTCTGATATGCCAGATGATTGTCACAGACATAACAGGAGAACACCATGAGAATTTTTTCCTCTTGTGTCCCTAGTATTATATTTATCATTGCAACAAGGCTTTGGCTGATCTGAATTAACTTTCAGCTGGACCTCATGTGAAGAACCTTTACATTATTCATAATTATTCAGCTAGCCAACTAATATGAGCCCAATGCAACATAAGAGAAAGCACATCGTTCATCAATTCTAAAAAGCAAGTCTTGATCCAGGACAGAATAATATATAATACACATTTAACAAATTTAAAGGAATATCACATACCACTTATGCTACAAACATTGTTGCTATTGACAAAGATAAATGTGATTTAAGAGTTGATGTTGCCACTAAAAAAGAATGAATATTTTTTGGCAAAATCTTGGTAAAATATTTGAGATGCACAGCAATAGTGATTATGCAAACAAATGGTTAGGGGAAATCATGTAAGTTAGGAGGAAGGAGTTGATTTTCAATACTGGGTGCCTTTTTAAACTATTCTAAATTTCTATCTGCCCATGAGGACTTGGGGAGGAAATGATGGCTCATTTGGGGGCAAAAACCCAAATGTTGCTTGTTGTTTGTCTGTTTGTTACAGACTTGTAAGACCAAAAGTGGTTACTGGATCTCTGGCATACTATATAATGATTATAACTGTAATTATTCCTAATTATTTAGGTCCTGGGGTTTTTATTTATTTTAATGCTGCCCACCTACAATAACAAGATGAGTGGCCATTGAAGTAATAAGCAAACTTCCAGCTTTTGCTACAGTTTTTCCTCCCTAACGTAGAATGTCTCTTGTTGCTCAGATTTGCAAATAGTAATCCCTCCCAATGATTGCAGCTCATCATGGATACTTATCCCACTCCTATAGAGAAGTGCAGAGATGGCCTTGATTTATCTACTGCATAAGCACCAACTAATCATGAGAAAGGAAGAGAGAGTGAGAAAGAAACCCAAGATTACACCACCTCAATTCTATTTGGTATTATAGAGTGGGGAGAGACAGAATTTATGAGGTTTTCAAGACATTGTTATTAAAAACAAAGTCAGTTATAGTAGTTCTTAGAATTTCTATTACATGAGCTGGTCTCCACAAATATCTGATGAACACATTGGATATGTTTATGTAGACCTATTGCTATTTTCATCAATAGATTTTTTTTAAAAAAATCAATATTCTATTTAATCCAATTATTTGGTGAGTGAAAATTGTCTTACCCAGATTCTGAAGCACCTGATCTCTTTCAAGCTGTGTATCTCGAATTTTATGCTGCAACATCATTAGCTTTTCTTCATATTGTCTTTTCAAAGTCTGAAGCCTTCGCTGGCTATTCTCTAGTTCATCAATGAGCTTCTGTTTTATGGCAATTTCACATGTAATGTTTGCTAAATCTGCCTGATAATTCACTATAATTAAGGGAATTAAAAGCATTAAAAAGAATGTAATGCATTGCGGCACTCAAAAACTAGCTATATGATAGACCCTTGATTAGAAATTCAGACTTGTTTGGTGCCCCAAACTGTTTGTATATCTACATTAAACATTTCCAATATATTTACATTACCATCTTTTTTCTAGATAAGATTATCTATATTATAGTCCTTTAATAGGAAGAACTGATGGCTCCAGCATTAAAGCTTGATTTCTCTTAATAGTTCTTGTTACTTATTCATCAGTACATCTTTTTGTATACATTTTTAATGATAAAGTTGCAATTAAAGTTCAGGCTTACAACTAAGAAATCTTCAGCCGGGATGCATGATTTATGAATGACCGACTGCCTAAAAATAAGCATTTAAAATATCGTTTCAAAGTTGAATGTTCATTCTTTCAAAAGTACATTTAATTTTTATATTTATTTTATAAATCTGAAAGCCAAAAGTAAACTGATGGTTCACTTAAAAACAGAAAACCTACTACAAAAAACCTCTAATGTCTCACTGAAATCTTTATAACCATAGAGATTTACTGATCATAATATGTCATCCAATCATGAACGCTTCCTGAAATACATATTAAATGTAGTCTCCAGACTGCTTTTCTTAATTTTAAAATACCTATTTAGGTCTGTCTAGCTTACCTTTTTCATCAGAATCAGAATCTGTTTCATCTGAACTTTCAACCACCTCCAAATCTTCATCATCATCATCTTCTTCCTCGTCATCCTCATTATCGCTATGCTCATGCCCATCTTCCTATAAAAATAAAAAAGAACCAAAAACAGGAACTCCCTCACCATTTCCTTATTTTTAAGTATCATTTTAATTTGATCCCAAAACAAGTTATATGCAGCCTCCCAATATTAAACTAAATTATGAAGAAAATAATATTTTGCACTCCTTTATTTGTATGGATTATGTCCTTTCTCTTACTCATTTCTGTTAAAAGCATGATTACAAGACAGAAATTATATTTTCTGTCTGCTTTAGTACAGATTCTCAGAGAAAACATTATTTATACATGACAAGATGTATTATCACAATACTTACTGTTTCTAGCTCATTATTCTCTCTTTCAAAAATGTCCTTTTCATCTTTTTTCTCCTGCTCATTATCTGTGTTTTCTTCTTTAATAGCACTATGAGAAAAAAAATTCAAAGGGGAGGGGGCGCTTAACAATTGGAAGCACATGTTCCCCCCTTAAGTCAAACAATTTTCTAAAGAATAACAATGTAAATGTTACACAAACTTTTTGCAAGTTCAAAAATCATAAAAATTCAACGCTAGACTCAACTCTGCATTCCATGCACAATACAGCATTTTGAGGATTCAGAAAGAAAGTTAGCACAGTAACCCAGAAACAAAAGATGGCACTGCATAGCCAAAGCTTTATAGAAATATAGGTAACATCCATTAGAAAGTCTGCAGAGTGACTCTGCCTATTTCATGCCAGAGCAGTATACGGTTAAGCTGGATGTAAAGCTAGAACCACAGAAAAAAACCCAAAGGCATATTTATGTACATATAATAATTATGTACAGTCATAAAGTTAACACTTTAAAAAGCAGAAGAAGAAATGCACAAAAATTTGAAACCGCTTCCAAGACCAACCCTAATCTTGAAAGAAATTGCAATGTTGAAATAGGTGAAAATAAAAAAACAGTATAAGGATATAGGCCTTGTAATTAGTATAATGCATGAAATAACATCTCAATAAATTCCATTGGGTTAAATGGAGTTCAACTCCTGAAATGGAATTTAGAATTGCACCTTTAATCTCCCTCAATTATGGATCTATTTTTTTTAAAAAACAACAACAACACAACTATATTTTAGATAAGCTGCCTGAAATACATTTATTGTTAAGATTTTCCTTCTACTTCTTTGAACCTGAAGCTCCTTGAAATTTGAATGAGTATAATAAAAGATTAGCCATGTATTTAAATTTTATTATATACTTGATATGGGGGTGCATAATTTCACTTTATCAATTTTTTTCAAAATATATTTGGTTGAATCTACATTCAAATAAGACTTTCCATATGAAATCATATGCCTCCAATTTGATTTGATCATTCAGTAAAAAAATTTGTGCTGTGCAAAATCCCTTTTAAAATCAGTCTCAAAAATAAATCAATTCAAATTTTAGACTGGTCCAAATTGAACTGAACAGATAGACCAAATCAATTCTGCACAATTTCAGCTGCCTAACATAGTATACATCTGGATATGAAATGCTTATCCTTTGTTTATTGCAAAATAGGTTATTAATCTAAAAGTATGATTAAATCTCTTTTATTTCAACCTTTGTCCTATTTTTAATTAATACCTCCGGCAATTATTCTGAAATGTATTATTTTTATCAACCATTTCAAATGAACATAATTCATCTGCATTCAAGATTTTGAGATGGATAATTTTTATCCTTCCCTATTCTTTCTTTTTTTCTGGCCACCAAAGCATACTTTGTTAAATCCTTATAGAAAGATGAATACATTGAAAAGGTAAGTATTGCTATAAAATTTAAATCAGCAGAATAAGGAAAACTAAATTGAATGTGTACTATTGCCTGACCACAGTCAATTCAATTTTAAATTTAAATTACTACTAAACTCCAAGCTTTCTCACCTAATCTTTTCTGAAGGGTAAAATATACCAAATATGTCTCATGATCAAATCAAGTTGGATTTCATATGGAAAGTCTGATTGGCGATTCAATCAAACTGATTTTGAAACACATTGTTAATACAAAATGCACAACTGTAAGTTGGTTTGCTAAATATTGTCTATATTGGAAATTCCAATTGTGGATTGGGGTAAATCTAAGCTTTAGCAGCACTTGTGATATTGGACAAGATAACAAAACTAACTAGCATGATCCATGATCAATGACATTAAAAACTGCTAAGACATCAAGGAGAGTTATGATGGATGCACCACCCCCAAACTGAAGCTGTTAAATATGATCAACAAGCACAAGCTGTTTCAGTACTACAAGCAGGTCTCACTCTCAGCTGAAAAAGGCTAGATAACCCATTTCTAGAGCTGTAGGCCAATTACCTTTTCAACAACCAAAAAGCTGTTTCCCAAAGAAAAGATTAGAGACCGGATGAAAGTTGTCCAAACTCCCTTGTGTTTAAGTGATAGCTTTTTAAAGAACACGTTGATGAACATATTATTCAAAGTAGGCAACACCACCACCTCCCACAAGATGCATTAACCACTGCACAAACCAACCATATGTCCCCTCCTAAGAGGCTTTAACAAATCATAAAGGGCATAGCTTCAAAGACCCTTGATCATCTGGACTAACAAATTCAATTTCTTTCCAGATAACCAGGCAAGCCAATCCCTCAGGCAACTCCATAGGATCTATACAAATAGAATCCAATTCCAAGCAACTTTCTTCAGCAGATATTTAGAATAATTTCCACAGAAGCCCTTTAATGTTGCCATGGACTCTCCTTACCTGTAAAAAGGGGATGCAAAAGCATATAATTTGTGACATGCTGGTTGTTGTATGAAATAGGAATCCACTTGCTTGTGAAAGCTGCATGTTACAATGCAATGAATGGTGACAATGAAAGAAATAGGGTTTGGGGGGAAATTGTGCTATTTTGAACAAACGGAATCCAGAGAAAACCCTATTCTGTTGGATGTCATGAATGGATATATAGAAAAAACATAGAACATAGAATAATAGAGTTGGAAGGGACCTTAGACGTCTTCTAGTTGGACCCCCTGTAGAGCAGGAGACCCCACTCCATTTCAGACAAATGGTTGTCCAGTCTCTTTTTGAAAGCCTCCAGTGGTGGAGCACCCACAACTTCTGAAGGCAAATTAATCCATTGGTTGATTACTCTCACCATTAGGAAATTTCTCCTTAGTTCTAGGTTGCTTCTCTCCTTGGTTAGTTTCCATCCATTGTTTCTTGTCTTGCCTTTTGGTGCTTTGGAAAATAGTTTGCCCCCTCATCTTTGTGATAGCCCCTCAAATACTGGAACACTGCTATCATGTCACCCCTAGCTTCCAGCCCCCTAATCACTTTTGTTGCTCTTCTCTGCACTCTTTCCAAAGTCTCAACATCTTTTTTACATTGTAGCAACCAGAACTGGATGCAGTATTCCAAGTGTGGTCTTACTACTGCATTTTAATCACTGCCATAGCTCCTGAATGAAAGAGCACAACTTGATTTAATTGCTTATGATGAAAGATTAAGAGAATTGGTAATAGCTACAAGAGGGATTAAGAGACTTTGAATAGGGACAAACCATTATTTGATAATGTCAGCAGTAATCCTGAGAAAAATGGACATGAGAGAAAAGAATATTTGTGAAAGAAACTACAGCAAACCTAGAATGATTGCAGGAAGTTAGTATGAGTCTTGTATTATTAAACAAGTGTTGGTTGGGGATGTGATGTTATCTTGTTGGTTGAAAACCTGAATTATTGCAGCCGACAAGAGAAAGATAATATGATGAATGAGTTTGATCTGACCATTCATATACCAAAAACCAAGATGGTTTTGCTTTACAAGTAAATAGTGTTTATGATGCTTTACATAAATGAAGAACTAGACCAAATGGATGAGTCGTAAAACTTCGTAGAATATTTACTAAAGATGGGAAAAGGGATAAGCAAAATTGAAGATATGTAAATATTGCTAGAACAACAGTGAGTAGTATGTGGACTGTTGCAAGGAATATTTGTCAAAAGAAGAAAAATGTACAATAGGAATGTGCATGAGCTGTATGAAAGAGCTATGCTGAAGTGCTTTAATCAGAATTTTCTTCTACTGGATACAGAGATTAAATGAGGACACAATTGCAAAATAGGTGAAGAAACATTGAATGGATCAAGAGGAAGGAGAAGTTATGCATGCATAGAGGTCAAATCAAATTTTAAAAAATAAGACTAAATTCAAGAGTCAATGAGGTCCAAAAAATAGAAGTGAAAAATTTAAAGAATAGGCAAAATATGAAGTAATGTATGAATATAGTATGGGGGAAAGATGATTTACAATTTAAAAAATGTCAGAAGGCTATAGCAAATGGTGTTGGTGTAGACTATATCTAGCTGTATTTCCTTTTCCTCATCACACGTCTTAATTTTTTAAAGTATTTCTTACTCCTTACCTGCTTTATATAACGAAAATTAGCAAGTTTGTTTCTGAAAAAGAATTACTTTTGAGAATTTAGGAATATCAAAGAAAATGCTATGCAAAATATTTTTCAATTTGTAAACTTTTTGAAGATTTTTTTAAAAATCTGTAATTATGAATTATATGTTTCAAGTAATTGTTTATATTCAAAAATACATCATTAAAAAAATTAGATGCTTTGTACCAGTACTTATAGGCTCAAAATCAAAATGACTACAATTTGATTTTTAGCTTTTAAAATTTATATCAAGAATTGAAGAACTCAATTTAAAGGAGTTCAAATTCGAATTTTTGCAGATTTTAAATGCAATATTTCATACTTCTGCATAAAATCCATTCATCATTTTACAAATGCATAAACATGTAAAAAGCATAAAATATAGATCCACTCATCATTTTAGTGAATAGATATCCTTGGACCGATAACCTTCCTCCCTATTTCTCTGTATAAATCTTGATTTTATTGTAAGCAGTAATGAATAATAAATAATTTTTGTAATCTAAATAATACAGTATGTTAATACTAGTGTTACTATTGGTAACACAGGTCATGGTACCCTAAATTCTATCCAGCTCTCTATGCAAATATGCTAATTTGAAAGATAAAATCTTCTTAACCAAGAAAATATGTAATCCATGCTTCTTGCTCTCTCTTCCCATCACCACTGTCTTCCAGGTTTTTGTTTTTATTTTATACCTAGGTAACTTAAAGAAATTCATTACGACTTGTTACAAGTTTCATGCTTCAAAAAGTAGGAAGTATCAATTGATCCTTGCTGTTTTAGAATGGTAGAATAGAAGAAAGTTGATACAACACTGCTCTTTGTAAGATTTCATCCTGGATTACCAGTTGATTACTGAAATAACAGAAAACAAGCAAAACCAATGGATGGGGGCAAAATAATTATGATTTGTGATCTCAAAATGATTCCACCCTACAATTCAAACCCCATGATCATTTTTGGAGTCTCTTGCCCCCAAGAGCAGATTGATAAGGAAACGGGGCTGCAATGAGTAAGAAGTCGCATCCTGTTGTGTGACTACAGTTCAACTTCTTATATTCTGAAACCAAGCCAATTCTATTTGTAATATAGAAAGTTAAGTTCTCATGTAGATAAAAACATACGACTCCAGCTTACTGAAAAATGGTTATTTGCTAAGGAAGTTAAATATTTGTGAATGAGTACTTCATTTTTAAATTTTAACTTCAGGATTCATTTGTGGTAAGAGCTCAAGAAAAAAAATCTGTTAAAGACAGCCACATTGCTGTTATAGTATTATGTTTGTAATCTGCTGTACCCAGGGCTTTTTTTGTCATAAAATGCCCAGAACGGAGTTCCGGCACCTTTTTTGGATGGAACCTTGTAGGGTAGGCAAGGCGGGTTGTATGACGTGTGTGAGTTCCGGCACTTTTTTTTTTTTTTTTACAAAAAAACAGCACTGGCTGTACCTATTAAAATGGGTTTTAGTTTACACCCAGCCTCCTTTAAACTGCTCTGGTTAACTTCAATCCCTGATCTACACTTTATTTATTTATTTATTGGGGTGGGGGGGTGTGTTAAATTTAATAACAAGGAAAAGGATTAGTCCAGAAAAAAATATCATATGATGAAACTCCTTTGCTAGATCTATGTAGAATAATATGATTTTACATGTGATCCGAACATTAGTTTTCAAATGACAATCAAAAACCTGGGAAACATTCCAACCTTCGTTCTTCTTGACTGCTTTCCTCAAGTTTCTGCAGCCTTCAAAAGCACCAGGTACAGGAAGACCAAGCCAATGAAGGACAAACCAGACAGTGAAAGCGAGAGCAACAAGAAGGTAAACAAAAAAAAAATGACATATGAGCTCATGGATTTCAAAGTAGTTTTTTTTAAAAAAAAAAAGATAAAAAAACATAAATAGTTTAAAAAAGAGGCAACTCATTCATTACAAAATAACAATAGCCATGCTGGGAGTAATGTGAATTGCACTTCAAACACATTTGTACTTCAACATTCATCCTGGGAAGATTGCCCACACCTTTAACACCGCAATGTAAGGGAGCAGATAAGCTTCCTAACTTGTCATATTCAGTTCAATCATTTTTAATTTATTCAAGCTTAAATAAATTCCAGCTTACTTCCATATAAATTTGCAGATTTTTTTTTTCAAAATAAAAAATCCAAATGCACTCATGTTTTAAGATCATATTTTTGCAAGTAGTTTTATCCTGATTATGCTTTTTGAATGTAACTTCAATATTCTGGTATGTACTTTCTCTATATTTTTGCAAGCTTTTTTTTTTAAAAATCCAAGTAGATTATAATTCCTGAACTGGATTGGAAATGCAAAACAGATGAATTCATTTCTTGCCTGTTCCTACTCTAAGCATTTCTTTTCCACAGATCAGCAAATAATTTTAACATGTTCTTGATTTGGGACCTTTTTTTAAATCTTATTATCAGGCTGTTTGGACATACTAATAAAACCATGATTTACCATTTTAGCAGTACAAGTACCATCTTATTATGTATGCATAAAAGAAATATTTGAAGAAAAAAGTTGTAGATTTTTTGAAAATTGTGTTCTGAATGCCATGTTTCCTTTTACTCCTTGCAGAAATGCTTACTTAACATAATTTCATCTTATCAATATAAAAGAAACAAAAGTTTCTCAATGAGAAAATCTTCAGAAAAGTTTGAATCTCTACATGAAAGACAACATATTTAAAATATCTATTCCATGTTGAAAGTGAGAAATTCAACTGTCTATGTTTTGCAATAGTAAAATAATGTTTCAGAATTTGGTATGTCAATTATTCCTTATTAGAAAGAAAAACTTCAAAAGCAAAAAAAGATAAAAGAGAGAGGAAGAAACTGTATACATTTAATGAGGAAAGCTTAGAAATGATTGCAGAATATCGTTTATGCTGAAATATGGCCCTGAAACTATGAACTGAGATGAAGATGTTAATGAAATACATAGTAAATAAGGGCAACTGCCAAATTGTGTTACAATTTAACTTAGTTGAATAAAGACATGTAGCTATTTTTGAACTAATTTACCAAATCCATAAATCTTACACATTTTGATATATAAGATAATTATGTTATTGAAGAAACATAAAACCCTTGTTTTATTTGAAGCGAAATATTGCTTAAAGGCCTTTAGTAAATAACATTACCTACTTCAGTTTGGCTGAAATGGGAGACCATGAGTTCTAGTCCCACCTTAGGCATAAAGCCAGCTGGGTGACCCTTGTCTAATCATTTTCTTACAGCCCTAGGAAGGAGACAATGGCAAACCGCATCTGAAAAACCTTGCTGATAAAACTGCAAGGTCTTGAGAATCAAACAAAACCAGACACAACTGAATGGAAGAGAATCAGAGTCAATTACATTTACTATAAATGAAAGGATGAACATATACACATAAGAGAAGAGAAAAAGTAACTGAGATGCTAAGGTTCCATATGCCCTTGAAAGCCTTGGGTGTACCCCAAGAGCTTTCCAAAAATTGCTATCAAAATTGGAAGTACTAAATATAAAACTGAACAGTAGGGATGCAAAAAAACCTAAACATTACAGGAAGTTTCAGAGGAACAGAATATTCAATTTTGGGAACAGTTGGTTTTAGACAACAGTGTTGAATGATAATCCTATTAATTTATTATTACAGCTGCATTTAGCTTTGGTTTCCTTCTGGCTACTTGCACAACCATGCAGAATCTCAAACAAACGCTTTGGCTTAATTTTGTTGATAGGGAGAAGGTGGAAGTAAGAGCATAGTTTAGTTTCACATTGGAAGTGTTCCCATAGGAGGGGAGAAGAGATAACTGCAGATGCTGAGATGGCAGTGAAGGTCTAGTCTTAAATTATAGAAGAACTATGGGAATAAGAACTGGGAAAAGATGGGACAGAGGTGTAATAGTTGGGACAAATATTACTCGAGACAGCTCCAGCTACTGAAGATTTATCATTTTAATAAATAATGGTGTGAGTTGAGTTGGATTGGGCACTGTTTATCTTCTGAATATTCATTAGTTTGAAGGCAAATCTGGAGGAGACTGCTGAAGAGTGTTGGGGCATGGTCCAGAGAAGTGTTCTGAAAATTCAAAGAGCATCATGGGATGTAGTCTTTGCTGTACAGATGATCCCCCAAGGAATGAAGAGGATTGAAGGTTTTATCCACTTAGAAATAAGCCTGACTGACAGAGGGAAAATTGCCATCAATATATGCAAGGACTTTTAAAATTCTAAATTAGGAAGTAGATAGGATCAAGATATAGAACAATGGACAGATGCATTAAGTTAACATAGAAAGGGCATAAATATCTGGGTAAAAAACAGGTTATTAATGAGCAAAAAAACCCTCCACTCCGTTGTTCTGTTTGATTCAAAATGGGGAGAATATAGCTGGGAAATCAAAACTAAACGCTAAACAAATATTTGTTTTTACTGCCTCATTGCTTGAATAAAAGGGGGGAAAAAGAAATAGTGTTCTGTGTTGAGCTTCTGCCAAATCCTGAGAGCCCAGAGAAAGTCCTAGTCACCCTTTAATTAAACTATGAGTGTAAATAAAATGTAATCGAGTTTTAGTGTTTGTTCTAGGCCCACTTTTGGAAAAGAAGTCCTTTGAAGCATAATTCAAAAGCTAAGAGTGGCTCTCAGTTGATAAAGAAAAATGATATACTCTTGATGAACAGGTATTTATGTATAATCCTTCTTGGGTCCTTGATTATGTAATAAATTGATATAAGAGTATTTGTTTTTAAGATGTTATAGAATGGCAAAAAATGTAAATATAAAATAATATGAAATGAAGTGACAGCAATAAGCTGAATATGAAAAAAAAATCAAAATATGCCACTCTTAATATTAAAGGAAACCCTGATAGCTACCAAAATCAGCTTGTAGATCTAGCATGTAAATTATGGTTGTGATTCCATGATACATTACAGTACTCCATGGTGTACTTAACTACTATTAACTGAATTAACCCAACTGGATGGATCCCCATGATACACTTCACCACAAACAAGGCAATCTTAGTTCGCATCCTATGCAGATTTAGCCTGTGCAGTGTTATATATTTTATCTTCAAATTTAAATTTAAATTCAAAGAATTTGTCCTGATTTAAAGGTAACTTCAAGAATTATTCACTATTGTCTTACAAATAAGAAGTGATTATTGTATTATTGATCATAAAGTAAAGCCCTTGCTTGTTTGCAAGATGGATGGCAGGATTCATATACTCAATAATCCAACTAAAGATTTCAGCTAGTTAAGAAGCACTCTATGCAAATGTTCAATTTAACTTCTACCTCTTTTTCTTCTTCTTTTCCTTTTTTTTCAGTTTTTCTAAATCTTTTTTAGCTAGATCCAGGACTTCAATCGTCTCCTTATCAGAGGGAAGCATTGAAGTAGAAAATGCTGAGGTTCCACCAAAGTATGTTGACCTTGTTGAAGCTCTTGACAAGTTGCGCCGAAGGTTTTCATTCACTGCTTCACTTTCAAATAGCTTAGCTCTAGAAATATATATATATATATATATTGAAAAGAAAGCAGAAAGTCAAATATAAAATTAACTAATAAGAATACAATCGCTTATTCAAAATTCAAAGTAATTCATTCACATAAATGCAAAAGGTGGCTCGTGGAATTGCATGAAGATAGACAAACAATAGTGACAATAATATTTTCATCATTATATGACGTTTTTAACAAAGCACAGCGTTTTCTTTTTCATACCAAATTCTTATACGCTGTTAAAAGAATATTAACAAGCCAATAGGTATATGGCCAGTGTTTATAAGTTTTTTGTTCATCAGGATGAGAAAATAAGGTTAGTGGATAAAGTTTTTTAGATCAGTAAAATACAATGCAAATCTACAGTTTTCCCTGGATTACTGACTGCAAACTTTGCATGATGCACCTTCCCTGTTTATTCCGAATTTGATTTAATTTCTCCGAGAAAGAGAAACAAATCAGAAATAATTCACATGATTAATGTACTGAACTTATAAAAGATAGTTCAAACAGGCAACGGCTTAGTGAGATATGAGAATTCCAATAATTTCTTTTTTATATATAGAAGTTATATGGAAGAGATGGAAAAGTTAAATCAGCTACAATTTAGTGTTACAATATATACTACAATATACATCTTATTAACATCTTACATCCGTGGTAGCAAACCTATGGCACGCATGCCATAGGTGGCACACAGAGCCCTCTCTGTGGGCACGCGCACCGACACCCCAGTCCTAGGCCTTCAGCTGGGTTTTATAAAACCTTTTCGCTTTGGGTCTCCGCTGCCATATGCAAAAAAACCAACGGTTCAATCAATTTCAACTTCTCACGGGAAAAAAAAAGATCTCGCAAAGTTGGAATTGATTGATTGAACTTTTTAGTCCCACCCAGTCTGCAGTTACCACCACAGCCATGCCCACCCAATGGGCCACACCCACCCAATGGGTAACACCTACCCGGCACCCGACGATACATACGTGGGTTTTGGGTTGCAGTTTGGGCACTCGGTCTCTAAAAGATTCACCATCACTGTCTTACATCTTACTAACCACAGATTATGAAATAAATCAGTTTATTAAATAAATAAACCAAATAAATCTGGTTTACTTCATAAACCAGAGTTGACACTGCCACAATTTGTCTGCATTCAAATATTATGCCTTCCTAATGAAAAAGAAGTCATACTGGTTGTGAACTCTGGAACTTGTCATCCAGGACCTGAAGTCATTGAAGATAATGTTTCAAAAATTAAAAAAAATAGCTACAATCTTTTATATTCTAATCATACACAACCAAGCAAAAATTATGACAATATCAGAATGCTACCTGAGATCCTCAATTTCCTTGATATAGTTATGAATCATATTACTGATTTCTTCATTACCCTCTCCTGTAGGAAGAAGAAGAAGATTCTAAGTTGAATATTAGATGAACACAAAATACATGGTTTTAAATGTACTGTACTTGTACAAAGATATCAAAACATTTAAATAAGCCAGTCTGAAGTTTCACAGAATCATTTGGTTTGAAGGGACCTTGGAGGTCTTCCAGTTCAACCCCAGCTCAAGGCAGCAGCCTTATACCATCCCAGTTAAATGGTTATCCAATCTATTTTTGAAAACCTCCAGTGACTGAACACCCACAACTCTGGGAAGCAAATTATTCCATTGATTAATTATTCTCCCAGTCAGGAAATTCTTATTTCTAGGTTGGATGTCTCTTTAATAAGCTTCCACCCATTATTTCTTGTCCTGTCTTCTGGTGCTTTGGAAAATAAGTCAGTCTCCTCTTCTCTGTGACAGCTCCTTAAGTATTGGACTTACTTGTACTCCTTACTCCTTCTGCTTGATAGACTAGATCAGCGGTTCTCAACCTTTTTCAGGCCGCGACCCCCAGCCTGTCAAGTGCCACGCATGCGTGGTGCTACCCCCTGTGCCGCGCATGTGTGGTGCTTCCCCCTGTGCTGGCTGAGGTGTAGGCCACCGCCCATTTGGGGCGGTGGCAGGTAGGCCCAGGTGCTCCTGGGCAGCCGCGGCAGCGACGGCGCAGGGCGACCATGGGCTGGGCCACCAGCTGGCCAGGCCCAAGGGAGGTAAGACACCCGCCGGGCCCCACGTGCGCCAAAAACCCTCCCTGCGCCCACCACTGCCCCACTAGCCTTACCTTCGCTGCCGCCAGTTCGGGGCAGCGGCAGGCAGGCCCAGGCGTTCCTGGGCGGCCGCGGCAGCGACGGCGCAGGGCAATCACGGGCTGGGCCACCAGCTGGCCCAGCCCAAGGGAGGTAAAAAAAACCCGCCGGGCCCCACGCGTGCCAAAAACCCTCCCTGCACCCGCCGGCCTCCCACTTCCCACCCCTGGCCCTCTTTTACTTACATTTTTAGTAGTTGCTCAGCAGGGAGGGGTGGAAACTTCCGGACAGCTCGCCTTCGCTGCAGACAACTTGCAGCACCGTTTGCAGACTGGGACTTTTGGCGGGCTCAGCAGGGCGGAGACAGCCTGGACAATTCCTATTGGCTTTTGAAAGCCAATAGAATTAGACTCTATTCAAGAGAGTCTATTCTATTGGCTTTCAAAAGCCAATAGAATAAGAGGGAGTA
This sequence comes from Bothrops alternatus, assembly GCA_034064705.1. NCBI lineage: Eukaryota > Metazoa > Chordata > Lepidosauria > Squamata > Viperidae > Bothrops > Bothrops alternatus. Next base: position 23,212,230 of record JARGCV010000006.1, read on the forward strand.
GCACAGCTAAGGAAAAGGGGCAAAATGGCGGACTGCATTGTTTGGCAACCCCCGTGAAATGGTCGTTCGACCCCAAATGGGGTCGCGACCCACAGGTTGAGAACCGCTGGACTAGATGTAAGTAACTCCCTCAACTGTCCATCATACAATTTAGCCAACAGGCGCATCATCTTTGTTGCTCTTCTCTATACACTTTCTAGGGTCTCAACATCTTTTTTGCACCATGATAACCAGAATTGGATGCAGTATTCCAAGTATGGCCTCAGTAGTGCAGTGTAAAGCAGTATTATCACTTCACATGATCTTGATACTATACCTCTGTTGCTGCAGCCCAGGACTGCATAGACCTTTTTGGTAGCTGACTCATACTTAAGTGGGGGTCCACTAGGACACCTAGAACCCTCTCACAGTTATTAGCTCTTGAGTCAGGTACCACCTATTCTGTACCTATGCATTTATTTTTTCCTGCCCAAGTCTATAATCTTATTCTTCTCACCAATGAACTGTATCTTGTTGGACAAGGCCCAGTGTTCAAGTCTGTTAAGGTCCTTCAGAATATTGAGTCCATTTTCCAAAGCAACAGAAATCCTCCCCTCCCCCAAGCTTGGTATCATTTGCAAATTTGATGAGTTCCCCTTCTATCTCATGTAAATAATTAATGAAAATGTTAAAGATTGTGGATTCTTCTTTTAATTGTGTTAATAGAGTTCATATTATGATTTGTATAGGGTAGTCTTTAAATCACTCGTACCTGTTTCAGGTATTCATGTATTTACAAGATTTACTTAGACCTTTCAAAGCATTAGGATAAAGCTAGTATTTTTCTCAAATATTCAACCAATTCATTCTTTCTTATACATACTCAGTAACTCTTATTATTCAAACTCCTTTTTTAGTATTTAATTTGCCTTCTGACATTTTAAACAGATTAATATATTGTATTAAGCTTAAACATGAAACAAATCTTTTTTGGTCCATATTGCTTGTCCTGCTAAGTCTCGTACCTACATTATTTAATTACATCTAATATGTAATTATGTAATGCATCAACTATTCATAGCAGAATCTGACAGTGTTTATTAATCAGACAACTATATAAAATGAGTAAGGTATTAAAGCAGAGCTACCATCATGGCCACCTTTAAAACTTGTCTGCTTAGTTTGATCTAGCAATAGCTAAGCTACAGCAGCCTAAACAGTTAACTAAACACTGTGCATCAGGATGTGTTGTAAATCCTATCAGCAAAAGATTTTTGAATAAGAGCTGTATCCTATGATCTAAATGACCTAACTGTTTTCTATTTTGAGCCCCAAAATGAGCATAATCAAAAAGCTTGGATCATACACCAAACTGAGTAGAGAATAATGGCTGAAAGACATATAAATGCTAAGGATGTTCACAGAGATTCTGTGAAAGTATTGAGAAAGAGTCAATATAGAATGGCTTTTGAACAGTGATGAACTTTGGTTAAGCATATTTCATATTTAGTCACATTTCTTAATTTGAGAGATTTAAAAGTTAATTTTTTCATAGCAATAGCACTTAGACTTATATACCACTTCATAGTGCTTTTACAACCCTCCCTAAGCAGTTTACTGACTCAGCATCTTACCCCCAACAACCTGGGTCTTCATTTTACCAACCTCAGAAGGATGGAAGGCTGAATCAAGCTTGAGCTGGTGAGGATCAAACTCCTGGCAGTGAGCAGAGTTAGCATGCAATACTGCATTCTAATCACTGCATCACCATAACTGATAACTGATAACCATAACTAATGATTATCCAGTAACTCTTAGACTAAATGGTTAATTTGTTCAGTAACCCTTAGCTTGTAGAGAAAATGCAGCCTCATATACCATATTTCATCTGGTATTATTATGAAACCTGAGGCAGGACGAGAGCAATGGGAGGAAACTTGTTAAAGAGATGTATAAATGTTCTATTTTCATAAGAGCATCAGAAACTGCACCCTTTTGTAACACTGTGAAATAATGTTCCCGTAGCTAGGAACTAGTTTGTGAACAGAAATTCATAAAATGATCATCATCAAAAAAAATTTTTTTTGAATTTTACAAAATTTGATCAGCAATATATTGACACACACAAGCAATTAACAATAAATGAATATGCTCTCTTCCCTACAACACAATTTTGAGGTCCGAGTGAAAGGCAACACTCAAATCAAACTCATATTTTTCAATCTTGGCCGCTGGGGAATTCTGGGAGTTGAAGTCTACCTATCTTAAATGGCCAAGGTGATCTAGATTATCACACTTGCTATTTGCACTGGAAAGAAAGTTCCACTGGTCCAAATAGGAACTTTCTTTTTAATGTTAACAGACCACATGGAATAAGGGATACATCCGTCATCCCAACAATCCCAGCTTCAGTGCTCCCTCCCATGTTAGCTTTAAAAACAACATTCACATAATTGCTAATTGCATGGAAGGCTTGCCTTTAATTTTTTATCTTTTTCTAGCAAACAACTAGTACTCCTTACAGACCTTAATTCACACAGCAATTTAAGTGATAAAAGTACACATTACCTGCTCTAGCAAGGACCTGGTTGGCCTGATCACTTGCAAGCTGTGTGATTCGAGCTCTCAAAGCATCTATAGTCTCTTGCATTGCCTTTATCCTAACTCGCAGATTGTTGTTTTCCGTCTGCAGCATGGCGTTTTCATGAAACATGTCATTAATACTTTCCACACCTTCCTCATCAATAATCCTTTTACCCTTTAAAAAAAGAAAACAGTGTCTTTGCCGAGGGCTAATCTTAACAAGATCTCTTCTGAAAAATAGGAAAACTGTCAATGTAACATCTTATCTAGTTCTGAACACTGAATTGTAGTTTGTTTGGAATGAAATTATATTAAAATGTTTCACTTATGCTTCAAATCTGCTCAAGTACTCCTACATGATAAAGACCTCACTTAACAATGGTAATTGGTACCAGAATTTCCATCGCTAAGCTATGCAGTCCTAAAGCACAACATCATATGACTGCGCTGCTTAGCAATGGCAATTTTGGCAGTCCCATTTCCATCCTTAAGTGAGAAATGTGGGTCATTAAATGAGGACCTCACTTGAAATTTCCTGCCAACCTCTGACTAGCAAAGTCAATGAAGAAGCCAGCAGGAAGTTGCATGTCCCAGGTGGCTCACAAATAGGCCTGCAGGCAAGTGAGTACTATGGAGAGAGGCAGCAGGGTGCTGTGGTAAGTGGATGCAGCAGTGGTGGATTCAGCCAGTTTGCACCACTTCGGCAGAACCGGTAGCTAATTTTTTGTTGCCCGGGCCCAGAATGGACTTCCGGAAGCAGCATCCACACAGAGAACTGGTTGTTCACATATTTAAATCCCACCACCGGGATGCAGGCTTAGAAGATACTGCTGGGCAAGGGTAGCTGGGTAGGGGAAAGGGTGCTGTGGCATGAATATTTGAGATTTTGTAATCTGTAGCAGAGCTGCTTGAGAAAAAATGGTAGCAAGTTTCAACCTTCCCTGCTGTCTTCCTTATTGACTTTGCTTGTGAGAAGGTCGCAAATGGAGATCATATTGCTATTGGTCACTGCAAATGTTGTAAGAGTAAGCTGGTTTCCAAGCTCTTGTATTGTATTCAAGTGACTTTGAAGATGCCGCAACAGCCAGAACCGGTCATAACTACCAATTATCCAGTGCCATCACAATGACAAATCGTCATTGAAAAAATGGCTATTAACTGAAGAAAAAGTGGTCATTAACCCTATAATATAGTATTATGAGAATCATCATGCAAGTTCAAAGCTTTCTCAATTAAGTACTTGACTGTAATGGACCAATCCAGGTTAATCAATATCCCAAAAATATCAAATCTCAATCCATGAGTGCATTTATTGAGGGTTCTTGTAATCTTATAGATGCTACTGTTCTAAACAGAAAAGAACATGTATAGTTCAGGATTAAAATGTGGAGTCCTTGGTGTTCTTTAAACTTCGTTGCTTGTTTGCAAAGTCTGCAACCAACCAACCAAGTTTAAGCACATCAAGGACTCCACGGATGATACTATATTTGACTGGGTATATTCAAAAATTAAATTACAACTGAGTGTCTTAATCCTGAAAGCACTGTCACTACAGCCTAGTGTTTTTCAGCCTTGGCAACTTCTAAGATGTGTGGCTTCAATTTATAGAGCTGCAAGCAAATGGTCTCTAAACCAGGGGTCTTCAAACTTGGCAATTTTAAGACTTGTGGACTTCAATTCTCAGAATTCCTCAGCGTTGAAGTCCACAAGTCTTAAAGTTGCCAAGTTTTAAGACCCCTGCTCTAAACAAAGAAGCTGCTAAACATGGACTGTCTGTACTTTTATTTCTGCTAGCTGTGAACTGTAAGCTTTCTTTCCTTCATTGCACTTGGGCTTTTCAACAGGTAGAAACATGCAAGAATTAGACTTTATGAAGAAGATGGCCTTGGATTCAAAGGTAAAAGGTGCAATGGAATGCATTGGGTAAACATGTAGTACCTGTCTGCCAGTCCTAAGACAACTCAATCTGCCACTCAAGGCAGAGGGAGGGGGACAAGTGGGGAGTTTCAAAGTGTAATTATTCACATCACAGCAAAGACAATCATAATAAATTTGCTTTTGAAAAAAGAACAGATCCCAATAAATTTTACCGTTTTATATTCCATGAGTTCCAACTGCAATCGAGTTATCTCACTTCGCAGAGCATTGATCTGCTGACTAGCCCTATCCTGATTAACCATCACCTTATTCTTGATATTTCTTGCTCGGTTTGCGTACTTTAGGGTGTTCAGCGTTTCCATAAAGTCTCTGTCTGAAGGGCTTACACAAGCTATCATGATTGTTTGGCTAGAAGTAAAAAAGAACTGCTATTCATTATTTGGAAACAACTGTTAAAATAATCAAAAACATATTGCTGGCCAAGCATTAATAAATGAAAGCTTAATTACAACACCTCGATAGAAGAGACCAAATATTGACAGAAATCTGTGTCATTTTGTAACTAGGCTATCATACAAAGTGATATAATTACAATTACATATTCTCAGATTTGATGGAAAATCAGGAATTACACATTCACAATTTCTCTGCAATTGGCCCATTAAATTTAGGTTTCATATATAAACAAAATAATTTGCTCAACAAATGTGAAAAATATTTGAGTGCCAAAAGCCATTTTGTAGAATTTCTGGAGAATTCCCCTCTCCAGATTTTTTTTTATTTGTTGGCATTTTAAATAGCATATTGAAATGACAGAATAATCAATAAAGATGCACGTGCAAAGATACTCATAAAACACAATTATCAACTAGATATCCTCACAGCTAGAACCTTCAATACTACATTTTCATCCTCCTTTCAAACAAAATTTATTTGATTAAATACTTGCTCATACCTATTCCCTCCAAGAGAATCTTGCAGTAGTCGTGTTAATTTTGAATCTCTGTATGGTACATGAGTCACCTTCTTACTCTTGTCTCCCAGTGCACTTATTACATTGCCCAATGCCAGCTGAAAATATAAAAATCTCATGGGTTAAAAAAAAACCTTCACAAATCAAAACATCACTGCCAAAAATCAAGTAGCTCAAGGGCTGTGTAGCACAAGCTGCAAGAAAAATATCTCTTTCCATTCACAACAGCTCTGCAAATTCCAGGGCAGTCTGATTTTTTCATGGGCAGGAAGCTTTCTGTGAGTTGAATACCTTAGTTTCAGCTGATACTGCATTCTGTTTACAGACCTTTAAAGGAGAAAGGCAGCATGACAAATTGACAAGATGCTTCAATGAAATGCTTCAGTTTTTTGGGAGTAGGAAATACCAATAGCACTTAGACTTACATACTGTTTCATAGCGCTCTACAGCCCTAAGCGGTTTACAGAGTCAGCATATTGCCCCCAACAATCTGGGTCCTCATTTTACCGACCTCGGATGGAAAGCTGAGTCAATCTTGAGCCGGTCAGAATCGAATTGCTGGCAGTGAGCAGTTGAGTTAGCCTGCAGTACTGCATTTTAACCATGGCTCTTAAATAAATGCCTATTATCCTCCAAAGCCACTTTAAGGCGGATCTGGGCTGTTTGCAATTATTTACATGCAAAGCCACCTAGGCAAAGTCCTTGACTTATGACCACAACTGGGGCTGGAGTTTTAGTTGTCACTATGGTTGTAAGTCAAGGCATCCACATGACTAAATTTTATGAACTTTTTTCAGTAGATCTTAAGTGAGTCACCACAGTCGTTAAGCATGAGCTGGTTGCCAAGAGCACGAAATACAAGTCACATGATCTCGTGTGTACGTGTGTATCTATCTGTCTCACATTTTACAATGGCCAGAAGTATTTTATCTACCGTAAAGTGCTCATTCAAGGCTTGTTGTAAATACACACAGTTGTTAAGAGACTATTCCTAAGCCAAGGACTACCTGTGTAACAGTTTTGTTCACTTACACCTTATTTCTGGAAGGGGCTGGGTTTTTTTCCAGCTACTGTCTTGTAAAAGGGAAAATGGCAATTAATTTTTCCCTTTTTTTCTTTTTGTATGGAAGAGGAAGACACTAAGTTTTTTTTCTTCTATAGCATCTTCCCACTTCTAAAGCAATGTTCAGCATCCTATTCCAGATCGCTGTCTGCAGACTGTTTAGAATCAGACTCTTCTACTCCTTCACTGCAACTATGATTAAAATTGTTAAGAAAGGTTCGTGGTTATAAAAACTGTGAGTGTACTTTTCAACAATTTTTTTTTCACTACAACAGAGGAATAATAGCTTGTTTTCTTTACAATGTCTCCTTCACAGATTTTTTTTTAATGATTAGAAAAGACATATAATGCTAGCAATTCAGCTTGTGTTTGTTGAGTATGGAGTTGAGTGTAAGGAGATTTCTGGAGCCGTTTTGATATGGGGCACTAAGGAATAATAATTATTTCCCTCCCTTGTTCTCCTAGAGAGTGAGCAATAACTAACGGCGTTCCTTGCCACTTCTGACCACTCAAGTCTGCAGAAGACATAATGATCAGTTAGCTTCAAACTGGTTTGTTAGGGAATAAGAGCTATGCAGAAGTGCCCCTAAATCACAAGAAGTCATGTAAACAAAACTTCAATTACAGGCTGTTTTCTTGAACAAAAAAGTTTCTTTGAACCCTGTCCAATTTCAAGCATGCAACCAAAAAAAACTTCCTTAAGAATAAATTTATGCCAGCATCTTTGCTCTCGTGCTGGACAACTCATAAAATCAAAAATAGATTGTGGCTATCAAATACATATAGCAATTATATGAAGAGTGCTAAGCAGATTTGCAATTTCACTGATTTTTTTTACAGTCTACCTCAAAACTAAAAGATGTAATAGGGATATAAGAATCAGCTGTGTGCAGTGGTCAAGCTCCTGGCTCAGAAATCAGGATTGTGAGTTCTAGACCTGCTCATCCTCTATTTTACAGATTTCTGTATCACTTTTAAGTAAGTGTGATTACTGACAAGGTGGGATAGGAATCTAAACTTACAAGTCCACAATTGATAGATATGCCTTCTTTGGCTCGTTCCCCAGTTGCCCCTGTACGTTTTAATCGTTCTGATCCTGCCAGATCCACAAAATGAAACTTGGCGGTAAGAGTTTCAAACTCATTTAGCTCAGAGGACTCAATTATTATTCTGTTGTCTGTCACGTTGTCCTACAATAAGCAACAGAAACAAAAACATTTATACTGTGGAAAGAATTATATCCAATTATAGTAAAACCACGCCGCACAAAATACCAACAGAGACCACATAAATAAGCATTAGTTTTTTTATCACAGATCATTACATTTCTGCGTTCAACCTCCTTTGTGATCATCTTCAAGACAATAAGAGATAAAAAGCAGCTGAAAAACTGGAATACTTCAAATTACGCATGCATGAGCTTGGTCAGAGATAAGGTCATAGAATCACAGGGCTGAAAAAGACCTGATCAAGGCAGGAGATCTTATACCATTCTGGACAATTGTTGTTCAGTCTAAAACCTCCAATAATGGAGCAGCCACAACTCTGGGAGGCAAGCTATTCTATTAATTAATTATTCTGTCAGGAAATTTCTCCTTAATTCCAAGTTGGATCTCTCTTTAACAAGCTTCCACCCATGACTTCTCATCCTGCCCTCAGGTGCTTTCGAGAACAGGTCAACCAGCTCTTCTCCATGACTATCCCTCAAGTACTGGAAGACAGCTATCATGAACTAGGTTAGACATACCTAGTTCCCTTAACCATTCAACACATAGCTTAGTCTCCTTCTAGACCCCTTGTTAACTTTGTTTTACTTTATTTAATTTATATTTATTTATATTTCCTAGTCCTACACCTCCCACCTCCCCCAGAGACTTCCCTTTTTGTTCTTTTTCTAGAGTCTCAGCATCCTTTTTGTACTGTGGTGACCAGAACTGGATGCAGTGATTTGCTGCATGTGAACCGCTCTTGATTGGAAGAAAAGAAATAAAATGTTTCATCTTGTTTTTTTTAATTATTGTAAGCTTCCTAGACATGGGAAGTTTAATAAATAAATAAATTCCAAGCACAGCCTTGTTGAATATGCTAGAACAGTGGTCCTCGACTTTTTGAGCACCAGGGACCAGTTCCGTGAAGAGAGGTTTTTCTGCGGACCGGAGGGGGCGTGGTTTCATGTACTGCCTGCATCTCGTGGATGGGGCTTTGCTTGTTTGCATGGACCAGTTGCTGGCATGCCGCGGCCCGGTTCCAGTCCATGGACTGGGGGTTGGGGACCTCTGTGTTATAGGATTTATACAGCTCAAAGGTATTCCCAGTATACTAAGTTCATGTAATGACCTCTGAGAGCCAAAGACATTACAAACACCACATAACTCTCCTTTTTATTAAACCTGGGTACAAAGATATTCTTAGAATAAAAACTCCACCACTTCCTTAGACACTTACAGCATCAAGTGGCGGACAAACTCTAGTCTGGCATAGGTGGATAGTGAAGATGGCATGTGAACGTGAGCTCTGGACATTCATCTGTGTGCTGGCAGTAGTTCGAGATAAAGCACCCAGCTTCAAGCATTGCATCATCTGTACAAATGTGCAGGAAAAAAAATGACTGATTTAACATTTTTAAAGGTATATACACCCATCAGAACCAATTATGTTTGGCAAAGTCGAATTGTTAAAAAACGTATTATTTTTATATTGATTTTTTCTGATTCCTTAGGAACAATATTTTAATTGCACATTCTTCCAAACCATTGCTATCCTCCATAATCTGCTGAGCACACCTTAGAAAACCCCTTGAAATGATGTAATAGAAACTGTTGTAACCAAATCACCTCTGCTTCCATCCCATGCCCAAACTTATAGAAGGTATGTGCCAGCAGAGTGAAAAGTAGTGCAACCTTTCCTAGGTTCTCAGTGGATATCTACAAAACCGTATAATTAATTATTAGGGATATATAAAAGAGGGTCCCCCCCCAAGAGGTATCACAGAACATACTGCATTCAGCTAAATCTCTGGAGTGCAAAAATAGACCAGTTTCCAGTGAATAGAAGACTACCTTATGTTGTTATAGTAACTCCAAGTATGCTAACAATGTCCCCTTGTAGTGCCTCTCTCTGTCTTGCTGTCTCTGTTCCCTCTAACTGGCTTTGAATATTTAATGTAACTTCACTAATAGCCTGGGAAACAGGGAATCTGAAAAGAGCTAAAGCAAATAACTGCTACAGTTCTCATATGCTCAGAAGATTGTCACAGCAAGCTACCGGCATTACCGTATCTTACTTTGTTCTGCATTTCTCCATAGCAGCAGAAATGACAGAATTTGAGTTGGGTATTTCCGCAAAGTAGGAAAAAGCTAATTAAAGTACACAAAAACAGAAGAGAGTAGATACCTGGAAGCACAATATTACTAAGGCTGCTTGGGTGCAGGCCAATATAATTTAAGTTCTGGACTAGGGCTAAAAGTAATGGAACTCTCTTGGTGACTTAAGCCAATTATAACTTCTCACTCTAAAGTTAGTACACATGGATAAAAATAAAAGCAATCTTGTGTGCTGACTTAATTTCCTGGAAGGAAAAGTGAAATATAAATAATTAAATATTTTGGTTGTTTTCAAGAAATAATGTTATTTTGTACACAGGCACCTCCGATTCTGCATTCACAGTCCGTGTTGTGACTCCCACTGTATATATTCCTCCTGCTGAATCTTCATGGATTTTGATATTTGACTTTTTGTTCTTTGAATCAATATCACGTGTTGAATCAAACAGGTCAAGTACTTCTTCATTGTAAAGCTAAATTAATCGGGAAAAATGACGTTACTAAGAGTAAAAAGCTGCTTAACAGAATTCAACATTTAACTAACAAAATTTATAATTCATAACATGCCTCCTTAGCATACTCTGTAAACTATACATTAGTCTAAGAAAGCTGTTGCTTTTTATATTTAATTATATAATTATATTTAATTTGAATTAATTCAAAATGGCAGCAATAAATAAATAAATAAATCCCCTTTATGTTAAAGAAGACTAAGAAGGATTTAGAGAAAAACTTTGAAATTCAATGACTGGGGTCTTGGTATCAAACTATGCAATCTAAAGTTAAACTCTTCACAATTCATTTCTTTATTTAGTTTTTATGTTATGACAACAAAAAAAAATAAATCCTTCAAACTATAACTTAAATTTCAAAAGAATGTCACTAGAGGAAAAGTATATTACTAAGCCCTTGGGGAATGCCTTCAAGTCTGTTGATTTCCAGGATACATACTGCCTGGAAAAGTCTCTGCAGTTTTCTTGGCAAAATTTTGGAAGTTGTTTGCCATTGCCTGTTTTAAAGGCAGAGAGTGAGTGATTGGCCCAAGGTCACCCAGCTGACTTTGTGCCTAACGCGGGACTAGAAGTCAAGGTCTACTGGTTTCTAGCCTGGAGCCTTAACCACTACATCAAACTGCTCTCATGGTAGACACAAAAATATTAATAAGTGTAAGAAGGCAGATGATTTTAATTAAATTAGTCAGCTCCCTCACCTAGATGCATTTTTCCAATATCAGTCTAAGGCTAGTAATTGTGTTCAACATATAGAATTCTTTTCTGTACAAAGTGAGGCAGGAATAATTTCTATTATTATCCCTTGCACTTGGCATATTTATACCCAGTCAAGTATTCTCAAAAGTACAATTTAATGTAGTTTTGTTCTGGCCTTTTAGAGAATGGAAATATAATTTTTATTTTGGATCGGTTCATTTTTACCTTTTAGGTTTTAGGTTCACTATTGTAATATACAATCAACCTTTTTACTGCCTGTTTAAAAGTGGTTGCTGCTACTTAGAGGAAGTAATAAAATAAAATAAAATAAAAAAAACACTAAGAAAAACCAAAATAAAAATCTGCTTTGGTTGGCAGATTTGACGTTATTCATTTAACCACTAAAGAAAACAATCTAAGTATGAAAAAAGGAAAAAGAGATAAAATAAGCTAAAAGTGTAAAAGCAAAGAAAGAAAACACAAAGAAGTAGATTCTGATTTTCCTTATAGCATTTTTAAGTACAATTATAAATTTACCTCTTACTCTATGGCACAGGTCAGCAACCTGCGGCTCCGGAGCCGCATGCGGCTCTTTGAGCCTTCCCCTGTGGCTCCCAGCCTCCTCTGCCATTTGCAGAGAGAGACAGAGAGAATCAATTGCGCTTCCCTGCTTCTCTCTCTCTCTCTGTATATATAAAAGAGAGTGCACTCACAGTGCAATAAGCTGAAAAGCTTATTGGGCGGAGTGCTCCTCCCTTTGCTGCGTCTCTGCAGGAAGCAGGAAGGGCAGGAGAGAGCTAGCTAGCCCAGCTATGCTGACTCAGGAATTCATGGAACTCCATGAGTCATAAAAGAGCCAGGGTTGCCTACCCCTGAGCTTGTTGGAGAACACCTTGAAGCCAGCTTGCCAGGTGAGCAGCAGATAGGAGAGAGGGAGAGAGGGGGGAAAGAGAGAGAGGGGGGAGGGAGGGAGGGAGAGAGAGAGAGAAAGAGAGAAAGAAAGAGAGTGGGGGAAGAGGACTGGCAGACCAAGGGCAGATAGAGAGAGAGGGAGGGAGAGAGACACAGAGAGAGACCCTTTTGACATCTAAAATGAAGATAACACTGCATATATCCTTTTTTACCTGTGTGTGTATGTATACATATATATACATACACACACAAACACACACACATACATACATACATACAAACACAGACACACACACACTTATAATAAAGGTAAAAAAGGATATATGCAGTGTTATCTTCATTTTAGATATCAAAAGGGTTTTGCGGCTCCCGGTGTTTTGTTTTCGGTGGGAAACGGGTTCAAGTGGCTCTTTGAGTGTTTTGGGTTGCCTACCCCTGCTCTATGGTTAATAAAGAATTGTATCATTCACGATGTCATATGAAACACTTATTTGCCAGTCTGTTTATTTAGTGGTGTGAATCTTTTTATTTAAAATTTTTACTTATTTTTAGTCTTTCTGTTAATTTCACGATGAATGGGATTTTATTTTTCTAAAAATGTTTTTTAGATTTACTTAATACTTTTTCTATTATTTTTTTCTATTTTAAGTATTTTCAAATCTTATTTCTGGATTCCAGACATTATTCTAATAATAATTATAAACATTTTTAATTATTAACTGCAAATCTATTTCAAAAACTAAAGGGAATGCAATAAAATGTTTTTATTTTGCTTATAGCCTGCCACTTTTTCTATAAAATATGTAGCAACAATTTAAATCTCAAAGCATTTATAAACCAAAATCAAAGAATCAAAAGGCCATTAATTTGTGCATTTACATAGCTTTACATTTCCTTAGATAGTTAGCCAGAAAGCTTCAACCCAATGCTTTCAATTAAGAATATCAGGTAGGTGGTCTTCGACTTACGACCGCAATTGAGACCAAACTTTCTGTTGTTAAGTGAAACATTTGTTAAGTGAGTTTTGCCCCATTTTTCGACCTTTCTTGCCATAGTTGTTAAGTGAATCACTGCAACTGATAAGTTAGTAGCCCGTTTGTTAAGTGAATCTGGCTTCCCCATTGACTTTGCTTGTGAGAAGGTTGCAAAAGGTGAACATATGACCCTGAGACTATTATTATTATTATTTATTAAATAATGACTCAGCAATGGTCATAAGTATGAACCAGCTGCCAAGTCTCTGAATTTTGATCTCGTGATCATGGGGATGCTACAAAGATCATAACTGTGAAAAATGGCCATAAGTCACATTTTTCAGCGCCGTTGTAAGTTTGAACGGTCAATAAACCAACTATTGTAAGTTGGTTTATTGTATATGCAACTAATATTCAATTATTAGGTTGATATGTAATTTTCAATCTTAACTTCTGAAATTGTATTAGTTCTCTATTTTTTTTACAACAGGAAAATGAATGCATGCTATGTGTGTTTGTGTGTGTTGCATGTATACCTATACATACATACTATATATATATACATACATACATACACACACACACACACACACACACACATACAGTACACACACACACAATCCAATTGCTACTTTGATGAAAAAAGTGAGAATCCTAGCTTAGGCAATTGTAATTTGAACATTCTGCATTATCAATTCTGCACCCTATATTTAGAAGTATTTTAAAAGAAAACACCCTTCAAAATTAGTCATGTTCAAGACAAGACAAATCTTGTTCTATTACTTTGGCATATAAAGAATATTGATCAGTATCACAAAGGTTTTTCTTGACTTTCAATTATGTTTTACTAATCTTCTGTGATTTATTGGAATGGAAAGTTTGGACACTATGTAGTTTGTGTTTTCAACAGTATAATTCTTTTTTTATATAAAATTCTTTTATTAAAACAATCAACATTGAACATAAAAACATATTGTGCAGCATTCATCATGGCACCTGATATACAATACTAAGTATTAGTCATTGAAAACGTCTGCTATGTTCTAGGATGATTGTTTAGCAATAGGATCTTTGGTTTAATGTTGATCACATTAATATGGAACCAGATAGGAGAAACACCAATCAACAGTATAATTTTAGAATGTTCCATGATGCTGAGGCTCCCAACGTGAACCAAGTTTCAATCCCCTTCATATTTTCCCAACTAAAATAAAAATATTAGTCTAATTTATTTCCTTACCACAGAAGGCAACAGGGAGCTCTTTGATAATGATTACAAACAAATACTTAAATATCTATTCTATTACAAAGACTTACCTCTAAGAACTGAGCATTGACTTTAAAATCCGGAGGTGGAAGCCCTTGTTGAATAGCTGCATGCTTTTTCTCTTCAATGCACTTGTACAGGTGTTTTACAGCTCGCGGGATGATACCCTGTTCCTCTTCCATTATATTGACATCAAATCCTGTGCCCATTGTGTAAGTCTTACCAGCTCCTGTCTAAAATTAAAAAGACTAAACATCATAATTATGGAAGCACAACTGAGACCAGAATTTCAATATCAAAAACATAAACGCCATAAAAATGTTTTTTAAAGAAGTTATTCTGTAAGTAATATAACTGATATATTTTCTACATGGGTGAACTTTGAGAAACCGTTTTTTTTCAAGGTGGCAGAAATACAATCTAAATCGCTATGGAATTCCAAGGAGCAAAAAAATGACAAGAGATCGTTTTTTCCCAATTTTGTTTTCCCAGATGATGTTAGATTGTAACTCCCATCGTTACCAGCATTCAAAATTTAAGGACAACAGAAATAATAAGAAGCATACATGAGTATATAAATGATTACAAAAAGCTGGCTAAGTTCTAACACTATTAGATAAAGCAAAAATCATTCCTTGATAACCACAAAACATCTTTACCTATGACTAGGACAAGAACTTCCATTGTTCAGCTGTCATTAAGTGAGTTACCATGGGACCACACCTGATCTTATGACCCTTTTTGCCATGGTCATCAAGTGAATCTGGTTTCCCTCACTGACTTCACTTGTCGAAAGCTGGCTGGGAGATCACAAATGATGATCAAATGACCCTGGGATGCTACAACCATCATAAATACATGCTGGTTGTCAAGTGCCCAAATCACAGTCACCTGACCACATGAATGCTGCAAAGAACTGGTTGTAACTTGCCCAATACTGCACACTGGTGCATTGCTATTTATTTATCCATTTACATTTTCTGTAGATTGTTAATTTCTCATGTTAAAATCTATAATTCTCACCTCTGGCAAAATCTGAATCTGTGTTTGAATGTATCCAAATTTCCCCTTTTTATGCAGAAAATATTTTATCAGAAAATTACTCAATCTTACCTGACCATAAGCAAATACAGTAGCATTATATCCTTCAAAGCAGCCTTCAATCAATTTTTCTATGCAGTGTAAGTAGATTTCCTCTTGCTGGGATTCAATATCAAACACATAATCAAAAGTAAAGGCCTTATCTTTTCCTAGAAACACCTGAGGTTCACCAGGTGTGACCAATGTGCAGATATGGCATCCTTCTATCTTCTCTTTGGCTAACTGAGGCCTGATTCTGTTTTTTGAGAGGAAAGATAAAAACAAAAAATGCATCTGCATTAAAACACATTAAAACCCCTTTTATAATAGCTTATTAAAATGTCAAACTTGGCAGGAAACAGATGAATATTCACTGCTTCTTTGTAGCAAGTAAAAGGACGCCTTGGACATTCCAAACTGCTAATTTCATTTCACAGGGCAGACGGAAGCAAAATAATGCTATGTTATGCAATGTAAAACACACTATATATACAAGGGCAATCGTTCTGGTCTTTATGCAAATCTTGTTTAAAACCACAAAAAAACATTTATGAAGGAGTCTTAAGATATCTTCTTGTTAAGGAACACTGCAACTCCATTCATTTGCATTAAAATTCCACATGCAATCTTCTGGTACTATGCATGCAGATGGTACAACTCTTAAGAGAGTCAATTATTATTTACTATCATGTGTGCC
Organism: Bothrops alternatus; assembly: GCA_034064705.1. Lineage (NCBI taxonomy): Eukaryota > Metazoa > Chordata > Lepidosauria > Squamata > Viperidae > Bothrops > Bothrops alternatus. Next base: position 23,228,167 of record JARGCV010000006.1, read on the forward strand.
AAAAAAGCCAATGCAATCCTAAACTGCATTAACAGAGGGACAGAATCAAGATTATGTGAAGTGTTAGCACTGCTTTATAATGCCTTGATAAGACCACACTTGGAATGTTGCATCTATTTTTGGTCACCACAACATAAAAAAGATTCTGGAAAGAGTGAAGAGAAGAGCAACAAAGATAATTAGGGGGCTGGAAGTCAAAACATATGAAGAATGGTTGTAGGAATTGGGTATGTCTAGGGCCCTAATGTAACTTGAACAAAGCCAACTGATTGAAAGCTACAAACTTCTCAATGACAAAAAAAAAGTCTTACACTACCCTACATGACAAACCAAATGATAGTTTTAAGTAATGTATAATCTTATTGCCAATTAATCCCTTTTAGGTGACTCAAGCAAAGCAAAAGTTTGCACTTGCCCCAAACAAACACAAGGAAACTGGAAAAATCATTTATGTCAAGTCTTGATGAACAATTATTTCAAATCCTAAAACATACTGACAACCTGCCCATTAAAGAAACAAATTTAAATTATGGAAGCCAATATAAACAGGACTATAATCTTAAACTGCAAGCGATGTCTCTATTCTACATATCTCTTCCATAAAACATGGTCATGGTTTATACTACCAGTAAGTTGGGAGTGTTTTCTTTAAAAACTGTTCTAAGAAAAATCCCATATCCTGTTACATAGCTACATACTTGGTGTGGTAGACACTTGTCATGTCCACAACAAAGTGGTGCTTCAGGAAGCAGAAGCTGTTTTTATTACACTCCTACCATGCCCAAAGTAAAAATATAAGCTGACTTCTGACATCCCTCTTTTACTTAGAATAACATTCTGGCTATGAATAGCTACCTTCACATTTAAGAAAGTTAACCCAGTTGTCACTTAGGTGCTATTTAAAATGTGACAGATTACTTTATTTGCTGTATGAGCATACACTACAAGTTTAAAACTTTCCGTTCTACATGTCATTCATGAAAATGTTTAAATGATCCAAGGGAGAGAAGGAGCTCCTAGCTATCATATAAAAAACACAAAGCTAAGTTTCGAACTGTTATATCTACCAGTGTTATTTATCTTGTTGAAATGTTAACTAATATAATAAATAATTGCCAATGGCAGCAACATAATTTTGTGGTGCAAAGCAGGGGTCCCCAACCCCTGTGGCCCACTTGCACAACCAGCGGGCGCTCGCGCTCATGCACAAAGCTCAATTTGTGCAAATGGCGGGCAAGCACACCCTCCACTTGTGCAAATGGAGCTGTGAGGTCTCATGCACCCACTTGCCACTTGCACAGCACCATCCCTTCTCCCCCTCCGCCAGGCCACCAAGCCGGAAAGGTTAGGGGCCGCTGGTGTAGAGGAGACGTCAAACTGTGCTATTAAAAATAGATTTTTGAGGGAGGTAAAACACATTTTTTAAGAAACATTCAACCAAGTCCTAGGCAATAAGCAGATGTTTGTTTGTTTGTTTGTTTGTACTACATGCCACCCATTTCATAATCCAAATGACTCTGTAATATAGAATACAAAACATTAAGAACAATAAAAATAATAGGGGTTTTTAGCTTCAACAACACAGTGATTTGATAAGAACTGCAGCAAAAAAAGGTTATAAAATCAGTCACGATTTAACTACATCACTTAGCAATGGAGGATCTGGTCCCAATTATGGTTGTAAGTCAAGAACTACCGGTATCTAGCAATCTGCACTGGACCACTGTGGTAGATTATAGTCTGATTTTTAGTGAAGAAACCTCCCCCTTCAGTAGATTTATTTGGGCTGATTATATAGAAAATGATAAATGGTTTAATGCACAGCCAAATTGTTAATTTCAATAATTTAACAGCTAGGCTATCTATTATACAACTATAATTTAAACAAAGGCAAGGAAGGAGTCTAAACAGTTAAAAAAATAAAAACTTATAACCTAATCCTTCTAACTGACAAATAAGAGAAAGATAAATAATGATGGCAATGTAATTTAATTAAGAGAAAATATGGCTGTGAAATAATTGGATTTGTCTGGCAACATACTCTGATGGCTTTGGCTTAACAAGATTTATTTTCTCCTCTTTTTTGGATTTCTAATGGCTTTTCTATCCATTAACTGAATTCATAAGATTCATGTTTATTCTACTGCACTATAGTTCGCTGGGTGATTGTACTATTTTTTTAGTTCATTTTCTTAGATCTTCATTACTAGACAGTTGCTAACGTTACTTGAAAAATAATGAAACTGTGATTTTCTATTATTGCTTCCCACATGGTTCCTTGGCCATTTTATCCCAGTCCACCAGCTCAATACAGATGGCATCCACTTAAGTCTGACAAGGTCTTTTGTTTGCTTGCCAGGGAAAAAAGAAAAAGAAATGGGAAATTATATGGCTTGGCTTTAACTAAATGGATCTTTTTGTTTCAAAAAGCCACCGAACATTTTCTTTGAAACCACAAAATACATTACATGCCAAGCTTCTTTAATATTTCCAGGTGAATATCATCATCATTTTAGCCATTGTCTCCACTGCAGGATGAAGGCCTCTTCTGCATGTTTCCAACCAATACAGTCCTGAGCTTTCCTTTGCCAATTGGGCCTGCAATAGTTGATGTTGTCGATACATCTTTCGTGGACCATTTTTATCAAGTGGGATCCATTCTATGACTGGCCTTGGTCCACCTGCCCTCAATTCTTCTTGCTATGTGACCAGCCCATTTCCATTTCAATTTTTACTCTCTTGATATCTTATACTTTCATTTGTTCTCTAATCCACGTGCGGGTCTTTCTTTCTTGTCTTGTAATGCCAAGGTGAACATATCTCAATCTATTATCTAATTCTATTATTTTTGCTTACATGAACATATTTTATAACAATATTAATATAATGCATAGTTTTGTGTTTTTGCCAGTAGAGCTTGTTTTATGCTATTTTTAGTATCTACATGTGTTATGGTAAAAACTACATACAAGTCTGGTCAAATCAACTCACATCATTCAATGTTGCATCTAGATTTCATTAGATATTAAATGGGGTGTTATTTATTTAGCATATCACATTAAAATGGGATATTTCACTTCTACAAAACCTCATTATTTCAGTTTGCTACCACAGTACTTTTTAAAACTTTAGAAAGTGATATTTAACACACAGTCTTAGATCAGGAAAGGGAAACTCCAGTCACCCAAGTCTCCAGCATCCTTCACCATTAATCATACAGGTGGGAATTATAGTGCAAAATAGGATGGTCTTTTGACCCTTCTCTTAATTTATCCTACCAAAAGAAATGCTCCACCTTTGCTGCAGGGCTTCCGTTTCATAACTAGATGAGTCTGAGTCACTTGAAAAACCTGTATTAATACTTCAGCATTAACAGGAACACTAGAAGACATCAGTTAGAACACATCAGTTAATAATCAAGTCGGTACATCAATCAATAAAGCTTATAAGATAATTTAGAAATCTATGTATCTCGAGTTTTGCCTTAAAAAAAAAAAACATCATTGATCTACCAGCCTCTTTATCAGGCTCTTATACTGCCTCTAACCATCCAGGAGACTGGTGTAAAGATCCTTTTAACTCCTAGGAGCTTGGCCTTGGGAGATGCCCCAAGTTCTTTTAAGTTAGAACAGAAGCCAACTATCTCTGTTCCACTGGAATGCCAGTTGAAGAATAAAGGGCCATTATATATCCTGCCCCCCCCTGCTTTTTACAACTGCTTACAAAAACTGATAGGCCAGATATTAGTTTCAAATAAACCACGCAAAATAAGATAAACCCATATTTTTGTTGTTTTAAAGGAAATCTTACCATAAACATTCTGAAAACTTTTATCCAAATTTTGAGATTCAATTTTTGAGTTAGAGTGATAGAGAGGTAGATTCTGAGGGCTTGATTGTCTCTTAGTAGTTGTTCTTTGGGCATTTGAGGGTTTTGGTTTTGGTTTTTTTAAAAAAGTATTATTGCTGATACACTACACTGCCTTCATCATATGGACAGCCTTATAAATTTCAATTTTTTTAAAAAAAAACTTAACACATATTAGCATAAAAGCTACATTTTAGTTTATTTAACAGTTGCCAAAACACACAAATCAGCCAAAAACATCTTTTAAATGTTTGCATTCAATCTTTTAAAGCCAAGCAACCTTTATACAGTATAGAGGGAGGGGGAAAAGAGAGGGGGGAAATACAGTTGATGACAAAAATAAACATTCTTCTAACAGAGCTGGATTACCTTGTCCTTGATCACTTACTCCTCTTGTTTTTACATTGTTTCTCTATCTGAGCTAGTTGCACCAGCCTGCAGTCCTTCCAAATGTTCACAGAGCAAGCCAAAACCAAGATGGTCACATTCCTCCTTTGCTTATGATGTCTTATTTCTTACATTAACCTTTTGTGATTGATCAATTATCCAAATTTACTCCGGCAAGAACTGCAGGAAAACATTCCTCAGCTGACTCAACGTGTTTTGTTTTTTTACTATAATCGTATTTTTATCAGCAATTATTGTGCTGTCTGAAGTTATCTTGCAAAAAACCCTCCTGTTGGGCTCTTTCATTCACCCTAGATTGCAAAACTTTTGAATTTCTAATATATGACAATAAAATTACTGAAGGAGATTAGTTCTGAAAAGCATGGGTTAACAAAAAGCAACTCAATACTACTAGATTTACTCAAAAGGTTGCAGCAAATGCACCTTCCACCCAGAACAATTTAAAAGCATCCAACATACAGTCTTTCCAACTTTGTGCCTTCAGGTTAATTGGGACAATAAGTCATCCTCACTTATTGACTGCCTTGTTCAGTGACAATCTGAAGTTATGGTGCTGCAAACTAATTTATGGCTGATCCTCAAACTTGCAGTTGCCACAGCATCCACACAGTCATGTGATTGCAATTCAGGTGTTTGGCAACCAGTATCCACTTACGATTGCTCACGTGATCACCATTTATGACTTTCATAGCCAGCTTCCAACAAGTAACGTCAATGGGGAAGCTAACAGGAAGTCACAGGTCATAGTCATGCAATATTAAAGTATTAAAAACCCACATGGTTTGCTTAATGACTGCAGCAGAACTGATACTGTAAGTCAGGCAAAGTCATATGTTTTACTTTACGACTGTGTCACTTAGTGACAGAGTTGTTGATTACAGTTATGGTCTGTAAATGAGGACTACCTGTACAATTGTTAGAGGTCCTTGGAAGCACACTGGTTGGTTAATGCTTCATTTTTTTATTACAGTCCCAATTTACCTAGCAAGTAGTAGATCCAAAAATGCTACTTGAATGCATAGATTAGCATTCTGGGATGTTCGTTTGTTTCTGTCATAAAAATATCAGAAATAATCCTTTTGGGCTATTGTGATCTGCAAAAGTCTACACATGTATGTTCAAATTAGGCTGTCTATCCAGCAGATAAAGATACTGTATAAATGTTATCAGTTATTCTATTTCATGCTACTGAGGAATTACTTTTGCATAAGTTCTGGAACAATTCTTTCCTTATACGCGCGCGCACACACACACACACACACACACTCAGTACTCTGCCAGCCTGACCCTATTCCAGTTCATCATTCAAAGTGGTGATACTGGTCTTATCTACCTAGTATTTTACTGCTGCTCCTAATAACTATAAAAGGCAAAAAGAATTTTGTTTGGTCAAAATTAAGTTGGTTTATAACTTTTAGAAAAGAGAGAAAATGGTTCTCTATGAAAATCTTTCGCCGTTGCCAGCAGAAAATTATTAAATACAAATTACTTTTGATCAGTTACATATTAATTTCCACAGAAATAAAGTGGGAAAGAAAAAACTCCATCTAAAAGACAAACTGCCTCGAACCTGCACAGTCCTCACAAATGCTTACAGTGAAAGATCTACAGTCGGCTTTAACAGATGTAATATCTTTTTTTAATGATAGGTTTGATAAATTGGAAGATAAATTTGATGTGAAAATAGAGGAAAAGATGGTTGAGCAGAAAAAAGACTTTAAAGCTATGATAGAAGCCTCTAATCAGGAGATGAGAGAAGATATTGTAGACGCTATCAAGGGTGTTTGGGACTATACTATTGTTGTTGAAGAGAAATTAGAGAATGCTGAGCAACATTTTGAAGAAAAATTAGAAGAAATTAGAAGCGATGTTCAAGATCAAGCTACTTTGACACAATATCATCAGATGCAGTTTGCGGTTAGAATTAGGGGATTTAGAGATGTATTAAATGAGAACCAAGAAGATTTAAGAAAAACTTTTTCTGAAGCTTTAGCAAAATTTTTGGATGATTCAGTTGAGAATGTGGCCTGGCAGATTGAACGACTGTTCAGAGTGAACTCACGCATTGCAGCACAGAGGAATTTGCCTAGAGATATTGTGATATATTTTAATACAAGAAAATATAGAAATTGGGTTCTATCTATAGCCTATAATAAACAACTGAGTGTTGCTGGTCAAGATGTACAGGTTTTGAAAGAGATACCTCCTAAGATGTTGAGATCAAGGAAAGATTACGCCTTTTTGACGGAGGAGCTTAAAAGAAGAGAAATACAATATAGATGGGAGGTACCAACTGGACTTTCTTTACTTTTCAAAAATAAAAGATACCGTTTGTTTACTGTAGCTAAAGCGAAAGATTTCTTTGAGAATATATTGATGGCTGATAGATCTACCTCCCCAAAACCTAAGGGGGCAATGTTGGTTAAAGACCTAGAATTATTGCAATCTGCGGAACTTCAACAACCTCGACTAATTTCATCGGTTCTTTTGGATAAAGCAGTTGAGCAACCAGTGCAGTCAAATGATATCTTTCAACCTTTGGCACTAGACAAGCCTAAAGATCCAAGGCGTGTACGGGAACCTACTAAAGCTATTGAACAAAGAGAAAAAACACAACCAACTCAAACCAAGCAAACTGATCTGACATCTATGGAAGCCATGGGAGCAAGACCCAAGAGGCAGGAAGAAGTGGAATGGTCTTTGCAGAAGCTTTCACGTAAAGGCCATGTCAAATAAGTATTTGACGTGGAATGTTAATGGTTTAAATTCTCCACAAAAAAGGAAGAAGATATTTCATTATTTGAAGCAATGTAAAAATGATGTAATCTGTCTACAAGAAACTCACATTAGATTTTCAGACCAGAAATACTTGATTAATAATAAGCTGGGTACACACTTTGTGGCATCATCTTTAGATAAAAAAAATGGAATTGTTATTTATGTTAAAAATAATATAAAAGCTAAGTTATTAGAAGCAGATACTCAAGGTAGATTTTTAGCTATAGAAATTTTACTGGATGGGAAGAAAGTTCTCTTGATGGGTATATATGCTCCAAACCAAAAACAAGGCATGTTTTATAAATCATTACACAAAAAGTTATTAGAGTTGGACTATAGATCTTGTATTTTAATGGGAGACTGGAATGGAATCCTTGATGCTGGTTTGGACAAGAAAAAGATTTCATTAGTTTCTCAATCGCGTTCAATTTTACCTAAATCTTTCTTTGATATTAAAGATGATTTTAATTTGTTTGATATTTGGAGAGAAAGACATGGTAGGGATCAAGAGTTTACTTTTTTCTCTGACAGACATCAATCATTTTCTAGAATTGATTTTATTTTAACTACTAGTGATTTTATGTTAAATTTAAAGAAAGTTAAAATTCTACCTAATGTATTGTCTGACCACAATCCAGTTATGATGGAATTAAGGTCTGGCCAATTTTTACGTAGATCCTGGAGACTTAATGAAAATCTGTTTAATTATGAAATGTATGTGCAAGAATGTAAAAAGGCTATCAAGGAATTTTTTAGGTTAAACAAGAATGTAGGTTTACCAATAGAAGTGGTGTGGGACTCTAGTAAGGCCCATATGCGTGGAATATTAATTGAACTGAATGCTAGGCATAGACGTAAACAGGAGGAAAAGAGGCGAGTTTTAGAAGCGGAAATAAGAAAGAAAGAGTTATTATTAATTGATAAACCAGATGATAGTGACATTAAAGAAGGGATAAAGGTTTTACGGAAACAATTTGATATTTTGATGACCGACCAGGTTGCCAGGAATATACAATATGCTAAACATAATACTTTTTTTAATGCTAATAAACCTGGCAGATGGTTGGCTTATACATTAAGGAAAAAACAAAAATCCCGTTTAATTGAGAAGGTTGAATATAAAGGGCAAGAAGTATTTCATCAAGAAACTATTAAGAAGGCTTTTCTAGAGTTCTACACCAAATTGTATGCTGAAGAAAAAGTTCAAGAGAAAGAGATAGATGCCTTTTTACAAAATCAAAATGTTTCCGAAATTACTTTGGAACAAAGAGATAGATTAAATGCTTTGATTAGGCCAGAAGAAATTATTGATGCAATTAAGCAATTGAAATTGGGAAAATCTCCAGGTACTGATGGTTTTACCACGATTTATTATAGGTGTTTACAGGAGGAAATGGTGGAACATATGAGGGAGTTATTTGTGAATATACAAGAGGGTGGTCGGGTTCCACCCTCCTGGAAAACGGCTAATGTATGTTTGATTCCTAAAGAGGGTAAAGATAATGTTCAAGTAGAAAATTTTAGACCTATTTCCTTGTTGAATACGGATTATAAGATTTTTGCCAAAATTTTGGCTAATAGATTAATGACAGTTTTGACACAGAGGATTCACCCGGATCAAACTGGTTTTTTACAAGGGAGACAGATGAAAACCAATGTTAGACAACTTGTTAACATATTGGAATATTTGGATAAACATATCCAAGTACCAGCTGTTTTAATGTTTTTAGATGCAGAAAAAGCTTTTGATAGACTGAATTGGACGTTTCTGCAAAGGCTTGTGGTAAGGATGGGAATGGGGGACCAGTTTATTAATTCTATATCAGCTATATATCAGAAACAAACAGGACAGATTATAGTGAATGTACAATTAACAGATTCATTTAATATAGAAAAGGGTACTAGGCAGGGTTGTCCCTTATCCCCTTTATTGTTTGTTTTAACCTTAGAGGTACTATTGAATAGGATTAGAGCATCAGAGGAATTAAGGGGGGTACAAATTAGACAACATGATTATAGATTATGTGCCTTTGCAGACGACTTACTTGTGACGCTAACTCAGCCAATACAATCGGTTCAGAGTTTGATGGAAATTATTCAAAATTATGGAAAAGTTTCAGGTTTTAAACTAAATTTATCCAAGACAAAGATGTTGGTTAAAAATGTTGATAACAAATTAAAACAAGATTTGGAAAGAATAACGGGATGCGAGATAGTTAAAAAAGTTAAATATTTAGGAATTTATATAGAAGCTTCAAATGGTAAATTATATAAGAATAATTATGAACTTTTATGGTGTAAAGTACAAAAAGAATTGGAGAATTGGAAAAAACTACAATTATCCATGTTGGGCAGAATAGCCGCTATTAAAATGAATGTATTGCCGAAATTTTTATTTTTATTTCAAATGTTACCAATACTTAAAAAGGATGGAAATCTCGATGAATGGCAGAAAGGTATAAACAAATTCATTTGGGATGGCAAGAAACCAAGGGTTAAATTTAAAATTATTCAAGACACAAGAGAGAGAGGTGGTTTGAAAGTGCCTAATTTTAAATTATATTATTATGCAGCAGTTCTAGTGGTTATAAGTGATTGGATTAACTTAACAAATGAAAGAATATTAAATATAGAAGGATATGGGTTAGTATATGGGCTCCACGCGTATTTAGTTTATGACAAAAAATTGGATAGGAGTTTTAAAGAACATATAATAAGAAACTCTGTCTTGCGAGTCTGGAAAAAGTATTATTATAAGTTAAATGGTAAAATTCCTTTATGGACAGTTCCCAGACACGCAATACAGAGTATAGGTATACAACAAATTCAAGACGTGGTGCCCTATGATAAACTTTTAAATAAAGAAGGGAATAGCATAGAACTGAAATCATTAGATAAATTAAGGGAGGAAGGTATAGCTCATAATTGGTTTTATCATGCACAACTTCAAGCCAGATGGCAAAAAGATGTCAAGATGGGTTTTTCTTTAAAGGATGATGAAAAATTAATTATACAAATTAGAGATCAAAGAAAGATGCATATTAAAAGAATATATGATGCTTTAATTGAAATTGATTCTGGAACTGAATTAATTAAAGACTGTATGATTAAATGGGAAGGTAACTTCGGCCACCCAATTATGATGGAAACTTGGAAAAGAATATGGGTGAAAAATGTTAAATTTACACAAGCTCAGCATCTAAGAGAAAATTTTTATAAAATGTTTTACAGATGGCATTTAGATCCCAAAAAATCATCGTTTATGTATCCAAATTTGCAACCCAAATGTTGGCGATGTGACTCTATGGACGCTACTTACTTTCACATTTGGTGGTCTTGCAAAAAAATTAAGGCTTTTTGGATAAAAATATGGTGGATTCTTCAAAATATTTTGAAAAAGCGTATTGAGTTTGTACCACAGTTGTTTTTGTTGGGTATTACAAAGGATTGTTCCACCACAGAGACTAAGCTGATTTTGAACTTGATTACTGCTGCAAGACTGTTGGTGGGACAATATTGGAAGTCATCTGAAATACCATCTATTGAAGAATGGACATTAAAAGTTACCCATCTTGTGGAGATGGCCAAGATTTCGGCATACCTGAAGAACCACTCAAATGAAACGTTTTTGATGGACTGGAAGAAATGGATTGATTATATGCAAAAGAAATATCAGTTGAAAGAATTAGATTTGATATATAGTTAAATAGTTTAATATAGTAGTTTAGTGAGGTTTCTTGTGTTTTTACCCTGTATTCATTCTGGGAAGTCGGGGGGGGAGGGGGGAGGGAGATAATATACGTTAGCTTATGTTTCTCAACTGTAGTTGGGGGCTTAGGGATTAGATAATTTTTGTAGGATGCTCGGTAGAATTGCAGCTAGTGTTTTGGATGGCGAGGAGGAGGAGCGAAAATACAAGAGGAGTGGGCTGGTGGAGGGTGTTCTGGAGGGGGGTTCCGAGCAGTTCTTTGTATTGTTTATTTTTATTATGTAATTTGTTTGTTTTCAGTTGAGTTAATAGGTTACTATGTTATAATTGTTAAAAGTTTTTTATAAAAAATTTTAATAAAAAAATTATTAAAAAAAAATAAAATAAAAGACAAACTGCCTTTTAGTTTATGTGTTTATTTTCAAATACAATGATGTTTTCTAAAAAAGCAACCATTGCATAAACATTGAAAAAATGTGATGAACCATAATATAAGCATTACCACCCTTTTAAAACATGGGTTCAAGGTACAATGGAAACACAAAAAGAAATGTGGATTTATTTATTTAGAGATGTGGAGTAATCTACTCTTTATATTATTGTAGTTACTGTAGCTTAAAGTCTTTCCAAAAATTCTCAGTTGACCTTTCATCTCTTTTTTTTAACCATGCTTTCTGGTACCATGCTATCTATTTTCCCATAAGCCATCAGTTTGGCTCTTTGGAAACCAAATTAAATTACATAAGACCTAATAGTGAATGACTTGATAAACTTCTGTGCTTTTCTTTGTTTTGTTTTTTTTCAAATTTGAAAGTACATCAGGAATCTGAACACCAAAGGGGGAAAAAAATAAGAAAAGTAATTGGAAACCAGAAATCTAAATTTTTCCACTACATAACCATTCTGGCTAGCTCACACCTACAAAAATGATAATTCTGTTATAAAAATAAGCAGCAAAATGTTATGACATCATGGAGTGTATTTGATACACTTTGGCCCATGCAAGTTATTTTTTAAGACAAAATAATTTAAATAAAAATGGAAATATTTGATCATATTGCAGAATGTGTTTCATAAATTTTTGTTTCTGACCAAGATTTCTTTTCCTTTCCTTCAACACACAGAGCTGAATAGGCTGCTAAGAATACAGATACTGTACTTATTTAACAACATATCTTGTACAATATTTTTGTATATAAAGTGTGTTATGTTTTAATATTGTACTTGTAAACTGCCCAGAGTCTTTCTATGAGGTGAGGGAGATGGGCAGTTTCTAAATTTGGGGGAAGGGGGATGGGGATGGATGGATGAATGGATAGAGATAGATAGATAGATAGATAGATAGATAGATAGATAGATAGATAGATAGATAGATAGATAGATAGATAGATAGATAGATAGATAGAATAAATGTTTATTCTAAATATTTTAATTCTACCATATAATATTTTTAAAATGTCACTTTGTATTAAACATTTCTAGTTAGATGGCTCACCCAAATACATTCCAGCACTTTCCACAGACATGTATTATGATGCCTTCATTTATGAGGCCTCAGTAAAATAACCATCATGTACAACACAGGAAATTTCCAGATCATGTGTGCAATAACATTATCCAAGTCACATAAATCATTGGAATAATACAATGTTCAATTTAATGAGTTATCAGAAATAACAGACATCCTCTTCCTGCATCTGGTGTCAGACACACACCAGTTAAATCTTGTACATAGATTTAGCCTCTTAATGTTTTGGAATTGTCTCATCTAATTGTTGCAGGAAAAAAATCAAATTTGTTTGCTTCATAGGGATACAAAATGAGCAGCATAGTGAATTATGAATCTTTAAGTCCTTTTCCTTCCAAAAAAAAAATCAATGATCTTAGACTAATCCTGATTTGCCTAACAATATAAACTAGCATTATGCTTAGAACATTACTTGATCTTCAGTAAAGTATTTGATAAAGTAGACCACAATTATATTTGATAAGATAGAAAAATATGTGCTAGACAGCATTACCACCAGATGGATTCGTAACTGGCTGACCAACCAAACTCAAAAGCGTAGTCCTTAATGGAACTGTATCACATGGAGGGAAGTATGAAGTGGAGTAGCTCAAGGCTCTATCTTAGACCCAATACTCTTCAATATCTTCACCAATTAGGGGATAGAAGGGGAATTCATCAAATTTGTAGACACCAAGCTGACAGGGATAGCCAACATCTCAGAAGATAGGCTCAAGATACAGACTTGAACAATGGGTCCTCTATCTAACAAAATGAAATTGAATGGTGAGATAAGTAAAATTTTACATTTAGGCAAGAAAAACCAAAAGAACGGGTATAGAATAGGTAGCACCTCGCTCAATACTAGTAACTGCAAGAGGGATCTTGGAGTCCTAGTGGACAATCACTTAAATATGAGCCAGTAGTGTGCTGCAGCTGCCAAAAAAGCCAATGCAATCCTAGGCTGCATTAACAGAGGGATAGAATCAAGTTCACATGAAGTTTTAGTAACGCTTCACAAAATCTTGGTAACATACTTGGAATATTGCATCCAGTTTTGGTAGCCACAATATAAAAAAGATTGTTGAGACTCTAGAAACTAGAGTGCAGAGAAGAGCAACAAAGATAAATAGGGGGCTTGTGTGTGTGTGTGTGTGTGTGTGTGTGTGTGTGTGTGTGTGTGTGTGTGTGAGAGAGAGAGAGAGAGAGAGAGAGAGAGAGAGAGAGAGAGAGAGAGAGAGAGAGAGAGAGAGAGAGAGAGAGAGAGAGAAGAACAGATGTTGGGTCAATTATATGATTATAAAAATAGATTTCCACATCAGGAATATTTGTTTATATACTATACCATTTTTGTTAAATACAGATGGGAAGGTTTATAACTATATGTAGACCCATTATGTAAAGGGAGGGGAATATATTAGATTTTTTTTGTATCTTTCAAAATTCAGCTAGGGTGGATTTTTTTTTTTTTTAGGTTTAATGTTAGATGTATTTGGTATTTGGATTTTTTCTTCTTTTGTGCATGTTTTTTTGTTATTAGTATTGGATGTTTATTAGTCTGGTTTTTTTTCCTTTTCTATATTTTGTATATTATCTTTGGCAATAAAAAAATAGACATGCTTGAAAAAAAAAGGATTAGGGTAACATGATAACAGTCTTACAATATCTAAGGGGCTGCCTTCAAAAAGAGGGGATTAACCTATTTTCCAAAGCACCAGAAGGCAAGACAAGAAATAATGGATGGAAACTAATCAAGGAGAGAAGCCACCTGGCATTAAGGAGAAATGTCCTAACAATTAGAGCAGACATGTCAAACTCACGCAACGTATCGGAGCTTTTTCGTCATTGCCGGCAATGGGGTGGGTGCGGCTCCGGTATGATGAAACTGGCTCGCGGGCCGGCAGTTTGACACCCCTGAGTTAGAACAATTAATCAGTGAAATGGCTTGCCTTCAGAGGTTGTGGGTGCTCCATCACTTGTTCCACCTACAAATTGATTAATACTTTCAACTCAATGATCTTTAACTTACTCACATATTTGTATGATGCATGTGTGAATAAGCTTCCAGGAAAACAGGAGGAAAAAAAAAGTGAAGGAAAAGTTGCAAGACCCTGAAATATCCATTTAATCAAATACATTTTAACAATGAGCCATTGAAGTCATTTGAATGCGTATTTTATTTATGTATTTGTATCCACCTTTACTATTTTTAACAAATTTTTCAAAGTGAACACATTCAATACACCTTTTCTTATTTTTCCCACTACAACAATCTTGTGAGGTGGGCTTGGCTGAAAGCGTGTGACTGACCCAAGGTCACCCAGTTGGCTTTCATGGCTAAGGACTAGAATTCTTGGTCTCTCACTTTGTACCTGGTGCCTTAACCACTCAAACAGAGGTCCCCAACCCTGGTCCATGGACCAGTACCGGGCCACAGCATGCCAGCAACCGGTCCACACAAACAAAACCCCATCCACGGGATACAGGCAGCACACAAAACCACGCGGAAAACACACAGAACCAGTCCCTGGTGCCCAAAAGCTTGGGGACATCTGCACTAGACGAAACTGGCTAAAATGTTTTGCAAAAGTTAAAAAAAAAAAAAAGGGATGGTAAGATTCTCTAATATAAGTAGTCCTTGACTTACAACCACAATGGAGCCCAAAATTTCTGTTGTTAAGTGAGTTTTGCCTCATCTTATGACCTTTCTTGTCACAGTTGTTGTGATTCACTGCAGCAGATAAGTTAGTAGTCCGATTGTTAAGTTTGGTTTCCCAAATCTGGTTTCCCCATTTACTCTGCTTGTCAGGAGGTCAAAAAAGGTGATCACTTGGGACACAGCAATGGTCATAAATTATGAACCAGTTGCCAAACATCTAAATTTCGAACATATGATTATGGAGATGCTGCAAAGTTTTTAACTGAAATACGGTCATAAGTCACAATTTCAGTGCCATTCAAACTTTCAATGGTCACTAAATGAACTGTTGTAAGTTGAGAACTACCTGTATATGATGGTATTTTGAAATACAAGGAACATTTTAGAACTGGACTCTTACAAAGCTGCTTTATACTACTGATTTAAACTATATGATCTTTCCTGATTAGCAGTAACTTTATAAAATATTTAGAATGTTTATCATCAAAACTCAACCCAAATGGGGTCACGAACAAAAAAGCCATATGTAATGACAAATGATGAAACAAGGTACTTACATTGCAGGAAAAAAATCAACTAAAAGTCAAGTAAATAGATTTTCTGTTGAAAAGATAACAAGGCTCAATGTCAAATATGACCTATGGATCTTTAGAAGCTCTCAATAAATCATGAGAGTTGCATTTTAGTATCAACTACAGTCACATATTACCCCGACACAGAAAACTATATTTTAATTGCCAATTATAGGAACTATATCTGAATGTATGTATCTTATTCTGTGCTATTTTAATTCTATTAAAGAGATGGCAGCTGTAACCTCAGGGCAGCTTATTAAAAATCCATAGAATATAATATGCAGTAACAATAATGAATGTACAGTGGCTATAAAAAGTCTACACACCCATGTTAAAATGCCAGGTTTTTGAGATGTAAAAAAGAATCAGACAAATTTTTTCCACCTTCAGTATAACATGTACTGTACAATTGTATACACCTTCAGTATACACCTTCAGTACTGTACAATTCAATTTAAAAACAAATCTTTTAGGGGGAGAAATAACAATAAAAATATACAATAACGTAGTTATAATGCTGTGCCTTTTGGGCACGCAGGATATATGTACCAAAGGAGCTGCAGTGGGTACCAGAGGAGCCATGGTGGCGCAGTGATTAGAATGCAGTATTGCAGCTAATTCTGCCCACTACCAGGAGTTCAATCCTGACTGGCTCAAGGTTGACTCAGCCTTCTATCCTTCCGAGGTTGGTAAAATGAGGACCCAGATTGTTGGGGGCAATAGGCTGATGCTGTAAACTGCTTAAAGAGGGCTGTAGAGTGCTATAAAACAGTATATAAGTCTAAGTGCTATTGTTACCCTGTGTCTAAGCTTCACTAGGCTTACACAAATTCAAGCTTGATCATTTTTCAGAATTTGGCAAGTCCATTTGAATACATGTGCAAACTCTTATAAGCCTTTACACTAAGTTGGGTTGTGTCCATGTGTGGAGGGGGAGAGTTTTTCCTTCAACCCATCATCTATTTTTCTATCATTATTATCATTACATTTCAAAGACAAGGCAAAAATACTTGCATGAATATGACCACATTAAACATCTGCAAATTGTTGCAGAATGTGAAAAACAAGAAAAGAAACTTGTTGCATTTTCTCATTTATATCACCAGGAAGAAGAGCTGGTTTTCACTTCATTCAGAAAATAAGTTAAGTTAACAACCTAAAAATACATACTGAATATGAAATTTACAGTTGCGGAAGAATGGCAATTTAGACATGAAGGTAATGACATTATACGGAGTTTACATAAAACACCTCTACAGATCTAACAATGATTCTATACGTAGATGCACTGGATCTTCTGACAATTTAATATAATTTCTATTGTGTTTATGTCATTGAAATTAGTTTTCCAGAGCTGTGAATATAAACTATTACATTGGTATTAGTTCCACATATTGCAGACTTCTAGAAATATCAGATAAGAAGCACTTTTTCAATTATTTATAAAAACTGATAAATAGAATAATAGATAAATAATAGAAAAACCACTGACAATATACAGTATAAGCTAAAAATGTATATACGCATTAACTCAAAAGGAAAGTTTAACCAGTAGATTTTTATTTTAAAGAATAGCCAAATGCTCCGAAATCATTTACACTTCAGAATTGAGAACTCACAAAAACACCCTAATTTCCAGCTAAACATTACTCTTAATGCCTAAATGCTAGCTTAATGATGAAAACTTAGTCAATACTTTGTCGTATATTTTAAATGCAAAGAGTTCAATTCATTTGAATTAGATATACCCAAAAGAAAAAATTGTAAATGATTGACAAATTTCCTAATTGAGGCTGACATACCTGCAAATGGTATCCCACCTAGCATGGATTAACTGATAGCTTATTCTGTTTCTCCACATAATAACCCTATTTTTTAAAACAACCTTTTTTGCTCAATTTGCTCTGCATCAAAAGATATCAGAGGGGTCATAAAGCAGTTGAAGTTTCTACCTTTAGTTCCAAACAAATATTTTTTTATGTGGCATAATTACATACAACACTCAGTTTTATACTATATATTTCCCCAATATAGCCAGGAAATAATCTTTAGGTAGAGCTGCACCATACCCAATGAATTCTAAAGTGTGTCTTGACAAAGATTATTCTCTCCATTGTTCTTAATGTATTAAATATGTTTTCCAAGGATATATACTGGAATATTAGCATTTAACAAATATAAAACCATACACCTCAAATATTACAAGTATAGGACATCATTTGTCTTTCTACAGGTCAATGATATTTTTAATAGAGACTGTGATATATGTGAATTAAGGAACCTGCAGTCTTAGAGAAAGAGATAATGCTAAGCAGAGTCATTCTCGGGCAGCCACCAGAAATTACAAGACCTAATAGTATCCCAAAAGAGATACAGCCAGGCTTTCACTCTTTTGATAATATAATCTCAAGGACATGACAGTGGAGTTAAACTGAACTCAATGGAGACTTATTTAACCTTCATTTGCTTGCATGCGGGACAAAAAGTCTGAAACGTTCAAAATCAAACAATGTGCTCCCTGTTCAGAGAATAATAATTATAATATGGCAACTATATTGACTGAGAAATTGACATATGGCATACAGGTTGAAGATGATTAAAATGGGTTCATGAAATGGGTTTCCTCCAGCACAATGTCTTACATTGCAGAATTAGACTATTTGTGTATACATGGAATTTCTGTATTGAATTAAATAACATACAGGTTGATATTTTTAAGATTTATGTTCTATAAAGCCATTAACAGCCTCCATATCAACACCTCAGAAACTGGCCAATAAGCTTCAACAATACTATTTATCATTTAGACACCATTGTAATGATATTGTTTACACACTAAATTGCTGCATTTATCAATAAGGTATTATAATTTGTTATCTTGGAATCATTTACAATGCGGTGAAACTTGGCCAAGAATGTTAGACACATGTAGTTCTGTTAAATCAACACTAACAGCATGTCATTGAGATAAAGTGCCACAGGCATTTGAGAATATTGATGAAGCCAGGGCAAGGCATAATAAGTGAATTAGGAAATAGTTTCCTTTCCAATTCCTTCCACACTAAAAATATGTTTTGTTCCTCATCTTTTACACTCCATAAGCCAATTCTCCCTCAAAACACCTGCCTCTGGACAGCATTCTCTCAGGCAGGTTTTGAATACCTGGCTTTTTTCACGTCTAGTCTAGAATGGAGTGTGAGCTCTCTGAGAGGTTTGATAAATTTTTAATGAATGTTTGTTCCACCAGAATGACCATTTTTTTCCCTTTTCTCTTTGTGCTCGTTATTTGTTACTTGTGTTTTTAATGTTGTACACCAACCAGAATTGTTAACAAGATGGGCAGCTTTTTTTTTCTCCCTTCCCTTTCATTGTGCCCAATTCTCAAAGTCTAAACAAGTCCCTGCAGTTTTCCTGGCAAAGTTTTTCAGGAATGGTTTGCCATTGTCTCCCCCGCAGGACTGAAAGAAAGTGACTAGTCCAAGATCACCCAGCTGGCTTTGTGCCTTAAGGCAGGATAGAATAGTCTCCAGTTTCTAGACTAATGCATTAACCATGACTAAACCAAACTGGTTCTATTGGTGGCTTTACAAATGTGAAAAGCAAGCAAACAAAAAAGCAAGCCATTATTAAAGCTGTGGATACAATTTAATTTTTGAGAAAATGGTTTGGACCCTCTTTGGTATGTGTCAATTTACCAAATAACTGTCATCAGAATATAATTAAAACAAAGTATTCTGATAAACATGTACAATCTGCTCCCTCTCAAATCCATCCTCCTTTATGATATTTCCTATTATTCCTGCTTATCTTTATTCTTTTTGTTGACAGATGGGATACTGTACTCCCAATTATATCTGTAGGCTTTCTAAAGAGTCATTCTTGGAAATTCAGTTAACACCAGACAATGGCACTTTGCTCTACTAAAGTCAGCTTCCATTGTTCTATGTTCTAAGCCCGTGGAGAAACTAAATGTGGCATAGAAAAATGATAGAATTTTCAGAGGAAAGCATACATTCACTATGAGTCACAATCAAAATAAATTGTTTAATTTTTTTCACTTTTTAAAAAAAACTGCAGATAGAAACATGTGTTTGAATTACAGAATGAATATAATATAGACAGGTCATTTCATAGTTCCATGCTATGAAACTTGGCTTCTCTTGTGTCAAGAAAGGAAATTATATCATCATGGTATTGAAGAGCTTTTGTAACCAAACTCATAAACTTTTATTGATCAAATCTTTTTTCTCTTAGCATCTATCTGGACCAAGCAACGGTCTTCTTCTCAGTCATTTAGGAAAAGCTAAGGTCCACCCAAATAAGAACGTTAGACTTCATTCAAATTTCTTATTGCCATTTTTTAGTCCTATGCCTCCTATCAAATGTCTCTGTGAATTTGGAGCAGACCAGCTCTAGTTCTTCAACTATGAGCTTAAGCTAACTTTTGCCTCCGGATATTTACCATATCTAACGTCACAAGACAGTTCCTCTCCCAACAAAACTTCAAGTACACATGAGCTGCATTACTGCAAGTTTACTAACCATATTTTCTTTTTATCAGAGAAGACTAATTTGTCTTTCTGAGAACCTGATTATTATGAGTTCTAAGAAGATCACAATGCAATTTCTGTTCATACTAGGGAGTCATCTTTCCTTTCCCCTTACATGCAATTATCAAATTGCAGAAATTTTTTTACTCTGGCTCATTAATTGCTATATTATCAGCATTACTTGAGGGGGTATACTGGAACACCATCAGGTGTGGCAATTCCCAAGGGAATGAAACAGGTGAAACTAAAACAATCTGTTATATGTGCCTATATTCTCCACTTTGTTACTGTATAGAATCTGTGCTTATCAGATTAAATGTGAAGAAGGGCAAAGAAGGCTTGTGTGACTGGCCTATTGGCGGGGAGCCAGGCTCTACAATGGCAGTTTGTGAATGGTAATTCAATAAGTGCTACCGGTAGCTGCATTCAAATTTATATTTTTTATATTTTTTTATTTTAACCATATGTTGTATTTGTTTTCTTGTGGCCCCTCACAGAGTAATGTAACACAACAGTAATTATATTACTGCAATCATTAGCAAAACTGGAATGTTCTGAACGATTGTCATTTTTAAAATGTTGATCTTAGAGAAAAATATTTTTTAAAAATAAAAATGCAAATTAAAAATATAATCTAAGAAAAAAATGGTATCTTATATTTTAAACTTAACCACAGTCACTGGTTCAATAATGAATTCCGTGCTATAATATGAATACAAATTTTATTGTATGATGTTTAACATTCAAGGATGTTCCAATAAAACTGCATATATACATTAATAAACTATCCCCAAAAGATACTAAATGATCATATGACCATATGATCTAAAGTCCCAGGAAGAAGAGGCTGCTTCTCAGAGGGCAAAGAGGAAGCAAAGTTTGGAAAGTCTAGTAGGCAGGAAGAAGGTAAGAAGGACCCTCCCAAGTAGTTCACAGAGTGTAACAATTGATACACTTTAGCTTGGAAAGATTCAGTCTGTGGATGAACAACAATAAAAAAAACTACTCAGAAGTAACTCCATATATCATTCTTGGGGCCTGACAGCATATCATATGGGTCAATGAGCCATTACAGCATAGAAAATCTGATGTCCCTTCTTTCAAACACATTAATTGGTGAATCCAATATACTCTAAATACAATTGTTGATGAATCAACCTTAATTGCAGTTCTGCAAAAATCATTTAAACATTTTTTAAAACAGGAATCCATTAATGGGACTTTATTGGAGATTCCAGTTCTTTAGTCCAGGTTTGAAATATTCTAGAAATGCCAAGTTTAAAAATATAGTTGACCTTTTGACAAAGGCGTATGTTTTAATTCTGTCATGGTTAACTCATTTATTTACTGTATTAACATTGTATGATTAATTTAATTCTCAAATATCACGTCTTTATAAATGATTCAAACATGAGCACATAAGCCTTATATTCTCCTTCTATCTTCCCCTCTTAGTTATAGAACTGGCAGTAGAAGTTCATAATTATCAGATTATCCACATTTAAATTCTCTCCATGACATGTTCTTCCATGAAAGACAGCAGTAAACAGAAAATAGGAAAAAGGACTTCATTTTCATGTCTGTCATTTTGTGTTAGGTACAGTTAAACAGCACATACAAATGGCAGCAATATAGGGCCAGGAAAATACATGCCTCTTAATTCTATTTCTCATTAGGAAATTAGACTGTGTATTATCTTTGATCTATACTGCTTTAAACTTGTTCTATAACAAAGTAGAATTACAAGTTTACCTGCAGTCATATTGCAAAGCGTGGGAATAGCATGCAAAACAATAAAATGAATCATTTTTAGCTAAGAATCTAGTACTACCACACTTAGTTTCATCATCAGCTGTTAATATCACACAGATAAAAGTCACAAGATGTTTAAAAATGTTTAATAGTCTGGAGAGTCAAGGACACTAACCAGGAAAACAGCAGTCTTTAGATTTTGATCTTTTCTGTCCAAGTGTTTTGTTTTCGTTAGAATAATATGCTATCAAGCAAGGGTTTAAAATAAGCATTTTAGGATTAAGAAATTAATTCAGCTCTAATTTGGTCTTAGCATATTGTGCAAAGAGAAAAGTAACCAACATATACCTTTAACAGAGTCCATTCCTTCTCGGAATGGGACAATTCGCCGGAGCCAACTTGCCACAGCCAATTCACCATAGCCAGCTAGCTGCAGAAAAACTTGACATGGCCGACTGGCCACGGGACAACTTGTTACAGGACAATTCAATAATTTATTTAAAATAATTTTAACAATATTTTGATTTGTGTCATTCACATTTCATTTTGTGTCTGTCAAAATATTGATCATTCTTTTCTTTTAATTACTTATAAAGATTAGTATAGTAAGCAATAAAAATAATTATATCTTCATTTCTTCACCCAAAACCTAATTCAACTGCATATACACAATATTAATGTAAGTAATTTACAGGGCACTGTGTGTGAAAATCTTCAACATTCATAGATAGAATTCATAATTAAATTTAAATGTATTTATTTATTTACCTACCAAGAGTCACTAGGAATCCAACAGCATATAAACTTAATACATTATTATCTGACAGAATAATGGAAAGAACCTTGGAGGTCTTCTAGTCCAATCCCCTGCTCAGGCAGGAAACCCTATACCATTTCAGACAAATGCTTGTCCATTTCTTCTTAAAAATCTCCAATGATGGAGCACCCGCAACTTCTGGAGGCAAGTCGTTCCACTGGTTAATTGTCCTCACTGTCAGGAAATTTTTCCTTAGTTCCAGGTTGGATCTCTCCTTGATTAGCTTCCATCTACTGCTTCTTGTCCTGCCTTCAGGTGCTTTGGAGAATAGGTTGACCCCCTCTTCTTTGTAGCAGCCCCTTAGAAGACTGCTCTCATGTCACCCCTACTCCTTCTCTTTGTTAGACTAAAATATCCAGTTCCTGAAAGCATTCTTTATGTGTTTTAGCCTCCAATGTTATCATACCAAAGATATAAGAATTTAAAGTTTTTTATTGTAAGTATTTAATGTGAATTCAATTTAATTTGCCAATCACTGAAACATACACTTGTCATCATTACTGAACATCAGCAGTCACATTTGTTGTAGAAATCAAACCCTATTCCGAATACTCATACTAAACCGGCGGTTCTCAACCTATGGGTCGCGACACCATTTGGGGTCGAACGACCGTTTCGCGGGGGTTGCCGGACACCGTGGTCCGCCATTTTGTTTTTTTTTCGTCGCGCGCGCGCCGCACATGCGCAGTTCGGGCCGTCGCACGCACGCTGCACATGCGCGGATCGGCCTGTCGTGATCCGCCATTTTGTTGTTTGTTTGATTTTTTGGTTTTTTTTGGTCACGCTCGCGCCGCGCATGCGTGGATCGGCCCATCGCACGCGCGCCGCGCTTGCGCAGATCGGCCCGTCGCAGTCCGCCATTTTGTTTTTTGTGGGGTTTTTTGGTTTTTTTTGTCGCGCGCGTGCCGCGCATGTGCAGTTTGGGCCGTCGTGTGCGCGCTGCGCATGCGCGAATTGGCCCGTCGCGGTCCGCTATTTTTTTTACGTCGCGCGCATGCCGCGCACACGCGCGCAAGTGGGGTCTCAACCTGAAAAAGGTTGAGAACCACTGTACTAAACTCACACTATACGCACAAAATACAGTATTTTTGTACTTAGGACAAAAGGAACTGACACATTCCATATAAAACATGAAATCAGCTGGATTTAGTTTCTAGCTAAAAAAAACATGAAACACAAAGACATCAGAAGTATTTGCCAAAAAAAAATAATTCAAAATTAAAGCTCTGTCATCCCTATAGAACTAAGAAATACTTGAGAAGTTCTGTTATTTAGCAACATCTATAAAGTAGAGTCCTGCTTGCAAAATCTATACGTTCAGGCTTTGCTTGTTTAATGTCATTGCCATGGTGTCATTCTTGAAATCTAATTATGCAGTCATTCATGAAAGAGTAACTTGGTTTCATTCAACAGATCTGTATCGATGTCTGGAAGAGGTCTAAAGACCAAGGATCAATCACAGTTGTTTTAAGTACCTGATTTTAAAAGGGCATGTTTTAATAGATATATTAAAGGACAGAGGTCAAAACTGAAGACATGGAGGGCAAGAGAAGACCTTTTAATTATGAATATATTGGACTATTTATATAATCTTATAGTATGTATAAGCCAGTGGTGGCAAACCTATGGCACGGGTGCCAGAGGCGGCACTCGGAGCCCTCTCTGTGGGCACATATGCTGTTGCCCCAGCCTCGCCTCCGCCCACAGCCCCCTCCTCACTAGCAGCCTCCCTGGAGGAGAGTTGCCCCAAGCGTGGCCCACGCGGAGCAGCACAACCAAGGACATGGCAGGCGGTTAGCGTAGACAAGACTCTGCCCTCACGCCCCAATGTGCATAGTTGATGCTGCAGGGCGCGGGCAGAGGGTGTGGCCATGGCGCTGCTGGGCTGCCTGGACGATCTGCAGCGGGCCATGGAGGTGGTGAGTGGCGCTGTGGGCAGGAATGGTGGGGCGGAGCAGGGGGCGGAGCAGGGGCAGATTTTGGGCACTCGGTCTCTAAAAGGTTCGCCATCACTGGTATAATCAGTGTTTTTTTTTTCTAAAAAAAAAAAAGGTGCCGGAACTCACACACGTCATACAACCCACCTTGCCACCCTGTAAGGTTCCAACCCCAAAAGGTGCCGGAACTCCATTCTGAGTGTTCTATGAGGAAAAAAAGCCCTGTGTATAAGACTATGAACTCAAACTTCAGTATTAAACAGTGAGATTCATAATAAAAGTAGTGAAGTATAAGAGCAAAGAACAAAAGTGGGTCTAGGAAATATCTGAACCAAAGTAATACTAGGAAGTATTGTATCAAAACAGCTAAAGCAAAAAAAATTCCAATTATTTTACCTTTATTTTTTGCATGTTTCTGGGAAAGTGACAAAATTTCTAATGCAGACAGACTTTTCCACTAGTCAGCTGATTCTTCATAGAGATACATAGGAATTTGTGTTCTGGTAACAGAAATTGTTTAGCACGCTCTTCAACCCAAAAACAAATGAATGCATCATAGACATATCTTGACAGATTAGCCACAACATATAAAAATGCTAATCCCAATCAGGAATGGAATCAAGAAGGTATCATCTTACACTCTGCAGTGCTTTGAAATAGAAAGCAAAGTCTTTCAGAGGATGTGGGGTGATAATGCATTATCCAAAAGTATCTTTTTCTGGGATCATGCACAAGGTATGAAATATTTAACCTCTTCCTTTGTAGGCAGAAAGACCATGAATGTGCAAAATAGCAAATTAAAGAATATATAATCTAACTAAATTTAAACATTTACAGGATCCATACGTTCTTGACTATCTTTTTATCACACATACTTATACTCCACTGCCATAGCATTAACCTATTTTTATATTTTGGGAGAGACATGATCAATTCTTAATCTATGTAACAAAGTGGCAGAAAAAAATAAATGCTCTAATAAATGCTCATTTTCACTTCTTTCAACATTCACAACAGACAGCATAATACCTCTTTAAATCTACCCATCCATTTTCTTTTCTTCATAAGCATTGTACCAAAAAAACAAATATTATTCTACTTGCTTTAGTTTTTCACCATTTATCTTTACCTTGTAATTGTTCATTCCTGCTTACCATCAAACATAACTACCATAGTCTTTAACACATTTCAGGTCCCTATTCTGTGTTGCACTGTATAAGCTACCATCCATGTCAACTATTCATCTTTTCAGTCAACCAAAAGTACACACAAATATACATCAACAATCAACACACTTTTAATATCACTCTATATAAATACATTCTACATATAGGAGGAATCACATTTCCTTGTTTCACTTCCTATGTGAAGTTGAGCCAGTTGCTAAGTTTTCCATTTCTTTACATGTATGATTTGTAGACAGGTTTGTCTACAATTCTGCACTTTCTTGGGAAAAGGAGCAGTTGTCTGTGACAGTTCCTGCCCATGTACCCCAAGCAAGTTTTGCCTTCAAAGTGCTGCACAGACCTACAGCAGCCCTTGTAAGATATAGTTTCCTTTAACTCATGGAGACATTCCTAAAATGTTCTTTTTCTAATTATTCTGTTGAGCCAACTCCAATTTAATAGGATGCTTTTATCCATGAATGGTAGGCCAGCCCTTTGCCCTCTAGGTCAGGGCTTTTCAACCAGAGGTACGGACGGGTACCATCTGTGGTACATTGGCACTTGGCAGGTGGTACGCGAACATCCTAGAAAAGTGGTAGTGGGGAAGGGGAATGAGCTGAATTGGTGGCAGCACCGCACAAGCCTAAGCGAGAGAAGGCTGAAGCTGCAGGGCTGTCAGGGCTCAGCGGAAGCGCCAGGATCAGCGCCAGGCTCCAGATGGAGCTGATCCTGGCGCTTCTACTGAGCCCTGAAGAAGCACCGATCAGCTGGAATGTTGCAGCATCTCCAGGGTCTTGTGATTTATATTCAGATGCTTGGCAACTGATTCATATTTATGACAGTCAGTGTCCCAGGATCATGTGAAGTGACCAAAACCTGCTGCAACCACCCAGCAGACGGGGGGGGGGGAATAAAAACCAAACATCCCCACTGCCAATCCTCAACAGAAACGCTCACAACAATGAAAACCTCAGACAGGAGGAAGAGCGTCGCCGGGTGGGCAGGCAGGTGTCTTGCTTGGCTATGGCTTGGGGGGGCACTTTTTCAGTGCCATTGTAACTTCAAACAGTCACTAAGTGAACTGTTGTAAGTCGAGGACTACCTGTACTTTATCACTTTTTTCCTTTTTTTTTTTTTGGGTCATCAAGTTTTTGACACTTTGCTAAGCAATGGGTGGTACTTGGATACTGCCATATCCTAAAAGTGGTACAATGGGTGAAAAGGTTGAAAAGCCCTGCTCTAGGTTACCAGAGTTCTTCCCATCTTTGCAGTTATAGATAATCCTTGCTTACTGATTGACTCACTGTGCAGTAATCATTTGATGTTACAATGTGAAGGGTCCTTGGTGCTCTCTGAGCTTGGCTGTTTTCTTGCAGATGTTTATCTAGTTTGGGTCATGAAATGTCTGCAAGATCACAACCAAGCTCAGAGAGCATCAAAGGACCTCTCACTTTAACCTTGAGCTACAAATATTCTCCTTTATTGGTGTTACAACAGTTTAAAAAAAACTGCAACCAATCCTTGAATGTACAGTTGTCACAGCATCCCACAGTCACATTTGCGCACTTGCAACCAGCTTGCAACAAGCAGTGTTAATGGAGAAGGCAGGAATAAAATCTTAAATTGCAATCAAGTGATATTTTTGCTTACTGACTTCACTGTTTCCCTTAATGCTCAAAGGGCAAGTAAGATTGTAAGCCCATCGCAGTCATGTGATTTTCTGCTCAGCAACAGTGTCATTTTGCAATCAAGTTGCTGGTCTCCATTGTGGTCATTGATCAAGGACTACATGTATACCTTTTTCGTGATATTATTTACATCAGGACTGGTTTGCACCTTGATGGTTCACACTTAACTGTTTTTGGTGATGAAACATTCCCATTTATTAATCTAGTCAAAAAAAGGGAAGGAAAAGACAATTAAACTTCAAAAATTCTTGAAACAAATGTAAAGAAGAGGAAAAGAACTGAAATTGCAGCAAAGAGTTTCCTAGATCATAATTACAGCGCTCTTTTAATATTAAATTACTGAGTCGTTCAATTTCTACTGAAAAAATGTAGTCCGTCTTTAAATAAATTATATTGATGTTTTCATTCTTTAATAGCTTGGTTTGTTGTGACAAGAGTCTAAATAAGGGTAGAAGCAACCAAGTTCTCTACTTTTATGAATGTAATAGTAACAATAATTTATTATTCTATATACTTCAATAAAATAATCAGTTAAAAATGTGTCACATGAATATACCCTTCAAAGTGTTTATAGGTATAAGATAATAAAGGTAAAGACTGACGTAGTAGAAAAATTGGTTTTAATTAAACACTCATGTTTGCTTGCATAATATTAAAAACCAGACTGGGATAATTAAAATTTTGTGTCCTAAAGCCAAAAAAACTATTAGTAAATGCAATAAAGTGCA
Source organism: Bothrops alternatus (assembly GCA_034064705.1). Lineage (NCBI taxonomy): Eukaryota > Metazoa > Chordata > Lepidosauria > Squamata > Viperidae > Bothrops > Bothrops alternatus. The sequence continues at coordinate 23,256,308 of JARGCV010000006.1, forward strand.
TTCCTATGTAAGTTAAAATTCAAGTAGTATTAGAAATATAGAGTAATTATCAAATAACATGTATTTCATCTTTTTAAATGTTTGATGCCAAAATTAAACTAGCAACCTTTCACCTATGTTTCTGACATTCAAGCAATCCTCATTACTACTAAATATCTAACCCTTTGTTGTGGAATTTACAACATATAAAGTGACTGAAGCTGAAATCCTACACAAAGTTACCAAAAGGCAGATAGATACAGACAAGCGATATATATTATATCTGCTAGAAACTTGTCATAATAAAAGTAAGTGGAACTTAGAAAAAACTTGTCTGGATACTAACATCTGCACCTTTACAAAAGGTGATTGAAAAATTACTGAATTATCTGCAGCCTACTTATAATTGCAATGTGTAAAAAGCAAAATTAATTTATAAAATCATGAAGTTGAGGAAGATAATTATCAATTAGGAAATGGATTTAAAATGTTAACAAAGACATGTAATACAAACTAGAGGATTAGAATAGGAAGCAGGTAAAATAATAAATGGAAATTGTGTGAATGCTAAGACAAATAAACAGAATCATTTTGTACACAAATGGATGAAAATGTGATTCATGTGATAAATAGTCAGAAAGATGGGCAGTATAAGTATTATACAAAACAAATTAAACATTTAAGCTGAAGAAAACTGAAAACAATTACAATATTAACAAAAGGCTCTTTTGTTTTGTAATGGACACACGATACCAGATGTAGCTTTTTTGCTACCAAACTTACAAAGAGACCTTGTCTATAATTTTTTTTAAGTGAGAAGAATAAAATGTTTTGATATGTAGGAGTGTGACACTCTGAAACTAGATATTTTATCTTAAGAGTTTATTCAACATGCAAATGCACTTCTACTTATTTCCCCCTTCCCCAAGATCTTTCTTCATTGGACAAGAGAGGAAGCCATTAATAAAACATTTCACAGGTTCACTGGTAAGACTGGCCAATCATAAAATTCATCAAATTTTATTCATTAACTGTATTAATAAAGAACTATCTGGAAGAAATACCAACAGTACCTTTGAGTATGATTGTAGTTCGTTGTGTTTCTCTGTATATGCAAGTATTTAAATGTCAGTAAATATTTTCCCCAAACATTGGCTGTCACACCTGTTATGCTACCTTGACATAATGAAGCATCAAAAGAAATGTTCCAGTTTTTCCAATTATTACATCCCTAACTATCATCTTGTATACCTAATTATTCCAGAATATTGTACATAATGATGGGATAATGTACCAGATATTCCTGTTGAATAAACTGTGAAAACTCCAATAGCCTTTGGCAAATAATCTGAGCACCCAACGTCCAACTAACAGAAATTGACTTTGTCTTTCCATAATTGAGAAATTTAAATTTACTTGTTTCAGTTAAAAGATTTACCATTTCCTCCCCGTTTAATCAAATATTAGTTTCAGGGGCTCTTTTTAGTTACCTTTAGTAAAGAAGTTATTCTGGTATAAGAACTGTTAGTTTCAGGTTATATACAAAAGTGAAAATAAAAATAATTATAAAGAAGTAGGTTGCAGAGTCCATTTTAAAAAATGGCCCCTTCCCCTTTATGTACATACAAAGCACGTTTTCAAACTAACAGTCATACATGTCTGATATGTAAATCAATGTTGAAACAGTTTAGGCAACACATTGTACTCCCTCACTTGTTTATTATCACTCTTAATACCCTTAAAAATGAAGTTGCAAAGTTTCAAAACCTATTGCAGTATAGACCAGAAGCTGTTTTAAAAAAACAGCACTGGCTACCAATTGGTCTCCGAACACAATTCAAAGTGTTGGTTATGACCTATAAAGCCCTTTATGGCAATGGACCAGGATACTTGCGGGACCGTCTTCTGCCTCATGAATCCCAGCGACCGGTTAGGGCACATAGGGTTGGCCTCCTACGGGTCCCGTCTGTCAGGCAATGTCATCTGGCGGGGCCTAGGGCTAGGGCCTTCTCCGTTGCTGCCCCAGCCCTCTGGAACCAGCTTCCCTCAGAGGTTCGTACTGCTTCCTCCCTCCTAGCTTTCTGGAAATTGTTAAAGACATATTTATGCCGACAGGCTTGGGGCATATGAGCTGTGCTCTGCCCCTGGGCCTAGGAATGTCCCTCCATCAGCGACTGTGAGCTGACTGTGCTTGTTTGTTGTATGAATGTGATTAATTTTATTGTAAAATTTTATTGTATTTTTGTGAACCGCCCTGCGTCCTGGGAGAAGGGCGGCATATAAATTTAAGTAATAAATAAATAAATAAATAATTTATTTATTATTTACTTCCACATGCAAAAACTCAGTCCCATCTAATAAACCTATTTGGATCATAGCCTAGATATACTGCTTCAATTCTAGCAGCAAGAAACAAAAGTTCATTAAAAGTACCATGTCATGGACCTAGCAGTTACCCCGTTATAGCCACATTTTGGTTTATATTAAGAATGCTGGATTGTGCTGGTTAATAACTGCAATATAGGTTTTCATATTTTAAGAATACCGGATTATTATTTTGGTCCTATTTCTTACAATAGGTATGTGCATCAGAATTAGCAGTGAGAAAAATGTAAGTAAACCGTAGAATCCAACCCCTTTTAAATCAAAAGGTAGTGGTTGTCACATCAGCCATATTATAATTCTTTCTTTAAAAAAAATATCTGTCTGCATGAGGTTCCCATTGACATCCCAGTGTTTTGAAAGGCCAGAATGTGGCTGATTAAAGATCCTTCTGAGTATTGTATGTAGGTTTTGCCTATTTTGCCTGCTTTTGCTCCTTTATCTTTATTGTTATATTGTTTTGTCACTTTTTTCTGGGTTTTTATTTTGTGAACCATCAAAGTTGCTGAGAATCAGTGGTACACATGTCTGATTAGACAAAAAAAGCAAAAAGTCTTCTGGGATGAACAAATTAGTTACAGGCCTCAATGAATGCTAGTCAAATCAAATGGAAAAGAGATACATATCTGCAATATTCTGTATACACAAACACTGTATGTACTGTTTCTTACAGCCTCCACACTGGTATAAAAATCTTGAGCTTCTCAGTGACGATGTAATCTTCTTTGGAACATTTCCAATGCAATCACTCTAAGGATAAAAATCTATCATCCCGTATCAAGATCATGTATTTCCTTTAGCATCCTACCTAGTTACAGAATGAGTAATATCTTTTGTGGGTCCTTAGATAAATGCACGTGAATTCAGTGCCAAGATAAATGTGACACCGTCACATCACTTTGGGAAAAAATAAATGCTTACTGCATTCTCTGAGTTTCATTTCACAGTTCACTGGGCGTTGCCCTTTCATGCAGAAGAAATGTTGCCAAACTCCTTTGCAATAAAAGCATTATCAAAAGTCAGTAGTGATATTATGATAATTCTTCACATTCACCCTATCCAACTTTTAGGCAACCCTATGGATGTTTGGGTATGATACTACAATGAAAATTAAATCTGTGACTTGCAGCAGGATGATTCTATTGTGGTAACAAATCCACCCTAACAACTCATTTTAATTCATGTCTGATTATTATTTCACATGATAAAAATATAGATAAAAGGGTTGTGTTTTGTAAACAAGTTATTACTTCTACTCAGATTACACAAAATCTACAAGTGCTTAAGATATACTGTATATATACTGTAGTGCAAAAAAGAATGAATCAGGCCAGGCAATGCTATGTAAGCATTTGGGAACAACACTGTGGCTATAAAGCTGACATGGTGCTATAAAGGTCTTGATAAAAAAACATTTGCTGCAATGCCCTGAAAACTTGTAGCAAGCAGTACATTTATTCTGCTCTCAGTTCATTTACTTGTCCTTCTCAACTAAAATTTTCATATATAGAGTAAAGCAGAATGATATGTTTGGGCTAACTATCCATCCCATCTCAAATCTTGCAAATGTGAAATAAAAAATGGTGTAATACCCCTCTTCAGAAATAAACCACCCAACTTGAATGGGTCTGATAACCATCAAGGAAGGGGGTGAGTCTGAACCTTGTGTCATACTGAATTTCCTAACAGGTACCAGCCAATGCACTATTACATTCAGATATTCAATATTCCACCGTTTCATTTGTTAAAAATCAACAATGAAATATTAGCCAAAAAAAAAATAGTTTTGGAGTGTAGGTGAGGGAGGAAATTGTTGGCACAAGTCTACTTGATGGGCAAGGTCTACTATAAACACTTCGTTAATTTCTAGTGCAGATGAATGATGTTGCAATTTTCCATCATGAATAAAAAATACTCAACATGCTCCTCCCTGGTATTCTTGCAATTTCAACTACCAATCCGGTTAAAGCCAATTTACTAGCACAGGCCTGTAAGAACAGTCACATCAATAGACCTTCAAAGTCCCTTGAATGCAATGTACAATGTACATGATAGAGTAACATGGAACAGAACAGCGAGTGTAAAATAGGGATATACTACCTCTTTGTTTGCATTTCTACAGAGAAGGCCCCAAATTCAGTTCCTCCCTTTTCCCGAGCAATACAAACCTTCCTCTGGAGCAAACCTAAAGTACCCCTCCCAAAATTCCTCAGGCACAGCCAATACACCTTCTCACCCTAAATGCACAATATATATAAAGGAAATTAAATCCCTTAATAATGTTACAGATCTGAATTACAAATATCCAACCACTAAGAAGTCAGCAAAAAAAAAAAACCTCAAATTTTCTACCCTCCTCTCAAAAGTCTGTCTGTCTGTCTGTCTGTCTGTCTGTCTGTCTGTCTGTCTGTCTGTCTGTCTGTCTGTCTGTCTGTCTATCTATCTATCTATCTAATCTACCTATTAATCTAATCTAAATTAATCTATCAATCAAAACGGTCCTGATACCACCTACAAGGAAAGCCAGAATTTGGAGAAAAACGGAGCAGCTTTAATCGGTACAGAAGCCCTGGCTTGCAGCATCCTAGTTCTCGGTTTTTACCAAGGGCGCGACTTCAACGACTTTTGAGCTAAAATGTTTTTCAACTCTCCTGGGTGGTGGCCGGAGGATTCTTCTTCTTGCAAGCCGATCTCTTCTCCTCTACCAATCCTGCCTGGCCGTTAGGGAAGAAGGCAAAGGAGCGTCGCGCCGGACAAAGGTAAAAAGCGACGGGAATCATCAGCTGAGGAAAATTCAACACCTAGACCCGCCGGGGACTTCTCCGCCTCCCTGGCGGGCCTGCCTCCCCAGAAAGCTCGACCCGAGGCTCCCTCTCTTCGCCCAGGTCGGCGTTCTATCTCCACACACAACACAACACAACACACACACACACGCACGCCGTCCTTTATTTTTTGTAACCCCCCTCCCCTCCCGCTGCTAAAGACCCCCGGCAGGTAAGCCCCAGAGGATCAAGAGAGCCCTTGGAGTGCCTTCCTCCCCGCGCGCGCCTCACCTGAGGGCGACTCGGACGGAGCTCTCGTCTGGGCCGGTCGACATGGTTCAAAACGCTGAAGCGAGGCTGAACCCCCGGAGGCGAGCGGAGAGCATTCAGGCAGGCAGGTTTTGAGAGGGGCGGGGGGGGAAAGACCCGTAAATCCAAACGGGATTACAGACGGGGGCGGGGGAGGGTCTCGCCCGGCGAAGAGAAGCGTTTTTAAGAGGGGTTGGTGGTGGTGCTGCTGCTGCTGCTGCAGGGACGGCGGCGGCTGGTTCGCTTCACCTCCTCCTCCACTGCCACCACCTTCGGCTCTCTCCAGCCATTTTAGGTGACTGCCTGAATGAATAGGTAGCGGCAGCCGCGGCGGCGAGCTTCGTACTCCGCCCACTCCGGAGCTCGAGCGCTCGGACTAGCCGAGGGGCCGGGCGTCGTCTGCCGCCCCGGGATTTCTGCAAGCTGCTACCGCCGCCGCCGCCGCCGATGCCGATGCGCTCCCGCGGCAGCCGCACCACCAGCCAACTGCAAGAGGTCGGCGGCTCTCGCACAGCGGAGGCGGCGGCGGCGGCTTCAGCTTCTCTCCAGCCGCAGTGCGAAACGAAGCCCCTCCTCTTGCCGTGGCCTCGGTCTGCTCGTTTTGCAGCGCCCCGGCGAACTCGGCCATCACCGTCGACGCCGCCGCCGCTCCTGGCTGGGCGGAGTCACGCGCTTGCCTTTCCGCGCCGGCGCCGCGGGCGGAGTCGCCGAGCTCGCAGGTTCAGCTGGAGCGGCTCTGCTTTTTAATTTTTTTCGGGGGGGGGGCGCCAAGTGCGGGCGCGTCGATCCTCACGGAGGCCTTCTCTTTGTGGGGAAGGTCGCTACAAGTAGTCCTCGACTTAACGGCCATAATTGAGCCCAAAATTTATGTTGCTCAGTGAGACGTTTGTTTAAGTGGACTTTGACCCCGTTTTACGACCTCTCTTGCCAAGTTGTTAAGGAATCAGTGCAGTTGTTAATAACCCGGTTGTTAAGTGAATCTTGACTTTGCTTGTCAGAAGGTCGCCAAAGGTATTCACGTGATCTAGGGATACTGCAACCGTGGTAAATAGGAACAAATTGCCAAGCAACCCAAATTTTGGTCACGTGACCACGAGGATGCGGCAATGGTCATAAGTGTGAAAAACGGTCATAAGTCACTTTTTTCACTGATGTAACTTTGAACGGTCACGAAATGAACTGTTATAAGTTGAGGACTATCTGTATTTATTTTTAGCCCTTTCCCTCCCCCTCTCTTTTTTTCCCATTGGTGACCACAACTTTATTGTTCTGGGGTTTATATACTACTGTAATAGTAGTTGTTGCAACAGGTGGCAGCAGCTACCTGACATTGGCTTGTCTAGGGAAAAACATTAAACCGGGCCAGAGCTGTCTAAGAATAAAAGGACAGGCCACAGGAAAATCACAGGGATTCAACAATATTCGGGGGGGGGGGGGGAGAACAAGTGATTTCACTAATGCTGTTAAGAAAGCTGCATGGGTTCATCATGAATAGGGTTGCAGATGTCCAACGAAAGGAGAACATGTCCTTTTACTTCTCTGTACAGCAATATAAACAAATATTACCTGTCTTTTTGATTATAGGTAGTCCTCAACTTATGACCACAATTGAGCCCAAAAACTAAAAAGTGTTCTCTCTCTCTCTTTCTCTTACATACACAGACTGAATTTTTATATAAATATCTGAAGCAGGTGGAGGCTGAAGAGTTCCAATATAAAGAACAATTAAACATAATTAGACTTGTATTTAGTATATAGTGATTCTGAGCAATTTCTTTTTATCAACTTTTTAAACAAAATTCCAAGAAGTCTGGAGAAATTTAATGTATAATAAATATACTATGATATAATATGTGCAAGGTTCATGATATTCAACAGTTTAATTAGCAATAGTACTGGTATATTCAAAAGCAAATCCTGTTAGATTTAATGTATGTCTCCTAATAAGTATCCAAAAATGTTTCTCCCAAAAGATCAAGGCCCTATCATAATGTGCCAGAGGATCTAAAACTTCCATATTTTTCTATCTGATCAATGTTGTTCTCAACATTTTTTTATTCTTCAACATCTTCATAAACGATTTAAATGTGAGGATAGAGGGAACTCATCAAATTTGTAGATACCAAGCTGGGGGTAATAGTCAACATTTAGAAGATAAGCTCAAGATCCAGAAGGACCTTGACAGACTTGAACGCTGGGCTCTATCCAACAAAATGCAATTCAGCGATGCAAAAATAAGTGCTTGCACTTAGGCAGGAAAGCCCAAATGTGTAGATATAGAAAATAAGTGATATAGAAAATATGTGTTTATTTTTTTAGTTTCTGATAATATATTTTATTGATTTTGTGATTTTAACAAAAAATGCTTAAAACACACCATGGTAATTGGGTGAACAAAAATTCCAGAATAAAAACATACATAAACAACTCAACTTAATAGATTCACTTATCAACTTTCTATTTCCCTCTCCCACACAAAACAGAAAGAAAAAAAGAGAAAAGAAAAAAAACCAAAAACATATAAATTTAATATATTCCATTTCTGTCATGAATTTCTGTTAAACCTATTTTAAGACTTTGAAAGAGTCTTTGAAAGAGTGAAAGAGGGGAGAAGGAAGTAGGAAGGTTGGAGGAGAAGAGGAGAAGTGGAGAGAAAGGGAAGGAGAGGGGTGGAGGAAGAGGGAAGTAGGAAGAGAAGAAAGGTAGAAAGAAGGTAGAGAAGAAAGAGGGTAGATGTGGTCAAGGGGGAAATGGGCGAGCAACCCCAAAAGTTATGTGTAGGTATTTATCTCATTTTATTTATTGACTATATGAATTCTAAAGAATGTATGCTAACATCTTATAAATATTATGGTATATGTATTGGGGAGAGTTTTGGAATGAAACAGATAAAGTCTTAAAATAGGTTTATTTTTTTAGTTTCTAAGGCCACCCACTCACCAAGCTTAAAAGCATCAATATTAGAACGGTCAAAAAATAACATTAAAACTGTAAGCCAGCCAAATCTTGGCAAAAGGATGCCTGTTTCCAAGAGTGGGGATTATGAGAATAAGATAAAGACACTTTAAAAATATAACTATTCATAGGTAATTAAAATTAAAGGACAAAATGAAGATTAGACTTCATTTTAAAGAAATGTACTTTCACTTTGAAAATAACATCTATTTACTTAATTTTATACTGCTATTATAAGGAATTTATGGTTTACAAAAAAAATGAACCACATATTAGAAATGAAACAAAGTTATGCAAGCATAAAAAAATAGTGTAAGAATAAAAGAGATGCCAACCCCAAATATAGTAAAACTACCGGTAATCTTCAAACTCATGCGTCATCCTCACCATCAATAGAGAAAAATAGTGAAAACTGAAGGAATCAAGATGCTTTGTGGAAGTAACATCAAGAATCTGGATGAAGAAGATCACTACAAATACTTGGGCATCCTTCACGCTGACATCAAACACAGTGAAGTCAAGAAGATGATTAGAAGGGAATACATCACAAAAATGAAGATTATAAAGTCCAAACTCTATGGTGGAAATTATTATTATTATTATTTATTAGATTTCTATGCCGCCCTATTCCAAGAACTCAGGGCGGAAATACCATCAAAGAAACTAAAGGTAAAGGTTTCCCTGTCCAGTTATGTATACTCATCTTTGTTTCTTAGCCAGTGTTGTCCAAAGACATTTCCATGGTTATGTGGCATTGAGATTTGATTACCTGAATATTAATGATGCAGATTAGTTTTTTTGGGATAAATATACATTCAGTTCTAAGGTAATTTAAATAGAAGCCTACAAAATGCAAATAAAGCATGGGATAATACAAATTGTTTCTAAGTTTGTAACCACTGTGAAATTCTTGGTATCTACTATGATTTCCAAATCAGTAAATTTGTGGAATGCAGCCAGAAAAAAAAACCTTCAAACCTTTTCACACTTATATTAGTATTTAGAACATAGAATCAAAGGGCTGAAAGGTAGTCTTCTGGTCCAATTCTGTACTCAAGGCAGGAGACCGTATTCCATTCAGTCAATGTGAAGGATATATGCAAATAATGTATGTTTTTACTTGTGCGTAGTGTGCACTGTGAACAGCACTTAGTTTCACTGTGGGATACACAATGACAATAAAGATATTCTATTCTATTCAAATGGTTGTTCAGTCTATTTTTGAAAACCTCCAGTGATGGAGGACCCACAACTCCAGGAGGCAAGCTATTCCATTGTTTCCACCCATTACTTCTTTTCGTGCCCTCTGGTGCTGTGGAGAATACGTCAACCCTCTCTTCTCTGCGACAGCACCACAAGTACTGGAAGACAGTTATCATCCCCCCCCCTCTAATCCTTCTCTTTGGTAGACGTACTTAGCTCCCTCAACTGTTCATCATACGATTTAGCTTTCAGACCTTTTATCATTTTTGCTGCTCTTCTCTGCATACTTTCTACAGTCTCAGTCTTTTTGGTATTTGGCACTTCTTGTGTTATTGATGTTATCACTATTTATGTAGTGGTCCATTAGGATACCTAGATCTCTCCCACAGTTAATACTTTTGAGCCAAGTTTTAATTTTTAATGTTCTACCAATCAACTTCATTCACTGTCTCTTTTCAGATACAAACCTCTTTTGTTTCTGAGCAGGTCCAGTGATCAGCTATTCATTAAATGCTTGGAACTGCAAAGACAGGGAACCACAATTCAAGAAAAGATAATTCAGGCTAAATGCACTTGAAATCGGGAGACTTGATTAAATTGCTTTAAAATTATGCACATTTAGTTGGAACTCTGTTTATTTCATGACCTAGAAGTCATCCGTTAGGTCATTCCTAGAAAAACCACTCTAAGCGGCTACTTTCAATTAATGGAGATGGTCCAGGAGAATATGATGGATTATAGTATCAAAACACATTGAAATGTCGAGGATCAATAGTGTCACACTCACTCTGCCTCCCTTTATTGAAATTATCTACCAGTATGACTGTGATTTTGTTTCCCAACAGGAGACAAAAGCAATTTCACTCATCTGACTTTGCTAATTTACTACAGATTTTAAATCTCTTTCAGCCAATAATGGTTTTGTGGTGTTCAGGTCTCAAAGGATTACATTGAGTCACTGAATGTTAATGGTTAGTATGACTAATTTACATGCTACAAAAATGCTGTTTTGTAACTAACGAACAGCACAGATATTGTTTGACTCCTTTGTTATTTTGATCCTCTTCTGTTCTTTCCACTGTAAATAATTCCATATCCGTTCTCAAAGATTTCTTCAAGTTGAAGGTATGCCAGAGGATCCTCCTGACAAAGTGATTTTAAATATTCTGGCAATTTGAATTAGAGAATCTATCAACCACAGCCTCCCTGTAACCTGTATAAACAGATTTCACAAGTAGCATTCATGAAAATGTATCATGTAATAGCTTACATCAATCTTGCTGAATTTGGTGTTCTCCAGATATTTTGGAATTACAACTCCCAAAGTTTATAACTGTAAACAAACAAGTACAGGTGTGGATCTCTGCAGCTACATTTAGTTGTTTCTGAGAAAAAGCAAAAAGCCCCTTGCCCTTTGCAAGAGAAGCAGTAACACCCCTACATCAGCAATGTTCTACAAATAGAAATTAAAAGCTTTGAGAGAACCTATCAAATGCTTGGCACAATCTCTGCCATGGGAAAGGAAGTATACATCAGTTGCATCTGGAAAGCAGCTTAAATTTGGATTGCGTTCTTTGTTATTTACTTTCTAGTCATACAGTAGATCCAGAATGTGCTATGTATTCATTATATGCCTACATATTCCCCCCCCCCTCCTGTATTTGTCCTGACCAGGACATTGTAAAGATCAAGATGATTCCAACAGCAAAAGAAAATTGGGTATTCAATCAGAGGAACTTAAAAGGAATGGCAGACCCAAACATATATGTATACATAGTTTCATTTAAAACATTTTAAGTCAATTGCCCCAGATTCCAGACACTGCAAATTGTAAGATGCCCACAGATTTCTCTCCATCCACAGATTGCCCAAAGTCCTCTTTCTTTGCATGGAGCTTTTTGTACATCCCTAACACAGAATATACACTATATGAACAGCATATTTTTTTTAGCAAGCCTGTTGCAATTCAAGTAATTAATGATTAAACGGAGCTTCATATGCAACAACTTTTGACTTTGAAATTCCTGTTTTAATTTATATTTTAATTATAATTTATTACATTATGTTTTAAATAAAAAATGAGAGAAGAATGAGAATTCATATAGTCTCTGAAGATTTACTCAATAAGGTAAGAGGGACGTATCTGGAAACCATAATTTTCAAAATATGTCAAATTATATCACATGATGACTGTGGCAGCATTTTTCCCTAATGGCAAATGAGTGCATTGAGCAAAGAGGGCTAAAACATTATTACTTTCATAGGGAAGTTCAATTCAATGTTGAAGAGGGTGCAGATTGCCATAATTTCTATTTTTAAGCATACATATGAGAACTATCAGTAGCTGGAAGGCTTGTTAAAGTTTTGAAAAATTTTGTGAGAAAGGAGGAATAAAAAATGAAAAGAATAAAGTTCTAGGATATTAGTTGAATAGACTAAAGATCAAGATTATTAAAATAAAAGGAAAGAATATAAAGTTGGTTGAGGAATATAAATTGAAATATGTGATTTCTAGTGATCTAATGGACTTTTGCTGATCAGGATTGAAACAATGTTTTAAAGATTTGTTTATAGATAAGAGATGAGCTATGGGTATTGATCATTTGTTGTATTTTTAAAAAATGTGATAAGTTATTAAAATGGTTTGTACTTGTGATGAAGATGTGAAAATTCATGAAAATCCATATTATATCAAATTTAAGAATTGATTAAAATCCAAGACACAAGTTGTAAAATCAAAATTTATTCTGATTATTATATTGAAATGCCTGCTGTTCAAAGAAAAAAATAAAATTTCTGACTTTGTATTAAACATTTTAAATTCATTCTTTTAAATAACTGAGGTTCCTGGTTGTCTAAAACACAGCCACAGCCAGCAAGCTTTTTTATGCACAGATGCAAGGAAAGAACTGTTCATTATTTAAACATTCTATCAGTCTATATGTGGTTAGATTCAGAGCATCTCTCCTTATTACTTTATATATACCTACAATTTATTCTTTATTTCAGACACCATATTGATTGCAAATAAGCACTTAAGGAATCAAATTAAATGTGATGAATAAATAGGTCACGCTTATGCTATTTTAAATAAAGAACTCATGTGTCTCATCTTCATGAAACGAACTTAAATGGAAAACTAATGCAACAAAAACTATTACAATTTTCCATCGCACCTACTAATTTTCAGTTATGTTATGTGCACATCTATTACTGTTTACTATTTACTGAACACAATCTGACACAAAATTATATACCTTAAATTTTTGTTGAACAGACCCCACCATTATCTCTGACATAACAATTTGAACATTTTATAGGCTTTTGCATTTCTTTAACCTTCTTATTCTTATGTATTTTTATCTTTGAACAATTACCTGAATTCCCATAGAGTGAAAAGTCTTAGTAGGGTTAATGTCCCCCCCCCGCCCCAAAATAGGCACTTTTCAAAACAGAAAAGGCAAGGAATTAATTACCACTCTCCTTTTCAGAGAGACAATGAAAAGTAATGTATGAGCAGGTCACAATCATAATTTAAAATAACCACTTATCCCTCAGCTTTATAAAACTGAATTAATTCTTAGCCTAGTACTATTCTGGGAAAGACAATGGGATCCCATATTGCTTCATGCTCTGTTTTAGAAGCAGATTCAGTGTAACCAATTAACCTTTAGCACAATAAGGCTGCAAAAACAAACACCAGAATAAGAACAGAAATAATAAATGAATATTGTGAGGAGCCAAAAAAGACTCCCATTAAAAATATACAAGTGCCAGAAATTAGGACTACATATTTTACAGACTAAAGGGAACCTTCATGTTAGTCTGCAATATAATTATTGGTAGACACAGAAATGTTGTTGCTTTTTAAATCTTCTAGATAGCCAGTCACCTGAAACATAATGGTTAAGAACCATAGCGGTCCTAGGGAAAGATAAAAAGAATTGAACAGGTTACATTTCTCATAAGCAAAATTGCCCTTATTTTATATACAGCATTTTCGTTTTAACTTTGCCACAAAATGAAACCTATACTGATGTTATTTTGTATCCGTAAGTTCATAATAATTTGGAATTTACAAAGCAATTAAGGTATATTTGTTTCTGAAAACTCTGCAGGCATAACTACTGGTTAACTAGCCGCATTCATAGGCAACTTAATAAAGCAACCTGAAAAATGTGTAAGAACGTTTTGTGTTCTTTTCTTCGTTTATTTCACAAGAGGTATTGGCTGCCCTAACAAACAATCCTTCTGTGGCTATACATATATTCTCATGGGCAGGTTCACAGTTCTTCCACCTTTCATAGCAAATGACAGGACTAAGCTGTGAGCAAGATTGCATATGGGACCATTTCATTTTGGAAAGATTCCAAATTTGTAAGTTTATTAACCTGAATAGAAGTCATGACTCCATTTGCCAGGACAGAAAGCCTTCCAGCAACAGACTTCACTCCTTGTTTAAACTGAGTCATATCAGGAGCAGCAGGCAAGACATTTGAAATATTATAATTGCCTAAAGACAGAAAGAGAGAAAAAAAAGAAAGATTTTAGCACGTAGCTCCATAAAACCTTTGAAGGGAATAAATTCAACATAATAAAGTTGATTTGTATCGAAAAGATTGTTTGATCCTTGAACAAATAGACAGCTTCTACGTAGATTTTTGTTTAGTACTCCTTCCACACAATAAAAGTCTTTCCTTTTAAACGACCGAAGACAAGATTAAACCAGAGAAATAAGGCTTGTAGTAGCTCTCACAAACTAAAAATGAAGAATGAAACATGGGGAGCAGGAGAGACCCTTCGCCTGCATCATTCCCAGGCTATAGGATGGATTTCTTCGAAGTGTTCACATTCTCTACCTTTAGGAAATCTTAAAGCTACACCTTATTTGCTGGGCTTTTAATGGTTAAAGCTTTCATTATTTGTGTTCCAATTAACGTTATTGCTTTTTCTTTTTTTAAATCTTGCTTAGCTGTGCTTTAAATTGAAAGCCACCTTGGACATCCTTATTAAATGGAAAGGTTACGTGGAGCGAGCCAGGTGATTTTCTTTGCAAAAATGGGGAACTGGTATGACATTGCTTTCTTCAAAGATACCGTAATGTTTCTCACTTCTTAGTGCAACTTACAGTGGCCCTTGTGTTAGGCCAACTCAGTCAGCAACCGTTCAAAATTATGATTGTGCTAAACAAAGGGGATTTAAGACCACTCCAGTTCTGGCTATTGCAGTTTCCCCACAATCACATGACTGCAATCCAGGCACTCGGGTGCTTGTGATTATGGCGTAATGAACCATGGTCATGTGATTACAACTTACAACATTTCCTGCTGGCCTCCACAAGCAAAGCCAACGGGGAAGCCAGTACGATGTTAGAAATCAGCCCGGCCACTTTTTTGTCTGCCTATGCTCCATAGCACTAACTGACCTCCACACACTCACCTATGTTCTCTAGTGCCTGCTTACAGCAATCTCTTCCACATGCAGCATTCCTGCATTCCCTACTTGCATACTCATCCCTGCTTTCTTGTGCCTGCCTGTGGCATCTAACCCTGCTCTATAGCACCTGCCCAGAGTACTCACACATTTACCTGCTTGCCTGGGACTTTCCTATCTTTCTGCTTCATGATCTGTGAGGTCCTGGGGTTACTACAGCCACCAAGACTGCCAGGATTGCCTTTGCAGAGCAATGCAGTCACATGATAGCACTCTTTAAGGACCACATCGCTTAGTGATGGTAATTCCAGTCCCAATTGCTGTTGTAACCCAGGGACTATCTGTACAGCCCTGAAATGTCCAGATGGTCTCCCCATTCAAGTACTAATCAGAAAAGGAGGAACTTCTGTTTTGCAGAAAAGCAGGACATAAATAATATTAAATTATTACAAATAATAAATTATTAAAAGTGAATTATTACTATTAATAATAGCAATAGCGCTTAGACTTATATACCACTCCATAGTGCTTCACAGCAGTTTACAAATAGCATATTGCTGCCAGCTATCTGGGTCCTCATTTTACCAACCTGGGAAAGATGGAAGGCTGCGTCAATCTTGAGGCTGTGGACAGAGTTAGCCTGCAATACTGCATTTTAACCACTATGCCACCACAGCTCATAAGGTACACCTTTATGGTAAAAAGTTAATTATATATGGTGGCATAAACATTCAAACAAAAAACAGTAACTATATGGATGTGCACAAATACAATATATAAAATAAGTCTTGATGTGAAAAAATACCGGTAGCTCATATCCACTATGTTCAGAATCCTACTTTCTGAACTGATTCCTTTTTCGCATAACAGCGTTCAGCAAGCAAGTTATAATGCAACATTGATGAGAGAGCTTTCTAAATTTGGTAGCCTATCAAGGCAAAACAAATTAGACTTCAAAATATTAATAAAATGGTTTAAGAAATAATGTCAATAAAATGTCATTTCTTCACATACTTATCTCCCATTTATTTACATTGTAAAGGGCTAGCATAAGATTTTGACATTCATTAGATGTCAAGGTAGTGCATGGCTTATGACAGGTTGCCAATTTATGACAGACTCCCCCCAAAAGCTACTTACAACCCAGTTTCAAAGTTATGGCCACCGCAACACCTGAAATGGTGGTTGGGGAGAGAAAGAAATAAGAGTAAAACCCGATCATAGGCAAGAAAGAATGAGTGGGGTGGCAGCCCAAAGAGCTTGCAAATAAAGGGACAGCAAGGTAACATGAGCAAAGCAAAGAAAAACTCTCCATTTTACACGTTATCTTGCCATCCCACCCCTTCTTTCCAAACTGGCAACCTAAAGAGCTTTTATCTGGCATTTTATTCAGTCAAATGGTAAACACTGGAGTCCCTCTTCCCATTTTCTCCAGAACTAGAACCCTGTGAGATGGGTATAGTTGAGAGAGCAAGCTTTGTGATTGAGGAACATGGACATGAACCTGAATCTTCTCAGTGCCAGTTCAATACCTTAACTGCAACTTCACATTGGCTCTTATGTATGTGACAGTACTAATTTATTTCTTTTAAGAAAATGAAATAACTAACGGTGACAATGGTGGAATGATAGGGCCAATTGCCCTGTGCTCTACTTGTGTGTAGGCACAAAAAGTCTTCAAAAGTATTAAGACTCTTGAACAAATTTATCCAGAGATGCACTGTACCTTATTTATTTTCTAAAATCTTAATTAGTATATAATAGTTAATATGCATAGCAGGTTTTTATAAAACTGGCAATATCTGAAGCTCAGCTTTTTCCTTCCATACCTGATGGCTGTTTCTTTTGCTCTTCAAACAAATCAGCTGAACTTATGGCAGCATTTCCGGAAAGCCTTTCTAATCGAGCTCTGGCTTCATACTATAAAGAGTGAAGGAAATTTCAGTAATAAAGAATGCGTCCATCTTTTCCATCTAGAGAATGATTTTCAAAATGTCAATCAAAGAAAGCATGCAGGCATGGCTAATTCTCCAAAGTTCATATAAAACTGGAAAAATACAGTCCATTATAACAACCTACAAAATTAATCTATATATATTGCAAAATTTAGATAACCTCGAAACAGATGTAAAATAGAATCATCTCTGAGCAGACTTTCCCCCTATATCTAATGAAACAATATTTACATGGACTGTATTGAAATATTTATAGCAGTGAACTTTTTCCCTGAATAAATGAATCCTTCCAAATACAGTTTATATTCCACATTCTGACAAGTTGGCAATGAAACCATTTTTCCCCCTGGATCCTTCCTCCTGATTTTTCTTATTGATTTTCCCCTTGAAAAAATTAGATAGCAATTGAAGAAAATATAAAACATATAAATGTTTTTGTAATTCCATGGTATTCGACATCTTTTCGTATTGTGATGGGATAACATTCTGAAACCATAACCAGTGAATAAATTCAAAATGTTTGACTACACTTACTTCAGCATGGTCTTGCTTTCCAAAATACATATCTGATGAAATAGCTTTCGCATTGCCAAATTTCTTTTGTGCTTCATCTGTGTTTGCAGATTTTTCATGCTCTGGTTTCCTACGAGACGATGACCTAAGAAATGTTCTAACATGGTTACATCTCAAGAGGTCCCAGTTCAACAATGAAATTTGCATTTTACAAATATCCTTAATACAGGTAGTTTTCAACTTACAATGAGTCATTTAGCAACTGTCTGAAGTTATGGTGGATTCCCTAAAAGGGACTAGGATCTGCTACTGAAATTCTGAAGGCTGCCCTTGCAGTCATGGGACTGCATTTTGGGTGCTTAGCAACTGGTCTGAATTTAGGGCTGTCTGCAGTGGTCCTTAATCACATGACTGTGATTTATATTTTGGCTGAAAACTTCCGATCTTTGGCAAAAACTCCCCACAGCAAACAATGGAATCAGGTGTGCGACCTGTTTTAGAACCGTCATGACTTAGAGGAGTTAATGGGCAGGCTTTATTATGGTTGTTAAGTTGAGGATTATCTGCATTGTGAATGCTATCTTAGTATGACAGATTTATAAAGACAACTACTTATTATCTGCTTTTTATGTTACTAATGATTATACACAACAGTTACAATTGTAAAAATTCTATTGTCAGTTTGTCCTCCTTATTATGGAATCATTTGTGACCAATACTGAAAACTACTCGGAAATCTTTGAAAAGGCATAAAGAATTGACTACAAGCACAGAAAATGTATTGTTTTTAAAAGAATAAGTGTGCAGTATTTATTATTTATGACTTTAATCCAAAGGAATTTGGAGTTTTATATTCCCTTGATGTACCTCCTTTTTTCACAACCAATCTGGTAAAACTAGAAAGCAAGGCATTCTGTGTATACAGCTCAATTCTACTTATAAAATCTACACTCTGGATTGTGCAGACATCCCACTGGCCACTTCCTCATTAGAATGTTTTCCAGAGCTTTCAGAGTCCTAACTGTTTTGTCAAAGTATTTTCTCATATACTCATGCAATATGCCGAATCAACCAAAAAGCAAAGTAATGTTTTTAGAGTCTTCACTCTAAATCCTTCACACACACCCCACTCCCGTTTGCAGAGATGTTGTTAATATAACATTCAGATTTCAAATACGTAGATTTTTTTTTGTTACGTAAATTTTCATTCCAATACTGAAATCTGAATATTCAAGTTTACCCTATTTTGCAAAGATGATTTAACAGTGGCAGGTCAGCAAGCAAAGTAATTGACTTCGTGTATATTATGTCCTATAAGTGTTGATATTTTGTACAGAAAGTTACCTCTCTGAATAGCTCGTAGGCTTGGAAGACAAAATCATATCAATATCTCTGCTGCTGCTTTCTTTCTTCCAGAATGAATCAGAATTGTCATCCCATTTAGAAAAAGCACTACTTCTCAAGTCGGACGAATCAAAATATCTGAACAATTAGGGAAAACATTTCATTGATATTTGAAGTCTAAGCGAGTAAAATATGTTAACTTTGGATCCATTCTCTGCAACGGCAAGGACTCTTGTTTTACTAGAAAGCACTGTGCTCTTAATTAGCTTGGACAAGATAGTTTTCTCCTATTTGCTTACCCCAATTAGCTAATTATTTCCTGTTTTTGCCTTAAATACTTGCCCAATGCCTGGTAGATACTTAACAATGTAGCCAATCCTCATTTCATATGTAACCTTACTGTAAGTTGCTCAGTCACTGGTTGAGATGGCGGCTATAGAAACGGAATGAATGAATGAATGAAAACTTCCCCTGTGCAACTATTTCCTGATCTTAGATTCCCAAAGCAATCTAAGCACCCCAGAAGGGAGAGAGGTTGAAGGGCTATAAAACTTGGCTAACAACAGCAGTCCTCTGTGGGTTATTTGCCATGTTAAGTCCTTCTTACAGCTCTCCATACTCACTGCAGCAGGTAAAGAAGGGAAATCTGCTATGTAAGGATCCAAAATTATTCAATATTTTTTTAATTACTTTTATTCTGGCTTTTATCATCCAGTACTCGACTGCAGCCACTTCAGCTGACAATACTTACCTATTTGACGCAATGTATGCTTAAAATGTGATCTAATTTGTTCACAGTTTAATAAAAAAATAAACGTGACAAAAAAAAAGACAAAAAAAATTCTGCACATTTAGGACTTCATAGTGCTACAAAAGGGATGCGTCTTAAGTTTTTTCATGCTTTGAAATAAAACCAAACAAAAAGCTAATTTTCCTGCTTGGGCATATTTAAGTGGACATCTTAAATGTTGCAGAACTTAAAACATCCCTTTTGCCCTTTAGCATTTGCCCGGTGGCATAAGAAAAAATTGCCATCACTTACTTCAATGAACTCCCCTAAATTCTCCAATCCGAAGTTAATGGAAAACAAATCTACTCTAATAAAAATAGACAGCAAAAAGAGCCAGGACCATTTCAGTGATTTTTATACCCAGCTGCTGAGTAACAGATCAGCAAAGTGTCAAATGCACTAAGCATTTCCAGTACACACAGGAAAAAGGAAACACAACTTCGAGTCAAGCTTGAATCTTGGTGCTGTCCTGCTGTATTTTTTTTTCTAGAAGTGTTCATTTTCCCAATCTAGGCTAAAATCTGAAGGTTTCCTGGTGGTCTTCCATCCCAGCTCTTAAACAGGTTTGATTTTTTTAATATTAGAGTCCAGGCAGTATTGGTGTTACTTGCTGAAACTCTGTGTTATTAGAAAAGCTTTATTTATCTACCTTAAAATGAGGTCATGGACGCACATGTATGTTAACAATTATTTTCAAGATTTTAAAAGTAAATGATTACCTTGAATTGGGGCAAGAAAAATACAAATCATCTTCATCATTATACTTTTTTCTTGGTTTTGCGCTTGTTGGTGTTTCTTGTTGTATGATCTGCATATCTGAACTTATCGAATGGGAAATACCACTGGGGAGGGGGGTAAATTGAAGTTTAAAATGTTATTTTTAAAAAGAGGAAAAAACAAAATCACATTGAAGTCAAAGATGCTTGATGCACTGTAACTGCTGCCAACACAGTCCAGAATAACAAAGGAATTTTATAACACAATCCTATTTCAAACCTCCTAAGGGTGGGCATTCTGCAG
Organism: Bothrops alternatus; assembly: GCA_034064705.1. Taxonomy (NCBI): domain Eukaryota; kingdom Metazoa; phylum Chordata; class Lepidosauria; order Squamata; family Viperidae; genus Bothrops; species Bothrops alternatus. Next base: position 23,276,953 of record JARGCV010000006.1, read on the forward strand.
TGTGACATATTTTTTTGGTGAAGAACTCCCACTGTGATTGCTGAAGTATGAAAAATAGCGTAAACCTAACAATCAAGGTTAAAAAACAATGAAAAAATATTGAATTTATTGCCCTCCTGTATGATGTGCTCCTCCTATTTCTTTGGCCTTATTGTATATTGTGTCCTTTAATCACAAAAAGGTTGCCACAAAGTCCTATCTTACTCTGTGACACCAATCTCAAAGCATCCTTAAAAGGACCTCTTTTAAACTCTGATGCCTGACAAGAAGTTTAGACAGAGGGGGGAGCCCTCAACTCACCCTGAAGGGGCTGCCTTCAGAGGTGAAGGTGCTGGACTTGGAGTACGGAGACCCAGGTTCCAGTGCCCCCCTCAGCCATGAAAGCTTCCTGGGGGACTCTAGGCCAGCTCCTTTCCTCTGAGCCCAAGAGCCAATGTGGTCCAGGGGTAAAGGTGCTAGACCAGGAGTGAGGAGACACAGTTTCTAGACCAGGGGTGTCAAACTTGCAATATCTTGCGACATGTTGCGACTTTTTTGCCATTGCCAGCAATGGGGTGGGCGCGGTTTTGCTATGATGCATCCGGCCTGTGGGCCACAGTTTGACACCCGTTCTAGACCTCCTTCAGCAATGAAAGCTCCCTGGGGGACTTTGGCCCAGTAATACTAATTTGTTTGTTTGTTTATTTAACATATGGCAATGCCACATTAGCCAGGAGACTACAATGTTAATATAGAGTAGTAGTTTGGCTGCCTAAGACTACTAGCCTGTTTGGTCCATACTAGTGAGCTAGCTCCACACCAGAAAGAAAAAGGAGCAGCTTTCCTGCAGCAGCATCTGAGCACTTCTCCCTCTGCCAAAAGAGCCTTGAAACAGGCGTCACAACCAGGAAGGTCTAGCCCAGGGGTCTTCAAACTCGGCCCTTTTATGACTCATGGACTTCAACTCCCAGAATTCCTAAGCCAGACACACTGGCTGAGGAATTCTGGGAGTTGAAGTCCATGAATCATTAAAGGGCCGAGTTTGAAGACCCCTGGGCTAGCCCTAGCAGAATTCTAACCACTGAAACCACCCCAAAGTCTTCCCAGTGAAGTGGTACCTATTTATCTACTTGTACAGAACATGCTTTTGAACTGTTAGGTGGGCAGAAACTGAGACAGTGACGGGAGTTCATTGCTGGAGCAAAAACCACCTCCAGTGTCATTAAGCCACTGAGCCACCATGCCTCTCTAGAGAAGTCCTGAAGAGGTTGGGAGGAATGAGACATACGTAGGATCTAGATTCCTAGGCTAATCACTTTCTCTGCCCAATGTGCCTCCAAGGATTGCTTGGGGGAAAAGAATCTAGAGTGAAAGGCGAGCTATACATCTATTAAGTTAAACTAAAATAAAACATATTTGATCAATTGAACCATTTGGCTAGCTGTCTCTGCATTCAAAACTTGTTATGGAGCAATTCTGAATATGCATAATAAAATATTTGAATGATTTGATACCAAGCAGCTTCTGTCAGAATAGAACCAACCCAGGTAGTTGTTGACTTACAACAGTTCATTTAGTGATTGTTTGAAGTTATAACGGCACTGAAAAAGTGACTTATGACTGTTTTTCAAACTTACGACCATTGCAGCATCCCCATGGTGACGTGATCAAAATGAAGATACTTGGAAACTGAGTCATATTTATGATCATTGCAGTGTCCTGCTGTCCCAGGGTCATGTGATCACCTTTTGCAACCTTCTGACAAGCAAAGTCAATGGTGAAGCCCGATTCACTTAACAACCAGGTTACTAACTTTATCAACTGCAGTGATTCACTTAACAATTGTGGCCAGAAAGGTCATAAAATGGGGCAAAATTCACTTAACAAATGTCTCATTTAGCAACAAAAAGTTTGGGCTCAGTTGTGGTAAGTTGAGGACTCCCTGTATGAAGAGATGTCCAATGAAAAATGGATGCTCTGAATCAAATACATACCTTCTACTATTACTGAATCCCATGCCAAGTCTTTCGATCTCTGTTTTCTTTTTACCAGCCACATGTAATTTTTCATCCCTCATCTGAATTTCAAGATCTTTGTAGGCCAGTCGTAAAGATGATACCCTAAAAAGAAAAGCCCACATATAACTGATATATCTTGAGTGAATGCCAGAAAATTTTCCTCACAGTAGTATAAATGAAGTAATATTTTGCAGTGCATAAACCAGAAGTATATGACTTAACTGAGTAAAATTCTTTCTCTTATCCTGCTAAAATCATAGGAGGATTCAAATTTATACAGACTTTTGTCATGGACGTTATATATTATTTTGCTTCTAAAGGATTAGTGCTAAAGGAGTAATAAGGAGCAGAACAATGGAAAAACATAATTGAAAAGTGCCACAGGATCAAGAAGAAACAAGAGTTATGGTGAAAAGCAGAATCTGAGATTTAAAGCTGCAATAAGAAAAAGAGTTTCTGAAGCTGCAGGAAATAGGACACATCTAGAATACAAAAGTCAATCAGGAAAAGTTGTGGCTATTGTTGTAATATTGCACAACAAAAGCAGTTTTTCTTGAAGTAGCATTCACGTTATGGCTGCCAATTCTCTTTTCTCAAACAGAAGAGAAGGTAGGTCCTTGGTGCTCTCTAAGCTTGGCGTTAACCCTTGCTTATCTGGGTGCTGGTTGCTGAGAAGGATGTATTCTGGTCTTTTTGTTTCCTTCTTGGTTTTTATTGTCTCTTTTGACTGGTGTGTACATTTTATCTCAATAAACCTAGAAGATAAACCACATTTTTATCTCTATAAACCTAAAAAAGATAAATCACATCTACACATTTAAATATATAGAGATATTTTTATTTTTATTTATTTGTATCCTGCCTTTACTATATTTGTAAACAACTCAAGGCAATAAACATAGCCAAGACACCTTCCTCCTCTTATTTTCCCCACAACAACTGTGTAAGGGGGGTTGAACTAAGGGAGATTTGCACAGTCATCCAGCTGGCTTTCATGGTTAAGGCCAGACTTGAATTCACTTGTCTCTCTCTTTCTAGTCCAGTGCCTTAACCATCTGACCAAACTGTTTCTTACACAGAGATAAATGTGTGTATGTATCTATGTATGTATGTATGTATGTATGTGTGGATAGACAGACAGACAGACAGACAGACAGACAGACAAAGAAGTATAGAGAGAGAGATACCAGACAAACAATAAAGCAGTAAACAACAGTTTAATCAAGGAAGTACCAAGGAGTGAACCATACCTCCTTCAACACTGGCAGGGCAAGCTTCTGTATATAAACAGAGAGCAAACCCCACCCTCACTAGCACTGATGATGTTATCTAGTTGGGTAATGAAGCACATGCAAGCAAACAACCAATCTCAGAGAACATCGTTACCCACAAATCTCTTTTCCTTTTGGCAATGCTGGTCAGGAATAATGAAAAATGCATTTAAGAAAGACTGGCCCTACCAGATCATTTACAGATTGGACAGCTACTGGAGAGAAATGATCTACCCACAGACCTACAAATATGGATATAGGTATTAACTGCAAGCAACATTCCTCTTAAGAGAATAATGTTTAGCTGGCTTTTCACCCTCCTGCAAAGCACACTGCAGGACCCAGTGACAGGACAGAGATCTGCTGATGATCAAAATGCATGACACTATAGTAGGAAAAGATGGGCATGACTTCCCACCCCCATGCACTGTTTATGATATAAGTCCTACCTTTTCCAGGAGGATTGTGAAGAAAAAACTGGAATGTCAGTCGTTAAGAGTTTACTGTGCCTGCATCTAACTATGGTTAGTTGAAACAAGCTAACTTTTTATAAACTGTAGTTTTACACTTGCTTGCTTCTACTAATCATAGTTAAGAGTAATAGTTTATCCTAATTTAGATATGCTCTAAACTTGGATAGTCTAAAACGGAGATGAACTTCTTTTTCTTAACTGTTCAGGTAGAAGGAATATGGTGGACTTAAGAGTCATCTAGATTAATCCCTACTAACAACCCCCTCCCCATATTATTGCTCCTCTCAATAAGTAAAATAAATTGTCAATTTAGAAGACACACTGGGTAAAAAAAAAAATCCTGAATGTTTCTTAGCATCTTCAAACTGAAGACTGCTGCTGAAAGTTATAAACTCTACACAAGTAGAACTCTACACAAACCATAATAATTGGATAGTGCAGTGTATGAACACACATATTAGGAAATTGATATGAAGCAATTATTCTATTTGATTTTCATAACAAATTACTAGTTTTGCATTTAGTCCTGGTATATTTAATGGATCCTTTGTAATGGTGCGGAATAGAAATGAAGATGTACAAAAATGATCTAATAGGAAAGTATCTTAGTTTACCAGATACTTTACTAAACAGATATTAAAGAGATAACAAGTAAATGGAAACTAATGGATTACAGTTAGACAAATGAACAGCTATCTGAAGAAATCAATTATGAAGTTCTATGGTATTAACTCCTATCTTGAAAGCCATGCAAATATGCTGCAAAAGCTTTCAATAAATATTCTTTGAGTTTTCATTTACAAGACAAAAATCACACTTACTGTTATTTCTGTCTGACAGCATTAATAAAATCAAAAATATCAGAACATAGTTCTTCAAAGAAAGATGCAATAATTTTTTTAGCCTACTTTTAGAAGAATTTCAGTGAACTGCAACACAAGCATTTAATCAATGTAATAAAGAAGAAAAGTGAAGTCATTAAGAATAGTTTGGCATCCCATTTGGACAGCGTGGTAAATTTTTGTAGCCATTAAACCTGGATAAACATTTCCATAATTGATCAAGAAAAGTGTGTGCTATTTAGAGGAATATTTCCAAATGGCAGCTCTATTTATTTAAATACAATGCCTATTCTATCCATGAAAGTAGTAGAAAAGTATATCTAAGAAGATAATAGCATAATGTTGAATTTATTGAAACAAGTAATACACAATGTAAACATTTTCTCCATTTTCTCCTTGAAATCTAAAATAGTTAAAGCATATTCATGTTTTAATGGGATTTTATTATAATTCTCTTAAGTCTCAACTACTTATGATGTAAATTCAGATTTATTCAGAAATACACACATATGTGGTATGTGGTAAAAATAGCTATTAAGTTCTAAGGTGTTGGATCAGTTTTTGAAAATAATGATTATTTAGTTCCAGGAAGGAAAGGAACCCCTGTGGATTTTATTCCGCTAGTCATTGCCGACTATAGGGGGCGACATTCATCTCTGCTTTGAGGCCACGAGTCAGCACTGTCCAAAGACATTTCCGTGGCCCTGTGATCAGCATATCATGGAGCACCGTTTCCTCCCCACCAAAGTGGTATCTATTTGTCTACTCGCATTTGTATGCTTTCGAACTGCTAGGTGGGCAGGAGCTAGGCGAAAACGGGTGTTCACACACACACACACATGACACTCGGGTCTTGAACCTGGGATGTTGGCTTTCCAGCCTAAAGTCCACCATCTTAACCGTTGAGCCATCGTGCTGCCTTAGTTCCAGGGCCTATACCAGGGGTAGGCAACCTTGGCTCTTTTATGACTCGTGGACTTCAATTCCCAGAATTCCTGAGCCAGCATGGCTCAGCTTGGAAACCTCTCACTTTCCCCTCAGCATGGCTGGCTCAGGAATTCTGGGAGTTGAAGTCCACGAGTCATAAAAGAGTCATAAAAGGTTGCCTACTCTTGGCCTATACCAAAGTAAAATAGGTATCATCCCTAAAGTACCTTGTATCAGAGGGCATTCACACATTTGCCACTTCAAATACCCATGTAAGTCTGTAAAGAGAGAATCTAACAGGTGCCAAACAAACTCTACTTACAATGGTTCTTCCTTCTCTGTTGTTGTGCCAACTTCCTTCAGCTTATCTACCGCCAGTGCTTGTTTTTCTATCTCGTTAAAACTCTTGCTGCTCAGTTTCTGGGCCCCCAAACCACATTTCTTAGCTCCAATCTTTAATTTGGACATGAAAGAAAAAAAATGAAAAAGCTATCACAATATAAGAATGCAAGTTATTTTAGGTTTTCTTTCTTTAACAACAAAATGGAAAGGAAACAGCTCTAGTAAAGGCAAGGGAAGCCATACAAGCAAGGCCCTTCCTTATGCATTCACGATGCTTTGCAGTTCCTAGGGCAGCCTTACAGCTCCTGATTTGTGAGCTGTAATTTGTGAGCAATTTGCCACTATTATATTTTGATTGCGGGATGAGGCAAATCTACGATTAGTAATTACCACATTAGAAAAAAAAGATTCTGATTCTCCTTTCAAAGTAGTTAATGAACAATTCAGATGTCAAATTTGGTAAAGCAATTTTGTATGATGAATACAAAAATGCATTCTAAATGCACCTTCTTGTATGACTAGATCAGGGGTAGGCAACCTTGGCTCTTTTATGACTCGTGGACTTCAATTCCCAGAATTCCTGAGCCTGCTTGGCTGGCTCAGGAATTCTGGGAGTTGAAGTCCACGAGTCATAAAAGAGCCAAGGTTGCCTACCCCTGAACTAGATATACATCATGTGGAATATAGCTTACTTCTAAGTTATCATATAGAAAAGCAGACTAGGCATGCATGGAATAAAGAAAATAGCTCATCAAATTACTACTATAGCATGGAAATAAGATTGGCAAATATATTTCTAAATGGATGCATAACCCAGTCCAATGGCATCTGCAGCAAGCCATAATGAGTCCAATGCAACAACAGGTGCATGCTGCCCTCCCTCATTACTTGTTTAACAGCTGTTTCTTGATACCTGACTGATGTAAGTTGTTGTATTTGCATTATGCCATCATCACTCACTTTTCATAATTTGTCTCCATACTATTGTAATGGAGGCTCTACAGGGCAATTTTAGGAGCTGTGGGTATGAATTCCACAACTCCCAGTCTTTTCTCCCCCTACCCAAATCCCTTCAACCAATTAATAACAGGATATCACTTTTTAGGAGAGGATGATCTGCATATAGAGCTGGCTACTGAAAACTAGTTTGATTAATTCAGAGCTATACAACTCTTTATATCAGGGGTCTTCAAACTTGGCCCTTTTATGACTTCTGGACTTCAACTGCCAGAATTCCTCAGCCAGGCACCCTGGCTGAGGAATTCTGGCAGTTAAAGTCCATAAGTCTTAAAAGGGCCAAGTTTGAAGACCCCTGCTGTACATAGTAACTTTCACAATTACATAAAAAAGAGCATGAATTTCCTCAGCAGCCCATTAAAATAGAGACTTGAAAATATCAGTCCAAACACTTACTCCCTTTTTTACTTGATTTGGTTTCTTCTTCATCATACAACTGACTTCTGTAAGAACAATACACATGAATTATATGCATTGTAACAATGAAATTAGCATTAACTGTAATATCTGGAAAAGTATAAAAAAACAGAATTGTCCATTTAACTTAAAGAATTAGGAAAAGCAATACAATATAGCATGGAATTTATTTTCAACATTTAGAAATAAAATACAGTCAACTGGAGAAAGGGAATCCTAGGCACCTGCTTGTAAATCAATACATTTCCAAAGTTCTCTATTTTTCAAGAAAAGAATTTAGTATAAAAAGGGATATATGTTTCTCAAGAATGTCTACATAACAGTTTTTCTTAGGGGAAAATAAGATGACATTTTAAGTTGAGTAAAATAACTGAATATTTGTATACAAGTAAATCAATTAAGTTCCTCAACTGTTTACCCACTGACACATTAAATAACAATGCAGTTTTTCAGAATTAGAAATCTGTCCCAACAGCCTTTCTTCCAGGATGGTAAATCTCACCAACAACTTATCTTCATAAGGCCTACATGGATTAATATCATAAACCTTGGAGGTGAGCCTTGTTATAATGGTGCTTCAAAAGATGGCAATGCCTAGCCAGTCCTTAGTGATCTTCAAGAAACACCAAGAAACCCCAGGACGCCAAGAAACTGCAGGAATATGGATGAGACTCAGAACCCCCCATTTCAAATGAACAAACAAATCTGGAAGGAGACAAGCTGAATTGGTAGCCTTGCCAAGAAAATTAGATAGATGCAGTCCCCAGGCACTGAGCTTGATTAGGAAAAGTCAGCCTTTATAAGTAATTCCTGTACCACATAGCAGTGAGGTCAGGGGTATTAATTTTTATGTAACTACACAGGCTAAAATAGATACCTCTTGTTTTTCGAAGGAAATTTTATTAACAATGGCAATAAGACTAAAGGGTACATATTAATATTATAACAAGCAAAATATGTATTCAGCAAATATGAGAATGAAGTATTACTACCAGATCAGCATTTGTGGCTAATCATCATTTTATTGAGGAGGATAAGTAGAAATGATAATAGAACAGTTGGGGATGTGATAAAAAGAATGGATTGCTGAACTAGTAGAATGCAACTCTAGAGTAACCAGTTAATTTCATATGAGAAACTGGGGGGAGGGAAAGCTAGGAGAACCAAGGGAGTGAAGGCAGTTGATGAAAGTAAAAGGAGTGGGAAGGAAAAGAAGAGGAGATAATTAATACAGAGAAGAGATAGAACCCTTGTACAAAACCAGGTTGTGATTCTGTAAATAATCATGAAGTGTTGTACCTCTAAACAGGATCAATTTAGTATACTACAGTTTTAACTGTTTATGAACAGTCCTCCAAATAAATGAAAGCAGAACATAATACTTCCCTATATCTAATACTGTATGCAACTCTATCAGGAAAACATCTCACAAAAGAGAACTATGGGAATCTCAATATGGGAACCCTGAATATTTTGAGGTAGCCGCAAAAAGCTTTAATATTGTACACATTTATTGCCAAAATAAACTTAAATGAAATTATGCCATTTCTCACCAAATAAACCCACTTTTGCTACAAGATTTAACTATTAACGTTATCCACAACTACTATTGCTGACCCAGTAAATAGATTAGATTAAGAATTAGATTCTGTATGCCACTCTAAGCTGATGAAAGCCAAAAAAATAAAAAAGGCCCTGAACATGTAGTGCTTTGTTCTATGTTCTATGTAAACAGAGTGAGAAAAAAATATGGTGTCACTTCTAGCTTCTAATAACTTCCTTCAGGGGCAGGAGACATATAACAGAACAGATTAGAATTCTTTCTTAAGGTCAAAGGCCAGTGACCTGAATGGCCTACAAGCAATGAATTGTTCAGAAAATGTAACAAATAGATTATCAACACAATAAAACAGATAATAGAGCATTCATCATCTGTTGCCAGTTCTCTGTCTAATCACCTGCATGCAAATTGGTTTTGGATCTCCATATGAAAGCCACCTCAAAGATGTAAAATGTAGGTTCAGAAGCAAGAGAAAATAAAAAAAGAAGCTAGAAGCATGTAGATATATTTGCTGGAACTGATGATACAAACTAAGGAAATTAATATAATGCTCTATTCCACAGAAGTACGTGGAAATTGAAGCAGCAAAACAGGATAACTAAAACATCCAGTCACCTTTGTTAGGTGCCGTGCCTGAAGTATTAACCTTCTCCATGTTGGCTAAAATAAGAGATAAAAAATATGTATCACTAACTAAACAAACATATGCATTTATACAAGAATGCAGCTGCATTGATTCTAAGAGCCAGTTTACCAACCTCCTCACCCACACCCCAAGAAATAGCATATGGTTCCAAATGTTTGGGAGTTGTACCATTTCAAAATGAAGGAAGACACAATTTAAATTTCTCCATGTTGCCAAAGCATGCCTATAACAAGTTAGCATATTTCTGACCTCCGAAAGGAGGTTTTATTCTGTTTGTTCCTTTAAATTTTATATAGCTTAAACATGGATGCAACATGTCAACTGAAAAACAAACATCAGGAATGAAGACCCAGAATACTCTAAATGGAAAGATATTTTGGCTGAACTGCAAAAATGCTAAGAGTATATCCATAATTGTGGTTCTATTATATGGTACTAATCATTACATCCTCAAATAAACACAGCTACAAGTAAGCCAGATGCTATTGGAAGAAACTTGTGTTCTAAAACATGTCTCAGTAATGTATGTGTAGTAATAATGTGCAAATTTGACTCATGATGTCTTCCAAATTCTAGTAATAGTTAGATGTTGAGGGCTAGGATAATTTTTATTATGAAATCACTGACAAGTCAGCAAACACAATGTAAGATTTGTACTGTTTTGTTCATCCTACTACATTAGGAGTGTCAAACTGCCGGCCCACAGGCCGGATGCATCATAGCAAAACCGCACCCACCCCATTGCCAGCAATCCCAAAAAAGTCGCAATATGACACCCCTGTACTACATCTTTAGACATTCAGAGATCTTTTCTTCTGTATTGTTTACCTAAAGAAGCTTGAGGTGATACACTAAGGTAATCAACGCTTGGTCCATCTTCTGGATCTTCTAGAAATATAAAAAAACAACAAACATATAAATGTTAAGGATTAGTACATTTCTAGATTCTTGATCCACATTCAGAAACAGGAACTTGACTTCCTGCTTTCCCAGTCACTCAACTTACGTTGTTACCTATTTGAATTAAAGACAGTCACAGTATGTTGAAAATTTATCTGGATCTAAATTGATTACAATGGGCAAATTTAAAGTATAGTTTTATCAGATTTAGTCATATTTGTAGTTTGTGACAATAACCGGCATGGGTTATGAAGTAGCAAGTTTTGTGTAAGTAGTTTTGTATATGTTTTTAAAAGCACTACAATTGATAAAAGCTATTTATCAAATAAACTTATAAAAGCAAAGGAATCAACAGGAGTTAGGAATTTTCACATATTTGCTACATTTTGTCACACATTTTAGAAATGAAGTTGATAAACCATACCATCTTTGCTTTCTGCATTATTTTCTGAAGAATTCTCCTGTGGATTAATTGTTTCCTGTTGTGATGATTCCCAGTCAACCTATAAAGAAGAAAAAAACAAGTTATTAGCAGTACTCCAAAGAATTAGAATTAAGCTCATCAGAAATAATTTAGGTAAGATTAATTTTCATGTATATAAAATATTATGATATTATATGTTACGTTTTTCTGACATCTCATTCAGAAATACAGCTGAAAAATCATATTGGATGTGAATAATGAGGAAGCTTTAGTTTCAGGTCCCAGGTAGTGATAGTACTGAAATATTTTACTATCAGTTTGCTTGTACAAAAATACATCTTCTAGTCTGTAAGATTACTTCTAATCCAAATTAAATAAATTTGTATTTGATCAGAATTATTTTGGCTTTAGCGAGCACGTGAAAAGAGAGATCAAGCAGGGCTTGACAGGAATTCAAGAAAGAGGACAAGGAGAGAGGAGACAGCAGAAGAGCTAGGAAGGTGGAAGGGCTGCTGACTGTTCCTGGAGCCATGCTCATTGCTCACTGTGTGATAGATATTTCTTGTTGCTGAACTAATTTTAGGATAGGTTCAGGAGACAAATAAAGCCACCAACCTTCAGTGAGCAAGTTCACAAAGTGAACATGAGGACAAGCAGAATTTCTTTTATGACCTGCAGAGAATGTGTCATGTTTGCTTGCCTTCCACAGACAGAATTTATACATGCTATAAGTGAAGGCTGATTGCTCTCCTGGAAGAGGACGGATGAGGCAATGATTCTGAGGCAAAGCTGTTCGTCTTCCATTTTATCAGGGAAAATGATGAACTCTTGGATCAGATACAGGAAGCCCTTGAAGAGGGAAAATGGCATCAAGGAACTTTCCAGGACACAGAAGGTAGTCAGATGAAAAGAGTGGAGAGGAGGAAGCATGTGATTAATACATAGGGTGCTGTCTTCCTGGGGCACTAATTCAGGAAGAGACAGAAAGTGTCTGAAGATCTTTAAACCCATTGGGAAGTATCTCTTATCTTCAATTTTTTGAGACACAAAGGAACAAATAGCACAGCCAAGATAACATCATAAACATACTACAGGGGACTAAGATGCAACAAGAGGTTGAAGATCTAGGAGCAAGTGAGGTTTCTTTGCTCTTTCTTGTGTGAACACTTGGCCTAAGAAGAGAATAAATACTGAAGGTGGGCAACTGGCTCTACAGATGTGGTCAATGAGAATAGTTTGGATTTTTGAATAATAGGATGTTTTCCAAATGAGAGACTACTGGTAAGAAATGGATTGTACCTTACAAGACCTGAAAAGAGTGTGCTTGGAAGGTGCTTTGCACTGAATCCAATGTGGAAGGGAGGAGAGAAAGCCCAGAAAATAGTACATCAAGCATTGAGATTGGGAAAGAATCCAGGTGGTAGACAAACAGAATAATAAACACATAAATTCAGGAAAGAAATTATCAAATTAGAATATTAGGGTTTGAAAGGATCATAAAAGTCATCTAGTCCAAACCTCTGTGTCAGGCCTGTCCCAGCCTCGGCATTTAGGAAAGACAGACCCTCGACTCCATATGTAGTGAATGGTATTCTTTTATTAAAAGCCAAGTGGTTACAGCATAAGCAAAGTCAGATCTGAAGATTCCCGCGTAAACCCCGTAATTTTCCCTTCTCCCAGGCCTTCCCCCCCCTTGGTCATTCTGTTAGTATCCAATAAGGTTCAAATTAGGTGTTTTGGTAACAGTTCTAAGGGTTGGTGCCTCTTTGGTGGGTGTTCGCATTCCGTTCTCGTGCCTATGTCCTTGGATATTTCAACCGTTGTCTCTGGACGACACTTCTGGTTCCTGTCATCCCCCCCTTCCCATGTCCCCCCATCCCCCCCCATGCTTTATGGCAATCTGCCATTAAAGCAGAGCTGAAGTGGTGTGATGGCAGATCTGACACTCTGCTCAGTGCAGGATCCACTGAGTGGCACACGCGAGCGCACAGCTCCACTTGCCCACCACTCACGCAAGTAGAGGTTTGCATGCACATGCTTGCCCACCATTCACATGAGTGGAGCTTCGTGCACGCACGCACTTGCCTATCGCTCACACGGCCCGGTTTCAAACAGGCCATGGCCCAATAGTGGGGCACAACCTAGGGGTTGGGGGTTCCTGCATTGAACCCTCTCTGACAAGAGATCACTCAGCCTATATCTGAAGATTCCTGGTGAAGATTTCTTACTGCTTTATTTGGCAGCGTGAATTTTTACACAGCCAAAAAGTTGCCCCTGACATCTAGTTTGAACCTTCTACTTTGGAGTCTTAACTCACTAGTTCTAGTCTTGTATTAGAAAATCGGACAAAAGAAAATAACTCCATGCTAGCTTACCTCCCATCATTCACATATAGGTAAAATCCCATGAAATTAAAAAATGTTTTATTCATTTTATACCCGAGAAGAGCCATGAGATGCAAAGAAGTCTTCTTCTTTCTCTTGAGGTGATAAAGGAGGGGCTCCACAGCCATCTATCCATAACTAAAATACACAATATTATAAGCCCAAGTGAGAGTCTGCCAAGATTCTTTGCTTAATTTGAAAAAAATGTTGCACTTGATTGAAATGATAGAGATCCAACCAGGTGTAGGGATCCAACCAGGTGTATGAACACAGACATACAACAAGAACAGCATGGTATATTTTATCTACAAAAGAACTGGTTATATAAGCAGAAAAGCAAAGCTTATACAGAATAGTACTGATACTAAAAATGCATCATGCTTTCTCTTTCCAAATTAGCTGCAACATTTTAACATATAGGAATACCATGATGCCAATACCGTATCATTTTAGCTTTATAAACATTAAGACGACTGAACAACACAAAATCAGCAAGCACTGTAAAAGATGTACATTACTCACATCTGTGCCATACTTCCGTGTTGCTTGAGCTGCAAGAGATCTAATCTTGTCTCGGTAGAGCTGTGCAGTACGACTATTATACTTTGCGTTGGTATCATTTGTGGCACAACCATGCTGATGAAAGAATGCAGACTAAAAAGAAAATACCGAGAAGATGTGCTTTTTTAAAAAAAAATTAAAAATCCACAATGTCATTGCTGACTAGTTCATTTTCAGAAGATTGAAGAATACAGAATAGCAGAGTTGGGGGGGACATTGGAGGTCTTCTAGTCCAACCCCTTGCTCCCTCTCACAGTTACTGCTGTTAAACCAGGTACCACCTATTCTATACCTGTGCATTTGGTTTTTCTTGCCTAAGTGCAAAGTCTTACTTTTCCCAGCACTGAACTGCAGTTTGTTGGATAGAGCCAAGTGTTCAAGTCTGTCAAGATCCTTTCGGATTGTGAGCCTATCTTCTAAAGCAGGGGTCTTCAAACTTGGCCCTTTTGTGACTTGTGGACTTCAACTCCCAGAATTCCTCAGCCAGCCTGCCTGGCTGAGAAATTCTGGGAGTTGAAGTCCACAAGTCACAAAAGGGCCAAGTTTGAAAACCCCTGTTCTAAAGTGTTGGCTATTCTCCTCAGCTTGGTGTCAAAATTTGATGAGTTCCCATTTTATCCTTTCATCTCAACTGTTGATGAAAATGGGCCTAAGACAGAACCCCACTGCATCCTTCCCTCCATGTCGATGTAGTTCCATTGAGGACCACATGTCAGCCAGTTACCAATCCAACTGGTGGTGATGCTATCTATACCACATTTTTCTATCTTACCAAGAAGTGGCCTGTGGTCAAATGCTTTACTGAAGTCCAAGTATACTATATCCAACACATTTCCTTGGTTTCTTAATTTAGTCACTTTATTAAAGAAAGCAATAAGGTTTGTTTAGCATGACCTGCTTTTAACAACCTATGCTGACTTCTATTAATCAGCTTTTTCATTTCTAGGTGCTCACAAATCAGCTGTTATCTTTTCCAGGATCTTCCCAGATACTGATATCAGGCTGATTGGTTTCTAGTTTCCTGGGTCCATTTTTTCCTTTTTGAAGATTGGAACCACATCAGCTCTTTTCCAGTCATCAGATAATTCCCTGGTGATCTAGGATTTTTGAAATATATGGTTAAATGGTTCTGAAATCATGTCTGCCAGTTCCTTTTAACATTTTAAGATTTTTGTTATCTTTTCCAGTTCCCTCTCTCTTTTCTGCTGCCTCCAGGTGCTGCCATGTCCGCTATCCAGACTTCTTTGTTTTTCTTATAGACAGTGATTAAGTCTGGCATGTTCTCTGGTTGGTGTATGTCTGTCTGAAGTGTAAAATCCCAGAGCACTTGAGCATCTTCATTTCCTATTATTTTCTCTATTTTATGGTCCCACCAGTTTTTGCTTGCAGGCAATTGTTATTTCTGGCAGATCTTCCAATCCATCATTGTTGCTATTTTATCGTACCATTGTTTGCAGTCAGTCTGTGCAATCTTCTTGCAACAGCGAAGCAGGTGGTCCACTGCTTCTTCGGCTTTTCTGCAGAGGCAGCACTTGCTGTTGTTGCTGTTTTCTCCATTCTGGCTTTGTAGGGATTTGTTCTTAAGGCTTGGTCTTGTGCAGCCAGAATTAGGCTCTCTGTTTCTTTCTTCAACTTTCCTGCTCTTGGCCATTGCCAGGTCTTGTTATTATCTGCCTTACCTGTTATTTGCCTGTAGTTAATGCACTAGCCATGTAATACTTTATCTTCCCACATCCTTTTCTGTTCTTCATTTAGTCCTTTTGGTCTCTCCAGTATTCAGCAAATCTTCCTGGTGTACTCGTGCATCTTCTTCACTGTCCTTCAGGTATTCTTCCAATGTGCTTTTTTCAACCACCTGATGTACTTGTAACATTCCATGCCTACCCATTGTCTTTGGTAAGAGTTTGTCAACGTTGCTCTGAAGATGAAGGGAAAGATTCACTGTCTTTACTTTTTTAGGCTTTCTATCCATTTTCATTATTATGATAGGATAGCTGTTTATTTCTGTCAACCAGAAAAACTTGCCATGTCCCTTCCACGGAACTTTGACTATGGGCTTATTTACTGATAACAGAAATGCAGGTAATATCCCATTATTTGGTTGAAGGAATGAAAGCCATATAAGCCTGAAAGCCCAGTGTTGGAGCACCCACCCACAAGGAAATTCAGCATCTCAATCAGAATAGAGATGGAAGGGACTTTGGAGGTCTTCTAGTCCAATCCCCTGTCCACGCAAGAACTCTAGAATGGTAAGTTGAATCCAAGCTGGCCTGTAAGCACATGCCAATAAATTGCTCTCCACTATTTTCCTGCCTTTGAAAAAGTAGCCATTTTCCTCTTATCTTCCATTATGTACCATATCTTTTTGCATTGCAAATCTGAGAATAGGAATACAGAGGAACTCTTCCTCTTTTTTTAACAAATGTGACTTACTTTCAGCACAATCCTCGGGAAAACAGGAGAAAAATACAATAAATACATCAACTCCAGTAACAATAATACTAATACTAACAGTCCTCTGTTAACAATGGTAATTGGGACCAAGAACTCCATCGCTAAGCAATCTTGGTAAAGTGCAATAGCACTTGATCACATCTGAGTAACAAAATAAAAAGTTGGAAGGGACCTCAGAGGTCTTCTAGTCTAACCCCCTGTTCAAGCAGGAGACCCTATACCATTTCAGACAAATGATTTTCCAATCTCTTCTTAAAAACCTCTAGTGTCGGAGCACCCACCCACAAGGAAAGTTCTTAAAGTTCAGCATCTCTATCAGAATAAAGCTGGAAGGGACCTTGGAGGTCTTCTAGTCCAACCCCCTGCTCACGCAGGAGACCCTATACAATTTGAGAGAAGCGGCTGTCCAGTGTCTTTTAAAAAACATGCAGTGATGAAGCACTCACAACTTCTTTTTTTAAAAAAATTTTATTTTCCCAAACTCTCCCCGATATATATACCGTGATTTTATGAGATGTTAACATACATTCTTTTTACATTCATATATAAGATACTTTTAATAAAATGAAATAAATACATACACATGACTTTTGGTGTTACTCACCCATTTCCCCTTTCACTGTATCCACACTCTTTCTTCTCTACCTTCTTTCTCCTTTTCTTCTCTTCCCTACTTCCCTCTTCTCTTCTCTTTCCTTCACCACTCTCCTCCCCTTTCTCCCCACTTCTCCTCTTCTCCTCCAATCTTCCTATTTCCTTCTCCCCTCCTTTACTCTTTTCTCTCTCCTCTCCTTTCTTCCCTCTCATCCCTCTTCAGATACAATTCAGGGGTAATGTCCGAGCAACTCCTCTCTCCAAATTTCCCTATCTGTATTATATACAATAAGATTAATTTTCTCTTACATTAATACTTCTATTTATCTAACCTTCTCAGTATATACTTCTATAAATATTTATACAACCTCCAGTTATTCAATACTGTGTCGCCTGGGTCTCCCTCCTTATCTGCTCCTTCTTCCATCTAAATTGATGTTAACTATCTTTTAACCATATTCTCTTTTCAGCCAATCACTCACAACTTCTGAAGGCAAGCTGTTCCACTGATTGTTTTCACCGTTAGGAAATTTCTCCTTAATTCCAGGTTGCTTCTCTCCTTGATTAGTTTCCATCGTTTCTTGCTTTCTGGTGCTTTGGAAAATACGTTGACCCCCTCTTCTTTGTGGCAGCCCTTCAAATACTGGAATGTTATCATGTCACCCCTAGTCCGTCTTTTCTCTAGACTAATCATACCCAAATTCTGCAACTGTTCTTCATGTTTTAGTCTCCAGGTCTTTAATCATCCTAGTTGCTCTTCTCTGCACTTTTTCTAAAGTCTGAACATGTTTTTTTTTTATAATATAGTGACCAAAAGTGGATGCAATATTCCAGGTCTGGTTTTACTAAGGATTTATAAAGCATACTAATGCTTCACGTGATTTTGATTCTATTTGTATAAATCCTGTTTATACAACCCAGGATTGCATTAGCTTTTTCGGCTGCTGCGGCACACCGCTGACTTATATTTAAGTGTTCGTCCACTAGGACTCCAAGGTCCCTCTCACCGTTACTATTTTTTCATGTAATCTGTACTTGGACCTTTGGTTTTTCCTGCCTAAATGTAAAATCTTGCTTTTCTTAGTTGCTTTTCTTAACTGACTTACAGCAGTAGTTCTAACTGCAATTGCAAGCATGATCTGCCAGTTTCCCTATTGACTTTGCTTATCAAAAGCCAGCAGTGAAGGTTGCAAATGGCAATTAGGTCACCAAAGGAGGATGACTGTAACTGAAAGCCTGATTGCCAAGTGCCCAAATTGCAATAATGTGACCACAGGGATGCTGTGATGGCTGCAGCGATAGAGTCTCTTTGTTCACCACCACCACCACCGTAATTTCAGTTGCTAAATGAATGGTTGTTCACCAAGGACTGCTTGTCATCAAAGCTTATTCCTTAACAGAATTGTGTGCATCAAGAGAATTGATTATGTGCCATGAAGTTGATATCAATTCTTAATGACCAAATAAATGGACTTTTCCAGGACGATCTGTCCTCAGCTGGTCTCTTTAGCTGTTCCAATAGTACACAGATTCCTGCTGAAATTGAGTCCATTCATTTTCCTGCTAGATCAGCGGTTCTCAACCTGTGGGTCGCGACCCCTTTGGGGGTCGAATGACCCTTTCACAGGGGTCGCCTAAGACCATCGGAAAACACATATTTCCGATAGTCTTAGGAACCAAGACACCGCTCCTCTATCTATCTCCACACGGCTTCGAGCTGGGGGCCACTGCAGCGCCAGATTCGTTTCCGTCGAGCATCTCCTAAGGGAGGCTACGCTGCTTCGCGGCCCTTTCCACGGAGGAGGCTGAACTAAGTTCTGCCGGTGCTGTCGCCCTCTTGGCTCTCTCTCTCTCTCTCTCTCCCCCTCTCCCCGCCTGGGTGCTTCTCCAACCAGGCTGGGTGGAGCCAGCGGAGCAGCCTTCCTGCCCCCCCTCCCCGGCTACCTGTAGCCGGGCAGGTCAGCAACCTTCGGAAGTGAGGTGAAGATAGGCGAGGCGCGCTGAGCCCTGGGCACGGAGGGTGAGTGGGCGGCGTCAATGCGCGCTTGGAGAGTTCTTAGGGTGGCGGGTCACCACAACATGAGGAACTGTATTAAAGGGTCACGGCATTAGGAAGGTTGAGAACCACTGTGCTAGATGTAGGAAAGAACAAGGCTGAGCCTGAGGGCAGGGTCAAAGGCATCATAAGTTTGGAGTCACTATGCTCCCACAAGAGACCTAAGTCCACCCCCTCCCCATGAATTATGTTGACTCTTATCCAGCACCAGTTTGCCTTTTCCATTAGTAGATCAGATTCTTGTATATAGGTAGCATTAAAATAAACTCATACTCCTTTTGAACTCTGTCCCAGTTCCAAGTTTCTTGCGCCTGACATGAGTTGTTCTCTTTTTTATTCCATATTTCCCAACATGATAAACTTCTCAATAAAGCTGGGTGTTTGCATAATGTATCCAAAGTATGATACAGGGAGTCCTCGACATAGGACTACAATTGAGCCCCAAATTTATGTTACTAAGTGAGACATTTTATTAAGTGAGCTTTGCCCCATTTTACAACCTTTCTTGGCACGGTTGTTACGTGGATCACTGCAGTTAAGTTAGTAATACAGATGTTAAGTAAATCTGGCTTTCCCATTGTTTTTGCTTGTCAGAAGGTCACAAAAGGTGATCATATGACATTGCAATCGTCATAAATATGAGTCAGTTGCCCAGCATCTGAATTTTGATCACACGACCGTGGGAATGCAACAATGGCCTTAAGTGTGAAAAATGGTCATAAGTCACTTTTTCCCACTGCCGTTGTAACTTCGAACGATCGCTAAACAAACTGTTGTAAGTCGAGGACTACCTGTAATTTTGAGCCTGGTCATTGGTGTCTCAAGTAAGAATTCTGGGTTGATTTATTCTATAATCCAATTCTTTATTTTCTTGGCTATCCTTGATAGCTCAGGGGTCTACCTCATCAAGACCATTTCAAAGAATCAATACTCTTTTTACTTTGTCTTCAGAATCCAATTTTTGCTTCCACAGAATGTCAGAGGGAAAACTGCTGCTTGGATGATTGTGAACTTTGATGCAACTCAGCATCTGAGTAACTTTTCCAGGGCATTCACTGCTGCCATTCTAAATGATGGCCTACAGAAACATGCTGGTAATTACTTGCTTTAATGCTGATAGCTGATCCAAATGGCAGGAGCTATCCATTATTTCAGCATCTTCACTATCAATTCTGTTGCTAATCTGTTGTCTTTAATTTGATCTTCTTTATATTTCATTTTAGTTCCATTTTTTACTGTGCTCCTTGATTTTCAATACTGTGGCTTCCTGCCCAGTGTATAGGTTCCACATGAGGAGAATGAGATCTCCATTTTAATTAAGTACATTCCACAGCTGGATATTATCCACACAATTAAAGGTCTTTCCATAATCAATGAAGTACGTATTTGTTTTCAGTATTTTATAGTTTCTCAATTATCCAGTGTGCTTCAGCAATAATGTGTTTTTCCTCAGTTTTTTTTGCTAAAACCAGCATTAATATCTGGCATCTCTCTTTCCACATATGGTATTACTCTACAGTGGACAATCCTATGCATTTTTTTTACCTAGCAGGTAAAATTGGGAATATTGTACAATAGTTTACACACCCTGTTAAGATTCTTTTTTGAATACTGGTATGCAGACTGACTTTTTCCAATGTTTGGCCATTGTGTTTTTCTCCACATTTTCTGGCATAATTTGGTTCAAACCCTTATTAATTCTTCATTCATTGTTTGCCAATAAACACTATGTTTCAATAATATTGAAAAAAAACTTTTTCAGTAATTAAAAATATCTCAGGTTTCACTTGGGTTAAAGCTAGATTTCTAACCCAGTGAGATTTAATCATGATCAACTTAACTCCATTGTTTTCTAAAATGTCTATTCATGTATCAGCATTCTATGCATACTAAGATTTTTATGAGTTACATTTTGTTTATTTTCTATCCTTTCATATATAAGCAGCAGATGCTTAGAGCAGCTAGTAACAGGGAACTGTGTAGCAATCTTGGAAGTCAAAGAAACACAAATGAATAAGAACACAGAACTATTTTATTCATTTGTTTCTTGGTTTTCAAGATTGTGAAGGCATATGTGGTAATTATATTAAAGGATAGCAAATACATGGAGTGTTAACTCACAGTATGCATAGAACCCTGATAAATCAGTTAATAATTACTGATTCCTAGAAACCAGGGGGGGGAAAGCAAGCAAGTTTTATTATGTACTTACAGCATTTGCATTGCCTCCAACTTGCATGCACCTCAGTTGAAACCATGACCAGTTTGAGTCTAATTCTGTAGATCTAAAACCAAAAAATAGAAATAGTTTCTGAAGTACCCTTTAATAGCAATAATACTTAGATTTATATATTACTTCACAGTGCTTTACAGAGCTCTCTAAGTGGTTTACAGAGTCAGCCTATTGCCCCCAACAATCTGGGTCCTCATTTTACCGACCCTGAAGGATGGAAGGCTGAGTCAACCTTGAGCCTGGTTAGACTCGAATTGCCCAGCTGCTGACAGTCAGCAGTCAGCAGAATGAGCCTGCAATACTGCACTCTAATCACTGTACCATCATGGCTCCTTTTTAAAAAAAAACAGCAAAGCAGCTTATCTTTTGAAATGCACCAAAAGCAACAAGGGGACTTATTTCTAACTTACGTTAGAAATAAAACAAAAGCCAAAGAGGATGTATACCAGCGGTTCTCAACCTGTGGGTCGCGACCCCATTTGGGGTCGAACGACCATTTCACGGGGGTCGCCAAGCACCGCAGTCCGCCATTTTTTTTGGTCAGCCATTTTTTCCCCTATTGCAATGCGGGCCGTCATGCCGCGCATGTGCGATGTGCCCCATCGCGCCGCGCAGCGGTGCGGGCCCACCATTTTTTTTGGGTCGGCCATTTTTTTCCCTATCGCGATGCGGGCCGTCGCGCCGCGCATGCGCGATGCGCACCCTCGCGCTGCGTCACGCATGCGCTATGTGCCCCGTCGTGCCACGCATGCGCGATGCAGGCCGGGGTCGCGCCGCGCTTGCACGGCGCGGGCCAGGGTCGAGCCCCAGAAAAGGTTGAGAACCGCTGATATATACCCATTGAAAAAAGAAAGGTAGTTCATTGTAATGAGCCATGGTGAGAAGACAGAACTTTTTAACTTTTCAATTTTTCAACTGTTCTTGCACAGAAAGAAAATGGAGGGCTAGGAAACTCTCAGCTTAGATCTATACAGGACAAGTTCCTCAAACAGATGATCAAATAATAGCGAGTGCTTGGATAGGCATGCCGTAATTAACCAGAGTCAACAATTCATGTCAGACCAACTTCTCTTTCTTTGGTAGAATTACTACGGTAGTTCAGATTAGGAGAATATCAAAGACAATACATATGGAGTATAACAAAGTTTTCAAGATAACGCCTCATGATATTTTTCTTCATAAAATGGTAAAGCATGGGCCAAGTGCTCTACTTGGTATTAAATGTACTCATAACTGAGTGAATGATCACACCTACAGTAAGAATACTCTTCAATCTAAAAGGAAC
Source organism: Bothrops alternatus (assembly GCA_034064705.1). NCBI lineage: Eukaryota > Metazoa > Chordata > Lepidosauria > Squamata > Viperidae > Bothrops > Bothrops alternatus. Next base: position 23,299,337 of record JARGCV010000006.1, read on the forward strand.
TCAGTGTTGAGTGTTTTAGGTCAACATTTTTTTAGCAATGATTTAGGTGAAAAGGTTAAGGAGGATGGATGATACAAAATTAGGAAGGGAAATTATATAGATGATTATAATGAAATATGGTTTTTCTTTATTGAAACTATTGTAGAGATGCAATACAGATGTTTGAAAAAAGCCCAGAGACACTTAAGTGAGATGGGAGGTATAATAAACAAACAAAGCAAACGAACATTATATCATCATATACACAAATAAATTTATACCGTGGTTATTTTGTTCTCCTTTTTTCTTTCTTTTTTCTATCATCTTTTTCCTGATTCCATTTTGTTAAATAAATAAAAGCCATGAAACAAGATCCAAAAAGATATAGAGTGGCTTGAGGTACGGACTAAAATGAGTAGAATCGAATTTGACATAGAGAATTTAAAGTCCTGTATCTTTGATAGGAAAAATGTAAGGCTCTGGGTATCCTTATCAACACAAATTTAACATTAAATCAGTAGTGTGATGCTTTTGCTAAAAACAATTGCTCTCTTGGCATGTATTAACAGAAATATAACTCCACATCATAGAAAAAAAATGGTTCCACTCCATTTTGCTTTGACCAGATTTTATTTGGAATACGGGGTCCAGTACTGATCATCATAGTTGAAAAAGGACAGTTACAGATTAGAACAAGTTCAGAAGTGGATTGCCCATATGGTGAACAGCCTGGAAATCAAGCTCTGTGTAGAATGGTTAAGGATTTGGAAAGGAAGCTATAATACTGGTAGACGTCAACTTATGACCACAGTTGAGCCCAAAATTTCTGTTGCTAAGTGAGACATTTAAGTGAATTTTGTCCCATTTAACAAACCTTCTTGCCACAGTTGTTAAGTGAATCACTGCAGTTAAATTAGTGATACTGTTGTTAAGTGAATCTGGCTTCCCCATTGACTTTGCTGATCAGAAGGCCATGAAAGGTGATCACATGACACTATGACCATCATAAATATGACTCAGTCGCCAAGCATCCAAATTATGATCCCATGACCATGGGGATGTAGCAACAGTCATAAGTATGAAAAACTGTCGCAAGTCACGTTTTTCAGTGCTGTTGTAACTTTGAATGGCTGTAAGTCGAGGTCTTTTCTACTACCCAGATGCAAGACAAGAAGCGGATCTGTTCATCACAATTTAATTAAGTAAACGGAACTGAGCAGGGGAACAGGTTGATTATACCTTTAATACTTAATACTGAAAAGGTTTATAAGGAATCAAGCATCTCCTTCTGAATGCTGGCTGCATGATTTTTGAAAATACTTCTTGTACAGGAAAGAGATAAGATATGCAAAAAGCATTATTGGTATATGTTTTCTGGAAAGAAATGAAGTAATATTCATCCTGATGCAGAACCAATAAATTACAGAAAATATTTTAAAACCTAAATAGACAATTGCAGAATTATCGCCCAATGAGTAAGTGACTACAGGAATTGGATTGTCAAACAAAAATAGCCAATCTTGGGAAAGCTACTGCTATATTTGAAACATAAACTTCACCAATTGTACTTGGAAACAATGAGTAGAGGATTGTTCTTTATCAGATCTGCAGAACAACACTAAAGTTGAAGATATTGTAATTTATGAAGAGAGCTGCAATTTACTATTCAAAGGAGTTAAGGCGTAAAGCCCTAAGATAAAACTGAAGACTGCTATAGATATTAGATACTAATAGAGCTAACAAATCATGCAAATGTGTTAAGAGCAAACAAAAACTATGGGAACAGATATGTCAGAGTGACCAAAATTAGTTTAAATATTAACTAAACTTTAGCTTGAAAATGAAATTGTCATATGATATTCTATATTTTGAAATTCATGTAAGGTGTACATTCATGGAAGATGTGCCAGATTATTTCTATTTATTTAGTATCGGTGCTCAATAAAGATAGCTAACAGGAACAAGAGACAGTTTCAAACCAAGAAGCTTCTTTTCTACAAAATGAGGAAACATATGTACATATAGATTCAAAAACTTGGGAAAATATCCCCAAACAATGAACCACAGACATTACTAAACGAATTGCTTACCGAATGAAACTCAAGTGAACTCCAAGTGAGCGATGAGTCCCAGAGCAGTCAATACAGAGGAAAACGCCATATGTTATGCTTGCCCAGCTTGGATTTTTTGCTCCACAGTCAAAACATAACTAGAAAACAGTCACAATTTAACTGTTATTACTCAGCATACTTTTGTCTCCTAAATAAGTTTGATCTGCAAAATGCACATAGAATACAAATATCACTCATCAATTTAGCTGCTACTTAGGTACAACATTCATGAAATGTTACTTTTAAGAATTTAAATCAAATAAATGGAATTTAGGTCCAACTGAAAGTTATTTATTTATTTATTCATTCATTCAATTTCTATAATGGTAATAGTAACTAAGCTCTAGTTAAGTCCAACTAAAATCAAGGATAAGAAAGTTTAACAAACTGGATGTAGACCACTGTAGGAAAGCCACGTTTGTTTATGGTGGCATAAAATCGGGAGTCTGGTGGCACCTTTTCCAACTAATAAGTTATTTTAAAACACTAGAAGCTTTTGAGTGCTGGGAAAGATGCTACAAGACTCTTGGTGCACCAAGATTTTTTAAACAACATTACTGTATTAATTGAACCAACTAATTAACCTACCTACAAGGCTGCTTCTGTGTACAACGAGATAAGGGAAGTAACAAATAATAAAATCTGACATTTACAATATTAACAATATTTTTAACCTATACAGGTAGCCCTTGTTTAGTGATTGCTTTGTTTAGTGACCATTTGCAGTTATGATAGTGATGAAAAAATAACATTAAGACCAATCTTTAAATTTACAACTATCTGTAAAGGTCTTCAAAACAAAGGAAAGCTAAAATCGGGTGTTAAGCACAGTCACGGTTTCACTTAATGAAACAAGGGTTATCTATAAAACTCAAGTGGCCTGCATTTCTGTCGTTGCACCTCTTGGAAATTCCTAAGAGTGCACAGATAGATGAATGGATGGATGGATGGATACAGACTCAGACATAAATGTTTACAAAACCTAACATATCAGTATGTTGTTTGCAAGAGAAATAATTTTAAACTATTCAATGATTTGAAATTGCAGGGATGGCAAGAAGTTAACTAACCACCCTGATTAACTGCAAGATTTCTCCAATAAATTATGCATTTCTCTATAATTAGGCTGCAGGTCAGAAAAATGAAAACTATGCCCAAAATGATTTGAGCAGCATTCAATTCCCGCTAACCTGTAATGGATATAATGACTATAGCAGTATTTTTCTAAGAAACATACACAAAATAGGATTATGATTTGGTAAAACATATTGACTTAGATTTATTTTATTTATAAAATTTATTGGCTGTCCACCTTATTATAGGTTAACTCTGGGCAGCTTACATCCTAGTTAAAACATAAAATGTTAAAATCAAGCATTACAGCCAAGGACACAAGGGAGGGTGAAGGGAGGGGGGAATCTGTTAGTACTCATTTCCATTGCACTGATCACCCACTGAGGCCCCAAGCTGACTGGCACAGGCACGTCTTTAGACCCTTACAAAAAGATATAAAGGTTGGGGCCAAACTTATATGGGGGGGGCAAGATGTTGCAGAGGGCAGGAGCAACAGCAGAGAAGGCCCTCCTCCTGGACCCCACCAGCTGGAATAATCGAGCTGAAGGGACTCGCAACATGGTACAGGCCAATCCCAGTGGGATGATAGGTCCCTCAAATAGACATCCCTCAAGATACACTGCTGTATCATGTTAAGCTATTCTTACTTTCCAGCAATTGCATATGAACATATGTTTCAACCAACGTTAAAATGGCACAGAATAGGAAGACTTTACAGTCTCGGATTATTTCAAAAGCAAAGCAGGGTAAGCCTGATTGATTAGCCCTGGATGCAAGACCATCACAGATCTCAAGGCTATATTCTAGTGGGAAGTTAAAATAATTCTTGAAACAGTGCCGGATCATTTTTGTACTTGACCCAGATAACCACATGTTACAGAATCACTGGGAGCTGCATTTGATTTTAAGAAGACACTACTTTTATATAAAATACTATTTAAAGAACCTAATCAAACAAGCATGTTTACATTTTTGTAAACTTGATTTACTGTATAAACAGCATTAAGTTCCTTGTTTAATTAGTGGAAAAAATTCTGAAACACACCCAAAATGAGCATCTTGTTTCAAAGTTATTTTCACAGAATACAAGGGGATGGAATACTTGATATTTAATAACCTAATAAAAATAATTTATATCTAAATATTCAGAAACAAACAGAAATATCTTAAGATAAACTGGCACTGAAGCTTGCATTGCAAAAAGAGTTATTTCTTTTGACACACATAAACTGAAAAGCCATTTTCAGTCAACTCATCAAATTCCAGCTTAAAATTAAAGAGTACATTCCACACAGTGGTTTAAACATATGCTACTAGAATTGACAAAGAAAGGAACTTTGAACTTGGATTCCAGCATGGAGCAAGTGAAATGTAACATTACTCAATGATGTGGCTAGTAAAGATTTAAATATATTGTAAACATTCTCCCATAGTACCACCACCAACAAAAATCGTTAAAATGTTTTTGCCTTGAATTAATATTACATCTTCAAGCCAGAGAAAGATCAGAAAATCAGCGTGTTCTCATGAGTATATTATTATATTAAGTGATTCCTTGCAAATGAATACTCATCAGAATGTGAGACGGTTAAATGATGAAAGCATCTCACAATATACACTGGGGCCACAAATTAACAGGATTGGAGTTTAAGTGCAACAGTCCTGAGTGAGAAAATAAAGACATCTACGCCAGCAAGTCTCTGGTTTTTTTTTAATTAAATACTGATGATGTGTAAATCTGGTCTGGAAGATTTAGTAATTATGGGGAAACCATAGTGATACAATAGTCAAGTCTTCTTCTAGAACAGGGTTTCTCAACCTTGGCAACTTTACGATGTGTGGACTTCAACTCCCAGAATTCTCCAGCTAGCATTGCTAGCTAGAGAATTTTGGGGGTTGAAGTCCACACATCATAAAGTTGCCAAGGTTGAGAAACACTGTTCTAGAAGTAGAGATCTGGGTTCAAATCCACTCTTGTGCAGAAGCTGACTGACTTGGGCCAGTTTGCTACTGTGATTTTATTGAAATATTTTTTTCATATAGCTGAGACAAAATTCCCTTTAGATGCAGCTGAAATAACAGGCATGATCCGAGTCTCGGGCTTTTCTCTTGGAGGACATGAGCGGGGCTGGCACTAATGTCTTCATACAGCCACCTTGCAAGATGCGGAGACATGGACTGGCTTAAAGTCTTCTGAAAGACCTATCTGAACGGGGACTTGCCTCTCCCAAAGTCAACATCCAAACCTGTATCGTTATTTGCAGAAAAGTAATCTAATGATACTGATGGTTTTGTGGATACATCCCTATCGTTCTCATTATAGTGCTAGAAAAGTGATTAGCTACTGTCTTCCCAGATGTTTTTTTTTTCCGATTTCCAAGTCTAGAATTCCCTACAGCCCCATCCAAATATTAACAACTCTTATTTATAAACTTTTTTTCCCCCAGTAAAGCAGGAATCCTGTAAATTGATGAATCCATCCAGGCAATCAATCCTCTGGGAACAATCTGCCTTCTTCAGGGATGTCTCTCTCGGCAACCTCCAACCTGCAGGTTTCCTAGCGGTCTCACATCCTCCCTCCCCACTCAGGGTAAACACGCTTGGCTTCCCGGCCCCACACAAAACCGCACGCGCGCGAACTCCGCCTCTCGCCGCCTTGCAACGTGTCACTCGGAAGCCTGCGCTAGCTTCCTACGTACCTTGTTCGTGGGAACGGCGCGGAGCCGCTTGAAAACAGTCACCAAATCTTGCTTGCTAGGTTCGCACATCCCTCCACGCCCCTAGTTTGGGTCTTCGCCGGGCTCGCTGCCCTTCCAAACAATACCACTCCTCCTGCTGCTGCTGCTGCTGCTGCTGCTACAGTTGCTTTCCCCGCCGCCGCCGCCGCCGCTGCCAGACCGGCGGAAACAGAGACGGCCACGCAGGCGCTCTTAGCACCAGGAACAAGACAAGACTTCGCCCCCCCCGGGGGGGCGGAGCCCTGGCGCGCGGCCCCACGTCGCGGACATAACGAGCGAGCCAGGCGCACGCGCAGGCCCCTGCAGCTGATTTGTCCGCTGCGGATTGGAGGGCGGCCCTCGGACTCACCCACCCACCGCCCCGCGCGTGATACAAGAGCCGTCCCGTTGCTAGGAGAGCTTGGAGGACGCGGGACGAACGTGGAGGAGTCGCGGGTCGCGTCAGCAGCGCTGCGCTGGCTTGAGAACATTGATCGGTGGTTGGGGGGCGGCGAAGGGGCGAGGGGAAGACAGACAGCGGGGGGGGGGGAAATGTCGGTTTGTCTAAAAGCGGTGGCTTGGCTTACCTTGAGTGTTGGCACCGTGGTTAGATCGATTGCTGTTGGGGAAGAGCAGCAGAAAACCCTCGGGCGGTAACTGACCTTGACAAGTTTCGGAAAGGGGGCAATAGCCGGCAGTTCTCAGGCGAAGGATGCCTCCGTTAATGTGGAATAATGAACAATCATTAGAATAATGATGTGTCTGCATAATTACTGAACGGTGCTGTGTTAATAGTATGTGACTAACCTAATGTGCATTGCACTTGGATACAATGTATGTAGCAAACTGGCCATTGTATACCTGTGAGAAAGGAACCTAATGTATTACAATGTGTATTTCAATGAGTATTCCTTTGTTCTTGAGAAAAGAAAAGGAAGGTATAAAACTGAAGTCTGAACCCGCCCTTGGGGTTCAGAATTGCTTGTTGCTATTGCTTCTGAACCTGCGCAATAAATCTCTCTGGTAAAACCCTTTGGAATTCGTAAGAGTCCTTTTGTTTTCCACAAGATTTCTGGCGACCCAGATGGGACTCTTAGGAAGAGACCGTTGACCTTCCAGACGGACTGCCCTGGTGGGTAGCCCCTCGCCTAACGACGACACCTCCAAGCCAGCTCTGTGGCCTTTGTCTACAGCAGTGGTTCTCAACCTTTCTCAGGTTGAGACCCCATTTGCCCTGCCCATGCGTGCCGTGACCCCGACCAGGGTGCGAGCGTGCGCCAAAAATTTAAAAAAAAATAAATAAAAAATAATAATAAAACAAAATGGTGGCCGTGACAGGCGGATCCATGCATGCGCGGATTGGCCCGTCGCACGTGCCGCACATGTGCGGATCCGCCCGTCGCGGCCACCATTTTGGGTTTTTTTTATTTTTTTTATTTTTTTAAATTTTTTTATATACTTTTTTTTGTGTGATGGGTGGATCTATGCATGCACGGCGCGCGCGCGCCAAAAAAATAAAAAAAAAATAAAAAATTTTTTTTTTAAAATAAAAAAACAAAATGGCGGCCCGCGGTGTCCGGCGACCCCCGCGAAATGGTCGTGCGACCCCAAATGGGGTCGCGACCCCAAGGTTGAGAACCGCTGGTCTACAGGGAAATCTCGACGGGAGGGGAACTCACCCGCCAGCGAAGCACTCCAGTCAAAGATCCACCAAGGGTAGCAGACCGGGCTTTAATCCACGGAAGGGTCTGGAACGCTTGCAAGCAAGTATTATAAAAGGGGATACCTGATCCCGTTTGGATCAGAAGAGGGGATTGATCACCCCGTAGAAGACAAGGCGGCGTCTGTGACGTCGCCAGTGGTTGAGCTCAGCTTGGGAGAACAAAATGGGACAATTGGCTACGGGACAATTCAATAATTTAATGAAATTATTTGAAATAGTTAAATTATTTTAATTTTTGTCATTCACATTTCATTTTGTCATTCCTTTGGCATCCTTTCTTTCATGATACTATTCCCCTGCAGGTAGTCCTCGACATATGACCACAACTGAGTCCAAAATTTCTGTTGTTACATGAGACATTTGTTAAAGTGAGTTTTGTCCCATTTTATGACTTTTCTTGCCACAGTTGTTAAGTGAACTGCTTCAGTTGATGAATTAGTAACACGGTTGTTAAGTGAATCTGGCTTCCCCACTGATTTTGCTTATCAAAAGGTTGAAAAAGGTGATTACGTGACCCTGGGGATGCTGCAACCATTATAAATGGGAGTCAGTTGTCAAGCATCTGAATGTAAATCATGTTAATGTAATGACTGCAACAGTAGTAAGTGTGAAAAATGGTCATAAGTCACTTTTTTCACTGCCATTGTAAGTCGAGGACTGCCTGTATTTCTTCAATATAAGTTTAACTCTTGTCCCATGGCAAGTTGGCTGTGGCGAATTGTCACAGACCCTTGGGAGAGGGCTTCAGTGTGCACTTTGCGTACTTTCCCCCCCTTTCTGACAAGAATGCCAGCTGACTAAAAAGCTGGGTGGGTAGGCCTGAGGGCCTCTTGGCTAACCTTGAAAATCTTCTGCCCTGAAGGGAACTCGGAGCTGAACCTTTGCAGGATTAGAACGTAAGATAAGTCAGTATTGTTTGTGATATTATCATAGGCTGGAAGACGACAGTAGCAAACGACTTCTGGATTGTTGTCAAGAGAGTATTGCTGAAATCACTGGGACTTAAACTAAGTACCGGTAGTCCACAACTTACAACAGCTGGTTTAATGACCATTGAGCGTTACAACAGCACTGAAAAATGTGATTTATGACCGTTATTCTAAGTTAACACATTTGCAGTATCTCCATGATCATGTGATCAAAATTCAGATGCTTGGCAACTGGTTCATATTTTTGACCGTTGCTGTGTCCCAAGATCATGTGATCATCTTTTGTGACTTTCTGACAAGCAAAGTCAATGGGGAAGCCATATTCACCTAACAACCAGGTTACTAACTTATCAGCTGCATTGATTCACTTAACAACTGTGGCAAGAAAGCTCGTAAAATGGGGCAAAATTCACTTAACAAATGTCTCATTTAGCAACAAAAAGTTTGGGCTCAGTTGTGGTAAGTTGAGGACTCCCTGTATGAAGAGATGTCCAATGAAAAGTGGATGCTCTGAATCAAATACAAAATCAAAATTCACTTAACAAATGTCTCACTTAACAGAAATTTTGGGCTCAATTGTAGTCGTAAGTTAAGGACTACTTGTATTGCTAACTAAAACGAAACTTTCTAAACAATGTTTTAATTACTGCTTTTCTGAACAGAATAGAAATCAAATCATGGATTGATAAAATAAACAATGATCATCTTTGGTTGCCAACAAACATCCATTATTTTTTTATATTTAGAGATTGCCACTGTCCCTCATATAGCGACTTTATATCCCACCTTTATTATTTTTATGCATAGCTCAAGGCTTTACTCCTGCCGGTGAGTTGTAGAGGAATGAATATACTTTTTTACTTTAAAATAAGTAAACAGCTACAAGTTTCAGTTATTCTTTAGAAGATAACCAACTTTGCTTGTTTAATGAAATACTGTAACTTACAAAAAAGCAATATACAATAAAGCTTTCCCCAGAGGTTTTGTAACAAGGATTTTTCTTTTTAAAAAAACCTCATTATCAGATAAATGTAGAGACAAATATTTCTGTACTTTGATATTTCCTCCCAGAGCTGCCTAGAACAACCTGTGACCTGTCTATATATTACTAAATCTCTCATGTCTGTAATCTGTAACTGGGCAAAACAGTGCATCATAGGATAACAATTTTTGAACCAAATGTCTCAAATGGACTAACAGAATGTGTCCAAAATCCAAACCTATGACTCCTGTGAGATTAAACTTGCCAAATTTCTGGTCACTTTAGTGTTGCTATGCTACCATCCAGAGACTGATCCCATCCTAGTCTTCTGGAGACCAGGTAGACCAACCTTACCATCAGCTACTGAAGTGCAGCCACTCATGGTCAAGCCAACAGAAAGATGCTTCCATTCCCTCTGCTTTTTTGCTCTGAGTCATTCTGTTTTGATAAGGCAGTGTTTCTCAACTTTGACAATGCTGGCTGTGGAATTCTGGAAGTTGGAAGTCCACATGCCTTAAAATTGTCAAGATTGAGAAACACTGAGATAAGGAAATATCTCTGAAATGACCCAACAGGTCATGGTTATCTAGTATACTAGGAAAACATGACTCAATTAAATGGTGCATCATAGGGCAAAACAGACCTAACAAAAGAGGAGAGGGAATTTCATTATATGTTAGAGATCACCACAGAGTTGCATAAAACTATGGATGAAAGCCTGCTAGAATGCTTATGGGTCAAGATAAAAGGAAAAAACAACAACCCAACCAAGCAGAAGAAACAGATGAACTTTTTGCTAAGCAATTAACAAATGTGTGTAGGAAACACACCCACAAATGGAACACACAGCTAGAGGGATTTAAATTATTTAAAAAAAACAGACCAAATAAAAGAGGAGGTGGAGTTGCTCTCTATATAAGAAATAACTACATCTCATGTTTTAACATGCCACATTAGCAGTACCCCATATATGTTCTAAGGCAGTGGTTCTCAACCTTCTTAATGCCGCGACCTTTTAATCCTCATGTTGTGACCCCCAACCATAAAATTATTTTCGTTGCTACTTCATAACTGTAATTTTGCTACTGTTATGAATCGTAATGTAAATATCTGATATGCAGGATGTATTTTCATTGTTACAAATTGAACATAATTAAAGCATATTGATTAATCACAAAAACAATATGTAATTATATATTGTGAAATATTTATTTCTAATTACAAATAAATGAAATTTTGGCATTGTAGTCCAAGGACTTCAAATCAGATTCCCTCTTATTTTAAATATTCAAATGCATTGTGCAAAAAAATAATGGTAATCCTGTGAATTATGTTGAATTTTTATCATTTTTGATGCTGACATTTGATCGGAATTGCAAATTAATGGTGGAGAATTGGGCCCCAAGCCTCTGTAAGGTAAGCTCATACCTGGCAAGGAAAGATGAACCCATATAAAACTTCCAAGGGGAAAGATGGCAATTAATTAGCCCCCACTCCAATTTAACTGACAAGGACCACCATAATTTCTCCATAGCCTGCCAATGCTCGCTACTCTGGCGTTTTGCATCCAAGCCAGAGAAGTTTTTTCCTCCAAACAGGGAGAGGGAAGGATCTGCTCTCAAGAGTTAAGCCTGCGCGGCAGAAAGCCCACATGTGGCTGCTTTTCATCCATGCTCCTTTCACTCTGGTGAGAGGAAAGGAGCTGAAGAATGCCAAGCGAGAGCCCGGCCCCTTCCTTTCCCGCTCATGGCGTCCCTCCTTCCTGCCTGCACTCACACAACCCTCTTAACTTCAAGTGTCTCCGAAGAGAGTCAGCTCAAAGTTACAATTGATGGGTTGTTGTTCCTCTTCATCTTTTGTGTTTCATTTGAAGTGCCATTGTACATAGTTTCACCTTCAGGACTTCCCCCCTGCTCCCGGGATTTGCTCACAGTGCCTTCACGCATATCGTCCCACACTTCCTTTTGCACGGCACTCTCGCCTAAGACCTCGGGAGGGACAGACCGGAAAGATAAGGGACACCGCTTGTGCGGCTTTTTTGCAGCTCCAGCAAAAGAACCTGGGGGAAGCAGCCCCGACAACAAAGTCCCTTTCACCACCACCCAATCCTCTTCTCGGACATCGCAGCCACGTGAAAAACCAGCAACCCTCCGTCTCCCCAGGCCAAGGGGTGCAGGATGAAGCAAATTTTGGTCAAAATATGCCTTCCATGAGGAAACGCTTACCTTGAGATGCTTTTTCTATTGCCCCATCTATTAGCTTCTCTATGGCTGTGGGAATATTGAGGGGGGGCTCTCTGCTTTTCTACAGATACAATTTCGCCGCACGATAAAAAAAATGGTTAGAAATCCTGTCAAGTCATGTGATTGATTGAATTATTTCCACCCCCTTTTCCTCCTAAACTCCCCCCCCATTTTAGAACAATACTCAGCAGCTTTTTTTCATTATGTCAGACAAAAATGGCTGATGACAGAGAGGAAGATCGCGGCTGCCGTTGCCAGGGAATGCTTGGCTCTCCTCACCGCTACTGTGGCTGCAGAGGCTTCAGCCGTGAGGCGAATGCGGAGGTTGATTAGGGTCTGGTATCTCCCAGTCATGCCTTGAATGTAGGAGGATAATTCTTCCTGATTCCTCCCTTCTCTTCCTCCTCCCTTTTCCTACTTCTCCAGGCAAGGAAAGTCTATAGTGTCTCGGTTCCTAAGATATGTATTTTACGATGGTCTTAGGTGACCCCTGTGAAAGGGTCACGACCCACAGGTTGAGAACCGCTGTTCTAAGGGGATTTGTATTTAAGTGAAGGCACCTTTTCTTTTACATTAATGATTGATGCTTTACTCAGATTAGTCATTTTGCATCTAGTAGCTTGAAGAAATAGATTTAATTTCTCTCAGGGTATAATCCAGAGAAAATAAAAAAACAGTGTTTATGATTAAAAAAATATAGACTTTATGTGGTACTAAAATTTTGTTCAATTTTTTTTATTTTTAAAATAGTGTACTGTCAAAAATATTCTGGATTAATTCTTGACCATTTATTCAAACTTTCCATTTCTGAACAATTATGCTGGAATACCAACATGACAGAGATTGAATACCCACTTAATATAATTAATCTTCAACATTAATAAATATGTAAATTTCCACAGACAAATGGAATAGTCAGGAAGCACTTACAGTATTTTCAGCTTCAACTGTCATTTCAATTACAGTGTGATTCCCTAAAACGTCATTTCTACTTAAGTTCTAAATTTTCTATAAAGCAACATTTTAAACAAGTTCACAATTTTGCTGCTTAAATTGTCTGCAAATCTATGGAGTCTGACATTTCTACAACTGATCCGCAAATCAAGATTTTACAGTGTTTTGCTACAATAATCTACATTAACTTTGCATTTGGAATCACATTTTAATTAACAATTATAGATCTTGAGAATAAAACCCCAATATTATCATTTAAGAGCTTAGATCACAGCATACTTTTTGTTTTACTTTAGTGTGCTTTGGATAAATTTTCTGTCAAAAGATTCCAAAGGTACACAATGAACTCTAATCCCTCTGGTCCCAGTGCCAATTACAAAGAGGAGTCCTGCTGTAACAAAGGGAGGTCAAACTCACACTCTTCCAAGAGTGGATGTGAGAGAGTTCATGCAGATACTTGGGTGTGAAGAAAAATGGAATGATAACTACAATTGATTATAATATATAATGTAGAAGGGGAAACTGAGTTGTTATCCCTTAAGAAGAAGGCTACATTCACAGTAGACAGGTTGGGGTAAGCTAAGTCTTCTATCTTATACCTAAATGTGTATGTATGAAACAGCAAATTTAAATAGGCCTGCATTTTAAGTTGCTTTGCTTACTTGAAAAGCCGCTGTGAACTTTCCCTTGAAGTTAATAAAACTCAACACTAATATTCTGGTGTCAGATTCAATCTGAAATCTAAGGCATATACAATAGATTTTCTAATTTAACACATGCTCCTTAATTTTAATATCAAATTGTATATACATATAGATAACTTAAAGAGCATATCAGTAAAAAGGCAGTACATTTTAGTCTCTGGCATGAAAAAATAAACTTCACATTTAACTTTCCAAATCACATAAAATCATTAACTTGCAGAATGTAAATCTTATCATTTTGTACTGTTTCTATAGTGACATTCTTGAAATATGGGGAAATCTTTAAAATGTACATGATGTTGTCCTTTAGGAAATAGAGATTTCAAGTGTCAAAATAATATTCACCAAGAAAAACTAATTCTTGGTGAATTCTTAATATTTGCAGATAATTCTATTGGAATCTTGGCAATAGACACTGTAGTATATATGGCATTTTACACTTTTAAGCCATGCTGACAGCATGAAAAAAATAGAGTACAGGATTGAGAGGACAATACTTCTGAGTCATTATTTATGTAACAGCTAATGAAGTAGACCATGCATGAAAAATGAAATACTACATAACTTTACGTTTTAAAAATGCATTTTTCACAGATTGATAACAAATGCAGTGTTGTGGTTAAAAAATTAAATTTCAAATTACGAAGATCAAGTCATTACTAATTGAACAAAAGTGAACATAAGCTAACATCCAAAATATAGGAAACGAGGCACTGGTTTAGCAAATTTTGGAACAAAATAAAAAAGTCATCATAAAATATGATAAAAAGGAATGCTGTCACTTTCTTGCTGACTTTGTGCTATCAAGATGCCAACCTGTTCCTAAAGTTTCAGCCTGAAGCATTGGAGATTGCTGAAGGAACACAGGAATCAATCATTTCATTGCATTAAAAGATATATAGATAGATCAATAGATATGTTTCAGTTCCTCTTATAATGAACCACAGGCATCATGTTGACTGGTTGTTATTATATCATGTTCAGAATTATTTGTCACTGGATTGGTTCTACGTAATTTGCAGGATAGAGCCCAACTTGTCCATTGTCCAGACGACCTTTGCACCATCCTTGTTCATCTTCATCTTCAATTTTAGTTAGCTCTTCTCCTATGGGAGAGAAAAAAGTAAACTGACGTCATATATACCAGAATGTGAATAAATGTTGTCTTTCTATAGCAGTTACAGTATTCACTATTTCTACTAGTAAATTATAGGAAAATTACATTGATCCCTTAATTTCCCCAAGCTCTATTCAAGAAGCAGATTAACAACTTGAAGGAAAAAAACCAAATACAAAATATAATTGGATATTAATCTAATAGCAGCTGGGATAAGACATCTACAATGGTTTTACAATAGAGTCATTCATCAGGTAGCATTTAAAACCTAACAGTCCACTTTTTAAACCTGCTTTTTAAATATAATTCTTCCTTATTAGAAGTATTCAAGATTGTTTTTGGGTAGGGATAGGGGTTGTGCCCTTGAGCCATTATTGCCCTCTGTCAATTGTCTGGATAAATCTCTACAGTTTTCTGGATAACATTTTCAGAAATGGTTTGCCCTGGCTTTTTTTTTAAGTGGTGGCGAACCTATGGCACAGGTGCCAGAGGCGGAACTCAGAGTCCTCTCTGTGGGCACGCGCACTGCCTCCCCTCAGTCCTAGGCCTTCAGCTGGGTTTTATAAAACCTTTTCGCTTTAGGCCTCTGCTGCCGTGTGCAAAAAAAAAAAAGTTCAATTAATCAATTTCAACTTCTCACGGGAAAAAAAAATCTTGCATTAAGTTGGAATTGATTGATTGAACTTTTTACTCCCACCCAGTCTGCCGTTACCACCACAACCACGCCCACCCAATGGGCCACACCCACCCGGCACTCAACGATGCATAAGTGGGTTTTGGGTTGCAGTTTGGGCACTCAGTCTCTAAAAGGTTTGCCATCACTGGTCTAGCCCAAAGTCACTCAGCTGGCTTCATGCCTAAGACAGGACTAGAACTCACAATCTCCTGGTTTCTAGTCTGGTGTCTTAAATTATTATACCAAACTGGCGCTCCTTCCAACATTAACACTATTTTTATAATATTCTCTTATTATCAAATATGCTGTCATGGTTCCAACAGATGAAACTCTTCAAAGAACTTCGAGATATTGTTTACCTTAAAGAATCTTTATGGGAGTAGCATAGCTTTGGCACTAACATAGTTGAAGCCAAAAACTGGATTCCCCTCTTCTGAGCACATAGTATCAAAGCACAATTCCCTCCTCCAATTAACAGTCATAAATCACATTCTCCAATTAGCTTGAAATGCAGGCTTTCCCTCTTGTTCTGCAACCTGACAATTCTTATCATCTCTTATTTCAGCCTCTGAATTCACACACTAGTACAATATTGTTATGTCTAACTAACTCCCACCACATTCCGCCTCCTCCCCCAGCAGCATCTAATTCTAAGAGTAAAGCATAAGAAAGAAAAAGGCTGCATCTTCATATGTTGTCAAAGCAAGAACATCCAATGTTAGCAGCGTTGACATATTACATTGCAGTGCTTTATGCTTATCAAGTGAAGTAAAGCAGGAAATCTTTTTATTGCTTCTAAACAAAACTATATTTTTCCTCTACTGCTATTATTTAAAAACAGTAAGTGATTTTTTTTTATATTACAAAGTGAGATTTGGCTGAAGTGCCCTTGGAGGCAAATGCTGTGGCATTTGCAAACCGAGACTGAGATGTTTATGTGATTTAGACCAAGTTTGGTTCAAGGGGAAGCTGTTAATAGCATATTGGGTCATAAGAGGGATATAACGTCTTTATTATTCTACTTTGTTCCGCCTGAAAAAAAAGTTGGTTGAGTGCCATCTTTTTCCAAAACAAAACTATGAAAATAGCGGGCTATCGCCATTTTAGGTCTTATGGCACATTTCCAGAATGTGCAGAATCTGTCTGTTAACAATCATTCCTATGGTGGCAACTCATTTTAATTGTTAAAGAGAAAGAATAAACAGGGTCTTAAGATTTTTGAAATATCCCTTCTTTTCTCAAAAAAGAAATTGGGATTCCTTTTCCACTTCAGTTAGAAAGAGGAAAAATTCAATGAAGAAAAATGGACAGGCGCCCGACAAAGCAAATAGTAGTTACTTTACCTTCCCATGTAATAAACAAATGCCTGATTCCAAAGAGAATCAATCAGTAGGTAGTCTTAATTTTAAAGTGATGAGTTATTATTTTATTTTACTAAAACAACCAAAAGGTTTTAAAAAAAAAGACAAGGGCAAATTACTCCTGAAAATGTTGCCAAAAAAATGTCAGGGAGTAGTTCAGGCAGCCCCCAGGAGTCAAGGCTGGCTCAAAGCCAATAGTAGTAGTAGTAGTAGTAAAAGTAATCATTCATATTCATTTTTACAAATGGTATTGCCATATTCATTTTTACAACCACAACAATTATCATATGACAAATGTATACACTGCTGCTTTTTACAAATGCAGAAATTTTAATGGGAAGAGGGGTTAATTTCTCTCTCAATTTCTAAAAGAACCTCAAAAATTCTAAAATGCAAACAGACCCGCATTTGCCACATAACACAGCCCAGACTTAACAACTGTTGATAAGAAAGACCAAAAAAAAAAAAAAAAAAGTCTGGATAGTGGATCTTGTAGTACCTGAAGACAGCAGAATATGAGAGAAGGAACTGGAAAAAGATAGCAAAGTACAGTGACCTGGAAATAGAAGTAGATTTACTGTGGCAAAAGAAAGCAAAGACAGTACCAAGTGACACCCTGGATGCGATTTTAAAACATCTGGAGATCCATTTGAATGTCAGCAACATTGACAAAATCCCCATCAGTCGCTTACAAAAGTCAGCTTTATTTGGAGCAATTTACGCCCTGCAACGATACCTTTAACACCATCAAAAAACATTGCCTACTCCGGGTTGTTGGGAAAGACTCTATACAGTAAGTGAATAAAAATGCCAAATTCAGTCTAAATATTTGGCTTACTGTGCAACCAACCATCATAACAATACGGCCATATTTATTTTTAGATACAGGAATTCTCATGTGTGTATACATTAGCACTTTGTACACGCAAACATCCTACAAATTTTGAGTGGGAAGGCTACTTTCTCTTTACCAGCTGATTTCTAAAAGCACCACAAATGTTCCAAAATGCCGACACATCATAGATCTGTAGTTTCTTGCCATTTCCTAGGGGAGAAAAATAATTAATATGACGGAATAGGACATACCAATCTTAAAGCTCAATTCATCATGCTCTTGGCCTTCATAATCATAGAGGGCTCGTACTCTCACTTCCACTGTAGGGGAAACATCTTCATCGAATGGATTAGATTCTCCCTGGGCATCACTGGATGAAAACGGATTATTCGTTTCTTCATCAGACCATTCAGATGTCAAACTCTGGTTTTTCTCATGGCTGCTAACACTAAACACAAAAGAGTAAATTATTTTAGCTTGATTTAGCTGAACTATTGGGCAAGAGCTGTAAATATGCCACTATTGCAGCCAACAAGGGCTCCTATTTAATCATGATATGTTTTGTTATGTCAAACAACCAGAGCAAAGTCAGTATTAACAGCACACTGAGAAGCGTAAAGAGTGTGTGTATAAGCTATTAACCAGCAGTTCAACATCAACACTAGAAAGATAATTCATTTAAAGAAAAATGTTATGTGGTAAAGAGATTCCTAAGAGAACATATCCAACTGAATACAGCCAGTGCAAAAATTCCAGCAATGGTTTCAAAGCACATTACCAGAGATCACGTCTGTGGAATCAGTGAAGAAAAACCAATCCGAAAATAAAACAGTAGGAGAGCACCGGTAGGTTAGTCAAGTCTGCAAAAGGTATGTAACCTCTGAGCGAGGGCTTCATGCACACAATGGTTTTGAAGAAACCCAGAGTTGGAAACCCTGGATAGAGAAGTGTAAGCAAGAAAAACAAGTTGAGAGCAGTCTTTCACCAACTTTTTGATTTTATTGTCCTCCTTTTCACTGACAGTACTTCCAGAATCTTCTTCATCTTCAAAGGGATTGTAACTTGGCTGTACTGACTGCACTGTGTTACTCGGGACACTAACGTTGCTATTTGGGAGAAAAAAAGGATTAAGGTGACCCTATCATTTCAGGGAGCCAACATATATAAACAGGTAGTAGCAGAAATGTACGTTCATTTATTTCTTCTATTTTATTATTTTAAAAAAAATATTTAAAGATAAAAGCTAATGCTTCCAAATTAGCACGTCTCTTCCTCAATCTTCCTTCTAAGATGGATGTTTTTAATTCATTTCAGAAACGGTTTTGTTCAGTTACAATAGTTTATTAAAAAGTAAATCCAGTCCAATTTAGACATTGGTAGACAGTGAACAATGAATGTTTCTAGCTGTAATAACTAATATAAAAGTAAATCTGATAAGCAATAAAAATGAAGAGCTGCTTCAGAGTTTGTGGGTATAAGTACAATTATCAGCAATCAGAAAAGGCCCATCCCCCAGGCCTTATCATTTATAATGTCAATGGAGCCAACTATTTGGCTAATTTCATGCCAAGAAGGACAGTTACTCAATTTAGCATTATTATAATAATACCTTTTGGATCTTTTGAAAACAAGTATTTGAAAACATTTCAAAATAGCATCTTAATGCGGTACTCATTTTGCAAAGTTCCTATTGATTTAACTGGTCTTAACTCCGCTTAAGAAAACAGTGTATTTCCAAGGAAGTTAAGAGACAAAAGCACTCGGTAGTTGAACACCTATCATAATACAATTAGAATCACGGGGCTGGAAAAGACCTTGGAGGTCTTCTAGTCTGCTCCTGCATTGCTATTCCATTGGTTCTCTCACTGTCAGGAAATTTCTCCTTAGTTACAGGTAGGATCTCTCTTTAACGAGTTTCCAACCGTTGCTTCTTGTCGTAAGAGAATAAAATGAAACTGAAGAAACCAGATTTAAATGAGACTTTTATACTGAAGAAGCACTGCTTGTTAAATACATTGTTCATGTATTAGGAGATTTTTCAACATATGCTGATGTACTAAAGACAGCACAAAATCCCAAGTCATTTAAGAGCGTAAACAAAGCTTTGAGGTCCTGTATTCTATAAGGCATTTACAGTATATCAGAAACACTCCCATTGTTATGAAAGCTAAGCAAGCACCTAAACTTTAATGGGCCACACATTGATTGGAAACAACTTATTCATCAGAGATATAGGTAAATTACATTTCACCAGCCCCCTAAACCCTGGAAAAAATTCAATATATTGGCAACATCTGGAATTAATATCAAGAGTTACAGAAATTTCGGTGGTTGCTCCTATGACTGCAAGGCAGCCCCTCATAGGTAAGTGATTTAAAGACACATGGTCCCATTCCTAAGTACAAGAGATGGCAATTGTTCCTTAATGTTAACCCAGTGCAGGCAGTTCTCGACTTATGGCCACAACTGAGCCCAACATTTCTGTAGTTAAGTGAGTTCTGCCCCATTTTACGACATTTCTTGCCCTAGTTATTAAATGAATCACTACAGTTGTTAAGTTAGTGACATGGTTAAGTGAATCTGGCTACCTGGTTGACTTTGCTTGTCAGAAGGTCCCAGAAAGGGATCACATGACCCCGGAACACACTGCAACTATCATAAATACAAGTGAGCTGTCAAGCATCTGAATTTTGATCATGAGACCCTGGGGATGCTGCAACAGTCATAAGTGTGAAAAACAGTCATAAGTCACTTTTTTTCAGTCCCATTGTAACTTCTGAACAGTCACTAAATGAACTGTTGTAAGTCGAGGACTACCTGTATTAAATCCTCAGTTCTATTTATTATATACATAGGCATTGACCAATATACATGGGGCAACCTTTGAAGAATGTCCGGAGACTGCAAGTAGTCCAGAATGCGGCCGCGCGAGCTGTCTTGGGTCTCCCAAGACATGCTCATATCACTCCAGCTCTCCGTGAGCTGCACTGGCTACCAATTGGTCTCTGAACACAATTCAAAGTGTTGGTTATGACCTATAAAGCCCTTTATGGCAATGGGCCAGGATATTTGCGGGACCGTCTTCTGCCTCATGAATCCCAGCGACCGGTTAGGGCGCATAGGGTTAGCCTCCTACGAGTCCTGTCTGTTAGACAATGCCATCTGGCGGGGCCTAGGGCAAGGGCCTTCTCCGTTGCTGCCCCAGCCCTCTGGAACCAGCTTCCCTCAGAGGTTCGTACTGCTCCCTCCATCCTAGCTTTCCGTAAATTGCTGAAGACGCATCTATGCCGACAGGCTTGGGGCGTATGAGCTGTGCTCTGCCCCTGGGCCCTAGGAAGGTCCCTCCATCAGCGACTGTGAGCTGATTGTGTTTGTATGAATGCAATAAATTTTTAAATTTTTATTGTATTTGTTGTAAGCTGCCCTGGGTCCTAGGAGAAGGGCAGCATATAAATTTGATTATAAATAAATAAATAAATAGTCCTTTCTAATTCACGAAATAGATAATTGAAAATGAAACTAGGTTCTATACCTTGTTTATGTTAATAAAAGGAAACCAAAAGCACCTTGAAAAAGAATCCCCCCCCCAAATAAACTACAGTGCTGAGCAATATTTTTGGCCTAGAGAGGCTTACAGTTTGCATGGGCATTGCCCAGGGGCCACAGGCAGGTTAATGATAGAGCACCTGAAAACGGTGTGTGTGTGTGAGGGGGGGTGTATGTCATGATTTTGGGGGAAGGTGAAATTTTAAGATGCTATAATGTCGGCATTCATTTCACCTTTTAAAATCCCTTATTCTACCAGGGTCATCAGAGTTATGTTACTCTGGTAACTTTGCTACTACCCCCTCCTAACCACAATTGCAATTTAAAAAATATTTAAATTGGGAATTAAATTGGGAATTATCAAAAGCCCCAAACTGACTTTACAGTAAAGAGACTTACAGGCTCTTCGACTTTGGGGGGGGGGGCTTGGGCATATAGTGGTACATGAGAATAATGGCCCCTAAATTTCCCCTTCACAAGTCTATCATTTTGCACAGATGGACATAACATTAGAAGATATAATAATTAATTAATGTAGAAAACTCAAGCATTTCCAAAAAAACTGAATCTGGGGCTATAAAGCCTGGGTAAAAGCTAGGTTTGGCAAGATATAGTGTACTACTGTTCATCCACCACTAATCTGGCAGAGTATAGAAACAATTTTCCTTTGTCTACAGTTAGACCCCTATTACAGCTGTTGTCTCTTTTGTGCATTCTTGGCTCCAAACCATATTTGTAATAGTGCCACAAAGTTTAACACATGTCCATGTAATCTTAAGATTATTTCCCATTTTTCCTTGAGATAGTGGGATTTCCAATTGATCTATTTCTAAAATATTCTAAGTATTTGCACACCCCGATTTGAAACTTGAGTAAATAAAATTACAAAAATAATCTACCTGCTATTTTTGTTATGCGGCGACTGCTGATCTCCTGTTTGGTTAATATTGGTCAAAGTCACACCATCCGTTGCCTTTTTTTTCTCCCTTCTACTTAGAGTACGGTTCAGATCAGCTGACCAGTCCTATTTACAAAGAACCACAAAAATGTTTGAAGAAATTTGTTATCAGAGAACATCAGCCCACACTGGTTTGGAGATCTCCATTATATCCAAAAACAACATGATAAGATCTACAAAGCTGGCACAAAAGCCCTTCATAATTCCAGTCCTCTTTTTAACTATAGAGGAATGTCCCTTATGGCGAAAACTTCTAAAGAGAAGTAACTTACTAACATTACAATGCAACAAAACGAGTTTGAAATATTTCCCTTGGCCCAAAATCACACCCAGCCAGTAGGAAAGATCCTCTTTGTTAAGATTATCATAGACAAAAGAGGTAACATATTTTGCCTCTTTAAGCAGAAGTTCAATTTAAGTACTCATCTTAACTGTGCCTAGTACAATGCAATCTTTGTTTCCAAATTTCTAGCCTACTTAGTTTGATCGTGCCCCAATGCTTTTCTACATTTATTTTGTATTATCTTAAGCCCCATCCTGTACTCAAATTTTCTCCTTTAAAACATACATACAGAACATGAAAGAAATAGTATTCCCTTAACATAATTGGTATGCACTGAACTATATAAGCAAAACCAAGGACTCAAGGTTCAAAATAATCTCTGGCATTTAGTATAATTTAAGATTAGGCATATAAAATGTTTATTTGTACACTTTTTGACCTGACATGCCTGTATCAGAGCTTTTTCAAAGGAAGAGTTAGTTCCTGTCTGTTTTTTTTAGGGGCAGATGGCTGATTTTGGTCCTTAATGTCTTAAATCATAATCCAATCTTATGATTTGTAAAGCCTGCATCTAAACTTAAGTAAGTAAGTGTATATGAAATAAAAAATAACAGAAGGAAATTGAAAAAGTATACCTAAAATGGAGTATGATGCAAAGAGGTTTCATGGTGTTTTATGAAGTTTAAATAAGAAAATTAAAATATTGTTCTATGTAAAGTTAACACTTACTTCATCCTTGTTGCATGAAAAGCAAATAAAATGATTGTTAGGAAAAATGATATTTTATTGTAACTCATTTTAAAACTTTTATCTGTTTTTACAAAAGCTTGCTGCTTATGACATTTGAAATAAATGGCAAAATGCAAACAGTAAAAAGTACAACACATGAGATTAAAAGTTATGTTATCACACTTGTAGAAAATGCAATAGTATATTAATACTTCACAATTAGATGAAACACAAAACACATTTATTTATTTACAATTTATCATATGCCTACTAATTAGAATTAAAAATTAGTGCTGTATGCTGCATTTTATCAATAATCAACAATTAATATTATACCCAATTTATTTTGCATATCATTTTACTAATATCCTCTGCTCAAGTGTATCGCCTCAATCAAATTCTAGATAATTCCACAGCAAATTTAAGACTGTGGCCTAATTTTGCTGATATCACCAAGCAAACAGCACTAAAAAAACCCCACTCTATTTATCTGTCAAAATGCTCCAGAATTTAAGACAATCTTCTTACCTTCAAAAGCAGCCTCAGACAAACAAAACGTTTAAATATACATAAATATCTTGTATATCCTGGGTGATTCTTTCTGCCCCCCAAAATAAACATGTGCTTATAATATATAAAATAGTAGTGTGAAGTATCATTCATATCAACTTTGAATCCTGGAAACTTCAAGTCTGTGTTTTGTTTTATATATTTATGTATTTTAGATTTGTTGAGACCACTCAATCCCAAAAAGAATCTGGGCAGCTTACTGTGCATTGTATCTAATACATGTATGTAGTCCTCTGCTTATGACAGCAAAAGAAACAGGAATTGCTGTCACTAAGCAACGCTGTCATAAAGTGCAACAACACGTGACTCCATTGCTCATAGGGATGGTCTTTTCCAATTCTATGATTCTACCTCCACTGCCTCCTGCTTTGATATTTTTTGATTTCAAAAACCTACACCATGAAGTTCCATAAAAGTCTCCCTTCCTAGAATTGACCAGGACCAATCCTGTTTATATTTTTAAGATCAATCAAATCAGCTAAGCTATGCAAATTACATTTACCAAAGCTTTAATTAAAAACACTTTCCCTATTTTGCTTCCTGTATTTATAGTACTGGGGAAGAATATGTATTCTTCCTTTAGTTAGGCACATCGATGCTATTTTTCAAGAACAAATTATATGCTTTACGAGAGAAGCTTCAAGCAACTGCAGGAAGGACCACAAGCCAAGTGAAGCCTTTACCTCAAACTGGGGCCAATTCATAGACATGCCAGGTCCATGATTAGCTCTGAACCACCTTAGATCTTCAACAGCATCCGCTGCTTTAATGCTCTGTTCCATTTCACGATAAATATTTGTATAGCTGCAAGGAGAATATTTTAACAAATCATTACTGATCCAATTAGAAGAATAGGACAATCATTAGTTTGCTTAAGGATCATTTTAGAATATTCATATGAATATGTATATGAAAATACAAATGCAAATAAAATTGTATTTATTTGGTATTAGAAAAAGTAGCGAGATTTCCTTATTCATACGTACTCATATGTATGAATAAGGAAATCTCACTACTTTTTCTAATACCAAATAAATACAATTTATATGAAAAAAAATTGAACCAACATGCCAAGCCAAAAATAAAATACATCTAATTAAAATGTTGTGTCGGAAGTCAGCCCCCTAGAGAAGGAAATATTAAAAGGGCAGAAAAATATATTTCCTCAAAGGATCTTAAAGAGGCAGAAAAGCATGCCCAGTTTTTCTTAATAGCCCCAAGTTTCCCTTCCCCAAGCAGAAACCAGTTCTGTAGAAATGCAGATGTAAACCATTCAGGAAGGTTGAAGCTAGAAGATTAAGAAGACAAAGACACCTAAAACCTACATCCCCCACCCAAACTCCAAGACAGGGCATAATAGGATTAATCCACAGATGCCAAAGGGGCACACTCAGACTCAAGTCAAAATACATGACACAGGAAATACAAAGCCTCAAACAAGAACAGGAAAAACCTCAAGAGCCCCAGAAGGTATAAAAACCCATTCCCTACATGTGCTCTCTCTCTCTCCTCTCTCTCTCTTCTTCCAGAGCCATCTTTCCATTTGGCTCTCTTCTTCAATAAACTGCAACCTGCTTTCTAAAGCAGTCGCCATGTTGTTTATTCCCGGCTTGGACTGAACCATGATGAAGACTTTTCCCTCAAGAGTTGGAAACATCAGAAAAAGTACATTATTGGTTCAATTTTATGTAGCAGTGACTAAAGTACACAGATCATTCCTAGGTATCGACAATATGATTATGCAAATTTATACAGCCACTGACAAGAGGGGTGTCCAAGTGAATCTGGTTCAGCAGCCCTTTTCCAGTTCCTGTCCTTCAGTTACTTTGTAACCTCAATTGATCTTGTTCACTTTCATATGCAATATAGAAAGCTAAACAGAACTTGTTTAAAGTAGACCTTGCAATGACATTCAAGGAAATTATATATATAAAATACACTACCCCGGACTCTCAAATCTCAATTGTCTATGTTTTGCTAAAGGATATCTGATATCGCTTACAATGTATGACTGTAAAGGCTTCCATTTTGTGACATTCTGGACTAATCCATATTTTACAGGATTTGAGTTTTGTTTTCTCCTAAGTGAAAGTTAGAGTAATGGACCATTTCCAGATTCTTGTTACTGAGACCAAGGAAAAGCAAGCCCTTTTCAGTTTGTTTCACACATTTTTTAACCTTTTACCCCTCTTCAGGAGAATGACCATAAGTCAGCAAATTTATGCAAACTTAGGCCTTTATTTCTTTAGAATAGATGACAGTTCTAACTGTTATGCATTGGTAATTTTATAAATCACTTTTAATTGCAGTATTTTTTTAAAAATTAAAAAACAAAAACAGTAGGGTTTGTTAAAGATTAGAACTGATTGAGGGGGTGGAACCAGCTGTCAGAACAGGCGGCGGTGTGAATGGTTTCTCCGGCGCTGCCAAACGCTCGTCCTAGGTCCGTGGGGCTCATCCGAGCTGAAAGAAGCCTCGTGGGGGCAACGGAAGGTGTGGGTGATCTGCTGCTCTGCCATCAGTGGTGACTGGCGAAAGGTAGCGGATAAACCCGGTACCGAGCGGATCGGGAAGAAGACGGCCAAAAGTGGCCGCCGAAGCTGATAGCTGGACGGAGTAAGCGAGGAAATAGCAGAACGACGGTAGATTGGATTTGACTAAATTGACTTTTTCCCACAGCTTTGTGAGCGGTTTTGGTAGACGCATCAAAAGAGAAAGCTGAAAGGGGAAGCCTGGAAAAAGAGAAGCTGAAGGAGTGGAAAGTCAGCGGTGAGTGAAAGTGGCAGGAAGAACGCCCGGAAGGGCCTGATGTGGAGGAGCCAGGCTGCACTGATTAAAGACCTAACATTTTAAAAGCCACACAAAAGGACAGGAATCAATCTTCATTTAAGCTAAGAATCTTGTCTTATGGCCTCGGGCTTTTGCCTTTGACTGTTGAGTGGATTGGCCGGCAGAAAGGTGTCTGTTCTCTTTTTTTTGTGCTTTTTTTTCTTCTCCCCAGAAAGAGATAGAGACTGTAAGATAGAAGGAACTGGATCGATATAGAGACTGACAACTTTGGAATGTGTTGTTGAGGAGATAACAGGTGTTTGTATGGATGTATAGAACGGAATGGTGTGAGACAGAAGAAAGAAGAAAAGATATAAAATTTTTGCCTCAATAATGGCGGAGAGATTAAAAAAATACTTAATTGATTTCATACATTCGGATCAAAATGGGTTTTTACCAAACAGGCAGACTCAGTGGAATATAAGAACAATTTTAGACATCCTTGAATTCTATGAATCATATAGTAATCGTCAAGTGGCACTTCTGTTCCTTGATGCACAGAAGGTTTTTGACAATGTCAATTGGCAATTTATGATCCAACAACTAAAATTAATGGATGTTGGGGAAAATTTTTTAAATGTGATAACCGCAATATATTCCAAACAAGAGGCCCAGATCATAATAAATGGAGAGACCACTGATAAATTCAACATACAGAAAGGTACAAGACAAGGATGTCCTCTCTCGCCATTATTATTCATATATACATTAGAAATTCTTGCTAGAGTAGTAAGACAAGAAGAGCAGATTAAAGGACTTAAGATCAAGAAAGAAACATACACACTTCAAGCTTATGCAGATGACTTAGCATTTATATTAGAAGACCCAGAATAATCAGGGCAGAAATTATTCGAAATATTGGAAGAGTATGGGGATCCGGCAGGTTTGAAAATAAATAGAAACAAAACAAAGATTATCACAAAAAACATGACTAATATACAAAAAGGAAGCCTTGAGGCAAAATTAGGTATACAAGTAGTTTCCAGATTAAAATATTTACGGATAGTTATCTCAGCTCGCTGCTCATCAATTAAAGAAGATTATTATGGCAAATTGGTCAAGAATATAAAAGTAGATTTAGACCGCTGGAAAAATTTACATCTCTCATTACTCGGAAGAATTGCCGCAGTGAAAATGAACATCTTACCTAAAATGATATTCCTGTTTCAGAATATCCCAATTCAATTAGACAAGAAATTTTTTAAGGAGCTGAATAAATTAACTTTAGAATTTGTGTGGTCCGGTAAGAAGGTAAGAATAAAATTAAAGGCACTACAGGATGCCAAAGAGAGGGGAGGTTTAGGTTTATATTACCAAGCAGCAGCCCTAACATGGATTAGAGACTGGATAACCTTAGAAAATAAAAGATGTTTACATTTAGAGGGTTATGACCTCCAGCAGGGTTGGCATGCTCACATATGGATGGGGCAAAGCAGAAACCACCAATAGTTTTTAAGACATAAGGTTCGGCAAGAATTAATAAAAACCTGGAATACAGTGATCCAGTAAAACTACAGTTTAGGGCAGGGGTAGGCAACCTTGGCTCTTTTATGACTCGTGGACTTCAACTCCCAGAATTCCTGAGCCAGCCATACTGGCTCAGGAATTCTGGAAGTTGAAGTCCACGAGTCATAAAAGAGCCACGGTTGTCTACCCCTGGCTTAGGGCTTTAAAAAGAAAGTGCTGCCGAGAAACACATCAGGTACAAAATATACAATGTATTCTTGACAAGCAAAGGTGCAGCTGCATTTTGGGGGGGGGGGCAAAACCTGGTGCTTCAAAACCATTTTTAAAAGGTGAGCTACTTCTATCGTGCAGCACCCTCCACCTTAATTCTTACCTTGAAACAGTAGACAAGTCAAGGTGTTTCTGGACTTCCAGCAACACTTCTCGGAAGAAACGCAGACGTTTTTCCTCAAACTGCTGACACTGTTCAAAAACCTGTTCCATGTTTTCCATATACTGAGGTGTAGCACCGTCCAGGTCTTTAAGAGACTTTTCGTACTTTTCTTTTGTCTTTAAAAGTAAGAGTATCAAGTTATCAGTATGAGCAGATATCATTTGACAATGGTTCAGGGTACTTGTGTTTTCATTATTCCAATCATGTTGCTCTCTGTGTTAACGAAACTTTCCTTTAAGCAGGGCCATTTCAACTCGTTTGGAAATAAAGAACGACTTTTGGCTCTTAGAAAATGAAATGACAAAAGTGAATATTAAACTCAATTACAGGCAGTCCTCCACTGAGAATAGTTCACTTAGTGACGGTTTGAAGTTACAACAGCACTGAAAAAAGTGACTTATGATCGTTTTTCACCCTTACAACAGTTGTAGCATCCCCATGGTCACATGATCAACATTCAGAGGCTTAGGAACTGGCTCACATTTATGACCGTTGTTGCAGTGTCCCGGACTCACGTGATCACCTTCCTGACAAGCCAAGTCAATGGGAAAACCAGATTCACTTAACAACTGGGTTACTAATTTAACAGTCGCAGTGATTCGCTTAACCACTGTGGCAAGAAAGGTCGTAAAATGGGATAAAATTCACTTAACAAATGTTTCACTTAGTAACAAAAATTTTGGGCTCAATTGTGGTGGTAAGTCGAGGGCTACTTGTATATAACACTTCACTGCATCTTGAAGTTGTAACAAGTGTGCAATCTGTTTGCAACAATTAACTGTTACATAATGTTCAGGTTAAGTCATCTACTGTTCTCTCTCTCTCTTCACATGTCTGTGTGCACACAACCATCAAGAATACAGTAACTGAACATGCAACACCATTAAGGCAGATGAAATACAGTCCTTTTTCTTTCTCTAGGATCCATTCATCTTTACTTATGAATCAAAGGTTAGGCACATTTACTCTGAAACAGGGCTTTTCAACCAGTGGTACGGGAACCACCTGTGGTACATTGGCACCTGGTACGCGACCATCCTAGAAAAGTGGTAGCGGGGGAGGGGAATGAGCTGAACCAGTGGCAGCACCGCACAAGCCTGAATGAGAGATGGCTGGAGTTGCAGGGCTGCCAGGGCTCAGCGGAAGCGCCAGGATCGGCGCTTCTTCAGGGCTGTCAAGGCTCAGTGGAAGCGCCAGGATCAGTGTCAGGCTCCAGCTGGAGCTTGGCGCTGATCCTGGCGCTTCTGCTGAGCCCAGAAGAAGCGCTGATCAGCTGGAATGTTGCAGCCTTTCCAGGGTCTTGTGATTTACCTTCAGATGTTTGGCAACTGATTCATATTTATGACGGTCACAATGTCCCAGGGTCATGTGAAGTGACCAAAACCTGCTGCAACCACCCAGCAGACAGGGGGGGAATAAAAACCAAACACCCCCCACCCCACCCCCACTGCCAGTCCTCAACAGAAATGCTCACAACAGTGAAAACCTCGGACAGGAGGAAGAGCACGGCCAGGTGGGCAGGCAGATGTCTTGCTTGGCTGTGGCTTGGGGAGTACTTTTTTCAGTGCCATTGTAACTTTGAACAGTCACTAAGCGAACGGTTGTAAGTCAAGGACTAGCTGTACTTTATCACTTTTTTCTTTTCTTTTTGTTTTGGTCATCAAGTTTTTGACACCTTGCTAGGCGACTGGTGGTACTCAGATATTGCCATATCCTAAAAGTGGTACAATGGGTGAAAAGATTGAAAAGCCCTGCTCTAAAAGGCTTACAAATTCAGCATGAGAGAAGTAATAGACAGTTTTCATTAGAAGCAACAATTGTGATGTTTAGAAGAATGCATGGAGTTTACCTTAAGTACATCCTGTTTACTTTTATCAATTTTGTCTTGTAATTTCTTTAGTTGTTCTGGATTCAACGCTGGGTCAGCTTTGCTATTAGCCTCTCTGGATATGGCACTTTTTTCTTCCTTGCATGCTGTATGATGTGCTTTCTTAGAAGCTTCCACCTAGGAGATGTGTTTTCACAAATGTAAAAATCACAATATTCCCCCACCTCCTTTAGCAAGTCACAAGATTAATACTGTTACAATTAGAAGAAATGTATCTTGAAAACTATTACAGTGTTTCAGAACGTGTTGATCATAAAATTATAGCCTTGAGAAAATGATGTTTATAAGGAAATTTAGAATTAACAGAACTTCTGTCTGACTCAGATCACTTCTTCTCACTCGGAAACAATGCTTTTCATGCAACCTGTGCTGGACCGGCCAGTTAGATGAGAACTGTATGTTAGAATGTTTGGCATTTAAAGGGTTAAGCACTGTCTCCTTAAGAGATGGCTTATGGGTAATGTAGTTTTAGCTGTTCAGTGAATCCTATGTAAGTTTCAGTGGGAGGGGCTACTAAGTTCATCACAGGATATCCTGGCTATGTGCCAGTTTGGAATGTCTTTGTCTGAGGTGAGCATTGGAATACAGGAGGACAGACACAGTCTTAATTCACGCTAGAAGTGGATATGAAGGAATTATTGTTTCTACCGACGCAAAGGGGCAAATGTTCAGCTTCTGGACGCATCTTCAGGAATGTAAGTTTCTGTTAAGGATTCCCGGATTAAATATTTGTTTAAAACCCTTTTGTTGAGTTAACTGCCTGATCCTGAGTTACAAAGCATCTTAATTCAGGTTCTGGAACACAACCTGTGCAAGACCCTGATTTGCTACACTGGTATCTTAAGACTCTGTAGAGGAATAATTTCTATAGCACAACTGATTAGTGTCACTGACTTTATATTAACATATAAATTCAAACTTTCCTTGGCTTATTAATCCTGATTTTATTACCTTGTTTCCCCTAAAATAAAACTCAACCAGAAAATAAGCCCTAGCATGATTTTTCAGGATGCTCATAATATAAGCCCTACCCCCCAAAATAAGCTCCAGTTGAGATTATCAGCCAGACGGACGCATTTAGTACCGTATTTCCCTGAATATGAGCCTTAATCAGAAAATAAGCCCTAATGCGTCTTTTGGAGCAAAAATTAATGTAAGACCCGGTCCTATTTTCAGGGAAACATGGTAGTATATTGTATGGTGAGATGCCACATATCTTGTCTATGAAGATTTTCAGTCATCCAGATCATAAAGGTGCTTTTTTATTTCTTCAAAAGGCAACTGGACTATTTTTTTTGAGGAAAAAAATGAAGTTTTGCTATTTCTTTAATAAATAGGTTCTGCCTGGAAACAGATCAACGGCTTCTACATTGGAATCAGTTCAGCCCTGCTGGTTTGAGTAGAAAGCAAACAAACCATATTTGGAGGCAACCCAGGCAGACGAAAAGCAGTAAAACAAGGACACCGTTGATCAAGGTGATTGGGAAATACAGTTTTACATTACTTACGTCTTTTAGCTTTTTAGCCCATGGTTTCTGAGCCTTCCTAAACCCATCTTCCGCTTCCTTAGTTTCCTTAAATCCACCAATCATTTGCTTGTGGAAGGAGTCCTTCTGCCAGTTCTTTATTTTTTCAAAGTCTTCACTCATGAGAGCACTTTTTACTTCTAGGTGTAATTCGCTTACTTTTTCCGCTTCAGACATAAAGGCGAGCCAAGCCCTTTCAACGGTCCCATACTGTGGCCCTGAATGCAATGGGAAAAAATGATATATCTGCAAAATGCACATACATGTACACATTGGAAAAACATGTTACTTTTCTTACTTTCCCCAAATTACTTTAAGTTGAACAGGAAGGGGAATGGCCAGGTTGATCCAGAAATGATTAAGTGTTTTGTTCTTTTGACTGAGAGAGGGTGGGGAAGTAGTGGTACAATGTATAAAATTCCCTTGAAAGTGGAGGATTATATAATGATTATGACAATTGTAATTATTCTGCCCTCAAAGTGAGGTATTGCTGTGCAATTTTAGATATCTCAGATAAAACTGTATCTGAATCCATTTCTTTCTGGCTTCCATATGTAACTTGCTTTGTTTGCATTGAGCGGTGAACCCCAAAACAGTATGATCATAAGTAGGATTCAGAAGACTACAATCTTCTTAATGTGCGGAGTTGATGGCATATTGCAACAGTGCTATGCTTATCATAAAATTCTGAACTAGATCAGACAGCAAAATATGGAAGTCTCAATTTGCTCAAGTTGACTCTATCTCAATTTGCTCAAGATGACAGAGAACTTACTGGACAGAGGGTGGCCAAATACCAAACAGTAGTTCAGTTCACAGAACACACTAACTATGATTTGTTGAACAAGCCACAGATAAATTAGAAGCAAAGCACTAGAGTCAGCTATACTACAGGGTCAGCTATATTGGACTTGATACTTCCTAATAAGGATGAAGTAGTTGAGGAAATAGAAGTTGTAGAAACCTTGAGAGACAGTGACCATATCAAATTAGGATTCACCATAATGCAGGTATGGGTAACTGAACAAAGTCAGATTACTATTCTAGATTTTAAGAGAGCCAATTTTAACAAATTCATAGAAAGAAAAGGAAGGATTCCTTGAATGGAAATCTTAGAGAGAAAAACAATTTAGGATGCTTAGAAAACTCTGAAAAATAAGATAATAAAAACCCAAACAAAACAGCACTACACAGAACATTCTAGAACATAGAATCATAGGGCTAGAAGGTGGGGGTCTTCTAGTCTAAATCCCTACCCAAGGCAGGAGTCCTTATACCATCCTGGTCAAATGATTGTCCAGTCTATTTTAAAAACCTCCAGTGATGGCGCACCCACAATTCTGGGAGGTAAGCTATTCCATTAATTGTTCTCACTGTCTGAAAAAATAATTTTACTTCCAGGTTGGAACTCTCTTTAACAAGCTTCTACTTACTACTTCTTGTCCTGCTCTCTGGTGCTTTGGAGAATAGGTCAATCCCTCTTCTCTATGACAGCCCCCTCAAGTAATGGAAGACAACTATCCTCACAATCCTTCTCTTCGATAGGCTAGACATACCTAGCTCCTTCAACTGTTCATCATATAATTCAGCCTCCAGATCATTTATCATCTTTGTTGCTCTTCTCTGAACACTTTCTACATCTCAGCATCTTTTTTGTACCATGGTGACCAGAATTGTACACAGTACTCCAAGTGTGGACTCACTAGGGTGATATAAAGTGGTATTATCACTTCTTGTGATCTTCACGGTATCCCTCTGTTGACGCAGCCCAGGACTGCATTGGCCGCACTGGCTTAAGTGGTGGTCGACTAGGACCCTAGAGCTCTCTGTTACTACTGTTGAATGGGGTACTGCTTATTCTGTATCTGTGCATTTCTCCTGCCTAAGTATAAGACCTTACTTTTTTCACCACTGAACTGCATCTTGTTGAATAGGTCCAGTTTCAAGTCTGTCAAAATCTTTCTGAATTTTGAGTCTATCTTCCAAAGTGTTAGCAATTCCCCTCAGCTTGATGACATTACCTGAGCAGGAAGCTGGACTAGAAGACCTCCAACATCCCTTGCAACTCTGTTATTCTATTCTATTCTATTCTATTCTATTCTATTCTATTCTATTCTATTCTATTCTATTCTATTCTATTCCATTCCATTCCATTCCATTCCATTCCATTCCATTCCATTCCATTCCATTCCACCCTACCCTACCCTACCCTACCCTATTTTAAATCTGCAATTTTGATGAGTTCCTCTTCTATTTCCTCCTTGATCATTTATGAATATGTTGAAGAGTACTGGGCCCAAGACAGAACCTTGAGGCACCTCACTTCAAATTTCCTTCCATGTTGATGTAAGTTCTATTGAGAACTACACACTGGATACAGTTGATCAGCCAATTGCAAACACATCTGGTGTTTGTATTACCTATCTCATTTTTCTATCTTACCAAGAAGTACTGTAGGTTGTAGTTTACTTTCTCAAATGCATTACTAAAGTCCACAGCATTTCACTGGTCTACTAATTTAGTCACTTTATCAAAAATGACAACAAGGTTTGTCTGGCATGATATGTTTTTGACAAACCCACGCTGACTTCTAGTAATCACCTTTTTCGTTTCTAGGTGCTCACAAATCCTTTGCTTGATTATCTTTTCCAGGATTTTCCCAAGGATTCGTGTCAAGCTGATTAGCCTATAATTTGCTGGATCCATTTCCCCCCACTTTTTGTAGATTGGAACCACATCAGCTGTTTTCCAGTCCTCTGGTAGTTCCCCTGAAAGAGTTTTGAAAAATTACATTCAATGGTTCTGAGATTACATCTGACAACTACTTCAGAACCCTGGGATGAAAACCATCTGGTCTAAGTGATTTGTACTTGTCCAGGGTGAATTGTACTCTCTTACTAATTCCCTGCCTATTTTGACTTGTATACCTGATGTATTTCCCTTGGCACTGCTCTTAATAGGTTGGGCTATTTCTTCCTTTTGTGTAAAAACAGATGGAAAGAAGGAATTAAGCAGTTCTTCTTTTTCCCTGCTACCCACCATCTTCTTGCCATCTTCTCCCATTAGTGGACCTATAGCTTCCTTGACTTTCTTCTTGTTCCTTATACATTAAATGAACCTTTTAAAATTATTTTTGGCATTCACTGACAGTCTTAGTTCATTCTGAACCTTACTCTTCCTGACTCTCTCCTTGCAGATTCAAGCTGTTTGCTGGTGTTCTGTTTTAGTTAAGTGTTACTTTTCCATTTTTTATATCTGACCTTTTTGTCCCAAAATTTGTCAGAGTGTTTTGTGCAACCATGCTGTCTCTCTGGTGTCTTTTGTTTTTCTTTCTCTGTAGTATTAAAAAAAGGCCAACACAGTGCTAGGCTGCATTAACAGAGGGATAGAATCAAGATTACGTGAAGTATTAATACCACTTTACAATGCCTTGGTAAGGCCACACTTGGAATACTGCATCCAGTTTTGGTCACCATGATGTAAAAAAGATGTTGAGACTCTAGAAAGAGTACAGAGAAGAGCAACAAAGATGATTAGGGGACTGGAGGCTAAAGTATATAAGGAACGGTTGCTGGAATTGGGTATGTCTAATTTAACGAAGAGAAGGATGAGGGGGGACATGATAGTAGTGTTCCAATATCTCAGGGGCTGCCACAAAGAAGAGGGAGTGAAGCTATTCTCCAAAGCGCCTGAAGGCAGGACAAGAAGCAACAGGTGGAAACTAATCAAGGAGAGAAGCAACCTAGAACTAAGGAAAAACTTCCTGATAGTTAGAACAATTAACCAATGGAACAACCTGCCTCCAGAAGCAGTGAATGCTCCAACACTGGAGGTTTTCAAGAAGAGACTGGACAGCCATTTGTCTGAAATGGTATAGGGTTTCCTGCCTGAGCAGGGAGTTGGACTCGATGACCTCCAAGGTCCCTTCCACCTTTATTATTATTATTATTATTATTATTATTATTATTATTATTATTATTATTATTATTATTATTACAAAAGACCTCTAAGATCCCTTCCAAGGTCCCTCCCAGCCCTACGATTCAATTAGTGTATCTAAGTGATACAAATGGAAATAATAAGAGTGCAGAACTAGGCTATTTGGAAAACCAGTGATGAATGGCAAGGGAAATCTTGGGAGAAAATTGGCAGGAAAGGAACTATTGTATTGTTAAGAGTGAAAGTGTTGAAAAAAGTAAGAGATCTTGTTAGGAGGTACAGTAGCAAAAAACTAAATAGAGGAGATGCTCAATATTCACCCACAAGAACTGAATCAAGGTATCTTCTGTGCAATCCCAAATATGATTAACTGTCCAGGAACACACCTGGCTCAATACAGCCAATTGACATCAATGCAAAAGTACAGGTAGTCCTCAACATACGACCACAATTGAGCCCACAATTCCTGTTGCTAAGTGAGACATTTGTTAAGTGGAATTTTGCCCCGTTTTACTTTTCCGAACACAGGTTACCAAAGGTTGTTAAGTGAATCACTGCCGCTGTTAAGTTAGTAGCATGGTTGTTAAGTGAATCTGGCTTCCCCACTAATTTTGCTTGTCAGACGGTCGCAAGAGGGGATCACGTGACCCTGGGACACGGCAACCGTCATAAATATGAAGTCAGTTGCCAAGCGTCCAAATTTTGATCACGTGACCCTGGGGATGCCGCAAATGTCGTAAGTGTGAAAAATGGTCGTAAGTCACTATTTTTAATGCCGTTGTAACTTCAAACAGTCACTAAATGAACTGTTGTAAGTCAAGGACTACCTGTAGATGCTCTCCAATATGTAAAGTTTGTTATGAAACTATATTTCTTAACATAATTAAAAAGACAGATATCAGGCATAAATACGTATTCCAATGATGGTTTCTCCAAAGTATTAACAAGATGTTGTTTGTATTTCTTTGTCACTTATTACCTCCACAAATGCAGTAGAAGGATCTAAAAGGATCCATGTCAGATTAAGGATTCAAATGATTAAGCAGCCATTTGCAAAATTTTACATTTTCACTGAATTTTTTAAAGCCTTCATTTATTTATTTGACTTATTTTGACTTATATGCCGCCCTTCTCCCCAGATCAGCTTCCAGGATCACTTAATAAAAATATGTCCTGAAGCTTGATTCTTGCAAATGTCACTGATGAAGATTTTTTTTGAAATGGAAATGAAAGTGGTTTGCCTGTACCTACTTTTGGGTGGGTTTTCAACTTCTGAGTCTAATCTAAGTCCTGATATTTTATTCTTATATATCCGATCCTCCCACTTGAATGCTGTTGAACCTTATCTAGTCTGGCCCAGGTGTAAACCGCAAGTCTGAGAAGATGCCTGTGAAATAGGAATGAGACATAAAGTAGCTACTTGAACTCTTCCCATTTGGATCTGTTTGTTCACACCTGATAAATTCCAGCAACACATCTACAGTCCTGTATTCCATGGAAATCTCCACTCAAGTATTAACCCTGCACTGGTCAGTTTCGAAGCCCAAAAAAGGTTGGTTAAATACTGTCACAAGAACTATGCAAAATGTTTGAATTCGAAACTAGCCATTATAAGATCTAAAAAGGAAGTGTTCGCGTGTAGTACTTTGGTAGTTCCAAAGTAGAAACTAACTGTTTAAAATTTAAAATACTCCCAGTTTGATAAAACAGTGTTGGAACACCTATTTCTGTAGTCAAAATAGGTACCAAAATACATGCAAAAGTATGATCGTGTTTACCTTTTTCTATAAGTTGTTTCCATCGTTTTGCCCACTCGGTTAACTGTTGTGCATAACCCTTCTCTATTCTTGCACGCTCGTGAATACAGTTCATAAGATCACTACAAAGTCTATATCCATCATCGATGCGCCTCACTGTCCGCTTGTAATTTCCAACCTATCAAAGAAGAAAACATTTACAAATGCATCTTGCCATGTCAAAACTAGTTTCCAATTCTGCAAAAACTGACTGAACGCATTTAAGATGGAATCAAATTGTCTGCATTTCCTTTAAGATTCATTATTGAACTTCCATGTACCAATTTGTAGTTTTGGGTTTATCATGCTTCTAGCAGACTGGGAGATTCTTAGCACTCCTGCCCCTTTTAAGGGGCGCCTGTACTCGGGGCCATTGTTAGGTTTTGCCGCCATTAACATGATTTTTCTGGGAAATATATAGTGTAGTAGTCTTCCCTTTGCTTTCTACACCGCTGTGCACACGCTGTTTAAGTGGCTGTCACCACACCGTGTGCTGTTCTTCTGAATCCGTTCCCAAAACAATTAAAAAATGAATATTTTGGACATGTGATGCGACACTCAGAAAAATACGGCATACTCCATTTAATCCTCCAGGGAAAGACTGAAGGCAAGCAAGGTCCAGGCAGAAGAAGACCATTATGGCTTCAAAATCTAAGGGACTGGTTTGGACAAAACTCAGCAGCACTTTTTTGTGCGGCTGCTGATAAAAACAGGATCGCCAACATGATCGCCAACGTCCGATAACGGATATGGCACAAGAAGAAGAAGATTGAACTTCCAGTAGTACAACTAAACTTGTAAGCTTGATTACCAATTTCTTGTTATCTGAATACCTGCTTTGACTGCAGTCAAATAAAGCCCATTTTCTGATCAAAAATGTTATCCAATATTAGTAGTCAGTTTGGTCTAGTGATTAAGACATCAGGCTAGAAACCAGAAGGCTTGTGAGTTCAAATCCTGCCTTAGGCATGAAAGCCGGTGGGTAAAAACTGGCTGGGTGACTTTGGGCCAATCACTCTCAGCCCAACTCATCTTACAAAGTAGTAGTTGTGGAGAAAACAGGAGGAGAGAGAAGCATTAGGTACAGTCTCCCTTATATTCTGCATTATTGTAATAATCTGACTCATTTCAAACTTATTTTCATGGGATTTCTTGAGAGTAGGGGGTGGATGAGAAACTGGACCAATCAGATCACTCTGTTTCATTCAATTGATGGACCTTGGTGAAACCTTCACTAGGTCCTAGAGCAGTGGTTCTCAACCTGTGGGTCGCGACCCCATTTGGGGTCGAACGAGCATTTCACGGGGGTCGCCAAACAACGCAGTCCGCCATTTTTTTCCCCTTTTCCTTAGCTGTACTATTCCCTCTTATTCTATTGGCTTTTGAAAGCCAATAGAATAGACTCTTTTGAATAGAGTCTAATTCTATTGGCTTTCAAAAGCCAATAGGAATTGTCCAGGCTGTCTCTGCCCTGCTGAGCCCGTCAAAAGTCCCAGTCTGCAAACGGTGCTGCAAGTTGTCTGCAGCGAAGGCGAGCTGTCTGGAAGTTTCACCTCTCCCTGCTGAGCAACTACTAAAAATATAAGTAAAAGAGGGCCAGGGGTGGGAGGTGGGAGGCCGGCGGGCGCAGGGAGGGTTGCTGGCGTGCATGGGGCCCGGCAGGTGCCTTACCTCCCTTGGGCTGGGCCAGCTGGTGACCCAGCCGGTGGTCACCCTGCGTCGTCGCTGCCCCTTGCCAGCTATGCCTCGGCCGGCGCAGGGGGCGGTACCACACATGCGCAGCACTCCCGGGCAGGGAAATACAGGTAGTCCTCGACATACGACCGGTTGGGGGTCGCGGCATTAAAAAGGTTGAGAACCACTGTTCTAGAGGAAGCTTGGGGTTGTTCTTCAAGGTCTGGAGCAGGGGTCCTCAACCGTGGCAACTTTAAGACTTGTGGACTTCAACTCCCAGAATTCCTCAGCCAGCAAAGCAAAGCTAGCTGAGGAATTCTGGGAGTTGAAGTCCACAAATCTTAAAGTTGCCAAGGTTGAGGACCCCTGGTCTGGAGCCTATCTGGCTGAAGCCTTGGCTGCTGCCTCAAATATTATTATTATTATTATTATTATTATTATTATTATTATTATTATTATTATTATTATTATTATTATTTATTTATTTATTTAATTTCTATGCCGCCCTATTCCAAAGAACTCAGGGCGGCTCACAGCATGATAGAAATTACAATAAACACATATCTATAAAAAACCCTTGAGCTAAAAGAAACCAATCACTCCACAAACATACACAGAAACATACACTGGCTAGGGACAAGGTGTTAGCTGCCCCAGGCCTGCCGGCAAAAGTATGTTTTAAGCAATCTACGAAAGGCGAAGAGGGTGGGGGCGACACGGATCTCCGGGGGAAGTTGGTTCCAGAGGGCCGGGGCCGCAACAGAGAAGGCCCTTCCCCTAGGCCCCGCCAGGCGACACTGTCTGGCTGACGGGACCTGGAGAAGGCCCACTCTGTGGGCCCTAACCGGCCGCTGGGATTCATGGGGCAGCAGACGGTCCCGTAAATAACCTGGTCCAATGCCATGTAGGGCTTTATAGGTCATAACCAACACTTTGAATTGGGTTCGGAGACCAATTGGCAGCCAATGCAGCTCGCGGAGTGATGCCGAAATGTGGGCATTTCTAGGCAAGCCCAACACTGCTCGCGCGGCTGCATTCTGCATTACCTGAAGTCTCCGAACATTTTTCAAAGGTAGCCCCATGTAGAGAGCATTGCAGTAGTCGAACCTCGAGGTGATAAGGGCATGAGTGACTGTGAGAAGAGACTCCCGGTCCAAATAGGGCCGCAACTGGTGCACCAGGCAAACCTGGGCAAATGTCCTCCTCGCCACAGCCGAAAGATGATGTTCCAAATTTAGCTGTGGATCGAGGAGGACGCCCAAGTTGCGGACCTTCTCCGAGGGGGTCAAAAGCTCCCCCCCAGGCTAATGGACGGATAGATTGAAATATCCTTGGGAGGCAGAACCCATAGCCACTCCGTCTTGTCGGGGTTGAGTTTGAGCCTGTTGGCACCCATCCAAACCCTAAAAAGATAGTAGGGATTTGGATCCGATTGCACCCTTGTGTCCTTTTGCCTGTTATGGATCCTCAAAGAATGGAAATGAAATGAGTGAAGAGATACCAAAAGCACTGCTGGAGAGCAACGAGGAGTGAATCCAACTGGGCACAAGCTAGAATCATCACAGAGGCCTATTTCATGGCAGTGTTTCTTTGCCCTTATTGTACCAATGGATAGCACTGGTTATAAACCGGTGCAATAAGCAGTAGGGTACCCCAAGTTTCCATTTTAGGCCCAATATTCCTCAGCAGAATTCTTCAACAGCCTTTCCAAAAGAGCTCTTTTGTACATCTCTTTTACATTACATAAGAATTCCTGAATCATTACAGTTTTCATTCTTATTCTGGAGCTTCTCCTCAATCCATCTACTTACTGAGACCCATTGGAAAAAAACCTTTGATGGTTCTCACATATCTTCCAACATATTGTGGGTGTGAGCTCTGAAGGACAGACTATCACCCATGGATAGTCTAAAGTGAAGAAGAATGAACCTTTGATTTGTACAAGCCTGTTATGGTTAAATGATGGAGACACAACCTACTTCTTGGAAAGTTATCAAAATGTGGGATAGACAGCACCACAACCAGATGGATTTGTAACTGGTTGACAAATCGTATTCAACATATAGTCCTTAATGGAACTAAATCCACATGATGGGAGGTGGGCAGTGGAGTACCCCAAGGTTTCACTTTAGGATCAGTATTCTACAATATCTTCATACATGATTTAAATGAGGGGATAGAAGGGGAACTCATCAAATTTGCAAAGAATACTAAACTGACAGGAATAGCCAACATTCCAAAAGAAAGGTTGAAAAACCAGATGGATCTCAACGGACTTGAACACTGGGCCCTATCTAACAAAATGAAATTCAATGTAGAGGGAAGTA
Organism: Bothrops alternatus; assembly: GCA_034064705.1. Taxonomy (NCBI): domain Eukaryota; kingdom Metazoa; phylum Chordata; class Lepidosauria; order Squamata; family Viperidae; genus Bothrops; species Bothrops alternatus. The sequence continues at coordinate 23,340,707 of JARGCV010000006.1, forward strand.
AGGTTTTACACTTAGGCAAAAAAAAAATATTACAGATTAGATGAAATCTCGCTCAAGAGCAGTAATTTTGAGAGGGATCTTGGAGTCCTACTGGACCAGTGGTTCTCAACCTTTTTAATGCCGCGACCCCCAACCGGTCGTATGTCGAGGACTACCTGTATTTCCCTGCCTGGGAGTGCTGCGCATGTGTGATACCGCCCCCTGCGCCGGCCGAGGCATAGCTGGCAAGGGGCAGCGACGGCGCAGGGTGACCACCGGCTGGGCCACCAGCTGGCCCAGCCCAAGGGAGGTAAGGCACCCGCCGGGCCCCACGCGCGCCAGCAACCCTCCCTGCGCCCGCCGGCCTCCCACCTCCCACCCCTGGCCCTCTTTTACTTACATTTTTAGTAGATGTTCAGCAGGGAGGGGTGGAAACTTCCAGACAGCTCGCCTTCGCTGCAGACAACTTGCAGCACCGTTTGCAGACTGGGACTTTTGACGGGCTCAGCAGGGCAGAGACAGCCTGGACAATTCCTATTGGCTTTTGAAAGCCAATAGAATTAGACTCTATTCAAGAGAGTCTATTCTATTGGCTTTCAAAAGCCAATAGAATAAGAGAGAATAGCACAGCTAAGGAAAAGGGGGGGGGGAAATGGCAGACTGCGTTGTTTGGCGACCCCCGTGAAATGGTCGTTCGACCCCAAATGGGGTCGCGACCCACAGGTTGAGAACCACTGTACTGGACAATCTCTCAAATATGAGCTAGCAGTATATAGCAACAGCCAAAAAAAGCCAAACGCAATCCTAGATTGCAGTAACAGACGGATAGAATCAAGATCACATGAAGTATTAGTACTGCTTTATAAATCCTTAAGTAAGACCACGCTTAGAATATTGCATCTAGCTTTGGTCACCATAATATATATATAAAAAATGTTGAGACTCCGGAAAGAGTACAGAAAAGAGCAACAAAGATGATTAGGGGGCTGCAGGCTAAAACATGAAGAACGGGTGCAGGAATTGGGTATGTCTAGTGAAAAGAAGGACTAAGGGGGACCTGACAGCAGTGTTCCGATATCTGAGGAGCTGCCCTAAAGAAGAGGGGATCAACTTATTTTTCCAAAGCACCAGAAAGCAAGACAAGAAACAATGAATGGAAACTAATCAAGGAGAGAAGTAATCTAGAACTAAGAAAAAAGATCCTGACAGAGAACAATTAACTAGTGGAACTGCTTGCCTTCGGAAGCTGTGGTTGCTCCATCACTGGAGGCTTCTGAGACTGTATAGCCACTTGTCTGGAATGGTATAGAATCTCCTGCTTGAGCAGGTGGTTGGACTAGAAGATCTCCAAGGTCCCTTGCAATTCTGTTATTCTTTCAGAAGGACCTAGCTTTAGTGACACATGCCCTAATCACCACCTGATTAGATTGTTGCAGTGTGCTTTACCCAGGGATGCCCCTAAACAAAATCAGATACTACTAGTCCAGAATGCCATGGCATATATTTACCAACTCCCAATAATGAGAGCAAAAAACATCAATTCTCTGGATCCTGCACTAACTACTGGTAAGTTTCCATCTATAATTTAAGGTGTTAGTGCTGTCTTACAATGTCTTGGTGTTTAATTTTCTACAAGAACTATCTTCTCCCAACTACAATAGCTTGATTTAGATCTTATAGGGAACAACTACTAATGGTTCCGTACTTCCAGAAGATGAGAGTAGCTAAAGCTAAGGGAGCATTTCTTCTATATAATGGTACTATTCCTTTGGAATAGTCTCTCATTAGAAATCAGACTTCCCCTCTCCCTGGAATCTCTCTGGAATCTAATAAGCATAAGTATAAATATGTAAGTGCTGTATATATAAATAGATAAGTAAGTATATAAGCATATATGTATATAAGTATATAGGGCTAATTGCTACTGCTATTAAATATCAAATTATTCCAGTGTGCATTTTCATGACTTTGCTGACTTGGTTTATTGTTTCATTTTATTATTTTTTTGTTGTTATTTATGTTCATGTTTTATATATATATTATAATTTCATTGTGCTCAAAGTCGATTGATTACAGTAGGTCAGTGATGGCGAACCTTTTAGAGACCGAGTGCCCAAACTGCAACCCAAAACCCACTTATGTATTGGCGGGTGCCGGATGGACGTGACCCGCTGGGTGGCTGTGGCCCGCTGGGTGTGGTTACGGTGGTCATGGCAGATGGGTGGACGTGGCCAGGGTGGGTGTGGCCAGCTCAATGTTGCTCCTGTGTGGGCCGGGCAGGGTTGGGGGAGATCCAGGGTGTCTCTGGCGGGCGGGGCGTTGGGCAGGAAGCTCGTCCTGCGGGGTGAGGTGAGGCAAGGCGGGGGTGCCATTGTCGCGAGGCGAGGTGAGGCAGGGGCCGGGGCAGCTGCTGCCTGACACCATTAGCCCCTGCACAGAGACCAGTGAGCGCATGGGTGCTGGGATGCATCTGGCCACGTGGGACCTCAGCAAGTTAGCAGGTGGTTGGTTGAAGAGGATGGTTGCCATCTCCAAGGCATGGCGTGCATGCCCACAGAGAGGGCTCTGAGTACCACCTCTGGCACACATGCCATAGGTTCGCCACCACTGCAGTAGGTAATGAAATAGCCAGAGGCCAAGATCACCAGTAACTTGGACATCAGAATACCAAATTGAGGGCCACCGGGCCAGAAGAGGGGATTGAGCTTCCTTGTCCTGGATCTGACCTACCCAGTGTCCCCCATCTCTTTTAGCCCATAATATCGAGGATCCAGCAGAGCTTCTTCAATGTATGGAAATCATCCCTCAGCAGACTTCTAGGCAAGGAAAAGCAGGAAACCAGATATCCAAAAGAGCAGAGATGATAACACAATGACAACCGACTGTCTGACACTTGGTCCAGTGGAACTCATCCAGATAAGGAAAGGATGAGAGATTGCCCACCTGCACTCTGAACAGCTGCTCCACATGAGGAGACTGCAGGATAGCAATCATCAAATGGATGTGAGGGTTGGAAAGAGAGAGCAGCCATTAAGTTCTCAATCATGGTGGAGTCTTAAGGACACAGGGGTCAACCATCTCACCAGAAATTTTTCTAACAATGGCATTCACCAGCTTTACAGACTTCCTAGGACTGGAAAACTAGTGAACACCATTGCTCTGTAGGGTAGATTTTTTTTTTTTAAGCCTTCAAAACAATGGCGTACACTAGCTTTCCAATACTGCTCCATGTGCAGAATAGAACACTTCAGGCAGGCTTCGGAAACAGTGCTCGGATCTTCAGGATGCAAGCCCTATTTTTGCACCTTGGCAGAGGTGCTAAGTTTCCCTCCATCTCTACACCCCTGCAGAAATGGAGCTTTAAATCCTGTTTCTGCAACCTGGTGGAGGGGCTGAGCTCGCTCCATTCGGCAGGCAGCTCTTTCAGCCAGACCCCAGAGACGAGAGGGAGTCTTCTTGGCAGATGGCATCAGCTTGCCAGCTTCCCCACTGACTTTCCGACAAGTCTCATAGATACAAAGCCTCCAAAATATGGTCCTGACCATGGAGAGGAGAGCACATGGTGTGACATTTAAAATGGCCAGAACTGCTTTATGAGCTGTGAAACACTCTTTTTGAGGTGGTTGTAGCTTAAATAGATCATTCAGTGACTGGTCATAAGCCAGGGGCTATCTATAGTAGCAGTTATTTTTCTATCACATTTCTGGTAAAAAAAAAAAAAACACCTCCCCCCATCATGGAATTTGTCTTATATTATACAGCTGTGATCCTGTTTCAAGTTCGTTCAGAACAGTGAAATCATTTTGAGCTCATAATATTTTACACAACCCACCAATCAACATTCTGTTTCAGACACACTTAAGCACAATTATAATTACCTCCCAAAAGCTATCACTAAAAACCTCAACAGAATCCTCATAAGAGCCAGACATCTCAAGCCACCTTGCTTCAATCCAGTGTCCGTAAATCCTGGTTCTTCAAATTCTGCAAATTAAAAACAAAACATGGTTTAATAAGAAGCAAATTTTCTCTCTTTTTTTTTTAAACAAAACAAAACAAAATACGATTTGCTATCTCCTTTATCCTGCTTAAACATGGCATAAAATCCTGGCGATTGCTAACACCAATAAAATATTAAAGGCAACTATACATTTAAACGTTAAAACTGAACAAACATATGTCAGAGTTATGTTATATCGGAATAGCTGAGCTCTTGATGAGATCTTACAGTACAGCAGCTCAATTTGGCTAGTCAGAAAACTAGAAGTGATTTTTTTTTTCAGATACAGCCCCTCTGATTTCTCTTAATGGCACTAAGAGAATATTACTGAATATTCTTCAGTGGATATTAATTGTGACACTCTGCCTCAAGAATCCATTCCAACAGTTTCATTCTTGAGAAATGATGAGAGACTAATTGAAACAACAATTATGTCTCGGAGACTGCAGAGGAATCAGAGCTGCAATGTGTACATGTTTCTTCCACTTCATAAAATTGCAGTCTGAGATCTGTTGATACATACAAATGTCTACTTAGCTTCCAAATTACCATAAAGCTGACTAATCAGTCCAGAGCAGTCCTGCTCTGCACGGGCCACGCCTAGGGGCATCTCTTCTCCAGGGGGGGCTGCTGGGGGGAGGCAGGGCTGTGGCGATGGCATGCGTGCTCACAGAGAAGGCTCTGAGTGTCACTTCTGGCATGTATGCCATAGGTTCACCACCACTGCCCCATAGGCATGAATTGCATTTTTTATCTTGATTCCCTAAGCATATTTGGGGAATACATGGCTAAAATAGCTGGGATTTATTTGGGCTTCAAGATTATTGCATATTATCCTTTTCCAGCTCTATATTTCTTCTATAATAGTGCCTATGCTACATTCCTTTTTCTTGACCCACCTTTCATTTACCTCAAAAGATCTATTGATTTTGTATACTGTGACAGTCAAGGGGCCATGCCTCTCCTAAATCTATCCTGGAGATACAAAGGCAAACCAAACACCCTCACTTTGTTCTAGTGAACTAGGTAGAAATTAAAAATAGGGGAAAGAAAGTGGGGCTGCTGAGTTGGCAGAGAAAAAGAGTCTGAACCTAATAAGGGAGGTGTGCTGGCTGGCAAACCTAAGATGAATTGAGGCAACACTAGTGGCTGAAAATCTGTAGTTTAAGACAGCACTCCCCAACGTTTCCAGCTTGACAGCCTGCCCAGCATGGGTGTGTGAGTGAGTGGCAGGCACACGCACACAATTCCATTGGGGGATGCTTACATTTGCACTCGAAGCTCCACTTGAGCGGAGGGTGCTTGTGCTCATGCACAAAGCTCCATTTGCACAAGCAGAGGGAGCTCACACACAAAGCTCCATTTCCTCCAATGGAGCTTTGCGCGCAAGCGCAAGCGCCCTCCTCTCATGCAAGCTTCATGCTCAAGCACAAGCACCCTCCACTCAAGCATCCTCTGCTCATGCAAATGGAGCCTCACATGCTAGCGCAAGCACCCTCCGCTCATGTGAGTGGCACTTCATGAGCGTGTGGCTGCCTGCTGCTCACGCGACTGCAGCTTCACGCATGTGCACTTGCCATCTCTCCCACAGCCTGGTTTTGAACAGGCCAGGGCCTCTGGATTGGAAACCCCTAGTTCAGGAGGTCTTCAAACTTGGCAACTTTAAGACTTGTGGACTTCTACTCCCAGAATTCCTCAGCCAGCCAGGTATAGGCAAACCACTTAAAGTTGCCAAGTTTGAAGACCCCTGCCTAGTTTAAGGGACTGGCAATTTTGCCTCCTGGGATGAAATGAATATTGGGATTGTTGCTTTGAGAGCAGCTTGGATGGCTCTTGAGGAAAAGCAGCATTCAGTAAGATGTTCATTGAATATTTTTCTCTTCTTCCAGAAAGCTTTGTCTAGAGGCAGGCAATCCAGAGCTTTGTTCTGAAAAAAGATGAGGCCAAGTGTGGAACAAAATGTACCTGGTAGAAGGTTCTGGGGGAATCAGAAGACTGAGACAGGAGATACCAAGTTCAGCCTGCCAGGGATTGGCCTGAAAGAGAAAATACTTGTTAGTATTTTTAGCCCTTTTTCTTCACCCTGTTCAGGTTTATAGTTAGTCTCTTCAGAAACAAAGCAGTGTAATCAACTTTTGCATTATATAATTTCAATATAAGAAAAAGTTCCCTCTCCGGTACATTATCAAGCTATAATTCAATTCCTTCCCTCCATGTGGCAAAGGAGCTACCAAAATTATTAAATGTACTTTATTATGCTCCCTGTTTTATGGTAGTACAATCAGATTTGGTAATCCCACATTTAAACAAACTCGCCAAGGTCTCACATGGCCGGATGCATCCCAGCACCCATGCGCTTGCTGCCTCTGTGTGCAGAGGTCGAGGAGGTCAGGCAGCCCCTGTCTCACCTTTCCCTGTGACAATGGCACCCCTGCCCTTTCTCGCCTCACCTCACCCCGCAGGACGAGCCTCCTGGTCACCGCCCTACCTGGCAGAGACCCCCTGGATCTCCCCCAACCCTGCCCGGCCCCCACAAGCATCCCTCCCCACGAGCAACATCGAGGTGATCATGCCTACCTTGGCCTCTCCCACCCAATCTGCCATGACCACCACAGCCACGCCCACCCAGTGGGCCACGCCCACCTGGCACCAGGCGATAAAAAAGTGGGTTTTGGGTTGCAGGTTGAGCACTCAGTCCCTAAAAGGTTCGCCATCACTGCTATAGATGATGTATCATCTATCTATCTATCTATCTATCTATCTATCTATCTATCTATCTATCTATCTATCTATCTATCTATCTATCTATCTATCTATCTATCTATCTATCTATCTATCTATCCATCCATCCATCCATCCATCCATCCATCCATCTATCCATCTATCCAGCTATCCATCTATCCATCTATCTATCTATCTATCTATCTATCTATCTATCTATCTATCTATCTATCTATCTATCTATCTATCTATCTATCTATCTATCACTAAAACTCTTCTATCTTTAACCTCTAACTGAGCAAAACAATATATCACAGGTTAAAACTTTTTCAACCAAGATACTGGTAAGGAAATCTCACTGAAATGATAACCCACGGGAATGGAGTTTGGGGTTGCCAAGAAAGCTTCAGGGACTTGTTCAGGCAGTCACCAGAAGTCAACACTGATTTGAAGGCACTCATGTATACACACACACACACACACACACACACACACACACACACACACACGATAGAACAGAAAATATATACTTGGAAGAGGTTGTACTGAAATTCTAAGAACTCACAAAAAGTCTATTCAGCTGGTATATCCTATTCTGCAACACCAACAGAAAGAAAAGCAATCATGGTCTCTAGTACTGTGGCAGAAAACAAAAGTTAGAAAAGCAGGAAAAGGCAGGGTAGGAGTAAGGAAAGAAGGGAAACATTTCCTGAAATTTTATTTATTTTTCCCCAAGTTTTTTTATTAATTTTCTAATATTACATTTACATATTTGAAGAGTAGCATGGCGTCTGGGCACAGTCATTCCATTACATTTGAATTATCATCAGTGCAAATCTCAAATGTATTACAGCAACTAATTCCCTCTCTTTCCCCCATAATATCTACTGTCTCATATTCGGACCAACACAGTTCTTATTCTATCAATCAAACAAAAAATACCTTTTCTGAAATTTTACTTTCCCATCCTGATTCTGGGAAAGGAGCGGAGTGGGGTGGGGGAAACAGTTCAACAATCTGATAAGAGCTGAGATCAGCAAAAATGGGAGATATATATTGGATCTTTCCAAGACAAAGGCTCTTCTTCAACAAACTGCACAAGCAGAGTGTGGGTACACATGTGGATTCTGTGAAAAAAGATTCCTATACAGTTAGAAGAAATTTCAGCTTGGGAAGGGTTAGAAGAGTTAGAAGAAATTTCAGCATGGGAAGGGGAAAAAAAGCATATCGTGCATGGATTTGCAAAGTTTCAGAATAAATTTACCAAAGTTTGCCCACTAAAACCACTTTTTAGGTCACAGAGAGAAGGACACAATTCTAATGAGGCTGAAAGACAGGGTTTTTTTTTTTTTAGGGGGCCAGGAATAACTAAAGATATGTCCACTCATCTGGGTGAATCCTGCCCAGAAAGTCAATATGCAAAACTCAAAGGAAAACAGGAACAGTCTCTCATGGAAATAATTTCTTTGGACCCCATTCTATTTTCCAGGATAGGCATGGGCATAACTGGCCTCTTGCCAAAATTAACAAAAAGGAGCCAGTTGAACAACGATCTTATTGTGATTTTTAATTTTTTATATGATTTTTATAATTTCCCAATTTTTTAATTTTACATAATTTTTATAAATTTTTATTTTTTTTAAAAAAAGAGGAATATGAAAAAAAATACTTTAGAATTTTTAATTGCAGTTTTAAAAATACATGAAAAACAATTTCATAACCTCTCCTTGGAAGAAGAAAGTAAGCAGTCGCCCTAGAGAAGGGATATCATCAAGTGTGCCAATTGTAGGGGGGGGGCAAAGGAGACCAGACAACTTAAAAGAAAAAAACAAAACGGTATGTGTTGGTGATAGGAGACTCGCTACGCAGAGGAAATGAACCAGCAATTTGTAGACCAGGCAATCTAACTAGTGAGGTTTGCTGTCTCTCATGAGCAAAAATTAATGAGGTAACTGAGAACCTTACTAAAATAATTAAACCCACAGATTATCACAGCAACAGCAATAGCATTTATACTTATATACTACCCCATAGCGCTTTATAGCTTCTCCGGCCGATTTACAAGGTCAGCATTATTTGCATATTGCCCCCAACAATCTGGGTTCTCATTTTACCAACCTCAGAAATATGAAAGGCTGAGTCAACCTTGATCCCCATCAGGACTGAAATCCAAGCTGAAGGTGATATAAGACAAATGAAATCACAAGTATGATATTAAGGCCAAGAATAAATCCCAGCAGGATTTTCAATCCATTATTTAAATAAGCTGGAAGAGGCAAAGATAAGATTGAAAACTGCAAACAAATGGTTGAAAACCGAAATAAATTGAAGAATCCAAAAGATTGTGAGAGTTTTAAATCTATATGTATTTAAACATTTACTAAAAGCCATCATACAGTATCTTATGTAAAATATATTTGTACAAACCATTTAAAGCTTTTCGGTTTACTTGTACATTAATGATAAAAAGATACACACTTCAAACAGAGAAGTCAAAGCATTTCTATTAATAAAGCACTTTCTCATGAACTAAGATTAAATTAATGCCAAAACCTGTTCCCAGGACTAATGCTATGCAATGAAAAAATAAAAATAAGCATATTTAGAAAAATATTATGAAGTCATGGCAACACTGTTCCACAAGAATCTCTGCTTTATAAAGCAGATTTTAACAAGCAGATACTGAAGCATCAACATTAATGAGTAATGAGTCATTCTCCAGCACTTGGAGATGGAGAATCCACCAGTGGGTTTAGACTGTATTCCTGCCCAATCAGATCAAGTCAGCCAAAGCTGCCACCCCCGTCCTGGACCATAGAGATCCCAGTTTTTGACTTGATCTTGCCCAGGACGGACATGCAGCGTGGCTCCTAGGCAGGTACAGTCTCCATTGGTGGATTTCTCTGTTTCAAGGGTAGTGTAGAGTAGTGGTCAGCAAAGCCTTATTTCCCTCCTTTTAGGAAGAGGTTTGGAGCCTCGCTCCCAGCTCTCCTGAACTGAGGGAAGCTAGGCAAGGAAGGGGCTCCTTCCTTCTATCCCCCCCCCACCATTTAAACACACTCGATCCAGGAGCGATTGGGACTAATGACTGTTAGCCCAGTCAGCTGAGGTTCTCTCTGCAGAAGCTCAGTTCAAGAGACTCCGAACGCAGCTTTCCTCCCGGGATCGAGGGAAAGGTAAATAGAGCTTCGTAGCCAGCCAGACCAGATGAGGCAGGCCGGCGATCGGAGCAAGCGGGGGGGGGGACACGTGCGTGTGTCACATGTCGTTCGAAGCAATTGCCGGAGTTTTACGAGCCCTCCAAGCCAGCACCGATCAGCTGGCCAGCGGGCAATCGCAGGGCGAACGGTAGCGTTTGTTTCCTTTTTTCTTCACAATTCAGAGTGCTCCGGAGGCCGAAGGCCTGCTCCTCTCCCCACGGAGGTCGCTATCTTGGCCTCGCGGCAGGGAGGCCTCCTTATTAACGCAGTCAGCCTCCCAGGGGAACATAGGGGAGGGGGCCCTGCCCCAGTCATTGGCATCAGCCCCCCCACCCCCCACCCAGCGAGGCCTTGCCAGGGGAGTTCATTTAAAGCAGCGGGTGTGTCTCACCAGACCCTCAGCTGACGGCCACCCTCGGGCCTAATCTCAGGGAGGCCTCCTTATTAACGGCTGCCATCTTGTTTGACCCAACCGGGCCTTCTAACCGAGGCCTACTACAGCAGGCCTCCTTACACTTTCTCTCAGCTAGATCAGCCAGCCCGGTGCTTCCTTTGAACACCCAGCCTGATCCTTTTTAAGTTCTGGTGTCTCCTATTGCCTGCTAGTCACCATTGGTAACAGTTGGCTCCACTCGGATTCCAGGCATCCCCAGTAGTGTGTCTGTCCTTATCTGAGTAACGATACATGGATTCCAGGCGCCCCCTGTAGTGTGCCTGTCCTTATCCACAGTATATCAGGCCGGATTCCAGGCACTCCCAGCAGTGTGTCTGTCTTTATCCATGCACAGCCACAGTTGGATTCCAGGCGTCCCCAGTAGTGCGCCTGTCCTATCCACACAGAGGCTGTACCTGGGTTCCAGACGTCTCCTGCAGTACGTCTGTCCTTACCCAGTGTGTAATACTCTCTAGATACCTGGAGCCCCCTATCGTGTTCCAGCACTATCAGAGAATGGAGGAGGCCTCGCTTGCCTCAACAGGAACCTTGCCACCCTCATCAGGACAGCCTGGTCTGGAGGGCATTGACAGGACGGCAGCCAAATCTAAGATCAGATCTGCCACCAAGACCTCCAAAAGATCAGACAAGCAGGACAAGAGGAGACACCAGGCCTTAGAAAAGGAGTTCATCAAGGCACAGAAAAGAGCCAGGTTTGCGTCACACCAGCCCGAGAGCCTAACCTTAGAGCTACCACTGGGACCAGCAACGTCTCCCCGTGGGATTTGGTCAATGGGAGAATCCTCACGCTCTCCCGCGCAGTACGGCATAGGCGAGCCCCATTCCGCGGCCCAAGCTCCGGTTGCATGGGTTCCTCAAGAGACCCCCGAGGCCACATTCACCCCCACAGCGGCCGGACTCCACCCGAGCGAGCAGACTGTCTTTCCGACGGAAGACCGCCTAGCCCTACTGATTGCTCAGGCGGTAGATCGAGCCCTGGATGCCAGGGCTCAGACTTCCAGAACAGTGGCCACGTCTCACAGGCACAGCCAACAGCCTGAGACGGAGGCCTACAATAGCCCCCCTCCCCTTCTGAGTCTCTAGTGTCAGAAGACTCCTACCTCGATCAGCCGGCCACAGAACAGGGGATACTAATGTCCGAGGAGGAGGAGGATCCGCCAGAGGCCCCTTCCTTCAATGGCCTCTTCAACCCCTCCTTCTTCATCACCCTGCTACGCAAGGCCACATCCACCCCTCATCTGGGACCTGAATCGCCGACTACAGCCCCCCCGATCCACAGGATTCGGAGGCGGACCCTAACTTCTTAGAACCGGTCGCGACGCAACACCGCATCCCTTGCCCCTCCCTGCTCCTGAACGCAATCAGCAAACAGTGGACATCACCAGACTCTCTTCCCATTCCGGGCAGCACGGACAAGAAATTGTACAGTGTTGCCAAGAAGTTGGAAGAGACACTGGAAGTGCCTACGGTGGACGAGCCCCTAGGTCCCCTAGTAGCATCCAACGCCATTTCTGGGGACTTTTCTGAGACCCTTAAAGCTGAGGATCGCAAGTGCGAGTCCAGCTACCACAGAACGCACCAAGCGTCCGCATGGGCGATCAGAGCGGCAACCTCCGCTTCCTTCTTTAACAGGGCCTCCCTCTGTTGGCTCCGGCAGCTCCAAGCCCGGATCCCAACGGAGGATATCCAGACACACCAAGACCTTAGTAAGTTGGTGGCAGCCAACGAGTATGCGGCAGACACAACTCTCCAGGCCGCCAGATTCTCCTCCAGGGCTAGTATTACCGGTCGCCGTATGCTCTGGCTGAAACATTGGTAAGCCAATGCAAAGTCCAAGTGGAAGCTAGCAGCGGCCCCATACCAGGGAGGCAAGTTATTTGGGGACGCCTTAAACACCAAAAACAAGGACAAACGTAAGGTCCTTAACCATTTGATCAAAAAACAGGACAGGCGCTCCGGATACTACCCACGACGGCAGCCCTTTCGTGCAGGAGCCAGATAGAGTTATCCCCAGCCCTTAAAATCCTTTCCGGCCAGACAAGACAGACAGGAGAGATAGGCCGATAGGCAAGCTCCCAGACCCAAACAACAACCTCAGGGAAAGCGCCCCTTTCGAGGGAACAACAGGCCATTCTGGCGCACCAGATGACACCACATCAGTACCTTCCATAGGGGGCAGGCTCTCCTTGTTTGCCCACCAGTGAGAGGCCACCACCATGGACGCATGGGTGCTCAGCACCATCCGCCACAGCCTCTCCTTGGAATTTGTCCCCAACCCCCCAAATCAGTTCCTTTCTTGTCTAACCCCCCGGAACCAAACAAAGAGGGGGTTGATGAACGAAGCAGTTTATCATCTTCCTCACATACGGGCCATAGAACCGGTACCGCAGGGCCAGAGAGGCCAGGGATTCTACTCCATCCTCTTCGTCGTTCCAAAGGCGTCAGGGGGATGGAGAGCCATTCTAAACCTCAAGGGCTTGAATTACCATCTGGCATACCACAAATTCAAGATGCAAACGCTCCGGTCCATCTTGGGAAGCGTAAGTAAGGGGGACCTACTGATGTCTATCGACCTCACGGAGGCGTACCTCCATATCCCAATCTCTCTGGCCCATTGACGGTTCCTACAGTTCGCTTACAAGGGACGCCACTTTCAGTACAAGGCGCTCCCATTTGGCCTGTCCTCGGCCCCAAGGGTCTTCACCAAGATCCTGGCGGGTCTAGCAGCACACCTGCGAATGATACCGGTCAGAGTCCAATGCTATTTGGACGACATACTAATCCAGTCCGCATCCTCCCAGTCCGCTCTGTCGGACGTAGATCTGGTGGTAAAGCTGCTCCAGAGCCACGGGTTCTCGGTAAACTTCCCCAAGAGCCACTTGGTTCCTTCAACAAGATTACTACACCTCGGCGCCATCATAGACACCGTGGAGTGCCGGGTATACCTATCCCAGGAGCACCGGGACAGCATAAGACATTCGGTCCTCCAGATTCACAGAACTTGATCCACAATGTTGGCCAGTGTCTCCCAACTGTTAGGGAAGATGATCTCAGCCATTGCAATCGTTTCATGGTCCAGGCTCCACTCCAGGGAGCTGCAATGGTTCATGCTGCCCTTCCAGAGGCGGAACCTCAGCGCTTCCCACCAAAGAGTACATCTTCCACAGCAGGTACTATGATCCCTCAGGTGGTGGCTATCACCAGCCACACGCAGAGGGTCTTGCTTCAAAGAGCCGGACCGGATAGTGCTCATGACGGACGCCAGCCTGTTCGGCTGGGAAGCGCACCTTCGCTCACAGTGGGCACAGGGCCGGTGGTCCAAGTCGGACCTCCAACACAACATAAATTGGCTCGAACTACAGGCCATCCACCTAGCCCTCCGTCACTTCCAAGGCCGAGTGGCGCGTCACCACGTCCTGGTCCTCAACGACAATGTGGCAGCCAAGGCTCACATAAACCGCCAGGGGGACACCCGGTCCTGGAGCCTTTTGGCCGAGGCTCTCCTACTGGGAACCTGGGCAGAACACAATCTAGCCTCCATCAAGGCCGATCATATATCAGGGGTAGCGAACACTCAGGCCGACTTCCTAAGCAGAACAATTGTGGATCACTCGGAGTGGCACATTCACCCGAGGATCTTCAGAGAAATTTGTCACCATTTTGGATTGCCGCGGGTGGACCTCTTTGCGTCCCCGCTTAACGCTCAGCTGCCCCACTTCTTCTCCCAATTTCCATCGATAGGGGCGGAGCAGACGGATGCTCTTCGGTGCCCGTGGCCCCAAGGCCTGCTTTACGCCTTTCCCCCCTACCCCTCCTCCCGGCGGTAATACACAAGCTCCTCCAGGAATGGACGGAGGTACTCCTGGTGGCCCCTTACTGGCCAAGGAGACCTTGGTTCGCCGACCTGATGAGTCTCTCCCTTGCGGAGCCTTGGAGGATTCCCCCGGAACGGATTTCACTCAGCCAGGGAGTCATTCTCCACCCAGATCCCCAGTGGCTCCAGTTAGCCGTCTGGCACTTGAGTGCTCGATCTTAGCAAGGGAGCTTTGCTCCCCAGGGGTCATCACGATAATTCAGGCCTCGCGTCGCCCTTCCACCAACCGCATCTACGAGGCCACGTGGAAAAACTTCCGATTATGGTGCTCGGGACGACAGTTGTCGCTCTCGGAGCTCACAATTTCCCATATCCTGGACTACTTGTTAGCCGGGCTAGATAGGGGCCTGGCCCCAAACACGCTGGGCAGACAGGTTGCAGCACTGGCAACGGTCCTCACATGCGACTCAGCGGGAACCCTGAGTCACCACCCCTTAATCCGATCATTCCTCAAAGAGGCCTCCAACACCAGACCCCCTGCCGTGCACAGGTACCCTTCATGGGAGTTACCACGGATCCTTCAGGCCCTGACCCAGCGGCCCTTCGAACCCCTAACGACATGCGACGTGCGTCACCTGTCCCACAAAGTGGCATTCCTGGTGGCAATCACGTTCGCACGACGCATCTCCGAATTGGCAGCGCTCTCAGTCAGGGATGACTTGTGCGTATTCCATCAGGACAGAGTGATCCTGCGATTTAACCCCACCAGTCTTCAAATTGCCAAGGTTGAGGACCCCTGATATAGAGCCTCCTGCTTCAGCAGGGGATTGGACTTTGAAGACCTCCAAGGTCCCTTTTCCAACTGTTATTCTGTCATTTCCACCAATGCCAGATACATCACCGTGATGTTTCTAATGAGTCTTATCCATTCCTCAATGTTCCAACAGTGCTGAAACCAACTCACATTCTCCCCCAACTCTCATCCAGTTGGGGCTCAAAGGAGAGAAGGCCATTTCCCCCCATTCCACAGACGTATAAAAACGTGAGCTTTTAAAAGAACTACAACTATTCTGGTTCCTCGAATCATCAAAAGTATTTTAAGCTGATTAGTGGCCCTATGAGCCTCAGAGGTCTGTTTGCCTGCTGACTCCTACGGCTAGCCACTTACTTGATTTGTGTCCTGCGTTTAATTTGTACATAATGTCCCCTCCTCCTATTTTGTTCCACAATAACAACTCTGTGAAGTGGGGCGGTTCAAGGAGTGTGTTCTATAAATGGCAGATACCATAAAGAAACCATTTTAAATGCATTGTTGTTGTTGTTGTTGTTAGTTGCGAAGTCATGTCCGACCCATCGCAACCCCATGGACAACGTTCCTCCAGGCCTTCCTGTCCTCTACCATCTTCTGGAGTCCATTTAAGCTCACGCCTATTGCTTCAGTGACTCCATCCAGCCACCTCATTCTCTCTCGTCCCCTTCTTCTCTTGCCCTCAATCTTTCCCAGCATTAGGCTCTTCTCCAGTGAGTCCTTCCTTCTCATTAGATGGCCAAAGTATTTGAGTTTCAACTTCAGGATCTGGCCTTCTAATGAGCAGTCAGGGTTGATCTCCTCTAGGACTGACCGGTTTGAATGCCGTGCAGTCCAGGGGACTCGCAGGAGTCTTCTCCAGCACCAGAGTTCAAAGGCCTCCATTCTTTTGCGCTCAGCCTTTCTTATGGTCCAGCTTTTAAATGCATAACAAATTATTAATACTCCCACTGAAAAGCAAGCATCCGCATCCTTTTTTTAATTGGAGGCATTAGAGGTTGTCCTTGACTTACGAACACAATTGAGCCCAACGTTTCTGTTGCTAAGTGAGATAGTTGTTAAGTGAGTTTTGCCCCATTTTGCGTCTTTTTTTTGCCGCAGCAAAATCATGCAGTCATTAAGAAAATGGCTTCCCTCATTGACTTGGGCGGCCAGAAACTGGCTGGGAAGGTTACCAATGGTGATCACGTGACCCCAGGTGCCAAGGGCCCGAATTCTGATCACGTGACAGCGGGCGTGCTGCAACAGTCGTTAAGCGAGAAAACTGGTTCTGTCAGTTTTTTCAGTGCCGCTGTAAACTTGAATGGTCACTAAACAAATGGTTGTAAATCACGGGCTACCTGTAGTATTTCATGTTTGCAAATGATTCCTAACTGAATTCTCTTTGCACCTTTGGCCATTTCTTGCTGACTGCTTAAAATCCCTGTGGTTCAAGATGAAGTCATTGTTTCTGCAGTATACAATCTTTTTTTTTCCTCCTCTTAACTATTTTTAATGCTTATGTGCTTATATATCTTAATGTCTAGGAAGAGTCTCGGTCATCCAGGCCATAGTTATCCCAAAGGTGCTTTTTCACCAGGCAACTGGACTTTCTTTTTTTTTTTCTTTAAAGAATGCAAATGACCAGTTGTCTGTAAGGAGTATAAATCCTTCCATTCCCCACCATCCAGTCAGCGCTGAAGAAGCTTCTTGGATGAGATGCGAAATGTCTTCAAAGGAAAAACAAGAAAGTCCAGTTGCCTCATGAAAAAACACCTTTGGGATTATAAATCTTAACCCAGTGTTTCTCAACCTTGACAATTTTAAGGCATGTGGACTTCAACTCCCAGAATTCCACAGCCAGCAACAGTCTTAACCTTCCTTTTCTAAATATTTTAGTGAAATATTTCTAGAAATAGTATTCTTACTCTTTGATCAAAGATTATTGCATTTGCTGCTTGTTACCTCTTATTCCCAAAAATAAAATACACCCACTTTGGAAAGATGGCTCAGATCCCTAACCACTGTTTTTCATAGAGACTTGATTTGTTCACTGAACATAAAAATGACATTCATCTGGCTTATAGTCTATTGAGAACTGCAAAGAAATTAGAGCAGATTGTTTCCACTCATTAACAACTGATAAGTTTTAAAATTATGTGAGCAACTGGAGTGTTAGTAATTAGGTAATTAAAAAAAAGTATTTCACTAAAATATCCTACAGCAATGCCCTGAGAAAACAAAGTAAGGACTATCTCAAGGTTATGCAAACATTACCAAGGTAACTTTGTAGCTCCACTGGCTCAAATCCATCAGAATTAAGAGAAATGACTCACCAATCAAATATATCCTAAATATGCCAAGGACATTTTTTTTCTCCACAGGTATGAAATATTTATGACTGTGTGGTTACAAGCACCTCCATTGCTTGTCAGAAGCCAGTTGTGAAAAGTGCAAATGGAGATCATGTGACCACAGGATGCGGCAACAGTCATAAATGCCCAATGATGGGAAGAGCCTGAGTCTCAAGTAACATGAGCACAGGAATTCTTCAGTTGTAAATGAGAGGACTGATCATAAATGTACACATAAATCTCTTAATTTAATACATCATTAATTAATACCCTTTCTAATATGTAAAAATATTAAAATGTTATTCATGGAATATTATGTGTGTTGTAGAAGGGATACCCCAAATTTTATTAATATGTTTGTCTAAGATTAATTGGAATATTTTAACTGAAATTAGTGGAGCTTAAAAACAGGAGTGATTTATGTAGATGTAATAGTAGGGATGATTCTGTGGATTGATTGAATTTTTAAGAAGAAATAGATTAAACTAAATTTGTTATATCATATGAAGAAATAGAGGGGGGGATTTTTAAGATATTAATTTTAGTTATATATATATGACTTGTTTTGCTATGATTGATTACCCTTTCGCCACGGTATTTTCCTGAGCACTTTGACGTTAAAACTTTTTTTAAAAAATCAATAAAATGTGTATATATAAAAAATAAAAATAAATGTACATATAAAAAAGCACATGCATAACTGACACAACAAATATATATATATAGGTAATCCTCAACTTACACTCATTCATTTAGTGACCACTCAAACTTATAACAGCACTGAAAAAAACGACTTACAACTGGCACTTATGACCACCCACAGTCACATGATAGAAATTTGGACACAGTATATGGCATATATACATGATGAATGTAGTGTCCCAGGGTCATGTGATCATCATTTGAGTCCTTCCCAGCTAACATCCAACAAACAAAGTCAATGGGGCAAGCAGATTCACTTAACAACTGCATAATTCACTTAACAAATGCAGATATTTGCTTAACAACCATGGCAAAAAAAGGTTGTAGCATGAGATATGACTCCCAACAACTATTTTGCTTAGCAATGGAAATTCTGGTTCAATTGTGGTCATAAGTTGAGAACTACCTATATACAAGTCTTGCCAACCAACGAACCTCATTTTCTCACATTCAGATTGACCTAGTATGATAATGAAATATTTAGAATCCAAAAACTTAAATCAGAGAACTTTATCCACACAACACAGTTCCTACATTTCCTGTTCTAATTAAATACTTTAAAAACATTTCAGATATTTAGTAATATTTTAAATCAAATTCCGGAGCACATAAAAGCTTCGATAAAGTAGCAGAACAAAAAAGTGTAATCTATAACTTGAAGCTTTTTGGCAATTTTAAGATAATTTGCTTTTCCCTTTGTCTTAAAAAACTACTAAAGCAAATGTCTAAGCAGTGAAATGTAGACTAACAATGCCTTCCTAAAGATTTTTATAAAGAGAATTCAGAATGCTTGTAAATACTTTAAGAAGAATCAGATGAGATCTGCAGAGTCAGCCAGAAATGTACGGTAATATTGTAATTATATGCATCTCATTTAATCCATGTCAGAAATTTTGTTTAGTCAGTCTGAAGAAGTAAGCCAAATAAAAGTACTGGAGATGAAATTATGGCTCTTCCTAACAAATTAAAAATAACAAAGTGCAGACAACATTTGAAGCTATTAAGAACACAGGCAACATCTAATGGAGGGGTCTTCAAACTTGGCCCTTTTATGACTCGTGGACTTCAACTCCCAGAATTCCTCAGCCAATCCACAAGTCATAAAAGGGCCAAGTTTGAAGACCCCTGATCTAACAGATAATACAGAATCATAGGGCGGGAAGGGGCCTCGGAGGTCTTCTAGTCCAAATTCTTGCTCAAGGCAGGACCTTATACCATCTCAGGCAAATTGTTGTCCAGTCTATTTTTTAAAACCTCCAATGATAGAGCATCCACAAATCCATGAGGCAACCTACTTCATTGATTATTCTCACTATCAGAAAATTTCTCCTTCTTTTTAGGTTGGACTTCTGTTTAACACGCTCCCACCAATTACCTGTCCTACCCTCCGGTGCTTTGGAGAATGTTAATCCCTTAATCCCCTCTTCTTCGTGACAGGCCTCAAATAATGGAAGACACTCATCATGTCCCCTGTAATCCTTCTCTTTGATAGGCTAGAGTCATACCTAGTTCCCTTAACAGCTCATCAATTTATGATCTAGCCTCCAGACCCTTTATTATCTTTCTGGCTGTTCTCTGCACACTTCCCAGGGTCTCAACATCTTTTTTATATCATGGTGACCAGAACTGAGTCCAAGTATAATATGTCCACAGCATTTCACTGGTCCACTAATTTAGTCACTTTATCAAAAAAAGGAAATAAAGTTTATCTGGCATGATCTATTTTTAACAAACCCATGCTGGTTTCTAGTATCACCTTGTTCATTTTTAGGTGCTCACAAATCTTCATGTCCAGGATTTTCCTAGGTGTTGATGTCAAACTTATTGACCTATACTCTTCTGGATCCCTTTTTGTAGACTGGAACCACATTAACTGTTTTCCAGTTCTCTGGTAGTTCCTGTGTGCTACATAAGCAAAAGATTACATTCATTGGCTCCTTCAGAACCCTAGGAAGTAAACCATCTGGGCCAGCTGACTTGTATTCATCCAGGGTGAATAGGTATTCTCTTACTAATTCCTTGCCTAATTTGATTTGTATACCTTTTCTATCTCCCTCGGTGCTGCGTTTGATAGGTTCGGCTGTTTTTTTTTTCTCCTTTTCAATAAAAACAGATGCGAAGGATGAATTAGGCAGTTCTGCTTCCTCCCTGCTGCCTGTCACCTTCTTGCCATCTGCTCCCGTTAATGAACTGATCATTTCATTGACTTATTGAAATCAGCTTTTATTATTTTTGGCACTACTTTTAGCTCATTCTGGGCATGACTCCCTCCTTGTAAATTTGAACTATTTGTTGGTATTCTGTTTTAGTTATGTGCCCCTCTTTGCTTTTATATATAAATCATATTATATGTAGGTGGGTGGGTGGGTGGGTGGATGGATAGATAGATAGATATCCATGGAATATTTCCTAGTCTCTCTCTTAGCTTGTTGAAGTCAACTCTCTTAAAGTCTAAAACACTACTCTGACTTGGTTTAGTTACCTGAGGTTGCATTATGATGAATCCAAGTATGACAAGTCACTCTCCCTCAGTGTTCCTGTAACTTCTTCTCCCCCAACCATTTCTTCCCTATTAGTAGGATTCAGTTCAGTGTAGCAGTCCTTCTTGTTCCTTCCTCTACCTTTTGTATGACAAAGTTGTCAGCTACCGTAAGCATGTCAGGAACCTGTTTGGTTTCCCACTCCTTGCAGTTTGTTTCCCAACTGATAATAGTAATTTACTGATTAGTTACGTTCTCCAAAGTCTGAGCACTTAAAAATCAGCAGTTTTTACTAGTCCAACATCCCATTAAGCAACCAATCAGCAAACACTCTCTCAGTGGTTAGGTCCCTCAGTGTGGAGATGCAAATATCAAAGTATGTCAGCACTAGATTTGAAATACACAGCCTGACTACCATCTCAGAGATATAAACTCAAGTGATGCTTAGAAAAAACTTGCTGAAATCCACGGGGGATTAGTCAAAACTAAGTTAGAAAATGTAAACAGAGCCATTCCACCTTGTTATATTTTGTTGCAAGCTCCACTTATTTTCCCTACATATATGTATGTGTGCAATCTTGATTTACAACAGTCTTACAAACAATCTTTTCCCTTCTGCCTTCATTTTATTCATATTCTATATCTGGAAGTTGGCTTAGGTTGAGTGATTTGCAAATCCATATTGACTATCAGGTCATTTTATTTCTAAGAGGTCCAAGTAAGTTAATTTCAATGCTATTTGTTATGTTAATGTAATTTAAGGCTATGAATTATTACTTAAGTCATTCTTAATATTTAGATGACACATATTTTTATTACACTATTTCAATTTCATATTACTGATACATTGTTAGGTTGCATAATTTTTCAGATAAAAAAAACATACTATGCATTATTTCCATTTTAACTATTAGTGTTTTCACATAGACTATGGCAGAATTATTGCAGGATCTACAAGAATAGTTTTAACTCAATTCACCCTTAAGGTCATAGGCTCTAAATCTCAAAGACACAGGAAATGCTAACCTGCATTTCCAGTTGGACTGCAAACTGTTCTTACACAAGACTGAGGTATTTTCCTAGACATTCTCTAGTTCGTAGATTGGTATTAATTACAGTCTTTCTGGGGGACATAATAAATCTGCTTGGTTCTCTTCTAAGAATGGTACAAATCTTTTTTTTTAATAATACCTTGATCTTAAAACAAGATTTTATCAGTGCCAAAAATAATTGTTTATATTCAGAGAAAAGCACAATATCATGCAAACCACTTGGTAGATTAGTTACAACTGCTTAAAAATTCTACAGTGTGTCAAACCATTAAACTGTAATGTATCCCTGAACTTTCAACCTAATTACAAAATAGAGTTTGATCACGCATTAATATACTACTGTTATGACCCAGGTCGCCTAGCCAGAGGAAAGCATCAACAGAGTCCTTTTTACAGATAATCCTCGACTTACGACCACAATTGAGCCTAGAATTTATGTTGCTAAGTGAGAAAATTGTTCAGTGAGTTTTGCCCCATTTTGCGACTTTTTGCCACATTTGTTAAGTGACTCATGGCAGTTGTTAAGTTACTAACATGTTGTTAAGTGAATCTGGTTTCTCCATTGACTTTACTGGTCAGAAGGTTGCAAAAGGAGATCACATAATCTTGGGACATAGCAACGGTCATAAATATGGACCAGTTGCCAAGCACCTAAATTCTGATCACACGATCATGGGGATGCTGCAAAGGTCGTAATTTGAAAAACGGTCACGTCAATTTTTACAGTGCCGTTGTAACTTTGAACGGTCACTAAATGAACTGTGGTTAAGTCGAGGACTACCTGTGTTGCTCTGATTAAAGGCCACCACATAGGGTCCTACAATGGCCGGAAAGGCTCCACCCCACATTACCCTGAAGGCAGCCATCTCCGGTCCCCCAAACAAAAGCCAGTCAACAATAAAGAAAGTCCAAAGAAAAAGTGCAAGCTCAAGGGGCAAGGTTCAGAGTCAAGGTACATAGGGCAAGGCAAGTCCACAAGGCCAAAGGCAAGGCAGAGGCATGAGTCAAAACCAGGGGAATGTAAGCCAAAACAATTGTTCCTGACAAAGACCCTGCCGCCCCGCTTCTCCTTAAGTCAACCCACACCAGGTGTTCCTTGTTAGGAGGGGCAGGGTGACCTTCTCCCAAGTAGCCTCACAGGCTTCCATTGAGCTTGTCTCCACTCTACTCTCCATGCCCTTGGATCGAGTGGGGGAGGCAGCTGTTCTTCCTCAGAGGGCATCTGCTGCCTATCACCACCGCTGCCTGTCTGCAGTCGATCCTCCTCTGTGTCCGTGAGAGCAGGCAACTCTGTCTGTTCAACCACCTTACCCAATGACTGAGGAGCCTGAGACAACACCATCCTCAGCCCCTGGCCTCTCTGAACATTCCCAGGGAGATGTGTCATCCCCACTGGACAGTCCCGGTTCCAACTCTTCCCACTCTGAACCGGGCTCCAATGAGGCCAGTATTTTTAGGGATGTTATCAAAAGTTCTGTACGTTATTTCTAAATATTCCAATGTTAGGATGTACAGAATTTGGTTAGAAGGTAAAATCCTCCATGACATCTTCTAGTCATACCACACAGTAACCTTGTCCAAGTTTGACACTTTGGATGAAACTGATAGGAAGTTGGCAGATATCAGTAACTCAATAAGAACCATCGGAAATTACATACGCATACACAGACACATACTAAAATGCCCCAAACATTGACCCATCACTCAAGGTCAACACAAAGGCACACAAAGATGATGAAACTGGCCAAATGTGACTGCCATCCAGGTAAACATTTCTTTCAGAATATTAGAGATTACAATTAATAAATGAAAGATCCCTTCCTCCGACAGCCATCTCCAGCCTCAATTTTAATTAAACAGGAAGCCAGTTGATATGGTAAACGCACAAACTCAGCAAGGTGCTTGACCATGGAACACCTGTTTTTTGGCCATCCAGTTAATTACAGTTTTCAATAATTCCTAATTGGCAAGCCTGGAGGAACAAATAAAAGATATAAAGGTAAACTCTTGAGAAAGGTAACTCCAGTAGCCTAGCTTTCGATCCCCATACTGCATATTATGCTGTTGCAATAAACTCTACTCCAAATAATCTATGGATACTAGGCCTAGATTCGAACTCAGAATTTTCTTCTAATACTAACCTTTCCTTATAAATGCACTGTTTGAAATTCTACCATTTTGTGCAATGCCTTTAGAAAGAAAAAGTTATGTGCAATAATAATAGATAACATGTCTGGTCTTCCTTCTGAGCATAGTTTCCCAATACTTTCATGACTGAGATTTCCTGTAAAAAAATTTCAGTGTTCCGATTACACAATAGGATAAGAAATGCAGTGCAAATATGGTCCTATATATATCACATATATTGCCAGTGCAAAATGAAAAGGTAAAGGCAGTATCACTAAATTTAGACTGTGCAATGATATTCACTCTACCTCTCCATATCTTTCTGTCCCTGCAAACACTGTAGCTCTAATCATCTACCATCTTTCTCTCCCTCTCTCATCAAATCGATCACGTCTTTTTATATCTTCAACCATCTTTAAGCATACTGCTTAACCTATATGTAATTTACTCACTGATGCTCTTCATTTAATCAATCTACCAACCTACTTTCTCCCCAAAATAAAAATTATCCAATGCCTGTGAAATTTTGCTAGTGTCACCTTGTTCATGAAATGCCTTTCCCAGAGATTGTTTAGACTGGGGTTTGTTTGTTTGTTGTTGTAAATTTTAAGACTCGATCAAGAGCTCATAATAATCAACATTGTTCTTAGACATTACTATTGTCCTTTAACTTTTGCTGTACATTCATTCATAGGTCATACAATTTCCTTTCTTGGGCTAAAAAATATTGTGAAAAGCACAGAAAAGGAGTAAAAATAAAATAAGCTAAAGAAAGTAAAGACATGAGATAAGAAATAGTAAAGGAAATACCACTAAATCTAAACCTTCCATACAAAGTTTGCCTGCAAAAACAAACACAAGAAAAAAAAATCAGTAATACAATAAATATAATTTAAAAACTGCAACAAAATCTTGATACAATAATTAATAGCATAAGGGAGGAACCAGATTACTTCTAAGAGCTATAGTTAGTGATAACATTTTTTGTGACTTTGTTAGAAGTTTCTGAAGTGGTCATCTAAAAAGAAGGGTAATGTCCTCTTGGTCACAATGTCCATTAAAGATGCTAACAATTACACCTCTTTATATATTGTAAACTGTTTCTCCCAAGTTGCTTCATATATCAACTTTTTTCTGTTAAACTCATCAATTCCATCTAATTGCTATTTTTTATTTCTCAACCTATTCACTCATTTAATCCTCATTCATTCTCTTTATTCATTTGACAATTAATTGTGATTTGACAATGAAGATATCAAAGTGATGAATAGCTTCTGCCTTTTAGGCTGAACCATCAACAATAAGCGAAAAGGCAATCAAGAAATATGCACAAGCCGGCACTGGATAGAATAGCCCTAAAGCCCTTGGAAAAGTTATTCAAATGCTATGGTCATGTCTATACCAGAATCATGCACGCTGCAGAATTCTCGGTATTATTATGGAAGTGAAAGTTAGACTTTGGCCAGCCAAGGAAACAAACCGATGGATTATCAAACAAATCAAGCCAGAGTTTTCACTCAAGGGTCAAATTATCCTACTTTGGACACATCATGCAAAGCCCCAACTCTCTATAAAAGATCAAAGGGAGAAAGAGGATAACCAGCAGCAAGGTGGATGGATTCAGTTATAATGGCAATGAGTGTACCATTGGGAGGCCTGAAAGAACAGGTTAGGGATGCATCAACATGGAGAAGATCTATCTATGCAGTTGCCAGGAGTCGAAAATGACTTAATGGCATATACAAAAATCAATCAATATGAGAAAAAAACTCCACGGTTTTAGTGTGTTGCCTGCATCTCGCGGATGGGGCTTTGTTTGTGTGGCCCAGTAGGTGGCATGCCATGGCCTGGTACTGATCCACAGCCCGGGGGTTAGGGACCCCTATATCAGATAGCTTTACTTTATTAACTAGTTACCAGCTGGTTTCTGGGAGCAATTCAAGGTGCTACAGGTCATCTATATAGCCGTTCAAGACCTAGGCCTGGATATTTAGGGATTGCTTATCTCCAATTGTTTCTGTGCACCTTGTAAGATCAAATAGGATTGGTGTGCTCTGTGTTCTATAAACCAAATAATGTCATTTTTATGAGAGCTCAGGGACATGCCTTATCTATTGCTGTACTTGTTCTCTGGTATTCCCTCTGGTCTGTTTCTCTCTGACCCTGCTGACCTTCAAGAAAACTGTAGAAGCCTGGCTATTCGAAGAGGCCCAGGGCTATGATGATTTGTAATACGAATACGTTATTTTCAATTTCTGTATTCCTTGCTGTGATGCTATTATATTACAGTACTTATTCCCGTATGGTTTGTTACCTTGCTTCTGATTAGACAGCTTTTGTGTAAAAGTCAAATTTTATTTCTCCAGCTGAGGGGATTCCATAGTAGAGCCTCACACACTGAAAAGGAGCAATATATTGGATGTTCTGGAAACCTGAATCAAGATGCTTTGTAATTCAAGGCTGATCCAGAACATTGGATATTCTGACCAAAAGTAATTTAGGAAAAAGCTAGTACACCAAACTGTAGTCAAAACAGCACCGAAGCCGATGCAAGATTCTATGCATGAGAGATAGTAATTTGGCAACAATACCCATACTTCCAAACACTACGAGGAAGCATAAGATTCACATGTTACATTTAAATATAATGTAATTTAATCGATTTTGTTTTAGCAGAATGGGAGAAGAGAGTCAATTGTGATGTTTTTAATAAACAGTAGCTAAACAAACAATGCCTTAAATCAGATCGTTGTGCTCAATTTCACCTTCAGAAATGTCTGCTGCTAGAAGCATCATTTCATTATCTGGGGGGGAGGGAGGGGGGAGAGATGCTGAATTTAAGAGAACCTCAAAACAGCATAACTGGTTATTTCATGCAAGTTGTATTTCTATTTCCAATTTGATCCATTTGCTGTTCAGGGGGATCTTCAGCTTATTAGGATTAAGCCTCACTTTATTCATACATATTTAGTCCTTCACTGAGTTCATTTAACCCTTCATAATATATGTCTAGATATAAAAAGCATGAAAGACAACAGAACTTTTAGGATTTCAAATAGCTATTGAATACGAGTTTCAAAAAAAACCTTCAATATCACTGCCTATAGGTAGCAGTGCAAGAAGTTGTCTCACATTCCACATTAGTCAAATCTCCCAGATGGATCCCATGGTTGATGGCATGAAATATAGAGCACTCCCTTTACCTTTCTTAGTAACCCTAACAAGAATTTGAAGACAGACAGTACCCGTATTAATATAAAATGAACAAATGGTCAGCAAAATCAAGATCACTTACTGTTCTGTTTCTTCATATGTCTGTTTTTTAACTTTTACTCTACTTGCCATACCTTGAATAATATCATACTTTTTTTTTCATTTCCATCATTTGGTTCTCATCAAAACAAGCATGTTTAGATCAAATATCTAAACATTACTTGGTATCCTGGACCTGTAGGATTTATTTTGGATCTAGGTGGTGTTTCTTCTAAGATTGCCAAGGTGCCTCATCCCAGATATACAATTACTACAGCATTTATCTCCACATCTATAACTTTGACTGGCAAACTTTTTTTTTCTGTCCAATCATGCCCAATTCTCAGACTGCCTGGGCAAGTTTCTGCAGTTTTCTTGGCAAGGTTCTTCAGAAGTGGTTTGCCATTGCCTCCTTCCTAGGGTTGAGACAAAGTGACTGGCTCAAGAACACCCAGGTGGCTTTGTGCCTAAGCCAAGACTAGAACTGATAGTTTCCTGTTCTAACATGACGCTTTCAATTAAAAGCCAAATCCAACACAAAGCAATGTTTACAAGGAATAGGTGAAAGATATGTCAACTAAAGAACTTTTCATTAACTGAATGTCAATCCATGTTGATAAGCTTCAGTATTAACACATTAATGTTCAAACTAGTGAATTACATTCCAACCTACAAGCTGTATGCATGCAACCTCTTTGCATGCAGCCTCTGGTTTGTTTAAATTTGGTCTGTCATGCGAACCCAGATTTTATAATTCAATGAACCATGGTTAAGGTAACCAGAGATGTAAGTAAAGAATGAGCAGTGAACAGTGCTTAAATTACAGCGCAACCACCACACAAAAGGGTAGGACATTTGTCCAATGTATTCCAAGTAAGAAGGAAAATGTTATGAAATTGATGAATAATCATTTCTAATCCTTTCTAATCAAGCCAGACTACTGCTACTGTTTATTATTATGATCTCATTAGTTTTTACTAATAACCATTTTTAAAAGGAGACTTGACCAAAGTTAACATGCAGGATAGCCTTTGTCTCTTAGATGCCAGAAGACTCCTGGTGTTTATAGCTTTATCATGTTCATCCTTTATTGCTACCGATCTTCGCCTGAAAACCGAAGGACTCGCCCTTCAATTTTAAACAACTCTGTGAGAAATGAGTTTTGACTCAAAGTCATCCAGGCAGCCCTCTACATACATACATACATACATACATACATACATACATACATACACATACACCCACACCCACACACATCCCTGCTTGACCCATTCCCACAAACGGAGGTAAAAGTTGGTTCCTAGATGCTCCCTAACCAGCCTTGGGCGAGGCTGATTGGCCGATGACCTTGAACCAATTGACATCTTCTTCGACCTACCCAGAGTGACTGGGGCAGTCATTCGTTTGCCGAGAAAATGAGACCAAAAGGCGATCACAGGAGGCTCGAGAATGGGAAGAGTCCACTTCCATACCTTTCGGAGGACCAGCTGAGCAGCCTCCACCACCCCATCCCCCAGATCCTCCGGGACCCAGCCCACTAGCTGCCACCCATCTGAATGGAAAGGGCTGAATGGGAAACTCTCTCAGCAGGAAACCGACCTCTTCTCGCTTACCTCGGTGTCTTCCAGGGTCTCTTCCTCAGCCCCGGCTCCAAGCGGCAAAGAGCAGGTCCGCCTCAGCCCCTCACCGGCGGCTCCCCCGGGGCAGCTCGAATGGCCAGGCAACTCCAACCTGACCCCTGTCGCCCGCTCAGTTCGGACGCAAAGAACTCCCTTCACGGCCTCCGCCGTTCTCTTCCGGGCTCTCATTGGCCGCCTCAGAAGCGCCCCCTCCCGATTGGATAGCCGCAAAACCTGCAGGATATCCGCATCCGCCTCATTTAGCTGCTTCCCTGGCTTCTATTTTTTTTTTTTTTTAAACGAAGGGACCCATCCCGTTGCTTTCTCTCGCCAATCGGCTTCAACTTCCTCTTTTTACGGAGACGAGAGAGAGAAAGGACGCATGCGTGCAGCGATCTTGGAAACCGGGTGGGTGAGCTTTCTAGGCTGACGCGTCGCGTTCAACTTGGTGGGATGGATCCTTCAGAGGGGGGTCCTGGTGTGCTCTGAACTTGGCTTGTACATGTTTTGTGA
Source organism: Bothrops alternatus (assembly GCA_034064705.1). Lineage (NCBI taxonomy): Eukaryota > Metazoa > Chordata > Lepidosauria > Squamata > Viperidae > Bothrops > Bothrops alternatus. The sequence continues at coordinate 23,369,761 of JARGCV010000006.1, forward strand.
CCCGGCTAGGTAACGAAACCAAAGGTAACGGGTAACGACGCGCCTGCAAGCAAACTTCCTAACTAACTAGACATCACCGCGGGCTCCACCCTGAGCTAGAGCGATTGTCTTCCATTGGATCCCTTTTCCAAGCTTGTAACGATCCCGCCTCCTCTCTTTAGCCAATGAGATCCATGATTTTTTACTTTCGTTCCGGTAGGAAGAGTGGCGAAAAACAAGCCCTCCTCTTCGTTCGGGATGGCATGGAGGCAATACAATGTCAGGGGTTCTCAACCTTGGCAACTTTAAGACTTGTGGACTTCAACTCCCAGAATTCCTCAGCCAGCAACGCTGGCTGAGGAATTCTGGGAGTTGAAGTCCACAAGTCTTAAAGTTGCCAAGGTTGAGAACCCCTGCAATACATAGATTCGAAGGTCGGCCGTTGGGAGCACCAGACTTGACCAGGGCTCGGGAGCTAAGCATGGGCCACTCCTGATTTAGATGTGAAGCCCCATCAAGCCGTTCCAGAAAGCTACAGAGAAGCCAGTGGAGCCCATTTCAGGACAAAAGGCGACATTCTACTCAGGCTTACATTTCAGGAAGCATCCCTACCCAGAAAGCAAGCAAAGGAAATTGGTATGGCACAGATAATACCTAACCAATTGCACACTTTCCGAGATTTTATTAACAAAGACAGTCACACAAGATTTGGTTACCTCCTGAATGGATTACTGGAATATATTTTATATGGGAACCCTTAAAAGACATCCAGAACCTGCAGTTAGTCCAGAAGCATCTTAAGCTCTTATCCAGTTTGGGGTCTCTAAGTCTGTCAGCGTCCTATGTAGGAAATTATGTAGATAAGTTATTACAATATGTGTCATCATTTTCCTTGCTGTTCTCAAAATGCATTGCTTCTGAGTTTCCCAAAGGGATGTGAAGCTTGGCTGAACTATACTCTCTTATGTATTATGGTGCTCTCTTATGTATTGAGGGGGCAGTAATGACGGAATACTGTAATACAAGATTGTTTCTCCTTGAAATGACAATCTCTCTGGTTGCCATAGTTATACTGGCAGAACTCTGATTTTAGGAAAATTTGGATATATAAATGATTTGATATATGCAATATGTATGATATGTATATATGATAGCACCATCACCAAATGGACTCACAATTGGTTGACTAACCGTACCCGTTGTGTAGTCGTCAGTGAAATTACATCCACAGGGAGGGAAGCTTGAAGTGGGGTACCTTAACTTCTGTCTTGCACCCAGTGCTCTTCAACATTTTCATAACAGTTCTAAATGAAGGAATAGGAGGGGAACTCATAAAATTTGCAGATGACACCAAGGTGGGGGGAATGCTAACACTTTGGAAGATAGATTCAAGAGTCAGAAGGATGTTGACAGACTTGAGCATTGGACCCTACCCAACAAGATGAAGTTCAGTAGTGAGAAAAATTAAAATCCTTCACTTAGGCTGAAAAACTGAAATGTAAAGGTACAGAATACATGGTACTTGGCTCAACAGTAGTAACTATGAGAGAGATCTAGGTGTCCTGGTGGACTACCACTTCAATATGAGCCAGCGGTGTGTTGCAGCTAAAAAGCCAATGCAGTTCTAGGCTACATTAATAGAGGGATAGCATCAAGATCACAAGACGTGATAATACCTATTTATTTATTTATTTGCCCATTTCACCATGGGGCTACTCTGGGCTGCTTACAATAATAGAATGTAAAAATATAAAAAATGATATGGTCACTCTTCCCCAAAGTTCTTATAACTTCTTCTTCCTCAACCATATCATCCCTATTAGTAAGATTAAGTCCAGTATAGCTGTCCCTCTTGCTTTCTTGTCTACCTTTTGTATGACAAAGTTGTCAGCTAGACATGTCAGGAATTTGCTGGACCCAGTCTGGGTCAGTTACCTGGACCAGAGGTTTATTCTTCCGAGCTTTTAGACTTGTGCTGGAGCCCATCCTCAGGGAATTCAAGTTCCCTGAGGATGGGCTCCAGCACAAGTCCAAAAGCTTGGATGACTAAACCTCTGGTCCTGGTGACTGACCCAGACTGGATCCTGCAATATTATCCCGGGATATGTACATTTCCTTCATTCATGTCAAGAACTTGTTTGATCTCGCATAACCTGCAGAGTTAATGTCAGAGTATTTGAAGTCCCCCATTACTACAGTGGTGTATTTCCTGCACACAGCTCATCTATTTCCTCCGACTGGACTCCAGTGAGAGGACAGTTCCTAAGAGACAAATACAATATTTCTAAATAAAAATAATAGTGTGACTAAAATCCATGTTTTAAGTGGTACATTATTTATTTGTCAAATCTACTGCAACATTTCAGCGTTTTAGTGTAACCTGCCAGATTAGCCACTGAAGAATTCAACTCTAGTCTTTAGCCAGTAGAAGTAATGCAACAAATTGTGGGAAAAGAGGCTTCTGTTTGAGGCCTACATGCAGATCAATCTTTGTGATATACTGTCACAATTAACCTCTCATAGCCTTCCCAAATGAAAATTTAAGGTATCTTTTCACCCAAACGTATTTTTTTTAATTTATATTTAATTTTGAAGAGTATGCATTATAAAGAAATAGAATTTGTAATATATTAATATAAGTTTGCAATAGGGAAATACGCTTTGAACAGTTTGCCTTAGAATTCTAGAACAATCGGGGGGGAATAAATATACTAATCTTGGAATGCATATTTCTGTTGCAATGCTTGAGATAGCAGTTATTACTTCAAAGAAAGTGGTGTGACTTTGAAATGAGCTCTTTTATTGAAATGCTACTTTGTTTGCATTAACTCATTACATTTTTCTACTATAACATGCAACATAAGAATCTTGCATGATAATAAGTATGCAGTTAAAACTGCAATAGATCTAATGATCAACTTGAAATATATGCACATGCCTCTATCCTCTCATCTTTGATCAATATTCTTTACTCTAGATTAGTATTAAGCAAATAAATTACATTAAAAGACATCCACACAGAATTTCAAAAAAAGAACAACCCCAAAAAACCACACCTCAGTTTATTCTACTACTTCCAGGTAAGGTACCCTGCTTTTCCAGGATCTCTGGCTCGGTTTCCCTTACATCCAACAGGCTGTCCAGAGCGACTTCGCAAATCTCGATCTGGCATTTCACTTTGGGCCACCTCTTCGTCATATCTAAGGGAAGAGAGATAAACATCAATGGCTGGTTTGGATCAAAAGGGTGAAATTTTTCTTGAGTGGAATTGCAACAGTTGCCGGGTGAAGAAACTATAGACATGAGTGCTCTACCATTTAAAAGAAAACTCCTCAATACAGAACCCCGGATGAGAAAAACAGCTAATAGTGGCTGAGGAATTCTGGGAGTTGAAGTCCACAAGTCATAAAAGTGTCAAGTTTGAAGACCCCTGCTTTAAAGTGTATCCACTTGAGGATATTTTTTAAAAAACCAAATTACTGCTCTTTCCTGTCCATAATTAATCCATATGATATAATCAATAAACTCTAACATAAGAACATAAGAAGAGCCATGCTGAATCAGGCCAAAGCCCATCGAGTCCAGCATTCTGTGTCACACAGTGGCCCATCAATTGTACATGGGGATCTTGAGCAGAAAGAGAAGGCAAAACCCTCCCTTTCCCTTGACCCCCAACAAAGGGTACTCAAGGGAATCCTGCCTGCCTCAACCAACATAGAGGTGGCACATGGACATCCGTTTTAATAACCACCGATACACTTGGCATCCATGAATCTAACTAGCCCTGCCTTGAAGCTGTCAAGGCTGACAGCTGTCACGACCCCTTCTGGAAGTGAATTCCATAAATCAACGACCCTCTGGGTGAAGAAATATTTCCCTTTATTTGTCCTCACTTTCTTAGCTATGAGCTTTAGGGAGTGCCCCCTTGTCCTGGTATTGTGTGATAGAGAAAAGATTTTTTCTCTATCCACCTTTTCTATCCCATGCATGATTTTATACACTTCGATCAAGTCACCCCTTAAACGCCGTCTTTCAAGGCTGAAGAGACCAAGGCGTTGCAATCTGGTTTCATAAGGGAGGCGCTCCATTTCCTTGATCATTCTTGTTGCCCTTTTTTGCACCTTTTCCAGTTCCATTATATCCTTCTTGAGGTGCGGTGACCAGAACTGTACACAGTACTCCAAGTGTGGTCTCACCATCGATTTGTACAGAGGCAATACAACACTTGCTGACTTATTTTCGATTCCCTTCCTAATCATGCCAAGCATGGAATTTGCTTTTTTTACTGCTGTTGCACATTGGGTTGACATCTTCATCGAGCTGTCCACCAAAACCCCAAGATCCCTTTCTTGGGTTGTCTCAGAAAGTTTGGTCCCCTGTGACTCTTAGTACACAGCTAGACCTTGACTTACAACTATTTGATTAGTGACCATTCCAAGTTAAAACAGCACTAAAAAAAAGTGTCTTATGACCATTTTTCATGCTTACAATCACTGCAGCATCCCCCATGGTCATGTGGTCAAAATTTGGGTGGTTGGAACTGGCCTATATTTATGACAGTTGCAGTCTCCTGGGATCATGCACCAGCCGGCTTCCAACAAGCAGAGCAATGACGGAAACCAAATTCACTTAACAACTGAACTGATTCCTTAATAACTGTGGGGAAAGGTTGTAAAATGAGACACAACTCGCTTAACAACCACCTTGCTTAGCAACAAAAAAAATGGTTCTGGTCATAAGTTGAGGACTACCAGTACACACAAATACACATCCAAACAAAATTATTTCTTTTCTTAAATTAGTGCCTTGGCCCTGGTGAACAAAATACTGTTCTCTGAATCTATGCACTTGTGATATCACTTCCATCATTAAAAATGAAGAATCTGATGGTATTTCCCACCACTATTTTTCCTCCAATAAAATGGATTCAGTGTGCAGTCTAATAGCAAGGCAGTAATGGTTAATACATCATGACCTGATGTCTTGACTTAACAATTAATGTGGATTCATTGTGAAACCTTCTTAGAGTAAGATCTTGGCCAAGTAGAACTCTAGCAAATCCATTTGTATATCTATTCTTAAACACTTACAAAATTTCATAATTCCCAAGAGCTTCTTTGGGGGGCGGTTTATTCCATTTACAATCAGGAATTTCTCCATTGGGCACAGCAATATTCAGTGTGTCATTTATCAGATTGTACTTGAGTATACGGTCATTTGCAGTACTGGAAGTAAGAGATGGAGAAGCATTAACCTATGGAGAATACAGGAAAGAGAAAACAGGTAATTTATGGTCATCATTTGCTCAATAAATAACAGCTTATGAAATTAGAATAGAATGGAATAGAGTAGAGTAGAGTAGAGTAAAGAAGAGTAGAGTAGGAAACTTTGTCACTTTAAATGTACACTAAAATGCATACATTAAAATGAAATTTTATTGCAAACAAACTTGCATCAAAATTTCTACATCAGATAAAATAACAAGTAATCTGGTAGCACTTTTTTCTGATTAACAGTTCCGCAGGTTACCTAATCTACTACCTTCTAATAAAACCTGTTTGTTGGAAAAAGTCCTATCAGGCGTCTTCTGCACTAATATGCTCTCTTCCTACTAAGTATACACTTCTAAAGTTTTGTTCCTTAAGGATATTATCTATTATATTTCTTTAGACCATTACATTTAAAGAGAAATTGTTGCAACAAGAAAGAAAATTAAGTTATTTATATATTTTATATAGTGAAAAATTACATACATTGTTATATATTAAAAATGTAAGACAAAGCTTCGTTCTATCGAAAGCGTCTCAGTTGCACAATTTACAATACCTTTTTTAAACTTTCTGTTCAATGTTCAACATCATATGGACCAGGGCAGGAAACCAGGATTAAATGATATGTGTGATAACTCATGTCACAAATTTCATCATGATGGCATTTTGGGTACTTGGCATATGGCCTGCATTTATGGCCAATTGCAGTGTCCCACAGTTATGTGGTGTTTACTTCTGGTTTCCCAAAAAAAGTGCCCATTGCAGACAGTGGATTCACTTAATGACTGCCGCATTTGCTTTACAACTGGCACAATTGTTTGCTTAATGAGTGACCCCACAAGGTCAAAGTTGGGCATTATAGGAGAAAGATTGCCCAAGCCTACTTGTCCACCTGACCGGCATGATTCAAGACTATAATTCTGGGCTCAATCACATCTGTAATTTGCGGGTTATCTGAATGTTCCAACTTCTGATGCAAGAATGTAAATTGAGACTTAGTATATGTTGTGAGTGTCCCTAGACCAGCTTGGGAAGTATCAGAGGATGAGGATCAGCAGCCAGGCCCCTCTGGGTGTTTTCCCCTCCCGGCAGCCGAGGAAGAGCAGCCAGGCCCCTCTGGGTATTTTCCCCTCCCGGCAGCTGAGCCAGACAGGGAGGAGATTTACAGGCAGTCTGGGTCAGATTCACAAAGTGAGGGGTCAGATTTGGATCAAGAAGATAGATGGCTTGATCTGAGATTCCGAAGGTTTGATAAACGAAGGTGTCAGTTAAGTGGAAAAAGGAAGTAATGGGGGGAAGTGACGTATCGGACACTATATTAGAAGGGGACAGAGAGACTACGCCTTTGTCACGAGCAACGTTAATCAAGGAGTAGCCTGATATCTGGAGCCGTGCGTTTGAATTCAGTCTTCTGATGTTTTGGAAATCTACGGGAGAAAAATGAGGTATTGGACAATGTGATAAAGAAAGAGTGAGTTAATTGGAAGGTGTGGAAGGAGCATGTTTTAATCTAAATGTAAATAAATGAGACTTGGCTGTTTCTGCCAGCAAAATGCCAGCAGCGTGCTTTGAAGTGAATTCTTTTGAAATGTGTTAAATAAACCTCTTAAAGACATATTTATGTGGATTTTAATGAGCTGAGAGGGGCCAGACAGAACAGTATATGATCATTCTTTTCAAGTGCCTGAAATCACAAGAATGCCACAAGAACGTTATCTGTTCTCCTATTTAAAGGAAAGCAATTATAGTAAGGTGGCTGGATGGATCACTGAAGCAATAGGCATGAGCTTAAATGGTAAGGGACAGAAGATGGTAGGGGACAGGAAGACCTGGAGGAATATCCATGGGGTCACAATGGGTCGGACACAACTTCACAATTAACAACAACAACAATTATAGTAAGAGCACTTGGAGAAAGAACTCTGTTACCTATTAATTTAGATTTCTACACTGAGCTTGGTATTTGGAATAAATAGCCTCTTCCTACCTTTGGATTCTAAGTGTGCAGAGTTCTATCAGTAGTAATTCAGTGATTTAACATCTTCCTTACTGAATTAATAAGGGCAATTACATCATGCACTTAGAAAAGATTCTGTGTTAATTAAGAAAACCTTAAAAAGCAAGAGTAGAAATTGCTTGGGTAGTTATTTTTATGTTCTATGAGTGTTTCTCAAATAAGTAGAAAAGTGTTGGGATTTCCTTTACAGATTTTCTTTTTGGGTTGATTTGTTTGATTGGTTTTGCTTTCTATGCCTTTCTAAACTATCTTTCATCAATTGAAAAAAAATTCCTTTTTCTACAGTTCTGAAAAACAGCACTGCAAAGACAACACAAGTTTAATTACCTCAATAAGCCATGGCTTAAGCTTGTCATCGATAATTATGTCATATCCATAGCATTCAAAGCAATGTTTATCATTGTTCATCACAGGCTATAAGAGATGAAAGTAAACAAGAGAAGAGGGATGTGCAATCAGATCATCTACGTAGTGTATTGAAGAAGACTATTTAAATAATGTGCACAAGACATTTCAAATATAACCTGAATGTTTACAAAGAAGTTGTGCAAGCTTACCAATAATACTATAGATAAGAATATAAATCCTCAAATATAAAGAGGAAGAATATGAAGTCAAACAAAAGATTCACAATTTATTTGTCTGAAACTGTAAATAAAAAGGCCTACAATTCCAGAAGGTAAACTGTTCTACTGCTTAATATTTTTACAGTCATAAAATCCCTCTTTTTTTTTTTTTTTTTTGCTCTTACTAGACTCTTGAGAGAATGTCTTATCTTTTCCTTATTTAAAAATTCTCAGGAAGGCTACCAAGTTTTTATGTAACGTTTTTATTTTGAAGACTAATACACTTGTCACTCTTAATAGAGTTAAGTATACTGGTAGCTTTCTCCCATAATCTAATAATAAGATGGCTTAGATTCAATAAATCATTCACTGAACTATTTTTCTTAGAATTTGTATTTGTAGCTGTACATTCTTTTGTAAGGTTGCTAAATTTCATATTTATCTTGATTTTACTTTTGTTTAAAGATCAGTGGAATGCATACCATAAAAATATTGTCCTATATGTACGTATCTGAATATATTTGTGCATGTATAAATGTACACGATATCTCCACTATCTAGTCTATGAATTTTCCATTCTTTTTTTTAAAGGCAGTGATGAGTACATGTAAGGGAGGAGGAGGAGGAAATACTTATTGTTCAATCTTTTCTGGTTTTAAGTATTTATTGTGCTTTTATATTACACAGCTTCTCTTATGTTTGACATTCCACATTCCAGAATAGCAGAATATGTAAAATAATGGATCACAAAATATAAGGAATAAAAAATATGTCAAACATTTACTATGATACTTGTTCACATTTCAGTAACAAATGTAAGTAACCATTCAAAAGAATCTAAACGGTCTTTTGTATTTCTTAACGTTCCTTTATCGCAGCAGTTCTCAACCTTTTCCGGGGCTCGATCCCGGCTCGCATCGCGCATGCGCAACGGCCCGCATCGCAAAGGGGAAAAAATGGCCGACCAAAAAAAAATGGCCGACCAAAATTTAAAAAAAAATGGCGGGCCCGCATCGCACATGTGCAGCGCCCCACATCGCAAAGGGGGAAAAAATGGCCGACCCCCCCAAAAAATGGCCGATCAAATGGCGACCCCCGTGAAATGGTCGTTCGACCCCAAATGTTGTCGCGACCCACAGGTTGAGAACAGCTGCTTTATCGTAAACTTGTTTTTCTACTCACTGCAACTGCTTTTAATGATTGTACAATTATCCAGTGTATTTCATCAAACAGCTTGTTTGTGACATCTTTCCCTCGGGTGCTTTCCAGATACAAACGCAGATTACTGACCGTCCATTTGCCACCATGAATGTGGTTGTAATCATCCTACAAAGGTACATCAAATTATTATTTTTACTTTCAAAAGACTTTTCAGAACCAGACGTCTTCTTTAAATCTGATAATTTGTATTATGCACACAAACAATCAACAAAAAAAGTATAGACTTTAAGTAGGCTTTAATGCATTTTTATCCTGCCAGGATACATCCTATAGCCTTTTAATATTAATTTAAGGACAAGATAAATTCCAAAGCTAATAAACAGAATAATTAACAGAAGATTTCAGTCTAGATGTGTTAAAATGTTTATGTTCTAGATAGGAGAGCAAAGGGCTACGTCAACTGTTCATTGGCTACTGGTTTTAAGTGATAGATTTAATCCTTTATGTTCTACAATATTGTTTTATGGTTTTTGTATTCTTGTGAGTGGCCTAAAATCCCAGGAGACAGCTGCCTATAAATTATTACAAATAAATAAGAATAGAGTAGAATAGAGTAGAGTAGAATAGAATAGAATAGAATAGAATAGAATAGAATAGAATAGAATTCTTTATTGGCCAAATATGATTGGACACACAAGGAATTTATTTCCAGGGCCTCAAAATTTTGCTGCCAATAGCAGCCTCGGTGAAATGATCTCTAGTAGTTTTGATGATTCTTAATACTTTCTGTGACTCACTGAGAATTACATACACAAGAGATGAGACTCTGAATAAATAAACATATTTAGAAATATAACTGAGCAACTTTATTTTTGTTACACATTTTAATTAATTCCAAATAATTTAGCTCTACATTATAAAACTTACCCCATGTTTCTGAATGGCAACATTTGTAAGATGGACAAACATGTTATCCAATTCACTTGTACTTGGAGTATATTTTACTGTGCAAAATCGGCAAAACCCAAGTTTATACCTTAAATATAAAGAAAAGATCTTATCTTATAATTTAAATGTTCTTAAAGAGACAGCTTCTTTGACAGTAGTTACTTTGATCTTTCTTTTTTTATTTATTACAATTTTATAACATGTTTTATTTCATGTAAACTGATTTTCTATGCAAAGGGTTGGTTACTTTTATCCTGTCCAATCAACTTTTCTACTTCGATCTCTTTCTGAATACCCTCTTACTATTTTAATCCTTATTCTATTGTTTCCTATTGTGTTGTGTTTTAATTTATAAATTGCCTGACAAATTATTTATTATTATTTAAGAGTCCAATTCCACTTCAATCAATAAGTAGCGAACCAAATATGGTTCAATATGTACAATGGAAATCTGGTGGGATTTGTTAGAATTTAAATAGAAAAAGAACATAGAAATGAACATTGAAAATTAAAAGCCTTTGATTTTCCCCACCACCATCACTCCCCTTTCAGCAACCACTGTTCCCTGAATAAACATACACTCCACACCTACGAAGGATCTTCCTTCCTGAATTTCACACATCTTCAGGTCTATATCTTATATATATCTAAACATACACCTCACAATCAAAGCCTAGGGCAGAGGTAGGCAACCTCGACTCTTTTATGATTCATGGACTTCAACTCCCAGAATTCCTGAGTCAGCATAGCTGGGAGCTGAAGTCCATGAGTCATAAAAGAGCCGAGGTTGCCTACCCCTGGCCTAGGGAAACCTCAATCTGCATAGCCAAACATTAAAGCCCACTTGTCATAATATATACCTCTAGTACTGGCAGTACATCCCTAACATTGTAGGCTACCTTCAACCCTTGTATGTGGCTGGATGAATAAACTACTCCTAACAGCTGCCACTAGTGCTTATGGTAACTCAGCTCAGGAAACGGACCACAAAAATTCTTCTAACACATTCAACCAGGAAACAATAGAAAGAGAAGAATTATACTGTTTTATGCACCCATTGCTGCCCAAAATTCAGATGATGATGATCTGGTAGACAGGATCTAGTTTAAAATAACTGGAGGAACAAGTATACCAACACTGCTATTTCTATCTAGCATTATATCAGCCAGGGAGAAGAGATGGGTGAACACACTTGATCTTTCAAAGAGGTATGAAATGCAACAGAGGATGGTATTGGACCTGAGGAGATACAGGAAAGAATGGATCCTATAGTGGTCATTCCATGGGATAAGAGAACTGACACTAGAACTTCTCCTCTCTTTGCTCCTTGACAAGAAAAGTCATAATAAGAAAAGACAAATCTTTCTTATCAGAGGCAGAAGCAACAGAAAATGACTCCTTTGGTATCATTTTTCCCAGGAGACCAGATCCTGGAATGAAGAAATTGTTCTCCACCCTGCCTCTCTCTTCCCCATGATTCCTGCGCTAATAAAACTTCTAATTCATTACCAGGGCAGATTAGGCATTGGAAGTGTGATTCCCAAACTGAATAATGGTATTGAGTACTGCCATGTGAAAGAATCCTGAACCAGCAGTTTCCTGTGGCTGCATTTTTTTTAAAATGTAATTTTAAACTATAGTTTCAAAATAAGACAAGTAATAATTTTACTTTATTGTGCATTGGTCAAACCCTGTCATCAGTATCTTTGAGATACTACACTGCTGGAAATGATTAGATTAGAAAAGAAATCGAAGTAGGTTTTGAAGGAAAGGATTAAAGGGGATAAGATAGAGCTCTTCAAATAGCAGAAACAATGCTGCCCCGAAAGTCAAGATTGTTCTCCATTGCTCCAGAGTGCTGAATATGGAGTATGAGACTTTAATAAGGATATAGGAAGATTCAATGTTATAGTTGAATATTAGGGGGGGAAATCTTCTAAACTGGAGCAGCAGATGATCAGTGTAACCTGAAAGGTGATGGATCTCTTTATTAGCATGTTTAAGCATAATCTATAATCTAAACAGATATCTGGGGAAACCATGGCCATGGTTTTCCCAGTTGCAATGTATGGCTGTGAAAGTTGGACCATAAGAAAGGCTGAGCGCAAAAGAATTGAGGCCTTTGAACTATGGTGCTGGAGAAGACTCCTGCGAGTCCTCTGGACTGCAAGGCGATCAAACCGGTAAGTCCTAGAGGAGATCAATCCTGACTGCTCCTTAGACGGCCAGATCCAGAAGTTGAAACTCAAGTACTTTGGCCACCTAATGAGAAGGAAGGACTCACTGGAGAAGAGCCTAATGCTGGGAAAGATGGAGGGCAATAGAAGAAGGGGACGACAGAGAATGAGGTGGCTGGATGGCGTCACTGAAGCAGTAGGCATGAGCTTAAATGGACTCCAGAAGATGGTAGAGGACAGGAAGGCCTGGAGGAACGTTGTCCATGGGGTCCCAATGGGCTGGACACGACTTCGCAACTAACAACAACAAACAGGTATCTATCCTGAATGGCTAGATTCTTCTAATACTAGTCTTGCTGGTCTACATGTCTATTTTCAACTCTACAATTCTACAATTCCCACCCACCCCCACCTCCCAGCAGCAAATAGAACAAAATAGAACAAAAACTGAACTTACATATAGCACCTCAAAGGACGGTAAGTAGATACTAATACATATAAGCGTAGATCAAATTTCTTCCCACCAATCAAAAGTGGATTACTGATATACAGAGAAATCACATACGCTTCTTTAGAGGACTGAGATACAAACCTAAAAGATATTTATATTTCATTATTTAAATTTATTAAATTAGTTTTCTTCTTTTAAAAGTAATAAAGACAAAGCCATATACATCAATATGAAGTTTTCTTCTTCTGCTAGAGCCATGATATTTTTCAAACTCGGGCAAAATTGAATGTAAGCATCTATATGTAAATCTTACTGCTAGCTTGCTAACTTACTGCATTGTAAAATGCTTCCTTCTTTCTCAAGGGAGAATGGAAATGTAGCACACAGGGCAACAAGGGGAATGAATTATCTTTTCATCCATCACCATCTCCCTTCCAATCTCACTAAAAAGAAAAGAAATGGGAGCCTCTTCCTTTTGGGAAAGAAAAGGATGCCAAAGTAACCGATGCCTTTCAATTACTGAATCTTTACATTTTGGATATTTAAAGGTAGTTTTGTTATATTTTCTCTATTTCTTATCATAAAATTTAGATTTGTTTAATCAGTTGTGAATTTGGACTGTCTCCCATGGAAAGACTGAAATTCTCTAGCCATCTGTCTCTAAACTATATTTCCAGGAGATTGCATTACAGAAAGTATGACTTCCCTTCTCTTCATTTTCACCTTTTAATTAACAGAAAGGCAAGACATGCATGCCCTATTTCTTTCACGTACTGGGATATGGGGTAGAAAGCCAGATAACGTGTCCCCGGGACTAACAGGCTCCTATCCCAAAATAGGAGGCAGGGCCATGGTGTGAAAACCCAGAGGGCTTTGGGAAACTAGATTTGAGACATCCAGTATTCTACCTTTCTGCTCTGGCTGTGCATTACAAATTTCAATCATTGTATTTGTTGTGGCCACGAAACTTCATAAATGTGTCCTAATAGCAAGCAGTTTCAAGTGCCATGAATACAGATAACTGCCCTTCAAGCATGAGAGTATTTATCTGCATCTGGCAAAAGGAGATTCAGGAAATAATTTTTCCCATTTGTTTTAATTTGATGTTTCCTATGCAAATTTCCTATTTCCTTTGCAAAAAGTCTTTCTTTTTTAAAATCAAGTCCTTATGTCAAATTAATTAAATTAAGATGAACTTAGTGACGCAACTTTAGTGTAAAGCGCAACTTAGGTTTAACGTGCAAAATTTTACCATAAAACTTAAATCAGGTTTTTGAAGAAGTTATAAATTACTTTCTGATGAAGGCTAAATCTGGAATAGCACATATTTAATTTAAAATGTAATTTAACCATTGCAGCAGGCAGTGGTCCCATTGTTTTAAGACTGCTATTATTTTGCCAGTGCCAAAAAAGTCTTCGATCACGGGTCTTAATGATTATCATCTCTGTTCACTTACGTCCATCATTATGAAATGTTTTGAAAGGCTGATAAAGGACTTTATTGTCTCCAGCCTCCCTCCTGTGTTTGACTCACTTCTGTTTGCTTATCATCCAAATCGTTCCACAGAGGATGCTATTTCCTCCGTTCTCCATCTGAGCTTGGCGCACTTAGAGGAAAGAAACACTCATGTGCGAATGTTTGTTGACTTTAGTTTAGCATTTAATATGATCATTCCTTTAGTAGAAAAACTGGGCCTTTTAGGCTTCAATACTTCTTTGTGCAATTGGGTTCTCGATTTTCTCACTGATAGGCCCCAGTATGTGCAAGTTGAGACTAGTATTTCTAACATCATGTTCTTGAGCACAGGTTCTCCTCAGGGCCCTGTCCTAAGTCCACTGTTGTTCATCCTGCTGACCCGTGACTGTTGTGCAAGGTTTGTTACCAACCATATTATGAAATATGCGGATGACAGAACAGTGGGTAGGCCTTATTCAGGATGATAATGAGGGCGATAACCAGGAAGAAGTAGAGGGTTTGATGAACTGATGTAATAAAAACAGCCTGGTTTTAAATATAGTGGGGGGGGGGGAGAAAAGAGATCGATTTCAGAAAAGGCAGTCACAACCATACACCTCTGTGTTTAACAACTGAAGGGTGGATGTGGTTAGTAGTATCAAGTTTCTGAGTATGCAGCTGATGAGCAGGTTAACTTGGTCGCTCAATAGCGAGACACTGGTGAAGCAATCACAGCAGAGACTGCATTTTCTGTCGTATGAGAAGAGTAAATCTTCCTTCTTACTACTTTCTATAGAGGGACGACTGAAAGCATCCTGCCGTATTGTATTACTGTGGGGTTTGGAAGTTACTACTGTTTCAGACAGGAAGGCTATGCAGAGAGTGGTAAAGACGGCGGAAAGATTAGTTCACTTCCTTCTATCCAGGACATATAAGCGATGCTTGACCAGGGTCCACAGTATTGTCAGGGATGCTACACATCCTCTCCATGACCGGTTTTCTTCGTTACGTTCTGGGAGGGGGCTTCGCAATTTCCAAAGCAGAACAACTAGAATCTGTAATAGCTTTGTACCGTATAATATCAACCTTGTTAATTCTTTTTTTGTGTGTACAGGTATGAGTATGGGTATATATAAAAAGTGACAATAAAGATTATCTTATCTATTAGTGCAAAGTGTAAATTTATTTTAAGCTTAGCGTATAAAAGTGTCTGCAAAATTTTACCATAAAACTTAAACCAGCTTTTTAAAGAAGTTATAAATTAGTTTCTGACGAAGACTAAATCTGGAATAGGACATATTTAATCAGATATGGCACACTGAGACACAATATCAAAGAAAAAGATTTTTTTCCCTAAGAAACTTACGTAGATGTTTTGCTGTCCCGAGACCATTTTTTAATTTGGGAAAGCTTATTGATGAGAAAAATTCCTTTCCCTTGAGCTTTTCCACAAGGTTTCATAATCCACGTACTGGAAGGATTTTTTCGGAATTCTTCAACAAATAAATTATAATCAGCTGGAAGCATAAAGGTGACAGGAACAAAGTCTAAATGGGACACAAGAGAATTTAAATTAGCATATTAAATCAAATAGCAAATGATAGAGGATAAGCCCTCTCTTCAATTGTTACCCATTTCATTCTTTTTAATTTAAGATAGGATGACAGTGAGCATTAGAGCTCTCTCTAGCTTTCCATTTTAATAAAAATAAACAGAAGTGGAGATAACTCAGTTTAATTCCATTAACAGATAAAATGTATGAGAATCATTCTTTTTTTCATCTTAAAGGCCTCACAAAAATCTATGAATCGAAGTTCTCCGAAATAGGGCGGCATAGAAGTCAAATAAATAAATAAATAAATAAATAAATAAATAAATAAATAAATAAATATGTATAAAATTTCCCGTATTTTGTCCTTCACTGATATAGCTATGATGAGGAATTCTAATGAACACTTATTACCTTTCAATCAGATTTTATGATTCCGTGCTAAAAAGGGAACAATCTTAGGAATAGGTGGTACCAAATTAATTGGCTGCCACTGAGTTGGGTGTGATTGAATGAATTTACATAGCCACCTATCTCACTTGCATGTGACTCTAGGCGGCATACAGTTAAAATAAAAACTAAAGAATCATCATAATTTATCTCGTCAAAACAATTTAAAAATTATGATAACAAAAAAACAGGGAAGAGCGCAGCCAGCTTCTCCCATTTAATGAGATCCATGCTTCCATGAAGTGCTATAACCTGATGGCAAAACCAAGTGTTTACCTTCTCAGATACTGCAAGGACTTTCCAATAATTTTTTATTCTATCCTTCCTTCCTTCCTTCCTTCCTTCCTTCCTTCCTTCCTTCCTTCCTTCCTTCCTTCCTTCCTTCCTTCCTTCCTTCCTTCCCTCCCTCCCTCCCTCCCATCCATCCATCCCACAAGGAATTTTAAATTCCACTCAATTCAGGGGAGATTTATTGGGGCAATCTTAATGAAATTTAAAGCATTTTAAAATCCCAAATAGACTTTGGGAACATTATGAGAAATTTGCTAAGGGAGAAAGGAAAAAGCTGCTAGGAGGGATCTTGGAAAAGAGATTGCAAAGATGCAGATAGATGAGATGTGTTGAATACTGCCTGCATCCCGAGTTTGGAGCTTTCCTTGTTTGTGTGGCCCACTTGCTGGCATGCTGCGGATCGGTGCCGGTCCATGGACCAGGGGTTGGGGACCCCTGGTTTAGATAGTTGTTAGTCTTGAGCCGAGGGAAATGAGTACTATAAACCACATCAAGCAGTGAAAACTGAGTTTGAGGGTGACTTCCAAATGATACTGACCTTCCTGCTGTATATCTTGGTTATACACCCATGTCACCCTCCGCCCTTTTTGTGTGGCCTTAAGTTGCCCATCAGTTTCTGCCAATTCCCAGCACCCTATACCCCTGCGACCAATGGAATTCAGCAGATGCAATGCCATCCCTGTCCTTTCTCCCACTAAACCTGTGCTAGTATTTTTCACACATTGCCTCCTTGGTTTTCTATTTCTCCCTTGCTCCTCCTCAGTTGTTTATAAGGTTTCACTGTCATGCTGTACACTCCTGTTGCTTCCCACTAATTGCAGCAGTACTTGTGACCTGAAGCCATTTTGTAATTAGGGAGTGGGTGCAATTGCAATTAAGAAAGGCATTCCAAAGGCAGGAGTGGCCGCTGCCAGACCTTTTTTTAAAAAAAAAAAAGTCTGCCCAAATAATATTAATATGAATATTAATATGTTTATTCTGTCTCCCAAATGCAGGGAGGTTAGAGTCTGATGGCAGATACGGTGATTTCCAAGAGTGAGACACCTGATGTGCAAGTTACAATAAAAGCCGGCTGAAACAGCCAGGAAAACAACATGGATGTGTTCATGAAGTCATTACAAGTCAAACCTTTACATCCGCACCAGCAAATTATGGCTAACTTTTGCCCTGAAAATAGGATTACAAATCAGGCTTTGATCATGACTTGCATCCTGATTTCCAGGAAAAGAAAAACTATATCGTGCCCAGAAGGGGCATCATCAGGAACCAAAGTCTTAAGCTGGACTATAAAGGCAGCAATGGAAAACCATTTCTCCTCTGTTGCCAAAAGGCCGCTCCATAAAAGTGTATCCATGAAGTTTAGTAAAACCTGAAGAAAACGTCTAAGCAGGTATAGGGGTGCAGCCTTAGCATACCTGGTATTCAAAGTTATACACAAATAAATCTAATTATCTAAACCAACTCACCTAAATAAAGATATTTTCCATTTTCATCCTTCTCCGCAAGAGGACTGCCTTCTTTTTCCAGTTCTTTTCTGTACCTTTTAATATTTTTCACCATTAAGTCCTTCCGGGTCAGCTCATAATGGTTAGGGAAATGATTGACAATCTGGTCATCAGAGAGGCGATAACCAGTTTCTACACTGAAAACATTCCGAATGGTTTGTACGCTCATCCTGTAAAGACAAGTATTACTCAGGGTGCTTCCAAACACGGATTCAATTAGCAACACATTCCGTGTTTTATTACCACTTATTTCATCCTTTAAAAAAATCCATAAAAGAAATGTGAAAAATTAAACTGCTGTACAATATCTCTTGACTCATATGCAAGTACCGTAAGTCAAGAAACATCTTTGATCATTATGACACGACTAAATCTGCAGTTGAAATAAAAGTCTTTTTCTCATGGGTTCAATATGTTTAGTAAAAGAAACTGAAAATCTAAAAATGACCACACCTGATTTTACCATCTTTTTTGCAGTGGCTTTTAAGTGAACACCATAGTCGCAAAGGTAATGCCATGATACTTAAGTAAATCCTTTGTCCACAACGGGCGTTTTTTGCCATAAACCAGAAGTAAACATCAGTTTCTGGCAAAAAAAATTATAAATCACACTACAAACAGTTGTCGAACACCCATAAAGTGACTACATGACCACATAGGAGCCCCGGCCATTGGAACTTTCAATCAAATTCATAAGTAGTCCTGGAGAAGAGGTCCATCATGACTTCAAACAGTTGCTAAGCAACTAGTCATAAGTCAAGGATTATCTGCATTCACCAATCACCTTTAAGAATTGTGTACGTAATATTCCATAATATGTAAAAAATGTTGCTTACCAATAGAAGTTCCAGTCTTCATTTTCAGACACTGGGATCCATCCTCGCTTTTCAAAATTGTTTATTAATACAGATTTCTCGATGTCAGTTACCCACTTTACTTTTCCTGCCATTATCCTAAAAAAAAAGCAAATTTTTAAAAAACTCATTTTTTAAATGTATAATTTGTAATATTTATTCATTTGAATTTTTTCCTTGACACAATTGAAAAGCCGGTAAAGCAAATAGACATTTGATTATGGCATGTGATTATGTGATCTTGCATAAGATCATATAAAATTTGTTATATGTATTTGTGTCTATATTTTGCAACTTTATTAATACTGTATACTTATATAATTATGCAATTATAAATTTTATACACACAATACACACACATTCATACCAATTTCAGTAATTTAAGTATGACTTATAGTATATACTGTATATAAACAGCCCTTGTTTACCAATCACTCATTCAATGTTGTTCAAATTTACATTGCTGCTGAAAAAGGATATTTACAATTGATTCTTAAAGTTGCAAGTGATGCGTATCCCTGCAGTTCTTTCATCATGATTCAAGCATGTGGCAATCTGCACACATTTATGACAGTAACAGTATCCTGCAGTCTCATGATCATCATTTACAACCTTCACAGCCAACTTCCAGTGAACAAAGTCAATGGGGAAGCCAGAAAAAAGTTGCAGTCACATGACATCATGTTTAACAACGGTGGGAGAACTTAATAACCGTGCGGAAACTGACGAGCTGATATTGTAAGTCAGGTGCAATCACATGTTTACCGTCACATCGCTTAGTGATGGAGTCGCCGGTCTCAACTGAGGTCAGGAAGATCTTACTAGAACTTTATATGGGCTTGATCAGTCACTGTAATTGATGCCAGGTGTGTAGTGTAGTGACTACTATTAAACATCAGTTTGAATGTGATTACTTAATTCTGAACAAAGCCACATCCCTACTTATAACAGCATGTGCACACTTACGCAACCACGTTGTTATTTCCCTCCCTAAAAGATTTGTTTGTTTTTCAGTTGAATTACACAGCTCATATCTTATATTAAAGGTAGCAAAAATTCTGAAGTGGTTTATCTTGGTCTGATTTTTTTTACCTCTCAAAACCTGTCATTTTAATAGGGATGTGAGATTTTCTATATCCAGTGTATATGTAAATGTAGTTCTATATCAGCAAATATTTGCATAAAAATCAAAACTTTGTCCAAAGTGTTTAGAAAGTTTTAGAACAATTAAGAGACACATGTTTTTGAAGGGTCTTTAATAGTATTACTATAATTAGAGTATTATAAACTTTTTGAAAACCATAAAGATTCAGAGACATCCCATTTCCACAAGAAGCATTTAGCAAGAGAATAAAAACTGAGGCAACTAGAAGGTTGGAAATCATTGTTGCCTATGGAGCCCTCTCAATCCCACCCTCTCCTGATTGACTACAATACTCATCTGGATAAAGCCCACTTGGAAAAAGTGAATGGGGCAAAAAGACTTTCAAAGTGTTGCAGAGCTCCTGGTGTATGGGGGAATTACACAGGACTGGAAAAAAGCTGATGTGGTTCCACTCTTCAAAAAGGAAAAAAATGGATCAAGGAAACTATATACCAATCAAGCTAACATCAATACCTGGGAAAATCCTGGAAAAAATAATCAAGCAACAGATCTGCCAACACTTAGAAACAAGTAAAGCTATTACTAGAAGCCAACATGAGTTTGTGAAAAACAGATCATGCCAGACAAACCTTGTAGCCTTCTTTGACAAAGTGACTAAATTAGTGAATCAAGGAAAACACTGTGGACAGTTTACTTAGACTTCAGTAAGGCATTTGACAAAGTAGACCACAGCATAACTCTTGGTAAGACAGAACAATGTGGGGTAGACACTGATGGATCTGCAGTTGGCTGACCAGCCATACTTACTGTGTAGTCTTCAATGGAACTACATCTATATGGGGGGAAGTATGCAGTGAGGTACCTCAAGGTTGTCTTGGGCCCAGTATTCTTCAACATTTTCATAAATGATCTAGATGAGGAGATAAAAGGGGAACTCATCAGATTTGCAGATGACCCCAAGCTGGGGCGATTGCTCACACTTTGGAAGAGAGACTCAAGATTCAGAAGGATCTTGACAGATTCGAACACTGGGCCCTATCCAACAAAATGCAATTCAATGGTGGGGAAAGTAACGTCCTGCACTTAGGTAGAAAAACCAAATACAGATATAGAATAAGTGCCAAAAAGTCAATGTAATCTTAGACTGCATCAACGGAAGGATAGCAGCAAGATCATGAGAAATGATAGTGCCCCTTTATACAGGTAGTCCTCAACTTAGGACCACAATTGAGCCCAAAATTTATGTTGCTAAGTAAGTTTTGCCCCATTTTACTACTTTTCTTCCCACATTTGTTAAGCGAATCACTACAGGTATTAAATTAGTAACCTGGTTGTTAAGTGAATCATGTTTCCCCACTGACTTTGCTTTTCAGAAGGTTGCAAAAGGTGACCCCGGGACACCGCAACTGTCATAAATGTGAGTCAGTTGTCAAGCATCCGAAAATAAATCACATGACCATGAGGATGCTGCAACAGTCATTAAGTGTGAAAAAGGCTCATAAGTTGCTGTTTTCAGTGCCGCTGTAATTTCAAAAGGTCACTAAGCAAAATGTTATAAGTTGAGGACTACCTGTAATGCATTACTGAGACCACAGTTGAATACTGCATGATGTTCTGGTCACTATGATACAAAAAAGATGCTGAGACCCTATAAAGAGAGCAGAGAAGAGCAACAAAAATGATAAGGGGTTTGGAGGCTAAATCGTAAAATAAACAGTTGAAGGAACTAAGTATGAAGAGGACTACAATGGGTGACATGATGGCTGTTTCCGGTACTTGGGGGGTCCCAGTGGGAAGGAGGTCAGCTTATCCTCCAAAGCACCTGAGAGCAGGACAAGAAGTAACAGGTGGAAGATTGCTAAAGTCAAATCCAACCTAGAATTAAGGAGAAATTTTCTGTCAGTGAGAACAATTAATCAGTGGAACTGCTGTCCACCAGAAGTTGTGATACTCAAACACTAGATGTTTTAAAGAAGAGACTGGACAGCCATTTGTCTGGAATGGAATAGGAGCTCCTGTTTGAGCAAGGGATTGTACTAGGAGACCCGCAAAGTCCCTTCCCTTCCCACCTTGTGCAGAGAAGAGCAACAAAGATGATCAGGGGACTGGAGCCTAAAACATATAAAGAACAATTGCGGGAATTGGATATGTGTAGTCTAGTGAAAAGAAGGACTAGGGATGACATGAGGGCAGAGTTCCAATACCTCAGGGGCTGCCCCAAAGAAGAGGGAGTCAAGCTATTCTCCAAAGCACCTGAAGGCAGGACAAGAAGCAACGGATGGAAACCAATCAAGGAGGGAAGCAACCTAGAACTAAGAAGAAATTTCCTGACAGAACAATTAATCCGTGGAACAACTTGCCACCAGAAGTTTGAATGCTGCAACACTGGAAGTTTTTAAGAAGAGACTGGACAACCAATTGTCTGAAATGATATAGGGCAGTGGCCTCCAACCTTCTGGCCACCAGGGACCAGTTCTGTGAAGACAGATTTTTCCACGGACTGGAGAGGGGCATGATTTCATGTGTCTGCCTGCATCCCATGGATGGGGATTCCCTTGTGTGGATCTGTCTCTGGCATGCCAGGGACCAGTGCCAGATTGCAGACCAGGGGGTGGGGACCCCTGGCATATAGGGCTTCCTGCTTGAGCAGCGGGTTGGACTAGAACAGGGCTAGGCAACCTTGGCTCTTTTATGACTCGTGGACTTCAACTCCCAGAATTCCTGAGCAAGCCAAGCTGGCTCAGGAATTCTGGGAGTTGAAGTCCACGAGTCATAAAAGAGCCAAGGTTGCCTAGCCCTGGACTAGAAGACCTCCAACTCTGTCATTATTCGATATTGTTATTCAATGGGCAAGGCAGAGGAGAACCAACTGCTGGGATCTCTTCTAAATCACCCCAGGGCTTTCGACAGACAGCAGAGCGGCCCTTCCTCCGGGGGGATCCCAATCACGGCTAACCTTGGAGCAGCGTTTCTCAAGCTGGGCTGGCTGGGGAATTCTGGGAGTTGGTTCACTTCATCTTATAGCCGCTGAGCTTGAGAAACACTGCCTCGCGGACGGAAGGCAAGAGCAAGGGCAAAAGCAACAAAAAGGTAATAATAATAATAAATTGTATTTTTTACAAAAGGATTTGCTTTTATTGCATAAACGAAGCCCGGTTTACATTATGACTTTCGTCGCGTGGAGGTAAAATAGGGAAATCCTCCCATCCGCGCTCCAAGCCGGCCGCCTCCCCTAAAGACGACCTCGGGAAAGGGGCTCGTGCTCACCGTCCCCAACGGAGAAGCCACGCCGCCCTCCGTCTCCTCGCGGTTTCGGCTCCTCCTGGGTCCGGCAGCGCTTCCGGAACGTTAACCGGACAACCGGGACGCCGCGCGCGCCTTCCGGCTTTGGGAGCGCCCCCTGCCGGGCCGAGCGAAAAGTGGCAGGAAGCTTGGATTGGAGGCTCTGGGAGTCGCCGGTTTCTCGTTTGATGGAGGGGGTTAAATCCAGAGGTCTCTCTCCAAACTTGGTAACTGGTGGACTTCAACTCCCAGAATTCCTCAGTCCGAAAGGCAAGAAAGCCACACAGCTTTCTGGGGACTGGATCGCCTTCAGCATGAAAGATTTGACAAGACATTTAGCGACGGTTCTCCAAAGCAGCTTTAAATAAAGCAGGGGTTCTCAACCTTGGCAACTTTAAGACTTGTGGACTTCAACTCCCAGAATTCCTCAGCCAGCTTTGCTGGCTGAGGAATTCTGGGAGTTGAAGTCCACAAGTCTTAAAGTTGCCAAGGTTGAGAACCCCTGAAATAAAGGATGGTACAGTATTTCACCAGAGGTCTCCAAACTTGGCAACTTTTTAAGACTTGTGGACTTCAACTCCCAGAATTCCTCAGCCAGCCATGCAGAATATAGTGCTGCACTTTCTTGTCAAATTCAAGAGTAGGAGCAACTCACAAAGAACCAGACTCAGAGGCTATACAGACAGTCCTTGACTTAACAACAGTTCTTTTAGTGACCGTTCAAAGTTACAACAGCACTGAAAAATGTGACTTATGACCTTTTTTCATAGTTGTGATCTTTGCAGCATCCCCATGATCAGGTGATCAGAATTCAAATGATTGGCAACTGATTCATATATATGACTGTTTTTTTTAAAAATCAGATTTGTATGCCACCCCTCTCCCAAGACTCGGGGCGGCTCACAACAGCAATATGGGTACACATAAATTTTTTTAATAACAATAGGAACATACAAACCAAGGATCCATACATACAACATTCAAACACACAATCAAGGATGAAAGCACATTCCTCGGCCAGGGGGTAGAACACAGTTCATATTCCCCAAGTCTGCCGGCACAAATAGGTCTGTTGCAGGGTCCCAAGGTTGTGTGATCCCCTTTTGCGATCTTCTGACAAACAAAGTCAATGGGGAAGCCAAATTCACTTAACAACCAGGTTGCTAACTTATCAACTGCGGCAAGAAAAGTTGCAAAATGGGACAAAACTCACTTAACAAACGTCTCACTTAGCAGCAGAAATGTTGGGGATCAATTATGGTTGTAAGTCGAGGACTATCTGTACATAAAAATAACAATTCCATTAAAAAAGGAAAGAATTTGAAGCAGTGGATTGTCAGAAAACAGTTGCTAATTTAGTCTACACTAAACATAAATTTTCAGATCATGGGAAGAACTCAAAATTAATGACAAATAAAAAGCAAAACAGAATTAGAGATGCTAGCAGCACTAGAAATCTGGAATTCGGTTATTTTTTATTCTACTTATGGCAGACCGCATGAATAATGAATTGTAGTAATTATTTCTGTAACTGTGACATCTTATTACTTCAACCAAAGTTAAATTTAAACCACTATAGCTGATGCTTTCACGCCTTGTTTTACAAGAATTCCAAATTAGTGGCTCTTTTTCAACTCTTAAGGGGAAGTTTATTTCCAAAATCATGGAGACACTCTAAAATGACCTTGCTTCTTAACCCAATTAAAAATAAAGAACTGGTAGAATCTTATCATCTATAGCAGGGGTGTCAAACTGCCGGCTTGCGGGCCGGTTTCATCATACCAGAGTCGCACTCACCCCATTGCTGGCAATGGTGAAAAAGATCCGATACGTCGTGCGATGTCACGTGACATTGCGAGTTTGACATGCCTGATCTATAGCTTTGCTTAATCAAGATTTTTAATGTATAATTTTATTTTAAAAAATTTTAAAGGAAGATAAAAACTAATAGAAGCTAATACAAAATAAAGAAGAAAAAGGAAAACAATCAAAAGAAAAAGCTACAAGCCATGATTGCTTGTAAATTATGAATTATTGTATGGTGAGCAGCCTGTTGATCATGCTTAGTCATCTTAGGGTGGTTTTTTATGGTTAGTGTGTCACACTTTTGCTTGTAATCTGGAAATAGTCGATCCCAGGGACAAGTTTCTTAGAGCTCTGATTAATAGCATTTATTAGAAAGAAGATTACGGTTACAGTACAAGAACTCCAGTGAATGATCTCAAATGAAAAAAATATATACTGTTGGAAGTTCATTCCCAAAGTAAACTACAATAGATAGCAGTGACATTTGTGGAAGGACCAGGAACCTGTTTATTGCAGTAGAACCCAAATCAGCAGGCTGACATGGTGATCACCACTTTGGACCATTCCTCGCCATCTCTCTTATAGATTTCTAATTCAAATATTTGAGCCAATCGTTCACCATGAGAATGTGAGACATTGGCCAATTGCACCCACTACTCCCCTCACCTGTTTGTTTTATGAGCATACCTTAGAACATAAGAACATAAGAAGAGCCATGCTGAATCAGGCCAAAGCCCATCGAGTCCAGCATTCTGTGTCACACAGTGGCCCACCAAATGTACATGGGGATCTTGAGCAGAAAGAGAAGGCAAAACCCTCCCTTTCCCTTGACCCCCAAACAAATGGTACTCAAGGGAATCCTGCCTGCCTCAACCAACATAGAGGCGGCACATGGACATCTGTTTTAATAACCACCAATACACTTTGCATCCATGAATCTATCTAGCCCTGCCTTGAAGCTGTCAAGGCTGACAGCTGTCACGACCCCTTCTGGAAGTGAATTCCATAAATCAACGACCCTCTGGGTGAAGAAATATTTCCCTTTATTTGTCCTCACTTTCTTAGCTATGAGCTTTAGGGAGTGCCCCCTTGTCCTGGTATTGTGTGATAGAGAAAAGATTTTTTTCTCTATCCACCTTTTCTATCCCATGCATGATTTTATACACTTCGATCAAGTCGCCCCTTAAACGCCGTCTTTCAAGGCTGAAGAGACCAAGGCGTTGCAATCTGGTTTCATAAGGGAGGCGCTCCATTTCCTTGATCATTCTTGTTGCCCTTTTTTGCACCTTTTCCAGTTCCATTATATCCTTCTTGAGGTGCGGTGACCAGAACTGTACACAGTACTCCAAGTGTGGTCTCACCATCGATTTGTACAGAGGCAATACAACACTTGCTGACTTATTTTCGATTCCCTTCCTAATCAGTGCCTTCCTTAGTGCCGTTGCCCTCCCCTCTCACCTGTAGCTCACCACAATGGCTACAAAGGCAGCACTTGCACTAGACCAGAATGCCTATGTCTTAAATCTTTCTTTTACACAAGTTTTGTGACATGCTCTTTTACCCATGACAGAGCTAGCTCTTCCCAGCAAAATGGCCACACCGCTTGTTATAACTTGCTAACATCTTACCCAGGTCTTAGGCTATTTTATATATTATTACCTTATTATGTGACAAGTTAATAATGGATTTGTTTACAATAAACTATTGTGGCCAAACCTGTCAGCTTCCCTGTGCTTTTGGAGGAAGACGAGAGTTTGCTTTTGTCTGTGCATATGTGAAGCTGGAATGCTATGTACAGCATCTCTTCATTCTTTTGGTAAGGTGTCATGCAAGTAGAAAAAAAACAAACTGAGGTTTTATATGCAAATTCTATAATAGGAAGAAATTAGACTCTTTGTCTTGCTGATAGTGAGAGAACCCTGAAGTTATTGCTCTAAGAGGCATTTTCTTTTGTCCAATTGTAGACGATGGGCCAAGGAAACATGGAATTTAATATGTCCAGAAAGTGAAGAAGAGTCCGGGGCTCAGGCGGGGCTACCTAGCCTGGCTTTGTTTTTGGGTCGTTGCTTTTCGGAGCGGAGCCCGGACGGGGTGAGAAGGCAGTGCCAACCGGGGCGAGGCGGTGGCGACGTCGTGGTTAACTCCCGCGAAACCGGCTTCGCTCGGCCCTCCCTCTGGTTTCCAGTCACCGAAATGTGATTTAACGGTGTTGTCGCCTGCTTCCGTTGGCCTCTCCCAGTCCTCGTTTTCTCCTGTGCGGCTGCAGGACGGCCATCGCTCGGAGGCGAGGCGAGGCGAGGAGGCCGAGGTGAGATGCGGGGCTGCCGGTTGGATGGGGCAGGGGGGCAGTCCCGGTGGGGCGCAGAGGGGGTCGGCGGGGCTGAAACCGGAGTATTGGAGTAGTTGCCCAACTCTGTTCAAAGATTGCTTTCCTTCCTTCCCTCCTTCGTTGTCGTGTCGCCCCTAAACAATTGCAACCCGTGGAAGTGCGTGCCGATTGCGGAAGAGCCCCCACCCTAGCGATGGGGGAGGACTCTCTCTCCGTGGTCTGAAAACATCGCATGTATATGATGCCCAAGTGCAGGAATATAAATGTTGTAAGATGTTGACCTAGAGATTTGCAGCATCGGCTTTCACCCAATTCCTCTGAGGGGAAAAAAAAAACTTTTGGTTAAGGAAAGTTGACCCTTTTTAAAAATTAAAGACCTGTTTTAATGCTATCGCTTGGCAAACCAAAATGCCTGGGGGGGGGCTGTTGACAGGTGCCATCTTAAAAAGGGCAATTCCTCTTTTCCTCCAGCAAAGAAGGAAACGCTTTTCTCTGCTGCGACAGGTGTGTGCTTGCATCACCTAAAAGCAGAGGAAATAACTTTTTTTTCCCAATAGAGATTTTCGTACAATTAAATAGATTAATACAGAGACAGTTCTTCTGCTGAGGTTCATGCCAGTGAAAGGGGAAAGGCAGAGACTCCATTTTGAGATCATTTGGCTCATCAGGTGCCAAAAACGTGTAATCTACCCTGAGAGTCATTGAGGAGGGCTGCCCTATTTATATTGCACCTGTTGATGGAAAACAGGAAGAAAAATAGCTGTGGTCATGTGAAAATCACCTATGAATTACACCTCCAGCACTAAGGCTCATCTAATTTCACATCACTTTGCAATATGTTTTCCAGTCAACTGGGGTAAATCGTGTCCTCTCTTTTACTGCTATCTCTCTCTTTTTTTTGTTATTGATTGTTATTGTTATGTTATTGAGATTGGCAATACGCCAATATAAAGTTAGCTTAAATGTATTTTTTTCCAACTGAAAACAGGATTGCAAAGGCATTGCACAGTTTTCAAAAGCAAATTTTGTATGCTTTTGTGTTCCTTTTATAAAGAAGTTTGGAAATTTAGAAATCAATACAATAATACCTGTTTGATTTGCATCCTCTCTGCATTTTTGTTCTCATAAATAAAAGAGCTTAAAGTAAGTTAGATGTTCTAAAGGCCCAGTCAAACCAACCACCTCAGAGAATATCCTGTAGAGAGATTAAAGGACACAATTTTTCAGGGTTTTTTTTTTTTTTTGGCGGGACGGGGGTGTCCTGTCATTGTTTTTTTTTATTCCCATTTGGATTTTCTTGGGTTGCTTATGTTCACTTCTCAGTATGAAATGCAGATATCTAATTTAATACTTTGAGGGGAGGTTTATTTTTGATTGTGGACTATAGATCAAAGAAAAGTGGACACCCCAACCATCAGATCTTTTTCAGCATGAGAAATATAGAGCCATTATCTGTTCTTTTTCTTTTAGAAGAACTTAACAGTTTTGAAAGGCTTTAGGAAATGGAAAACAAAAAAATCTGTTTTGATTTTTGTAATCCTACCTTTATTATTTTTATAAATAACATAAGATAACAAAGATATATTAATGCTCCTTCCTCTTCCTATTTTCCCCACAAGAACAACTGTGTGAGGTGGGTTGGGTTCATGCTTAAAAGGGGACCAGAACTCACCATCTCCTGATTTCTAGCCTCATGCCTTCATTACTAGACCGAACTGGCTCTCTCTTCATTCTTTTTATGAAACCAATTATTTCCTTTTAATCAGTTATGCTAATTTATAATATTATATATATTCAACATTAAATATTATATATTTAGCATTAAATATTATATATTTCTGCATCAACTCAGAAAGTTCAGACTGCCCCAGGAGCTGTTGATACAGTGCTACAGAAGAATTATTGAGTGTACCATTTGTACTTCTATAACTGTCTGGTTTGGTACAGCAACCAAACAGGATTGGTACAGACTTCAACAGATAGTTAGGACTGCAAAAAACAAACAAACTTAAAGCTAGTTGCAACCACCCTGCCTTCCATTGAGGACCTGTATACTGCACAGGTCAGAAAAAGGGCTGCAAAAATATCTACAGACCCCTCACATACGGGACATAAACTGTTTCAACTCCTTCTCTCAGGATGCTGCTATAGGGCATTGCATGGCAAAACAAAGACAGTTTTTTTTCCCTTGTGCCATCACTCTGCTGAACACCTAGTTACCATAGAACTGTCATAGGTCTAAGGATATGTATCCATGTAGTATGGCCGTATTACTATTAACCTTCTCATCTTTTCTACTGCCTTCTCCTTTTGGTGTTTTATGATTAGATTACTTTGTATGTACACTGAGACCTTATGCACCGGAGACAAATTCCTTGTGTGTCCAATCACCCTTGGCCAATAAAGCTATTCTATTCTATTCTATTCTATTCTATTCTATTCTATTCTATTCTATTCTATTCTATTCTATTCTATTCTATTCTATTCTATTCTATTCTATTCTATTCTATTCCATTCCATTCCATTCCATTCCATTCCATTCCATTCCATTCCATTCCACTCCACTCCACTCCATTCTTCATGCCATATTAATAGTGGATCACAAAATAATTATCAAAACAATAAAGGAGAATCAGGTGAGCATTCTCCTAGGTGAGTTATCTTCATGAGGTTGTTATCGGAGCTAAGCTAAACAGACATTTAAGCAAAACATTATTCTTTTGTCTTTCAGAATTTTTTCAGGGCTGTTATCATTCAATTGCATGTATATGTACAAGAAACAGAACATGAAATTGTGAAATTGGATTTCTTTGAAAAAATTATGATTCCAATTTCCAAAAGCCGGTTTCAGTACTGATGAGAGTATATGTATACAGAGGAGGGGAACTATTATTATTATGTTGCAGTTGCTGAATGAAATGGGACTTATTTCTGATTGCATAGAGAGACACTGAACCTCAGTTTAAGGCAGAGGCCCCCAACCTTTTAGGCACCAGGGACTGGTTTTGTAGGGAGAGGTTTTTCCGTGGACCGGAGGGGGCATGGTTTCGTGTGCTGCTTGCATCCCATGGATGCAAGGGTTTTTGAGGCTCATGTTGCTTTTTAAAACTTTCCACACTCAATTTTTTTTTGCCCCATTCAGTTGGCAAAGGACTCTGGAGACTATCAAAAAGATACTCTGGAGACTATCAAAAAGCCTGCACATGGCCAGGCTTCACATTTTATGCCTCTTCTTTATCCGGTAGCTGGGATGATTTGCATTGCAAAAATTAAGAGCAGAAGACGAAAACTAGGAGAATGGGCTAAGTTGGAAATGCATAAATGTTCATTGCAGGGGAAAATGAGTTTCAAAGTCAAAGTCAATCTTTGTTAGGAATTGTTTGAAATAGAAACAATGTCTCAAGGTCACCGACTTTGAGTTGTCACGGGAAATAACACTTGGAGGGATGAGAAAACAAGCTGGGAAATATTCTGGGAAATAAGCAACAGAAAATAGGTATTTTTGATGGTTATGATTGAGAAAATAATGGATTTCATCCTTCCAATATGGATTTCATCCTTCCAATAATTCAGTTCTGTAGCTAAGCAATGAAAATAAACCAGCCCTTGAAAATAAACCAATCCTATTACAGAGGGTTAACTCTGATTTCTGGGAGACCTGTTTTGCAGATCCTTCAGCTACATATAGAAAATCTTAACCAAAATGAACATGCTTACTTTGATTTTCTTGCATTTTCTTCAGGCAGACGTAACTATGGCTCAGACAGGACAGATCTCCAGGCACTTTTTTCTCCCCACCTTTGAAGACATTAATGCAGTTCTGGAAGAGGAGCCGCCCAAAAGATCTGTATTCATAACAGATTTTGCAGATCAAGTGGAAATGAATATCAGGTATTGCATATCTTTGGTGACTGGCATCACAGTTCTGTCAGGTTAAACCTGGATTTTGGTGAGGCATCCTAGACACTGGACAAACAGTTCAAAGCAGAAACGTCCTAGTTCCGTGGTGGCGAACCTATGGCACGTGTGCCACAGGTGGCACGCAGAGCCCTCTCTGTGGGCACGTGCGCTATTGCCCCAGTCCTAGGCCTTCAGCTGGGTTTATAAAACCTTTTCACTTTAGGCCTCCACTGCCCAAAAAAAAAAAGTTCAATCAATCAATTTCAACTTCTCGCGGGAAAAGATATTGCAAAGTTGGAATTGATTGATTGAACTTTTTAGTCCCACCCAGTCTGCCGTTACTACGGCAGCCACACCCACCCAATTAGCCACACCCGCCCAATGGGCCACGCTCACCCAGCACCCGACGATACATAAATGGGTTTTGGGTTGCAGTTGGGGCACTCGGTCTCTAAAAGGTTTGCCATCACTGTCCTAGTTTCTAAGTGCCTATGTCAGCTGGCTGGTAGCAGCAGGGTAAGTAGCAGGAAGTTATTGCCTTGGGCAGCCACAGCACAGAAACAGCTGTTTGCTGGCTCATTGTTCCTGTGTGAACATAGATCATGGAATCATAGGGCTGGAAGAGACCTCGAAGGTTTTCTAATCCAATCCCCTAACACCATCCCAGTAAAATAGTTGCTTATTTGAAAACCTCCAGTGATGGAGCACCCACAACTCCATGAGGCAAGCTATTCCATTGATTAATTGTTCTCACTGTCGGAAAATATCTCCTTCTAGGTTGGCTCCCTCTTTAACAAGCTTCCCCACATTCTTTCTTGTCCTGTCCTCTGGTGCTCTGGAGAATAGGTCAACCCCCTTTTCTTTGTGACAGCCTCCTGAGTACTGGAAGACCATTATCATGTCCTCCCTAATCATCTTTGATAGGCAAGACATACCTAGCTCCCTCAACCATTTATCATATGATTTAGCCTCCAGATCCTTCATTTTATTCATTATATTTTATGCTGTCCATCTCCTCTACAAGATCATAGAATCATAGAATTGTAGAGTTGGAGGGGACCTCCCGGGTCATCGAGTCCAACCCCCTGCTCGAGGCAGGATTCCTTAAACCATCCCAGATAGATGGCCGTCCAGTCTCTGCTTGAAGACCTCCATCGAAGGGGAGCTCACCACCTCCTGTGGCAACCTGTTCCACTGGTTGATCATCCTTACTGTTAGAAATTTTTTTTTCTAACATCTAATCTGAATCTTTTCCCCTGCAGTTTCATCCCATTGTTTCTGGTCCTTCCTTGAGCAAGTGAGAACAGGGCTGATCCCTCTGCTCTGTGACAGCCCTTCAGGTATTTGTAGACAGCTATCATGTCTCCTCTCAGTCTTCTTTTCTGTAGACTAAACATTCCTAATTCCTTTAACCGTTCCTCATAGGACATGGTTTGTAGACCGTTCACCATCTTGGTAGCTCTCCTTTGAACCTGCTCTGGTTTGTCAGTGTCTTCCTTGAACTGGGGTGACCAGAACGGGACACAAGATGATTCTAGGACCTAGGTGGACAAGGAGACTCTGTGGGGGGTCCTCTTTGTTGCTTTTGTCTGCACACTTTTCAGGGCCTCAATGTCTTTTTTGTACCATGATGAAAAGAACTGTATACAGTGGCCTCACTAGGGCAATATAAAGTGGTATTATTACTTCTTATGATCTTGATGTTATCCTTCCGTTGATGCAGCCTAGGTGTGCATTGGCTTTTTGGCAGCTGCAGCACTTTTCTAGCTCATACTTAAGTGGTGGTTCACTAGGACCTACAGTAGATCATTACGGCTGAGCCAGGATCCACCTATTTTGTACCTAGGCATGTGGTTTTTCCTAGGTAAATGCAAAAATACTTTTCTCATCACTGCCCTGCACCTTGTTGGATAGGGCTCACTGTTCCAATTTTTCAAGACTTTTCTAAATCTTGAGTCTATCTTCCACCCAGCTTGGTGTCATCTGCAAATTTGATGAGTTCCCCTTCTATCCCCTCATCGAGATCACTTATGAAAATATTGAAAAATGCCGGGCCCAAGACAAAACCTTGTGGGATCACTGCATACTTCCCTCCATGTAGATGTAGTTCCATTGAGGACTACACTCTGGGTAGGATTGGTCAGCCAGTTGCAAATCCAACTGGTGGCAGTACTGTCTATCTCACATTGTTCTATCTTACCGAGAAATGGGTTATGGTCTACTTTGTCAAATGCCTTACTGAAGTCAAAGTAAACTATATACACAGTTTTTCCCTGATCCATTAATTTAGTCACTTTATCAAAAATGGTAATAAGGTATGTCTGGCATGATCTCTTTTTAACAAGCCTACTCTGGCTTCTAGTAATCAGCTTGTTCATATTTAGGTGCCCATGAATCCTCCATATTCTCAAATCCTTTTCAAGGATTTTCCCAGGTGTTGATGCCAAGCTGATTGGTGTATAATTTCCTGGATCCATTCCCCCCCCTCTTTTTTCAAATTGAAACCATAGCAGCTCTTTTCTAGACCTCTGGAAATTCCTTGTGCTATAAGAGCTTTGAAAGATTACGTTCAGTCAGTGGTGGGATTAAAATATGTGAACAACCAGTTCTCTGTGTGGATGCCACTTCCAGAAGTCCATTCTGGGCCCAAGCAACAAAAAATTAGCTACCGGTTCTGCCGAAGTGGTGCGAACTGGCTGAATCCCACCACTGCATTCAGTTGCTCCAAGATGAGGTCTACCAGCTCTTTCAGAACTCTGGGATCACTTGGTCCAGTGATCAGGGTGGGTAGATATTCTCTTACTAATTCCTAGCATATATTGACTTATATACCTCAGTGCTGTTTCTGATAGGTTGAGCTTTTTCTTCCTTTTGCATAAAAAAGATGCAAAGAAGAAATTAAGCAGTTCTGTTTTCTCCCTGCTTCTCATCTCCTTCTTGCCATCTGCTCCCATTAGTGGACTTAGCAGTGGTTTTTTTTTTTTTTACTTTCTTCTTACTCCTTACATCCTGAAACAGGATGGAATCTAGCAGGAAGCCACAAGGAAGGCGCCTGGATTTGAGAATTAATTCAATTTATATGGAAGAAATTCAACACTGTTTATTTCCCTAATTAGAAAGGATAAATGGTAATTTAGATGATGGAACCCATGATAAATAAAGTGCACATAATGGTAGTAATAAAGTACATTCCCAAGTTTTCAATAATTTGGGTTTGGATAAGGAATTAAATGACAATCGAAGACACAGTTTCAAAAGGAGCCAACCCATATTACCAAATTTCCCTGACCTCTGAGGCTTAAATCACAAAATATACATATTTTCTTACTTTCTCCACTTCTCAGTAAATTTATATTCTCACCAATACTTTCCCTTCTGCCATCTTGAAGGATGATGTCTTAAAAATTCCAGTATTGTGGAAGCAATAACCTTGTGAATAAAGTGTTAGTGAATTTATCGAGTATGGGATTTATTTTTAGGATCTGATTATAGATGATGTCTACTTCAATCATTTTTAAATAATTTCTCTAGTCACAATGGGGAATTCTATGGCCAGTGGAATTTTGCTTATATATTGTACTATGTAAAGATGGTTGAGTGTTATTAAATCATATAAGTTTCTTTGTTATATTAGATCTTTGGTTGATGGTTGTAATAAAATTTAAAATTAAATACATCACTGCAACGTGACAGCTCTGCAGACTGACACTTGGATCTTCTCAGCAGGAAATATCCTACTGCTGTCATACATTTGCTCAAATTGGTCCTTGGGCATTTGACCCTTATATATATATATATATATATTCATTTTTTTAGATCTATAATCCAAGTTGGTCACCAGCTTGCAGTAATTGGAGATGAGTGTAACAGGAGATACAGTGGAAAATTGGAGGATACATTATTTCAACTTGCTAAAGGGTAATTTTCAATATTCAAATTATTATGTGTTTAGAATTACAACTAGAATATGAACAGGAGATTGTTTTTGAATTATCTCTAACTTTTTTTTAAAAAAAAGAGACCTTGACACTTAAAAAAAATATTTATCATATATACATAGTTGCCTATCTCACATGAAAGTGATGTTTTTAGTAAGATAAAGGAAGAATAGTTTACTCACCTTAGATGCCCTAGAGCTCTACATAGCATTCTCTTTTAAAGTTGTAGCTAGTACTGCTGAATTTTGACACATTTTGACCAGGATGCCACAAATGCATGTTTGTATTATTCTAGGATATCTAATTGAGAGACTACTTGCATCCTATGACACATATGCAATGTGCTGACACACAGTAAAATTTTAATAAACGATAGAGCAACTGGGATAAATCATAATTAACAGCATCACAATAAACTAAGAGAGCAAATTTTTGCCTCATATAGCATTCCTCTGAAGATTTAAAATTTGGTATTTTGTTTTTAATCATGCGTTTTGGGCTGTAATATATCTCGGTATCAAAAATGTAAAATATTTGGCACAAATAAAAAAACAGTACAAGATTGAAAAATGGGGCTTGTGTTTAGTTCCTTTTTTAATTTTCCATTTTCTTTTCTATTCAAAAGAAAGTTAAAATATAAAACTCCAAAAAAATTAAAAAAAACAAAAAACCCCACAAAACAATCAAGATATTAAAAAAGTGCATTGAAAAGAACAGAAAACCAACACCTATACACATATTGTCCCCTCTAGTTGAATAGTGATCAAATGTATTACTAAAATATTGGTTCCCATCCCTTGCAAAATAGCCTCCCCCCAAAACATTTTTAAACTGGTAAATCTGTTTGCAAATTATTGTCCTGTCTTCTAAATGCTATATTAATGACAAAATAGTTAACAGGAAGAACGATCATAATAAAAAGACAAGATTAAAGTTTCAAAACCCTTTATTAACAAACTTATTGTTATCAAATCATAGGAAATTTAACACGGCATCTTATCTATCCCAAATCATCCCAAGAGTTAAGAGTAATTTGTCCTTGATCAAATATCCACATTTTTTCTTAATGCCATCGCTTTATCAATTGGTATCTAATTAAATATAATAAATCCAGCCTCCATAGTTAGTCTATCTTCCCAACAAAGTCCAAATAGAAGTGGTTTAATGGTTTCCAAATAAGTGTAACAAATCTATTCTCCAATCTTCCTCAGTGCTGTTAATCCTCTTTGTTACTTCTCCATTCAGACAGGCTTCTAGTATTGTAGAAGAATGCAGGCTCAAACTTCAAAGAACATATGGGATCAGCTCAGTTAGTTCTCTGTCTTTATAGTCCATATTTCTTTGGTCTGCAATTTTCAAATCAGATTTCCTTTTGTGAATCTAACTTATCCAAAACTGTATGCCTTTGAATATTTTCCATTGCCATTATCACCTTATCAGACATTTTTTTTAAAAGAATCTTTCAACCAAAGATTGCATATTACCAAAAAGTCTTTTCCCAGATTTCAACAATTCTTGCTTGTCTGCAATCCGATACATTGTTGCTCTGTGTAACTAAATCAAGGAACAAAGAATGCTGAAGCAGAAAGAAAGAGGAAGGATATTTTCTAGATATTTCCAGCCAAGAGAAAAGAAAAATTAAAAATAAATAAATTATAAACATTTGCAAATACAAAAAAATGCAGAAACTCTGTGGTTACAGCCAATATTGATGTAAATCAAATGAAAGCATTTCAACCATGCAAAAACACACATTTTCTTACAAGGAAAACAAAAGTTATTCAGAACAACATAAAGGGGCGGGGGAGAACAGCTAGAGTCCAGCAGGGGTTAAAATAAATTAGCATTCAACTAGCCTGTCAATGTTTAAAGATAAAAAGCAAAGTGGAACAGAAAAATGAAAAAATGAAGGTAAAACCCAGGCATGCTTAGAAAGCAACTGCCAAGAGCAGTGTTTCTCAACCTTGACCATTTTAAGGCATGTGGACTTCAACTCCCAGAATTCCACAGCCAGCGTTGCTGGCTGTGGAATTCTGGGAGTTGAAGTCCACATGCCTTAAAATGGTCAAGGTTGAGAAACACTGGAAGAGGAAGATAGATTTTCTAACTACTCCCAAAGGGAACTGGAATCTTAAAGTCTCCCCTTCCCAGATAGGTCCACAGTCATCCAAATGTTGTCTTGGGTCATTCCTAAGTGCTCCCATACAAATCCAGGGAGCAGCACTGCCAGAGAACCAGCTTTGGCCACAAGATCAGCAGATCAAGCCTCTTACTGTTCAGCAGCCATCTTGGGGAGGAGTCGGAACTGTGCTTTGTTCCTAAGGCTTAAAAATATAGCTAGTCCTCAACTTACAAGCATAATTGAGCCAAAATTTATGTTGCTAAGTGAGACATCTGTTACGTGACTTTGCCTCATTTTACAACCTTTCTCGCCACAGTTGTTAAGTGAATCTGGCTTCCCTATTGATTTAGTTTGTCAAAAAGTTGTAAAAGGTGCTCACAGGACCCTGGGACACTGCAACCATCATAAATATGAACCAATTGCCAAGTATCCAAATTTGATCACATGACCATGAGATATTGCAATAGTCGTAAGTGTGGGAAAAGGGTCATAAATCACTTTTTTCAGTGCAGTTGTAACTTTGGTCACTAAATGAATGGTTGTAAGTTGAGAACTACCTGTACCTACAACATGAAATGGACATTGACTTCTGCTAAATGTATAAGGATAGCCATGTGGTTTTATCAGCAGTAATGTAGATGTATTTGCCATTACCTTCTTCCAGGACTGTTTATTTCCCAATCCAGCCTATAACTTGGGGGTTTTTTTGGTGGTCTCTCCTCCAAATGCTAGCTTTTGTCCTGTTTTCCTAAATACATCAATTAATGTAATAGAGGCATCTAAATTATACCGGATGTGCCAATTTCGTACCGTAATAAGGATGAAAAGGGTGATGAAAAATGCATGGTGCATTTGGAACAGTTTTCTTCCTTCTGGTCTTGACAGGACTCCACTAGTTAAGAGAGGGAATTTGGTGACTTTATAATAACAGACAGCACTACTCATGATGATGGGTATTTTATTGGTTGAGAATGTCAATTTTGGCTTCAAAATGTCTCTGAAAGCTTCATCAGTCCTGACTGGTGGGAAACTGGGGGTCTTACTTCTGAAGTCAGTTGGAGAGTAGAAACCTGTTCCTTTTTTTATTACTGTCCAAAGATGTTTGTGAAGGAGATGGGTGAGGTCAACTGCATCAACCTAGTAGGAGCAATTGGAATGATAAAGGATCTGCTCCATTTTACATGGGTGCAATGCATGCAAATTCTGTTGTAAAGGACCTTGCTACCATGCCAGATACTTGTTTCAGTAAAACCTGTTTATTGCTTGGCTTACTGCTTATAAGAACCATTATATTTTAAAATTAATATTTTGTTTCCTTTTAAATAGAATAGCAGTCTGGAAAAACCGAATCTGTGTTTTCCAGACTCAGTTTTGGGGCAAAAACGTCATGAAATCTGTTGGGAGTTCCTTGGACAGAAGCTGGAGAAAGATTATAGACTATGTCTGGGTAAATTTCATTTTTTTTACAGGCATAATTAGCAGAAGAGTTTTTATTTCTTATAACGCAGTTCTGTTCCTATTAAGGCTGTGCATGTTTTGAAAATGACTGAGAAAAAGATTTGGGGGTTTATTTGTTCTGCATATAATACCAATTGATTTCCTTAATATGTTATTAGTGAAGTTTTTAAAAACTTCATATGTATGCTATTTGGTTCCCAGTTCTCTGGTATTCCCTTTGACTTTCATGGAATCCTGTCCAGTAGTTCTCTAAGCCTATTACCCTGAATGTCCTGAAATCAACTGGATATATCTGATTGTGCTGTGGTTTCTCCTCAGGTCCCCACTCCTTTTACATCTTTGTCCAGTTCTTCATTTTTGGTTAGAATCAGTTGGTTAGAGGAGCCAATCCCATATTTTTCAACCTTTTGCAAAACAAAGCAGTTGACCAGATTACTGATTGAATTAGTCTAGAGTACCCCACACAATGGTATGTTTGTTAATTCCACTCAAAATTTTAAAAATCACAATAGAGATGGAAGGGACCTTGGAGATATTCTAGTCCAGTGACGGCGAACCTTTTAGAGACTGAGTGCCCAAACTGCAACCCAAAACCCACTTATGCATCGGCCAGATGGGTGTGGCCCATTGGCTGGGTGTGGCCCCTTGGGTGGGCGTGGCTGCAGTGGTAACGGCAGACTGGGTGGGACTAAAAAGTTCAATCAATTCCAACTTTGCAAGATCTTTTTTTCCCCGCGAGAAGTTGAAATTGACTAATTGAACCTTTTTTTTTTTTTTGTACATGGTGGCGGAGGCTTAAAGCGAAAAGGTTTTATAAAACCCAGCTAAAGGCCTAGGACTGGGGCGACGGTGCACGTGCCCACAGAGAGGGCTCTGAGTGCCACCTCTGGCACCCGTGCCCTAGTCTAACTGCCTGCTCGAGCAGGAGATCCTATACCATTTCAGACAAGTGGCTGTCCAGTCTCTTCTTAAAAACCTCTAGTGATGAAGCACACACAACTTCTGAAAGCAAGCTGTTTTACTGGTTAATTGTTCTCCTTGATTAGTTTCTATCTATTGTTTCTTGTCATGCCTTCTGGAGCTTTGAAAAATAAATTGATCCCCTCTTCTTTGTGGCAGCCCCTAAGATACTGGAATACTGCTATCATGTCACCCTAGCCCTTCTTTTCTCTAGACTAGCCATCCCCAATTCCTGAAACTGTTCTTCATACGTTTTAGTTTCTAGGCCTTCCATCATCTTAATGGCTCTTCTCCGCACTTTTTCCAAAGTCTAAATATCTTTTCTGTAATGTGGTGACTAAAACTGGATGCAGTATTCCAGCTGTGGTCTTATTAAGGTTTCATAATTGTGAAGTGTGTACTGCTAATACTTCACGATTTTGATTCTATGCCTGTTTATGCAACCAAGGATTGCATTAGCTTTTGTAGACACTTCCATATACTGCTGGCTCATATTTAAGTGCTTGTCCACTAGCACTCCAAGATCCCTCTCAGAATTACTGTTTTTGAGCCAAGTTTTGCCCCAAGTCTTGGGTTTATGTTGCTATTATAATTGGCCTGTCTTTCTTAATGGGCTTTTCTGAGAAGCTTAAGAGTAACAGCAGATCTCATTGGTTGGTGTGGAAAGACGTGGATAGCTGTTGGTGAAGCTTCCATATTCTGGGTGATAACACGCTGCCTTCCAGTTGGTGGTAGATAAGATAATAAGTACATTACTAAAAATACATTACTAAAATGTTTGTAACTTTTAACTGGCTGAAACGTCCTAGGGCAAAAATGTTTTGGACCAAAGTACTTCAAATGGGCTAATTTACACAATGCACCCAAAATCCGGGACCTTTGGAGTCCCGTGGAAATGAAATTTGGCAAATCCTATAAAATATTTATGACATAAAATTATCATAAAGCATTTATGGCATAACACATCATGAAACATTTTCTGTGGTCAACTCCCGGTGTTTGACTTTCGAGACAGATACATCTTTTGAATATAGCCCTGAATTTTAAAGAACTTTTGAAATACATTAGAAACTCTGCCATTGTTGAGTACATTGAGAAATCTAGTAAGAAAGTATCTTTGAAATGGTGACCCATGGTGTCCTGCGTTGTCTAGTAATAATAGTTGGCAGTATAAATTCCTAAAAGCAAAATTCAAGTTTTATACACCATCATTGTTTAAAAAGCTAGACCAGGGGTAGGCAACCCAAAACACTCAAAGAGCCACTTGGACCCTTTTGATATCTAAAATGAAGCTAACACTGCATATATCCTTTTTTACCTTTATTATAAGTGTGTGTGTGTGTGTGTGTGTGTGTGTGTATAATAAAGGTAAAAGATATATGCAGTATTATCTTCATTTTAGATGTCAGAAGGGTCTCTGTCTCTTTCTGTCTCTCTCTCTTTCTCTCCCTCTCTCCCCCCTCCCTCTCTCCGATCTTCTGCTTACCTGGCAAGCTGGCTTCAAGCTGTTCTCCAACAAACTCAGGGATAGGCAACCTTGGCTCTTTTATGACTCATGGACTTCAACTCCCAGAATTCCTGAGCCAGCATAGCTGGGCTAGCTAGCTCTCTCCTGCCCTTCCTGTTCCCTGCTTCCTGCAGAGAAGCAGCAAAGGGAGGAGCTCCGCCCAATAAGCTTTTCAGTTCCTCGGAGAACACTGTGAGTGCACTCTCTTTTTTACACACACACACACACACACACACACAGAGAGAGAGAGAGAGAGAGAGAGAGAGAGAGAGAGAGAGAGAGAGAGAGAGAGAGAGAGAGAGAGAGAGAGAGAGAGAGAGAGAGAGAGAGAAGCAGGGAAGCGCAATTGCCTCTCTCTGTCTCTGTCTCTCCCTGCAAATGGCAGAGGAGGCTGGGAGCCTTAGGCGAAGGCTCAAAGAGCCACATGCGGCTCCGGAGCCGCAGGTTGCCGACCTGTGAGCTAGACTGATTTAGAAGCTTTGTGACCTGAAGGCAAAGAACCTTCCTTCTTTTGTATACTCATAAAAATTTAAAAAATTTCTTCCCATTATGCTCTTCCACTAAAACTCATAAACAGAATATGCTTTACTGATTATCATTCCCCTTTCATTTGTAACTTTTAATAATTCTTAATCAAATTCTTTGTTCTCCCTACAAACAGCTTGTTTGGATTCCCTTGAACTTGGCATTCCAGAAATGGGGGCCGGCCCTCCTGATGGCAGCTTTTACTTGGTGGCTGCATGAACTGCAGAATTGACACTGAATTTCTATTGATGGTCATTGCCGGACTTTGACCAACCTGCATCTCACCCTGGAGGTGGCACTGACTTTGCATTTTTAAAGTTTCCTATGAAAAGCTCTTTTTTTCTATTTAAAGTGTAGGGTAGTGCTGGGTCACTGCTATTTTTCATACTTTTAAAAACAGAAATATTAATATGGGTTTGTTGCTGGGAGACTACCTGAATTGCTTGTTTTAAAATATGTCTGCGGGGTTAATTCATATCTGTCTTTTATACATTTATAAGATTTCTACTTCATGGAGAGATTTTCTGTATTAGAAAGATGATAGAAGGAATGCTGGGCATCCTTTTAAATTATATTTGCAATATAAAATATCTAATTTGTAATCTTAACAACTTAAAAATAAAGCTAACGTTCCATTTATACTTCTTAAAAGTATTAGCTGTTTTCTGTGTCTTGGCAACATTGCAGAAAGGGAACTTTCATCCTTTCAACCTGGAACATGATTATTTTTGCTGTGGACAGAGAGATCAATGCTGTGTCACTTCAAGAAGGAATGTTTGCTTCCATGACACTTGGATATAAATTCCACAAATAACTTAAAATTATTATCCCAGAATAAGGCAAACACAGTACATAAAACCATGTTTAACTGTGCTTCATTCAAGAAAGTACAAGTGGTTGGCATACCATATACGTAAACACTGATCAAATGTTTACTTAGTTGTGGGAAGAATAACACAACTGTGCTCTGATATAATTGAAAGCTTCCACTTTTAAGTTGCTTTCTCCTGGCTGTATTATCTTCAGCCTGACATAAAGTATTTCAGTAATGTAATCTGGAGTACTAAAACCCTAAAATAGATTATCTATGGCCTGGAATCATTAAAGACAATGGCCCTGATATGCACCCATGAGCATTTATTCTGTTCCAATAAGGCTTCTGATCAAATAGGTTTCCATGTTATTGAAGAAATCATAAAAATATAAGCATACTAGCAGCAGGGAAAAATATCCAGCCAGTGAATAATGGTGATAGCTTCATTATCACTTCCAACTTCCTGAAATAACCATGCCGTGAAAAATTGGTTGTGGCATGTTTAAAAGGTTGATCTGCAGGACAACAAGTAGTCTGTAGTCTGATAGCTTTACTATAATGACAAATTAGTAACAAATTACTATTGCAAGAAACCAGGTAGTGCACTGGAGTTGTAGACTTGCCAAAAGCTGAAAAAGTCCTGGCAGAAGGCAGTAAGAAACCACTTTCATACCATTGCCAGGGTAACTGCATGCTTGTGCTTGTTGTCACTAGAAGTCAAAGATTTCTTTTAACAAGGAAAGTAGAAAGTGAGGAAACATTTGGTCCTAATTGTAACTCATGGTTTGGCATGTGAACAGAATGTAACATGGGCAATACACACAATCTATAATTCTAATAAATTCAGGCTGCGATCAAGAATATTGTGAGGAAATCCAATTAAACTCTCCAATTTGAAATCAAAATATGCATTTGATAAATGGCAGAAATACAAAGAGTTTAGCAATCGGTGGG
The DNA here is from genome assembly GCA_034064705.1 of Bothrops alternatus. Taxonomy (NCBI): domain Eukaryota; kingdom Metazoa; phylum Chordata; class Lepidosauria; order Squamata; family Viperidae; genus Bothrops; species Bothrops alternatus. Next base: position 23,413,135 of record JARGCV010000006.1, read on the forward strand.
GCTTTGATAAAGTAGACCAGCTTTTCCCAAAATGATACATACACTTGGCAGGATAGTCAGATCTGAACATTTGTAGTAACGGAATAAGAGTTTGAAAGGACCTTGTAGGTCTTCTATCTAGTGAAATCCCCTGATCAAACAGGAGACCCTATGCCATTCCAGACAAATGGCTGTCCAGTGTCTTCTTTAAATCCTCCAATGATAGAGCATCGACAACTTCTGGAGGCAAACTGTTCTGTCAGAAAATCTCTCCTTAGTTCTAGGCTGAACCAGTCTTAGAATTGGCAATGAAGATATTGAAGTGATAGATAGCTTCCATCTTTTATACTCAACCAACAACAGTAAAAGAACAAGCAGTTGAGAAATATGCTACAGCAGCTACCAAGTCCTTGGAAAAGATATTCAATGTGATTTGACTATATCTACAAAGTTCAGAAACATGTAAGCCCTGGTATTTTCTGTGACACTCTTAGAAGTGAAAACTGGACCTTAAAGAAGAAAAGAACTGACAATTTTGAATTTTGCTGTTAGATTCCGGCGACTATCAAGCACAGCTAAAAACAAATGCATTATTGAACAAATCAGCCTAGAATTATCCCTTGAGGCACAAACAACTGGGCTCAAATTATCCTACTTCAGACACATTATGCAAAGACCTACTTTGTGAAGAAGGCCCTAATGCTGGAAAGGTGGAAAGAAAAAGATAACCAAGAGGCAAGTGATGGATTCAGTTACAGTGGCAATAGCTGCACTATTGGTTAGGACCAAGTTAGGAACTTGGAGAAAATCTATTTATGGTTACTAGGGAGTTGGAAATGACTTAATGACACATAATTGATATATTATTTCCTAAATTAAAGACAGATAATGTTTCAGGAAAAAGCTTTAGATCCCTGCTTAGGAGGGTTTAGTAAGGACTTATCTTTGTACTTTTTGTGTCAAAGAGTGCTGTGGACAGCATATTATTGAGAGAAGTCTCATCAATCAAACAAATAAGAAAAATGGAAAATAACCATTTTTTACTGTGGGCACACATTAAAAATGAAATTCTGTTGCCGGCTCTCAAAAGTGTACACATACATAACATACATATAATAGCATGGTTTGTGCCTAACACTAAGCTGTAACTGGATTCAGATATCAGATTAAATCAGTACCAGATATCTCACACACTTAGCTCAAAAAATAACATATCCTGCATGAGATTATTCAATATTCATTTAATAATGAGAAAGAGTTAAAAGTGGTGTATTCTGCATTCAGGTTTTCACAATGAGAGCTATTTTATTTATTTATTTATTTATTTTATTTGGGTTTGTATGCCGCTCCTCTCCAGGGGACTCGGAGCGGCTAACAACATATACATAACAAAAAATACAATATAAAAAACCCAAACAGAATATCTAAAAACCAATAAACACACATTCAATACATCAATCAACCACAATCATCCCCAGGCTTGCCAGCAAAGATGAGTCTTTAGGTTTTTCCAGAAGGCCGGGAGAGTTGGACAAACGCGGACTTCAGGAGGCAGTTGGTTCCAGAGGGTGGGCGCCACAACAGAGAAAGCCCTCCCCCTAGGGCCCGCCAGATGACATTGTTTCACTGATGGGACCCAGAGGAGGCCGACCCTGTGCGCTCTCACCGGTCGTAGAGAAGTATGTGGCAGAAGGTGGTCCAGTAAGTATCCTGGTCCCATGCCATGAAGGGCTTTATAGGTAATAACCAACACCTTGAATTGGGCTCGGAGACCAATAGGCAACCAATTTATTTATTTATTTATTTATTAAATTTTTATACCGCCCCTCTCCCGTAGGACTCGGGGCGGTTCACAACAGAATAAAAACATAAAAACAATAAATATTTAAAAATAAATTAAATTAATATTAATACAAGGCTGTTGCTAAAAACCTGTTAAAAACCCAATTCTAAAACCCAAACAGCCTTGTTTAAAAATTTTAAAACCCGAGGAGATCTAGGCCAGGCCGGCTTGATTGAAGAGATGAGTCTTCAGTTCTCTTCTGAAGGTGCGGAGATCATGACATGTCCGGAGTTCTGGGGGGAGCTCGTTCCACATCATCGGTGCCCCCACAGAAAAGGCTCTCCCCCTGGGCTCCACCAGCCGACACTGCTTAGCCGATGGCACCCTGAGGAGGCCCTCTCTGTGGGAGCGAACTGGTCGATGGGAGGTATTTACTGGCAGAAGGCGGTCTTGTAAATAACTGGGTCCTATGCCATGGAGCGCTTTAAAAGTGGTAACCAGTACCTTGAAGCGCACCCAGAAAGCTACCGGCAACTAGTGCAGCTCGCGCAGGATGGGGGCCATTCGTACCCGCCAGGGTGCCCCCACTACTACCCACGCGGCCGCATTCTGCGCCAGTTGAAGCCTCCGCGTGCACTTCAAGGGGAGCCCCATGTAGAGAGCATTACAATAGTCCAGTCTGGAAGTGACGAAGGCATGGGTGACCGTGCGTAGCGCGTCCTTATCTAGGAAGGGGCGCAACTGGCGTACCAGACGAATCTGGTAAAACATCCTCCCGGCCACGGCCGTCAGATGGTCCTCAAGGGACAGCCGTGAATCTAGGAGGACTCCCAAGTTGCGGGCCCTTCCCGTGGGGGCCACTGACTCGCCCCAAATAGACAGCGATGGAGTCAGCTGGTTGTACCGGGACGACGGTAACCACAGCCACTCGGTCTTGGAGGGGTTGACCTTGAGACCGTTCTTCCCCATCCAGATCCGCACGGCCTCCAGGCACTGGGTCAGCACGTCAAGAGCTTCATTTGGGTGGTTCGGGGTGGAAATGTACAGCTGAGTATCATCAGCGTACTGATGTAATTCCACCCCAAAACCTCGGATGATCTCACCCAGCGGCTTCACATAAATGTTGAACAACAAGGGCGAGAGGACCGACCCCTGAGGTACCCCACAATCAAGGAGCCTCGGGGTCGACCTCTGACCCCCTGTCAACACAAACTGCGTCCGGCCAGAGAGGAAGGAAGAGAACCACCGAAGCACAGTGCCCCCTATACCCAACCACATACTTCTCTACGACCGGTGAGAGCGCACAGGGTCGGCCTCCTCCGGGTCCCGTCAGCGAAACAATGTCATCTGGCGGGCCCTAGGGGGAGGGCTTTCTCTGTTGTGGCGCCCACCCTCTGGAACCAACTGCCTCCTGAAGTCCGCCTTCTGGAAAAACCTAAAGACTCATCTTTGCTGGCAAGCCTGGGGATGATTGTGGTTGATTGATGTATTGAATGTGTGTTTATTGGTTTTTAGATATTCTGTTTGGGTTTTTTATATTGTATTTTTTGTTATGTATATGTTGTTAGCCGCTCCGAGTCCCCTGGAGAGGAGCGGCATACAAACCCAAATAAAATAAATAAATAAATAAAATAAAATAGCTCTCATTGTGAAAACCTGAATGCAGAATACACCACTTTTAACTCTTTCTCATTATTAAATGAATATTGAATAATCTCATGCAGGATATGTTATTTTTTGAGCTAAGTGTGTGAGATATCTGGTACTGATTTAATCTGATATCTGAATCCAGTTACAGCTTAGTGTTAGGCACAAACCATGCTATTATATGTATGTTATGTATGTGTACACTTTTGAGAGCCGGCAACAGAATTTCATTTTTAATGTGTGCCCACAGTAAAAAATGGTTATTTTCCATTTTTCTTATTTGTTTGATTGATGAGACTTCTCTCAATAATATGCTGTCCACAGCACTCTTTGACACAAAAAGTACAAAGATAAGTCCTTACTAAACCCTCCTAAGCAGGGATCTAAAGCTTTTTCCTGAAACATTATCTGTCTTTAATTTAGGAAATAATATATCAATTATGTGTCATTAAGTCATTTCCAACTCCCTAGTAACCATAAATAGAACAGCCGGGTCCAAGGCGGGCTTCTTGAGGAGGGGTCGCACCACCGCCTCTTTCAGGGCGGCGGGGAAGACACCCTCACTCAACGAAGCGTTGATAATTGCCTGGAGCCAGCCTCGCGTCACCTCACTGGAGGCCAGTACCAACCAGGAGGGACACGGGTCCAATAAACATGTGGTTGCTCTAAGACCTCCCAGCAACCTGTCCACGTCATCAGGTGTCACGTAGTCAAACTCAGCCCAGATAGTAGTCTCAAGACCGGCCTCAGCCACTTCTGCTGGACCGCCTTCGTTGAAGTTAAAGCCTTCCCGAATCTGAGCGATTTTGTCATACAGGTATTGCACAAAATCCTCAGCTCTTCCCTCCAAGGGGTCCCCCCTCACCTCCCGATGAAGGAGGGAGCGGGTTACCCTAAACAGGGAGGCTGGGCGGTTATCTGATGACGCAATAAGGGCAGTGACATAAGAACACTTCTCTGCCCTTATTGCCACTAAGTAAGTCCTAATATGGTCTCTTACTCGTGTTCGGTCAGACTCAGAGCGACTCGCCCTCCAGCTGCTCTCTAGGCGTCTTTTTCGGCGCTTCATCTCCCTCAGCTCCCCGTTAAACCAGGGAGCTGAACGAGAACCACGCCGGTTCAGAGGCCGCAAAGGCACAACCCTATCCAAGGCATCAGCAGCTGCCCTATCCCAGGCAGCTACCAGCGCCCCGACCGAGTTGTGTGTTATATATGTTAGAGCCTCCGGTATTGGCCCAAGCTCCGTCTGGAACCTCTCGGGTTCCATCAGTCGCCTAGGGCGGTACCAAACAATTGGTTCCACCTCCCTGCAGTGGGGTGTAGCGGTCCAAAAGTCCAGGCATAGGAGAGAGTGATCTGACCATGACAAAGGTGTAATAACTATATTTCTCGTATCCAGATCACTCAGACACTGACCAGAGACAAAAACCAGGTCAAGCGTGTTTCCCCCCGTGTGTGTGGGACCTTGAATTACCTGGGTCAGGTCCATGGCTGTCATGGAAGCCATGAACTCCCGAACCTCCCCAGACGCCTCGCCCGCAGACGGCAGATTAAAGTCGCCCATGACCACTAGCCTGGGAACCTCAACCGCCACCGCAGCGATGATGCCCAAGAGTTCGGGCAGGGCGGTTGACACGTGGCAGGGAGCCAGGTACGTAAGCAACACAGCCCTCGGACCCCCATGGTCCCACCTCACAAGGAGGGATTCACAGCCTGCCGTCTGAGGAACAGTGACTTCCCTTGGCCTGAGACCTTCCCTAATCACGACCGCCACTCCCCCACCCCTGCCCTGAGTTCTCGGCTGGTGAAATGCAAGGAAGCCTGGAGGGCACATTTCCACCAGAGGGACACCACCCTCTGGTCCCAACCAGGTCTCCGTAATACCCGCCAGGTCTACAGCCCCCTCTGTAATTAAATCTTGTATCAGGGGGGCCTTATTAACCACAGACCTGGCGTTGCACAACATCAGCCTACAACCCGGGCCCTTTGGCTCTAAACAACCCAGATGCATGTATGCGGAGAGTTGATGAAATGTGGGCACAGCGAGGAAGGCCCACAACTGCTCGCGCAGCTGCATTTTGCACTAATTGTAGTCTCCGAACACTCTTCAAGGGTAGCCCCATGTAGAGAGCGTTGCAGTAGTCGATCCTCGAGGTGACAAGGGCATGTGTGACTGTGAGGAGCGACTCCCGATCCAAGTAAGGACGCAACTGGTGCACCAGGCGAACCTGGGCAAATGCCCCCCTCGCCACTGCCGAGAAATGATGATCCAATGTCAGCTGTGGATCGAGGAGGACACCCAAGTTGCGAACCTTCTCTGAGGGGTTTATAGATTCACCCCCCAGGGTAATGGAAGGACAGATAGAAGTGTCCTTGGGAGGCATCACCCACAGCCACTCTGTCTTATCGGGGTTGAGCCTTAATCTGTTAACACCCATCCAAACCCTCACAGCCTCCAGACACCGGCACATCACCTCAACCGCTACACTGATATGGCCAGGAGTGGAAATGTACAGCTGAGTATCATCAGCGTACTGATGGTATCTCACTCTGTGGCGGTGGATGATCTCACCCAGTGGCTTCATGTAAATGTTAAAAAGTAGGGGGGAGAGAACCGACCCCTGAGGCACCCCACATGGGAGTAACCTAGAGGTGGACCTCTGGCCCCCCACAAACACCGACTGCGACCGACCAGTGAGATAGGAGAACCACCACAATACGGTGCCCCCCACTCCCTCCAGCCGGCGCAGAAGGATACCGTGGTCAATGGTATCGAACGCCGCTGAGAGGTCAAGAAGCACCAGGATAGAGTACTGGCCTCCATCCCGGGCCCGCCAGATATCATCCATCAGAGCGACCAGAGCAGTTTCGGTGCTGTAGCCGGGCCTGAACCCCGAGTGCAGAGGGCCCAGATAATCGGCTTCCTCCAGAGACCGCTGGAGCTGATGTGCCACCACCTTCTCAACAACCTTCCCCAGAAAGGGAAGGTTGGAGACCGGACGATAGTTGGTCAAAATTACTGGATCCAGGGAAGGCTTCTTGAGGAGGGGGCGCACAAGTGCCTCCTTTAAGGGAGCCGGAAAGGACCCCTCCCTCAAAGAAGAGTTGACAATCTCCTGGATCCAGGTACGTGTCACCTCCCTACTGGCCGAAACCAGCCAGGAGGGACACGGGTCCAATAAACAGGTGGCAGAACTTACAGCTCCAATGGCCCTGTCCACTTCCTCAGGCGTAACAGCCTCAAACTCACCCCAGATGACCGGACAAGAACATATCCCTGTCCCGTCGACTGAATCATTATCAGTCGACTCTGCTACACAATTGGAGTCTAGGTCAGCCCAGATCTGAGCCACTTTGTCTGCGAAACAGTTATTAAAGTCCCCGGCACTACCCTGCAAGGGAGGCCCCGGACCCCTTGGGTTAATGAGGGACCAGGTCACCCTAAACAGGGCGGCCGGATGAGATTCCGCAGACGCGATCAAAGCAGAAAGATACAAAGATCTTGCCGCCTTAATTGCCTTCAGATAGGCTTTAATAAATAAGCTCAATCTGGTTCGATCAGATCCAGACTTACTTCGTCTCCATCGCTTCTCTAGACGTCTCTTATGGCGCTTCATCCCCCTGAGTTCCTCGGTAAACCAAGGAGACCTCCTGGGGCCAGCACCACGGAGAGGTCGCAAAGGCGCAATCCGGTCAATAGCCCCCTTCGCGGCCGTATTCCATGCCGCTACCAGGGACTCTGCCGGACTGTGGATGAGGGAGCTCGGTAATTCCCCAAGCGCCGTCTGAAAACCAATTGGATCCATCAGGCGTCTGGGGCGGAACCAACTAATCGGTGGTTTAATTTAGAATTAAGCAGTAGCACCTTATTGTGACTGACTGATCTGCAAGAAAAAGCAAAACAAGATCAAGCCTGCTTAGTATTTTGATGTGAAGCAACCAGGATATCCTAGGGCAGTGGTGGTGAACCTATGGCACACGTGCCAGAGGCGGGACTCGGAGCCCTCTCTGTGGGCACATGCCATTGCCCCAGCCGTGCCTTCCCCTGCGATCCGCTCCTCACCAGCAGCCTCCCTGGAGGAGAGTCGCCCCTGAGCATGGCCCACACGGAGCAGCACATCCAAGGACATGGCCGCCAGGCAGCGTAGACAAGACTCTGCCCTCATGCCCCATCGCGCAGTTGATGCTGTGGGGTGCGGGCAGAGGGCATGGCTGCTATGGCACTGCTGGGCTGCCTGGGTGATCTGCAGCAGGCCCTGGAGGCGGGGCAGGTGGGGTGGGGCAGGGCAGGGGGTGGGGCCAGTTTTTGAGCAGTCTAAAAGGTTCGCCTAGGGCAGAGGTCTCCAACCTTTCTCAGTTGGCGGACCGGAGGAAAATGCAGGGGGAAGCATTTTACAGGCACGCGCACGCACACACACAAAACAAATGGCCACAAGCATACATGATGCAAACGAGGTGGTGCTAGTGCCCATATGTCACTCAGTAGCAGCGCCCTGTATTCACCATGTGGCACCCCATCTGCATAGTGGCGGTGGCACTAGTACAAGTGGGGGTGAGTGTGTGCACTGGCCAGCCTGTTTTGTGGCCCGGTGGCCAGAAGGCCACAGCCCAGTAATAGGCCACGGACCATAGGTTGGGGACCCATCCTAGGGCTTGACTGCGAAAAAAGCAATTCCATTTCCACTGCTGCCCCCCAAAAGGACATGACTATATCCATATGGTCACTGGGAATCAAGTTATTAAAATATTTGCTTTTGTCTTGGAAATAGTTTATTTTATGTTACAATGGGAAACATATTTACTTTGATTATCCATTATATATTTATACTTTGTTGCACCTACAGAGAACTTAGAAAATGAAATGTGACTTTTTTCAACATGGTAGGTCACTTGGGCAAATCTCATGTAATTCTGTTTGCTCCGCTTCAGCAGTTCCTTAAGGAAATCTGTATGTAAAAAATTAGAATTTCTGAGTTCAGTGTTCAGAGTAACTACTTAAATAAAAAAATTCTAGTTCAGAAGGAGTGAACACAGTCCCGTGAACACTGTTGAAGCAATGACTTTCTAAAGCTCTGAATTCTGATGAATTTAAATTATTAGACTACTGTAGCAAATTATCTAACTGCCTTTCAAACATTCAATTTCAGAAAGCTATTGCCATAGCCAGTCATATTGATCAAGATTCATGCTGCCATCACCAAAACAATAATTTTCTTCCAAACATTTCAACACATATGAAAAGCGAACAAAACATTGTAAAAACATTCATTTTTAATAAACTTGCTCTCAACAAGTAACTGTAAGTCTTTTCAGCCATTATGCCACCAGGACAACTAGGCTAGGGGAATTAGGCCTGTTAAATAGGCACGTACCAAATACATGTAAGCAGTGGTGGGATTCAAATATGTGAACAACCGGTTCTCTATGTGGATGCTGTTTCCGGAAGTCCATTCTTGGCCTGGGCAACAAAAAATTAGCTACCAGTTCTGCCAAAGTAGTGCAAGCCAGCTGAATCCCACCACTGCATGTAAGGCAAACGTGTTAATTTGATGAAAGGCTCAGAAAGACAATGTACAATATTTTCGCTCTGAACATGGCAATAAACCTGTGCAAAGAAATTATGTAGGGAGCAAATGATCTTCCATTTCTTGCAAGGATCTCTACGTTTCTTCATTTGTTTCATCTTCAGAAACATCAATATTACTATAGTATCTTGAGGCCTTTAAATTACAACTTCTTAGAATTGCACCTAACTGTTTTCCAGGTCCCACTTCATATGTGTAAGGAAACTTTTTTCCTTGATTCCTTTCATAGATTCTGTGCATTATTTGCTCCCATTTCACCGGTGAAACCAATTGTTCCACTAAATAATGCTGAATCTGTTCAGGTTGCATGTATTTCTTGCTATCCACATTTGAATAGACAGAGATGAGAGGCTGTTGGATGCTGATTGATTCAAGAGCTTCAGATAAAGGTTGCATTGCTGATTTCATTAGGCGGGTATGAAAAGCACCACTCACGGGCAGCATTTTTACACGTGCAAATGAAAATTTTCTTGAATTTTTCTGTAAAAATTCCAAAGCCTAAGATTAAAAAAAAAAAGAGTTATCTCACTTGTCTAAAATTGCTTTAATATACTTCACTTTTTAAAGAATTCTGAATAAACAGCTGCACACTGATAAAATGTGATCCAAGAAAAACAACAAAAAAGATGTTTCAGAAGCACGCAACTGGTCAATATTTGTATGAGCACTAAAAATTAAGCCAGAAATAAGAAGTCTTAACATACATTCACCATCAGAATAGAAAAACCATGTTGTGGGCTGCCTTTAAATGTAGTTTGGATACTTTGTGATGCATGGTATCATGAGACTGGCATCTCCTATTTCTGGCAAACCTAACAGTCCTGATTGTGAATGAAACTTTAGGACCACACAGGCTGTTAACTGAGAACCTCACATAACCATGTCATGGGAAGAGACAGCAGGCAAACAAGCCAGCGCTGCAGGCAGATGAGTACGTACCACTGGTAGGTTGGCTGGCTGGTGCTGCAGGGAAATGGTGCATAGGTGGGTGCATGGATGCCACAGACGAAAAAGAGGTAGGAACGATGTGCAACTTCCCACTGGTTTCCCCATTGACTTTGCTTGTGGGAAATTGGCAGGGAAGGTCACAAATAACCATCACATGACTGCAGCACGCTAGAACACTGTAATTGTGAGCCAGTTGCCAAGTCCCAAATAAGGATCATGTGATTGTGGGGACGCTGCAACACCTGTAACTTTGTGGACTGGTCCCAAGTCCCTCTCGCATGGTGCCACAGTAACTTGGAACAATTGTTGAATGAGTGGTTGTAATCCAAGAACTGCCCATAGTTCTTCATCTTTATAAAAGGGACCATCAATCTTTCTGAGTACAAGGCACCATGGAATGATGTCTGTGGCAAAAATAAACCCTTTAAAATAAATATTCCTGATTTAATTTAAGATTATATTTTATAGAAAATAAAGATGGTTTCTCTATAAACATCCCGCACAATATGTTGAGAACTATGTCATGTTTAGCTACTGTCATTATGTTTCTTTTTAAATCATTAGCATGCTAAATATATTGGGGAGGGGGAATATTTCGAATGTAAAGACAACTAATTCTGCCAAAATGAGAAAGCAGGAATCAAGAGTCAGCCCAGCTAGGTCTCCCCAATTTACAAATCCATCCAGCCTGCCAGCAGGAAAGTACATTACAGTCCAGCTCATTTACAATACAATATTCTTTACTGGCCAAGTGTGATTGGACACACAAGGAATTTGTCTCCCATGCATAAGCTCTCAGTGTGCATACAGACAACAAAGTAATATGAGTAGAAGGTAATAGGAAATATGAGAAGGATAACAGTAATAAAGCCCTACTACATGCATAAATATCCTTAGACCTAAGACAGTGCTGTGGGAATTAGGGGTTCAGCAAAGTGCTGGCATGAGGGGAAAAACTTTTTGTATCTAGTTGTTTTGGCATGCAATTAGAGCTTTTAATTAATGCAATTAATTATTGTAATTACTTATTGTAATTAGTATTTATATGTATATATTATAATATTAGTGTTTATATTACAGTAATTATTATTGCAATTAGTAATTAATTAATGCAATTAGAGCATCTCAGGTTGGGGAAGTTGACTTGTTCTCTGCGTATCTTTCCACTGTCAGCTACAATTGTTTTTAATAATACCTGTAAATGTCCTGCAATGACTCTGCTGTCTGGAAACAAGTAGTTTGAAACTTCACATACAGGATCTTCTATGCCCACTGACTTGCAGTATTCACAAGCTTCCAAACAAGCAGCTTTATAATTTGAATCTCTTCGGCCAATAACAGAGAGCATCCCACTTGCTATGACCTCGGAGGCCTCTTGCATAGCTTCAGCACGGGTCTTGACAGCATACAGGGCTGCAGAAAAGAAAAGAAAAATCTGTTTAAGAGGCTTATCCAAGCTTGAGATTAATTGTCGCTACAGAGCAAAAATGATGGTAGCAACAGAAAATGTAAAACTCATTTGCACAGAATTCACAGATCAGTTATTCTGAAATCTTGGAAGTATTTGAGGTAAATTGTTCCCAATTTGTTCTGCAAATTACTGTGGTTATTGGGAGGAAAAAAAAAGAGACGATATAATCTTACATATTTCTTCTATATTGTATTCATAGTTATGTAATGGTTTCACAAAAATGTATGTAATATATTGTGAATTTAAACAATGATGCTTTTTACAGCATCAGTATGAAACGCTCTTTATATATTTAAAAATGGGTAAGTAGTTTTCAAAATTGAAATTATTATATTTTTTAAAATTGCATCTTTATATGATAGTTAAAAATATTAATAACAATGTAGTAGTTCTTATAAAGAAAAGGGCTGGAAACTACCAACTTTAAAATCTCTGGGGAATCCTTTTCATTTCACATTTGGCAACCACAGAATTCACATGCCGAAGATATGGGATTACAGTTGCCTTTACTCGTATCTGTGTAGCTCTGTTAAGGATCAGTATACTTTACATTGTCCCACATGAGCCAAAGATGTATTTGAAACAGACACAATTTTTGGTGTATTGCTGATTCAAAGACATCCTTTGGAAAATTGCTTTAAAATGACAAGGCATGCAAGCCAGTGTCTATAGAGATTCTGTTATCATTCAGGTCAGGGTTGTTCCAAAAGTGCTTGTTTCCAAAAAGGCAACTGGACATTTTTAGGTTTTGTTTTATTTTTTTTTAATATTTTGCTTCTCATCCAAGAAGTTTCTTTAGTTCAGAACAGAAGAGGTTTCTTGGAGGAAAAGCAAAACATTTTCAAGGAACAAACAAACAAAGTGTAGTTGCTCTTTGGAAAAAAGTATTCTTGGGATATGCATGCCCAGCTTCATTAGTTAGAGGGCTCCAAGTCATGCTGGTTGGAAAATAGGATCACAATGAATGTTTGGGAAGAAAGATCCAAGGAAATTAAATATATCAATATAAGTAAAGGGTCTCCCTTCCGCAAATCATAGTAAGTAAGTAAGGAATAAAAAGAATCTTAAAGACCATCTAAACCAGTTCCCTAACACAGAAAGTATGTTTTGTTCAGGTTTCTTTCAGTACCATATTTCCTCACACTTTCACTTTAGTTATCAATTGCTGCAGCTTGCAAAGCATCTCAAGGATATTTTGCAAAAAATGCTGGCGTGACCAAAACATCTCTCTTCAAAGCACTAAGGAAGTTGTTCTGAGGTGTTACCATGGTTATGCAAGGATACCTGGCCTATTTCACTGGCAGCCCCAACATAAATGTTACCTGGATACCCATATGCATGCGCAGAGAACTTGAGAAAACCAATCCATGATAAAAGAAGTTGAAATTATGATTTGGAATAATGTCTGCTTGCTTAAGTTATAGCTTTTTACTTATTTATTTAGAATTTGACCAATAAAAACAGGAATTAAAAGGAAGCTTTGCAGACATAACTTCTGACTAGGCAAAACAGACATTGAAACAAATGTTATCTTCAAAATACAGCTCTATTTTGGAGACAAATGAAACTAAGTGATAAGAAGACATGAAGCAAAAAAAAATATGAACAGCTTTACATTTAATAAAAGCTTAAACCATGGATTTACCATAGACCATAATTTAATAGAATGTCCAACCTGAATTACTTTTTACAAGAAACCAGCACTAAATACTTGATACTTTAAATTTAAAATTTTACAAGAACCGCTTTTCAAGATCAGTGTTTTAAATATATTAACATAATATATATTCAGTATTTTTTTGCAAAACTGCACAATAGCACTGAAAATAAATGCTTATATATTCAAGTGTACCAAATGGATGCAAGGTTTCATAGATGTTCTGTATAAGGTCTATGAACGATATGATTCCTGGGCTTCACTTTTACATCAGCTTTTTTCATCAAGCGAACTCTGCAATAAGTTTCACTTTTCAACAAAAGTAATCATAAGCAACTTTTCTTATTTAACTTTAGTAAATATGAAATTCCATTTTGGAGTTCTTGGAAAAAATAAAATCAGGATTATTGTATATGTGAATATGTGAATCAACAAATATATCACAAATATATTAAACCATAGATGTGTAACCTGGTAGGACATATGGTGGTTCCAGTATCCTCTTGATACTGTTACCACCTCCCTCATTCTGCCACCTCTTATTTTTGCTAACCAAGAATTTTTTTTACTCACATATTTTGTATTTTATGAGAATTATAATCAAATGTTTTATTCATAATATGAAGAATTTTTATTCCTTATGTGCATTCCATTAATGCACATATTTAATTCAATGTCAAAATGTTGTTCAGGATGGTATAGTTCTAAGCTGAACAAAAATTGTGCATCCCAACATTACAATAAGGAAAAATAAAATATTTCTGTATACTGATGCTTGCTTTATACCTTCTGCATAATCCATGGCTCCTGCGAAAACAAGGGCAGCATATTCTCCAATGCTGAATCCAGCAGCTGCAACACAGCTCTCAAGTACCTTTAAAAATTAAAAATTTCACTTTTGAAAACATGTTCAGAAGTGCACTGATGATGTCATACAGTTTAGTAAGGAAATAGCTGCAAGAAAACTACCAAACTCAGAGAGTTCTTAGGATCTCACGTATTCAGAAAGCTAAACTGTATAATTTCTAGAAATGTTCTAAACTGAAAGCAAGCAAGCTTTTTGCCTAATCTTAAGACACTAAGGAATGAATGCTTTACTCTTACAGGAGAATGTCCAGTTATTTCTTTATGCTTTAGCATCTATGGGATAGCACTTAAATCTTGCACAGAAGCATCTTTCCTCCCCATTAGTCTCAGATAGGTGAAAATGATGATATAGAAAAAGTGGAAGCTGAGTTGGGCAGAAGCACAAAGGAAGGTAGTCTGTAGAGATTTTAAGAACTTCACATGGTTTTCATTTTATTTGAAATAAAAAGGTTTTCTTCCAAAAAAAAAATCTTCTGTAACCGTCCAGTAGTTTTCCAATTTCTATTTTCAGCTCTGAACTCAAAGATTCTCAGATTGATTAATGTCTCAATTAAGCACTGTCCAGTAAAACATGTGTTTGGGGCTAGTATTTTCTTTTCTAAAAATACAGATTTATACAATTTACCAAACAGCAGGTAAATAAATAAACTCAGATAAACCCAAATCATCAGAGCTTTTTAGTAAGTGGGTGTAAATCTGTTTATCATATACAGGTAGTCATCCCTTAACAATTATAATTGGGAGTTGCAACTTTTACTGATCAACACTGTTGTAAAGTGTGACTCTCCCAGGACCATCCCACAGCCATGTGATTACGAATCTCTGCCAGCTTCCTCATTCCCCACAAACAGCAATCACAATCACGTGACTGTGAATACTGCGTTGTAATTGCAAACTTGTTTTTCAAGTGGCTGAACTACAATCACGTGATCCAGGGGACATTGTGGCAACCACAACGACAAGGACCTCCGGTATCTTAAGTATTCCTCATTCAAGCCTGTGGAAACTGAATGGTCGCTGAAGAAGTGGTACAAGAACTACGGGTAAGTCATTCAGCTTTTATGTTGCAATTTTAAGAAATCGGGGGTTGCCATAGAGTTTTGAAAGTTTTTTTAAAATTCCAGTTGTTTGCACCTGTTAAAGATGGTTAAAGAATAAATATATTCCAGCAGCATGAGTTAAGTTTCTCAGGCTGACCTTCTGTAATGTGTTAGCTGCTATTGTCTGTTTCCAGAGAGAACGCTTGCTTAGGTTTCTCAACCACTTCATCTGGCTTATTTTCCAGATACTACAGCTTCTCTCTGGATGGCAATCGTATTGATCTTAGCCTTTTAAACCATTTTGATTGATATTCCCCAAGCAGCTTGGATCCAAGTTTGTCTCATCTGCTTCTTCAGAGTTTACCAGCAAGTTCCCTAAGACAGAAATTAACCCTTGAGCAGTTTCACACGTTTGCAGGGAGGATCCTGAGATAATACGGTGCCAAAGGCTCAATGGTATCTCCTCCTCCTCCTCCTCCCACAGAAAAGATTATTTTGCATGCCTCACTTTAGCCGCTGAAGGGGTGGATTTGGGGGGGAACACTCCCTTAAACCCACGTCATTAAAACCCCCATCAAACAACTTGGGTGGATTCTGCCGCAGCAACAGCTTAAAATCCTAGAACTGGAAGGGACCTTGGAGGTCTTCTAGTCCAGGCCCCTTGCCCTGTGCAGGGATCCTGAGACCATCCCAGGCAATGGAGCTGCTCGAAAGGCTCCGGGACGGTCTATTTCTCTCTCCCCTCCCCCGCCCCCAAGACTTCGGCTTCTTTTCGTTCCTCGCCTTCGGGGGCTGGGAGTCTCCCACATGGCCGCCCTCGCAAGGGACCCTCCTCACCGAGGGCTGCTGGTGGTGCAGCTTCTCCACGGCAGCCAAAGAGCAGACAAAGACGGCGGGCTGGCTGTGCACGGTCCGGTGCAGCTGAGCGCTGGGGCCGGCCTGGCAAAGGCGCCACAGGTCGTAGCCGAGCACGGCCTCGGCCACGCGGAAAAGCTCGCGGACGTTGGGGTAGCGCAGCAGCCCGCGGCCCATTCCCACGAACTGGCTGCCCTGGCCGGGAAAGAGCAACACGGAGGTTTCCTCGGGGGCGCGCTGCACCTTCCGCTTCTTCTCCTCCACCTCGACGGTCGCGTTTTCCAACAGCTGCTGCACGCCGGCTCCCGCCTCACCTCCGGGCGGCCGAGTGAACGGCTCCCGGCTGAGCCAGCGCCGAGCAGCCACCCGCACGGCCATGCCGTCCCCGCGCAAGCGCATCGGAAGAGCCACGGCGCTTGCTCTGCGGCAGCTCTGCTTCCTCGTTTAAAAACTTCCGCAAAAACGCAAGAAAAGGCTTGCCGGCAATGGAGGTTCCGCGGCTCCCAAAAGCGTGACGTCGCTCTGGGCGCAAGCGCGGTGTGGGCGCGTCCTGGAACAAGCCCCCGGTGGGATGGGGGTCTGGGGCAAATTTGCCGCGGCCAACATGCTGCAGGACAGGGGTTACACTAATATTGAAAAAAGAGTGGAATAGACTCATTAAAGAAAGGATGCAAAAGGAGGGACAGCATGAAATGTGAATGGCAAAAATTATTATTTATCTAGTTCAGGGGTTCTCAACCTTGGCAACTTTAAGACTTGTGGACTTCAACTCCCAGAATTCCTCAGCCAGCTTTGGCTGAGGAATTCTGGGAGTTGAAGTCCACAAGTCTTAAAGTTGCCATGGTTGAGAACCCCTGATTCTAGTTTAAATAATTACATAGAATTGTTAACTTGTCCCAAGGTGAGTTGACCATGGCGAGATGGCCACAGTAAATTGGCTGTGGCAAGTTGTCCCATTTTGCCTGGGAAGGCCTTGTGGGGGCACCGGGAAGACAGAATGGGACAGCTCTCCACAGCCAATTTGCTATGGTCAGTTCACCACAGCCAGTTTGCCACAGGGCAGTTCACTGCGGGACAGTTCAACAGTTCAATTTAATTATTTAAAATAATTTTAAAAATATTTTAATTTTTGCCATTCAGATTTTATTTTGTCCCTGCTTTGGCACCCTTTCTTTCATGATTCTATGAGATTATTTCTCCGATATTGTTGTATCTGGCCCTTCTCAGCTTAGTAAAATCCACAGGAATATTTCTTTAAGAGTTTTATTTAACACAGTTCAAGAGATTCACTTCAAAGCAAGATGCTGGCAGTTCGTTTGCGGACACTTATTTACATTCAGCTTAAACATGCTCTCCCCCCTTCCAATAACTCACTCTTTATCTCTTAGGTTGTCCAAGACCTCATAAATCTTCCGTAGATTCCAAAAACACCAGAAAACTGAGTTCAAACTAACTCCTCGAGGTATCAGGCTACTACTTGATATTAACGTTGCTCGTGACAAAGAATTAGTCCCTCCTTCACCTTCTAATATAGTTTTCAATACGTAACTTCCCCCATGGCTTCCTTTTTCCACGTAACTGAAACCTCCGCCTATCAAACCTTCGGAATCTCGGATCAAGCCATATATTTTCCTGTTCCAAGTCTGACTCCCCGCTTTGAGATTCTGACCCAGACTGCATGCAAATCTCCTCACTGTCCGTCTCGGCTGCCGGGAGGGGAAAACACCCAGAGGGGCCTGGCTGCTCCTCCTCATCCTCTGACATTTCCCAAGCTGGTCTAGAGACACCCACAACAGATATTAGTGTAACTCTTATCCCGTGGCGAGTTGGCCATGGCGAGTTGTCCTTCAGTAAGTTGGCTGTGGCAAGTTGACCATGGCGAGTTGTTAGAGACCAGGGGTTCTCAACCTTGGCAACTTTAGGACTTGTGGACTTCAACTCCCAGAATTCCTCAGCCAGCTTTGCTGGCTGAGGAATTCTGGGAGTTGAAGTCCACAAGTCTTAAAGTTGCCAAGGTTGAGAACCCCTGTTATAGACCCTCCCCCCCAGGAGGATGTGGGAGGAATAGGTTGCTCTGAGACATTGAAGGACTTGAGAGATTATTTGTAGGGATGGAGCATCCTCTATTGACTTTTCCCCCTTTGCCCTTGGAGTTCTTTCTCTTGGACTTTGGTGTGTCACAAAGTCAACTCAAGACTGGGCAAATTTGACATGCTGGAGTTTGAGTGATGAGGTAATTCTTCCTTTCAGGAGTATTAATTATCAGTTCCTTCTTCTGTCTCCTCTTTTGCTTCAAACTTCTTCCATTGGCTTTGATAACATAAAAGATGGAATGTGTATGACCAGCTATTGAAGTAAACTAAGACAAATAGGAACAAAGTGATAGTAGCGGGATTGGTGGGGGGCTCCAGGTTACATTATTGTTACTATTGTTTTATCAAATTTCAACTCAAGGTGGTGAACATACTGAACTTCTGCTTCCTCTTTTCCCCCACAAAAACCACCTGTGAGGTAGATTGAGTTGATGGGGGGGGCTGGCTGTAAGTCACTCACCTGACTTTCATGACTAAGAGAGAGATTGCTCTCTTGAAGCAACAATCAGCAAGTAAAAACGTATACTTTGGACACACGTGCAAGCAACTGATAGAGTAGAAAAATGCTTAAGATTGGGAAGTTGAGAAAAGTGGAAATCTGGATTTGTTGAACCAGAGAAATCAAATGCTCTTGGAAGAGTTGCAGACTGGAAAAGAACAAGCCAAGATAGTAACCATTCGTCCATTTAATCACCAAGATTGGGTGCGAGTTGATGGAATTGAACTAAAAAAAAAATATTACCAAGTGAAATTTGATTCTTCATGTATACAACCATGTTGTTTTCATGATAGCTGTTTGTAAGGATGTGGTTCAATTTAGTAATCTCGCCTACAGCTCTGGGAATTCCTGGTAATCTCATAATATTGTAGCCAGATTTCATGGGCATAGCTTTGC
Organism: Bothrops alternatus; assembly: GCA_034064705.1. NCBI lineage: Eukaryota > Metazoa > Chordata > Lepidosauria > Squamata > Viperidae > Bothrops > Bothrops alternatus. The sequence goes on from JARGCV010000006.1 coordinate 23,431,955, forward strand.
AAAAGACTCCCATTGTTCGGATCAACTTTGAAAACATGTATGTATATTCTTCCTGGCAGCAGTGCAGAACAGCTAAAGTTATTCACATGGTCTTCTCAGTTGCTTTATTTTTCCCATATTTGGTAAAATGTTCACTTTGTAAGTAGTTCAAATCACTGATAAAAAAGAGCTTGTGGGAAACTCCCAACATTAAAAATTGGGGAAAAAGATGCTGATACTGAAAAATGAGATGAAAATGGGTATATTGACATTTGATCAATTGATACACAACAAGGATGGATTTTTAACATATGGTGTGCAAAGTGACAAATATCTATCAGATGTAACTTAGTGGCAATATTTATAGCTACAATATTTGTTAAGCATACTATTTGGACCAGCAACATTTTCAGAGCAGATACCTGGTATACTAGGACTGGTTAAATCTTTTAAAACCTATCTTTAAAAAAAGACATAGGTTTCTATATAGATATAAAGCCATTTGATATGCAAGTGTTAAGAGATAAGTGGAATAAAGAATTAGAGGTTTCTATACTGAATTGCCTAGACCAGGGGTAGGCAACCTTGGCTCTTTTGTGACTTCAACTCCCAGAATTCCTCAGCCAGCCATGCTGAGGGAAAAGGAAGAGGTTTCCAAGCTGAGCCATGCTGGCTCAGGAATTCTGGGAGTTGAAGTCCACGAGTCATAAAAGAGCCAAGGTTGCCTACCCCTGGCCTAGACAATGGGAGGTGTCTTAACTTCTATACCTAAAGCATCAGTTGATCTTAATGTATGATTTATACAGCAACCATTTAGTGACTTATGACTTACATAGTAATATTTAGACTATTTTGGACTTCATTATGTTTGATTAAAAATGATGTAATAATAATGGTAGCACCACCCCAGTGTGCAAGGGCATAGCTTCTAGCAATTGGCCCCCATATATACATGGAGTGTTCTAAGCTGCACCTCAATTTTTCTGAAGTGCCGGTAAGAGAGGCATTCTTCTCCTTTAGCCCAGACTTGGAGGACCGTGGCAGCGATAGCAGGTAAGCTGTTTTCTTCCTCAGGATCCTATCTCAGACTCTCACAGTGAAAGCTGTGAGCTTAAGATCGTGGTGTGCCTGCCTGCATGTCTTTTAAATCTCTCAATCAAAAAATATGTCAAAAGTTTGGGCAACTAAAGGAAATGGGGAGAAGTCAGCTTTCAGTCTGCCGCAGATCTCAAGCATCCTGGAGTGTTGCAGTTGCTCATATAATACCCACATTTGCTGTGTATTTTAGGAAGTGCTCACAGTACTTGTACAGTACTCTAACATGGTCTCCTGACTCAGAAAGGGTACTCTTACCTGTATTCTCTTTGTTAGACTAAACATTCTCTATTAGTTAAGGCTTAGCTTCTTTAATTGTTTATTATACAGTTTAGCTTTATCATCTTGGTTGCTCTTGTTTGCACTCTTTCTAAGGTCTCAGCATCTTTTTTGTATCATGGCAATTAGAACTAGACACAGTATTCCAAGTGTCTTCTCACTAGTGCAAGGGTCGGCAACCTTAAACACTCAAAGAGCCATTTGGACCCGTTTCCCACAGAAAAAAAAACCACCGGGAGCCACAAAACCCTGCTGCTCCCTCCCCCAGCACTCCACCACAGCGGAGCGCCCTGCTGCCACTTTCCCCTCCTTTCTCCTTCTTCCCAACAGGTAAAAACAATTTTAGTAGCTTATCTACCATCTTTAAATACAGCATAATTATCCCCATACCTAATCTCTTAATTAAAAAAACATCAAAATATTTTATTAAACGTTTTTTATTAAAAGTCCAGTAAGGACAACCACATATATTTTCTGTCTGTCTCTGTTTCTCTCCAATATATCATTTAGCTCTGACAAAATAAGCCACATTTTTAAAGATAGTGATTAACTGCTTCAAAAAAAAAACAAAACAAAAAACTAGCTGCTTGTTCATCTGTTTCAAAACAAAAATCTTTCAAAATATAAAAAAATATTTTGTAAGTCCAATAATCTTTCATTTATCACTTCTCATGCAGTATTTTTGCTCTCAATAAGGTGAGCAATCCCACTGCTGTGCCTCCGTTTTCCTCAACCATAATCACCCCTCCCCAGCCAGCCAGCCACTGTTGCCAATATGATCCCCCCCTCCCCAGCCACCATCACTGATCTTCTCCTCATGAGCGCACCCTCTCCAGCCAGCCACCATTGCTGACCTACTTCTCACCTGGCCAGCCGGCCTCACGCTCTTCTCCTCGTCCTCTGCACTCAATCGGCTGCTAGTGGCTTGGGTGGCTCTGCTCTGTCCAAGTTGAAGAAAGCAGAAAGGTCGGCGATGGTGGCTGGCTGGCTGGCTAGGGAGGGGTGATCATGAGGAGAAGGTCAGCGATAGTGGCTGGCTGGCTCATCAGGGGGGATCATGGCCACTTGGGGGGCTCTGCAAAGTCTCATGGCAGTGACATTGGCACCTCCCCCCCACTCAGCCCATTTCCCCAGCTCCGTATAAGATGCTTGGCAGAACCCCCCCCCCACACCCCTCATCGGACCCACACGGTACCTTCTTTCCAGGTCCACCGTCTCTTACTCCACCGCTGCGTGCAGTCCCAAAAAGAAAAGAAGTTTGTGGGCAGTCCCACAAACAAAAGAAGTGGGACTAAAAAAAGTCCAATCAATCAGTTCCAACTTCGCCTGTTTGCATGAACCTTATAAAGATTTAGGTAAACTCTTCCTACTTTATATTATAAACAAGATCCAGATTACAGTAAAGAGAGGTTGCCACCAGCAAATTCATATCTAAGAAATGTGGACAAAATAATAGTTCGCCCTAGGAGTAAGAGATGATATACCATTAAAAAAAGCAAAATATGGCTCTGACACTCCAGCATTTAATGAAAATTCCTCAAGCTGGAATCTTAATAAAGTTAATATGTTGGAAAGTTAATATGCTTCTAATTATCAGGGTGTGCGTTCCTCAAGGGATCTTAATAATATGTTGGAAAGACCTAATAATCAGGGTGTGCCTAGATCACAATTTGCTCAGGTGCAAATGCAACATCTCCAGGTACTCCTAGGTAACCCTGAGAATTGATTCATATTAATGACTGGATTCATATAGGATATTAAATTATGTTCTTTTTCAGGAAGCCACTATGTTTGAGCTCAGGCAAAGTACTAGGATATAAACCTTGGCTTATAACCATGGTGTAAGTTCTTTGGCAACAAGAAAGTATTTTTGTCATTGTCTTCTGGGATATATTTTTAACTTTTTGGTCTAACCTAGAACGTGGTGATTTCCCTTCCTTTTTTGCGACCAGCCAAGGTACTCTACACCAGGGGTCCTCAACCTTTGGGCCGCAGCGTGGCAGCGGGCCGTGGCCTACTGGCCACCCGGTCTCAGGACAGGCTGGCTAATGTGCACACATGTGTGTGCACACCCCCTCACTTGTGCCAGCGCTGCGGCCGTGGGGTGCAAAAACTAGGTGTTTCTAATAGGTGCGACATATATTCCCACAAGCATTCTGAATATATTTTTCCTTTGAATTCATATTGTCACCAAGTCCTAATGTATACTTATTGTCAGTTTGATACAGATGAGAAAGTTGTGTAGAAAATTTTTAATGATGACATAGAGCGGTCACACAGTGGATGGGTGGGGGCAGTAAATCCAACGTAATTGTTTCCGCTGCCTCTTCAGAATATCTTTTTACTTAGCATATATCTACAGTGCAGCCATTTTGACTCCTCAATTCCTCAGAAACCATTTGAAATGAACCTGCAGTTTTATTTCCATTGCTGCCAAATTCAGTCATAATACAGCTGGAAGGGACTTTGGAAGTCTAGTTCAACTCCCTGCTCAAGCAAGAGACCCTATACCATTTCAGACAAGTGGCTACCCAGTCTCTTCTTAAAAACCTCCTGTGATGAAGCACCCACAACTCCTGAAGGCAAGCTGTTCCACTGGTTAATTGTTCTCACTGATAGGAAGTTTCTCCTTAATTCCAGTTTGCTTCTCTCCTTGATTAGTTTCCATCCATTGTTTCTTGTCTTGTTTTCTGGTGCTTTGGAAAATAAGTTGGCCTCCTCTCCTTTGTGGCAGCCCCTCAAATACTAGAATGCTGCTATCATGTCACCCTGGTCCTTCTGTTTTCTAGACTAGCCATATACAGTTCCTACAACCGTTCTTCATATATTTTCGTCTGTATGCCTTTGCGCAACATTGCGACCAGTGATAAATCAGTTAGTACTCCCTTTAGCTGATAAATTGGAAAGTAAATCAGTACTCAGTGCCCCATTCCTATCCATTTTTTTTAAATTCCCCAAGGAATCTGAACAATGGCTATGAGGGGGAAACTGCCAAGATGTTCTCTTGCTAAGATGCTGCAATGGCCAAATCTTGCTGAGAAAGTTCAAGAACAAGGAAGTTTAGGAAAACAGGCTGTCCATGAGTCTTGCAGAGCTTGAGGATCTCCCAAAAGAGGCAGTGTAAGACATACTCCAGCTGAATCAGGAACAAATTTATTCCAGTGATGAGCAATGATGCTGACATGGGATCCTAGTATTCAGAAGCAGCACAAAGATTGTGTTGAAGTCCGCAAGTCATAAAAGGGCCAAGTTTGAAGACCCCTGCTTTAGACATATCCTGCTGGCCCAGGGCTTAGGCAATGAAATAGAGTCTAAGTCTTTCTTTAATGTACTGTTTTCCTGGATTTTCCTGGAAATTGTATTTTGCAAAATCCAGGATTTTTTTTGTCATAGAATGCATCAGAACAGAGTTCCGGGGCCTTTTTCGACAGATTTTCCAGAGTTGCGTTCTTTTTTTATTGTTGCCCTTCCTATCCTCGTTTGGTTTTGAAAATGCCCCACTGGTGGTACAGTGCGAGCGGGGTCCCCCCCGGCACTGTCTTCCTCTTCTAGGAGGAGCCATGAGGCGCCAGAGCACCACAGCCATAGCGTGGCTTGATTGGTGTGGTGGAAACCGATGGTAGCAGTGGGAGACATATGGGAAATATAGTTATTACTCCTCTGTCATGGTCCGATCACTCTCTCCTACGCTTGGACTTTCTGACCGCCACACCCCACCGCAGGGAGGCGGAACCAATTATTTGGTACCGCCCCAGGCGACTGATGGAACCCGATAGGTTCCAGATGGAGCTTGGGCCAATACCGGAGGCTCTAACACACAACTCGGTTGGGGCACTGGTAGCAGCCTGGGATAGGGCGGCTGCTGGTGCCTTGGATCGGGTTGTGCCTTTGCGGCCTCTGAGCCGGCGTGGTTCTCGATCAGCTCCCTGGTTCAACGGGGAGCTGGGGGAAATGAAGCGCCGGAAAAGATGCCTAGAGAGCAGTTGAAGGGCGAGCCGCTCTGAGTCTGACCGAACACGGGTAAGAGACCATATTAGGACTTACTTAGTGGCAATAAGGGCAGATAAGTGTTCTTATGTCACTGCCCTTATTGCGTCATCAGATAACCGCCCAGCCTCCCTGTTTAGGGTAACCCGCTCCCTCCTTCATCGGGAGGTGAGGGGGGACCCCTTGGAGGGAAGAGCTGAGGATTTTGTGCAATACCTGCATGACAAAATCGCTCAGATTCGGGAAGGCTTTAACTTCAACGAAGGCGGTCCAGCAGAAGTGGCTGAGGCCGGTCTTGAGACTGCTATCTGGGCTGAGTTTGACTACGTCACACCTGATGACGTGGACAGGTTGCTGGGAGGTCTTAGAGCAACCACATGTTTATTGGACCCGTGTCCCTCCTGGTTGGTACTGGCCTCCAGTGAGGTGATGCGAGGCTGGCTCCAGGCAATTATCAACGCTTCGTTGAGTGAGGGTGTCTTCCCTGCCGCCCTGAAAGAGGCGGTGGTGCGACCCCTCCTCAAGAAGCCCACCTTGGACCCGGCTGTTCTATCTAATTACCGTCCTGTCTCCAACCTTCGCTTTGTTGCGAAGGTTGTTGAGAGTGTGGTTGCTCGACAGTTCCCTCAGCACCTGGAGGAATCGTCGTACCTGGACCCGTTCCAGTCGGGCTTCAGGCCGGGTTACAGCACGGAAACAGCTTTGGTCGCATTGGTGGATGATCTCTGGCGGGCCCGGGACAGGGGTTTCTCCTCAGTCCTGGTGCTATTGGACATCTCAGCTATTGGACCATCGACCATGGTATCATGCTGCACCGGCTGGCGGGGCTGGGTATAGGGGGCACTGTGCTTCGGTGGTTCTCTTCCTTCCTCTCTGGCCGGACGCAGTTTGTGTTGACGGGGTCAGAGGTCGACCCCGAGGCCCCTTGATTGTGGGGTACCTCAGGGGTCGGTCCTCTTGCCCTTGTTGTTCAACATTTATGTGAAGCCGCTGGGTGAGATCATCCGAGGTTTTGGGGTGGAATTCCATCAGTACGCTGATGATACTCAGCTGTACATTTCCACCCCGAACCACCCAAATGAAGCTCTTGACGTGCTGACCCAGTGCCTGGAGGCCGTGCGGATCTGGATGGGGAAGAACGGTCTCAAGCTCAACCCCTCCAAGACCGAGTGGCTGTGGTTACCGTCGTCCCGGTACAACCAGCTGACTCCATCGCTGTCTATTTGGGGCGAGTCAGTGGCCCCCACGGGAAGGGCTCGCAACTTGGGAGTCCTCCTAGATTCACGGCTGTCCCTTGAGGACCATCTGACGGCCGTGGCCGGGAGGATGTTTTACCAGATTCGTCTGGTACGCCAGTTGCGCCCCTTCCTAGATAGGGATGCGTTACGCACGGTCACCCATGCCTTCATCACTTCCAGACTGGACTATTGTAATGCTCTCTACATGGGGCTTCCCTTGAAGTGCACGTGGAGGCTTCAACTGGCGCAGAATGCGGCCGCGTGGGTGGTAGTGGGGGCACCCTGGCGGGTACGAATGGCCCCCATCCTGCGCGAGCTGCACTAGTTGCCGGTAGCTTTCTGGGTGCGCTTCAAGGTACTGGTTACCACTTTTAAAGCGCTCCATGGCATAGGACCCAGTTATTTACAAGACCGCCTTCTGCCAGTAAATACCTCCCATCGACCAGTTCGCTCCCACAGAGAGGGCCTCCTCAGGGTGCCATCCGCTAAGCAGTGTCGGCTGGTGGCGCCCAGGGGGAGAGCCTTTTCTGTGGGGGCACCGATGATGTGGAACGAGCTCCCCCCAGAACTCCGGACATGTCATGATCTCCGCACCTTCAGAAGAGAACTGAAGAGTCATCTCTTCAATCAAGCCGGCCTGGCCTAGATCTCCTCGGGTTTTTTTTTTTTTTTAAAAATTTTTTATAACAAGGCTGTTCGGGTTTTAGAATTGGGTTTTTAACAGGTTTTAGTACAGCCTTGTATTAATATTAATTTAATTTAATTTATTTTTAAATATTTATTGTTATTATATGTTTTTATTGGGTTGTAAACCGCCCCGAGTCCTATGGGAGAGGGGTGGTATAGAAATTTAATAAAACTAAACTAAAACTAAACATAAACCTGGAGGCCCTCTTTCATGAGAGAGTGAGTGAGCCTTTTGCCTTCCCTTACAAAAGGTGGGGGGTGAGGTTAAAAAGAGGCGAAGCGAGAGGAAAGAAAGGCAGCTGGAATGGAAGCTTGCCCGACAGCGAAACTTTGCTGTTTCAGTTCCTTGGGTAGTTCAAGGCTGGGATGTCTATGAAAATCCCTTTTTAGTCTTTTATACTTTATATCAGGGGTCTTCAAAGTTGGCCCTTTTACGACTTGTGGATTTCAACTCCCAGAATTCCTCAGCCAGCATGCCTGAGAAATTCTGGGAGTTGAAGTCCACAAGTCGTAAAAGGGCCAACTTTGAAGACTCCTGCTTTATATTCAAACTGCAGAGGGGAAGAATAAGAATAAAGTCAATGTCTTGTGATTTGGAGGTTTTATTATTAATAATAATATATATTAATTATATATTGGTCAGATGTAAAGGTAGACCTGGCAAAATCTGTTTTCATTCAATTTTCTAGGTGCCTTCATTTCAGGAGCCATAATGGAAATCGTTTCATCCTGGATCCCAGCTGTTGGCTTCACACTCTTGCCTAATATAGGGGGTTTTTTGACAGCCCCAATAGTCAAGAGGGAAATGAACTGGTATAGATCGCTGAAACTGCCACCCTGGCGTCCACCAAACTGGTTGTTCGGACCTGTGTGGGGAATTTTATATACATCAATGGGGTAAGCATTTTTGTTGTTTGATTAATTACAGGGCAATTTCTAAAATTTCTGTGCATGTGGTTAATGGATATCAGGTCCGGCAATAACAGTAGCCAGCCATCTTGGCTTTTAATTGAGATTGAGGTCAGTTCAAGATGCTGCTATTAATTTAATTACTCAATTAAACAAATTAGTACAGTGGTTCTCAACCTTCCTAATGCCGCGACCCTTTAATATAATTCCTCATGTTGTGGTGACCCCCAACCTTAAAATTATTTTCGTTGCTACTTCATAACTGTAATTTTGCTACTATTATGAATCGTAATGTAAATATCTGATATGCAGGGTGTATTTTCATTGTTACAAATTGAACATAATTAAAGCATAGTGATTAATCACAAAAAAAATATAGCAATGCTCGCTGGAGAAGCTTACTCTTCCTTGCTCAAAAATGTTGGGAGGGAGGGAAGGGGAAGAAAGGAAGGAAGATTGAAGGGGAAAGGAAGGAGATTGAAGGGGAAAAGAAGGAAGGAGAAAGAGATTGAAGGGGAAGGGATGGAGATGGAGATGGAAGGAAGGAAGATTGGAGGGGAAAGGAAGGAGATTGAAGAGGAAAGGAAGGAAGGAAGATTGAAGGGGAAAGGAAGGAGATGGAGAAGGAAGGAGATTGAAGGGGGAAGGAAGGAAGGAAGGAAGGAAGAGAGATTGAAGGGGAAGGGATGGAGTTGGAGATAGAAGGAAGGAAGGAAGATTGAAGGGGAAAGGAAGGAGATAGAGAAGGAAGGAGATTGAAGGGGAAGGAAGGAAGGAGAGAGAGATTGAAGGGGAAGGGATGGAGATGGAAGGAAGGAAGGAAGATTGAAGGGGAAAGGAAGGAGATGGAGAAGTAAGGAGGTTGAAGGGGGGAGGTGCTGCCAAGGACGCACAAGCAGCTCCGCACAATTGCCCGGGGGGAGGCTCTGGTGGAGAGCCTGGTGGAGAGCCAAGGGGCAGCACATCCGGGGCCTCAGAAGCTGCGCGGAGGATCCATGTGCCTCGGAACCGCCAGCTACCCTCTCACACCCGCCAACCTGGAGCCCCCATCCTCATCCCGGCACCTCTTGCCCTCTCCCGGCTGCCCCCCCAGGACCTACCCACCCCTCCAGCCTCCTAAGCGCCATTGCAGCGGTGGGGTCGTGGGAGCTCCTTTCCATGCCGCGGAGCCCATTGCACGTAAGATGGGTGCGGCCAGAGCGCCAGCTCCCGCTCGGAAGGCACTGCTTCTCCCCTCCTGCCCCGGCCAGCTGGCCTCCGATGCACATGCGGGCATCGCCGCCGCCTCGCCCTCTTCCCTGCCCCCTGGCCGCTTCCGAGGCCCGGAGCCTGGCGAGCCGGGAAGGAGCTGCTCCTGCCCGGCAGCCCCATGGCCGTGCTGGGCGCCAGAAGGCCAAGGCGGCCTCCGACAGCAAAGGAGGCTGGCCGGGCAGGCTCCTGCGTGGCGCAGAGGGTGGCCGGGGGTGCTGCAGCTCAGCTCAGCTGGCAGCGGCAGCAGCAGCGGAGCAGCCCAGAGGCAGCGCCAGCAGCGGCCCAGACCCGGCTCGGCTCAGACCGGCCGCTGAGCTAGCCCAGGGTGGCGTTGGGGGGTGCGTGCAATGGCGCTATGGTGGCAGGAGCAGGCGCTGTTGGAGAAGGGCGCCCTGGAGGCAGAGGAGCCGGCGGAGGAGGAGGAGGGCAGCAGTGGCAGCTCGATAGAGGAACGGTGTCTCGGTTTCTAAGACCATCGGAAATATGTGTTTTCCGATGGTCTTAGGTGACCCCTGTGAAAGCGTCGTTCGACCCCCAAAAGGGTCGCGACCCACAGGTTGAGAACCGCTGAATTAGTAGGTCAACGTAGTCACCCTAGGAGACTCCCCAAGGGGTAAAGTAGCAGTCAAGGAAAAAACAAGTAATTACAATTGACAATACTAAATTGACACATTGGGGAATTGCAGCATCCTGAATAGTTTGGAATCAGATCATTGCCAATTAGTTTTCCTTCCGTGTTTTCTTGGCCAGATGTTCAGATGAAGAGACCTAAATGACAGGTTACTTGACTTGCAGGATGCCTCATCTCAAGCAGGACTCATTTTGAACTTCTTTTCAGTGCCAGGCATTTTGGTTTTAGTTCTCCTTAAGTTCTTTGCATAATTATTGCCTTCTGTTGCCTTTTTATTCTGATTTTAATTCTGAAATTTTAAGGGTTGTTACTATGTTTTCTTTCACTTTTTTTTCACTTCATTTTTGGGTAAGTCTCTGTGACAGGTCCTTCCTTTAACCCAGATGCAAATTATTTTCTTACTTATGTAAAAAGTCAAGTCCCTTTTGAGATAACTCAAATGTTGCTGATTTAGTGAATATATCCAAGTTGCTTGCTTGGGTGTTTTGTGGCAGTCTAATCTAGAGTCCCGGGATTTCCTGGAATAGTAGTCTCCCATTAAAGTATTAACCAACAATCCCTGAATGCTAGGAGTTTCAAGAAGAAAACCATTCTTGAAAGTTGGACCATAAGAAAGGCTGAGCGCAAAAGAATGGAGGCCTTTGAACTATGGTGCTGGAGAAGACTCCTGCGAGTCCCCTGGACTGCAAGATGATCAAACCAGTCAGTCCTAGAGGAGATCAACCCTGACTGCTCTTTAGAAGGCCAGATCCTGAAGTTGAAACTCAAGTACTTTGGCCACCTAATGAGAAGGAAGGACTCCCTGGAGAAGAGCCTAATGCTGGGAAAGATTGAGGGCAATAGAAGAAGGGGACGACAGAGAATGAGGTGGCTGGATGGAGTCACTGAAGCAGTAGGTGTGAGCTTAAATGGACTCCAGAAGATGGTAGAGGACAGGAAGGCCTGGAGGAACGTTATCCATGGGGTCGCAATGGGTCGGACACCACTTCTCAACTAACAACAACAACTTCAATGGGAGATTATCTTGGGTTTGAAAGTGAAAGGAGGAAAAATTCTTCATTTCTCAGAGTAGTTGCTTCTGTCTTAGAATGCATCTTTTAGCACCATCTGAAGGGGAAAAAAAATGAAACAGTGTCATCTAAAAGAGAATTAATTTCATTGTTTTTTAGGTAGGATATCTCCTCTTACAGTACTTGTAGAATAATAACTTCATGTTAACATCTGTATAAGGATTAAATATATGCATCAAGGCCACATTTTAGGGGAGATCCCAGTTCAAAATGCTCCATTTTTTAGCTTCTATATTTAGCTGAAATCCTAGATAATGCACTTCTCACCCTACCCAAGTAAAAGCCTGGCTCAGCTGATAGCATCTAGCTGATTTAGTCTGATCTCAAAAATCTTAAACTGAGCTGACCCTATTTAATATTGGATGGAAAACTACTAAGCTAGACTGGGAAGTTGTGGAAAATGAGTTGTATACCACTGCCTGCACTGGTTTATGCAAGCACCAGTTGAGCTTGATTTGAGGGTGCCTTTGATCTTGGCTGATCTTGAAAAAATAGTGTGGGGCTTAATTAGTGCTTAATTGGAAAATCATTGAAATCCCAGAACTTAGACTCCATAGATTAAAAAGTGAGCCCCAGGAAAATGCCATGGTCATGATTAACTTGGTTATTATGGAAATTGCAGGAGTACTTTATGTACAGGAACAGAACTGAGCTTGGAAATTAGGATTGTGGAGAGAGAAATATGATATCAGTATTTTTCTAATGAGTTGTAGACAAAAAAATGAAAATATCTGACGCATATTCCCAATGATTTCAGAACTGTAAATACACCGATTTAAACTGCAAGTTTGTTGCTGGTCTTAAAAATCCCCATATCTAGTTTATTTTCTGACTATATCTTCCACCCTTATAGATATGGATCTTACCTGGTATGGAGGGACTTGGGAGGTTTCAATGAAAAGTCCTTTGCTCCTCTTGGGCTGTATGTGGGACAGTTAGCCTTAAACTGGACATGGACACCTATCTTTTTTGGACAACGCAGAATACAATTGGTAAGTTCTGTAAATATATGCACACTGTACGTGTCATTGGCTCAGAAGCCTTGAGTTGTGCGTGGGAAGGGGGGTGTTTCAGGATAATACAACAATTTATGTGCCACAATAATTGCTATTTATTGCAGAGCTTGGGTCAACTGAGTTTCCTTTTTTAAATAAATAAACCTTCTGGCCCTTCGTTCAAATTACACTTTTCAAATGCTACTAATAATGCTAAGTATGTTCTGTATATTATAGAGGAATGGTTGTGGCAAACCTGACTTTTAAAATACAATGGCTTGTCTACCATAGTAATACCTAAACCAGGGGTCGTCAACCTGCAGCTCTGGAGCTGCATGCGGCTCTTTCATCCCTCTATTGTGGCTCCCAGTCCTCCGCTGCCATTTGCGCTCCCACAAAAAAAAATAAGTGGGACTAAAAAAGTTCAATCAATCAATTCCAACTTCTCGCAAAAAAAAAAAGATCTCGCGAGGAGGAGGAGGAAGAGAGTGTGAGGCCAGCTGGCCAAGTGAGGAGTAGGTCGGCAATGGGGGCTGGCTGGCTGGGGAGGAGGGGATCACGAGGAGAAGATCGGGGATGGTGGCTGGTTGGCTGGGCGGCTGGGCAGGGGTGATCATGATTGAAGAAAATGGAGGTGCAGCAGCGGGATTGCTCGCCTTATTGGGAGCAAAAAAACCTGCATGAGAAGTGATAAATGAAGGATTATTGGATTTATAAAATATTTTCTTTTAAATTTTGAAAGGTTTTTGTTTTGAAACAGATGAACAGGAAGCTAGTTTTTTGTTTCGTTTTGTTTTTGAAGCAGTTAATCACTATCTTTAGAAATTCAGGAAAGACATACATGTGGCTTATTTTATCAGAGCTAAATGATATAATGGAGAGAGAGAAAGAGAGAGAGAGAGAGGAGAGAGGGAGGGAGAGAGAGAGAAAAAAAAAGAGAGAGAGAGAGAAAGAGAGACAGACAGAGAAAATATATGTGGTTGTCCTTACTGGACTTTTAGTAAAGAACGTTTAATGAAATATTTTTTTTAATTAAGAGATGACGCATGGGGATAATTATGTTGTATTTAAAGATGGTAGATAAACTTCTAAAATTGTTTTTACCTGTTGGGATGCAGGAGAAAGAGTTTTACTCTTTTCATTTATAATCCTTAATAAAAATATTCGAAAAACAGAGAACACTGTAATGAGAGAGAGACAGAGAGATGGAGACAAAGAGAGATAGAGAATAACCTGCTATAGTCATGCTGGAATGAAAGGTTGTGACAGCTCAGATTAGATTGCAGGATCCTCTCTATGAGTGTGGATCGTTGTGAGTCCTCTGGCTTTCAGAGGGTGATGAAGTCGGTAAGCGATGCAAAGAGAGTGACTGGAGGAAAACTAGTGAACCTGATCAAGCACAATTAAAATTCTTAAACTTTTCTTTGTATATTGATAAAGGTGGTGAAACATTTTTATGTCCATGTTAAATTCATGAAGAGCTGGCTGGCTGGGGAGGAGGGATCATGGTTGAAGAAAGCGAAGGCGCAGCAGCGGGATTGCTCTCAAACAATGAGACCCGGGTGCGGTGCTCGCTCCTGTGCGCCCGCCTTATTGAAAGCAATCCTGCTGCTGCACCTTGAGTAAAGAGGATAAGCTTTGCTGCTGGGCCATGCCTTGGCTATGCCCTGCCGCTGCCTCCCAAACTCCACCTTTGCTGCTGGGGAAAGCAGCGGCAACAGGGCGCTCCATGCAGGGGAGGTAGGAGGGAAAAGCAGCGGCAGGGCACTTGGCGTGGGGGGAGGTAGGGAAAAGTGGCAGCAGGGCACTCAGCGCAGGGGAAGTAGGAAGAAAAAGCGGCGGCAGGGCGCTCCATGCAGGGGAGGTAGAAGGAAAAGCGGCAGCAGGGTGGGAGGTAGGAAGAAAAAGCAGCAGCAGGGCGATCCACGCAGGGGAGGTAGGGTGAGAAAGCAGCAGCGGCAGGGTGCTCCATGCGGGTAGGAAGGAAAAGCGGCAGCAGGGTGGGGGAGGTAGGGGGAGAAAGCAGCAGCGGCAAGGCGCTCCATGTGGGGGACGTAGGAGGAAAAGCAGTAGCAGGATGGGGGAGGTAGGGAAAAGCGGCGGCAGAGTGGGGGAGGTAGGGGGAGAAAGCAGCAGCAGCAGGGCGCTCTGTGCAGGGGGGTAAGCAGCAGCAGTGGTGGAGCAGTGGAGTGCTGGGGGGGGAGCAGCAGAGTTTTGTGGCTCCCGGTGTTTTCTTTTCTGTGGGAAACGAGTCCAAATGGCTCTTTGAGTGTTTAAGGTTGCCGACCCCTGGCCTAAACAATCATTAGCCTTCCTACAAGTTGCAGTCTGCCAACCAGGAAGATTCAACATTCATTTAATATACAGATGGGATTTTTTAAAAATTGTCTTGTACTGTTTTTCTTAGGGAAAAAATAGAACACTTGAGCTAGAGTATTTGCTTGAAAAGTGTGCAATAAATGGTAATGGGCTGCTTTGATAAATTAGCCCAAGGGACAGTGATGGAAGATTGCTAGCTGTAGTATTGCTTTTAGGATTTAGGATCATAAGGGGAACTAGTAAAGGAAAATATTTGTAGCTCAGGGTTGCAATGAGGGGTCCTTGATGCTCTTTGAGCTTGTTTGCAGATGTTTCATTACCCAAACTAGGTAACATCATTAGTGTTAATCCTAATAATATTATCTGGGTAATGAAACGTCCACAAAAAAACAACCAAACTCAGAGAGCACCAAGGACTCCTCATAAGGGGAAGTCTGAAGATAGGGACAATGTGGTGGAATGTTATTAGTCAGGTACTTAAAGGAATCTCCATATTCAGAGAGTTACTATTTACATAACAAGGTCTTCCGGTTGGAAATATCAGCCATTTGATTGGTAGAAATACAATATTTACTACCCTGTTTTGGGGAAGGGAGGAGTCTTGAAGATATTCTTTCCTTCTTCAGGATGACCACAGCTCTCTGGATATCAGCCTTCTGATAGAAGTGACAATGGTTGCATTGGTAACAACCTTCTGGCTGACACTTACAACCACATTATTCCATGATTAGGCGTTTGTTTGATGTGTATTAATAATGGTTGTTGACCACTAAGAATCATTTATTTATTTATCAAATTTATATGCCGCCCTTCTCCTAAGACCCAGGGCGGCTCACAACAACAATATAATAAAAATTTAAAAATCAATTGCATTCACACAACACACAGACACAATCAGCTCACAGACACTGATGGAGGGACACTCCTAGGGTCCAGGGGCAGAGCACAGCTCATATGCCCCAAGCCTGTCGGCATAGATGTGTCTTCAACAGTTTCCGGAAAGCTAGGAGGGAGGGAGCAGTACGAACCTCTGAGGGAAGCTGGTTCCAGAGGGCTGGGGCAGCAACGGAGAAGGCTCTAGCCCTAGGCCCCGCCAGATGACATTGTCTAACAGACGGGACTCGTAGGAGGCCAACCCTATGCGCCCTAACCGGTCGCTGGGATTCATGAGGCAGAAGACGGTCCCGCAAGTATCCTGGTCCATTGCCATAAAGGGCTTTATAGGTCATAACCAACACTTTGAATTGTGTTCGGAGTCCAACAGGTAGCCAGTGCAGCTCGCGAAGAGCTGGAGTGATATGAGCATGTCTTGGGAGACCCAAGACGGCTCGCGCGGCCGCATTCTGGACTACTTGTAGTCTCCGGACATTCTTCAAAGGTTGCCCCATGTAGAGAGCATTACAGTAATCATGTGAGGTATAATGAAATAAAAGATATAAATGCGTGAATATTAAACTATTTTTTGCCCTCACTGAGTTTGCTTTGGCTCCCTTTTCCCTTGCCCTGAATGTCCCTGCCCTCCCAGGCAGGATGAAATCTTTGGCTTGAGATTAAAGGAGAGGGTGTGATTTTCGTCCATTGAAAGCTCCTTCATGGAAGCCTCAGTTTCTAAGAAGTTTCTGCTTATCGCTTCAGCAGGCAGGGGAGAGCTGGTTCTGAAGCCATTGATGGGCTTAATTAGATTCCCATTAATGCTTTGGAGACAAACACAACTCTCGGTTATTGCTGTAAAATCCAAACTGTGATGCATTGTCCTCAGTTTTGTACAACTGCTTTAATTGTCCAACATTCCTGGAGATGCCACTGCTCCCTTTCCCGAACTTGTGGAGGCCCAGACTGTTGGGGATGAGTCTGTGTCTGCACCTGCCTTCAACAGTGAAGGGACACAGGGCAGAAAACATCCTGCAGCCAAAAAGGCTCCATACACATTTGCACTACTCAGATGACCCTGAGGACACAGGTAAACCTCCAAATGGCTTCAACGACTCTCTAAAAGAATGCAAATGACCAGCTGTCTGCAAGGAATATAAAGCCTTCCATTCCTCACCATCTAGCTGAAGAAGCTTCTTGGATGAGAAATGAAACGCCTTCAAAGAAAAACAAGAAAGTCCATTTGCCTCCTGAAAAAGCTCCTTATGAAGAATGGTTGCCAGAATTGGGTATGTCTAGTTTAGTGACAGAAGGATCAGGGGAGACATGATAGCAGTGATCCAATATTTGAGGGGCAACCACAAAGATGAGGGGATCAAGCTATTTTCCAAAGCACCAGAAGGCATGACAAGAAATAATGGATGGAAATTAACCAGGGAGAGAAGCAACCTAGAACCGAGGAGAAATTTCCTGACAGTGAGAACAATTAATCAGTGAAATGCCTTGCCTTCAGAAGTCATGGGTGCCCCATTGTGGAGGCTTTTAAGAAGAGACTGGACAGCCAGTTGTCTGAAATGGCATAGGATCTCCTGCTTGAGCAGGGGGTTGGACTAGAAGACCTCCAAGGTCCCTTCCAACTCTGTTATTCCATGTTCTATGCTCTAAAGGAACATAGAATGTATCTCCCAAAGCACCTTTTCTATATACACAAATTGATTAAGAGAAGCAGGAAACTATACCTGAAATTTATTAAGGCTTGTGAGTTTGTACAAGTCATTTCTGGAGGAGTGGGAATGAGGGGCCACCTGTTTGTAATCCAGCAGATGATGAATTGTTTTAGTACAAGCAGTGGTATGCATTTGCTGACTTGATGCCCCTTGAGACTTTCCATCCAGTGCAAAAGGCAGCTCCTATTCAATTCTTTGGTTGCTTCCAGCTGACTTTCAATTTTACACCCTCTTGCCTCATTGACAGATTTTTTTTGGGGTGGATCTCCAGGAGCTCGAAGCAGCACTGTCTCTTCCATTCTTTCCCACAACCATTCTGGGATTGAGTTGAGAGAGAATAAGTGAGTGACCAAAGTCCCCAAACAGCCTCTCTGGGACCAGTCCACTGTCACCTCCTACTGGTCTTTAAGTATTGGTTGCTGTCTTGGCTTCCCTTGTCCCAGCTGTGTCCATCCATTGGGGGAGCCAGTAATGACCAGGTTAATGCTACCTGCTAGGAGAGGATGGTGAGAAAATAAATGTAATGCTGTTCTTTCTTACTTATTTCAAGAGTAAATACATCTTTATTTTTCTGTTTCAGGGGCTATATGTTCTATTACTCATCACAGGAGCAGCAACAGCTACAACAGTGTCTTGGTATCACGTGAACAAAACTGCAGCATGTTTGATGTATCCATACATAGCTTGGTTAGCGCTTGCCTCTCTTCTCAATTACCGCATCTGGAAGGATAATCGTGATAAAAAAAACTAGGGATAGTTTTTTTAAAAAAAATGAATACAATTAAAGTTCAACCATCATTAATTGCAGTTATAATTCCATTTTCCCATTGTTGTCTTAGTAGATCATGTTAATAGAGATTTGTGAAATTAAAAAAATGGAAAATGAGTCTGTGTCTGTACTCAAGCTGATGTGCACAGAGGCTTTTATATGAGTAGGAAGTGATATGGAGGTGTTCGCTTTGGTGGTGTTTGCTGGCTTATTTATTGTAAGATGGTTCATAGCTAGATTTAGAGGTCCTGTTAAATGGAAGAAGATGAAGTTAACCGAGAGATGCAGGGCCAGCAATAAGGGAAGTCATGGGTGGGTGGGGATCCTTGGACATATTACAGACTATGCTGAACCTGATTGATGCTTGACCCATTGGTGCTGCAGCAACATGAAACGTGCCTATGGAAACCACTTCTTCTGTTGGTGAGATCACATACTAGGTATGTCTAAACATGTCACCTCAACATTTTTAAAGTGTTATGTATTGTTGATTTGTCAAAACAGCCTAGGGGGGATTGGCAGGGGCATCAGAAAAGCAAAATAGCCACAGTTAAGACATCAAAGCCCCATCCAGGCATGTCAGCATATCAAAAAGGCAGAAAGTTGATCTCATAGATGTAATCACCCTCTTGATGCCTTCCCTGTGGACTCCTTACAACAGCCTGGAATAGTCAATTTAATCTTGCTGCTTTAACATTCACTACCTTGCTTTAAAAATCAGTCCAGTTCTAAGCAAAGTGGAATAACTTGCGGCAGGAATTTAAAATGAAATTTGGGCAAGTTTGGGTCTGAAAGTTGTGACTCCAGGCCACTGTTCCAGTAGAACATAGAGCTATAGGAAATACCTTTGTTCACTCAACCTAGTCTAAGCTTGCATTCTCAGTACTGTACATATCACTGCCATCTCCTCTTTTGTTTATTTAATAAAATGGGATAGAAAATGTAAGCCAAAAAAAGACATAGTCTAGAGCAAACTGGCTCTAATACTATCCTGGACTTTATCCCCATCCCAATTTTTCTCTTTTAGTCCAGCAGCTTCTTTCCCCTGCCTGCTCACAAATCTTATTTGTGTATTTCTTAGCTTTTGAATTTGATTGTCCTAAAGAAAGAAAAATCTATAGACTCTGTTGATCTGAAAGTTTTAATTCAGGCAATTGTTCAGCCTTGAGGTAACATACTCATTAAAGTAGCTTTTTCTGCCTTTCCCCTGATTCCTCTAATTCTCCACTTATTTCTTTTACCCTAATCCTGCGTCTCGGCCAGATCCAATCAAATGTCAGTTGCACCTTTCTGAGCTTTTGGCAGATCGAGCTGGTTTTTCCACAGAGTATCAGCCCCTCGGCTACCAGTCTGGGCAGCCCTGAGCCCAGAGGACTTAAGCCTTTCCTCGGCTGATTCCTTTTTTGGACATCCCTGCCAAGCCCTTCTGAATCCAAGGGGCTGATTTATTCCCTTCCTCCTTTAACTCTGCTTTAAGCTCCTTTGCCTCATTTTTTTAACTGAGTCGACCTTGAGTGTTACTTATTAAGAACCAATGTTAATGTGTTGTGAAACTAAGGTACCTCCAACTCTTGGAAGGAAACGTTAAGAATTCAAGTTTGGGCAGGAGCGAGTTATGTTGCAATTGGCTGATGCCCTAGAGGTGGAAAGTATAAATTACAGGCATTTTGCCGGTTTTAGACAGTTCTGTTCTGACTTAATAAACACCATTTTAACATACCAGTCTGGTCATTGACTACAAAACCTACTACACAATATTGAGGCTCTTTCTCCTGTCCTTGCCAGGTGGCTGCATATCACTTCAAGGAAAAGGGCAGGGCTCAGCCCAAAAGCTGTGCTGGGAGGACAGCAAAGGGCTCAGCAGGCCAGAGAGGGACTCAGAGAGGACATTGGCTTTAAACCCACAAATGGTTCAGCACTCTGGTTTCTTTTTGTTAAAGGAAGCCAAACACATATGTCTCATGACATCATATGTTGTAGAAACTCAACTTCCTCCTCGTGGTAAAATCACCAGTCTAGAAAATGGGAGACTGTGAGTTCAAGTCCCACCTTAGCCATGAAAGCCGGCTGGGAGACTTTGGGCCAATCACTCTCAGCCCATCCCACCTGACAGGTTGTTGTGGGGAAGACAGGGGCAGGAAGGTTTGTTGGCTTTGTCTCTGTCTTGAGTTATTTGTAAAAGTAATAAAGGTGGGATATAAACCAACAAACCCCGGAAATTAGGTCAGAGGAGTAGAGCATGTTTGTGTCATGCCCCCACCAGAGCCTGAATCTGCTGAGGAAGATGATCTGGAACTGGAGCCGATGGAGATCGAGGAGGAGACATCTTTGGCTTTGGAAGAATATGGGGAGGACCCTATATCTAATGAAAGATTCCTACCAAATGACATTTCGTAATCCAAATCAACGCTATGTCTATATTTAATGTAAATTATCAAGTATCAGTCAGAAAAATATTAGCACTTTCCTCTACTGCCAAAGTGTGAAAGTGAATGAATTTAAATGGATAATATTTAGTTCTATGTCCTTTTGTATGCTTACATGTTTTGCCACGTGTTCATTAATATCTGTCAGAAAAATCACTGAAGCTTTCTTGCTTCAATGCTCTCACTGCTGTGTTAACTGAGGCCACGTTTGCAGTTCTCCTTGTCAGTCTCCGGCCTAGAGTTTTGTGGTGACTACATTGATTATTATATTATTATCCTGATTAAAAACATTTATCTAGTGGAGCACAGAGAAGTAGCGAATGCTGGAGCACAGGTACTTTCAACCAGATGCAGTTGACATGTTTTCTCCTGAGTCACACATTTGTTGCATTTGTCTCTCTTGTTTGTTAAATCTGGTGGGAATTGAAAATCCCAAGTACACATCCTGAGTCCTTCACAAGTAGAACCGTTCTTCATGTTTTTTAGTATCCAGTCCCTTAATCATCTTTATTGCTCTTTTCTGCACTCTTTCCAGAGTCCCTACATCTTTTCTATAATACGGTGACCAAAATTGGATGCAGTATTTTAAGTGTGATATTACTCAGGCTTCATAAAGTGGTTCTAATACTTCATATGATCTGGATTCTATCCCTCTCTTAAGGCAACCTCGGATTGAGCTGGCATTTTTGGCTGCAGCCGCACACTTCTGGCTCATATATATTGGGACAAATAAAAAAACACACAGCATGTCAATACAAAGGGAATAGGAGTGGAAGCTGACCAACAACTGTATAAGTGACTCTTGCTCAGTCATCTAGCTGAGTGGAGCTTCCATACAAAAAGGCAGTCTACAACCAAAGAGCCATGCCTTCTGTGGGAAAAGATGAGAAATAGGCAGCTTTGGTGATTTCTTGGTATGTTCCTAGAGACCTTGGTCTGGCAATGGTGTGTGTAAAAATGGTGGAGAAGGTGATTTTTGATAGGATCCCAAAGGAGACTTGTCATAATCTTCACCTTGGGGATTCTACTGGTTTGATGATGTCATCCATCCAGCTCAACTGTCAGTTACTGTCAGCTCTCAGTGATCTGAGTGGAGATGGCTGCCGATATGTGAGTAGTCTTCAGAAGGGCTCCTGGGCTCTGGATAACCTTCCTCAGCCATTTGTGGTCCTCTTAGGAAAGGTAAATAGGGGGCAAATGTGTTCTAGAGCAATTTTCCCTTTCATACCTGCTAAAAGATTAGATTAAATTTCTTTCTCATTGATGGGAATCACTTAGCATCCTTAACCTCTGAACTAGGAAGAACTTTTAAAATTTGATAAACTCAGGTTCCTGTGGAATATGTACAGCAATGTAAAACAGATCCAAGGTTAAAAGTGATGAGTTCAAGCCAGAAGTACTAGTTTTCCACTCAAGTTATTTTCATCATAGGGTGTTGTTGTGTAATTAAACATGTGTTCAATTGAATCAAAGTGACTCTAGAAAAATAGGCTTTACTCCTCTCTTCTCTTCTCTTCTCTTCTCTTCTCTTCTCTTCTCTTCTCTTCTCTTCTCTTCTCTTCTCTTCTCTTCTCTTCTCTTCTCTTCTCTTCTCTTCTCTTCTCTTCTCTTCTCTTCTCTTCTCTTCTCTTCTCTTCTCTTCTCTTCTCTCCTCTCCTCTCCTCTCCTCTCCTCTCCTCTCCTCTCCTCTCCTCTCCCTTCCCTTCCCTGGGTCATAGGTGGTTCTTCACTCTGTTGTACCTTTGAATGGTTGCCTAGGTTACCAATCATAAGTTGAGAGCTATCTGCAATGAATTCATATTGTGTTTGTGACATACGGACGGCTTCCTCCAGATAGAAGAGCCCTGAGGATGGAGAGCTGGAGGGTCCTGGAGGATAGGGATCTTCCTATTTCAAGGAAGGAAGAATCTGGACAAAATGTCCCTGTTGAGTTCATCTGGATGAAGAAGGCAGTCGCTTCTCTTGGCTTCCCTCTGTCTGAAGGCATCTGGTGACAATCGGGTGCAGGAGAGAAGAACCTCTGTTGGGCCATCATTCTTCATTCTTCACTGCTTCCGGGTGATCCAGTTGCCAGTTGGGGTGTTTAGAAGCATCTCTTTCACCTCTTTCCAAGGTCATTCCCCAGGAGGAAATCTACGAGAGCTCAGCTGGATCATGTTTGCAAACCTTCTGCTCAAGCAGAGAACTGGACTAGAAGACCCCCAAGGGCCCTTACAAACCTGTTATTCTAGACATACACAGGCTCTGGATGTACTTTTTCTTTGATATAATAATATCTACTAGCCATTTCTAAAACAACAACAAACTATCTAACAGCAAAACCCAAAATCAAAGTTACAATTTTTTCCCACCTCAAGCTGTTGGCCAAATCTGGCTCTAGAAGTTCTGCATCGTTCTACATGCTTTTCCAATAAACAAACAACTCAGAAAATGATTTAAAAGCATTTTATAAAGTACTTCAATAGAGCAGGGTTTAGAAACAGTCATATGTCCAGTTACATCACATAAATTAAAGCAACCAATAAAATGTGAGCACAGCCCTAGAAAAGAGCATTGCATGCTCAGTAGAGAACATTTGCAAAGGGAAAACCTCTAAATGTGTCTGGGTAAGAAACATTATCAGCACTTCCCAAGGTTGAGCTTGAATCTTTGCTTTGATCACAGAGGATTCAGAACAGCTGAAAGTGAGACTGTGACCTGCAGTGTATGGAAAGCTCTCCTGCCAGTCCAGGTCTCTGAAAGGGAGGTGTTTTTCTGAAAGTGAAGGCTTATGGGAACTTATGAGTCACACATTTGAAAAAGCAAATTTAAAATACAAAAAAATCCCCTGTTAGTTAGCTGGTGCAAGTATACAACAAAATTATATTTCAGCTATTACAAAGTCCATCAAAGCGCAAAGCACAAGTCCAAAAGAGGTTTCCAATAGAAACAAAATTTTGTTCTTTTCTTTAATTAAAGCAGTCCATTTAGTGTCTTTCTTAACTCCATCAACTTTTTGCAGCCATTTGTCCACTTTGGGAACCAAAGTATCCTTCCATTTTTGTGGAATTATTCTTCCTCTTTCAGCATATATAACATCAAAGTTCCATTTCTTTCAAGTTCTTTATCCATTCGGCATAAGAGAAAAGTCTCTGAATTTATCTTGATATTCACTTTAAGACCCTTCTGTATTAAGAAATGAATCCTACAACACTTCTTTTTTTGTGACATGTCCACCATAAATGGTAAAATGTTCCTTCTTTACATTTACATTTCCAACATTCATTTGAACGCCTTTATACATTCTTGACAATTTGTCCCGTCTTAGTTACCAATAGTATATCATCTTGTAAAAATTTTCTTTTCAGCTATAATTTAAATTTTAAAACTTTTGTCCATGTGTGTTCCCATTGTTGAAGCATTTAATTATATCCAAGATTCTTTGCCCACTGAATCATACAATGCTTTACAAATTCATTCTCCATGTTCAATAGCAATTTATAAACCATCACAATAATAAGTTAATCACTACCACACAACAGAATTTGCATATACTTTTTTACAAAATGAAATCCATAGATTTTTAACAATCTAATTATTTCCTTCAACTGTAAATATAGAAATCAATGGCCAACAATTCCTTCTAATTGGAACTCTTCTTTAGATTTAAGTAGAGGGTCACCATAACAGGAAAATATTATTTGACCATAAGCCTCACCACCAATTCTTTTCCCCCAAACAACACAAAGCTTCCTGGAACGACACCCAAGGGGTTATTTTTGCAGAGAACCTTATTTTATATTTATTTCAAACTCTTAGGATGGCACGTCTAACAAAGTGGTTGTTGAAATCATCATTTCCTTCAACTTTTTTGTAGCCTAAATTGGCGTGCCATCCAAATCTTAATTCATGGCACTGCAGCTCAGCTCTGCTCTTATTTTAGAGGGTCACCTGCTCTCTTAGCCAGACCAAATAACAGGCATCAACGTACAATTTCAAGCCTGGTAATCCCAGACCTCCTCTTTAGTTAGCATTTTGCAATCATTTATATTTAATTCTTGGTTTTTTTCCCCCCTCTCCATATAAACCTTTGAGATGTTTGTCTAACATTGTTTAAATAGAGCATCAGGTACAGAAAAAGAGTTTGAAACACAAAAAGCAACTTTGGTAGGACATTCATCTTAATTGCAGAGATTCTACCCAATAAGTTATCTCATCCTAATAAGTCTTTTTAACTTTTGTGACAAAAAGGCTCAAAGTTATCTTGAAACACTTCAGAATTTTGTTGTCAATGTAAACCTAAGTATTCCAACTTTTTCTCCAACTTAAATCTTGACTTTTTATTTAGTATTTCATAGTCCAGAGAACCATATTCTTAACAAACATTGTTTTTTTCTGTTTATTTATTTTATAGCCCACTAAAACTCCTAAGTCATTTAGTTTCTTTATCAAATATTCTTTGGTGTATTTTTTGGATAACTAACTCATCAGTAAATGCTTTCACTTACTTTTAAAGATTTATACTTGTCATACTTGTCATTTTTTTCCCATCTCAAGCTGTTGGCCAAATCTGGCTCTAGAAGTTCTGCCTTGTTCTACATGCTTTTCCAATAAACAAACCAATCAGAAAATGATCTAAAAGCATTTTATAAAGTACTTTGGTAAAACAGAGCTCCATATGAAAAGGGGGAACTTTGTTAAAATGGTTTACATTGACTTTCATATTAGCAAAACAAAGACCTTCAAAGCAAACCTTGATTGGTTTAGAAACAGTCATATGTTCAGTTACATCACATAAATTAAAGCATCCAATAATATGTGAGCACCGCCATAGAAAAGAGCATTGCATGCTCAGTAAAAGAAACATTTGCAAAGGGAAAACCTCTAAATGTGTCTGGGTAACAAACATTATCAGCTCCGCCCAAGGTTGAGTTTGAATCTTTGCTTTGATCATGGAGGCTTCAGAACAGCTGAAAGTGAGACTGTGACCGGCAGTGTATGGAACGCTCTCCTGCCAGTCCCGGTCTCTGAAAGGGAGGCATTTTTGTGAAAGTGAAGGCTTATGGGAACTTATTAGCCACACATTTGAAAAAGAAAATTTAAAGTACAAAAAAATCCCATTTTAGTTAGCCGCTGCAAGAGTACAACAAATACTGTATTTCAGCTATTTACAAAGTCCATCAAAGCACAAAGCACAAGTCCAAAAGAGGTTTCCAATAGAAACAAAATTTTGTTCTTTTCTTTAATTAAAGCAATCCATTTAGTTTCTTTCTTAACTCCATCAACTTTTTGTAGCCATTTGTCCACCTTGGGAACCAAAGTATCCTTCCATTTTTGTGGAATTATTCCTCCTCTTTCAGCATATATAACATCACAGTTCCATTTCTTTCAAGTTCTTTATCCATTCGGTGTAAGAGAAAAGTCTCTGAATTTATCTTGATATTCACTTTAAGAACCTTCTGTATTAAGAAATGAATCCTACAACACTTCTTTTTTTGTGACATGTCCACCATAAATGGTAAAATATTCCTTCTTTACATTTACATTTCTATAATTCATTTGAATGCTTTATACATTCTTGACAATTTGTCCTGTGTTAGTTACCAATAGTATATCATCTTGTAAAAATTTTCTTTTCAGCTATAATTTAAATTGTAAAACTTTTGTCCATGTGCGTTCCCATTGTTGAAGCATTTAATTATATCCAAGATTCTTTGCCCACTGAATCATACAATGCTTTACAAATTCATTCTCCATGTTCAATAGCAATTTATAAACCTTCACAATAAGTTAATCACTACCACACAACAGAATTTGCATATACTTTTTTACAAAATGAAATCCATAGATTTTTAACAATCTAATTATTTCCTTCAACTGTAAATATAGAAATCAACGGCCAACAATTCCTTCTAATTGCAACTCTTCTTTAGATTTAAGTAGAGGGTCACCATAACAGGAAAATATTATTTAACCATAAGCCTCACCACCAATTATTTTCCCAAAAACAACACAAAGCTTCCTGGAACGACACCCAAGGGGTTATTTTTGCAGAGAACCTTATTTTATATTTATTTCAAACTCTTAGGATGGCACGTCTAACAAAATGATTGTTGAAATCATCATTTCCTTCAACTTTTCCGTAGCCTAAATTGGCGTGCCATCCAAATCTTAATTCATGGCACTGCAGCTCAGCTCTGCTCTTATTTTAGAGGGTCCCCAGCTCTCTTAGTCAGATCAAATAACAGGCATCAATGTACAATTTCAAACCTGGTAACCCCAGACCTCCTCTTTAGTTAGCATTTTGCAAACATTTATATTTAATTCTTGGTTTTTTTCGCCCCTCTCCGTATAAACCTTTGAGATGTTTGTCTGACATTGTTTAAATAGAGTATCAGGTACAGAAAAAGAGTCTGAAACACAAAAAGCAACTTTGGTAGGACATTCATCTTAATTACAGAGATTCTACCCAATAGGTTATCTCATCCTAATAAGTCTTTTTTTTTTTTTATTATAAAAATTCTTTTATTGAAACAATTAACATTGAACATAAAAACATGTTATGCAGCAATCATCATGATCCCTGGTATACAATACTAAGTATTAGTCTTTGAAAACGTCTGAGTTAGTAAGCCTTTTCCCCCACTCCTCGTGTCTAGCCTCAACTATACTCCTGTTACATTTTATTTTGATTGGTGTTTCCCTTATCCGTTTCAATATTAATGTGATCAACATTAAACATAAGATCCTATTGCTAAGCAATCATCCTAGAACATAGCATACAACATTAGGTATTAATCTTTGTAAACATCTGTTTTAGTAAACGTTCTTCCCTCCTCCCTTTCATCTTCAAGTATACTCCGAATACATTTTGTTTGATTGGTGTTTCTCCTATGTATGGTCTATCTACTGTATCTAGTCTATCGCATATTGTACTTTTGCGCTTCTGAGTTGACTTCATCCCATTACTAGTGCAATCTTTTATGGTCCCCAACCCGAGATCCTGAGGTAAAAGTTTCATATCCTGAGGTAGAGATTCAGTCTACTTTAACAATATTAAAGCAAACAACGTTAGTCATAAGGTTATGTTAAGAGGCATTAGTTATAGAACATATACATTCAACATTGGGTGTTAGTTTTTGTAAACCTTTGATTTGTTAACCCTTCATCCCTCCTCCCCTCGATCCTTAGCTGAACGCCAGCTGCATTCTGTTTGATTGGTGTCTCTCTTGGATATAGTCTATCCACTGTTTCCAGTCCGTCACAAATTGTTCATTGGAGCGACTTTTCAAATATGCTGATATTTTTGCCATTTCCGCCAGATTTGTTACTTTCAATACTTTTGTGACAAAAAGGCTCAAAGTTATTGTGAAACAGTTCAGAATTTTGTTCTCAATGTAAACCTAGGTATTCTAACATTTTCTCCAACTTAAAACCTGACTTTTTATTTAGTATTTCATAGTCTGGAGAACTGTATTCTTAATAAACATTGTTGTTTTCTGTTTATTTATTTTATAGCCCACTAAAGCTCCAAAGTCTTTTGGTTTCTTCATCAACTATTCTTTCGTGTATTTTCTGGATAACAAACTCATCAATAAATGCTGTCACTTCTTTTAAAGAGTTTTACTTGTGATTTTATCATCTTGCTTAACATCTTTATTGAAAACTTCCAACACGGATGTAAACAGCAGGGGATATAAGGGGCTTCTTTTCCTTGTACCCTTTGGGATTTGACATGGTTTAGTTAAGTCTCCATCAATAATAAATGTTGCTTGCTCTGATTTATGAGTTAATTTCACCAGTTTTATAAACTGTTTTGGCACCTTATGTATAATATTTTGTGAATTAAAAAGTTGAGATTTTATGTTATTGCTTATACTACTGCTCCAAAAGAAGTTCTAACTCAGTGCTTCTCTTCTCTTCTCTTCTCTTCTCTTCTCTTCTCTTCTCTTCTCTTCTCTTCTCTTCTCTTCTCTTCTCTTCTCTTCTCTTCTCTTCTCTTCTCTTCTCTTCTCTTCTCTTCTCTTCTCTTCTCTTTTCCTACAAATTTTCCTCTTTCTCTTTTCTACCCTTCTCTTCCCATTATTTTCATTTTCCTTCTGGTTGTCCATATTAGATTTTGTGACAAAAAGGCACAAACTTATCTTGAAACAATTCAGAATTGTGTTTTCCATGTAAACTTTCGTTGTCCATTCTAAGTTTTTCTCCAACTTAAATCCTGACTTTTTATTTAGTATTTCATAGTCCAGAGAACCATATTCTTAACAAACATTGCTTTTTATTTATTTATTTTATATCTCACTAAACTCCAAAGTCATTTAGTTTCTTCATCAAATATTCTTTCGTGTATTTTCTGAACAACTAACTCATCAGTAAATTCTTTCACTTACTTTCTAAGATTTCTACTTCTCATTTTCTCATCTTCCTTAACATCTTTATTGAAAACTTCCAACACTGAAGTAAACAGCAGGGGTGATAAAGGTCTTCCTTTCCTCGTACCCTTTGGGATTTGACATGGCTTAGTTAAGTCTCCATCAATAATAATCGTTGCTTGCTCTGATGTATGGATTGCTTTGACCCATTGGCACCTTATATGTATTATTTTGTGAAATAAAAAGTTGAGGTTGTAAGTTATTGCTTGTTCTACTGCTCCAAAAGATGTTGTAATTCAATGCTTTCGTTTTCTTCTCTTTTCTTTTTCCCTTTTTCCTACACTTTTTCCTCTTTCTCTTTTCTTCCTTTCTTTCCCCATTATTTTCATTTTCCTTGTAGTTCACCATATTCGATTTTGATAAAATAATAAAAGTGCTTGACTCATCACATTCCTCATACTGCAAAGAGGTGCATGAGAAGAATATCAGTCTCAAATGAAGAATTGTGCTGGAAATGGACATACTTTTGTAACCTAAATTAGGGTAATGGAATGTGTAAGGAGGAGCTCCCTGTAAGGTAAACGTCGGAGAAAGAAACGTAGGAAGCAGCTGCTGTAATGGATCCAGAAATGAAAAGTTGCAGTCGGAAGTTTGTAGTTTAAGATTTGCAAGATGCTGTTCGTGTAGCCCTTTTTGCTGAATTTCTATTTTCTTTATCTCGTGTTTCTCTTAAATGAGTGACATATAAATGGGGACATATAAATGTCAGATAGATGCCAGAAACATTAGCTGGAGGGGCTGACGTTTCCCTATGAAATCTCTTACTCCATCTGTCAGTGGGGCCTGTGGAATCGCAGGGTCTTTCATGGTTCCTCCAGCCTGGAGAGAGGATGGCCCAGTTGGCAACAGCCGAAGGAAGGAGGTGAATTCCAGGCACCATGTTGATTGCTGTCCTAAGAAGTGGGAAAAATCACATTGCAAAAAACAACATGAATCCTATACTCGAGAGAGGAAAAGCCCACATTTGCAGAAAGTGAATCCTTTGTTAGTCCAACCCTCCACATCACCAACCTGCTGCAGCACACAAAAAGGGACGAGAGTTTGTATCTGCTCCACAACACAAGTAGCCTCCTCGCAATCTTCCAAAATCAGTGGTGGCCTTCAGTAGCTGAACGGTCCATTCTTGAAGGGATGAGGTGGACCAAGAACCTAAAAGCAGAAATATTAGAATTTACTGTATTTTAAGTTCAGAAGAGTAGAACAGAGGAAATATAACAATAGGGTGTACTAATTGATACTAGATGGGAGAAACGAAGGGACTTTCCTTCACATAGAGTAGAGATCCTCTCCATCCATCCTTCTGTGTCCATGGGCCGCGGGGGGCGAAGACGTCAGAGCTCCTCTATTGTTAGGTCACCTGCATGGGGACAAAAGGTGAGACAAATGAAGGAAGGAAGGTGGCAAATGGAAGGGAAACGTATGCCTATCAGCACAATGAAGGATACAGAGATGCTGAAATTTAAGCATCTGGAAACCAGATAACGGTAGTCCTCAATTTACAACAATAATTGAGTCCAGAATTTTGGCCAATTATACCATCGTTTTTCTAATAGTTGGTAAGAGAATCCCGTGGTCTTAAAGCAAGTAATCTGGTCATGAATCCAAATCCAGATTATTCAAAGATCAGTTTTATCATCTTTTTTTCTCCAGAAAGCAACAACAAAAGACATTGCAAAACATGATCATATAGCCACAATAGGCTGCAACTGCTCTTAAGAACATAAGAACATAAGAAGAGCCATGCTGAATCAGGCCAAAGCCCATCGAGTCCAGCATTCTGTGTCAAACAGTGGCCCACCAAATGTACATGGGGATCTTGAGCAGAAAGAGAAGGCAAAACCCTCCCTTTCCCTTGACCCCCCAAACAAATGGTACTCAAGGGAATCCTGCCTGCCTCAACCAACATGGAGGCGGCACATGGACATCCGTTTTAACAACCACCAATACACTTTGCATCCATGAATCTATCTAGCCCTGCCTTGAAGCTGTCAAGGCTGACAGCTGTCACGACCCCTTCAGGAAGTGAATTCCATAAATCAACGACCCTCTGGGTGAAGAAATATTTACCTTTATTTGTCCTCACTTTCTTAGCTATGAGCTTTAGGGAGTGCCCCCTTGTCCTGGTATTGTGTGATAGAGAAAAGAATTTTTCTCTATCCACCTTTTCTATCCTATGCATGATTTTATACACTTCGATCAAGTCACCCCTTAAACGCCGTCTTTCAAGGCTGAAGAGACCAAGGCGTTGCAATCTGGTTTCATAAGGGAGGCGCTCCATTTCCTTGATCATTCTTGTTGCCCTTTTTTGCACCTTTTCCAGTTCCATTATATCCTTCTTAAGTGTGGACCGATTGCCAACCACCCTAAATGCGACCACAGGACTCAAGGGTTGGTGCGGCAGTTGAAGCTTTGACACTGAGTCACAAGTGCCTTTTCCCCCCACTGTGTCTTAACTTTGAACAGCTGTTATGTGACCAGTTGAAAGTTGAGGAGTAGTTAAACCCCATTTGGGATACAAGGGGAGGGCTGTTGTCCTTCCTTTCATGTGCTGATACCTTCACACACACAAACACACACACAAATACACACACACAAACAGAGACCTTAATGTTCCAAAAGACAGTTACCTTCATTGATGAATCCGTCCTCATTTCCAGCTTCCACAATCTTCACTGGAAAGTGTGGAAATGTCCTCTGGGCTTCAGTGAGCTGAAGAGAAAGAAAGAAGTCCATCGTACTGTTGCCAAAGTGTCTTGCTGAGTCATCCCCCATGTTCAGTTGGGCCCCTCAATACAAACATCAGCTATAAAAGACCTTGTCCAGGTTTTCCCTAGTCCAACATAAAGTGGAAGCAAAGGAAAAAGAACCCCTTGCCCCCCTGTCCTTTTCTCCCAAGAGAGAGGGGTTATGTGAGGATGGGGTCGCAAAAACAGTGGAGGACCAAAAATTTGCAATCTTATTTTCACGTTTCTACATACGTTGATCTTTCTTTGGTGGATTCCACAATAGAGTAGCTGATTCCAGGCAGAGGTGAAGCATTGCCGGCCGTGTTTCTCAAAGTGCTGTGGAATTGGAGCAAAAACATTACCTTTGTTACTATTCTCGGGAAGCTCATTGTCAAACAAACTGTGTAATTTAGGGTACGTTCTTCAGGCCTTTAAAGCCTCCCGCTCCCTCTATGGCTACTCCCAGCTTCTTAAATTCCAGCCTCTTTGGAAGGTGGAAGGTTGGGATGGCATTTCAAGCAAAGGACCCCATAAAGACGTTTTGTCTCTCATCTGCAATTCTGGCCATGGAGCATTAGAGGTAAAGAGGCTTCTTTGTGAAGAGGTCCCTGATTGTTGGAAAACAGCGCTTGTGGGAAGCTAGATTCCCATCCTCCTTGATGCCTGTCCTCAAGAACTATCCCTACTTAGATTGTTCCCAGTGGACGATTTCGCTGGAGTTCTAACACCTGATTTGGTGAAGTTTTCCAAGGGCCCAATGTTCCTTCAAGCTTCCCTGGGACATGGATGCCCTTACCTTTAAAATAAAAATGAGATGCTCCGTTTTGGCCGATTGTTGCAGAAGACCTCGGAGCAGGAGGCCAAAGGCATCTTCCAGCAGCTTCTTCTCTTCCTGAAATGAAAGACAGAGATGATGATGATGTGTGAAATGTTTTCCCAGCTGTTCCAGTACCAGAAAGGAACTCCCAGAAATGTTGCTGACGGTGGTACCTCTGAAATATTCTCCTCTCTGTTTTTCATGGAGGACAACCACACGGACCCAAAGATCTTTAGGAGGCGAGACTCAACTTTTGGGTCCATGGCTGGAGGAACCTTGCTGTGAGATCAAAGGAAAGAAGAGACATCAGTGCCCATCTTAGTTTAAGAGCCCTGGGGTTCATTTTTCCCAAGAGAATGGCAGGCAAAAGAAAGAAAAGGCTGACCTGATGTCATAGACGGCAAGCATCGCAGCTAATCCTGCCGTGAAGCTGCTTAAATTGTTGTCCTCCATCAGAGCCTGGCAGGAATCAAGTGCGGAGAGAAGCAGAGAAGGGAAAGTCAGCCATGATGCTCCAGCCCAGCCCTTCCTATTTCTCCCAGCCCCTTTTGACCTGTTCTTCTGCTACAGCTTCCCTCTCAGTACAAAGGAGGGTTAGCCCCTGTTTAAGGACCCTTTGCACAAGATAGGTTTTTACCATCCAGGGGAAGCTTGTCTACTGCTCCTGTCTCTCTGTCCTGATTTGCTTGCCTCCAATGTTCCCCTGCCTCCCTCTGACCTACCAAGACAGCGAGGCTGTAGAGGTCCTTGTTTCTTGGCTCTGGGACTGCCATTTGCCCACTCCGCTTCAGCTGAAACAGAGTGGCAATGGAAGAGAGGCCCCGAATGATACTGCGCTCCTGCTGCAAGAGAGAAGAGTCAGGCTGTAAGTTGGGGAGGTTGTTGGGCAATTTGCCCCTAGGGTCCCCCATCTTCTCCTTTTCAGAAGGGAAGGTTGAAACCGTTCTGAGTCTCTCTCCATACCGAGGAAAATTTTGAATCCCATTGAGACTGGGATTCCCACCTGGAAGAAAGGCTGAGCTATGGGACCCTCTGATTCCCAGGGGTACCTACTGGTTGGTCTGTCTTCTGCATCCTCTCATGGACCTCTTCCCATATCTTCTGGCTCCTCCATCGGTCTCTTCTGCAGCAAGAAGCCTGGCGTGGTATATTCTCTTCCTTTCTGATGTCCTTTTTCTGGAAGAGAATCTTCTTCTTTTGGGTCGTGTTGTTCCTGGGGAGATCTGGGAATGGAGAGGCAGGTGCTTGGCAAAGTTTTAGGTCTCCCCCAGACAAAGAAAGCCCTCCAAAACCAAGCTCATCTTTGCAGCGTTTTTCCCCTTGTGACCTGATTCCCCTTATTAAAAAGCGTTTTCCGTTTCACAGAGCTGGCTAGGTGTCCTGGCCATGAAAGATGTTCTCACCGAGGCCAATTAGGCAAATCCAGGTATGTCAAAAGTACTACTGAGCTATCTTAAAGGCTCCCAGAAGGGCCAAATGGAAGCGGAAGAACTTCTGGGGGGTGAGGATAGACCCGGGAGCTGCAGGAGGAGAGGCGCTTAGTGGCTCAGGAACAGCCTGACCTCCGAGCCCTCCCTCTGTGCAACTTTGAATCTGAAAACATGGAAATGTGTTTCATATACTGGTAGTCCTCAACTTACAACCATGATTGCGCCTCAAATTTCTTTTGTTAAGTGAGACAGTGGTTAATTGACTTTTGTCCCATCTTACAAACTTCCTTGCCACAGTTGGTAATTGAATCATTGCTTCCCCATTGATTTTTCTTGTCAGAAGTTTGCAAAAGGTGATCACAAGACCCTAAGATACTACAACCATCATAATTATGAGTCAGTGTCTGAATTTGATCGTGTGACTGTGGGATGGCTACAGCGGTTGTAAGTGTGAAAATAGATCATGCCATTTTTCTCAGTGCTATTATACCTTGAAACAGTCACACCATGAATGGTTGTAAGTCAAGGACCACCTGTCTATCCCTACATGGAGGAAACCCCTCCTAAAGAGCTGCTTCCTCTCCTTCTCAAGATCCCAGCCCATCCCTGAGCATCTACTCACCACATTGCTCCACTTTCTGGAGCTCCACATCCACGACGAAAGGGACTTGTCTTTGCTCAGGAGCCTTGGTGCTGTCCTCCAGTCGGCAGGTTGGGGAAGTGGGAGCATCGGCCCCTGGATCGCTCCCCTTCCTTGTTTTCCTCCGGAAGCAGGAAAATAATTTGAAGAAAGCCCTAGAAGAGAGAAAAAGGAAGGGAAGGAAAGGGAACAACTGAAGCCTATTTTCCAGAATCCCTTGGATTTAAGAAAGCATAGTGAGAAAATAATGCTTCTGGGTTGAGTTTATCACTTTTACCCTTGGTTTGGTTTTACAAGACTGAATGTGTTCCACAACCATGTGAGTTTTCAAATTTTAAAATATTCCTTAATTCAGAGGTTAAGTACGCCATGTGATCCTGATTAATTGGGGAGTAACCAGCCCAGTCTCTGAGCTCCAATAAGGAATTAAAGATAAAACTGCTCTGGAATAAATTTGCCCCAATCCCCCTTTCCTAAGAGGACAACAAAGGGCTGTTCCCATCCCTGGAATCTCCCAGTCCTCTGAGAAGTGGGCTCTAAAATGGGGAAGAGCCCAGCAGCCCTTCTGAAGACCTCCTTACCTCTTGAAAGCCATCTTCACTCAGATCGCCCAAAGAAAGTGGCAGTTGAGCTGGATGGATGACATCATCAAGCCAGTAGAATCCCCGGGAGATGACTGGCCTCCCTTGGGATCCAATCAAAGCGGTCGGAGGAGCTTCGGAAGAGAGGAAGGGGCTCTCAGTGGGTTCTCCTGGGATCTGTCTCTGCGCCATCTTGAATTTAGCAAAAGAGAGACTCCCCCCTTATAGCCCAGAGTTGGTGCTGAGCGATTACAACTAATGTAGTTTTATAATGTGTATAATAAAAGATCTGTATCTGCGAGTGTCTGGCATTTATAACCAAATGGAGGTTTATTTTGGAAATGCCCTCGTAATTCAAGGAAGTGAACAGATCTAATCCTCCTTCCTCTTGTTTTCCCCATAACAACAACCCTGTGAGGTGGGTCGGGCTGAGAGAGAGTGACCGGCACAAAGTCACCCAGCGGCTTTCTTGCCTCAGTCAGCATTCGAACTCAGTGCCTCCTGGTTTCAAGCCAGGTGCCTTAACCACTAGAGCAAACTGGCTCTAATACTCACCTGGACTTTATCCCCAACCCATTTTTTCTCTTTTAGTCCAGCAGCTTCTTTCACCTTCCTGCTCACAAATCTTATTAGTGTATTTCTTGACTTTTGCATTTGAGTGTCCTGAAGAGAGAAGAATCTATGGACACCCCTGAGTTGAACACTTTTATTCTGGCAATTTTCAGCCTTGAGATAAGATACTCATTAAAGTAGCCTTTTCTGCTTTTTCCCTGATTCCTCTAATTCTCCACTTATTTCTTTTACCCTGATCCTGCATCTTGGCAGAGTATTGGTCCCTCGGCTGGCAGTCTGGGCAGGCTCTGAGCCCGGAGAAGCCTTTCCTCAGCGGATTCTATTTTTTCTATTTTTCTGAATCCAAGGGGCTGATTTATCCCCTTCCTCCTTTAACGCTGCTTTAAGCTCCTTTGTCTCATTTTTTTTAACTGAGTTGACCTTGAGGCTTTTTCTCCTGGCCTCAGTCAGCTTTTGTGCCCCCTGATGAGGCGTTTCTTCTTCACGACTGGGGTCCTGGATTCTTCTCTCTTGGCCTGAATTCCTCCACCATTTCAAATGTGGCTCCTTTTTAGGCCTTTTAGGACAGCAAAGGGCTCGGAGGGCCAGAGAAGGACCCAGAGAGGACTTTGGCTTTAAACCCACAAATGGTTCAGCAGTTTTTTTTTCTTTTTGTTAAATGAAGCCAAACACGTCTGTCTCATGACATCATGTGTTGTACAAACCCAACTTTGGCCTCGTGGTGAAATCAGCAGTCTAGAAAGTGGGAGAATGTGAGTTTAAGTCTGACCTTAGCCATGAAAGCTGGCTGGGAGACTTTGGGCCAGTCACTCTCAGCCCAGCCCTCCTGACAAGGTGGTTGTTGTCGGGAAAACAGGAGGAGGAAGCTTTATTGGCTTTGTTTGCTCTCTTCAGTTATTTGTAAAAGTAATAAAGGTAAGATATAAACCAAAAAGTAAACCCAGGGAATTAGGTCAGAGCTGCACACTTCTGGCTCAGAAGTGTTTGTTGGCTTTGTTTCTGTCTTGAGTTATTTGTAAAAGTAATAAAGGTGGGATATAAACAAACAAACCCCGGAAATTAGGTCAGAGGAGTAGAGCATGTTTGTGTCATGGAACTGGAGCCGATGGAGATCGAGGAGGAGACATCTTTGGCTTTGGAAGAATATGGGGAGGACCCTATATCTAATGAAAGATTCCTACCAAATGACATTTCGTAATCCAAATCAACGCTATGTCTATATCAAGTATCAGTCAGAAAAATATTAGCACTTTCCTCTACTGCCAAAGTGTGAAAGTGAATGAATTTAAATGGATAATATTTAGTTCTTTGTCTTTTTGTATGTTTACATATTTTGCCACGTGTTCATTAATATCTGTCAGAAAAATCACTGAAGATTTCCTACTTCAATGCTCTCACTGCTGTGTTAACTGAGGCCAGGTTTGCAGTTCTCCTTGTCAGTCTCGGGCCTAGAGTTTTGTGGTGACTACATTGATTATTATATTATTATCCTGATTAAAAACATTTATCTAGTGGAGCACAGTGAAGTAGCGAATGCTGGAGCACAGGTACTTTCAACCAGATACAGCTGACATGTTTTCTCCTGAGTCACACATTTGTTGCATTTGTCTCTCTCGTTTGTTAAATCTGGTGGGAATTTAAAATCCCAAGTACGCATCCTGAGTCCTTCACGAGTAGAACCTTTCTTCTAGAACGGCTTTTAGTATCCAGTCCCCTTTATTGCTCTTTTCTGCACTCTTTCCAGAGTCTCTACATCTTTTCTATAATATGGTGACCAAAACTGGATGCACTATTTTAAGTGTGATATTACTCAGGCTTCATAAAGTGCTACTAATACTTCATATGATGTTGATTCTATCCCTCTCTTAAGGCAACCTTGGATTGAGTTGGCAATTTTGGCTGCATCCACACACTTCTGGCTCATATATATTGGGACAAATAAAAAAAACACACAGCATGGCAATACAAAGGGAATAGGAGTGGATGCTGACCAACAACTGTATAAGTCATTCTTGCTCAGTCAGCTAGCTAAGTGGAGCTTCCGTATGAAAAGGCAGTCTACAAGCAAAGAGCCATGCCTTCTGTGGGAAAAGATGAGAAATAGGCAGCTTTGGTGATTTGTTGGTAGGTTCCTAGAGACCTTGATCTGGCATTGGTGTGTGTAGAAATGGTAGAAAGGTGAACTTTGATAGGATCCCAAAGGAGGCTTGTAATGATCATCTCCTTAGGGATTCTACTGGTTTGATGATGTCATCCATCCAGCTCAACTGTCAGTTACTGTCAGCTCTCAGTGATCTGAGTGGAGATGGCTGCCAATATTTGAGTAGTCTTCAGAAGGGCTCCTGGGCTCTGGATAACCTTCCTCATTGTAGGCACCTTCTCAGAGGATTGGGAGATTCCAGAGGTAGGAACACCTTTTGTGGTCCTCTTAGGAAAGGTAAATAGGGGGCAAATGTGTTCTAGAGCAATTTTCCCTTTCATACCTGCTAAAAGACTAGATTAAATTTCTTTCTCCTTGATGGGGATCGCTTAGCATCCTTAACTTCTGAACTAGGAAGAACTTTTGAAATTTGATAAATGCAGGTTCCTGTGGAATATGTACAGCAATGTAAAACCAATCCAAGGTTAAAAGTGATGAGTTCAAGCCAGAAGTATTAGTTTTCCACTCAGTTATTTTCATCATAGGATGTTGTTGTATAATTGAACATGTGTTCAACTGAATCCAAGTGACTCTTGAAAAATAGGTTTTACTCCTCTCCTCTCCTCTCCTCTCCTCTCCTCTCCTCTCCTCTCCTCTCCTCTCCTCTCCTCTCCTCTCCTCTCCTCTCCTCTCCTCTCCTCTCCTCTCCTCTCCTCTCCTTTCCCTTTCCCTTTCCCTTTCCCTTCGCTTCCCTTCGCTTCCCATTCCTTCGCTTCCCTTCTCTTCCCTGGGTCATTGTACTTTTGAATGGTTTCCTTAGTTACCAATCATAAGTTGAGAACTATCTGCAATGAATTCATATTGTGTTGATGACAGACGGACGGCTTCCTGCAGATAGAAGAGCCCTGAGGATGGAGAGCTGGAGGATGCTGGAGGATGGGGGGTCTTCCTATTGTAAGGAAGGAAGAATCTGGACAAAACGTCCCTGTTGAGCTCATCTGGATGAAGAAGGCAGTCGCTTCTCATGGCTTCCCTCTGTGTGAAGGCATCTGGTGACAATCGGGTGCAGGAGAGAAGAACCTCAGTTGCGCCATCATTCTTCATTCTTCACTGCTTCCGGGTGATCCGGTTTCCGGTTGGGGTGTTTAGAAGCATCTCTTTCACCTCTTTCCAAGGTCATTCCCCAGGAGGAAATCTACGAGAGCTCAGCTGGATCATGTTTGAAAGCCTTCTGCTCAGGCAGAGGGCTGGACTAGAAGACCCCCAAGGGCCCTTCCAAGCCTGTTATTCTAGATTCCAGACATACACAGGCTCTGGATGTACTTTGACTTTGATATAATAATATCTACTAGCCATTTCTAAAAAAACAACAAACTAGCAGCAAAAACCAAAATCAAAGTTACATTTTTTTTCCCAGTTCAAGCTGTTGGCCAAATCTGGCTCTAGAGGTTCTGCCTCGTTCTACATGCTTTTCCAATAAACAAACCAGTCAGAAAATGATTTAAAAGCATTTTATAAAGTACTTTGGTAAAACAGGGCTCCATATGAAAAGGGGGAACTTTGTTAAAATGGTTTACATTGACTTTTATATTAGCAAAACAAAGACCTTCAAAGCAAACCTTGATTGGTTTAGAAACAGTCATATGTCCAGTTATATCACATAAATTAAAGCATCCAATAATATGTGAGCACAGCCATAGAAAAGAGCATTGCATGCTCAGTAAAGGAAACATTTGCAAAGGGAAAACCTCTAAATGTGTCTGGGTAAGAAACATTCTCAGCTCCTCCCAAGGTTGAGTTTGAATCTTTGCTTTGATCACGGAGGCTTCAGAACAGCTGAAAGTGAGACTGTGACCTGCAGTGTATGGAAAGCTCTCCTGCCAGTCCCGGTCTCTGAAAGGGAGGCATTTTTCTGAAAGTGAAGGCTTATGGGAACTTATTAGTCACACATTTGAAAAAGCAAATTTAAAGTACAAAAAAAATCCCATGTTAGTTAGCCGGTGCAAGAATACAACAATAACCATATTTCAGCTATTACAAAGTCCATCAAAGCACAAAGCAGTTGTTAAATATGTCATGCCCCATTTGCTGTGGTTGTTCAGTGAGTCAAAAGCTGTTAAGTGAATCGTGTGCTTGTTAAGCAACTCTGGCTTCCCCCCTTGATTTCGCTCTTCAGAAGCCAGCTGGGACAGTTGCAAAGATGATCATGTGACTCTGGGACAGAGCAACTGTCATAAATAGGAGCCAGTTGCCCAGTGTATGGATTTTGATCACCTGACCATGGAGATGCTGCAATGGTTATAAGTGTAAAAAACGGTCACAAGCCACTCTTTTCAGTGACCTTGTAACTTCAAGTGGTCCCTAAACAAACTGTTGTATGTTGAAGAGCCCTGAGGGTGGAGAGCTGGAGGATGCTGGAGGATGGGGGTCTTCCTATTGCAAGGAAGGAAGAATCTGGACAAAACGTCCCTGTTGAGCTCATCTGGATGAAGAAGGCAGTCGCTTCTCTTGGCTTCCCTCTGTCTGAAGGCATCTGGTGACAATCGGGTGCAGCAGAGAAGAACCTCTGTTGGGCCATCATTCTTCATTCTTCACTG
This sequence comes from Bothrops alternatus, assembly GCA_034064705.1. NCBI lineage: Eukaryota > Metazoa > Chordata > Lepidosauria > Squamata > Viperidae > Bothrops > Bothrops alternatus. The sequence goes on from JARGCV010000006.1 coordinate 23,472,102, forward strand.
CTTCCAGTTGATCCGGTTGCCAGTTGGGGTGTCTAGAAGCATCTCTTTTGCCCCTTTCCAAGGTCATTCCCCAGGAGGAAATCTACGAGAGCTCAGCTGGATCATGTCTGCAAGCCTTCTGCTAAGGCAAAGGGCTGGACTAGAAGACCCCCAAGGGCCCTTACAAACCTGTTATAATAGACATACACAGGCTCTGGATGTACTTTTTCTTTGATATAATAATATCTACTAGCCATTTCTAAAACAACAACAAACTATCTAACAGCAAAACCCAAAATCAAAGTTACAATTTTTTCCCACCTCAAGCTGTTGGCCAAATATGGCTCTAGAAGTTCTGCATCGTTCTACATGCTTTTCCAATAAACAAACAACACAGAAAATGATTTAAAAGCATTTTATAAAGTACTTCGATGGAGCAGGGTTTAGAAACAGTCATATGTCCAGTTACATAACATAAATTAAAGTAACCAATAAAATGTGAGCACAGCCATAGAAAAGAGCATTGCATTCTCAGTAAGAGAAACATTTGCAAAGGGAAAACATCTAAAGGTGTCTGGGTAAGAAACATTATCAGTACTTCCCAAAGTTGAGTTTGAATCTTTGCTTTGATCACGGAGGCTTCAGAACAGCTGAAAGTGAGACTGTGACCTGCAGTGTATGGAAAGCTCTCCTGCCAGTCCCGGTCTCTGAAAGGGAGGCGTTTTTCTGAAAGTGAAGGCTTATGGGAACTTATTAGTCACACATGTGAAAAAGCAAATTTAAAATACAAAAAAATCCCCTGTTAGTTAGCTGGTGCAAGAATACAACAAAATTATATTTCAGCTATTACAAAGTCCATCAAAGCGCAAAGCACAAGTCCAAAAGAGGTTTCCAATAGAAACAAAATTTTGTTCTTTTCTTTAATTAAAGCAGTCCATTTAGTGTCTTTCTTAACTCCATCAACATTTTACAGCCATTTGTCCACTATGAGAACCAAAGTATCCTTCCATTTTTGTGGAACTATTCTTCCTCTGTCAGCATATATAACATCAAAGTTCAATTTCTTTCAAGTCCTTTATCTATTCAGCATAAGAGAAAAGTCTCTGAACTTATCTTGATATTCACTTTAAGAATCTTCTGTATTAAGAAATGAATCCTACAACACTTCTTTTCTTTGTGACATGTCCACCATAAATGGTAAAATCTTCCTTCTTTACATTTACATTTCCAAGATTCATTTGAACGCCTTTATACATTCTTGACAATTTGTCCTGTGTTAGTTACCAATAGTATACCATCTTATAAAAATTTTCTTTTCAACTATAATTTAAATTTTAAAACTTTTGTCCATGTGTGTTCCCATTGTTGAAGCATTTAATTATATCCAAGATTCTTTGCCCACTGAATCATACAATGCTTTACAAATTCATTCTCCATGTTCAATAGCTATTTATAAACCTTCACAATAATAAGTTAATCACTACCACACAACAGAATTTGCATATATTTTTTTACAAAATGACATCCATAGATTTTTAACAATCTAATTATTTCCTTCAACTGTAAATATAGAAATCAATGGCCAACACTGCCTTCTAATTGCAACTCTTCTTTAGATTTGAGTAGAGGGTCACCATAACAGGAAAATATTATTTGACCATAAGCCTCACCACCAATTCTTTTAACAAAAACAACACAAAGCTTCCTGGAACGACACCCAAGGGGTTATTTTTGCAGAGAACCTTATTTTATATTTATTTCAAACTCTTAGGATGGCACGTCTAACAAAATGGTTGTTGAAATCATCATTTCCTCCAACTTTTTCGTAGCCTAAATTGGTGTGCCGTCCAAATCTTAATTCATGGCACTGCAGATCAGCTCTGCTCTTATTTTAGAGGGTCACCTGCTCTCTTAGCCAGACCAAATAACAGGCATCAACGTACAATTTCAAACCTGGTAACCCCAAACCTCCTCTTTAGGTAGCATTTTGCAATTATTTATATTTAATTCTTGGTTTTTTTCCCCCCTCTCCATATAAATCTTTGAGATGTTTGTCTAACATTGTTTAAATAGAGCATCAGGTACAGAAAAAGAGTCTGAAACACAAAAAGCAACTTTGGTGGGACATTCATCTTAATTGCAGAGATTCTACCCAATAAGTTATCACATCCTAATAAGTCTTTTTTACTTTTGTGACAAAAAGGCTCAAAGTTATCGTGAAACAGTTCAGAATTTTGTTGTCAATGTAAACCTAAGTATTCCAACTTTTTCTCCAACTTAAAACCTGACTTTTTATTTATTTGCTCATAGTCCTGAGAAGCCATATTCTTAACAAACATTATTTTCTGTTTATTTATTTTATAGCCCACTAAAGCTCCAAAGTCATTTAATTTCTTTATCAAATATTCTATAGTGTTTTTTCTGAATAACTAACTCATCAGCAAATGAGTTTATAAGCTTCCTTTTTAAGATTTCTACTTGTGATTTTCTCATCTTGCCTAATATCTTTATGGAAAACTTCCAAAACAGATGTAAACAGCAGGGGAGATAAGGGGCTTTCTTTCCTCCTACCCTTTGGGATTTGACATGGCTTAGTTAAGTCTCCATCAATAGTAATCTTTGCTTGCTCTGAAGTATGGATTGCTTTCACCAGTTTTATAAACTGTTTTGGCACATTATGTATAATATTTTGTGAATTAAAAAGTTGAGATTGTATGTTATTCTTATTCTACTGCTCCAAAAGAAGTTGTAACTCAGTGCTTCTCTTCTCTTCTCTTCTCTTCTCTTCTCTTCTCTTCTCTTCTCTTCTCTTCTCTTCTCTTCTCTTCTCTTCTCTTCTCTTCTCTTCTCTTCTCTTCCCTTTTCCTACAAATTTTCCCCTTTCTCTTTTCTACCCTTCTTTTCCCATTATTTTCTTTTTCCTTCTGTTTGTCCATATTAGATTTTGTGACAAAAAGGCTCAAACTTATCTTGAAACAGTTCAGAATTTTGTTTTCCATGTAAACCTTTGTTGTCCATTCTAAGTTTGTCTGCAACTTAAATCCTGACTTTTTATTTAGTATTTCATAGTGCTGCGAACCATATTCTTAACAAACATTGTTTTTTTCTGTTTATTCATTTTATATCAGACTAAACTCCAAGGTCATTTAGTTTCTTCATCAAATATTCTTTCGTGTATTTTCTGGATAACTAACTCATCAGTAAATGCTTTCACTTACTTTTTAAGATTTATACTTGTCATTTTCTCATCTTGCCTAATATGTTTATTGAAAACTTCCAACACCGAAGTAAACAGCAGGGGTGATAAAGGCCTTCCTTTCCTCGTACCCTTTGGGATTTGACATGGCTTAGTTAAGTCTCCATCAATAATAATCGTTGCTTGCTCTGATGTATGGATTGCTTTGACCCATTGGCACCTTATATGTATTATTTTGTGAAATAAAAAGTTGAGGTTGTAAGTTATTGCTTGTTCTACTGCTCCAAAAGATGTTGTAACTCAATGCTTTCCTTTTCTTCTCTTTTCTTTTCCCCTTTTTCCTACACTTTTTCCTCTTTCTCTTTTCTTCCTTTCTTTCCCCATTATTTTCATTTTCCTTGTAGTTCACCATATTAGATTTTGATAAAATAATAAAAATACTTGACTCATCACATTCCTCATACTGCACAGGGGTGCATGAGAAGAATGTCAGTTTGAATGAAGAAGTGTGCTGGAAATGGACATACTTTTGTAACCTAAATTAGGGTAATGTAATGTGTCAGGAGGATCCCCCTGTAAGGTAAAGGTCGGAGAAAGAAACGTAGGAAGCAGCTGCTGTAATGGATCCAGAAATAAAAAGTTGCAGTCCGAAGTTTGTAGTTTAAGATTTCCAAGATGCTGTTCGTGTAGCCCTTTTGGCTGAATTTCTATTTTCTTTATCTCGTGTTTCTCTTAAATGAGTGGCATATAAATGAGGACATATAAATGTCAGATAGATGCAAGAAACATTAGCTGGAGGGGCTGATGTTTCCCTATGAAATCTCTTACTCCATCTGTCAGTGGGGCCTGTGGAATCGCATGGTCTTTCATGGTTCCTCCAGCCTGGAGAGAGGATGGCCCAGTTGGCAACAGCCGAAGGAAGGAGGTGAATTCCAGGCGCCATGTTGATTGCTGTCCCAACGTCCTAAGAAGTGGGAAAAATCACATTGCAAAAAACAACTTGAATGCTATACTCGAGAGAGGAAAAGCCCACATTTGCAGAAAGTGAATCCTTTGTTAGTCCAACCCTCCACATCACCAACCTGCTGCAGCACACAAAAAGGGACGAGAGTTTGTATCTGCTCCACAACACGAGTAGCCTCCTCGCGATCTTCCAAAATCAGTGGTGGCCTTCAGTAGCTGAACGGTCCATTCTTGAAGGGATGAGGTGGACCAAGAACCTAAAAGCAGAAATATTAGAATTTACTGTATTTTAAGTTCAGAAGAGTAGAACAGAGGAAATATAACAATAGGGTGTACTAATTGATACTAGATGGGAGAAACGAAGGGACTTTCCTTCACATAGAGTAGAGATCCTCTCCATCCATCCTTCTGTGTCCAAGGGCCGAAGGGGGCGAAGACGTCAGAGCTCCTCAATTGTTAGGTCACCTGCATGGGGACAAAAGGTGAGACAAATGAAGGAAGGAAGGGGGGAAATGGAAGGGAAACGTATGCCTATTAGCACAATGAAGGATACAGAGATGCTGAAATTTAAGCATCTGGAAACCGGATAAGGGTAGTCTGCAATCTACAACAATAATTGAGTCCAGAATTTTGGCCAATTATACAACCGTTTTTCTAATAGTTGGTAAGAGAATCCCGTGGTCTTAAAGCAAGTAATCTGGTCATGAATCCAAATCCAGATTATTCAAAGATCAGTTTTATCATCTTTTTTTCCCAGAAAGCAACAACAACAAAAAACATTGCAAAACATGATCACATAACCACAATATGCTGCAACTGCTCTTAAGTGTGGACCGATTGCCAAGCACCCTAAATGCGATCACAGGACTCAAGGGTTAGTGTGGCAGTTGCAGCTTTGACACTGAGTCACAAGTGGCTTTTTTCCCCATTGTGTCTTAACTTTGAACAGGTGTTATGTGACCAGTTGAAAGTTGAGGAGTACTTATACCCCATTTGGGATACAAGGGGAGGGGGCTGTTGTCCTTCCTTTCATGTGCTGATACCTTCACACACACACACATACACACACACAAACAAACAGAGACCTTAATGTTCCAAAAGAAAGTTACCTTCATTGATGAATCCGTCCTCATTTCCAGCTTCCACAATCTTCACTGGAAAGTGTGGAAATGTCCTCTGGGCTTCAGTGAGCTGAAGAGAAAGAAAGAAGTCCATCGTACTGTTGCCAAAGTGTCTTGCTGAGTCATCCCCCATGTTCAGTTGGGCCCCTCAATACAAACATCAGCTATAAAACACCTTGTCCAGGGATTCCCTAGTCCACCATAAAGTGGAAGCAAAGGAAAAAGAACCCCTTGCCCCCCTGTCCTTTTCTCCCAAGAGAGAGGGGTTATGTGAGGATGGGGTCGCAAAAACAGTGGAGGACCCAAAATTTGCAATCTTATTTTTACGTTTCTACATACGTTGATCTTTCTTTGGTGGATTCCACAATAGAGTAGCTGATTCCAGGCAGACGTGAAGCATTGCCGGCCGTGTTTCTCAAAGTGCTGTGGAATTGGAGCAAAAACATTACCTTTGTTACTATTCTCGGGAAGCTCATTTTCAAACAAACTGTGTAATTTAGGATATGTTCTTCAGGCCTTTAAAGCCTCCCTCTCCCTCTATGGCTACTCCCAGCTTCTTAAATTCCAGCCTCTTTGGAAGGTGGAAGGTTGGGATGGCATTTCAAGCAAAGGACCCCATAAAGACGTTTTGTCTCTCATCTACAATTCTGGCCATGGAGCATTAGAGGTAAAGAGGCTTCTTTGTGAAGAGGTCCCTGATTGTTGGAAAACAGCGCTTGTGGGAAGCTAGATTCCCATCCTCCTTGATGCCTGTCCTCAAGAACTATCCCCTACTTAGATTGTTCCCAGTGGACGATTTCACTGGAGTTCTAACACCTGATTTGGTGAAGTTTTCCAAGGGCCCAATGTTCCTTCAAGCTTCCCTGGGACATGGATGCCCTTACCTTTAAAATAAAAATGAGATGCTCCGTTTTGGCCGATTGCTGCAGAAGACCTCGGAGCAGGAGGCCAAAGGCGTCTTCCAGCAGCTTCTTCTCTTCCTGAAATGAAAGACAGAGATGATGATGATGTGTGAAATGTTTTCCCAGCTGTTCCAGTACCAGAAAGGAACTCCCAGAAATGTTGCTGACGGTGGTACCTCTGAAATATTCTCCTCTCTGTTTTTCATGGAGGACAACCACACGGACCCAACGATCTTTAGGAGGCGAGACTCAACTTTTGGGTCCATGGCTGGAGGAACCTTGCTGTGAGATCAAAGGAAAGAAGAGACATCAGTGCCCATCTTAGTTTAACAGCCCTGGGGTTCATTTTCCCCAAGAGAATGGCAGGCAAAAGAAAGAAAAGGCTGACCTGATGTCATAGACGGCAAGCATCGCAGCGAGTCCTGCCGTGAAGCTGCTTAAATTGTTGTCCTCCATCAGAGCCTGGCAGGAATCAAGTGCGGAGAGAAGCAGAGAAGGGAAAGTCAGCCATGATGCTCCAGTCCAGCCCTTCCTATTTCTCCCAGTCCCTTTTGACCTGTTCTTCTGCTACAGCTTCCCTCTCAGTACAAAGGAGGGTTAGCCCCTGTTTAAGGACCCTTTGCACAAGATAGGTTTTTACCATCCAGGGGAAGCTTGTCTACTGCTCCTGTCTCTCTGTCCTGCTTTGCTTGCCTCCAATGTCCCCCTGCCTCCCTCTGACCTACCAAGACAGCGAGGCTGTAGAGGTCCTTGTTTCTTGGCTCTGGGACTGCCATTTGCCCACTCCGCTTCAGCTGAAACAGAGTGGCAATGGAAGAGAGGCCCCGAATGATACTGCGCTCCTGCTGCAAGAGAGAAGAGTCAGGCTGTAAGTTGGGGAGGCTGTTGGGCAATTTGCCCCCAGGGTCCCCCGTCTTCTCCTTTTCAGAAGGGAAGGTTGAAACCCTTCTGAGTCTCTCTCCATGCCGTGGAAAATTTCGAATCCCATTGAGACTGGGATTCCCACCTGGGATTCCCACCTGGGAGAAAGGCTGAGCTATGGGACCCTCTGATTCCCAGGGGTACCTACTGGTTGGTCTGTCTTCTGCATCCTCTCATGGACCTCTTCCCATATCTTCTGGCTCCTCCATCGGTCTCTTCTGCAGCAAGAAGCCTGGCGTGGTATATTCTCTTCCTTTCTGATGTCCATTTTCTGGAAGAGAATCTTCTTTTTCTTTTTGGTCGTGTCGTTCCTGGGGAGATCTGGCAATGGAGAGGCAGGTGCTTGGCAAAGTTTTAGGTCTCCCCCAGACAAAGAAAACCCTCCAAAACCAGGCTCATCTTTGCAGCGTTTTTCCCCTTGTGACCTGATTCCCCTTATTAAAACGCGTTTTCCGCTTCACAGAGCTGGCTAGGTGTCCTGGCCATGAAAGATCTTTTCACCGAGGCCAATTAGGCAAATCCAGGTATGTCAAAAGTGCCACTGAGCCATCTTAAAGGCTCCCAGAAGGGCCAAATGGAAGCGGAAGAACTTCTGGGGGGTCAGGATAGACCCGGGAGCTGCAGGAGGAGGGGCGCTTAGTGGCTCAGGAACAGCCTGACCTCCGAGCCCTCCCTCTGTGCAACTTTGAATCTGAAAACATGGAGATGTGTTTCCTGTACTGTTAGTCCTCAATCTACAACCATGATTGAGCCTCAAATTTCTTTTGTTAAGTGAGACAGTGGTTAATTGACTTTTGTCTCATCTTACAAACTTCCTTGCCACAGTTGGTAATTGAATCATTGCTTCCCCATTGATTTTTCTTGTCAGAAGGTTGCAAAAGGTGATCACAAGACCCTGGGATACTACAACCATCATAATTATCAGTCAGTGTCTGAATTTGATCGTGTGACTATGGGATGGCTACAGCGGTTGTAAGTGTGAAAATCGATCATGCCATTTTTCTCAGTGCTATTATTTTTGAAACAGTCACACCATGAGCTGTTGTAAGTCAAGGACCACCTGTCTATCCCTACATGGAGGAAACCCCTCCTAAAGAGCTGCTTCCTCTCTTTCTCAAGGTCCCAGCCCATCCTTGAGGATCTACTCACCACATCGCTCCACTTTCTGGAGCTCCACATCCACGACGAAAGGGACTCGTCTTTGCTCAGGAGCCTTGGTGCTGTCCTCTAGTCGGCAGGTTGGCGAAGTGGGAGCATCGGCCCCTGGATCGCTCGCCTTCCTTGTTTTCCTCCGGAAGCAGGAAAATAACTTGAAGAAGGCCCTAGAAGAGAGAAAAAGGAAGGGAAGGAAAGGGAACAACTGAAGCCTATTTTCCAGAATCCCTTGGATTTAAGAAAGCAGAGTGGGAAAATAATGCTTCTGGGTTGAGCTTATCACTTTTATCCTTGGTTTGTTTTACAGGACTGAATGTGTTCCACAACCACGTGAGTTTTCAAATTTTAAAATATTCCTTAATTCGGAGCTTTAGTACGCCATGTGATCCTGATTAGTTGGGGAGTAACCAGCCCAGTCTCTGAGCGGCAATAAGGAATTAAAGATAAAACTGCTCTGGAATAAATTTGCCCCAATCCCCCTTTCCTAAGAGGACAACAAAGGGCTGTTCCCATCCCTGGAATCTCCCAATCCTCTGAGAAGTGGGCTCTAAAATGGGGAAGAGCCCAGCAGCCCTTCTGAAGACCTCCTTACCTCTTGAAAGCCATCTTCACTCAGATCGCCCAAAGAAAGTGGCAGTTGAGCTGGATGGATGACATCATCAAGCCAGTAGAATCCCCGGGAGAGGACTGGCCTCCCTTGGGATCCAATCAAAGCGGTCTGAGGAGCTTCGGAAGAGAGGAAGGGGCTCTCAGTGGGTTCTCCTGGGATCTGTCTCTGCGCCATCTTGAATTTAGCAGAAGAGAGACTCCCCCCTTATAGCCCAGAGTTGGTGCTGAGCGATTACAACTAATGTAGTTTTATAATGTGTATAATAAAAGATCTGTAGCTGCGAGTGTCTGGCATTTATAACCAAACAGAGGTTTATTTTGGAAATGCCCTTGTAATTCAACGAAGTGAACAGATCTAATCCTCCTTCCTCTTGTTTTCCCCATAACAACAACCCTGTGAAGTGGGTCGGACTGAGAGAGAGTGACCGGCACAAAGTCACCCAGTGGCTTTCTTGCCTCAGTCAGCACTCGAACTCAGTGCCTCCTTGTTTCCAGCTGGGTGCCTTAACCACTAGAACAAACTGGCTCTAATACTATCCTGTACTTTATCCCCACCCCAATTTTTCTCTTTTAGTCCAGCAGCTTCTTTCACCTTCCTGCTCACAAATCTTATTAGTGTATTTCTTGACTTTTGCATTTGAGTGTCCTGAAGAGAGAAGAATCTATGGACACCCCTGAGTTGAACACTTTTATTCTGGCAATTTTTAGCCTTGAGATAAGATACTCATTAAAGTAGCCTTTTCTGCTTTTTCCCTGATTCCTCTAATTCTCCACTTATTTCTTTCACCCTGATCCTGCATCTCGGCCAGATCCAATCAAAAGTCAGTTGCACCTTTCTGAGCTTTTGGCAGATCGAGCTGGTTTTTCCACAGAGCATCGGCCTCTCGACTAGCGGTCTGGGCAGGTTCTGAGCCCGGAGGAGTCTAGCCTTTCCTCTGCTGATTCTGTTTTTGGACGTCCCTGCCAAGCCCTTCCGAATGCAAGGGGCTGATTTATCCCCTTCCTCCTTTCACTCTGCTTTAAGCTCCCTGATTGTTTTAGGCAAGTTGACCTTGAGGCTTTTTCTCCTGGCCTCAGTCAGCTTTTGCGCCCCCTGATGAGGCGTTTCTTCTTCGCTGCTGGGGTCCTGAACTCTTCCCTCTTGGCCTGAATTCCTCCGCCATTTCAAAGATGGCCCCTTTTTAGGCCTTGTTTCTCTTGCTAGCCTTGCCAGGTGGCTGCATATTACTTCAAGGAAAAGGGCAAGGCTCAGCCCAAAAGCTGCGCTAGGAGGACAGCAAAGGGCTCAGCAGGCTAGAGAAGGAACCAGAGAGGACATTGGCTTTAAGCCCACAAATGGTTTTTTTCTTTTTGTGAAATGAAGCCAAACACGTGTGTCTCATGACATCATATGTTGCAGAAACCCAACTTTCTCCTCATGGTAAAATCACCAGTCTAGAAAGTGGGAGACTGTGAGTTCACGTCCCACCTTAGCCCCGAAAGCCGGCTGGGAGACTTTGGGCCAATCACTCTCAGCCCATCCCACCTGACAGGGTTGTTGTGGGGAAGGTTTGTTGGCTTTGTTTCTGTCTTGAGTTATTTGTAAAAGTAATAAAGGTGGGATATAAACCAACAAACCCCGGAAATTAGGTCAGAGGAGTAGAGCATGTTTGTGTCATGCCCCCACCGGAGCCTGAATCTGCTGAGGAAGATGATCTGGAACTGGAGCCGATGGAGATCGAGGAGGAGGCATCTTTGGCTTTGGAAGAATATGGGGAGGACCCTATATCTAATGAAAGATTCCTACCAAATGACATTTCGTAATCCAAATCAACGCTATGTCTATATTTAATGTAAACTATCAAGTATCAGTCAGAAAAATATTAGTACTTTCCTCTACTACCAAAGTGTGAAAGTGAATGAATTTAAATGGATAATATTTAGTTCTTTGTCTTTTTTTATGCTTACATGTTTTGCCACGTGTTCATTAATATCTGTCAGAAAAATCACTGAAGCTTTCTTGCTTCAATGCTCTCACTGCTGTGTTAACTGAGGCCAGGTTTGCAGTTCTCCTTGTCAGTCTCCTGCCTAGAGTTTTGTGGTGACTACATTGATTATTATATTATTATCCTGATTAAAAACATTTATCTAGTGGAGCACAGAGAAGTAGCGAATGCTCGAGCACAGGTACTTTCAACCAGATATAGCTGACATGTTTTCTCCTGAGTCATACATTTGTTGCATTTGTCTCTCTCGTTTGTTAAATCTGGTGGGAATTTAAAATCCCAAGTACGCATCCTGAGTCCTTCACGAGTAGAACCTTTCTTCTAGAACGTCTTTTAGTATCCAGTCCCCTTTATTGCTCTTTTCTGCACTCTTTCCAGAGTCTCTACATCTTTTCTATAATATGGTGACCAAAACTGGATGCACTATTTTAAGTGTGATATTACTCAGGCTTCATAAAGTGCTACTAATACTTCATATGATCTTGATTCTATCCCTCTCTTAAGGCAACCTTGGATTGAGTTGGCATTTTTGGCTGCATCCACACACTTCTGGCTCATATATATTGGGTCAAATAAAAAAACACACAGCATGGCAATACAAAGGGAATAGGAGTGGAAGCTGACCAACAACTATATAAGTGACTCTTGCTCAGTCAGCTAGCTAAGTGGAGCTTCCATATGAAAAGGCAGTCTACAAGCAAAGAGCCATGCCTTCTGTGGGAAAAGATGAGAAATAGGCAGCTTTGGTGATTTCTTGGTAGGTTCCTAGAGACCTTGGTCTGGCATTGGTGTGTGTAGAAATGGTGGAGAAGGTGATCTTTGATAGGATCCCAAAGGGGGCTTGTCATAATCATCTCCTTGGGGATTCTACTGGTTTGATGATATCATTCATCCAGCTCAACTGTCAGTTACTGTCAGCTCTCAGTGATCTGAGTGGAGATGGCTGCCGATATGTGAGTAGTCTACAGAAGGGCTGCTGGGCTCTGGATAACCTTCCTCATTGTAGGCACCTTCTCAGATGATTGGGAGATTCCAGAGGTAGGAACGCCTTTTGTGGTCCTCTTAGGAAAGGTAAATAGGGGGAAAATGTGTCCTAGAGCAATTTTCCCCTTCATGCCTGTAAAAGACTAGATTCAATTACTTTCTCATTGATGGGGATCGCTTAGCATCCTTAACCACTGAACTAGGAAGAACTTTTGAAATTTGATAAACTCAGGTTCCTGTGGAATATGTACAGCAATGTAAAACCAAACCAAGGTTAAAAGTGATGAGTTCAAGGTAGAAGTACTAGTTTTCCACTCAGTTATTTTCATCATAGGATGTTGTTGTGTAATTGAACATGTGTTCAATTGAATCAAAGTGACTCTTGAAAAATAGGTTTTACTCCTTCCCTTCCCTTCCCTTCCCTTCCCTTCCCTTCCCTTCCCTTCCCTTCCCTTCCCTTCCCTTCCCTTCCCTTCCCTTCCCTTCCCTTCCCTTCCCTTCCCTTCCCTTCCCTTCCCTTCCCTTTTTCTTTCCTTTAATTTTCCCTTCCCTTTCCCCCCAGCATAAATGTTCTTCATCTCTGTAATGTGACCATGGGAAGCTGCAAAGAACTTTGAATCTTGGTCGTAGGTGGCGCTGGTCTCCGTTGTACCTTTGAATGGTTGCAAAGTGACCAATCATAAGTTGAGAATTATCTGCAAAGAATTCATATTGTGTTTATGACACATGGATGGCTTCTTCCAGATAGCTAGGTACACACATTTCTATAAAATAATTGCTTTAAACTTAGTTGTCAATTTACGACAATAGAGCAGTTGTTAAATATGTCATGCCCCGTTTGCTGTGGTTGTTCAGTGAGTCAAAAGCTGTTAAGTGAATCGTGTGCTTGTTAAGCAACTCTGGCTTCCCCCCTTGATTTCGCTCTTCAGAAGCCAGCTGGGACAGTTGCAAAGATGATCATGTGACTCTGGGACAGAGCAACTGTCATCAATAAGAGGCGGTTGCCCAGTGTATGGATTTTGATCACCTGACCATGGAGATGCTGCAATGGATGTAAGTGTAAAAAACGGTCACAAGCCACTCTTTTCAGTGACCTTATAACTTCAAAGGGTCCCTAAACAAACTGTTGTATGTTGAAGAGCCCTGAGGGTGGAGAGCTGGAGGATGCTGGAGGATGGGGGGTCTTCCTATTGCAAGGAAGGAAGAATCTGGACAAAACGTCCCTGTTGAGCTCATCTGGATGAAGAAGGCAGTCGCTTCTCTTGGCTTCCCTCTGTCTGAAGGCATCTGGTGACAATCGGGTGCAGGAGAGAAGAACCTCTGTTGGGCCATCATTCTTCATTCTTCACTGCTTCCGGGTGATCCAGTTGCCAGTTGGGGTGTCTAGAAGCATCTCTTTCACCCCTTTCCAAGGTCATTCCCCAGGAGGAAATCTACGAGAGCTCAGCTGGATCATGTTTGCAAACCTTCTGCTCAAGCAGAGGACTGGACTAGAAGACCCCCAAGGGCCCTTACAAACCTGTTATTCTAGACATACACAGGCTCTGGATGTACTTTTTCTTTGATATAATAATATCTACTAGCCATTTCTAAAACAACAACAAACTATCTAACAGCAAAACCCAAAATCAAAGTTACAATTTTTCCCCACCTCAAGCTGTTGGCCAAATCTGGCTCTAGAAGTTCTGCATCATTCTACATGCTTTTCCAATAAACAAACAACACAGAAAATGATTTTAAAGCATTTTATAAAGTACTTCGATAGAGCAGGGTTTAGCAACAGTCATACGTCCAGTTACATCACATAAATTAAAGCATCCAATAATATGTGAGCACAGCCATAGAAAAGAGCATTGCATGCTCAGTAAGAGAAATATTTGCAAAGGGAAAACATCTAAATGTGTCTGGGTAAGAAACATTATCAGTACTTCCCAAGGTTGAGTTTGAATCTTTGCTTTGATCACAGAGGCTTCAGAACAGCTGAAAGTGAGACTGTGACCTGCAGTGTATGGAAAGCTCTCCTGCCAGTCCCGGTCTCTGAAAGGGAGGCGTTTTTCTGAAAGTGAAGGCTTATGGGAACTTATTAGTCACACATGTGAAAAAGCAAATTTAAAATACAAAAAAATCCCCTGTTAGTTAGCTGGTGCAAGAATACAACGAAATTATATTTCAGCTATTACAAAGTCCATCAAAGCGCAAAGCACAAGTCCAAAAGAGGTTTCCAATAGAAACAAAATTTTGTTCTTTTCTTTAATTAAAGCAGTCTATTTAGTGTCTTTCTTAACTCCATCACCTTTTTGCAGCCATTTGTCCACTTTGGGAAGCAAAGTATCCTTCCATTTTTGTAGAATTATTCTTCCTCTTTCAGCATATATAACATCAAAGTTCCATTTCTTTCAAGTTCTTTATCAATTCGGCGTAAGAGAAAAGTCTCTGAATTTATCTTGATATTCACTTTAAGAATTTTCTGTATTAAGAAATGAATCCTACAACACTTCTTTTCTTTGTGACAAGTCCACCATAAATGGTAAAATCTTCCTTCTTTACATTTACATTTCTATAATTCATTTGAACGCTTTATACATTCTTGACAATTAGTTACCAATAGTATATAACGCTTTATACATTCTTGACAATTAGTTAGCAATAGTATATAATCTTGTAAAAACTCTCTTTTCAGCTATAATTTAAATTTTAAAACTTTTGTCCATGTGTGTTCCCATTTTTGAAGCATTTAATTATATCCAAGATATATTAATTATATCCAATATTCAAGATCATACAATGCTTTACAAATTCATTCTCTATGTTCAATAGCAATTTATAAACCTTCACAATAATAAGTTAATCACTACCACACAACAGAATTTGCATATACTTTTTTTACAAAATGACATCCATAGATTTTTAACAATCTAATTATTTCCTTCAACTGTAAATATAGAAATCAATGGCCAACAATTCCTTCTAATTGCAACTCTTCTTTAGATTTAAGTAGAGGGTCACAATAACAGGAAAATATTATTTGACCATAAGCCTCACCAGCAATTCTTTTAACAAAAACAACACAAAGCTTCCTGGAACGACACTCAAGGAGTTATTTTTGCAGAGAACCTTATTTTATATTTATTTCAAACTCTTAGGATGGCACGTCTAACAAAATGGTTGTTGAAATCATCATTTCCTTCAACTTTTTCGTAGCCTAAATTGGCGTGCCATCCAAATCTTAATACATGGCACTGCAGCTCAGCTCTGCTCTTATTTTAGAGGGTCACCTGCTCTCTTAGCCAGACCAAATAACAGGCATCAACATACAATTTCAAAACTGGTAATCCCAGACCTCCTCTTTAGTTAGCATTTTGCAATCATTTATATTTAATTCTTGGGTTTTTTTCCCCCTCTCCATATAAACCTTTGAGATTTTTTCTGACATTGTTTAAATAGAGCATCAGGTACAGAAAAAGAATCTGAAACAGAAAAAGCAACTTTGGTAGGACATTCATCTTAATTTCAGAGATTCTACCCAATAAGTTATCTCATCCTAATAAGTCTTTTTTACTTTTGTGACAAAAAGGCTCAAAGTTATCTTGAAACACTTCAGAATTTTGTTGTCAATGTAAACCTAAGTATTCCAACTTTTTCTCCAACTTAAAACCTGACTTTTTATTTAGTTGCTCATAGTCCTGAGAAGCCATATTCTTAACAAACATTGTTGTTTTCTGTTTATTTATTTTATAGCCCACTAAAACACCAATGGCATTTAGTTTATTTATCAAATATTCTATAGTGTTTTTTCTGGATAACTAACTCATCAGCAAATGAGTTTATAAGCTTCCTTTTTAAGATTTATACTTGTGATTTTCTCATCTTTCCTAACATTTTTATTGAAAACTTCCAACACCGATGTAAACAGCAGGGTAGATAGGGGGCTTCCTTTCCTCCTGCCCTTTGGGATTTGACATGGCTTAGTTAAGTATCCATGAATAATAATTGTTGCTTCCTCTGATGTATGGATTGCTTTCACCAGTTTTATCAACTATTTTGGCACCTTATGTATAATATTTTGTGAATTAAAAAGTTGAGATTGTATGTTATTGCTTATTCTACTGCTCCAAAAGAAGTTGTAACTCAGTGCTTCTCTTCTCTTCTCTTCTCTTCTCTTCTCTTCTCTTCTCTTCTCTTCTCTTCTCTTCTCTTCTCTTCTCTTCTCTTCTCTTCTCTTCTCTTCTCTTCTCTTCTCTTCTCTTCTCTTCTCTTCCCTTTTCCTACAAATTTTCCCCTTTCTCTTTTCTACCCTTCTTTTCCCATTATTTTCTTTTTCCTTCTGATTGTCCATATTAGATTTTGTGACAAAAAGGATCAAAGCTTTCTTGAAACAGATCAGAATTTTGTTTTCCATATAAACTCAGATATTCCAACTTTTTCTCCAACTTAAATCCTGACTTTTTATTTAGTATTTCATAGTCCAGAGAACCATATTCTTAACAAACATTGTTTTTTTCTGTTTATTTATTTTATAGCCCACTAAAACTCCAAAGTCATTTAATTTCTTTATCAAATATTCTTTCGTGTATTTTCTGGATAACTAACTCATCAGTAAATGCTTTCACTTACTTTTTAAGATTTATACTTGTCATTTTCTCATCTTGCCTAATATGTTTATTGAAAACTTCCAACACTGAAGTAAACAGCAGGGGTGATAATGGCCTTCCTTTCCTCGTACCCTTTGGGATTTGACATGGCTTAGTGAAGTCTCCATCAATAATAATCGTTGCTTGCTCTGATGTATGGATTGCTTTGACCCATTGGCACCTTATATGTTTTATTTTGTGAAATAAAAAGTTGAGGTTGTAAGTTATTGCTTGTTCTACTGCTCCAAAAGATGTTGTAACTCAATGCTTTCCTTTTCTTCTCTTTTCTTTTTCCCTTTTTCCTACACTTTTTCCTGTTTCTCTTTTCTTCCTTTCTTTCCCCATTATTTTCATTTTTCTTGTAGTTCACCATATTCGATTTTGATAAAAGAATAAAAGTACTTGACTCATCAAATTCCTCATACTGCAAAGAGGTGCATGAGAAGAATATCAGTCTCAAATGAAGAATTGTTCTGGAAATGGACATACTTTTGTAACCTAAATTAGGGTAATGTAATGTGTCAGGAGGAGCCCCCTGTAAGGTAACGGTCGGAGAAAGGAACGTAGGAAGCAGCTGCTGTAATGGATCCAGAAATAAAAAGTTGCAGTCGGAAGTTTGTAGTTTAAGATTTGCAAGATGCTGTTCGTGTAGCCCTTTTTGCTGAATTTCTATTTTCTTTATCTCGTGTTTCTCTTAAATGAGTGACATATAAATGGGGACATATAAATGTCAGATAGATGCAAGAAACATTAGCTGGAGGGGCTGACATTTCCCTATGAAATCTCTTACTCCATCTGTCAGTGGGGCCTGTGGAATCGCAGAGTCTTTCATGGTTCCTCCAGCCTGGAGAGAGGATGGCCCAGTTGGCAACAGCCGAAGGAAGGAGGTGAATTCCAGGCGCCATGTTGATTGCTGTCCCAACGTCCTAAGAAGTGGGAAAAACCACATTGCAAAAAACAACATGAATCCTATACTCGAGAGAGGAAAAGTCCACATTTGCAGAAAGTGAATCCTTTGTTAGTCCAACCCTCCACATCACCAACCTGCTGCAGCACACAAAAAGGGAGGAGAGTTTGTATCTGCTCCACAACACGAGTAGCCTCCTCGCGGTCTTCCAAAATCAGTGGTGGCCTTCAGTAGCTGAACGGTCCATTCTTGAAGGGATGAGGTGGACCAAGAACCTAAAAGCAGAAATATTAGAATTTACTGTATTTTATGTTCAGAAGAGTAGAACAGAGGAAATATAACAATAGGGTGTACTAATTGATACTAGATGGGAGAAACGAAGGGACTTTCCTTCACATAGAGTAGAGATCCTCTCCATCCATCCTTCTGTGTCCATGGGCCGCAGGGGGCGAAGACGTCAGAGCTCCTCTATTGTTAGGTCACCTGCATGGGGACAAAAGGTGAGACAAATGAAGGAAGGAAGGGGGGAAATGGAAGGGAAACGTATGCCTATCAGCACAATGAAGGATACAGAGATGCTGAAATTTAAGCATCTGGAAACCGGATAAGGGTAGTCCACAATCTACAACAATAATTGAGTCCAGAATTTTGGCCAATTATACAATCGTTTTTCTAATAGTTGGTAAGAGAATCCCGTGGTCTTAAAGCAAGTAATCTGGTCATGAATCCAAATCCAGATTATTCAAAGATCAGTTTTATCATCTTTTTTTTCCCAGAAAGCAAGAACAACAAAAAACATTGCAAAACATGATCACATAACCACAATACGCTGCAACTGCTCTTAAGTGTGGACCGATTGCCAAGCACCCTAAATGCGATCACAGGACTCAAGGGTTAGTGTGGCAGTTGCAGCTTTGACACTGAGTCACAAGTGCCTTTTTCCCCATTGTGTCTTAACTTTGAACAGCTGCTTTGTGACCAGTTGAAAGTTGAGGAGTACTTATACCCCATTTGGGATACAAGGGGAGGGGGCTGTTGTCCTTCCTTTCATGTGCTGATACCTTCACACACACACACATACACACACACAAACAGAGACCTTAATGTTCCAAAAGAAAGTTACCTTCATTGATGAATCCGTCCTCATTTCCAGCTTGCACAATCTTCACTGGAAAGTGTGGAAATGTCCTCTGGGCTTCAGTGAGCTGAAGAGAAAGAAAGAAGTCCATCATACTGTTGCCAAAGTGTCTTGCTGAGTCATCCCCCATGTTCAGTTGGGCCCCTCAATACAAACATCAGCTATAAAACACCTTGTCCAGGGATTCCCTAGTCCGCCATAAAGTGGAAGCAAAGGAAAAAGAACCCCTTGCCCCCCTGCCCTTTTCTCCCAAGAGAGAGGGGTTATGTGAGGATGGGGTGCCAAAAACAGTGGAGGACGAAAAATTTGCAATCTTATTTTCATGTTTCTACATACGTTGATCTTTCTTTGGTGGATTCCACAATAGAGTAGCTGATTCCAGGCAGAGGTGAAGCATTGCCGGCCGTGTTTCTCAAAGTGCTGTGGAATTGGAGCAAAAACATTACCTTTGTTACTATTCTCGGGAAGCTCATTGTCAAACAAACTGTGTAATTTAGGATATGTTCTTCAGGCCTTTAAAGCCTCCCTCTCCGTCTATGGCTACTCCCAGCTTCTTAAATTCCTGCCTCTTTGGAAGGTGGAAGGTTGGGATGGCATTTCAAGCAAAGGACCCCATAAAGACGTTTTGTCTCTCATCTGCAATTCTGGCCATGGAGCATTAGAGGTAAAGAGGCTTCTTTGTGAAGAGGTCCCTGATTGTTGGAAAACAGCGCTTGTGGGAAGCCAGATTCCCATCCTCCTTGATGCCTGTCCTCAAGAACTATCCCCTACTTAGATTGTTCCCAGTGGACGATTTCACTGGAGTTCTAACACCTGATTTGGTGAAGTTTTCCAAGGGCCCAATGTTCCTTCAAGCTTCCCTGGGACATGGATGCCCTTACCTTTAAAATAAAAATGAGATGCTCCGTTTTGGCCGATTGCTGCAGAAGACCTCGGAGCAGGAGGCCAAAGGCGTCTTCCAGCAGCTTCTTCTCTTCCTGAAATGAAAGACAGAGATGATGATGATGATGTGTGAAATGTTTTCCCAGCTGTTCCAGTACCAGAAAGGAACTCCCAGAAATGTTGCTGACGGTGGTACCTCTGAAATATTCTCCTCTCCGTTTTGCATGGAGGACAACCACACGGACCCAAAGATCTTCAGGAGGCGAGACTCAACTTTTGGGTCCATGGCTGGAGGAACCTTGCTGTGAGATCAAAGGAAAGAAGAGACATCAGTGCCCATCTTAGTGAACAGCCCTGGGGTTCATTTTCCCCAAGAGAATGGCAGGCAAAAGAAAGAAAAGGCTGACCTGATGTCATAGACTGCAAGCATCGCAGCTAGTCCTGCCGTGAAGCTGCTTAAATTGTTGTCCTCCATCAGAGCCTGGCAGGAATCAAGTGCGGAGAGAAGCAGAGAAGGGAAAGTCAGCCATGATGCTCCAGCCCAGCCCTTCCTATTTCTCCCTGCCCCTTTTGACCTGTTCTTCTGCTACAGCTTCCCTCTCAGTACAAAGGAGGGTTAAGCCCCTGGTTAAGGACCCTTTGCACAAGATAGGTTTTGACCGTCCAGGGGAAGCTTGTCTACTGCTCCTGTCTCTCTGTCCTGCTTTGCTTGCCTCCAATGTCCCCCTGCCTCCCTCTGACCTACCAAGACAGCGAGGCTGTAGAGGTCCTTGTTTCTTGGCTCTGGGACTGCCATTTGCCCACTCCGCTTCAGCTGAAACAGAGTGGCAATGGAAGAGAGGCCCCGAATGATACTGCGCTCCTGCTGCAAGAGAGAAGAGTCAGGCTGTAAGTTGGGGAGGCTGTTGGGCAATGTGCCCCCAGGGTCCCCCGTCTTCTCCTTTTCAGAAGGGAAGGTTGAAACCCTTCTGAGTCTCTCTCCATGCCAAGAAAATTTTGAATCCCATTGAGACTGGGATTCACACCTGGGAGAAAGGCTGAGCTATGGGACCCTCTGATTCCCAGGGGTACCTACTGGTTGGTCTGTCTTCTGCATCCTCTCATGGACCTCTTCCCATATCTTCTGGCTCCTCCATCGGTCTCTTCTGCAGCAAGAAGCCTGGTGTGGTATATTCTCTTCCTTTCTGATGTCCATTTTCTGGAAGAGAATCTTCTTTTTCTTTTTGGTCTTGTCCTTCCTGGGGAGATCTGGGAATGGAGAGGCAGATGCGCAGCAAAGTTTTAGGTCTCCCCCAGACAAAGAAAACCCTCCAAAACCAGGCTCATCTTTGCAGCGTTTTTCCCCTTGTGACCTGATTCCCCTTATTAAAAAGCGTTTTCCGCTTCACAGAGCTGGCTAGGTGTCCTGGCCATGAAAGATCTTCTCACCGAGGCCAATTAGGCAAATCCAGGTATGTCAAAAGTGCCACTGAGCCATCTTAAAGGCTCCCAGAAGGGCCAAATGGAAGCGGAAGAACTTCTGGGGGGTCAGGATAGACCCGGGAGCTGCAGGAGGAGGGGCGCTTAGTGGCTCAGGAACAGCCTGACCTCCAAGCCCTCCCTCTGTGCAACTTTGAATCTGAAAACATGGAGATGTGTTTCCTGTACTGGTAGTCCTCAACCTACAACCATGATTGAGCCTCAAATTTCTTTTGTTAAGTGAGACAGTGGTTAATTGACTTTTGTCCCATCTTACAAACTTCCTTGCCACAGTTGGTAATAGAATCATTGCTTCCCCATTGATTTTTCTTGTCAGAAGGTTGCAAAAGGTGATCACAAGACCCTGGGATACTACAACCGTCATAATGATGAGTCAGTGTCTGAATTTGATCGTGTGACTGTGGGATGGCTACAGCGGTTGAAAATCGATCATGCCATTTTTCTCAGTGCTATTATACCTTGAAACAGTCACACCATGAATGGTTGTAAGTGAAGGACCACCTGTCTATCCCTACATGGAGGAAACCCCTCCTAAAGAGCTGCTTCCTCTCCTTCTCAAGGTCCCAGCCCATCCTTGAGGATCTACTCACCACATCGCTCCACTTTCTGGAGCTCCACATCCACGACGAAAGGGACTCGTCTTTGCTCAGGAGCCTTGGTGCTGTCCTCTAGTCGGCAGGTTGGCGAAGTGGGAGCATCGGCCCCTGGATCGCTCGCCTTCCTTGTTTTCTTCCGGAAGCAGGAAAATAACTTGAAGAAGGCCCTAGAAGAGAGAAAAAGGAAGGGAAGGGAAGGGAACAACTGAAGCCTATTTTCCAGAATCCCTTGGATTTAAGAAAGCAGAGTGGGAAAATACTGCTTCTGGGTTGAGCTTATCACTTTTATCCTTGGTTTATTTTTACAGGACTGAATGTGTTCCACAACCACGTAAGTTTTCAAATTTTAAAATATTCCTTAATTCGGAGCTTAAGTACACCATGTGATCCTGATTAGTTGGGGAGTAACCAGCCCAGTCTCTGAGCGCCAATAAGGAATTAAAGATAAAACTGCTCTGGAATAAATTTGCCCCAATCCCCCTTTCCTAAGAGGACAACAAAGGGCTGTTCCCATCCCTGGAATCTCCCAATCCTCTGAGAAGTGGGCTCTAAAATGGGGAAGAGCCCAGCAGCCCTTCTGAAGACCTCCTTACCTCTTGAAAGCCATCTTCACTCAGATCGCCCAAAGAAAGTGGCAGTTGAGCTGGATGGATGACATCATCAACCCAGTAGAATCCCCGGGAGATGACTGGCCTCCCTTGGGATCCAATCAAAGCGGTCAGAGGAGCTTCGGAAGAGAGGAAGGGGCTCTCAGTGGGTTCTCCAGGGATCTGTCTCTGCGCCATCTTGAATTTAGCAGAAGAGAGACTCCCCCCTTATAGCCCAGAGCTGGTGCTGAGCGATTACAACTAATGTAGTTTTCTAATGTGTATAATAAAAGATCTGTAGCTGCGAGTGTCTGGCATTTATAACCAAACAGAGGTTTATTTTGGAAATGCCCTTGTAATTCAAGGAAGTGAACAGATCTAATCCTCCTTCCTCTTGTTTTCCCCATAACAACAACCCTGTGAGGTGGGTCGGGCTGAGAGAGAGTGACCGGCACAAAGTCACCCAGTGGCTTTCTTGCCTCAGTCAGCACTCGAACTCAGTGCCTCCTTGTTTCCAGCCGGGTGTCTTAACCACTAGAACAAACTGGCTCTAATACTATCCTGTACTTTATCCCCACCCCAATTTTTCTCTTTTAGTCCAGCAGCTTCTTTCACCTTCCTGCTCACAAATCTTATTAGTGTATTTCTTGGCTTTTGCATTTGATTGTCCTGAGGAGAGAAGAATCTATGGACACCCCTGAGTTGAACACTTTTATTCTGGCAATTGTTCAGCCTTGAGATAAGATACTCATTAAAGTAGCTTTTTCTGCATTTCCCCTGATTCCTCTAGTTCTCCACTTATTTCTTTCACCCTGATCCTGCGTCTCGGCCAGATCCAATCAAAAGTCAGTTGCACCTTTCTGAGCTTTTGGCAGATCGAGCTGGTTTTTCCCAGAGGATCGGCCCTTCGACTAGCGGTCTGGGCAGGCTCTGAGCCCAGAGTAGTCTAGCCTTTCCTCGACTGATTCTATTTTTGGACGTCCCTGCCAAGCCCTTCCGAATCCAAGGGGCTGATTTATCACCTTCCTCCTTTAACTCTGCTTTAAGCTCCCTGATTGTTTTAACTGAGTCGACCTTGAGGCTTTTTCTCCTGGCCTAAGTCAGGTTTTGCGCCCCCTGATGAGGCGTTTCTTCTTCGCTACTAGGGTCCTGAACTCTTCCCTCTTGGCCTGAATTCCTCCGCCATTTCAAAGATGGCCCCTTTTTAGGCCTTGTTTCTCTTGCTAGCCTTGCCAGGTGGCTGCATATTACTTCAAGGAAAAGGGCAGGGCTCAGCCCAAAAGCTGCGCTAGGAGGACAGCAAAGGGCTCAGCAGGCTAGAGAAGGACCCAGAGAGGACATTGGCTTTAAGCCCACAAATGGTTTTTTTCTTTTTGTTAAATGAAGCCAAACACGTGTGTCTCATGACATCATATGTTGCAGAAACCCAACTTTCTCCTCATGGCAAAATCACCAGTCTAGAAAGTGGGAGACTGTGAGTTCAAGTCCCACCTTAGCCCTGAATGCCGGCTGGGAGACTTTGGGCCAATCACTCTCAGCCTATCCCACCTGACAGCGTTGTTGTGGGGAAGACAGGGGAAGGAAGGTTTGTTGGCTTTGTTTGCTGTCTTGAGGATATTTGTAAAAGTAATAAAGGTGGGATGTAAACAAACAAACCCCGGAAATTAGGTCAGAGGAGTAGAGCATGTTTGTGTCATGCCCCCACCGGAGCCTGAATCTGCTGAGGAAGATGATCTGGAACTGGAGCCGATGGAGATCGAGGAGGAGGCATCTTTGGCTTTGGAAGAATATGGGGAGGACCCTATATCTAATGAAAGATTCCTACCAAATGACATTTCGTAATCCAAATCAACGCTATGTCTATATTTAATGTAAACTATCAAGTATCAGTCAGAAAAATATTAGTACTTTCCTCTACTGCCAAAGTGTGAAAGTGAATGAATTTAAATGGATAATATTTAGTTCTTTGTCTTTTTGTATGCTTACATGTTTTGCCACGTGTTCATTAATATCTGTCAGAAAAATCAGTGAAGCTTTCTTGCTTCAATGCTCTCACTGCTGTGTTAACTGAGGCCAGGTTTGCAGTTCTCCTTGTCAGTCTCGGGCCTAGAATTTTGTGGTGACTACATTGATTATTATATTATTATCCTGATTAAAACCATTTATCTAGTGGAGCACAGAGAAGTAGCTAATGCTGGAGCACAGGTACTTTCAACCAGATACAGCTGACATGTTTTCTCCTGAGTCACACATTTGTTGCATTTGTCTCTCTCGTTTGTTAAATCTGGTGGGAATTTAAAATCCCAAGTACGCATCCTGAGTCCTTCACGAGTAGAACCTTTCTTCTAGAACGTCTTTTAGTATCCAGTCCCCTTTATTGCTCTTTTCTGCACTCTTTCCAGAGTCTCTACATCTTTTCTATAATATGGTGACCAAAACTGGATGCACTATTTTAAGTGTGATATTACTCAGGCTTCATAAAGTGCTACTAATACTTCATATGATCTTGATTATATCCCTCTCTTAAGGCAACCTTGGATTGAGTTGGCATTTTTGGCTGCAGCCACACACTTCTGGCTCATATATATTGGGACAAATAAAAAATAACACAGCATGGCAATACAAAGGAAATAGGAGTGGAAGCTGACCAACAACTATATAAGTGTCTCTTGCTCAGTCAGCTAGCTGAGTGGAGCTTCCATATGAAAAGGCAGTCTACAAGCAAAGAGCCATGCCTTCTGTGGGAAAAGATGAGAAATAGGCAGCTTTGGTGATTTCTTGGTAGGTTCCTAGAGACCTTGGTCTGGCATTGTTGTGTGTAGAAATGGTGGAGAAGGTGATCTTTGATAGGATCCCAAAGGGGGCTTGTCATAATCATCTCCTTGGGGATTCTACTGGTTTGATGATGTCATCCATCCAGCTCAACTGTCAGTTACTGTCAGCTCTCAGTGATCTGAGTGGAGATGGCTGCCGATATGTGAGTAGTCTTCAGAAGGTCTGCTGGGCTCTGGGTAACCTTCCCCATTGTAGCCACCTTCTCAGAGGATTGGGAGATTCCAGAGGTGGGAGCAGCCATTTATGGTCCTCTTAGGAAAGGTAAATAGGGGGAAAATGCGTCCTAGAGCTATTTTCCCCTTCATGCCTGTAAAAGACTAGATTAAATTACTTTCTCATTGATGGGGATCGCTTAGCATCTGAACTAGGAAGAACTTTTGAAATTTGATAAACTCAGGTTCCTGTGGAATATGTACAGCAATGTAAAACCAAACCAAGGTTAAAAGTGATGAGTTCAAGGTAGAAGTACTAGTTTTCCACTCAGTTATTTTCATCATAGGATGTTGTTGTGTAATTGAACATGTGTTCAATTGAATCCAAGTGACTCTTGAAAAATAGGTTTTACTCCTTCCCTTCCCTTCCCTTCCCTTCCCTTCCCTTTCTTCCCTTTCCTTTTCCTTTCCCTTTAATTTTCCCTTCCCTTTCCCCCCAGCATAAATGTTCTTCATCTCTGTAATGTGACCATGGGAAGCTGCAAAGAACTTTGAATCTTGGTCGTAGGTGGCGCTGGTCTCCGTTGTACCTTTGAATGGTTGCAAAGTGACCTATCATAAGTTGAGAACTATCTGCAAAGAATTCATACTGTGTTTATGACACATGGATGGCTTCTTCCAGATAGCTAGGTACACACATTTCTATAAAATAATTGCTTTAAACTTAGTTGTCAATTTACGACAATAGAGCAGTTGTTAAATATGTCATGCCCCGTTTGCTGCGGTTGTTCAGTGAGTCAAAAGCTGTTAAGTGAATCGTGTGCTTGTTAAGCAACTCTAGCTTCCCCCCTTGATTTTGCTCTTCAGAAGCCAGCTGGGACAGTTGCAAAGATGATCATGTGACTCTGGGACAGAGCAACTGTCATCAATAGGAGCCAGTTGCCCAGTGTATGGATTTGGATCACGTGACCATGGAGATGCTGCAATGGTTGTAAGTGTAAAAAACGGTCACAAGCCACTCTTTTCAGTGACCTTGTAACTTCAAAGGGTCCCTAAACAAACTGTTGTATGTTGAAGAGCCCTGAGGGTGGAGAGCTGGAGGATGCTGGAGGATGGGGGGTCTTCCTATTGCAAGGAAGGAAGAATCTGGACAAAACGTCCCTGTTGAGCTCATCTGGATGAAGAAGGCAGTCGCTTCTCTTGGCTTCCCTCTGTCTGAAGGCATCTGGTGACAATCGGGTGCAGGAGAGAAGAACCTCTGTTGGGCCATCATTCTTCATTCTTCACTGCTTCCGGGTGATCCAGTTGCCAGTTGGGGTGTCTAGAAGCATCTCTTTCGCCCCTTTCCAAGGTCATTCCCCAGGAGGAAATCTATGAGAGCTCAGCTGGATCATGTTTGCAAACCTTCTGCTCAAGCAGAGAACTGGACTAGAAGACCCCCAAGGGCCCTTACAAACCTGTTATTCTAGTCATACACAGGCTCTGGATGTACTTTTTCTTTGATATAATAATATCTACTAGCCATTTCTAAAACAACAACAAACTATCTAACAGCAAAACCCAAAATCAAAGTTACAATTTTTTCCCACCTCAAGCTGTTGGCCAAATCTGGCTCTAGAAGTTCTGCTTCGTTCTACATGCTTTTCCAATAAACAAACAACTCAGAAAATGATTTAAAAGCATTTTATAAAGTACTTGGATAGAGCAGGGTTTAGAAACAGTCATATGTCCAGTTACATCACATAAATTAAAGCATCCAATAATATATGAGGACAGCCATAGAAAAGAGCATTGTATGCTCAGTAAGAGAAACATTTGCAAAGGGAAAACATCTAAAGGTGTCTGGGTAACAAACATTATCAGCACTTCCCAAGGTTGAGTTTGAATCTTTGCTTTGATCACGGAGGCTTCAGAACAGCTGAAAGTGAGACTGTGACCTGCAGTGTATGGAAAGCTCTCCTGCCAGTCCCGGTCTCTGAAAGGGAAGCGTTTTTCTGAAAGTGAAGGCTTATGGGAACTTATTAGTCACACATGTGAAAAAGCAAATTTAAAATACAAAAAAATCCCCTGTTAGTTAGCTGGTGCAACAAAATTAAGAAATGAATCCTACAACACTTCTTTTTTTGTGACATGTCCACCATAAATGGTAAAATGTTCCTTCTTTACATTTACATTTCCAACATTCATTTGAACGCCTTTATACATTCTTGACAATTTGTCCCATCTTAGTTACCAATAGTATATCATCTTGTAAAAATTTTCTTTTCAGCTATAATTTAAATTTTAAAACTTTTGTCCATGTGTGTACCCATTGTTGAAGCATTTAATTATTTCCAAGATTCTTTGCCCACTGAATCATACAATGCTTTACAAATTTATTCT
This sequence comes from Bothrops alternatus, assembly GCA_034064705.1. Lineage (NCBI taxonomy): Eukaryota > Metazoa > Chordata > Lepidosauria > Squamata > Viperidae > Bothrops > Bothrops alternatus. Next base: position 23,499,506 of record JARGCV010000006.1, read on the forward strand.
CCATGTTCAATAAGAATTTATAAACCTTCACAATAATAATCACTACCACACAACAGAATTTGCATACACTTTTTTACAAAATGACATCCATAGATTTTTAACAGTCTAATTATTTCCTTCAACTGTAAATATAGAAATCAATGGCCAACAATTCCTTCTAATTGCAACTCTTCTTTAGATTTAAGTAGAGGGTCACCATAACAGGAAAATATTATTTGACCATAAGCCTCACCACCAATTCTTTTAACAAAAACAACACAAAGCTTCCTGGAATGACACCCAAGGGGTTATTTTTGCAGAGAACCTTATTTTATATTTATTTCAAACTCTTAGGATGGCATGTCTAACAAAATGGTTGTTGAAATCATCATTTCCTTCCACTTTTTCGTAGCCTAAATTGGCGTGCCATCCAAATCTTAATTCATGGCACTGCAGCTCAGCTCTGCTGTTATTTTAGAGGGTCACCTGCTCTCTTAGCCAGACCAAATAACAGGGATCAATGTACAATTTCAAACCTGGTAATCCCAGACCTCCTCTTTAGGTAGCATTTTGCAATTATTTATATTTAATTCTCAATTCCCCCCCCTCTCCATATAAACCTTTGAGATGTTTGTCTAACATTGTTTAAATAGAGCATCAGGTACAGAAAAAGAGTCTGAAACACAAAAAGCAACTTTGGTAGGACATTCATCTTAATTGCAGAGATTCTACCCAATAAGTTATCTCATCCTAATAAGTCTTTTTTACTTTTGTGACAAAAAGGCTCAAAGTTATCGTGAAACAGTTCAGAATTTTGTTGTTAATGTAAACCTAGGTATTCTAACCTTTTCTCCAACTTAAAACCTGACTTTTTATTTAGTATTTCATAGTCTGGAGAACTGTATTCTTAATAAACATTGTTGTTTTCTGTTTATTTATTTTATAGCCCACTAAAGCTCCAAAGTCATTTGGTTTCTTCATCAAATATTCTTTTGTGTATTTTCTGGATAACAAACTCATCAATAAATGCTGTCACTTCTTTTAAAGAGTTTTACTTGTGATTTTATCATCTTGCTTAACATCTTTATTGAAAACTTCCAACATGGATTTAAACAGCAGGAGATATAAGGGGCTTCTTTTCCTTGTACCCTTTGGAATTTGACATGGTTTAGTTAAGTCTCCATCAATAATAAACTTTGCTTGCTCTGATTTATGGGTTGCTTTCACCAGTTTTATAAACTGTTTTGGTACCTTATGTATAATATTTTGTGAATTAAAAAGTTGAGCTTTTATGTTATTGCTTATTCTACTGCTCCAAAAGAACTTGTAACTCAGTGCTTCTCTTCTCTTCTCTTCTCTTCTCTTCTCTTCTCTTCTCTTCTCTTCTCTTCTCTTCTCTTCTCTTCTCTTCTCTTCTCTTCTCTTCTCTTCTCTTCTCTTCTCTTCCCCCCTTTCCTACAAATTTTCCTCTTCCTCTTTTCTACCCTTCTTTTCCCATTATTTTCATTTTCCTTCTGGTTGTCCATATTAGATTTTTGGAAAAAAAGGCGCAAACTTATTTTGAAACAGTTCAGAATTTTGTTTTCCAAACAAACTCATATATTCCAACTTTTTCTCCAACTTAAATCCTGACTTTTTATTTAGTATTGCTTATTCTATTGCTAAAAAAGAAGTTGTAACTCAGTGCTTCTCTTCTCTTCTCTTCTCTTCTCTTCTCTTCTCTTCTCTTCTCTTCTCTTCTCTTCTCTTCTCTTCTCTTCTCTTCTCTTCTCTTCTCGTCTCTTCTCGTCTCTTCTCTTCTGTTCCCTTTTCCCCCTTTTCCTACAAATTTTCCTCTTTCACTTTTCTACCCTTCTTTTCCCATTATTTTCATTTTCCTTCTGGTTGTCCATATTAGATTTTGTGAAAAAAAGCTCAAACTTATGTTGAAATAATTCAGAATTTTGTTTTCCATGTTGTCCATTCTAAGTTTTTCTCCAACTTAAATCCTGACTTTTTATTTAGTATTTCATAGTCCAGAGAACCATATTCTTAACAAACATTGCTTTTTTGTTTATTTATTTTATATCTCACTAAACTCCAAAGTCATTTAGTTTCTTCATCAAATATTCTTTCGTGTATTTTCTGAACAACTAACTCATCAGTAAATTCTTTCACTTACTTTTTAAGATTTCTACTTCTCATTTTCTCATCTTCCTTAACATCTTTATTGAAAACTTCCAACACTGAAGTAAACAGCAGGGGTGATAAAGGTCTTCCTTTCCTCGTACCCTTTGGGATTTGACATGGCTTAGTGAAGTCTCCATCAATAATAATTGTTGCTTGCTCTGATGTATGGATTGCTTTGACCCATTGGCACCTTATATGTATTATTTTGTGAAATAAAAAGTTGAGGTTGTAAGTTATTGCTTGTTCTACTGCTCCAAAAGATGTTGTAACTCAATGCTTTCCTTTTCTTCTCTTTTCTTTTTCCCTTTTTCCTACACTTTTTCCTCTTTCTCTTTTCTTCCTTTCTTTCCCCATTATTTTCATTTTCCTTGTAGTTCCCCATATTAGATTTTGATAAAAGAATAAAAGTACTTGACTCATCACATTCCTCATACTGCACAGAGGTGCATGAGAAGAATATCAGTTTGAATGAAGAAGTGTGCTGGAAATGGACATACTATTGTAACCTAAATTAGGGTAATGGAATGTGTAAGGAGGAGCCCCCTGTAAGGTAACGGTCAGAGAAAGAAACGTAGGAAGCAGCTGCTGTAATGGATCCAGAAATAAAAAGTTGCAGTCGGAAGTTTGTAGTTTAAGATTTGCAAGATGCTGTTCGTGTAGCCCTTTTTGCTGAATTTCTATTTTCTTTATCTCGTGTTTCTCTTAAATGAGTGACATATAAATGGGGACATATAAATGTCAGATAGATGCAAGAAACATTAGCTGGAAGGGCTGACGTTTCCCTATGAAATCTCTTACTCCATCTGTCAGTGGGGCCTGTGGAATTGCAGGGTCTTTCATGGTTCCTCCAGCCTGGAGAGAGGATGGCCCAGTTGGCAACAGCTGAAGGAAGGAGGTGAATTCCAGGCGCCATGTTGATTGCTGTCCCAACGTCCTAAGAAGTGGGAAAAACCACATTGCAAAAAACAACATGAATCCTATACTCGAGAGAGGAAAAGCCCACATTTGCAGAAAGTGAATCCTTTGTTAGTCCAACCCTCCACATCACCAACCTGCTGCAGCACACAAAAAGGGACGAGAGTTTGTATCTGCTCCACAACACGAGTAGCCTCCTCGCGATCTTCCAAAATCAGTGGTGGCCTTCAGTAGCTGACCGGTCCATTCTTGAAGGGATGAGGTGGACCAAGAACCTATAAGCAGAAATATTAGAATTTACTGTATTTTAAGTTCAGAAGAGTAGAACAGAGGAAATATAACAATAGGGTGTACTAATTGATACTAGACGGGAGAAACGAAGGGACTTTCCTTCACATAGAGTAGAGATCCTCTCCATCCATCCTTCTGTGTCCAAGGGCCGAAGGGGGCGAAGACGTCAGAGCTCCTCAATTGTTAGGTCACCTGCATGGGGACAAAAGGTGAGACAAATGAAGGAAGGAAGGGGGGAAATGGAAGGGAAACGTATGCCTATCAGCACAATGAAGGATACAGAGATGCTGAAATTTAAGCATCTGGAAACTGGATAAGGGTAGTCCGCAATCTACAACAATAATTGAGTCCAGAATTTTGGCCAATTATACAACCGTTTTTCTAATAGTTGGTAAGAGAATCCCGTGGTCTTAAAGCAAGTAATCTGGTCATGAATCCAAATCCAGATTATTCAAAGATCAGTTTTATCATCTTTTTTTCCCAGAAAGCAACAACAACAAAAAACATTGCAAAACATGATCACATAACCACAATATGCTGCAACTGCTCTTAAGTGTGGACCGATTGCCAAGCACCCTAAATGCGATCACAGGACTCAAGGGTTAGTGTGGCAGTTGCAGCTTTGACACTGAGTCACAAGTGCCTTTTTTCCCCATTGTGTCTTAACTTTGAACAGGTGTTATGTGACCAGTTGAAAGTTGAGGAGTACTTATACCCCATTTGGGATACAAGGGGAGGGGGCTGTTGTCCTTCCTTTCATGTGCTGATACCTTCACACACACACACATACACACACACAAACAGAGACCTTAATGTTCCAAAAGAAAGTTACCTTCATTGATGAATCCGTCCTCATTTCCAGCTTGCACAATCTTCACTGGAAAGTGTGGAAATGTCCTCTGGGCTTCAGTGAGCTGAAGAGAAAGAAAGAAGTCCATCGTACTGTTGCCAAAGTGTCTTGCTGAGTCATCCCCCATGTTCAGTTGGGCCCCTCAATACAAACATCAGCTATAAAACACCTTGTCCAGGGATTCCCTAGTCCACCATAAAGTGGAAGCAAAGGAAAAAGAACCCCTTGCCCCCCTGTCCTTTTCTCCCAAGAGAGAGGGGTTATGTGAGGATGGGGTCGCAAAAACAGTGGAGGACCCAAAATTTGCAATCTTATTTTTACGTTTCTACATACGTTGATCTTTCTTTGGTGGATTCCACAATAGAGTAGCTGATTCCAGGCAGACGTGAAGCATTGCCGGCCGTGTTTCTCAAAGTGCTGTGGAATTGGAGCAAAAACATTACCTTTGTTACTATTCTCGGGAAGCTCATTTTCAAACAAACTGTGTAATTTAGGATATGTTCTTCAGGCCTTTAAAGCCTCCCTCTCCCTCTATGGCTACTCCCAGCTTCTTAAATTCCAGCCTCTTTGGAAGGTGGAAGGTTGGGATGGCATTTCAAGCAAAGGACCCCATAAAGACGTTTTGTCTCTCATCTACAATTCTGGCCATGGAGCATTAGAGGTAAAGAGGCTTCTTTGTGAAGAGGTCCCTGATTGTTGGAAAACAGCGCTTGTGGGAAGGTAGATTCCCATCCTCCTTGATGCCTGTCCTCAAGAACTATCCCCTACTTAGATTGTTCCCAGTGGACGATTTCACTGGAGTTCTAACACCTGATTTGGTGAAGTTTTCCAAGGGCCCAATGTTCCTTCAAGCTTCCCTGGGACATGGATGCCCTTACCTTTAAAATAAAAATGAGATGCTCCGTTTTGGCCGATTGCTGCAGAAGACCTCGGAGCAGGAGGCCAAAGGCGTCTTCCAGCAGCTTCTTCTCTTCCTGAAATGAAAGACAGAGATGATGATGATGTGTGAAATGTTTTCCCAGCTGTTCCAGTACCAGAAAGGAACTCCCAGAAATGTTGCTGACGGTGGTACCTCTGAAATATTCTCCTCTCTGTTTTTCATGGAGGACAACCACACGGACCCAACGATCTTTAGGAGGCGAGACTCAACTTTTGGGTCCATGGCTGGAGGAACCTTGCTGTGAGATCAAAGGAAAGAAGAGACATCAGTGCCCATCTTAGTTTAACAGCCCTTGGGTTCATTTTCCCCAAGAGAATGGCAGGCAAAAGAAAGAAAAGGCTGACCTGATGTCATAGACGGCAAGCATCGCAGCGAGTCCTGCCGTGAAGCTGCTTAAATTGTTGTCCTCCATCAGAGCCTGGCAGGAATCAAGTGCGGAGAGAAGCAGAGAAGGGAAAGTCAGCCATGATGCTCCAGTCCAGCCCTTCCTATTTCTCCCAGTCCCTTTTGACCTGTTCTTCTGCTACAGCTTCCCTCTCAGTACAAAGGAGGGTTAGCCCCTGTTTAAGGACCCTTTGCACAAGATAGGTTTTTACCATCCAGGGGAAGCTTGTCTACTGCTCCTGTCTCTCTGTCCTGCTTTGCTTGCCTCCAATGTCCCCCTGCCTCCCTCTGACCTACCAAGACAGCGAGGCTGTAGAGGTCCTTGTTTCTTGGCTCTGGGACTGCCATTTGCCCACTCCGCTTCAGCTGAAACAGAGTGGCAATGGAAGAGAGGCCCCGAATGATACTGCGCTCCTGCTGCAAGAGAGAAGAGTCAGGCTGTAAGTTGGGGAGGCTGTTGGGCAATTTGCCCCCAGGGTCCCCCGTCTTCTCCTTTTCAGAAGGGAAGGTTGAAACCCTTCTGAGTCTCTCTCCATGCCGAGGAAAATTTCGAATCCCATTGAGACTGGGATTCCCACCTGGGATTCCCACCTGGGAGAAAGGCTGAGCTATGGGACCCTCTGATTCCCAGGGGTACCTACTGGTTGGTCTGTCTTCTGCATCCTCTCATGGACCTCTTCCCATATCTTCTGGCTCCTCCATCGGTCTCTTCTGCAGCAAGAAGCCTGGCGTGGTATATTCTCTTCCTTTCTGATGTCCATTTTCTGGAAGAGAATCTTCTTTTTCTTTTTGGTCCTGTCGTTCCTGGGGAGATCTGGCAATGGAGAGGCAGGTGCTTGGCAAAGTTTTAGGTCTCCCCCAGACAAAGAAAACCCTCCAAAACCAGGCTCATCTTTGCAGCGTTTTTCCCCTTGTGACCTGATTCCCCTTATTAAAACGCGTTTTCCGCTTCACAGAGCTGGCTAGGTGTCCTGGCCATGAAAGATCTTTTCACCGAGGCCAATTAGGCAAATCCAGGTATGTCAAAAGTGCCACTGAGCCATCTTAAAGGCTCCCAGAAGGGCCAAATGGAAGCGGAAGAACTTCTGGGGGGTCAGGATAGACCCGGGAGCTGCAGGAGGAGGGGCGCTTAGTGGCTCAGGAACAGCCTGACCTCCGAGCCCTCCCTCTGTGCAACTTTGAATCTGAAAACATGGAGATGTGTTTCCTGTACTGTTAGTCCTCAATCTACAACCATGATTGAGCCTCAAATTTCTTTTGTTAAGTGAGACAGTGGTTAATTGACTTTTGTCTCATCTTACAAACTTCCTTGCCACAGTTGGTAATTGAATCATTGCTTCCCTGTGGCATTCCATGATAAGATCTTCTAATCTTGTGGTGTTCCAAGATATGAAGTTCCAAGATATGACCCGGCTCCCATGAACGACAGACACTGGAGGCTGCTGCAATTTTGGAAAGCCTAGAACAAAGTCTGGTTTCCCCTTTTATTGATAGAATACGCCCTAATACATGTGATTACATTTCTATAGCCTCTGAGCATACATGCACACAGAATGTCACAAAATGTTTTTGTACTTGTTCTCTCAGACAGGTTTCAGATAAACACGCTGCGGTTACATTTCCTTTTTCCTGTTACAGCAGCTGCTATGTGGTTAAAGTTTTTACACAGACACAGCTAGCCTGCAGGATAGAAAATATTTTCAACATCTCCTCCTTTCTTTTTGTTTTTTGGGATGGTGTTTACTCGATATTGAGGTCTGGTGGTGCATTGGAATCTTCCAGGAATGTGGGAGGCAAGGGCATCATAGGTGTAGCTTGAAATTCATTTTGGATAATGTTCACCTGCTGTGAAACCTTGGTTTTTGGCAAGAGATTTTTCATCATAGTAATAAGGCTGGGCAAGCATTGAATACAACAGCAGCAGCAAGTAAGTAATACAATAATAATAAAAGTTATACCAAGAAGATTTTTTAACCATGTTAGGTTAGGTAACCACGACCATAATGCATTCCAGATATCTTCCACACTAATATGCTCAGGATATTTAGATAGGGGATTGTCTTGTGTTAACATTTTCATTTTCATAATGGTGTTTGTGATATTAGGTTGATAGTTGGATATGTAGGTGCAACATGTGGGCCCAATTATAGTGCAAACCCCTCCTTGTTTAGCCAATAAAAGATCTACTGCAAATCGTGTCTGCAACATGAAAGTTCTCATTTGTCCCTGTTGTATATTCAACAATTCAATAGCTAGTATGGTTTCATTAAACATTGCAACTGTCCAATTATTTAACTGACCAATGTCATATGCATTCCATGCTGCTCCAATGGGTGGGATGTAAGCTCTGATTGCCATCATATACCATGGCATGTCAAAGGTTAGTCCTCCTGCTCTTTTTCGTCGTACCAAGAGATTCTTTGTTGTATTATAGAGTAGGGCCATGTCACCCTTATTAACAGTCCATATGGCTGGTGCCACCAACCCCAAGGTGCAAATGCCTTGGGCATTGGCTGGAACATTGCGGTAAGCCTTTCTGCCGCAGAGCAGCCATATTTCATTTGGCAACACAAAAGAGTTATTCTTATTTTTCTTTGTCCAATTTTGTGCTCCATTTAAGTAGCTACAAACCTGATACATTTGTATTGTCATGTTTTTATATTCTCCATCATCACGTTTTATATATGAGTTACTATCATATTTATCACAGCTATCAGGCATATTAAAAGTAATATTACAAGAAGGATATATACCTAAAGGGTTATTTCCCTTGGAAAAGTTAAAACACACTAATGCAGATTCTACATAATAAAGTCTTAGTGGCAGCGTATAATTTCCTGCCACATTGATATTCACAAAACTTTCACTGGCTCCAGAGTTATTCAAAGGGAGTCCAATTAAAGGAAGTCCTTGACTGGCATCCGATGGTGATAACATACACATCCAGCAATCAGTCTGATTTGTTAGAATACTCGCTTTTTTTCAAATCCTTCCAGTACTCATTGTTCGTCCACTTTGGGCTTGTCCTTGGTTTTATTATTTTCTGATTGTACATTGTATGGACGAATATTGCGACCAGGAACCCATATTGTATTGCCTTCATGTTGTACCGCAGCATATCCACGACCCCAGGTAATAAGTTCAGCAGGCCCTCTCCACTGGGGGTCTGGTAATTTACGATACCAGACTAGTGGTCGAACCGTGGTTGCTGCGTCTGGAAGGGGAGAAAAATGGCGGCTTGCAGCTGTGTTAGGTGGGTTGCCATTAATATTCAAGAAATTAAGTGTATATAATGCAATATTAAGCTGATTTTGCACTCCAGGCAGTCCTGGGTAATTTTCCCCGTTTTTCGTTTTTAATTTGTCAAGCATATTTTTAAGTGTAGAATTGGCCCTTTCAACTACGGCCTGCCCCTGAGAATTATAGGGAATACCAAATTTATGAGTAATATTCCAACGAGTACAAAACTGTGCAAAGGCCTGGCTGCAATATGCAGGACCATTGTCAGTTTTGAATTCTTGTGGCGTGCCCAGAGTGCTAAAAGTCCGAATACAATGATTAATAACATGTTTGGTAGCCTCTCCACGCTGTGGAGTAGCAAAGATGAACCCAGAATATGTATCAATAGTCACATGTATATATTTCCATGGGTTAAAAGATACATATTGTGTGACATCCATTTGCCAAATTTGTCCTGCCTCAAGTCCACGGGGATTCACCCCCATTGGAATAGACAGACCTTGTTGGGAGCAGGTGGGGCATTGTTGAATGATAGCTGCGGCCTCCCCGGGGGTTATGCCAAATTGTTTAGCCAAAGCCTTGGCGTTTTGATGAAAATAATTATGACTATCCCAGGGAGTGGGTTGTTGCATAGTCATAATGTGCGTTGCAATATCCGCCTGGGAATTCCCTTCACTGAGAATTCCTGGGAAATTTTGATGACTCCGGATATGTGCAATAAAATAAGGACAATTTCTTTTCTCAATAAATTTTTGCAATGTCAAAAATAGTGTCAACAATGTCTCATCCAAACTAGGAGAGATATAAGCATATGGTAGGAGGGAAACCAAATTATAAACATATAAACTGTCAACAATTATATTAATGTCTTGACTAGGGAATGTTTGAAATGCCAAAATAACTGCGGCAACTTCAGCTCGCTGAGCTGATGACTGTGGTGGGGTGATTTTTGTGCACCAGTTTCCTGTCTCCTGCCATGCACAGGCACCATAGACTTTTCCACCATCAGTATAAACTGTGACACCTTTTAAAGGTGTTGGAGATGACAGAGGTTGTAATTTTAGTGGCAGATTTTTCATAGCCATAAATCTATGATCTGTGGGAGGATGGCATGAAAATTGACCAGGCCAATCACCAATCAATAATTGCAAAACAGAATTATTTTGAATCATAGTTTCCCATAATTTTAAGGAAAATGGGAGAAAAATTACTAGCGGCTCTAGTCCAGCTATTTGTCGGCAACGGACACGTCCACGATGTATAATGTCTGCCATTGTCATCGCTGGAGTGTTAATAGAGCGTGAAGGTGTGCTGGGAGAATGAATCCATTCTAAAATAAAAACTTTTTTATCTACAAGTTGAAAAATTGCCGCTGTGGGCGGTCGATCAAAAATCACATTCAAATGCACAGGGTGATTGTCAACACACCGATCAGTCCATTGGGTGTTGAGAGCTGTTTGGACTTTCTCAACGACCGATAGCTGGTCAGAGGTCAATGTCACAACATCTGTGGGATGTTTGAGGCCTTTTAATGCCATAAACAATGGAGCAAGAGTAGAAGTAGAAAGGCCTATATATGGTCTTAACCAATTAATATTTCCTAAATATTTTTGTAGTTGAACCAATGTTGGTGCAAGTGGCAAATCAAATTGCACCATTTGGGGCAATGAATAAGCTTGTTGCAATTTGTGTCCCAAATATAAATATGGCGCTGTATTTTGTATTTTTTCAGGGCTAATAACTAATCCTGCCCTGGCCAATGTGGTTTCCAATTCTTTATATGAAGCCATAATCGTGCCTTTTGGCCCTGGGCCGGCAATGAGAATGTCATCCATATAGTGATAAATTTTCCAATTAGTATGTGATTTACGAAATGGTAGCAATGCAAGATCCACATACATTTGACACATGGTTGGACTGTTTATCATACCTTGCGGTAACACAGTCCAGTGAAATCTAGTGGCAGAAGCACTATTATTAATAGATGGTAGGGTAAAAGCAAATAGTTTTCTGTCTTCTGGAAATAAAGGAATACTAAAAAAACAATCCTTTAAATCTATGATAATAAGGTCCCATGTTTGAGGAATCAAATTTGGATTTGGTAGGCCACATTGTAGGGGCCCCATAGGGACAATAATGCTATTGATCTGTCTTAAATCGTGAAGGAATCTAGGTTTACCAGATTTTTTCTTGATCACAAAAACAGGAGTATTATAAGGACTATTTGATGGTTCAAGATGTCCTAATGTGAGCTGTTCCTGCACTAATATATGCAAAGTTGTTAATTTGTCTTCAGTTAGTGGCCATTGATCCACCCATACAGGATTCTGATGGATGGTTTGTAATTTCATAAGTGGATTCATTTTAGTCCTCTAATGTAATTTTTGCATCCAACTGAGCCAATAAATCTCTTCCCCATAAATTTACATGAATGTTAAGTATGACTGGTTTTATAAGTACTGTAGTAGTTCCTGTTTCTGTTTTAGCAGATAGCCAGTTAGAACTGACCTTAGCTTGTTGAAGCCCTCCAACGCCTCGTACAGCGGGGGTGTCTTGGGATGGCCAATGAGGTGGCCAGTCCTTGGTCCGAATTACAGAAACATCAGCTCCAGTATCTATAATACCAGAAAATTGAACACCGTTAACAACCATAACGGTTAACGGCTTGTCAGGAGTGAGCATTTTTGTGAGAGCCAAAATTGTGCTGTTAAAATGAACATCGGTGGATCCAAAGCCACCCACCCGTTCAGTGTCAGAAGTCCCCATAGGTCGATAGGGAAATAGAACCATTTGTGCATAAGTATCTCCTTGATTCAATTGAAGTGGCTGATTGGCATAAAGTTGGACTTTAATGGTTCCTTTATAATCAGAGTCAATGACCCCAGGAACAACAAAAATACCCTTTTTTGCTGCAGAAGATCGGGGCAAAATGATTCCTACGGTGCCTTCAGGGAGTGGTCCTTGAAGTTGGGTGTCACAAACTTGTGTAACATGTGGAAAGGAAAGATCTACTGGTGCTGCTAATTGTAAATCAACACCAGCACTTCCTTTAGTGGCAGGTCGAACAGATGGATGATTAATGTGGACAGGAAAGTGTTCAGCCTTTTGGGTCGGGTTAGCTGAGCACCCCTGTCTTAGTTTTTTCGTTGTGGAAAATTCCGGCATTGATTAGCCCAATGATAGCCTTTTTTACATTTTGGACAAACAGTTTTTGGTTTTGCTATAGTGCCAGAGGCTGTTTTACTTTGTCCACCTCCAGGAGCACGGCATTGTGCTTTAAAGTGTCCTGGTTTTCCACAATTAAAGCAATTACCGGTGGGTTTATTTGAGCGAGTAATTGCCATGGCCAAATTTTCCATTTGATATGCATTACTTCCAACAATTCTGCAAGCTTGAATAAAATCAGCCAAAGTTTTAGGTCCTGTGCCAAGTAAAGGTTGCAATACACGTTTACAATCTGCATTAGCATTTTCCACTGCCAATTTCATCAAAACCTCATTCGCGGCTAAACTATTATCAATTTGCTTATCAATACTGTCTTTTAATCTATTAATAAATTGATCATAAGCTTCATTGGTACCTTGCTTTATTTGAGTGAAGCTTTTCCCAAAAGTTCCAGATTCATCCACTACCTTTAATGCAGCAAAAACAGCCTGAATAACCTCCCCATGTAGAGCGGCATTCGTCAGACCATCTCGTTGCTGCTCAACGGTAGTGAATTGACCTGAACCATAAATTTGATCTGGAATTAAATTTTCAGTGCCTCTTTGGACAGCCTGTATTTGATATTGGGAATCCCAGACCACATACTGTGCTGGAGTTAAAATCATTTGCATCAAAGCTTTCCAATCTGCTGGAATCAAATAATGAGCAAATGCAAGTGCTTCCAATAAGCCCATGCAAAATCTATTTTTTAATCCATAATCTAAAACAGCTTGTTTCACTTCTCTCAGAGCGCGCATAGGAAGCGGTTTCCAAACCCTGACTTCCTCCAAACGTTCATTATTCTCTATAGTCACAGGGTAACAATTCAAATCTTCTAAGCCTAACTCTCCTTTTTCATAAGCAATTTCCACAGCTTTTTCTATTGCATTTTTTGATATATTTGCTTCTGGACCAATTGAAACATTCTCTTTGTCTTTTCTAATCTCCACTTCTGGTAGTGGAGGATAGAGACAGACAGGAGAATATTGTGGTGGATTAATAAGTGGCTGAAATAATGGTTGTTGTTGTATTTTCAAAGCATCAACTACCACTCTCCATGATGTTAAAATACCAGCAGGTGCTCTTGGAGAGGAATGTAAATAATTACCAATCTTTTGCCAACTTTCTAGTTTTAAAGATCCTTCTTCAGGATAAGTTGGTATTTTATCCCATATGTATAACAGTAGGCTTTTTAATTCTGCCTTACTGATAGAACGCCTTGAACCATTGTCCTGAAAACAATTGTTATTTCTCTTAGTTATCCCTCTTAATTCCCCCAGATGTACTTTCTGTACTTTCGAGAGATCCCCTCCCATCCTTACGAATAATCAGTTTCTTGCCTGCAAAAACTGATGAAGTGCACTTTGCCACGTCCGGGCGGTAAGGTGGAAGGTCTAAGGACGTATAATTCTTGTTAATTATCACGTCGAGGGTCATCACTTGTGGCATTCCATGATAAGATCTTCTAATCTTGTGGTGTTCCAAGATATGAAGTTCCAAGATATGACCCGGCTCCCATGAACGACAGACACTGGAGGCTGCTGCAATTTTGGAAAGCCTAGAACAAAGTCTGGTTTCCCCTTTTATTGATAGAATACGCCCTAATACATGTGATTACATTTCTATAGCCTCTGAGCATACATGCACACAGAATGTCACAAAATGTTTTTGTACTTGTTCTCTCAGACAGGTTTCAGATAAACACGCTGCGGTTACATTTCCTTTTTCCTGTTACAGCAGCTGCTATGTGGTTAAAGTTTTTACACAGACACAGCTAGCCTGCAGGATAGAAAATATTTTCAACACTTCCCCATTGATTTTTCTTGTCAGAAGGTTGCAAAAGGTGATCACAAGACCCTGGGATACTACAACCATCATAATTATCAGTCAGTGTCTGAATTTGATCGTGTGACTATGGGATGGCTACAGCGGTTGTAAGTGTGAAAATCGATCATGCCATTTTTCTCAGTGCTATTATTATTGAAACAGTCACACCATGAGCTGTTGTAAGTCAAGGACCACCTGTCTATCCCTACATGGAGGAAACCCCTCCTAAAGAGCTGCTTCCTCTCTTTCTCAAGGTCCCAGCCCATCCTTGAGGATCTACTCACCACATCGCTCCACTTTCTGGAGCTCCACATCCACGACGAAAGGGACTCGTCTTTGCTCAGGAGCCTTGGTGCTGTCCTCTAGTTGGCAGGTTGGCGAAGTGGGAGCATCGGCCCCTGGATCGCTCGCCTTCCTTGTTTTCCTCCGGAAGCAGGAAAATAACTTGAAGAAGGCCCTAGAAGAGAGAAAAAGGAAGGGAAGGAAAGGGAACAACTGAAGCCTATTTTCCAGAATCCCTTGGATTTAAGAAAGCAGAGTGGGAAAATAATGCTTCTGGGTTGAGCTTATCACTTTTATCCTTGGTTTGTTTTACAGGACTGAATGTGTTCCACAACCACGTGAGTTTTCAAATTTTAAAATATTCCTTAATTCGGAGCTTTAGTACGCCATGTGATCCTGATTAGTTGGGGAGTAACCAGCCCAGTCTCTGAGCGGCAATAAGGAATTAAAGATAAAACTGCTCTGGAATAAATTTGCCCCAATCCCCCTTTCCTAAGAGGACAACAAAGGGCTGTTCCCATCCCTGGAACCTCCCAGTCCTCTGAGAAGTGGGCTCTAAAATGGGGAAGAGCCCAGCAGCCCTTCTGAAGACCTCCTTACCTCTTGAAAGCCATCTTCACTCAGATCGCCCAAAGAAAGTGGCAGTTGAGCTGGATGGATGACATCATCAAGCCAGTAGAATCCCCGGGAGATGACTGGCCTCCCTTGGGATCCAATCAAAGCGGTCTGAGGAGCTTCGGAAGAGAGGAAGGGGCTCTCAGTGGGTTCTCCTGGGATCTGTCTCTGCGCCATCTTGAATTTAGCAGAAGAGAGACTCCCCCCTTATAGCCCAGAGTTGGTGCTGAGCGATTACAACTAATGTAGTTTTATAATGTGTATAATAAAAGATCTGTAGCTGCGAGTGTCTGGCATTTATAACCAAACAGAGGTTTATTTTGGAAATGCCCTCGTAATTCAACGAAGTGAACAGATCTAATCCTCCTTCCTCTTGTTTTCCCCATAACAACAACCCTGTGAAGTGGGTTGGACTGAGAGAGAGTGACCGGCACAAAGTCACCCAGTGGCTTTCTTGCCTCAGTCAGCACTCGAACTCAGTGCCTCCTTGTTTCCAGCCGGGTGCCTTAACCACTAGAACAAACTGGCTCTAATACTATCCTGTACTTTATCCCCACCCCAATTTTTCTCTTTTAGTCCAGCAGCTTCTTTCACCTTCCTGCTCACAAATCTTATTAGTGTATTTCTTGACTTTTGCATTTGAGTGTCCTGAAGAGAGAAGAATCTATGGACACCCCTGAGTTGAACACTTTTATTCTGGCAATTTTTAGCCTTGAGATAAGATACTCATTAAAGTAGCCTTTTCTGCTTTTCCCCTGATTCCTCTAATTCTCCACTTATTTCTTTCACCCTGATCCTGCATCTCGGCCAGATCCAATCAAAAGTCAGTTGCACCTTTCTGAGCTTTTGGCAGATCGAGCTGGTTTTTCCACAGAGCATCGGCCTCTCGACTAGCGGTCTGGGCAGGTTCTGAGCCCGGAGGAGTCTAGCCTTTCCTCTGCTGATTCTGTTTTTGGACGTCCCTGCCAAGCCGTTCCGAATCCAAGGGGCTGATTTATCTCCTTCCTCCTTTCACTCTGCTTTAAGCTCCCTGATTGTTTTAGGCAAGTTGACCTTGAGGCTTTTTCTCCTGGCCTCAGTCAGCTTTTGCGCCCCCTGATGAGGCGTTTCTTCTTCGCTGCTGGGGTCCTGAACTCTTCCCTCTTGGCCTGAATTCCTCCGCCATTTCAAAGATGGCCCCTTTTTAGGCCTTGTTTCTCTTGCTAGCCTTGCCAGGTGGCTGCATATTACTTCAAGGAAAAGGGCAAGGCTCAGCCCAAAAGCTGCGCTAGGAGGACAGCAAAGGGCTCAGCAGGCTAGAGAAGGAACCAGAGAGGACATTGGCTTTAAGCCCACAAATGGTTTTTTTCTTTTTGTGAAATGAAGCCAAACACGTGTGTCTCATGACATCATATGTTGCAGAAACCCAACTTTCTCCTCATGGTAAAATCACCAGTCTAGAAAGTGGGAGACTGTGAGTTCACGTCCCACCTTAGCCCCGAAAGCCGGCTGGGAGACTTTGGGCCAATCACTCTCAGCCCATCCCACCTGACAGGGTTGTTGTGGGGAAGGTTTGTTGGCTTTGTTTCTGTCTTGAGTTATTTGTAAAAGTAATAAAGGTGGGATATAAACCAACAAACCCCGGAAATTAGGTCAGAGGAGTAGAGCATGTTTGTGTCATGCCCCCACCGGAGCCTGAATCTGCTGAGGAAGATGATCTGGAACTGGAGCCGATGGAGATCGAGGAGGAGGCATCTTTGGCTTTGGAAGAATATGGGGAGGACCCTATATCTAATGAAAGATTCCTACCAAATGACATTTCGTAATCCAAATCAACGCTATGTCTATATTTAATGTAAACTATCAAGTATCAGTCAGAAAAATATTAGTACTTTCCTCTACTACCAAAGTGTGAAAGTGAATGAATTTAAATGGATAATATTTAGTTCTTTGTCTTTTTTTATGCTTACATGTTTTGCCACGTGTTCATTAATATCTGTCAGAAAAATCACTGAAGCTTTCTTGCTTCAATGCTCTCACTGCTGTGTTAACTGAGGCCAGGTTTGCAGTTCTCCTTGTCAGTCTCGGGCCTAGAGTTTTGTGGTGACTACATTGATTATTATATTATTATCCTGATTAAAAACATTTATCTAGTGGAGCACAGAGAAGTAGCGAATGCTCGAGCACAGGTACTTTCAACCAGATATAGCTGACATGTTTTCTCCTGAGTCATACATTTGTTGCATTTGTCTCTCTCGTTTGTTAAATCTGGTGGGAATTTAAAATCCCAAGTACGCATCCTGAGTCCTTCACGAGTAGAACCTTTCTTCTAGAACGTCTTTTAGTATCCAGTCCCCTTTATTGCTCTTTTCTGCACTCTTTCCAGAGTCTCTACATCTTTTCTATAATATGGTGACCAAAACTGGATGCACTATTTTAAGTGTGATATTACTCAGGCTTCATAAAGTGCTACTAATACTTCATATGATCTTGATTCTATCCCTCTCTTAAGGCAACCTTGGATTGAGTTGGCATTTTTGGCTGCATCCACACACTTCTGGCTCATATATATTGGGTCAAATAAAAAAACACACAGCATGGCAATACAAAGGAAATAGGAGTGGAAGCTGACCAACAACTATATAAGTGACTCTTGCTCAGTCAGCTAGCTAAGTGGAGCTTCCATATGAAAAGGCAGTCTACAAGCAAAGAGCCATGCCTTCTGTGGGAAAAGATGAGAAATAGGCAGCTTTGGTGATTTCTTGGTAGGTTCCTAGAGACCTTGGTCTGGCATTGGTGTGTGTAGAAATGGTGGAGAAGGTGATCTTTGATAGGATCCCAAAGGGGGCTTGTCATAATCATCTCCTTGGGGATTCTACTGGTTTGATGATGTCATCCATCCAGCTCAACTGTCAGTTACTGTCAGCTCTCAGTGATCTGAGTGGAGATGGCTGCCGATATGTGAGTAGTCTACAGAAGGGCTGCTGGGCTCTGGATAACCTTCCTCATTGTAGGCACCTTCTCAGATGATTGGGAGATTCCAGAGGTAGGAACGCCTTTTGTGGTCCTCTTAGGAAAGGTAAATAGGGGGAAAATGTGTCCTAGAGCAATTTTCCCCTTCATGCCTGTAAAAGACTAGATTAAATTACTTTCTCATTGATGGGGATCGCTTAGCATCCTTAACCACTGAACTAGGAAGAACTTTTGAAATTTGATAAACTCAGGTTCCTGTGGAATATGTACAGCAATGTAAAACCAAACCAAGGTTAAAAGTGATGAGTTCAAGGTAGAAGTACTAGTTTTCCACTCAGTTATTTTCATCATAGGATGTTGTTGTGTAATTGAACATGTGTTCAATTGAATCAAAGTGACTCTTGAAAAATAGGTTTTACTCCTTCCCTTCCCTTCCCTTCCCTTCCCTTCCCTTCCCTTCCCTTCCCTTCCCTTCCCTTCCCTTCCCTTCCCTTCCCTTCCCTTCCCTTCCCTTTCTTCCCTTCCCTTTTTCTTTCCCTTTAATTTTCCCTTCCCTTTCCCCCCAGCATAAATGTTCTTCATCTCTGTAATGTGACCATGGGAAGCTGCAAAGAACTTTGAATCTTGGTCGTAGGTGGCGCTGGTCTCCGTTGTACCTTTGAATGGTTGCAAAGTGACCAATCATAAGTTGAGAATTATCTGCAAAGAATTCATATTGTGTTTATGACACATGGATGGCTTCTTCCAGATAGCTAGGTACACACATTTCTATAAAATAATTGCTTTAAACTTAGTTGTCAATTTACGACAATAGAGCAGTTGTTAAATATGTCATGCCCCGTTTGCTGCGGTTGTTCAGTGAGTCAAAAGCTGTTAAGTGAATCGTGTGCTTGTTAAGCAACTCTGGCTTCCCCCCTTGATTTCGCTCTTCAGAAGCCAGCTGGGACAGTTGCAAAGATGATCATGTGACTCTGGGACAGAGCAACTGTCATCAATAGGAGCCAGTTGCCCAGTGTATGGATTTTGATCACGTGACCATGGAGATGCTGCAATGGTTGTAAGTGTAAAAAATGGTCACAAGCCACTCTTTTCAGTGACCTTGTAACTTCAAAGGGTCCCTAAACAAACTGTTGTATGTTGAAGAGCCCTGAGGGTGGAGAGCTGGAGGATGCTGGAGGATGGGGGGTCTTCCTATTACAAGGAAGGAAGAATCTGGACAAAAAGGTCCCTGTTGAGCTCATCTGGATGAAGAAGGCAGTCGCTTCTCTTGGCTTCCCTCTGTCTGAAGGCATCTGGTGACAATCGGGTGCAGGAGAGAAGAACCTCTGTTGGGCCATCATTCTTCACTGCTTCCGGGTGATCCAGTTGCCAGTTGGGGTGTCTAGAAGCATCTCTTTTGCCCCTTTCCAAGGTCATTCCCCAGGAGGAAATCTACGAGAGCTCAGCTGGATCATGTTTGCAAACCTTCTGCTCAAGCAGAGAACTGGACTAGAAGACCCCCAAGGGCCCTTACAAACCTGTTATTCTAGACCAGTGGTTCTCAACCTTTTTCAGGTTGAGACCCCACTTGCGCCGACAATGCACGCCGCGACCCCGACCTGGGTGTACGCATGCAATGGGCTGATCTGCGCATGCGCGGCGCACGCATGATGAAAAAAAAATTTTTTTTTTAAATGGCGGACAGCGATGGCCCGATCCGCGCATGCACGGTGCGTGCGCAACAGCCTGATCCGTGCATGCACGGCGTGCGCGCAACAAAAAAAATTAAAAAAATAAAAATAATAATAATAAAAAAAATGGCGGACCGCGACGGGCCGATCCGTGCATGCGCGGCGCGAGTGCAACAAAAAAATAAAAACAAAAATAAAAACAAAAACAAAAACAAAATGGCAGACCGCGACGAGCCAATCCGCGCATGCATGGCATGCGCGCGACAGCCCGATCCGCGCATGCGCGGTGCGCACAACGGAAAAAAAATTAAAAAAAATAAAATAATGGCGGACCGCGACGGGCCGATCCACGCATGCGCGGCGCGCGCACGACGGCCCAAACCACGCATGCACGGCACGCACACGATGAAAAAATAAATAAAAAATAAATTAAAAAAAATTTAAAAAATCAAACAAAATGGCAGACTGCGACGAGCCGATCCGCGCATGCGCAGCGCGCGTGCGACAGCCCGATCCGTGCATGCGCGGCACGCGCGATGGGAAAAAAATAAAAACAAATAAAAAAAATTAAAAAAATAAAAAAAAATAAATAAATGGCAGACCGCGACAGGCCGATCTGTGTATGTGCGGCGCGCGCGCGACGAAAAAAAAAATAAAAAAAATAAAAAAAATAAAACAAAATAAAACGAAAAACAAAATGGCGGACCGCGGTGTCCGGCGACCCCCGCGAAACGGTCGTTCGACCCCAAATGGGGTCGCGACCCATAGGTTGAGAACCGCTGTTCTAGACATACACAGGCTCTGGATGTACTTTTTCTTTGATATAATAATATCTACTAGCCATTTCTAAAACAACAACAAACTATCTAACAGCAAAACCCAAAATCAAAGTTACAATTTTTTCCCACCTCAAGCTGTTGGCCAAATCTGGCTCTAGAAGTTCTGCTTCGTTCTACATGCTTTTCCAATAAACAAACAACTCAGAAAATGATTTAAAAGCATTTTATAAAGTACTTGGATAGAGCAGGGTTTAGAAACAGTCATATGTCCAGTTACATCACATAAATTAAAGCATCCAATAATATGTGAGGACAGCCATAGAAAAGAGCATTGTATGCTCAGTAAGAGAAACATTTGCAAAGGGAAAACATCTAAAGGTGTCTGGGTAAGAAACATTATCAGTACTTCCCAAGGTTGAGTTTGAATCTTTGCTTTGATCACGGAGGCTTCAGAACAGCTGAAAGTGAGACTGTGACCTGCAGTGTATGGAAAGCTCTCCTGCCAGTCCCGGTCTCTGAAAGGGAAGCGTTTTTCTGAAAGTGAAGGCTTATGGGAACTTATTAGTCACACACACATGTGAAAAAGCAAATTTAAAATACAAAAAAATCCCCTGTTAGTTAGCTGGTGCAACAAAATTAAGAAATGAATCCTACAACACTTCTTTTTTTGTGACATGTCCACCATAAATGGTAAAATGTTCCTTCTTTACATTTACATTTCCAACATTCATTTGAACGCCTTTATACATTCTTGACAATTTGTCCCGTCTTAGTTACCAATAGTATATCATCTTGTAAAAATTTTCTTTTCAGCTATAATTTAAATTTTAAAACTTTTGTCCATGTGTGTACCCATTGTTGAAGCATTTAATTATTTCCAAGATTCTTTGCCCACTGAATCATACAATGCTTTACAAATTTATTCTCCATGTTCAATAAGAATTTATAAACCTTCACAATAATAATCACTACCACACAACAGAATTTGCATATACTTTTTTACAAAATGACATCCATAGATTTTTAACAGTCTAATTATTTCCTTCAACTGTAAATATAGAAATCAATGGCCAACAATTCCTTCTAATTGCAACTCTTCTTTAGATTTAAGTAGAGGGTCACTATAACAGGAAAATATTATTAGACCATAAGCCTCACCTCCAATTCTTTTAACAAAAACAACACAAAGCTTCCTGGAATGACACCCAAGGGGTTATTTTTGCAGAGAACGTTATTTTATATTTATTTCAAACTCTTAGGATGGCACGTCTAACAAAATGGTTGTTGAAATCATCATTTCCTTCCACTTTTTCATAGCCTAAATTGGCGTGCCATCCAGATCTTAATTCATGGCACTGCAGCTCAGCTCTGCTCTTATTTTAGAGGGTCACCTGCTCTCTTAGCCAGACCAAATAACAGGGATCAATGTACAATTTCAAACCTGGTAATCCCAGACCTCCTCTTTAGGTAGCATTTTGCAATTATTTATATTTAATTCTCAATTCCCCCCCCTCTCCATATAAACCTTTGAGATGTTTGTCTAACATTGTTTAAATAGAGCATCAGGTACAGAAAAAGAGTCTGAAACACAAAAAGCAACTTTGGTAGGACATTCATCTTAATTGCAGAGATTCTACCCAATAAGTTATCTCATCCTAATAAGTCTTTTTTACTTTTGTGACAAAAAGGCTCAAAGTTATCGTGAAACAGTTCAGAATTTTGTTGTTAATGTAAACCTAGGTATTCTAACCTTTTCTCCAACTTAAAACCTGACTTTTTATTTAGTATTTCATAGTCTGGAGAACTGTATTCTTAATAAACATTGTTGTTTTCTGTTTATTTATTAATAAATATTTATTAATAAATATTTATTTATTTTATAGCCCACTAAAGCTCCAAAGTCATTTGGTTTCTTCATCAAATATTCTTTTGTGTATTTTCTGGATAACAAACTCATCAATAAATGCTGTCACTTCTTTTAAAGAGTTTTACTTGTGATTTTATCATCTTGCTTAACATCTTTATTGAAAACTTCCAACACGGATGTAAACAGGAGGGGATATAAAGGGCTTCTTTTCCTTGTACCCTTTGGGATTTGACATGGTTTAGTTAAGTCTCCATCAATAATAAACTTTGCTTGCTCTGATTTATGGGTTGCTTTCACCAGTTTTATAAACTGTTTTGGCACTTTATGTATAATATTTTGTAAATTAAAAAGTTGAGCTTTTATGTTATTGCTTATTCTACTGCTCCAAAAGAAGTTCTAACTCAAAATCATATATTCCAACTTTTTCTCCAACTTAAATCCTGACTTTTTATTTAGTATTGCTTATTCTATTGCTAAAAAAGAAGTTGTAACTCAGTGCTTCTCTTCTCTTCTCTTCTCTTCTCTTTTCTCTTCTCTTCTCTTCTCTTCTCTTCTCTTCTCTTCTCTTCTCTTCTCGTCTCGTCTCTTCTCTTCTCTTCTGTTCCCTTTCCCCCCTTTTCCTACAAATTTTCCTCTTTCTCTTTTCTACCCTTCTTTTCCCATTATTTTCATTTTCCTTCTGGTTGTCCATATTAGATTTTGATAAAAGAATAAAAGTACTTGACTCATCACATTCCTCATACTGCACAGAGGTGCATGAGAAGAATATCAGTTTGAATGAAGAAGTGTGCTGGAAATGGACATACTATTGTAACCTAAATTAGGGTAATGGAATGTGTAAGGAGGAGCCCCCTGTAAGGTAACGGTCAGAGAAAGAAACGTAGGAAGCAGCTGCTGTAATGGATCCAGAAATAAAAAGTTGCAGTCGGAAGTTTGTAGTTTAAGATTTCCAAGATGCTGTTCGTGTAGCCCTTTTTGCTGAATTTCTATTTTCTTTATCTCGTGTTTCTCTTAAATGAGTGACATATAAATGGGGACATATAAATGTCAGATAGATGCAAGAAACATTAGCTGGAAGGGCTGACGTTTCCCTATGAAGTCTCTTAGTTAATCTGTCAGTGGAGCCTGTGGAATCGCATGGTCTTTCATGGTTCCTCCAGCCTGGAGAGAGGATGGCCCAGTTGGCAACAGCTGAAGGAAGGAGGTGAATTCCAGGCGCCATGTTGATTGCTGTCCCAACGTCCTAAGAAGTGGGAAAAACCACATTGCAAAAAACAACATGAATCCTATATTCGAGAGAGGAAAAGCCCACATTTGCAGACCGTGAATCCTTTGTTAGTCCAACCCTCCACATCACCAACCTGCTGCAGCACACAAAAAGGGACGAGAGTTTGTATCTGCTCCACAACACGAGTAGCCTCCTCGCGATCTTCCAAAATCAGTGGTGGCCTTCAGTAGCTGAACGGTCCATTCTTGAAGGGATGAGGTGGACCAAGAACCTAAAAGCAGAAATATTAGAATTTACTGTATTTTAAGTTCAGAAGAGTAGAACAGAGGAAATATAACAATAGGGTGTACTAATTGATACTAGATGGGAGAAACGAAGGGACTTTCCTTCACATAGAGTAGAGATCCTCTCCATCCATCCTTCTGTGTCCAAGGGCCGCAGGGGGCGAAGACGTCAGAGCTCCTCTATTGTTAGGTCACCTGCATGGGGACAAAAGGTGAGACAAATGAAGGAAGGAAGGGGGGAAATGGAAGGGAAACGTATGCCTATCAGCACAATGAAGGATACAGAGATGCTGAAATTTAAGCATCTGGAAACCGGATAAGGGTAGTCCGCAATCTACAACAATAATTGAGTCCAGAATTTTGGCCAATTATACAATCGTTTTTCTAATAGTTGGTAAGAGAATCCTGTGGTCTTAAAGCAAGTAATCTGGTCATGAATCCAAATCCAGATTATTCAAAGATCAGTTTTATCATCTTTTTTTCTCCAGAAAGCAACAACAACAAAAAACATTGCAAAACATGATCACATAACCACAATACGCTGCAACTCTTCTTAAGTGTGGACCGATTGCCAAGCACCCTAAATGCGATCACAGGACTCAAGGGTTGGTGTGGCAGTTGCAGCTTTGACACTGAGTCACAAGTGCCTTTTTCCCCATTGTGTCTTAACTTTGAACAGCTGCTTTGTGACCAGTTGAAAGTTGAGGAGTACTTATACCCCATTTGGGATACAAGGGGAGGGGGCTGTTGTCCTTCCTTTCATGTGCTGATACCTTCACACACACACACACACACACACACACACACACACACACACACACACAAACAGAGACCATAATGTTCCAAACGAAAGTTACCTTCATTGATGAATCCGTCCTCATTTCCAGCTTGCACAATTTTCACTGGAAAGTGTGGAAATGTTTTCTGGGCTTCAGTGAGCTGAAGAGAAAGAAAGAAGTCCATCCTACTGTTGCCAAAGTGTCTTGCTGAGTCATCCCCCATGTTCACTTGGGCCCATCAATAGAAACATCAGCTATCAAACACCCTGTCCAGGGATTCCCTAGTCCACCATCAAGTGGAACAAAAGGCAAAGGAACCCCTTGCCCCCCTGCCCTTTTCTCCCAAGAGAGAGGGGTTATATGAGGATGCGGTCCCAAACACTGGGGGTGGGGCAAAATTTGCATTCTTATTTTCATTTTTCTACATACGTTGATCCTACTGTTATGGGTTCCACAACAGCGTAGATGATTCCAGGCAGACGAGAAGCATTGCCAGCCGTGTTTCTCAAAGTGCTGTGGAATTAGAGCAAAAAAATTACCTTTGTTGAGAACTTCCTATTCTCGGGAATCTCAATGTCAAACACACCTGTGTAATTTAGGGTACATTCTTCAGGCCTTTAAAGCCTCCCTCTCCCTCTATGGCTCCTCCCAGCTTCTTAAATTCAGCCTCTTTGGAAGGTGGAAGGTTGGGATGTTTGGGATTTCTATAGACACGTGTTGTCTCTCATCTGTAATTCTGGCCATGCAGCATTAGAGTGAAAGAGGCCTCTTTGAGAAGAGGTCCCTGAATATTGGAAAACAGCGCTTGTGGGAAGCCAAATTCCCATGATCCTTGATCCCTGTCCTCAAGAACTATCCCTACTTAGATGGAGTTCTATCACCTGATTTGGTGGATGTTTGCAAGGGCCCAATGTTCCTTCAAGCTTCCCTGGGACATGGATGCCCTTACCTTCAAAATAAAAATGAAATGCTCCGTTTTCGCCGCCTGTTGCAGAAGACCTCGGAGCAGGAGGCCAAAGGCGTCTTCCAGCAGCTTCTTCTCTTCCTGAAATGAATGACAGTGATGATGACGTGTGAAATGTTTTCCCAGCTGTTCCAGTATCAGAAAGGAACTCTCAGAAATGTTGCTGAAGGTGGTACCTCTGAAATATTCTCCCCTTGGTTTTTCATGGAGGACATCCACGTGGACCCAAAGATGTTCAGGAGCTGGGACTCAACGTATGGGTCCATGGCTGGAGGAACCTTGCTGCAAGATGAAAGGAAATAAGAGACATCAGTGCCCAACTTTAGTGAACAGCCCTGGGGTTCATTTTTCCCACGGGAATAGCAGGCAAAAGAAAGAAAAGGTTGACCTGATGTCATAAACTGAAAGCATTGCAGCTAGTCCTGCCGTGAAGCTGCTGAAATGGTTGTCCTCCATCATTGCCTGGCAGGAATCAAGAGTGGAGAGAAGGGAAAGTCAGGCATGATGCTCCAGCTATGCCCTTCCTATTTCTCCCAGCCCCATTTCACCTCTGTTCTTCTGCTACAGCTTCCCTCTCAGTACCAAGGAGAGTTAGCTGCAGGTTAAGGGCCCTTTGCACAGTCCACATTTTGACCTTCCAGGGGAAGCTTGTCTCCTCCCTCTACTGCTCCTGTCTCTCCGTCCTGCTTTGCTTGCCTCCAATGTCCCCCTGCCTCCCTCTGACCTACCAAGACAGCCAGACCGTAGAGGTTCTTATTTCTTGGCTCTGGGGCTGCCATTTGCCCACTCTGCTTCAGCTGAAACAGAGTGGCGATGGAAGAGAGGCCTTCAATGATACTGCGCTCCTGTTGCAAGAGAAAAGAGTCAGGCTGTGAAATTGGGGAGGCTGTTGGGCAGCTTAGTCCCAGGGTCCCCCATGTTCTCCTTTTCAGAAAGGAAGGTTGAAGCCCTTCTGTGTCTCTCTCCATGCCGAGGAAAAGTTTGAATTCCATTGAGACTGGGATTCCCACCTGGGAGAAAGGCTGAGCTGTGGGACGCTCTGATTCCCAGGGGTACCTACTGGTTGGTCTGTCTTCTGCATCCTCTCATGGACCTCTTCCCATATCTTCTGGCTCCTCCATCGGTCTCTTCTGCAGCAAGAAGCCTGGCGTGGTATATTCTCTTCTTTTCTGATGTCCATTGTCTTGAAGAGAATCTTCTTCTTGTTTTTTGTTGTGTCCTTTGTCGGGAGATCTGGGAATGGAGAGGCAGGTGCTCAGCAAAGTTTTAGGTCTCTCCCAGACAAAGAAAACCCTCCAAAACCAGGCTCATCTTTGAAGTGTTCTTCCCCTTGTGACCCGCTTTTCCTTATTAGACAGTTGTTAATTTACCTTTGTCCCCTCTTATTACCTTCCTTGCCACAGTTGTTAATTGAATCATTGCTTCCCCATTGATATTTATTGTCAGAAGGTTGCAAAAGATTATCACTAGCCCCTGGGATACTACAACCGTCATAATTATGAGTTAGTGTCTGAATTGCATCATGTGACTGTGGGGATGCTGCAGCGGTCGTAAGTGTGAAAAAAGACCATGTCATTTTTCTCAATACTATTATACCTTGAAACAGTCATTCTATGAACTGTTGTAAGTCAAGGACCACCTGTCTATCCCTACATGGAGGAAACCCCTCCTACAGAGTTGCTTCCTCTCCTTCTCAAGGTCCCAGCCCATCCCTGAGCATCTACTCACCACATCGCTCCACTTTCTGGAGCTCCACATCCACAAGGAAAGGGACTCGTCTTTGCTCAGGAGCCTTGGTGCTGTCCTCCACTTGGCAGGTTGGGGAAGTGGGAGCATCGGCCCCTGGATCGCTCGCCTTCCTTGTTTTCCTCCGGAAGCAGGAAAATAACTTGAAGAAGGCCCTAGAAGAGAGAAAAAGGAAGGGAAGGAAAGGGAACAACTGAAGCCTATTTTCCAGAATCCCTTGGATTTAAGAAAGCAGAGTGGAAAAATAATGCTCCTGGGTTGAGCTCATCACTTTTAACCTTGGTTTGCTTTTACAGGACTGAATGTGTTCCACAACCACGTGAGTTTTCAAATTTTACAATTTTCCTTAATTCGGAGCTTAAGTACGTCATGTGATCCTGATTAGTTGGGGAATAACCAACCCAGTCTCTTCGTGCCAATAAGGAATTAAAGATAAAACTGCTCTGGAATAAATTTGCCCCAATCCCCCTTTCCTAAGAGGACAACAAAGGGCTGTTCCCATCCCTGGAATCTCCCAGTCCTCTGAGAAGTGGGCTCTAAAATGGGGAAGAGCCCAGCAGCCCTTCTGAAGACCTCCTTACCTCTTGAAAGCCATCTTCACTCAGATCGCCCAAAGAAAGTGGCAGTTGAGCTGGATGGATGACATCATCAAGCCAGTAGAATCCCCGGGAGATGACTGGCCTCCCTTGGGATCCAATCAAAACTCACCTTCCCCACCTTTTCTACACACACCAATGCCAGCCCAGATCTCTAGCAACCTACTAACAAAGCACCAAAGCTGCCTATTTCTCATCTTGTGGCACAGGAGGTATGGCTCTTTGCTTGTAGACTGCCTCTTCATATGGAAGTTCAGGCCTAGAGTTTTGTGGTGACTACATTGATTATTATATTATTATGCTGATTAAACCATCTATCTGGTGGAGCACAGTGAAGTAGCAAATGCTGGAGCACAGGTACTTTCAACCAGATGCAGCTGACATGTTTTTTCCTGAGTCACACAGCATGGGTTTGTTGCATTTGTCTTTCTCAT